>RZGK01000002.1:0-2400000 GCA_004011705.1 Ascochyta lentis
CCTAACCCTAACCCTAACCCTAACCCTAACCCTAACCCTAACCCTAACCCTAACCCTAACCCTAACCCTAACCCTAACCCTAACCCTAACCCTAACCCTAACCCTAACCCTAACCCTAAGGACCGGAAAGTGTTAATATAATTAGGCATACTAAACGTATTAAAAGCGTATAATACTAACACTAAGTTATAATAGCTTACTTTCTAGTTTTAACTCTAAGAGATTTAATATAAAAAGTACATTATTATAGGTAAGATTAGTTAGTATAAGAGTAAATACAGTTTATATAGAGCATACTAACAAACTAAATAATATAAACTAGATACGTATTAAACAGAAAAATACAACGTCTTAGCATCTGTAGTTAAGACACATCTATCTAAGGCATTCTCCTTAGTTTCCTAGTTCTTTATAATATCTCTAATAGCTATAATAATTAAATCCTAGTTAATATTAGAGGCTTGTGTTGTTAAACGCGCAGTTAGACAAGAGTAGTAGCAGAGCAAGAAGTGTTGTCTAAAGGCACAGCTATTATACGAGTTGTAGACTTCTATTACGCAATGTATAGGAAGAAGGACAATTAGCATCTATCTAAGCTAACAGCGTACCGTAAAACCAGACTTCTTCTAAGTTAGAGATAGTAACTACCTGTAAGTCCGATATCTAGAGCGTTTAGTAATCCTATGTTATATCTAAACTATAGGGAACTGCACAGAGTAAGGCATTTAAATCCTACTCTCTACTAGTTAACAGTAAGAGTTCTATTAACAGCTGTTGCGCATACTAAAAGTATGTAGACGCCGTGTTCCTAACTTTTAAGCACGCTTCTTAGTATAAGGGGGGTGCCTAAACAGGCTAACATTGCTACCTTAGTAGTTAGCATAAGTAGTGTAGGTAGGTCTAGCACAACCTTAGTGTTCTAAAATAGCCCTATAAACTATATTACATTAAATCCCTCTTATTTTTATATGCAATATAGTGTCTCTTGTCTCTAGAAGCATCTATGCAACGTTGTCCTTATATTAACTTAACTCTTACCCCTATACAAAGTACTAAGTAATTAATTTAATTTACCTAAAGATTACAGCCGAGTACCCCTGTTAAGCGTCTTTACCTACACTACTTATGCCTAATACTAAAGTAGGGTATCCTACTGTTGTAAAAGATCGCTGACTGCTCAGTGCCAGGCCTGGCGATGTCAGCCCGCTCAGGCACCCCCCCTTGTAGAATAATAAGCAATTTCGGATGTACACGGTACTGCACTCGACCAGGTGCATGAAAATCGTTGTCCGAAGCATGGCCCGAACGTGATTACCCCGCTTCTCAGTGGCAGGGGATAGAGAAACCCTCGCCGGATCTGAGCCAAAACTCTCCGGTTTGGAAAGTGATCAGTACGTCTAAATTAGCTATTGAGGTTGTTTTATAAAACGTCACAGTACGTTCCGCCCACTCATCAGTTCATATCCAGACATTTTTCCTCGGATCAATCATGCCTACCGGAGATAAACTTATCGAGATCAAGTACTCGGACGCGGTCCACAAGTTCAGTAACTGGTGGATCGAATTCAACCCGAGTACTCAAGTTCTGCCAAAGGGGTGGTCAAGAGACCCCGACCGACGCGCATTGAAAGAAGAGATCATCTGGCACAAAGACGTTGCAATCCCATTGCGCGACGGCATTGTGATCAGAGGAGATGTATTCCTTCCCGCTAAGAGCGAGGGCAAGAGTCTGCCAGCCTTGCTGCCGTGGTCTCCCTACGGCAAGACTGGAGCAGGTAAATGGTCATGCATTTTCCCGACGAATTCACAAGCTAATCTACACCGTCCCGTAGGCCCTCAGCAAACCACTGAATTCGAATTTTTAGGGGTTCCCAAAAGTGCCCTGAGTGGACTGGAGAAGTTCGAAGCACCCGATCCCGCAGAGTGGTGCCCTAGAGGATACGCCATTGTCAATGTTGATGCTCGAGGGGCTTACATGTCCGAAGGAAACATTTCTTTCTATGGTCGTGAGGTATGCCGATTGACTCTTTGCTCTTGGGTTCAAGGAAGCGTAATTCAATCAGTGCTAAGCGATTGTTCTTAGGAAGGCAAGGACGGATACGACACGGTTGAATGGATTGCAGCACAAGACTGGTGTAATGGGGCCGTGGCCCTTGTTGGGAATTCTTGGTTAGGGACCTCCCAATGGTAACGATTTCCCAGTAGAAATGAACTATTCGGAAGAAATATGTTGAGTCCTGACATAGGTTTACGGCTGCGGAAAAGCCTCCACACCTAAAAGCCATTGCTCCATGGGAAGGTTTTGGAGACTTCTATCGAGAGACCATCTGCCGCGGAGGCATCCCCAACAGCAAGTTTTGGTCAATCTTGGGGTCAGGGCTCGAAGGCCAGAACTCGAGAGAAGATGTTGAGCAGATGCTCGCGCAATTTCCATTGATGAACGAGTACTGGGAGGACAAGAAACCTCGGATACAGGCCATAGACATTCCGATGTACGCATTGGCCAGCTATTCCTCATGTCTCCATACGGAAGGATCTGTTCGTGGGTGGAAATACTCAAGTAGTCGTGAGAAATGGTTTGTTGCGAATTCCCCGGCGAAGTCATGAACGCGATAATGAGTGTTTTAGGCTCCGTATTCATCATTCACAAGAATGGTTCGACATATACTCCCCTGATGCAATCGACGATCTGCAAAGGTTTCTCGATCACTACCTGCTGGATAAGGACAACGGATGGGAGAATACACCGAAAGTGAGGATCTCATTGCTCAGGTACAACGCGCCACCCATCACCAGTCGTCCTGAGGATAACTATCCTCCCTCGAGGACAGTCTATGAAACATTCTACCTAGACGGGAAAACTTCTCAATTGTCAAAAAGCGTAAGCCCCGAAGAGTCCGTTGTTTCCTACCAGTCAGATTCCTGGGACGATGATGGAAGCCATTTCACCTACACTTTCAACAGGTATACAGAACTTTGCGGGTTCTCGAAGGTCAGGCTATACATGTCCTGCAATGACCTTGATGACATGGACGTCTACGTCATCATCAGGAAACTCGACAAGAACGGTCGTGCGCTGCTGCATTACAACATTCCATTCCTCAATCAGAAGCCCGGGACTAAGCCGGAAGATATAACGGACATCAACGTTTACAAATACGTGGGTCCTAACGGTCGCCTCCGAGCGTCCAAGCGCGAGACCGCTGAGGAACCAGGACTTACGTCGGAGATGAGGGCCAGGAAGGACCCAACGGAGCTCTGGTACCCTCACTACAAATCTGAGAAGGTACCCAAGGGCGAAGTAGTGGAACTGGATGTCGCCATCTGGCCTGGTGGTATTGCCTTTGAAGAGGGAGAGTCAATGAGACTGGAGATTAAGGGCCACGATCCTGTTTTGCCGGAAATGGCCATAATGGAGAGAGCAATGGAGAACCAGAATGTCGGCAGGCATAAAATCCATACCGGTGGACGATACCAAAGTCAGCTGTTGTTGCCGCTACTCTATTAGTTCAAAATCTCTGTCACGCAGATCTGGCAGACTGGTGGCAGAGTCGAAATCGTATGTAGTAGGAACTTTTAAAGACTCGATCTACAGATACCTCTTCTACTTAGAAAGTTCCTCTTTGGAGTTTACCTAACAGTAGCTTTACGTTAGCTCCTATGCTACTTCTGTTGCTATCTGTCTTTCTGCTTCTGCCCTGCTCTTCACAGCATAACAGAAGGACTAGGTCTTGTGATCTAGCAGTAAGCTACGCAAGGTCTCATTGCATACTTGTTCAGTACGTCTTACGGTTGCATGCGCCCTGTCAAAGTGCCAGCAACTCTAGCTCGACCTCGGTAGGGGCTGGAGACAGCCCCGCCACGTCCAGCGTGGCACCTCTATCCGAAGACGTACTGCATAGAAGACATGACTGCCTCAGCGCTTTGCAATACCGACCACTATGCTCAAAATATTCTAACGTCAAGTCAACACCGTTACAAGAACGAAGTGTCAATTCAGTAAGAGAATGCAGAGATCGTGTCAGACTTTTGATCAAGTTGTCCGTGATGTCCACGGTGTGAGTTTGCGACAACGACCGCACCTACAGCTGTGAATAGCCTTGCGCGAGCAGCAGTGGCTCGCCACCACTCACAGTACTGTCTTCTTGAAGTGTCACAATGAAAACTTCCGGGACATGGAAACTTGGCAGCTGCTGGGGGTAGATTATATGGAGCACTGACAGATAAGTCGGCATTGCCGTGAGTGGCGATTCGTCGCTGAGCAACAGATGCAGGTGTTTAGAGTCGGGCATGACTTTAACAAGACTCGCAGCGGCGTACGTAGTGGCTTCAGTGTGTAAAAAAAACAAGCATAGGAAAACGACTGAAAGCCGGTCTCAAAGCTGCGAAATTATGTATCGAGCTGTTCTGGAGTTTCGGGAGAACGTGCACCTCTAGGCGTGGATACAGTGCAGCTGCTTGCAAAGCTCGAGAGGACCAAGTCTGCCTAAGCCCATCACAGATGTTGAGGTGTCGAAGTCCTGTTACAGCTTCCAGGTAGGCGCGTGATCATGTTGCAAACAGTGTTCAAGCGCAGTTGTTTAAGCGACGCACTGTGCCGACACAGCCTCTGCTGTTAGATTTCGACGAGCGGGACTGTGTACGTCCGGGCACCACGCCACTGCCAGAGCTGTCCATGTCAAATTCGTCGATCAGCCCGCCGAGCTGGCTACTGGCTGGAGTTTCTTGAAGCATCCCAGCAACAAGCTAGAGGACTGGTAACGTCGAGCTCCGCCGCACTAGGCCAACCAAGACGAGAAGAGAACCAAGACGGTTCTGAAGAAGGTGGTGCAGTATGCTGCTTCTAGCTGAGCGACTGTGGAGATGAGAAGAGAGAGAGATTATGTATAACAAGATTTTGTCATGTTAAACGCATAAAGAAGTAGAATTTACGTCTTGATCGTTGATAGGTGGGGGAAGAGGTTGTTGTTGTTGTTGTATCAACTACAGTTGCACACACACAACCTCGCATGATTTTTTGTAACACTAAAACTTATGCATGCTCCTATTACCCTCTTAAAGAAGACACTTGCAACCTATAGTCAGCTTGCATATACTCGTGCTCTCTAAGACCGTCTGCGTGACCCAATCATGTTATGGAAAGACCCGGCAAAGCACAGACTATCCACAAAGCAGTGTATCAAGCTACAATCCTCGTTCTTCAACAATATTGCATCTTCTTCACTTCAACATAGTGTTTTCTTCTGCTGCACATCATAAACTCGAGTACGCTGAGACGGGGCGCAAATTGCTATATAACTATACCTTATTTGTGCTGAGATCGCAAACTAGCTTTTGTACTACCGGGCGGTGGAATTGCGTGAAATGACGTTAGTAAAGCATCGGAGATGCTTGAGATCGTGTTCTACTTGTTGCACGTGTATGGCAAAGAATAGAAAGGTTTTTCGGCTTACTTACATTGGTGTAGTCTATATGACCGGACTTCAGCTCTCCTACCAGGTGAGAGTCAAGGTTTAGTACCTACGAGCTAGGATGCCCTCAGCAGCGGCATTTTCTTCGAATGCAAACAAGGCCTTCAGATCTCCATCATTGAACAGCACCGTTGGTCGTAGCCCCGCTAGTTTCCACCCGTCCGCGGTGCGTTTGTAGAAATGACTAATCACCGCGTATCCCGTTGCAGTCGCGAGTACCTTCCTCCCCATCCCCTTTGCATACCCGTCGACATCCCCCTGTCCGTCGGAGCTGAAGCCAACATGGTGCGCACGCAGTTGATATGTCCCTGTGAGTTCATCGTGACGGTGCGTGTGAAAGTCGGTGTGCTCAGGAAATGCTGCGTCGCTACGAGAGCATGACCGAGGACGTGAGGAGAGGACATCTTGGCTGCGTATTCGGCGGCTGGTATGGAGGGAAAGAAGTCGAAGGGGCCCATAACGGATGTATAGTCGACATGGAGGGTGGGGGTTATGATGCTGGACAGGAGAGGCCAGTCTTTCGTGTCGTAGCTTTGTGCCCATAATTGGGAGAGCGCTGTGCATGCGAAATACTCTGGAAAAGGTCAGAGGGGACGATCGGAATGTCTGGGGGTCGTATGGGACCTTATAAGGTAATGTCTATGGGGACTGGTTGGACCATTGTGAAGAAGGGGACGGAGAGGAGCGTCGCTGCAGGGTTCCTCTGCGATTTGTATGGTCTATATATCAAATTCCAAACGCTTGTTTTTACTCTACAGTAAGCAGATCAGGTATTTCTAACCCGCACAGATTGGATTTTTTACCTAGATTTTAGATAGGCTTATACCTAGAAAGTATAGGTGTTTTTACACATATAATCTAGGTATTTACTAATTTATTATTAGCTAATCTATCTGCTTACGCTAAGCTCTAAGACTCCTCTCTTCTCTCTCTTTCTTATATCCTAACATCTGCAGCTAAGCAGCTCTTAGCACTTACCCCTCTTTTATTCTTCTCTTTCTCTTTTTCTTAATTCTCTTTATGCCTTTTAAGGTCTTGTTCTACCTTTATATATCTTCTTATTACATGTCCTATAAGCAGTAAATAAGTAAGACTTAGTAGATTTTCTATAATTAAAGAAGGGGCTTAGCTGTTAGATTCTCTTCTAAAAGAAAAGATGAGAAGAAGAAAAGAAGAAAAGAAGATAGAGAGAGAAGAAGAGAGAAAGAAGAAAAGAAGAAAAGAAGACTTTAAGAAGAAGAAATTGTGTAGATAAATAGCTTCTAGTTACTATATTAGGCCTATTTCTTACCTATTATCTTCTTTAAACTTAAAAGAATATAGAAATTAACTAACAAATATATAAATTCTATGTTTTGTAAATAGTTTTAAGTAAAAGACCTAACCTACTTACTATAGTATTACGTATATAGTTAATATAGTGTATATTTACTTAGTCTTCTAGATAGAACTATAAGTAAGTAAGCTACTTACTTACTGAATTTTTAAAACCTAGATTAGCTAGAGCAGCTTTTATTAGATACTTAGTTATTTCTACTATACGTAGTTATTACAGTATAGGTTGAACATTATATAAGTACTAGATTAGAATATCTAATCTATTATAGATTATTACAGAATAGAATTCTAGATTATAATCTCCTTCTATAGAACTCTTTAAGAATTATTCTAATACTATAGGTATATAAAAATCATTCTTTACTATAATAAAAAATAAAAATTACTTGACTTTTTTATGTATTAGTTACTCTTTCTAGTTCTCTTAGATCTAATAGTTATAAGCCTAGCGTTATAAAAACTATATAGTAGATCTTTTCTATATACTTTGTACATCTAAAAAGCTAGTTAAGATTAATTAAATACTTTTAAACACCTTATCCTTTTCTACTTCTAAATATAGAATCTAACTCTTAACTTTTAGCTTAGCAGGTTCTTCTTAAGAACTAATCTAATTAGCTTTACTAGTTTATCTTGCTTAAGCTCTTTATAAGAGATAAGGCAGTATAAAACTAGATTAATTTAGATAGTAAAGCTGTTGTAACAGTTAATAAGCAGAAACTAGAATATCCTAATCTTCTACTAAAACTAATTAAACTAACCAAATTATTTATTGTAAATACTCTAGAAAGCGGTAAGAAATCTAAGATAAATCTAGTTAGTATACCTAATTGACTTTCTTAGAATTAAGGGATATATAATATAGAACTCTAGTATTATAACCTTAAAATTAAGGCGTACAAACTTGCTATTAAGGATTATTCTAGAGATATTACAAGATATAAGATTATAAACTTAAGGTAAATTAGAATAGTAGTAAAACCCTGAAGCTAGATAAAAGACTACAACAACTAGATTAACTAGAGACGTATATACCTTAGTAAATTTTCCTAGATTAATCTTAGCAGCTGTTATTAATCTATTCTAGTTCTACTTAGAAATAGATAAAGTCTATTCTGTAATTAAGTATAAGTACTCTTTATCTATACTTTATTTAGTTTAGAAAGATATAATAGAGAGAGGGATATAGCAAAAAGTACTAACTAAAACAAGCTTAATTCCTCTGCCTGTAGCACTAAAATTATAACATATATATTGTAATAAAAGTCTATTAAGAACCTAGTAAACGCATTCTATATAACACTAGAGCTAGAGTAACTTACTAAGTTAAACGTTAAGTAACTTCTAATAAATCTAAGAGTTAACAGCATACCTTAGTAAGTAGGTAAGACTTAACATCTACCTACTAGTTAGAGACTAGAATCTCTAGATTTATAGGTAGGTAGGTTAAGGGGTTAGCGTCTACTAACTATAGGCAACAACCTCTTAACTAGAAAACACTAGCCTATTTTATAAGAGAGGCCTAATAACCTAGCTATAAGACCTTAATCCTGTGCCTACACTGTTGTATATATCTACTTCTTTTACTGCTCTAAGCAACATGTTATTTAAAAGAATTTCTAATAAGAGATACTAGCTTTCTATATATGCTCTAAGCTCTAGAATAACGCTAAGACCTAGACTTCTTTAATACTAGCAGCGTAAAAGCATGCTCTAAGCATACCTACTTAGTACTATTACGCTTGTTAATAATAAGGCCCTATATTGTAAATATAGCATTAATTATATACAACCTCTTCTTATTAATAGTATCCTCTACTACTAGTTTAATATAAATAAAGTAATAAGGGTATATATGTTTAGTTAGCACGTTTTATTAGCGCTTGCTTTGATAATACTAGAGCAGGCTACCTAAGCTACAAGACAGAATAGGGCTATTCTAGGTATTCTTTTTATAGGCTCCTTTAAAGGAGTAGGTTTACTAGTCTTTAGAGAAGTAGAAACTGCGTAAAGTATAGAGTAGCTTAGGTTGTTGCTTATAAGGTAGTTAATAGTTAGTTATTAACTACAGAGCTGTTATAAGTATAAATAAATAGCACTACTACAAGTCTAGAGTCTATAGAATAATAATAAATAGATATTGTTAGTTAGAATAATTAATTTCTAGAGAGTGTAAAGCTATACTATTACTACAATTGCTGTTGTTTATAGCACTGTTGCAAATATATTAAACGAGTTTCCTTCTAAAATCTAGCTATAAAATTAAAATATAAAACAGCTAAGAGCTAGAGCTCTTTATCTATAAGCACTCTTCTTAGTAGAAGAAAAGCAGTATATCTAGTTAATAACTAATTACTACTTTTTTCTAGATTATTTAAACAATCTAACTAAAATAATACTATTAATACAACAGGAACTCTTTCTCTTCTGGCTTTGTGTTTTGAAAATTAAATCCTTAAAGAAGTATTTTAAAAAAAAAGATTAAGGACTAAAGACCTTATACTTAAGAATATTAAGGTAGTTATATTAGAGACTTTCTACCTTAGAAGTAGTAACTCTTAGAAACACTTTAATATAACTATAGTAATCTCTTACTACCTATACACACATATATATTCTTCTAGATTCTTAGAGGCTTAACCTCTAAGGATATGTCTTAGCTTATTTAATACTATATGTTTTTATCTTATTTCTTCTACGTACCTATAGTGCTCTTATAAGTTACAAGTTTCTATGTTATTATTATGTTTAAAGTACGTCTTTAATAAATTTGTATTTAGTACCTTAGTTTAGAGAATACTTTTAGGTATAGAATAATTAAAAACAATCTAATTATAGCTAAGCTATATACACCTTATAATCCTGCTTTTATTAAATATAATAAGATATCCTTTTGCTCTTCTTAAAAAGAATATACTATAGTAAGATTATTAAAACCTATAGAAAGATTAGATAGTAAAGATCTATAGTATTTAAGATTAGGTTACCTAGAATAAAGAGCAGTTTGATTACTAGCACTATCTGCTTAGAATATCTAGATTAACAGAACTAAGAGGATGGACTATTAGAATTATTTTCATTATTTAATTACTTACTTAACATAAGTTGATTTAAGACAACTAAGTAGATAGTTACTAAGGCCTTCCTGTAATTTCTTATTGAATCTATTTAATATACTATCTAGATAAATAAACATAGAATAGACTATAATTATCAAAGAGAATTACTTAACTAAACTCTTTAATTACAATCTATAATCTAAAGGCTTAGATAAGATTATAAGATTTACAAAGGTATTTAAGAAATAGGTTAAATTTAAGTATTAACTTAATATTATTAAAATCTACGAAGATAATAATCTAGCTACCAAACTATAAAGAGGTTAACAATAGTAGAAAGAATAGGCAGATTTAAAGAGAATAAAGATACTTACTTCTCTACCTTATAGATGTAAACTAAACAGATTTACTAAGAAGTTAAGAAAAGAGTTAATTACTAAGTCTATAAAAATAAAAACTAGAGCAAATCTCTTAGCTAAACTCTAGCTAGAGATTAAAGATACTATAGCCTATCTAAATAGTATTAGCCTAATAGGAATTATTCTTATAAATAGGTTTAGTATACTATAGAGTATAGTAAAGGTAGAGTAGAAGCTATATAGATAAGTAGTAAGAGTATATAAGGAGCTAACCTCTAAGAGAATTTGCTAGTAGAATATAAGATAGATTGAATAGAGAATAACCTCTAGAGCAGAGGTTATAAACTTTTTATAACCTTGTTTTAGATATATTAGCTCTATAGTAGGGCTTTAGTCTGTACTAGAAAGTATAAGCTAGAGTAGCGCTTAAGCAGTGTACACTAAGAAGCTAGCACCTAGGCCTAGCCTATTATAGTACCTCTCTACTTATTCTTTGTTTATTACCTGCGCTTTAGTTAAAACAACTCTATTACCTACTTTTTACTTTCTATATTCTCTATTATACTATATTCTAAGTCTATATACTTTCTTGTTATAACTGCACTACTATCTAATTATTTAACTACCTTACTATGCCTAATTGTAACAATAGTACCTTCTAGGTTACTAACTACTTTACATTCTCCTACTAAGAAGGTATAAGGTAAGTAAGTAAGTTGCCTTATTCCTACCTGTAGTCTATGTATTTACTAACTCTTTTATCTTGCTTAGGCCTGCAGTGCTGCTCCTACTAATCCTGCCCTTTCTACTACCTACTTAGCTTAGAAGGCAAAGCTTATAACAGAAGATATTATTCTTAAGAACTAAAAGATTAAGAAAGCTTTTAATAATACTCTAGCTAATAACTAGGCTAGGGCTCTAGGTAAGTAGTCTCTGTATACCTAACATACTAGCAGCTTTAAAAATTCTAAGGTCTATATTAACTATATATTAGCTAGCTAGGTTTACACCTTTACTACTAGTAGCTACTCTACTAGCTATACTAACTATATTCTTAGCTATACTTACTACTATAAGGTAAGTTCCTAGTTCCTATTACTTAGTATTCTCTCTTTTAGTTAATATTTGCTAGGCTCTATACAAGACTTAGAAGACTCTAGATAAGTACTATATACTCTTATAGATTACTAAGAGCAACTCTATAAAGCTTCTAAATATTATTAAGCCTATCTAAGCAGATTTTAAGAAGTGTAAAGACCTTCTATATTATACTAACCTTATATCTTAGCCTAACGCCTACTTATCTGCTACTAGTTTTAAGACTAAGTAGTCTAAGTATAAGGCTAAGGTTAATAAGGTTAAGGCTTATTTCTCTACTACTATAGTCTTTGTAGAGCACACTACTATTACTACTAAGAAAGTAGTAGTCTAGGTTAAGACTCTAGTAAGTTATTTTCTTCTTTTCTTACTTGTTTTCTAAGGTATTTACTAATCTCTTACTTAATATAGCTTACTATTAACTTAATACTACTTATACGCTTTACTTACTTTAAAGCTAACCTCTGCACATAATTTAAGCTCCTCTCTACTACTAGATATAAGAATTTGCCTAGATACTTACTAGGAACATTACTAACGCTGCTATAGGTAATAAGAATAATAGTAGTAGTAGAGGTTCTGCTAAGAGTAGTACTTAGGTCTTCTCTTATCTATAGTGTTTAGGAATTTTCTAGCTAGATAATACCTAGGCTTATAGCTCTTTTTCTTTATAATAATATAGCCTCTATCTAGGGCAGTCTATCCTTTAGAATAGGCTAATGCAACAAATAATCTCTCTAATAAACTAGTGCTCCTCTTCTTTACTTATACCTGTCCCTTCTTTCTACTTGTTTTCTCTCTCTCTCTATTAGGAGTAAGAGAGTTAGTTATACTCTTCTAAGGATTCTAATTAGAATCTTAGAGGTAAGTTCCTATCTCTATCTTACTTATTTCTTATTACAGACAGCTATCTGTCTAGAGCTTCTAGATTCTTATAAACGTCTTCTCTTTTTTATATTTTACTAGTATAGACTTCTGTTGCGCAGAATAGAGCATGTAGGCTAACTGCTAGTTGCTTAGATATTTAGCACTTACAAAATAAGCAGCTCTATAACTGCCTATAAACTTAATTTAGTAAGATTATATTATCTCTAAATTTTCTTTGTATATAAGTAGGCTTTATATACACAAAGTAGATAGACACTAATTAAATACAATTAGTTAACTAAGTTACCTCTTACTAGCTCGTTACACTTTCCTACTATACTAGGTATTTACGTCTCTTACTTTCTCTTCTAGATTGTTATTCTCTATAGATAGAGTTAACTTTCTATTCTTTAGAGAACGTACTGTTGTTGTTAGTAATAACTAAGAGACTAGGCTAGAGGTTAGTATTTAAATGTCTATAAAGAGAGTCCTATAGGTATAACTTAGGCTAATTAATATAGAAAACAGAGTAGATTTTACTATTAACGTCTAGTTTAATATTCTGTAGAAAGATAACTTCTATAACTATAAACTTCTAGTTCTTCTAATCTAGCTTTCCACTTGCTTAGCTGTTTACAAATTAGTTACCTAGCTTTAACTAGACTTTATCTCTAACCTTTAGCTAGAAGGCTTCTCTTTAGTATATATTAGCTTACTATTCTTATATCTACTAAGCCTCTTCTATCTACGCTTTAACAAAGTTAATTGTTTTAGTAAACTTTTATACTATACTTACTATAGCTCTTGTAGGTTCTCTTACGTGTTAGTGTAGTAACTCTGCTATTAAGTCTAGGTCTATCTAGATTAGATCTACATTATACCTATCCTAGAGAAAGAAAGAGCTAAAGCTAGTAGATATAGCTACCTATTCTTTAATTATAATCTAGGCTATAGGCACCTAAGCAGACTAATTATCCTAGGCCTAATTAATATAGGCTCTGAAGTAGGCTTCTACTATAGAGTTTATACGTTTAGTACTTCTGTTAGTTTAGAGGTAGAAGGCTATAGAAAGTCTCTGTATAATTTTTAGAAGTTAAAATATTACTTACTAGAAGTTACTAAGAAATTATGTTCCTTAATTAGAGATAGTTATATTAGGTAGCTAATAGTAAGCTACTACGTTAAATATAAATGCCTAGGTAACTGTTTTTACTAATAGGTCTAGAGGAGAGACTAAGATAATATTCTTAGAGAGTCTGTCTGTAACAACTAGAAGGTTATAGCTACTATTACTTCTAAGTAGATCTGTTATAAAGTCTATAGAGATTTCTGCCTAGAGTTTATAAAGTCTCTACTTTAGTTTCCTCTATAGCTTTAATTTTCTGCAGATATTATAGTTCTCTATATACTAGTATAGAGCAGTTAATATCTCTAGCTAGAAGTAGGCTTAAGAGAGGATTATATACATGTTTTCTTATTCTAGATAGCCTGTAATTAGAGAGTAATAGGCATTATTAATAATTCTAGTTCTAAGAGCTTTAGAGTTTAGGACCTATACTCTTTTATAGTAGTATAGTTAGTTTTTGTTATCTATAGAACACTTAGAGAAAGAAAATTTAAGGTTAAGCTATATAGAAAACTTCTAGGCTCCTAATAAAAAAGACAGCTTAGTAAGTTAGTAAGTCTTAATATTCTTAGTAGTATTCTTCTAAAGTGTTTTAAACTTTTTAATACTATTATATAGTCCTAAGTTTCTAACTAAGAGCTTTTCTATACGCGCTTAGTCTAGTTTTATATAGTAGTTCTACTATAGTTCTTTATTCTAGAGTAATGTAAAGAGGAGTTAGTCTGCTCTATATAGTTCTAAAGAGAAACTTATATATTATTAGCAGAGTTACCTTCTAGGCTAGTTCCTACTACTTATATAAATAAATTTAATAGTTAAAACTATCTAGTCTTAGTTCTTTTATAGTCAGTAGATAGAAGAATATCCTTCTGTTTTCTTAACAGTATATCTGCTTAGTTATTAACCTTACTAGGCCTATAGGTAAAGCTAAGGTTAAACTAGCTAAAGAGGCTTAACTATTAGATATATCTCTCTAAGAGAAGTTAGGCTTTATAGAAATACTTTAAGTTCTTATAGTCTATAATAACTGTAAATCCTTTTACTTACTTTAGTTCTATACTCTATTTCTAGAGGCACTTAATTACTGCTAGCATTATCTTGTTATAGAAAGTGTAGTTTACTTCTACCTTAGAGTTTTTAGCTAAAAGTATACTACTATATAGAGTATCTTATCTTTTCTATAGTAGAATAGTACTCTTCTTATTACCTATTCTAACATATTACACTCTAGTAATATCTCTAAATCTAGGTTAAAATTATAAGTGCTAGTTCTCTAATAAATACAGATTTTATAGTGTATTTAAAGCTTACTACTAGAGCTCTCTCTATTTAAAGATTACGTTTCTTCTTATTAGGTAAGTAAGAGGCTCTGCTATGCTAGAAAACTAATAAATAAACTATTAGTAGAAGTTTGCAAACCTTAAGAAGCTCTAGATTTCTTTTACTATTTTTAGAGCTTTTTATAACTTAATAGCAGTAATCTTTACAGAATCTATCTAGATACCCTTTCTAGTTTAAATAATAAATTCTAAGTACTTAGTACTCTTAATAGAAAACATACTCTTTTCTACGTTAAGGTGCAATCTTACTGCTTCTAGCTTCTAGATAATTTTCTTAACTTTAGCTTTTTATTCCTCTTAGGTACTATTAGAGTAGATTAACACATTGTTTATATAGGTAGAAAACTACTTATCTAAGTACTCTCTTAACACCTAGTTAATAAACTATTAGAATATTCTTAGGGTATTAGTAAGCCTAAATAGTGTTACTAGCTACTTATATAGTCTAAATCTTGTCTAGAATACTGTCTTCTATCTATCTCCTTTAGCAATCCTAATCTTATAGAAGGCTTAGATAATATCTACTTTAGTAAACTATATTACTTTTAATATCTATAGAGAGTCTTATAGATTAAAGGTAGTAATTACTAGTTCTTCTTAGTAATTGTATTTAGTGCCTAGTAATTAATATTAAACTAGAGACTTCTACTAGGTTTCTTAACAAACAGCACTAGGGCAGAAGCTCTAGATTTGCTAACTTAGATAAAGCCCTTATCTAAGTAGCTAGTAAGTTGTTATTAGAGTACTAGAAGCTTCTTATAGAATATATAGTATACTAACCCCTATAGTACTATTATAGGCTTACCTTCTTACTTAACTAGCTTAATTACATAATTAATATTAGAACTGTAGTAAAGTATAAGCTTATCTACTTCTTCCTTTATTAATGTTCTAAACTTATCTTTTAGAAACTCTAGAAGAAGGTCTTAAAGATCTGTTAGATTCTTCTTCTTTAGAATCTTCTAAATATCTGCTATTAATATACTAAACAGTTCTATATTTTAGTCTATTTTAGACCTCTTTCTTAACGCCTAGTACAACTCTAGGCTAACAGGCTTAGGCTGTTAGTTAGGTTAAAAACCTTCTTTACTTCTTACTTATATCTGTAAGAAGTAGATTAATAACAACTTCTTAGCTAGTGCTATAGTGACTTTATTCTTATCTATCTATAGTCTCTCTAGAATAAAGTTGTACTCTTTTTCTCTATCTAGTATATATGCCTAGAGGGTTTCTTTATAGCTATCTATGTTAATCTTTAGTCTTATAACATTAGTTACCTAGGTTGCTTTTCTAGCTATACCTAATACTTTACGTCTATATATAGAAGTGTGTTAAAAGTTGTTTTATAATATAAACTTAGAAGAGACTATACTATAATTTTTTATTTAGTTTAGAAAGACACAATAAAGAGGGGTATACAGCAAAAAGCACTAACTAAAACAAGCCTAATTCCTCTGCCTGTAGCACTAAATAAGACTATACTATAAATAAAGTTAAAAGACTTTCTTATTATAATCTTTATTAGATAGTTCTCTTTTTAGGACTAGTTATTACCTAAAAAGGCAACTTAAGCTATTTAGCCTAAATATATATACTAGGCTAGTAAATAGGTACAGTCTAGGTAGGGGTTAGGTACGTCACGTAAGGTACCCTACTCCTACCTAGCACCTACCTACGCTAACCTCCTGCTAAGAGGGTTAGAGCTAGGCAGGGTCTATATATAGTAGAGGTAGGTGTAAGGCAGGCTCTATATAAAGCAGGAGTAGGGGCAGGAGAGAGGCTGCACAGACTAGTAGTAGGTGTTAGGTATATTAGGTAATAGCCTAGTAGTAGGTATTAGGTACATTAGGTAATATAAGATCCTCTAAGGATCTAACTTATCTAAGAGATCTAAGAGATCTAAGAGATCTAAGAGAGATCTAGCTAGTTAGATTAGATTAATTCTTAACTTATCTAGGAGATCTAAGAGATCTAAGAGAGACCTAAGAGATCTAAGAGAGAGGCCTAAGAGATCTAAGTAATATTACGTATAATTATTAGAGTTAGGTGCCCCTTAGGTACCTCCTACTCTACCTAACACCTACTACTAGTTAATACAGCCCCTATCCTAACCCTACTCCTAGTTAATACGGCCCCTATCCTGCCCCTACTACGTGTAGAGCCTACTCTACACCTACCTCTACTACTAGTCTGTGCAGCCCCTCTTCTACCCCTACTATACTCTATAGTACGCTGTACCTATTTACTAGCGTAATATATACATTAGGCCTAAATACAAGTACTTTCCTAATTAGGTTTAGCTCTTACCTAATCTAGTAAAGTACTATCTAAAGAATGCCTAACTAAAGAGCGTTAGAAAGCTGTGCTTATTATAGCTATAGCTTTACTAAATCTAGAGTTAGCTTTCTTACTATAAATAGCTTAAGAACACGTTGCCTTTCCTAGTAGGTTACGTATACACCTACGTAATCTGCTAGTAGGTTGCGTAATTGCCTTCGCAATCTGCTTAGAAATCTACTCTTAATTTCTAAGCATCTATTTGTAATAACTATTCTAGATCTTTCTAATTTGTAATAGAGAGAACAGAAGTAGAGTATAAATACTACTTACTTTCCTCTTCTCTTAGTTCTGTACCTAGCATTTAATATAATAACTTGTCTATTATATTATCTTACCTTATTACTATATTTACTCCTCTTGCCTCTTTAGGCTATACGCTTCCTATTTTAGAATTATATAGTCTAGTTAGTCTAGGTCTTCTAAATTAGGAAAGAAAGTAGTCTGTTCTCTTATTTCTCCTCTACTTTCTTTACACTATATATTAAACACCTAGTATTAATTAATATATATGCTATAGTATTATCTTATACTATTATATGTAGTAATATAGGCTTAATATCTAGCTAATGCTAGTAGAACTTCTAGAACATTTCTTTCCTCTTTATAACTTCTCTTCCTAACCTCTGTTTACACCTTTAAATAGGAGTGTTAGGTTTCTAAACTTTTGTTATTTAAATTATTAGTTTTAGAAACCTTAGTAACTATACCTCTAAACTAGATATTCTCTAGTCTTTAAGCTAGGGCTAAATTCTACCTATTTATATAGTGCCTCTTCTTTTTATATCTTAGACAAACGTTAGTAGCTCTCTACTAGTTTATAACTTTCTAAGTCTGCTACTCTACTTAGTATTAGTTGTTAGACTTAATCTTCCTAGAGTAGACCTTAGTAGGTTTCTAGTTTATACTATTTAGGTTTACTCTTTTTATATACAGTGTCTAAAGCTGCTATTTATTAGTGCTTTAGACCTATAGAGGTTAATTTCTACTACTAAGACCCCAGCTATAAGGCTTTAGAGATCCTACTTATCTAGAATATCTACTAACACTATCTTATTCTAGAGGTCTAGACAGAGTGTAGATATATACTATGTCTTAAGATTCTTTATATTGTCTTCTTTAGTAGTGTTATAGGCTAGCTAGATAAACTCTATATTAAAAGACTTAATACTCTAGTTACTCTTCTTTATAGTATTAGTCTAGAGTTTCTATTAATAATACTCCTTAAATAGAGACTCCTTATACTACTTAGCTAGAAAGTTTTAGAACTAAGTAGTTGTACCTATTAGGTTATAATTCTTCTATAATAAGCTAACTTACGTAGCTTGTTCTTCTAGTCTGTTAAATATATAGGTAACTCTTAAGATAACTTCTTAGTCCTCTATAGACTTTAACTTATTCTTTATTTAGAACTTAAACATACTATACACACGTTAGTTACTACTAAACTTTTCTACATTAAGTAACTTTATAGCTTTACTTAGCTTATTATTAATTACTTATGTAGAAGTAGGGGGTGTTATGCTATAGTTTAGTAACCTTATAGATATAACATAGGCTTAGACCTAGGCTTTAACTAGCCTTTATTTAGTTTTACCTATATCTTTCTATTATAGATTCTAGTTAGAGAATGTAGTAGAATAGACCTTATTATTAGTAATAGTTACTACTGCCTTAGGTAGGGTTGCCTATAATAGATAGGTAGTCAGGCATATCAGTACATAAGCTAGTAGCTTCTTCTACTATTTCTTAGGTACTAATATAGTAGTAAGGTTCTAGAGTTTAGTTCTAACGTTTAATTAATTATTATTACTAGTATACAGCTTAATACTATACTTCTCTAGACGCCTAGTAGTGTTGTTAAACGTCTTGCTTATTGATCCTGTTTTAGTAATAAAATCTAATTGTAAAAAGCTAACCTCTAAGCGAATTTGCTAGTAAAATACAGGAGAGATTTAATAGAGAACAACTTCTAGAGCAGAAGTTATAGAGTTTTTATAACCTTGTTTTAGATATATTAGCTCTATAGCAGGGCTCTAGTCTATACTAAAGAGCGTAAGCTAGAGTAATACTAAAGCAGTATATACTAAGGAGCTAGCACCTAGGCCTAGCCTATTACATAGGTATTTTTTTTTAGGCTTCTTTAAAGAAATAGGTTTACTAGTTCTTAGAGAAGTAGAAAGTGTGTAAGGTATAAAATAGCTTAGGTTATTACTTATAAAGTAGTTAATACTTAGTTATTAATAATAAAGTTGTTATAAGTGTAAATAAATAGTACTACTGCTATATATATAGTTATAAGACTTTCTTATTATAATCTTTATTAGATAGTTTTCTTTTTATAAATAGTTATTACCTAAAAACGGAACTTAAGCTATTTAGCCTAAAGATATATATAATAGGCTTAAATATAGGTACTTCTCTAGTAAGGTTTAGCTCTTACCTAATTTAATAAAGTACTCTCTAAAGAATGCTTAACTAGAAAGCGTTAGAAAGCTGTGCTTATAATAGCAATAGCTTTCTTAGATCTAGAGTTAGCTTTCTTACTATAGATAGCTTAAGAACATATTGCTTTTACTAGTAGGTTACGTGTACACCTACATAATCTGCTAGTAGGTTGCGTAATTGCCTACGCAACCTACGAAGGAATTTACCTTAGATTTCTTACTATCTATTAGTAATAACTATTCTTAGTCCTTCTAATTTGTAATAGAGAGAAGCAGAAGTAGAGTATAAATACTACTAACTTTTACCCTTTCTTTATTCTGTACCTAGTATTTAATATAATAAACTGTCTATTATATTAGCTTATTATTACTATATTTACTCTACTAACCTCTTTAGGCTATACGGTTCCTGTTTTAGAATTACCTCGTCTAGTTAGTCTAGGTCTTCTAGATTAGGGAAGAAAGTAGTCTGTTTTTTTTTTTTTCTACTTTCTTTATAATATATTGTTTCTAACTCTTATTTATAAGTCTCTTTCTAATTCTAGATAAAACTTATAGAGATAAGTATAAATATTAATACCTTTACTCTTTAAGTCTTTACAGTTCTTAATTACTATACTATTACATATAAGTTCTTCTCTAACCTTAGGCTTTAGACCTTATTAAAATTTAGTTATTAGAGTAGTATAATTCTAATCAGTGTTATAAGTAATAGCTTAGAAGTTAACAGTATAATCTATAACTAATATAGTTTACCTTATAGTTTAGATATTCTATATAGTAATACTAGGTTTATAAATAACCCTAAAGATCTAGTAGATCTAAGTTTTAAATCTATTAAAGTTATTAAGCTATATATTATCTTTAGTCGAGGTAGTCTTGCTTAATTTATTCTAAATAAAGAGTAAGATCTATTTAAAAGCACTACTGCATATATATAATATAGTAAGTTTAACCTTATTTTCTTTCTTAATAGATAATTCTTAAAAGGTAAAAAATAGATTAAACTAGAGAAGCTAAGTCTTGAGTTTATAATAGTTAATATTATATTAATTAGTCTTAGTAACTCTAAGTCTAGCTAAGTTACATATATTAGAGAAACTAGAAGTAGCTTAATCTACTAAAATATTACTTATATTAAAGGTGTTAAAAATGTTAGGATTTAACTTTAAGTAAAGCTTAGAAGCATAGGTCTAATTAGTTCTTAGGTATAAATAGTCGTATAGTAGATTAGTTTAGGTTAGTATTTAAGCAAGGCTTATAGAAATAGGGTAATTAGTATACGTTTAGAGCCTTAGCTACTTACAGTTATAAGCAAGAGTATAAAGTAGACTATTTGTTTTATAAGTAGGTTAACATACTCTAAAAATAAATTACATTAATAAAGTTAAATACAAACTATAAGAGTTATAATTCTACTAACTATATACTTAAGGAGATATAGTACCTATTAATAAGTAACTAGAGATAGTCTAAAGAATATATAAAGCTACTTATAAATAAGTATATTATACTATACTTATTAATAAGCAGTTCTATAATAACTCTGTCTGTTTTATTCTTATCTACTATTTGTTTCTTTAGAGTAGAGTTAGAGGTCTTAGTTATCTAGTACTTATATTTATACTATAGTCTAGCATAGAATTATAATAACTACTTACTCTTAGCTATAGCTTATCTACTAGACATAAAAATAACATTAAAGGCTTTTTTAATGTTATTCTTATTAAAATTAATATTATCTACTAAAGGACGTGTCTTCTTAGCTAATTAATTTATAGAAATAGTATTAGTAGAAGTACTAGTATAGGCTTAAAGAAGTTACAAAGGTTAAAAGAAAAGTTAAATAGTAGGTAAGAGTAGAGTAACTTACTTTCTTAAGTGTTACCTTCTTAGATAGAGAATATAAGATAGTAAGAAATTTAATAAACACTATAATTAAGCAAGACAAAACAGCTAGGCTAGATAAATAAATAGTAGAGTTGTGTAAAGAAGGTACGTAGACTTTGAAAATAGTATAATAAAAAAATAAAAAAGTAGAAAGTAGGTAATAAAGCTTTTTTAACTGGAATATATACTTATAAATAAGAAATAAGTAGAAGAGTACTATAATAGACTAGGCCTACGTACTAACTTCTTAGTGTATACTACTTTTGTACTACTCTAGCTTATATACTCTAGTATAAGTTAGAGCTTTACTATAAAGCTATTCTTTTAAAAGAAGGTTATAAAAACTCTATAACCTTTACTTTAAAGGTTGTTTATTAAATCTATTTTACATTCTACTAGTAGAACCTTGTAGAAGTTAGCTCCTTATAATAGGCCTTCTTCTACTTCTAGTTTAAGAGCTTAGGCCTACCTACTATAAGTAGGTAGCTATTTCTACTTTCTTATAGCTTAATATCTGCTATTTTATTTAACGTACTCTACAAGCAAGTAACCGGCACAAGCAAGTAACTAGATTTTGCCAAGACTATACTAAACTTTACTTTGCCTATTATACCTTAACAAAACAACATAAAGAGGCTGTTAAACAAAGCAGACATATAGCTTACTCTCTAGGCTATCTAATAAGACGCGAATCTTATAGTGCTACGCGCTGCAGCTATCTATAAGGTGTTAGAAAGCACCCTATAATAACAACGCGACAGAAAGCTCTCTTAACGTAATTGCAAGCCTAATATAATAAGGATAACTAGTACTAAAGAGGAGGTGATTGTCTAACATGTATTAAAGCTAGACAAGCAAGGATACTTGCCCTAGCTTGCTAATGTAGAGGATATAGCTAATTCTCTGCTTGCTAAGCGCTACTAGCTCTATATTAGCAAGAACTAGGCTGCTAACTTTGTTAAACGTTAGCTAGAGCTTAAAGTTAAATTTAATTATAAGTATAACTATAAGAGAGCTCTGTATAAGGATCCTAAGGTAATTAGAGACTAGTACTAACTAGTAGAGAATACTAAAGCTAAGTATAGTATACAAGATAAAGATACCTATAACTTTAATAAGTTAAGCTTTATAATAGGCGTTATATTAATAGGAGCTGTTGTTATAGGCTCTAAGCGTTAAGGGAGACTAAAGGTAGTGCAGCAGGGCAACTAAGAGTAGACTAGTATTATCTAAGGCATCTGCGCAAAGGGCTAGTCTATTCTACCCTTTATTATCTTCTCTAGTAAGCACTACCTCTCTACCTAGTATAAGGAGCCTAGTATACCTAATAACTAGGTTCTTAATGTCTCTAACAACAGCTAGACTAATAATAAGCTTAGAGTTAAGTAGTTAAAGCACTTTAATAAGTACATAAAGGCGCGCACTATTAGCAGCTATTAGCTGCTTATTCTAGACAGCTACAAGAGCTACAACTTAGTTAAATTCTACTAGTACTGCAAGGAACATAAGATTATTACTCTGTGTATACCTCTATACTTGTTGCACCTACTACAGCTACTTAACATAGGCTGTTTTTCTCTGTTAAAGAAGGCCTATAGCTGCTAAGCTAAGCGGCTAATACGTAGTAAGATTACGCGTATTACTAAACTTAAGTTCTTGCTATGCTTTAAAGCAGCTTTTAACGCCTTAATCACAGAGAGCAACATCTAGAGAAGATTTAGAGGTGCTAGCCTAGTCCTATTTAACCTAGAGGCTGTAATATTAAAGCTTAAAGTGCGGCTACGCACGCTAATACTACCTACTGTAGATAACAGCACATAGGAGTCTAAAACACTAAGCAATACGCTAGAATTTAGGTCTTAATTAAAGCTAATTTAAGAGAGGATTTAGAGACACACTAATAGCTTGCTAACGTCTATAGTTAACGCTCTTAATTAGC
Source organism: Ascochyta lentis (assembly GCA_004011705.1). Classification (NCBI taxonomy): domain Eukaryota; kingdom Fungi; phylum Ascomycota; class Dothideomycetes; order Pleosporales; family Didymellaceae; genus Ascochyta; species Ascochyta lentis. The sequence continues at coordinate 23,272 of RZGK01000002.1, forward strand.
TTACTAAAGGCGCAGAGCTAATAGCGCATTTACTAGTTTTAGTGCGTAACTAGGTTACTAACCTACAGGCAGCTAACAAGGCTGCTATACGTTGTAAATTACACAAAAGGAAGTAAGTACAGCAAGAAGAGACTCTAACCTTTGCTAAGGGAGTGCAGCTAACTACTCTAAAGGAGTTTAAGGCCTGTAGTAATAGGAAGAAGTTAAAGAAGAGGTTGCGCGTTAATAGGAGTACTTAGTCTTTAAGGCGCTGTAGCACATATAGCAAGACAGGGCATAACGCGCAAACATGCAGTAAAGATGCGCAGAGTACTATAGACTAGTTCTATATACTGTATAGTATAATATATTGTTGTTGTGTGCTGTAATGTTGCAAAGTAGGTACAGTGTTGGTGTAGTCTTAGCAAAATCTAGTTACTTGCTTGTGCCGGTCACTCGCTTGTAGAGTACGTTACTCCTTTATAAATATATTAGCTTTTTAGATTACTTACTTTTGTACTTATAAAGCTTATCTTATACTACTATCTTTTTAAAACCTCCTATAATAACTATATTCTATTAACATACCTTAAATATTTAAATTTTAGTATAGTTTTAAGTATTACTATAAAGTCTTTCTAAGAAAACCTACTTAGTTTATTATTTATATACTATTACAAGCTTTCTCTATCTAAAAGGTATAAGATATGTGTAATTACGCATGAATATAAGTTATGTTTTAACTTTATTAGCACATAGCGCGTGAATATAGCGCTAGGATCTATAGAAAACTAGCAGTGCTCAACGTGCTTCTCATTAGATCTTGCCGTCGCATGAGAAAGGACGACTGTGGTCCCAGAATTGACTCTAATATTCTCCGTCGACTCAGATTCCATGCGGTGCCAATCTACTTGACGCCTAGAATTTAGCGGCCAGCTCATCTTGTCGGATCTCTGAAGCTCATGGGCTCTTCTTGACGTCCCAGTTGCGCTTTCAACGGCAGAGCCACTGATCCATTTGAACAAGGGTACGACGAATGGAAGTGATGCTAGAGGATGTCAACAACTTGATGCGGTGCAGCAGTCGGAGACGAGATGTGCACATACCACAGATGATGCCGGCATTGCACTCAACCGCTCCCCACACTGGAACCATCGATGCGACATATGTGAAATCGCCCTCACCATTGAAGTGGATGATATTCCTCAGCCTAATGATCGAGCATGCAAGTGCCACCAGACCCATGGCATATGCAAAGACCAATGTTACTGCAATATGTAAGCACTGCGCCTACAATGCGTCCAATCCAGTCGCTTACCCTTCTTCTTAAAGGCGATTTGAAGCTTCTGCATCGTAGGGATTGGCAGCACGAAGATGACAACATCCAGAAGCGTGTTCACAGAGGACGTGATAAAGTTCACCACCATCATGTTCCAGCATCCCTACAGTCTATCAGCTGTGGAATGAGTGTAGTACAGTGCTAGCGACGAACCTTCGGAAAGTTTTCAAGGTCCCACGCAGCATGCATTGGAACGCACTGAAATATTGCAGCCTGCAGAGAGTATTAGTGGGCAGTCTTCTGGGACACAGCGATAGTACTTACGAACACCGTAAACAGCGTGAAAACGAGGACAAAGACGCCAACCCACACAATGACCCGCTTTTGCGATCCGGGTAGAGCAAGTTGATAGAACTGGACAAGAATGCTCAGCTTAATTAGCCTAAGAACGCTGTCAGCATTGGAGGAGATGTGCTGGTTACTGAGAGTCTTCGCTCACCCGATCAGCGCTTGATAAGATGTGTTCTGCGCCAGTCCTATCTTCATGCTCTTTATCAGCATTGCTGGACGCGCGCGTGAGTATTCAATATGTTTCCCCATTCCTGTGTGGATCTGGAAGTGGATCAAGACGCATGAGGCAACATCGACCAAGACTGCTGCAATGATCAGAGTCTCCGACAGCGACGTTCGTCGGGCGCGAAGGAGACACCACCGACTGGATAGTCTGGAATTATGTCAGAGTGGCATCTGGGATGGCAACAGTGTATCCAAACCTTAGTATAACCACAAAAATTGCGGCGGCAAGGAATGAGAACGTGATGCTGTAGAGCGCACGTCCCTTGTTCTCCTCCATGTATCCCTGGTCCCCGTGTTTGAGCATCCTTCCCAGCTCAAAAAGATGTCGCAGTGTATGTCAGTGTCAATCGAACAACGACGAAAGTGAATGAAAGAGGCGGTACTGTGCGTGAGATCTAGTTGCTTTTCCGAGGCGGCACGCCTGGCAGGATCTCCTGCAGTCATGGGGGTTACGCATACCCCGGATAACGTGCCTCAAAAGGTGTCTAACCAGGGTTTATCTCAACAATCAGCTAAGAAACCTTCAAGAAACCCTGTACCTAGCATTAACGGTTCGAAAGAACAGGGTGCTCGGCATGTTATTGGTGTGATGGCATCGGACCGCTTTACGACTCGCCCATTTCGGCTGTACCACGGGCAATTGGGGTCAATGGGCGCTGTATTTGAGGCAGGAGCCAACGTTTCGCAAGGATTTACCTGATCCACGACCCGGAGTGTAATCTGTTAAGCATAGTCCAAATCAATCATTCCTGCATCTGGCACTCTTGATGCCTTTCGAGTGGGAGATGTTAACGAGCTCCCCAATAATTCTCATCGTGCGCCCCCCTTAAATCACTATTTTCACGAAGTAACACTAACAAATTTGTTTGCAGCCCTCTTAAATATTCCCTATAAGCGTTAAATTAAATTAATAAATACTTGTACTTTTAATTACTTATTATAATTTAACCTATTTCTACTAAACTCTAGCCTTTAAAAGTAGTTTAAAGACAGAGGACTTAGGATCTTAGATTTTTTTTACTCCTAATTCAGAAGTAGGTCTGCAGAGGGGGTCTTAGGAGAGGATCTTACTAGCTAGATAGCTTTTATAGGGGCGCACGATAACAATTATTAGGGCTTACATTAACATCTCTCTCTTTAAGTGCTTTGCCTTTGCAGACATAAATCGTTTTACAAGCCTATAATAGGGAGGTTTCCTAGTCTGATTTAGAGATAATATATAAAGTTTTCTACTAAACTAAAAGCTATTAGAGTAGTAGCAAATCTGCCTAACGTAAGCAATTAGGGGGTTACTAGGGGGTTACTAAGCGCTAAGATAGACTATCTTCTACTAAGATAGACTATCTTTAGCTAGCTCCTAGTACCTTATTAGAGGCAGGCACGTTTAAAATTAAGGTTATTAAAAAGCTTTAGATATCTAGGTTTATTTCTATCTTTCTAGTTTTTAAGTTAAGTGACTTAAAATTTTAAATTACTAGTAAGAAAGTGTAGTAACTAATAGTTACTCTACTAGGGCAGGGGTAATAAAAATGTTTGCTAGTTACTTGTTAAAAGTTAGCTAAAATATCAGATCGCGCACTTTAAATCGAACTGGGAAACCCCCCTAATCGCTTTGCCCGGGCGGGGTAGAACCCCTGGCCGTGCGTGAGCGGGCCAATTTCCCTCCGCGACAAGGCTTTTCCAAAAAACGCTGTCGAAGACCCATTATTCAGATAGTGTATGTATTTGTATTGATGTGACGATCTTAGGATTCGCGAATTCGTCGCCCTGTAAGGCTCTGCGTGGTCAGTAGGTCTTTGATGCTCTCACTGACCTCACATTCAACCTGCGCACAAGGTGTTCGATATGTTTTGGGGCAGCTTAACCTGCCACTGCAGAGTAGCTTAGAGGCCCATGGCCTTGTTCTACGCGATGCTGAGAGGACCGCTTAGGTCAGGCATGTGACGCATGGTCGGAAGGAGCATCAATAAGTGATGTCGCTGAAGAGGCCCGCCAGCTTGGAGCAGATACCAAGACACTCCATCAGGTACGGTACCCAGCCACGCGATGCCTACTTTGAAGTTTGTAAGCGAAACATCGTGTGGCTAGGTACATGCGTCGTCAGAAACAGTATTGGGGCATGTAGGCAGCGCCTCGGCCATGTCGGCCGTCAAGACCGTGATGTCAGCGGGCGCCTCAGAAGCAGCGGATGCCGGTTCCAAGCAACGGCTGATCGGACGGCGTTCACGGCGCACGAGTACTTCGATGCGAGCAAGCGAGACATTTGCTGATGTTTTATTCCTCCACGTCCTCGGTTCAGCGTCGTTCGCAGCAGCCCGTGTTACAATACCATGCCTGTGCATGTGATCCTCGAATTAATGCATTTCGGCAACCCACACACGCAAGGCCGCCGCGCGCTAGGGGGGCTCACCTCCGAGGCACCACCGCTGGCATGGAAACGAGTCAGCATCCAGCAGCCAGAACCTCATTAATCGTACAGATGCAAACCTGAACTCGCTGTCTTCTCCAGCGCACGCAATCGTCCGGCCTCATCTGCGCGAATCAGACAAGCATCTGGTTTCGAACGAGCACTAGCTAACAACGCACTCCAAGCGCGTCGACTTAACAGATCTTCACAATGACTACCAACATCGTGAGCAACCACCAGACTTGTCATCATCAAATCAGTCACCTCGAGCCTCCTCGCTTGATTCAGCCCCAAATCTTTTGCTGATCAACTAAAGTAATCTTTGCGGTTAACCAAGTGCAAGAAGCTTAGATCTATCGCCAAATTAGTCGCCGAAGGCCTCACACAATCGAATTGTAATATGTCGTTCCAATAAACAGATTGAATCAAGCATTTGGTCCGTTGAAATTATTGGCGATCGCCCACAAGATGATCGCTGGACAGAACGTCCAAGTTCACATACGGGTAGACTGCGGTGCAAATCACACCTGGTACAATGCCGTTGTCTCTGGACAGGCAGCAACGACAACATGGAACATACATCCAGTATTATGAAGACCAGAATCAAATCGAGAGATCTGGGCAAAGACAATTCGAATCCAAAACAGGAGTTCCAGGTCACCGCGTAATTTCTGAGCATACACGAGATTCCCGGAGCGTTTGCAATGTACAGGATGTATTGCACCGTGTTTTTAGCTCCAACCTAGTTCACCGCTATGGCCGTCACCTTTTCACCCAAGAGATTAAACAGCCACTGCATTTGTCACAAAAGCAGTTTATCGATTATGTTCATAGTTTCTCTACCATGTCCAAGTCATATTCCTAGCATCAGGATTCCGAACTCGCAGTCGTTTGAAATTCGAGACATTTGATGGCATTGTCATATCTGTTGACCAAAAACGGCTCAATCTGGATATACTTGACCGTCTCCAGGGTGTCAAAGTTCAGGATCTCTCGAATCGCTGGCGGCGAACGTTCAAAAGCGAGTCTTTGCCACTACCGGCGATACCAATTGTTAATTTCAGTAAGACGATGATGTTAAAACAATGAAATAATTCTGTATTCGACATAGTGTCCTGTATGTTCTACACTGAAAGCCATGTACTAGGCTTAGAGGAATAAGAAAGTTGTGTATTTCTCCTAGATCAAAACTTTAAGTCTTATGTTCGGCTCAAAATAGTAATCTCGAGTCGTTACAGTGCTTGAAGTACCTACGAAGTTTCCAAGTAGGTTTGTTAGCACTGAAGTCTTGATATTTGGTCTACCAGAACACCTCTTCTTACACTCCAGCAACCTTCAATGCCCGGCCGATTCGGATCTTTCGGCTGTATAGCGTTGTTTGACTCAGAGACTGTCAATTTCAGCCCAAAAGGCTTCCAGCATGCGTTCGCATTATGCTCTGAAGACGCGATCTATGGTCTGGTGCTAGCGGGAGGTACTAAGAGCTCTTAGAAACTATGTGGCCAGTTCATTCAATGTGGTTGATATTAGAGAGAGTTTTGGACATAGCTGCAATGCATGAATAAATTGAACTGAATATCGTCAATGCCTGATGTCGTCAGGTCTGCATTCAAATCACTACATAAATTCCGTAAGATGGTAATAAATATACAAAACTCACGAAGCCGGTGCACTCGTTGCTCTTGTGGCTCTTACAACATGCCCTCGAGGCTCATCCGCAGGTGTCGCGCCCAGTAAAACCTGCCTCTCCCTCTGCAGCGCTCTCTTCTGTTGTCTCACATCCTCCCGATCCACTCTCAGCTCTTGCTTATCCATCCTCAAGCATTCCCTCTCTAGTCTCAGCTCCGCCTTATCCTTCCTGTATTCTTCCCTCTCGCGCTCCAAATCCGCTTTCTCCCCTTCCAACTTGGCCACCTTCTCCGTAACCTTATCGCAGAGCTCGTCCAACCTGCACTCTACCCTCTCGACCTCAGCCTCCGCGTATTCTTCTATCACGTCTTTGAACTCGCCAAATTTTACCTCAGCGACGCGCTCAAACGCCAGTCTCTCTTCCTCTCGCTCGTCGAAGAACTGTGCATCGGCAGCGTTGCGGAGGTGGTTCGCGTAGCTTACCGTGTGGTGGTAGAGGCTGCTGAGTTCATGCTCGATGCGATGCGTCACGTGTTCACCGAGGGAAACGCCGAGGGCTGAGAGGATGGGTGGTGGTGGGCTGGTGGAGGTCCGGCTTGCCATGGATTGAAGGGAGGGCGTGGGTGATGGCGATGACGCAGTGAGGAGGCGTGGCAAGAGCGAGGGTATCAGGGTCTCGAGCATGCTTGGTAGGATGGTGGCGGCTGCTTGTTCGATAACGCGTTGGATGTCTGTGTGGCCGTGGGAGAGAGGTTTCCCTGGACTAGATGCCGCGAAAGATGCAGGCTTCTGGCTTGTGTCATCGAGGTTGGTGTATGAAGGTGGATGTTGTGGGCTCGCTGCGATGGGCTGTGGCAGTGCTGAAGGCAAGGCGGTGAGGAGAGGAAATCTTAGGTTTGGTGTGGTTGCAGAGGAGAAGGGAGGCTTTGGACTTGGCGTCGCTACGCTGTCCTTCTCGGTTGGACTCGTATGTGTATCTGGGTACGGCGAGAGGAGGACGCGCTTCGGCGGAGGCGAGGGCGTTGGGGTTACTGCATACGTTTAGCCCGACTTCCATCAAGTGCTCTTTTTCATGGAAAACTCACCATTTCTGGGCCGTTTGCTGCTCTTCGTATACACAGGCGGCGCCTCCTCAGCCGGCGCTTCGTCTTCGGTCGTGGCATCTTCTCCAGCATTTCCAGCGTTAAACACCGACCAGTCCTCACGCCGGTATTGCTTACTGTAATGTCTCGAGACTGGGAAGCCAGTCAGTTGCTCCGGACGGTCAACAAGGCTCCGGAAGATGTTGTGGTGGTCGCGGTGCAGCCAGTTGTAGTCGAACAGAATGTGGAGCTTGGTAGCTTTGGCAAGGTTGGCGAGTCGAGTGAAGGCAGCCTCGTGGTCTGGTTTGGGTCTCAGGGGCCCTGGAAAAGTTGAACACCACACAGGGCACACCTTCTTCAATGTCAAAGACAGCGTCCGTATCTGTGGGTTGCCTTGGCGCGACACTTGAGCCAGTCGCCATTGTGGAAGGGGAATGGTCGCAGGTCCTATGGAGTTCTTGCCAGGCTTCAAGTTATCGGCATCAACCTGCAAGATGAAGGCGTGCTTCTCGTCGTGGCCGTCGATGGAAAGTGTGGACTGCAGCAGGAGGGAGGCCGTTGCGCGGCCCTCGTTAAACCTGAAGATTAAAGAGAACGACACGGGCGATACATCGAACGGAGCGTAGGCCAGTACAGGGATGCCGCTCTTGCGGATGTCATGTGTCATATTGCTAGGCTACGAGACTACTCACTTAAGACACCCCTTGCAGTGTAATCAACACGCACAAGGAACCCGCCCACCCGAGCTTTGCGCGTAGCAGAGCAGCTCTGACTCGGCCACAGCACCACCTAACAGCACCGCCCTTCCACACACAGTGCGAGCCTGAGTGCCGCCCCTCGTCCGCGCAAGGACCGGCGCCTGAGCAGGCTGAGTCGCAGAGTGCTGCGCGTTCGAGGCCTTGTGAGGTCGCAAGGATAGCGGACTGAGTCTGGCGACGGGGGGAGGGGACGAGGACGAAAGGGAGGGGTGTGGGAGGAAGCTCAAACCGCTTCGCGCTGCTGGTGCCAGCCTGAGTATCACCCCTCGTCCGTGCGAATAGCCAGAGCCTGTGCTGGGCAGAGTCTCTGAGCGGCCGCACGAAGAGGCCTTGTGAGGTTCACAAGGATGGTGGACTGAGTCTGGCGACGGCGGCGATAGCAGTGAGTCAATAAACAAAGGATACAACGTTTGAATATATAGCGAGAATGACAGATATCGTGGGACGTCGTGGCGTTGCGCACTCGGCGATGAGAGACGTGTGTGCTGATGATGTTGTGGAGGCTCAAGAGAGGAGGTTGGGAGCGCACACACGATTCGCGCAGGCACGTGATGCCGCTAGCCTATCTAAGATGCAACGGCCTACCAAGATCGGTGAGCATCAACGTTCCAACTGTCTACATTGGCGAAGGTGCATTTCATGTCGTTCTTTGTAGAGGTACCATCTCTTCTACAGTACCAAACCCACGCCTTAATGCAGAAGATGATCCTCCCTCTGTGACAAGCTCACTAAACCTGACCTTCAAGTCCGGCAATTCCTTTGCCGCGTTAATCATTCCTCCTGCAGAACCTGCTTCTACTGTTTGATGCATGGCAGTGTCTCCAGCTGTCGTTATCGTGATCTGCACGAAACCGCCATCTGTTTCGGTTAAGGATTTCGCGGACACTGGCTTGAACAGCCCAAGAAGGCATGTCAGCTACCCAATCCCGATACCTTTCATGTCGCTGGGAAGCTTATGCGATTTCGTATTATCCCTACAGAAGCGGGCTCACTTGCAGAACTCAAGTCAGTGTTCCTTGCTGATGAAACTTTCGTTAGGCATTAAAGTAGATTGTAGATTAGAAAACAGGGAGGTGTAAAGCCGTTTATCAGCTATTGTAGGCTCGTGCACGAAAACCAGCACTACAACTATCAAAGGGGGGTGGCGATGGGAACTCGCATTAAGCTAGTCTATATACTTTTCGGCCACATATAGTTTTCGGCCACCCCACCACAACGCGTTACCCACCATTTGACGCGTTCTATTACCAGCACCACCTACTCAAAATGGATACCCGTGAGGTTGCTATACAATCTGCTATTGCTGATCTTAACGCTGGTGTTTTTAAGAGCCAGCGACAGGCTGCGCGCGCGTACGGGATCCCGAAGTTGTCCCTCCAGAGCCGCCTTCAAGGCCATCAACCACACGCGATAGCTCACTCAAATCAACAACGTTTGACGCCAGAGCAAGAGGAGTTTCTAGTAGAGTGGATACTTGAAGAGGACTCACGTGCACAGCCACCATCTCATCCACGTGTACGAGAGATGGCCAGCCGAATCCTCTACATGAACGGCGACTACGAGCCACTTGGGCATCTATAGGTACCCCATTTCATCACACGAAACCCACGCGTTACCTCTATAGTTGGACGAACAATTAAGAGCGCAAGGACTACAGCAGCCAATTATAAGACAATTCGCGCGTTTCTAGAGCTATTTAAGCGTACTCAGATTAAGCTGGGCATACAGTATAAAGACATATAGAACATAGATAAGACTAGGGTTGGCCTTAGGGTATATACCAACACTAGAGTGGTTGCTAGTTTATTAAAAAAGAAGGCTTATATTAAATTACCAGAGGATCGTGAGTAGGTGTCGATCCTGGAGACTATCTCCGCCACCGGCACTAGACTCTAGTGCCTAGTTATCTTTAAAGGCAAGCATCTACAAACTACGTAGTTTCTAGCACAAGGGGTACCTAATTAGCTCTACACAACGTTAGAGAATAGATAGACGTTAAACTTAATTAGATCTAAGTGGTTACAACAGATATTTATCCCAAATACTACACCTTTACAGGGGGGGTAGCGGCTACTACTATTAGATGGCTACGGCTCCTATACCCCTATTGACTTTATGTGGACTTGCTAGCAGCATTAGATCTATCTCCTGTACCTTCCCCCTTACGCCTTACACATCCTCCAGCTATTAGATCTAGCTCTATTCTCTGTTGTTAAGAGCTGCTATTATAGTTAGATCTAAGCACTCTTAGCACTTAATAACACAGCACCTATTAAGAAGGAGAGGTTTGTAACCTTATACAACAAAGCAAGAGAGGAAGGACTATCTAAGAGAGTTATACGAGCTAGGTAGAAGGCTGCTGGCCTATGCCTATATAACCTACCTCTAGTACTACACTCATCTCAGGTATTAGGCTGGCCTATTACACCTCTACCACCTCCTTAGGCATTAGATACAGTCTTTGCCACGCCTTAGAGCTTACAGGCCTTATACAAAGCTTAGCAGCAACTCCTTCTATCAGAATCTCTTTTACAAAGCACCTGCCTAATGCTTAGCAAGGCAGGCAAGGCTATTGCTATAGCCAACACTCGCGCAGCTTGGCTTAAATCTGACAACTAACAACTCAAATATCAACTAGATAGTACTAGGGTTACACGCTCTAGAAAGCGTGTTTAAGTTAACCTAAATAAACGCTATAGCAACGTTGAAGCTATTAAGGCTGCTATTAATCGGGCAGCAGCATTACAAGCTAAGCAGGCATCACGTTTAACTGAACAAGAGGCTTAAAAAGCAGCAGCAGCAGCAGCAGCAGCAGCAGCAGCAGCACTCACGCTTCAGTCTATGTGTACAGAGTGGCAATTGTAAACGTTAACGTTGAAAAATCACGACTCCAAATAGTGAGGCTTACTTTGGTTGGGTGGCCGAAAACTATATGTGGCCGAAAAGTATATAGACTAGCTTAATATGAGCAATGTCCGGAGGTCTGCGGGACTTCCAAAAGACACCGAGGGCACACAGAACTGTATCTCGGCCCGATTAGAAAAAGCATTTAGAAGCTTTGTGAGCACCTCCACTCACAGGCATTTCTTCTATTTACTCTAAAGTTTTGCAGTCTCTATTATACAATGATGCTCCTACTACAACGTGTCGCAGTTACTATCCTAGCTATCCTCGTAGCTGACAGCAGTGCTCAATGTCAAAAACATGCGGGTGGCAAAGATAGTTGTGGTCGCTTCCATGTCAGCTTGTGCAAAGATCCAAAATTTCAAGGTTGCACAGATTATGCTCAAATGCCTAAAGCTAATCACTGCTGTGAGTAAGCCCTCTGAATTTTTAGGGTTATAGAAGTTAGCAATTTCCAGGGAACTTTGATGGCAACCTTGCCCGTCTTAACGACGTAATCTCTTCGATTAAACCGGATGCTGGACAGTGGACTTTCTACTCGTAAGGGTATTGCACAGTAATGCAGAACCAAGGCTAATACAGTATCTTTTAAAGGGACCCTAACTGCCAGGGGAATTCTATTCAAATCAGTGGTCCAACAGACTACAGTGTCATGAAAGGGAACAACATGAATGACGCGATTAGTTCAGTTTCAGTTATAGAGCCTTAGAGATACAACGCATTTATGCGCAACCTCTCGGACATCGCTAGCGTCGTAGGGCTCCATGAATCGATTTTTGCACATTCTGCCTGTTGAGTAGCCCTCTCCAATCAAAACCGGAGTTGTTAAACAGTTAGTCTACAAGAAATATAAAGGGTTGTTACTAGATTGATGGCAATGAGGTACGGATCAGATTCGAGGACGTGTTGAGTGTGTTGATGAACTTAAGGCAAGTCAGCCGCTGGGATACCCGAGATGGATAGTGCAAATGCGAAGGTGTGTGTAAAGACTCGGATTTGAGTGTCGGGACGGCGTTGCGCGATCAAAATTGGTGTTGTTGATGTCCTTGAGGACCGCGGTAGGCTTGAGCTCGGTGACTGGTTACGAAAAAAGAAGGCAAAAGTGAAGACCTAGAGATCAGTGGGTTTCCTCATGAGATGGTCGATAACAACAGTAACAATTGTTACTACGTTTCGGCGTTTTTAGTGTCTACATCCCATCTAAAAATTTAGTGAACTTCCATGACATTGTAATCCATATATACGGACTTGCTAGCTTTCTAAGATTGTGCATCCACTTGAGGCTCGCTGTAAAGATCTCTGTGCATGTACTTGAGGCCCGTGTCGCATGCAACGGTGACCACAGTCTTGTCAGGACCGAGTTGCTTTGCAAGTGCAACAGCAGCTGTCACGTTGAGACCAATAGAGGTACCCGCGAGAATTCCTTCCTCTCTTGCAAGGCGACGACACATCGCACGGCCTTCATCCTCTGATATCGCGCGTACTTCGTCGTACAGAGCTGAATCAAGAAGCGGTGGTGTATATCCAATTCCAATACCCTCTACTCGATGTACGCCGCCACGACCAGTGGTAAGGAAAGGTGAAGACACTGGTTCAAGAATCTGAACATGGGTCTTTGGCCATCGTTCCTTTAGTACCTTCGAGACTCCCATGGCCATACCTGCTGTACCGACTGCGCTGCAGAAACCGTCAATACCGTTGGGGATCTGATCGAGCAGCTCAATTCCAAGTGTTCTGTAGCCAACAAACGCGTCTGAGTTGACGAATTGATCAGTGTTAAAGTGGGTGTCGCTTTGAGAGATCTCCTTCGCGCGTTTTATCATCGACGGGACCAGGTCGGCTGTAATACCACCGGACGGGCTGTGGACCAGGTCCACAGTATTAGCACCGAATGCCGCCATAGTCCGCAGTTTGTCGTCGGCATAAGCGTTGGACGACACCACATGGAAATTGTAACCCTTCACAGCACAGACAAAGGCAAGCGATGAGCCAGTGCTGCCTCCAGTAGCTTCTACAACAGTCATGCCGGGTCGCAGGTCTCCTTTGCGTTCCGCCTCTTCGATCAATGATTTTGCCATGCGATCTTTGTACGACCCAGTTGGGTTCAATGATTCGAGTTTGACAAAGACTCGGGCGCATCCAGATGGTACAACCCTTCGTAGCTGCACGCATGGAGTGTTGCCAATTGCATCGAGCGCACTGCCGACAGGAAGAGAGCAAGTCATAATGAGGGTGAGAAGCGTTCAATGTTGCGCACGTTACTGAGTGAGGGCGTGCTGTGCTAGAATTTAAGAGCTTTCTCGGCGTGGTTTTAAACCTTGCATGCGGGGTCATGAGTTCAGAAAGCTAAGACATTCTACGCATCAAAAGCTAGCAGGCACCCTGGAGACGCCATGCTACCATGAGGATGGCTAATTCCAGATAATATTGACTATCATAACTGCTATCTCAGTGAACATAGGGGTGACGCTATTCGTCCTAAGCAGCAGTGAGCACCAATTCACTGGCAGTCAATCCATTTGACGTAGCCTCGATAACAATTTCTCCACTTGACCCCAGCTTAGCCCTTACGACTGCAAGAGCAAGGCCACTGAACGCCTTGCGAGTTGGCGAAGGGAACGGTGTGCCATCTCTCGGGTCGCCATTATCCGTTGTGACAATCTCACCTGGTCCAGATGAGACCGAGAAAGTAATCTCGTTATTTGCGTCAGGAACAACATCGCCATTCTCGTCGACAACTGCAACAGTGATGAAGGACAGATCTTTGCCATCGCCATCAATGCTAGTGCGGTCCGCTGTGACATTGAGTGAAGTAGCAGCACCAACTGTGCGGTGAGAAGCCGTTGCCCATTCTTCGCCGTTTTTCCATGCCTTTACGCTGATTTCACCTGGTGTGTAGGTCACATTGTCCCAGCGGAGGCGGTAGTCGTACTGTCCGCGTTTCTGACGACCAGCAGATTTTCCGTTAATGAAGAGTTCTGCCTCATCACCTGATGTAAATACATGAACAGGTGTGACCTGCCCCTCGCGGTCAGGCCAAGTCCAGTGAGGCAAGATGTGTGCTTGAGGGTAGTCGGGGCGCCAGCGTGCTTGGTATAAGTAGAAACGATCCTTCTTGAAGCCAGCAAGATCTGTATACGTTGTCAGTAAATTTCTTAAAAATCTTCAGTACAGGCTAGACTTACCAATGATGCCAAAATAAGAACTGCGACTGGAGTTGTCGTATGGGGTCGGTTCCCCTATGTAATCAAAACCAGTCCAGACAAACTCACCAGCAACGTAGGGATTGCGATCTTGCTGCTCGAAGACCTTGTCGGGTGATGCGGCCCACTGTTAGACCTTGTTAGCATAGATAAATGAAGGAAAAGGTTGAATTCGTACCTCGGGCGCATAAAGCTCGTACGCAGAGACATGATTGTTGATGGGATCGCCACCTTCGCCGGGCTTACCACCAACAATCGCACTCTTGTTTGGTGTGACTGGGAACAGATAGATACCACGTGAACTGACCGTCGATGCGGACTCAGTACTCCAGATCATTTTGTTAGGGAACTTGCTGTGAAAACTAGCGAACGATCCCGAGTTTGCATTCCCCTTCCCCTCACCTTGGTAGTTCAGTCCAATGATGTCGATCTCTGCAGCTAGGCCCGTGTTCGGCCCTGCATTATTCATACCAACGGTGACATGCTTCGTGGGGTCTTCCTCATGAACGATATCCTGGAGCGTCTTGGCAGTAGCGGTACCGGTAGAGTTTGACTGCTCGGGGAGCTCATTGCCAATGCTCCATGAGATAATGGAAGGATGGTTACGATCTCGCCGAATGAACGAACGAAGATCAGGCTCATGCCATTCAGGGAAGATGAGGTGGAAATCGTTCTCAACTTTTGCATAGTTCCAGGTATCAAAGATCTCATCCATGACCATGAGACCCAGTCTGTCAGCAATGTCCAGAAACTCAGGCGCAGGCGGGTTGTGGGAAGTTCGTAACGCCGTGTTACCCATCTCTTGAAGCATTTCAATCTGGCGTTCTGCCGCACGGTAGTTGAAAGCCGCACCCAAAGATCCAAGGTCGTGATGGTTGCATGTCCCGTAGACTGGGACGTGCAGTCCATTGATCAAGATACCTTGGTTCGGATCGTAGGTGATGGAACGGATACCGAACAGGGTTTCGTAGACATCGATCGCAGTCCCATTGCTAGACACTGTGGTGATGGCGATATACTCGTTCGGTTTTTGTTTGGGCAGTGGTCCCCATAGCTTGGGGTTAGCAACGGTCGTAGACCCATTGACTGATTGTTTCGATCCACCGGAGATGCTGACTGTCGCTGCCGGGATCCTCGCGACTGCGTCACCTGAAGCCTTCCTGGATGAAGAATCGAGCTCAAAGATCTCTGTGGCAATCTGCACGGTCTGACTTGTATTTACCTTATTCTGCACTTCGACCCTGAGGTCGATCGCGGCTTGCTCGCTAGAGATTTCCGGAGTGGTAAGGTAGGTACCATATTGTCCCACATGCACAGGGTTGACCATCACAAGCCATGTATTTCGGTAGATACCAGCACCAGGGTACCATCTTGAGGAGTCTGGCGCGTTATCGACTCTGAGTGCGAGCAAGTTATCGCCTGCTTGGGCGTAAGGAGTTAGGTCCAGGCGGAAAGAGTTGTAGCCATATGGCCAGCCACCAACTAATCGGCCATTGAGCCAGACGGTCGCATATGCCATTGCTCCATCAACGTCCAAGAACATTGATTTGCCCGTTTCAACAGTACTCGCATCTAAGTGAAGCGACCGACGATACCATCCGATACCGTTAATAGGCAAGCGCCCTGTGCCACCTTCAACTTCAGGGGAGAAGTCAAAGTCTCCGCCAGCAGCCCAATCGTGAGGCAGATTGACTGCTTCCCAGGCACCGTCATCGAAGGTCGGTTGAACGTACGTGACATTGCTTCCTGGACCTGGTTCGGACGGTCGCTCATATTTTGATCCGCTAAGGAAGTCATTCGCTACAGGAAGGATCCAGGGCTTGAGTGCGTCATACGAGAGGCCATCCGGGTTTTCAACAAAACGCTGGAAGCGCCAGTCAGCGTTCAGACTGATACGTTCTCGTACCGGGGTATCTGCGCGAGGTTTCTTGGTAGCAACAGCTCCTGACGGTTTGATGTTTGGAAGCATGAGCAATCCCAGCAGGATTGATCCATAGCGAGTCAAAAACGACATGGCGAAGCGTGAGAGTACCGTAGCTCGTGAAATTCGGAACAACGCTGCCTTTTCAACAAGTACCTAGCAGGGAGCATGCTCGGTCACGTTGTAACGCCGAAAACTCGCTCACGGTTATGTTCCCTTAATCGCGCTTTGATCAGCGCACCTGCATGGATTCGGGGCAATGTCATCGAGCGCGACTTCAACCGGAGAAACTCCAATACTACAAGCACCTGACTAGCCATTCACCCGGCGCCCGGTGATGTTACTTACCGAGATACAAGAGACCTTGAAAGGAAATAAGTGGATGCGACAAGCCTTCCCCGCCTATGCAGCGTGCGGGGTGGCGGTCTTGGCACGGAGCGAGGGTTCCCACGCTCATCAGCGGCTGCACTGCTTCCTTGGGCATGATGCCGACAACACGGTTGATTCCGGTGGGTGATGTGCGCAGCAGATAATGTGTCTCAATGCTGTGAATAAAGGGTAGGTTGACTAACCCTGAGGTTGTGACGTCAGCTCGAGGGAGTCCAGCAACAGCCAGTACTGCCAGCATACATTCGCAACGACCGAGCCTCAATTACGAGCGTCATCGGCACAATGCTTCGCAATGGTCAAGCTGCAAACAAACATGAGGGTGCAGGCTTTAAATTCGGTACCTTTGTACACAAGCACACTCAGTTGGGATCATTGTCTACATCCCAAAGAGCTCAAAAACAAGGTTGAACACGAACACTGCTGCCTAGTTATCTCAAAATCAGCCGCTCAGCGGCTGGTTTTTCCGTAAGGCAGCGCTAAGCGTCCAAGGAACTTTAGTTCAGGTTTTAGTAGTGCGCAACTTTAACTCTAGCAAGAAAGCTTCTTTAACTTTAAGTTAATACTTCTACCTTTAAAGAAGCTCTTCTTACTACTATATCTATACTAAATTAATCTTTAGAATTAGAAGTATCCTTTAGATTTAACATTATAGTAATTAAGATAGAATTAGAATCTTTAAAGTATATTTAATCTTACCTTACTTCTATCTTACTAGCTAAGTTACTATTAATAATTTAAAAAAAATAAGTAAAAGGTAATTTATCTAGGTCTAAAAAACTATTTAAACTGTCTTTTTTAATTCTATAAGTAGTTATTATAAGTTCTAGTAGTAAGAGTATTAAATAGTTTAGAAATATATCTTTCTTTATACTATAGTTTCTACCTTTATAAAGATAAATTCTATTATACAAAGTATAATCTCTAAGTAGAACTTTATTTATAAGAACTTTTAGATTTAAAATAAAGGCCTTAACGTACTCTACAAGCAAGTAACTAGCATAAGCAAGTAACTAGATTTTGCTAAGACTACACTAAACTTTACTCTGCCTATTATACCTTAACAAAACAACATAAAGAGGCTGTTAAACAAAGCAGACATATAGCTTACTCTCTAGGCTATCTAATAAGACGCGAATCTTATAGTGCTACGCGCTGCAGCTATCTATAAGGTGTTAGAAAGCACCCTATAATAACAACGCGACAGAAAGCTCTCTTAACGTAATTGCAAGCCTAATATAATAAGGATAACTAGTACTAAAGAGGAGGTGATTGTCTAACATGTATTAAAGCTAGACAAGCAAGGATACTTGCCCTAGCTTGCTAATGTAGAGGATATAGCTAATTCTCTGCTTGCTAAGCGCTACTAGCTCTATATTAGCAAGAACTAGGCTGCTAACTTTGTTAAACGTTAGCTAGAGCTTAAAGTTAAATTTAATTATAAGTATAACTATAAGAGAGCTCTGTATAAGGATCCTAAGGTAATTAGAGACTAGTACTAACTAGTAGAGAATACTAAAGCTAAGTATAGTATACAAGATAAAGATACCTATAACTTTAATAAGTTAAGCTTTATAATAGGCGTTATATTAATAGGAGCTGTTGTTATAGGCTCTAAGCGTTAAGGGAGACTAAAGGTAGTGCAGCAGGGCAACTAAGAGTAGACTAGTATTATCTAAGGCATCTGCGCAAAGGGCTAGTCTATTCTACCCTTTATTATCTTCTCTAGTAAGCACTACCTCTCTACCTAGTATAAGGAGCCTAGTATACCTAATAACTAGGTTCTTAATGTCTCTAACAACAGCTAGACTAATAATAAGCTTAGAGTTAAGTAGTTAAAGCACTTTAATAAGTACATAAAGGCGCGCACTATTAGCAGCTATTAGCTGCTTATTCTAGACAGCTACAAGAGCTACAACTTAGTTAAATTCTACTAGTACTGCAAGGAACATAAGATTATTACTCTGTGTATACCTCTATACTTGTTGCACCTACTACAGCTACTTAACATAGGCTGTTTTTCTCTGTTAAAGAAGGCCTATAGCTGCTAAGCTAAGCGGCTAATACGTAGTAAGATTACGCGTATTACTAAACTTAAGTTCTTGCTATGCTTTAAAGCAGCTTTTAACGCCTTAATCACAGAGAGCAACATCTAGAGAAGATTTAGAGGTGCTAGCCTAGTCCTATTTAACCTAGAGGCTGTAATATTAAAGCTTAAAGTGCGGCTACGCACGCTAATACTACCTACTGTAGATAACAGCACATAGGAGTCTAAAACACTAAGCAATACGCTAGAATTTAGGTCTTAATTAAAGCTAATTTAAGAGAGGATTTAGAGACACACTAATAGCTTGCTAACGTCTATAGTTAACGCTCTTAATTAGCTTACTAAAGGCGCAGAGCTAATAGCGCATTTACTAGTTTTAGTGCGTAACTAGGTTACTAACCTACAGGCAGCTAACAAGGCTGCTACACGTTGTAAATTACACAAAAGGAAGTAAGTACAGCAAGAAGAGACTCTAACCTTTGCTAAGGGAGTGCAGCTAACTACTCTAAAGGAGTTTAAGGCCTGTAGTAATAGGAAGAAGTTAAAGAAGAGGTTGCGCGTTAATAGGAGTACTTAGTCTTTAAGGCGCTGTAGCACATATAGCAAGACAGGGCATAACGCGCAAACATGCAGTAAAGATGCGCAGAGTACTATAGACTAGTTCTATATACTGTATAGTATAATATATTGTTGTTGTGTGCTGTAATGTTGCAAAGTAGGTACAGTGTTGGTGTGGTCTTAGCAAAATCTGGTCACTTGCTTGTGCCGGTCACTCGCTTGTAGAGTACGTTATAGCCTTTAGAAGTAGATAAATATACTATTAAAGACTAAAGAGTAATAAAAGTAAATTTTAAAATTAAGTACTACTAACACTCTGCTAAGCGTTGCTTTTATCACGTAAGCATCACGTAAGCGACCCGCCCCCTAGATCTGGTGGCTGGTCAGCGGAGCTTTCGAAAATAAGATGACTGCCTGGGTTGTGTGCTTATTGATAAACATCTCACCTCACTTCCCCCTCTTTATCGCGACTCTCATGTGCCTACTTCCATGTAGCTTCTTTCTATCACACTGCAATCGCGATGTTAAGGCTTGTTCTCACGTCCGTAGTGGTTGCGGCTGTCAATGCCAAATGTTATGAGCCCACTTTCGCGCATCCATTGCCTGAGTACGATGCGAGTGACGCGCTCCTCAAACATGCGTTTGCCGAGCTCAACACAGCTATCACCTCCGCTGTTGCTGCACCCGAGTTTGCAGCATCGTCCTTTTCTATAGAGATTACGTCTTCAACCGAGACACTGTGGTCGAAACACCACACAGCTCGCGAACGAAACGCCTCGCGTCCCGACATACCGGAAGTCAACGGCGACGCTTTGTACCGAATCGCAAGCATCACCAAAACATTCACCGTGCTTGGGATCTTACATCAAGAGAAGGCTGGCAATCTGAGTCTGGATGACCCAATCGACAAGTACATAGTAGAGCTGAAGGAAGATCACAAGGGCACTTTGCCATGGAAGGACATCACATTGCGAAGTTTGGCTAGCCAGCTGAGTGGCATACCTCGCGAATGTGCGATACCTGGTTTACCCTGGCACGGCTGTCACACGCCCAAAGGTACGGAAGTTGACTTTCGATAGGGGCTCAGGGAGACATGATCAATTTCGACAAGTGGGGCATCGAAGACCCAGTCAACTGGGGCTTACCACCGATATCACGGGGTGGTCTCAGTACTTGTGGCGAATACTCACCAGACTACAAGAAGATATGCGCTGAGGGTGGTGAGGTCCATACGTTGCGCGCAAAACTTTGCGAACGTGGCTAACCTATCCTGCTGTAGACCTCCTTGATTCTCTGAAGTCAAAGATCCCGATATTCGCACCAAACCAGCAATCAACTTATTCAAATGTCGCCTTTGAGCTACTGGGAATGGTTATCGAGCGAGTTACCGGCCAAAGTTATCAATCCTACATCGAGCAAGCTGTTTTCCAGCCTCTCAACATGAGCAAGAGCACGCTGTCTTTGCCGCCCGATGCCGCCGGAGTCATCCCGTTGGGACCGCAGTATTGGGATATCGACGAAGGTATACAGAGTCCTACAGGTGGCATCTACAGTTCCTCCACAGATCTATCAAAATACCTTCGGTACGTGCTGACACACTTCAACGGCCTCACACACGCTTTGAATTGGCTCAATCCAGCATCCCCAGCCCGTGGGATAAACTCGTTCTACGGGATACCTTGGGAGATTTTCCATACAGATCGTGCACTGCAGGATTCACGTCGCACTGTGCGTTTCATCACCAAAGGAGGTGGATTACCCGGATATACCTCCGTTATTATCATGGCGCCCGAATACGACCTAGGTATTACTATCCTCGTTGCGGGGAATAGCGACCTGCTTGCAAAGCTGCGAGGATTTGTTACCGAATTCGTTCGCCCTGCAGAGCAACTTGCAATCCAACAGCTCAACCAAAGCTACGCGGGCACTTATGTCAGTTCTGACTCGAGCCTAAATTCATCCGTTACACTCGTCGCCGACCAACGCGGTTTGGTTGTGACCGAGTTCATCTCGAACTCATCGGATCTCCTGCACACCGGTGTGGTGAAAAATTGGATTCCCAAGCATGGTTTTGCGCAACTCGTGCCGACGCTATTGTATCGCAACGCAAAGAAGCAGCAAGGCGAAGAGTGGCGCTTGCAGCCAGTCGAGGAGCGTGATCATCAAGAAGGCCAAGTCTGGGATGACTTCTGCATCACAGATATCGAGGGCCCGTTGTATGCGGGCGTTCCGATCAACAACCTTGTGTTCTGGAATAAGAGTGAGAAGGAGGCATACAATACTCTTGAGCTCAGCGCGTTCCGTGCAAACCTGACAAGAGTGCCTGAGAAGAAAGCTTTGGATGATGAAAACACAGAGTTGTAGCGCTCTTCTTGTTTATGTCTCCAGGTCTGAGACGCGCGAGCATGGTACACAGTCAAGCCGAGTCGAGAGGCACAGTCTATCCTGAGTGAGAAATAGGCTACATTGCCGTAGTCACAGCAGCAATTCCGTATACTTGAGCAAAATTAGCTACTTTTGCTACGTCTATGCCACCAATCTTCTTTGTTCTGACAGCAGTGACAAAGGCACAGCAGCCGCCATGGTAAGTTCTGGCGTAGCCTCTGTAGCAGTAGCATCGGGCTTATCTATGCCTGCTGTGAGATAGACTCGTACCTGTTGAGCGTTCGTAGAGCTCATGTTATAGGTCTTAGTATTTGTCTGATTCCCACGAATTTGGTCAGATTCCCTCAAAACACTCAATAATCACCTTCAGAGCGATGTTTTCGCTTAGAAGTTTACAACCCAAAAAAGATAGTTGCAGATCGTGTTTTTTACACTAGCCAGTTTTAAACAAAAGTTTTTATTCAATTGTTACACAATAGGGTTTCACCACTTGCATTAAAACATGGTTCAGCGCAATGGTGAATTCAAAAGAGTGTGTTTTGTTAGGGTTTTGTTGCTTAGCAATATCAGTGCTCTTACCCAACTTCATAAGTGCCACTCGTTATCAGATCGTAAGGCCTGAGTTATGTAGAAACAAGGCCAATCCTTTCTTAAAGCCTAGGAGCGCTTAGCTAAGGTTTCACAGAGCATTTGCAAGCATTGTCTTGTGTAGTGTGTCCATACACGTAGGCTCTCGACCTAGGAAGCTCTGTACCAGAAGCCTCAAGATCAAACTCTCGCCAATGTCCTTATTAAGAATCATGGCTAAAAGAGTAAACCTTCAAGTTTTTAGTTGATTGCTGAGCTGGAGTTTTTCTATTTGCTGGAAAATACTTGTAAAGAAGCGGTTTACTAATAATAAAAGCGTAATGTACTAGTCTTTGGTTGATACTGCTCATCAAGCTCTTAAGCGCTACACTGTACTGTGCTTCGGAGTACCAATCTCACTAAAGTAGAATCGCCCTTGAACTAGCAGCACTTGTTCTAGGCATTCCATCAGTATGGCAATTCTAATTCATCATTCAAGGAAAGACCTTACGAAACGGCAGCCTCCCTCACGGCAAACACGAGGAGCACAGCAAGCTCGCTTGAGTACAGAGTCCCAGACGACGTTCTCAGGGGGGTCTGCAGCAGCGGGAGAAGCAGCCACGGATGCGACCAGCATAGCGAAAGCAGGAAAGATGATTGCGTTGACCTTCATCTTGTAGTTGGATGATACTTTCTATCGAGCGGTAGGTAGCGGTAATGATGATGGATGTTGTCATGGGCAGTGAAAGTGTTCAAGCGAGCGATGTTATATACTTCGGGATCCTCACGTATCCAACCTGAGACGCGACTCACGTTGTGTCTTAGTTTCTTGGCTGAATGAACTTGCTGAGTGCCGAGACCTTGGTTATGACAGGTAATAGTTGGATTTACCCAGTTGAAAACGGCTTTAGCCTCTAAATCTTCCGATTGTAAACTAGGTTCTTCGCGGCTTATCAACTACTTGGGGCAGTGACATGTCTCCAGCCGCTGCATGGCAGGACACATGTGTATCATGACATGTCGTCTGATGACCACGTCCTATAGAATGCGCCACTCCGATTTGAGAAAGGAATAGTCGAAGCAGTCTCTCTACCGAAGGCTTGGCTCCGAACTCATTAGGAAGGTACATAAAGTTGGGAGGTCAAGTTCCAACGCACTGGTCTTCGTACTGAGGCTTTTAGGTGCGGGGGAGAAGCGACGTATGCCGCTGCTAGCGTACATGATGAGCGTTAGGTGTGGTTCACAGACCGAAAGAAGTGGAGCGGATGTACTGCAGACTAGGTTTAGATCAAAGAAGGGTAGTTGCTCTTGACGTGAGATCACACGTTTCGCGGCAGACAGCTCAAAAAGCCTCGCGTCACACTCCTCTTCACTTGGACTGTCAACCCACCATTTGTATCAAGTAGCTGGTGGGGAGCCAGGGACACATGATGTGAAAATTGCAGACCTTTTCAGAATCAGATACGAGCGACGGGTCGACCTAAACCTGCAATCTCGTCCCGTTAAAAGCGATCACCCGCAAGCCGCTTCTATTTCGAATCCTTCAACAAAATTGTGCCCTACTTTGCTTTCCGTCCTGCTGGAAAAGGCAAATGGTACATGCAGGGCTGCGGCACAGTTCGTATTAGCGTGCATATTAGGCCCCCTAGTTACGAATTGCGGTTGGCAGAGCTTTTGACCCTCGAGATCTACCGTTTACTCTGCTTTTTCGTTAATCTGTACTCTTCTGTATTTAATGTAGAGGGTACACCTCATTTCCAGTCGTATCTACCTCTGTCACAATGGCAGAAGGACTTACAATCCCCAAATGCATAGCCTCGGGTTTCAACATTAGTCAAGAGGTACTTTTGCAGCAGGCAATACGAGATGTCATCGACCATTCGTGTCTCGAGTGTCCAAATCATGTCCAAATAGTAGAACGAGCGGTTTGCGAGCGCTCGGGCCCTGGGATGTTTCTCGCTAACACTCGTGCTGACTTAAGCGATCCTTTTAGACCACGAACCCTTTCATAGTCACTTCCAAAAAAAAGGGGGCTAAGATGTATTAACGCGTGGTGCGAGCCTAAACACGATGACAACTCAATTGTTGATAAGTGGGGAGGTTCAGAAGGAAAGTGGATAAGTGTACTCTAGCAATAGACGGTGAGAAGATGTAGAAATCCAATACATTTGTTCTTTTAGTAGTACAAGCACTGTTGTGAGATCATCCACCTACGTTGTCAACCGCGGCCAGCAGCCACGGTGAATGAGAGATACACAAGAAGAAGGCTAAGGAGAGATGGAAGGGGGTTGGACAAGCGCTCTTGGAGCATACAGAGGGTTATGGAAAACTTCAATGGCACGTTAATAGCACACCGCCGTAATATTATGTAGTTAAATTTAGTGACGCTGAAATCGAGCGCGCATCTAATCCCATATCCTCCTATGTCATCACACACATGCAAAAGCCATCTGCTACAAACAAAAGGGGTATATACGCACAAACCACACGAAAAACAGACACCCACTTCAAGTCATTACACACCCACACAGCTACTCCACCAACACCCTCGCCCCCAATGTCTCCTCCATACGCGCCAGCAACTCGGGTATACGAAACGGCTTAGAAATAACATTGTCCATACCGGCCTTCATCGCGGTCTTGACCTGTTCCGAGCGCACATTCGCAGTGACGGCGATGACGGGTACATGCCCTCGAATGACACCCTGCTGCTCTAGGTCGCGGATGCGGCGGACGCAGGTTAGGCCGTCCATTATCTGGGGTGTGGTTAGGGACCAATGTGAACGAGGTATGTAGAATTAGGGGGGGACTAACGGGCATTTCCCAGTCCATTAGCACAAGGGAGAGCTTTTTGGCGGTCGGGGCGTCGGAGATGCACCAGGTTGTTGTGTGTAAGTGATTGAGCGCTTCGCCGCCATGGTTCGCGACGCTAACTTCGATGCCCAGTTTGCGTAGCTGCTTTGTTAGTACGCGTTGGTTGACGAGGTTGTCTTCGACGACGAGGACGTGGAGGTTTGTGGTGGGGATCGGATTTTTGATTGGCTGAACTGGTGACTGGTTCGTGTCTTCGCATGGTTTACTGGAAAGCCAGGGTGCCTGTTCTCGTATGCTGAGATGAGTTGTGGTGGATTCGCTTTCACTTTTCAGCGACGAAGTAGTGTTGCGGCTCTTGACATAGAATGCAAATGTGCTGCCGACACCAGCTTCTGAAGCAAATCCAATCGCACCGCCGTGCATCTCGGTAAGTCGTCTCGAGATGAAGAGACCAAGGCCAGAGCCACCTGATTCAAACCATGAGTCTCGGGACGCCAGGAAGTATGAGAGCAGAGAAAGTAA
The DNA here is from genome assembly GCA_004011705.1 of Ascochyta lentis. Classification (NCBI taxonomy): domain Eukaryota; kingdom Fungi; phylum Ascomycota; class Dothideomycetes; order Pleosporales; family Didymellaceae; genus Ascochyta; species Ascochyta lentis. The sequence continues at coordinate 48,290 of RZGK01000002.1, forward strand.
AATCCTTACCATAATCGATATGTGTGCGTGCGGACGCTTGCGAGAATCGTGCGAACAACAGATCGCGCTCGGTGCCACTCAAACCTCGGCCAGTATCTTGCACCGCGAAGATAATATACACCTGCTGAGATTAGAAACACGACGCTATGTACAGAGCGCCTTCACTTACAATCCCGCCTTTGTCCCAGTCTGCCTGCAGACTCGGGGTTGCCAGTGCTTCGGATGTACGGACGAACTTCACATGGTCTTGGGCGTATTCAACCGGCTCTTCAAGAGAGATACCAAGACTAATGGTGATTTGCCGTGTTTGCTCGAGATGGGTAAACTTGATTGCGTTTGTTAGAAGGTTGATTAGTATCTGCAACACTCGATTTGGATCTAGTGATACCTCCTTGATGTTGCATTCTTTGCAGGAATCCTGAAGGCGGAGGTTCAGCTCGATGCCAGCTGCTTGAGCCTCGCCTTCGAACATCTTGACGGCGTTTCTTGCAATAGATTCCAACTGTACGTCCACTGGAGTCATGGTGAAGAGCCCAGAATCTATCTTGGACATAGTGAGCACGTCTGCGGCATTTCAACATTAGTTATAGCAGGGCTTATGGTTTTATGTTGACCTACCGTCTACGATAGTTTTCATGTGCTTGGAGCATTGCACGATAGTCTCGGCCGAGTCAATAGCAGCATCTAGTATACTTTGAATTGTATGCTGAGAGTCTGGGGAGCCCTCGAATGCTTTGTGAGTGGATATGATGCTCTTGGTAGGGTCAGCACAAATGCTCATCTTCAATCAAGTGACGTTACCCACATCGGCACACTGTACAATGGCTGAGAGGGGGTTGCGCATTTCATGGCTGTATTGCGAGTTAGTATTCTGGAAAGAACTCGGAGTGTTGGGTAACGCACGAAGTAGTGTCGATGAAAGTTTCCAATTGGCTAAGAACAGGTCAGAGTCATCAACTCTTCGCACAAGCACACAATCATACCGTTTTGATTCTTGCGCATTAAGAGCATGGGCAGCTTGGATCTGCTCACCCCACTTCTGTTGACTGATGCAAATGTAAGCATAAAGCAAACACGTTGGTGTGTACACATACCTGATATCGGTGAAACACCCAATCATCGCCTCGACCTCACCATCACTCTTCATATCAGGGAAAATCGAGCACAACACCCACATTTGCTGTTCCTGTGGCTCAGAATCGCCGATACATTGCATCGAGGTACGCTTGAGACGCAACTCAAATGACCTGGCAAGCTGATATCAGCAGTCTTCCGTGCCAGACGACCGTCTGTGACTTACTGATGCTCTTTTGTGTCGATGAGTGCCTGAAATTTCTCTTGTCCAAAAGCAATATGCTCTTCGTCGATGAGTGCTTCCCAGGCTGGTTCAAGTTGAATACTTCGGTCACCCGCACCGAGGATGCTGTACCAAGCTTCGTTTCGGTACGAGTAGATCCCATCCAAGCTCAGTATGAAGATTCCTATGTCGGCGCCCTCGGCAAAACGTTGGAACTTGAACATGCTTCTCTCAACCTCTATTTGGGTGTTCAGAAGCTGTCGTTTGAGTTCAATTCTCATGGTTTCAGCATTGGCGACAGCTATCTCCCTACGCCTGATGTCTTCATCATGGACAAGAATTGAAGCCAACGGAGTAGAGAGCAAACGACCAGCCGTGAATAAGAACTGGCGGTAGTCATCGTCATACGGCCGGCGAGGGTTCAAACCAACCACCATGAATCCAAGTACATTGTCTTTCGAGGAGATCGGATTGAGAGTGGACACGACGGCTGCTCGACAAGCATCTCCAAAACCTCGCCATGGGATGTCCTGAAATAATGAAGCAATCGCCAGGTCTCCATCGAATGATACCGTGATCGGCTGTTGTGCGGTCGTAGCCTGTCGCAGGTATGGCGTAAAGCCTTGATCCTTGCTGAGATCGAGATAAGCAGGGCCTGCGAGTTTATCTTCTGGTAGGCCGACGGAGCCTCGAAGCTTACATTGCCTGTGTTCACGAGACATAGGTGTAGCGCTAGTTATCGATTCGCTCGGATCATACTCAACAGAATATAGTAAAAGGAACAGGACGTCCTTGTCGTTGCGTGAGAACACCTCCGTTGCTGTATTCCAGTACGAATCGATGTCCCGGGCGTGTGAAAGTTCTTCGCTGAGATGTAGAAGTGTCTGGGATTGCCTCTCTGAAACCACGCCTCTACTCTGTACTCGTGTCAGCAACTTTCTTTACGAGCGCATCCAGAACGATTATTTTTGCAGGAAAGAAGCATTGGCCGGGCAATGAAAATCATAGGTTCGGAAGGTAAGTCGGACTAACCCAGCGTCCACGAGACTTACACTTTCTGAGGCAGATACATAGTGCCCCACCGTGGCCCCGCTCGAATCGAGCATTGGCATGAACTTCACATTGAAGTATGTCTCCTCTAAGAAGCCGTTGCGAGATATATTGACGAGTGTATCTGTTTGCTCCACAACTTCTCCGTCCCGGTTTTGGGCAATGATGGGCGCAAGAAAGTCGGACCAAACTGTAGCCAGGGCTGTTTGAGCACTGCTACCCATGCAGGGATGCAGATTCCCAAGACAGTCGGTGTAAGCTTCGTTGTATATCATGGTCAACTCTGGGCCGTAAAAAACGACTGCTGGCCGTGAATCTTGCATGATGATATTAGAAATGCTGCGAAGCTGGTGAGGCCAGTTGCTCGTAGGTCCCAGCGGAGTCTGGGACCAGTCGATGCTTCGTGCCCACGCTACGTGTGACGACATCCTCGCTGGGGGAAGTTCATCGGTCCAATCGAACGTCGCGATACTTGAACCCGAAAGAGTTCTGGTAAGGGTGGCATGCTCTAATTGCGCGTCTCCTTCATGTGGTGAAGTGTTTGTTGGCGCTCCGAACACGACTATCCAATGGCTTGCAAGCACCAACTTCGTCCATGTGTAGCCGAGAAAGACACATGACTTGGTGGTTTCGACATCTGTAGCGATCCAAGCGCGAAATTCCGAGCGGATTTGTGAATGCTTCTCGGCGGTGATGATGGCGCTGTCGTCCTTGATGCCGACTAAGAGATCTCCTTCATTGATGCTAGCGAGAGATAGATTCCAGTAAGCCAGTGAGGTCGCGATATTGCAGTTCTGGTTCAATATCGTCCCGTTCAGAACAAAAGTTGGTCGCGGATCGTGTTCCAACAGCTCTATCATGCCAATGGCATGCAGGTCCTGCCCGCCAAGCTCGCTCCTGGCAGGCGGTGCGACTGACGAGTAGTCCATCTGGGCGATTAGGGCTCACTCCTCACTAGTGGATTCCTCTTCTTACAAGCACCTCTTCGAAACAGGTAACTGTGATCGTGACATAGAAATTGAAGTTGTGACTAGAGGGGTTGCAGCACCGCAAAACTGGCTCCATTCTAGCAGCAGTCTAGACCCGGCTATTGCCACCTGCAAGTTTAGGGGCAACAGATATTAACGCATTTAGACTAGTTGCATGGTTAGTTGGAGACTCAAATATAGAAAAACGATAATTGTAGTCGTGTGTAGCAATAACTGAAGTGGCTGCATAGAGTACAATGTGACAGATAAATAGATCAATCAAGGGTAGGCGTGGCTAGCAGCGTCGCGCTGTTTGCGGGGTGCCCCACCTCAACGTGCGGCTATTCGTGTCTGGGAAACTCAAGTACACCTACTTCAATTCCCAACGTCTACCAATCACCTTTTCTTGGATTCTACAAAGAACAGATACACAGTCTACCAACTAACCTACAACCTCTCCAGCCTCTGCGCCTCAACACCCAATTCGCCCAGGAAAATAGATTTATCGATTCTCACTCGGTCTTTCCACGACATTACGTCTCCTGTCTCCGATGCAGTCCTAGCTCTCGATTGAACCCAACGTTTGGTGGTTTCTTGTGCAATGAAGTTTGGATTTACAGATGCGTCGAATAGCAGAATAGTGCCTGCTACGATGGTTTGGAGGAGCTCTAGGATTTCTCGCCCGTGGTAGAGAAGCTCGTCTTTCGTCTTGTTGTGCACTACATTGGTGAGTGTGTGCAGTGCGTCTTTTAGTATCGCAGTCTCTTGTTTGAGCACATCTGCGCAACCATCTAGAACGCGCAATGCCCATGGAGTGAAGACGTTGTTCAGGACAGACCCGCCGCCCAGCCGCGTGTCGGTGAGCACGCGCACAACATCCTCAGCCATGACGCTGACTGTGCCTTCCCATATGGGGTTGACGAGGTTGTCGCGGTAAATTTTCGCAATGTTGAGGAGCCCGCCGTCCTCGTTGTTCTCGCAGTAGCCTACGCCACCGAGACACTCCATGCATTGTCTCAATCCGTCGACAGAGGCTACTGAGACCTGAGCTTTCATCACGGGCAGGAGCAGCCTCAGCAGCGTTGCGGTCTCGGCTTCGTCGGTTGGTAAGAGGCCGCTGGCTTTTGTGTTGGCTACCACGGCGTTATGGGACTGCTCAAGTGCGCCCTGGAGGGCTACACCGAAGAATACGAAGTGTGCTGCGGCGTCGTACTTGACTGTTTCATCGGCCATCCAGCGGAGATGCGATGGATTGTCTTGTAGCAGGCCGCCGCGGACTTTGCGAACTTTGCTGTATGCACGGCTAATTGCTAGGCCGCGCGACCAGCTTGCTACACTTCCTGCGGCAGTCGAGAGCCGCGTTATATTCAAGACGGCAGAGATCTCAGCCACGCCTCTGCCCTCTGTGCCGATGAGCCAGGCTCGGGCGCCACGCAGTTCGAGCTCGGCTGTGGGGAGTGATTTGGTGCCGAGTTTGGATTTCAGACGCTGGATGCGTATGCCGTTTAGTTCCGTCTCTGCTGGTGCTTCCAAGCTAACAATGTTAGCAACCGGCGTGCCTTTCCGTCGCATGGGCATGTAAAAGGCACTCAGTCCTTTCTTCGTACGTGCGAGTAGAATAGCCATCTCGGAATCGGTAGCGCTGCTGAACCATTTGAACCCGCCAATCTTCCATGGGCCGAGAGGCATGCCAACTGCATCCTCACTTCTACCGTCCTCTTCGTCTCGAGCCAACTCTTCAGGAGAAATGCGTGTGGCTAATGTTTCGGTGCCAGATACATCAGATCCACCTGTTCTCTCTGTCATCCACTGCCCACTCGTCCACGCGTACTTCGAATCTCTCGATGTCAGCCTTCGATAGGCTTCCTCAAAAACTCTCAATCGGCCGATCTGCTCGCCATCCGGATCTTTGAGATGCTTGGACAACAGTGTAGCAGCACCATCTGTCATGCTCATTGGACAGCCCGTCATAGTTCCGGTCACACTCCATAGATGGTTAAGGCCAAACTCATATATGCGTCGGTTGATGTGGGTTGTTTCTGGGGATTGCGAATATGCGACTGCCACAACGCCTTCAGCATATCCAATCTCTTTGAGGCGCTGCCATCCCGATGTCGTCCAGAGGGGATCGTTGCAGTTTTCCTGACCAAACGTGGTCAAAGCACGGAGAACAGGATGATTAGTTTCTGCATCGGTGGCGTAGCTTAGGACTTGGGGATCTAGCGCTATGCGGGCGATTCGGTGTAGATGTGAAGTGATTGTGGCGTTTTGGGAAGGAGTGTAAAGGTCTAGTATCCTTGCGAAGACTATATCACCTGCATTTGAGTGGCTGTCTTTGTGTGAGGTTGTTGGGGAAGAATCAGGTGATGTGTACTGTGGTGGCAGCGACGGGAGAGCTTGGAAGAAACCAGTCGTTGAAGAAGATGCGGATAGTGACATGTTGAGCTCTGGTTGAGCTTCTAGTGTAGCTTTCAGCATTACGTGTGTCTCAGCGAGTGAGTTGGACAGAGACGCTGATATATGGTAGTGGTCTGATGCAGGTATCCCGACCTGATTGCCTCGGTCTGACCCCGCAATGCGCTAGCGACTCGAATGGTAAGTGCAACAGCACTTCAGCAACGACCGTGTGCATCGCAGGGATGAACTCTGCTGGTTACCGGAGTATCCACCCTAGCGGTGCACCGAGTGAAGGCAACAACACGAGACACCCGTACGGAAATTCCAGCTCGTGTGACCAACGACCATCTAACAGCTCCTATAGCAGTGCTTTCACAACACTACCCTAAACGATCTAGCGCAACCTGAACAAGGCTGCCCAAGTCTTTTCCCTATATTTTGTCCAATCGACGTCCCAAGATCATCTGATCTAAAAACAATCTGATACCTGAAAGCAACAAGCTGCGTGACTAAGAGACAAAATCATCGCTGCAAAAGAGAGTTGATCGGTGGCATTGGCCACGGTCTCGCCATCGGTGCAGGCGGGCAGCACGTGTGCAGTGGATTCATGCCTGTCTCGGCGGAAGGACAACAGTTGCCCGGCTGCCGACGTTGACTCTGCGCGTACCCTGGAGGCTGGGGCTGAGGCCGGGGCTGAGTAGGAATCTGTGGGGCAGGCATAGGCGGTAGTGGAGCCGAGTGTTGAACGAAGGATGGAAGGCTGTCTGCCATTTTCGCATAGTCGGCCCATGTGTGCTCTGGCAGATTGGAGAAGGTTTTACCGTCGGTGAGGACTAGCACGTAGGCGTTTGCTTGTGATGGCATGAGATGTACAGCCTGGCGAAAGTCAGTTTTCAGGTTCAGCACCAAGAATTTGAAACCCACGGCAATCGCAGTGAAGTCGGACGACTGCTCGAGAAACTGGTTCGTCCCTCTAATCCCATCCCATCCGTCTCCACCCATCACCCCCAGTCCGCTTCTCCCCTCGACTTTCGGCAGCTTGAAGTCCCAACCGCCACCGCCCGAGACCGTGCGCAAGAAGTAGGCACCGTCATTTCCTAAGCTGACGAAACAAGGCGCCTCGTAGCCATCTGCTTTCCATGTAGTTCTCCACGCATCGTGACTTTCCACACGGTTGAGCAGTGATTTCTCAAGACCAGGTGGTACATTACTCCACGACGCGGACGTGCGATCCCAGGCGTAGTACGACTCGTAAGGACCAAGAGAAATGCTAAGGGTAGATAGATCACGTATCACAGCAGGATGAGAAGCGTACAGGTACTCTACGAGAGGGTTGGGCAGGTTGTAGTGCTTGCACAATATCTGGCCATCGTGGTCGCGGTAGCTGACGAAATATGTCTGGTTGCCACCGAGAGTGAGTTCGATGACATCCCGTATCGGTGGTGTTTTGGTGAAGAGTGCTTCGATATCTGGTGGGAGATTATGCCATGCCCAGTGAGTCGGGCTGTTGAAGAAGTAGGCTTCCTTGGATCCAAGCACAAAAGTTGTTGATATTGTCATGGTGGTGTGAGGTTAGAGAAGTGGTAGGTATCATGAACAGCAGAAGACGGGATATTGACAGTGGATGAAATGGTAGGAAAGCACTCAAGGGCGAAGAAGATAGAAGATGACCGTCAGCAGATGCACGCTTGAGCCTTGAGGCTGACGCCCGGCGGCTGAGCCCCTCATTCGACACTCGCTTAACATTGCCGAAGCTGGGGTCGAGCTTGCACATCCCGCTGCAGGTACGTGGGCCTGGCCCACACAGAAGTCTAACACGCATTCGGTTCGTTTTGCTTGATAGAACTTCGTTGAAATACTGACAACAGCTGCCTCCAGAGCAGCCTCTATAAAGCATACGTCCTCGCCATCTCACGCCATCACGAGCTAATGTGCGCAATCCATTCCCAGCTCCCATGTGCATCCTGAAGAAGGGTATCGAATGATGAACTCCGTTGCGCCCGTGTCCCTGTCATGCTCAACCAGTCCTATGCGCCCCTAAGTACTCCATCCCCTCTAGAACTCAGTATGCCGTCGGCGCAGGAGAAGAGGATTCTTACCTTTTACCACGGCTCAGGTTGCCACGGGCCGTGCGACCTGGCAATGCCGGTGGGATTTTGGGATTACCAAAGGCGTCCGTGCCCAGCGCCTCGCGGCAATCAGGACAGTACCACTTGGCGCGGCGCGCGGGCATCTGGGTCATGCCAACGCACTCGAAATGGAACCACTCCTTGTCGCACTGCCAGTCATTAGTACATGCAGGGTGTAGAGACGGGAGAAACTTACGTTGTTGTCGCACGAAATCATCTGTCCGTAGCTGACATCGTCGCAGATGCAGTATCGTTCCTCGTCCGAATCCACGTCGTCTACGTGCCCCGGCTGGTCCTCGGGTTTCTTCCTCTTACCGTGCTTACTGCCTTGTGATCGTTTGACGTTTGTGACTGTCTTCTGGCCGTTCTCGGCTGAGCTAACTTCGCCCTTGGGTGGCGGCTTCTTGCGCAAGCTCACACGGGTGGGCCCAGGCGCGGTGAGTGCAGGTTGACTGAAGATACTGTGCCGGCGCGTGTCGCGCATCGGCCGACCTGCGTCGTTGGGCTTTGGCTCTTCGCTCTGCGCCTTTGGGGTTGGCACATGGCTGCGAGCAGAGCGGGGACGCAGCGCGACAGTAGGTTCAGGCGATGCAGCCCGATCGAGAGCAGGTGCACTGGCGCGTGCTGGTGCTGATGGCTCAGGTGGGGGCGGACTCGAGTTCTTTTGTGCGACTGACTCTCGCCGAGAGCGCGTGGCGATTGCGGGCGTGGTGGGCTGTGTCGGTGCTTGCGCAGGTGTGGGTATGGCGACGATTGGCGACGACCTCCTCGGCTCTGCAGGTGGTGATTGGATGGGCGTGGGCTGTCGACTGGCTTCGTTTGCAGCAAGCTTGCTGGGTCGCGGAGTGCCTGGGCCAGCAGGCGCGAGCGGTACTTGGACCGTGTTGGAGGTTGCTTGTGGTAACGGTTCAGGCGTTTGTGCCAGGGGAGAGGGTGCTTCAGGCGTCGACAGGTCCTTGGGAACGGGAGTATCGGCCGAGGGAGGTGCGGGCGTGGACGGCGCACGATCAGGTGGCGGTGCTGGAGCAATGAGCTGCAAGCGTGGACGCTTTGGCTCCGGCTGCTGTGGCGGGGCGTCGTGCTCTGCTGCGTCTGTTTCCCTCGCAGATTCCGCGGGGCTGTCTGCTGCAAGGGACGGAGTCGTGTCGCGCTTCCGCTTGTTGGGCGGCGCGCGGGCACTCGACCTCTTCCGCTGTGCAGAGGCAGGCGGCGTGGAGACGGCGTGGGGCGAGAAGGTGAGCTCCTTGAGGCCGTCGGCGGCGTTTTGGATCGTCTTGGTGGCGTCCTCGAGGGCGCGCACGGCGCGCATGGCCTGCTGTCGGCGCGTGTCGCGGTCGGGGCGTCTGCCATCGGCGGCCTCGACGCTGTCGTCTCGTGCAGGTGCAGGTGCGAGTGCAGGTGTGAGTGTAGGTGCGAGTGTTGTTGCAGGCACAGTCGCAGTCGCAGTCGCAGTCGCAGGTGCAGGTGCGAGTGTAGGTGCGAGTGTAGGTGCAGGCGCAGGCTCGCCGGGCGCAGTGAGGCCCTCTGCGGCGTGTGCGGTGGCTGTCAAGGCCGGGTCGTCGAGGCCCTGGGCGGTGGCTATCTGCAGCAGCGTCTCGGGCTCCTCGTCGACCATGGCCTCGCCGGCGGCCTCGCAGCGGGCCCTTTCGCGCTCGTAGTCGCCGCGCGTGCGGTGCTTGCGCTCCAGCTCGCGGTTGACCATGGTCAGGCTGGGCGTCCACACGGCGTTCTTCTTCATCTGCTTGCGCAACACGGCCATCTCGTACTCGGTCAGCTTCATCCACGGCGCCCACTTGCTGCCCGGGCGCGCCTCGGGCGGCGGCGGCGACAGCTTGGCGAGCGCGTTGCTGGTGGAGATGCCGGCGATGGAGCTGTGGACGTTGGTGCCCGCGACGCCCGGCGCTCGTGGACGGGGCCTGGGCGCGCGGTCCTTGTATGTCTGCGCCTTGCGGGAGCGCACGGCGACGTCGGTCCGGCGGGCGGCGTCCGACTCGTCCGAGTCCGAGTCGCTGTGTGCGGGCGAGCGGGCGCGGGGCAGGGCCATGGCCGAGTTGCGGTGCTTGGGGCGGGCACCGTCCAGGGTCAGGTGCAGGCGCGGGCGGTCGTAGGTGCGCTTGAGGGCCTGGGGCGAGACGGGCGGCGGCGTGGGGTCGCGCGACGGCGGCTCGGGCTGGGCCTGCAGCTTGCGCTTGATGACGGTGGAGCGCTGGCAGTGGCGCAGCGTCACCTCGTACAGGCGCGCCGCCTCGCTGTACGCGTACTCGCGCTGGCTCATGGCCGTCTGCAGCCGCCGCGCGATTTGCTTGCGCAGGGCCGCCGGGTCCGGGCGCTCGCTCTCGGGCAGCGCGGGCAGCGTGCAGTACAGCGACGTCAGCTCGTGCACCTGCTGCACCGCCTCGGCGTACGTCGCATCGAGGTCGCCGATCAGCGTCAGCGAGCGCACCAGGTCCGACGGGTAGAAGTCGGTGTAGTCGAGGAAGTCGTTGACCGTCGTCTGCGCATCCGGGTTGGGCGCCGGCAGCGGCTTCGTGGGCGCATCGTCATCTTCAGCGTCGCCCATGGTGCATCGCGCGGAGTGTCCGGGGTGAGAGGCGGCCGATGCGCGCGTCAGACACTCCAGCCACGCGTCGATGCTGTCAGAGGGGGGAATCGGGGCGGCAGGGAGGAAGCGAGGGCGGCGGTGCTTGGTGGTGGTGGTGGTGGTGGTGAAGGGCGTGGTGGAGGACGGGGTGAAGGTGTCGTGAGTTTGTCGTGAGGTTGCCCTGTCCTGTGAAGTCGGGGGCGGGCCGGACGACCTAACCACCTTTGATGCTAGCGTATACGCCCCAAAGGTCGAGCGACCTGATTCTGTCCCCCGCGCCACGCATCAACTCCAGCTTGGAATAGATGCTGAGGCCGAGAAACATCCTTCTTGAGTCTGCTGCATTGCGTGGATGCGCTGTCGTGGACTGTGCTGATGACTAATCGTCTCGTGCAACGCAGCAGGTGTGCATCTCATCTCACACAGGTGACGGAGCACGGTTCATATCCTAACCAGAACGTTCATATCCTAACCAGAACCCCATATAGGACGCTCGTGACTCGCTGTGCTGTGCAGCCTGGAGGAAAACTGGCCCATTGAATCACGGTGAGTGGCACTCATGTAGCCCTCTCCTCTGGCCCACCATATCGCCGTTCGACCACGTTGTCTAGCGTTCACTCAATGCCTCTCCTGCTATCACCCTCACCCCTCTTCATCTAATTCGAGTTTGTCTGGTCAATAGACAACTGCATCCCTCTTCTTCTATCACCTTCACCACCTCCCACATCTCACTCGTGTTTGTCTGGTCCATGGACAGCTGCATGCCTCTAGCTCGCTTGTTTGTTGCTGCTTCTAGCAAACCTGCCTTCCACTTCCCATATACCCCCACCCCTCCACCGCTCACCACACACAATGGCTTCAGCGGCCCGTCTAGCTCGTCTACGCGAGCTCACCGAGGCAGACATCGAGTCACTGCCCACTCGTGCACCAGAGCCAGTATTCGACGACAGTGACGTCTCGGGCGGTGTGCAGCTCGAGCCTCTGATTGAGGAGCCGAGCAAGCAAACGGCAGCTAATACCTCCCAGCCTCCACCACACCCAATCACGGTGGAAGCGGACACTGACCGCCGCTTCATCTGGCTGAAGGACGCAGAAAGCTCGTACAAACCAGGACCTTCGCTCAAACCCTCCATCGTCACCATCGCCCCAAAGCCATCTGCACCACTCCCCACCACTTACCTCAAGCGCGGCGACCTTTGTCCAGCTCAACACCACTTCGTACCAATCCAGGCGCTAGTCAAGTATCCTTACAAGTTCTGCAACAAAATCCACTCACAAGACATTGCTTCTGCCTTCTTTGACCAGGGCAAGTTCTGGACGCGAACGTGGGATCTGTAAGCGTACGCTGCCTGATTGCTCGAGTTTCACGCTCACCTTCACCACAGCTACTACGTTTGGGACATCGACAACCTGTCCAAACCCCTCATTCTTGTCCATGAAACCCAGTTCCAAGACCTTCTCAACGAGATCAACAACCACCTCAAGCTCAGCCTCTACATCACAGACGAGCAGCGTGAGGACGCCCTTGTCAGCCGCTTTCCAGATCATCCGCGCTGTACACCTCGATACCTCGGGCGCTCAACGTCTCGTGAAGACTACGACAACATGGTCGACAACGCGCCAGAGCATAGCTTCCGAGCTGTGGGAGAGCCGGACGGCCCACCCCCAGACGAACGTACCCTCGAGGCCTTCAAGCAGCTCATGGAAGACTCTTTCGAAGCACAAAAGGCCAAAAACAAGGCCGCCAAGGCGAAGAGGCAACAAGAGCGCCTGGTCAAGCAGAGAGTTATGGCAGATCAGTTCAAACGCACTCAGCGCTACCTCGGCCTGCGTCCGAGCCCGGCTGTAGACAATGCAGCGCCAAACGGACTCCCTCCTGCAGTGGATCCAGTAAGTGCAGTTTGTAGAGGCACAGCAACCGTACTGACTTGGTGTGTTTAGACATTGCCCGTACCCTTCGACTTTGATCAGTCCGTCGTCTTTGTCTGTGTCGATGTCGAGTCCTATGAGCGTGCACACCACAAGATCACCGAGGTGGGGATCGCTACCTTGGATACAAGAGAGCTAGCGAGTGTTTCGCCTGGTTATGACGGCGCGAACTGGAGGGCCTTGATCCGGGCTCGCCATTTTCGAATCAAGGAGTACGCCCACTTGGTCAACTCGCAGTTTGTCAGTGGCCACCCGGACGGCTTTGACTTTGGCGAGTCCACTATGGTTTCCCTAGCAGATGCCCCCACACACGTTGCCGCGTGTTTCTCGCCACCTTTTGGCGCTCACCACTCCAACGGCGGTGAGGGTATCGTAGACCTTATGCATGGCATCAACTTGAACGAGAAGCGCAACATCATATTTCTCGGTCATGACACTCTTGGCGATGTCAGGTATCTGCAAAACCTCGGTTTCGATCCTATAAAGCTTGACAACCTACTCGAAGCCTTGGACACGGCCATCATGTATCGTGTCTGGCGGCGCGAGCAGAACCCTACCTCGTTGGGAAGGATCCTATATGACTTCGACATTGCCGGCTACAAGCTCCACAACGCTGGCAACGATGCCGTCTTCACCATGCAAGCCATGCTAGGTATCGCCGTTCGCGAGGCAGCCATCCGTGGGTCGTCTGAGCTCGACAGCATGCGAGGCAACGAGAAGTCCGCCCGGCTTTCTGAAGCTCTGGAAGAAGCGCGGAAGAAAGCATGTGACGAGGCCGAGGGCTGGAGTGACCATGAAGTCGATGGTGATGGCGGAGTACCCGTGCCTATTGCCCTTAGCCCGGCCCAGCTTGCATCAGCGCAGGCAGCATCACAAACGCCATCTGAGACCAACGGCCGTGGCGCCTATCGAGGCCGAGGTCACGGTCGAGGTGGAGCTCGAGGGGCCTCGCACAACGCCCATGAGTCCGTCGAAGGCCACGCGACCATCTCAGGAAGGGGAAGAGCCATTCCCGATCGGAGCCGAAACGGTGGAATTCACAGTCGCACGAGAGGAGGCCATGATGGACGATTTGATCAACAAGGTCGTGGGGACGGCTCGCACCGCGGACGTGGACGTGGCCGCGGATCCTCCATGGCATTTGGAAACAACATCTCAGACCCTCCGGTATGCTTTCCAGATCTCGACTAAGCTTTTGCAACTTCGCCGGCTGCTACAGCAGCTCGGCATACACTGACACATCCACGTAGGTGCGTTATCATTGGTAAGCGGCCCGAGTAATTATGGTGCTGCTGCATGAGCACTCATGAGGAAGGATCCGAGTCAGACAATTCTGCTCGGGCATCTGGTTCAGTATCGAATGCGGATCTCGTATTTCCGTGGGTCCACATATGATCGGTGAAAGCTTGGGCGAAATCAGAATCTTGTAACATTGTATCTGCTGGGGGTATGAGTCTGCAATGCATGTGCAGTATCAAAAGATATGGTTACTAGAGCAGTACGGTACGGTGAACTTGCATTGACATTGATTACATCGCCACGGTGATTTTGGCCGATGATGTGGATCGATCGAACCCTGCCAAGACCGTCGGTCGCTCAAAATCCCTCCCCACCAGACCCTTACCCGACGTCATATCCCGCTGCTACGGCCTCGCAGCGACTTTATTACCGCCTAGTCTCCGCAGCGGCGTATAATGCGCCCAAAGCCTTAACAAGCTCAGGGAAGCTAAGATGGCAAATCCCAACCTTGTCTCAACCTCTTGACATTCACTCACTCACTCACTACACGCGCACCCATTCACGCCAAGCGCGTCGCGTCGCCTCACCTCGCACCATGTCCCCCGACGGCCCCATGACCACGCAGCGCCGACCGAGGCGCACTACGCCGCCTCTCCACGGCGACGATGCAAGCCACGCGCGTACCCGCGACGGCAAGAGCAAAAGCAGGGATGCGTGGTGGAAGACGAGACTTTTCTCCGGCATGGTGAATGATGTTAAGAGACGAGTGCCGTTTTATTGGAGTGACTATGCAGATGCGTGGGATTACAGGGTTGTGCCTGCTACGGTTTATATGTATTTCGCAAAGTATGTTCGCACCTTTTTCGTATTTCAGGGCATGCGCTATTCAAGCTGTGACACGCTCTGCGTGCGTGGTTGTTGTTGCCGCTGTTGAAGCGCATTGCGAGATGAAACGGAAGCTGACGTGATGTAGTATCCTCCCTGCTCTGGCGTTCTCGCTCGATATGTTCGTCAAGACGGATATGAGTTTTGGTGTTAATGAGGTGTTGCTCTCGAGTGTGTTGGGGAGCGTGGTGTTTAGTTTGGCGGCTGCGCAGCCGTTGGTTATCGTGGGCGTTACTGGTATGCATATCATTTCAAACACCATCTATGCTCACTCCGCTCACTTACTGCTAGGTCCCATCACGGTCTTTAATTACACGGTTTACGATATTATTACACCGCGCGGCACGAACTACTTTGCCTTTATGTGCTGGATTGGGATGTAGGTTGTCAAGCCATGCTTTTCAGGTCTGTACTGATGGATGTAGATGGGCACTTATTTTCCACTGGATCCTTGCCATAACGAATTCCTGCAACGGTCTTCGTTATGTTACCCGCTTTTCCTGCGATATCTTCGGCTTTTATGTCGCCTTCATCTATCTGCAGAAAGGCATCCAGGTTCTGACCCGGCAGTGGGAAGTCAGCGATGCGTCGGCCTATCTATCGATTATGATTGCGCTTCTCGTCACTGCTGTGGCGTATCTCTGCGGTGTCATTGGCCAGTCCTCTCTCTTCCCGCGCCACGTACGCAAATTCGTCGAAGACTACGGGACTCCGCTCACTGTGATTTTCTTCACGGGCTTTGTGCACATTGGGAAAATGGAGGGCATCGAGCTCTTGAAACTCCCCACGTCGAAGTCCTTCTTCCCTACCACTGACCGCGGCTGGTTCATCCACTTCTGGGACATCAGTGTAGGGGACGTCTTCCTCGCCATCCCCTTCGCCATCCTACTCACCATCCTCTTCTGGTTCGACCACAACGTCTCCTCGCTCATCGCTCAAGGTACCGAGTTCCCGCTACGCAAACCAGCCGGTTTCCACTGGGACATCTTCCTCCTCGGCCTCACCACAGGCGTAGCCGGCCTCCTCGGCATCCCCTTCCCCAACGGCCTGATCCCGCAAGCACCCTTCCACACGACCTCACTCTGCGTAACCCACACCGAGACGGACGAAAAAGGCAACACAAGACGCACAACCTCGCACGTAGTCGAACAGCGCGTCTCCAACCTCGCCCAAGGCCTCCTAACCCTCGGCACCATGAGCGGCCCCCTCCTAATCGTCCTCCACCTAATCCCACAAGCCGTCCTCGCGGGCCTCTTCTTCGTAATGGGCATCCAAGCCCTCGAAGCAAACGGCATAACCGCCAAACTAATCTTCCTCCTAACAGACCACCACCTCGTCTCGCCTTCGTCCCCGCTCGCGCACATGGCGCGCAAATGGGTCGTCTGGGCTTTCGTAGGCTTGGAACTCATCGGCTTCGGCGCTACATTCGCAATCACGCAGACGATTGCCGCGATTGGGTTTCCCGTCTTCATTCTCCTGTACATTCCCATGCGCACGTTCCTCATGCCACGGTTCTTCTCCGACGAGGAGTTGAGCGTTTTGGATGCGCCTACCGCTAGTCCGTTTACGATGGAGAGTGTGGGTGGGAATCACGGGCAGGGGAGCGGTGGTGGGAGTGACGAGACGCTGGAGGAGGCTGAGAGGGGGGAGAGCGAGGGGGTGTTGAGAGAGGGGGGGCTCAGCGCTGCGAGTGCGAGGCGTAGGCGTGCTAGCTCTGGGAGCGGGGACGGGGTGGAGATGGATCGGATGAGTAAGTCTTAGTTGTGGTAATGGTTTTATGCTTGTTAGACTAGATATCGTCGCGGTGTTAGATTGTAGGGAATAGTCTCGCACGTCACGTTCATCTTAATTGAACAATCATTCATCGATCTCCTGTTGAGATGACATTTACTTGAATCGTAAAGTCAATCCATCGACCATCAACTCAGCGTATCCAGCGCTTACAAGACCGTCTCTCTTTTCAGGTATACCTACCACCCACCCAAAGCACCTCTCGAAGCGCTGGATACCCAACTGCCGTGCACATCACATTTCCCTCTCTTCTTCTTCTTTCTACCCCGCGGGATTCCTCAATTTGGTATAAAAAGCGAAGAAAGCAAGCGCATGTATGAATCGAGCGTTCAAAGAGGAAACTCAGAGGTAATTTCCAAGCCGTGTCTGTGGCACAGTCTCAGTTCATGCACGCACGGGAGATACGCAGAATTGATGACCACTGAGGCGCGTGATCCATCCACATAGACTTCCAGTACTTGGGGTCGTGGATAGACTTGTGTTGTGCCAGCGCAGCTCGACGCTGATCCAACGATACCAGTAGCGAGTCATTCAGCTCACGGTATGCTGATTCTGGGGCTTGCAATGATGCATAGCTCTATTGCTTAATAGTGTTGTGAAGGGTGTTTAGAGCGTGTTCTTTGTTGCTGGTGGAATGTGGTTGATGCAGGTTGTTAAAGAAGTGCAGGATAAAGAACTTCAGGATAAAGAACTGCAGGATGGAGATCCAAATACACCCGTATCAAACATTCTATACAACTACTTCTCTCGCGCAACAGAAATCACTGAACCTCTGAAAAGTACCTCACCACAGTATCCGGATTTGTACTAACCCCTCAACTAAAATGCTGGTAACCACGCACCTACTCTTACTATTCCCCGTCTCCCTGACCGCTGCTCTCAATATCCCCTGGCTCACTCTCATGAACTGCCGTACCGGTACTCCGGGAGCCGTCTTCGTGTGTTCCAACGCGCATTTCACTGGCGATTGTATGTACCACGCGGCCGGTGGGGAGTGTTTCGTCCCGCCGGGGGCACCGGTTAGTATTGGACCTGATAAGGGCGGGTATTGTGTCGTGTTTGAGGGGAGGGAGTGTGAGGGGGAGCGGATTAGGTGAGATGGGGGAGAGAATAAGTAAGTTGGCCTTTCTTTGGGGGGTGGGTTGGGATGTGCTGACGATGGGTAGTAGGTTGACGTGTCCGGGAGTTAGGGAGTGGTCTGATAGTTTGCCCAGGGTGGGGAGTATTAGGTGTTATGCTAGGGTTTAGGAGCGTTGGGTCGTTTGCTTGTGGAGAAATGGTTGGTGCTTGTTTTTTGGTGTGTGTTGAGCTTGTGATTTCTCTTCTTAAGGTTTGCTTTGTGTTAGGGCCATCTCTCTAGGGATTGGCTTGTTTGTTAGTTTTCACATCGCGGAAATTCGCTTTACTCTTGCGATTCATTGCTGTTCATTCTTCGAATTGTAAATCGTGGTTGAGGATGTAGCGGTGTATAGTTCTAAGAAATGAAGGATTCTGAAAGCATCGATTGGATACTTTCTTTGTAATTCTCGACGATATTGCTGCGTTGTCCATAGCTCCCCGAAAGATAGACATGGTGTTAGATTCAATACTTCTGCAGCCTTCACAGCTCGCATCTACTCCCTACTAATCTTCAGACCATATATGATATTACATCTCCAAATCCGAGCACACTTAGGGTATCATCGGCTCAAGCGTAAAGCTTGTGCCGATTGTCTAAGCTTAGTTGCACTGCAAACCGGCGAGTGAGAGCGCTACCTAAACAACGGATTCAAACATTTGAGCCGACTGAAGTTTCATGTCGGACAACGACTTCGTCAAGCCGTAGAGTTCATAGCAGCCCTTGGTAGCTCGGTAAGCTCTTACGGCCTAGCAAGATTAAGCTTGGACTATACCCTGGTCTGCTACTGTGACATGAACCACCAATGATCTCATTTCTGAAATAGTATGTAGGGCATTTGAAATCCTTTCTAAGCTAATCTAAACCATTTTACAGGCCGCTAGGCGATATTCTTAGACTCAGTATCTTCCCGCCACCATCTTTCAAGCACTGAAGAAGCAAACAAATTGTTCGGGTGCTCAGGGCCAAGAACCAGTCTTCCGACTTTAACAACGTTATACATGAGTCGAATTGCCTCAACATTGCGATCTTGATCTCTCAAGTTGATTGCCAACATATTCACACTGAATAGCGTGCTTGGATGCTTCCATCCAAGCATCTTTGCATTTATCTTCACTATTTGCACAGACAGCTCTTCAGCCTCTTTCCACCGGCCCTGGATGCTGCGTATCGACATTAGTTCGCTCATGCTGAATAGTGTTTTCGGATGCTCGTCTCCTAGGACCCGTTTCATCGCCTCGACCGATTGCATCTCTAGCTCTTCAGCTTCTTTCAACCGGCCCTGTTTGCCGTATGCAAACGCCAAGCTGATCATGCTGAGTAGCGTATTTGGATGCTCGTCTCCTAAGGTTCTTTTCTTGGTCTCTATTGCTTGCACCTGTAGCTCTTCAATCTCTTTCCACCGACCCTGATTCTCGTATGTCCGCGCCAGCATGTCCATGCTGACCAGTGTGCTTGAATGATCATCTCCTAGCATCCTCTTGCCCGTCTCTACGGCTTGTACTACCAGTTCCTCGGCCTCTACATACCGGCCTCTACGAACCAGTACGTCCAATACTAGCGACATACTTTTCAACGTATCTGAGTACGTCTCGCCAAAGACTTCTTTTCCCACGTTCAGAGACCTCATAGACAACTTCTCAGCATCGCTCAAATTTCCGATGTCAAGTGCATACCACGCTGCATGATACAGCAACAAAGCCCACCTCTTAGAAGACTCCTCGGACTTGGGTGCTTGGGATAACGCCAGCTTCGCATGTGGATAGAGTGCTTGATACTGCGTCCAATCTTTGTAAAATTCTTTCGGAAAAGCAGCACAGATCCTGTCGATGTACCGCTCCTTCCACATTTCCAGTTGACCCTGCTCCTCCAACCATCTCCGTGTGGCTAGCTGAACGAGTCTGTGCATGTCAAATGCAGTTCCATCTGTTGTGAGTGCAATGATCGAGTAGCTTCTGAGCATCAAGATATCGTCCTCAAATCCGTCATCGATGCTTTCTTCAGAGTCGCTCGTGCCGCTGTCGCTACCTTCCCCTTCAGGACTGATTGTCTCTGCGTCATTGCTGTAGCTTTCCGTCCAGTATCGGTCACGAAGAAGCTCTGCAGGGAAACCCTGTCGGTCAAAGAAGCTCATTAGTGACAGCATATCTGCCGCTGAAGGCCTGACTTGGCGTATATGGTCAAAGGATACACGCCACGTCAGAAGAATCGCATTCTTAGCATCAGCGTCTCTTCGGAAACGGCCTCCATCGTATTCTAGCAAGCTGGTCTTTTTCTGGTCGCTTTTGTGGAATTCGGCCAGGTATTGTTGGACTGAGCATCTTGACGCTCGCTGACGAATGTAGGCCACCGCTTGTACTATAGCGAGCGGCATGTACTCGAGATCCTTTGCCAACTCGGCAGTGGCGCTTTCACCACTCTCTTTCCCTAATTTGTTCCGTAGAAGAGCCTGCGCACCGACTCCATCCATGGGTTCAATGGGTACTATGTCATCTTCCTCCACCGGTTGCAACGCCGCGGTCCGTGTTCGACTGGTTACCAAAACCGCGCCGTGCTTGCTTGGGGAATATACGAAGTCAAGAAGCGTGGCTCGTCGTGCGCACTGACTCTGCCACTCGCTGGCAGGGTCAGAACGTCGGCATTGTCGACGCTGTCGAGAACTAGCAGCCACTTCCCGTTCTCCTCGTTGTGAAGCCAGTTGTGCACGAGCTGGAAAACATCTGCTTGAGGGTCATTCCGCCCAGCTAGATTGACCTAATCTGCGATGGCTTGGTAACCTTGTTAGATGCGGTTCACATTACTGGCGTGCACCCAGAACACCCATGTCCCTAGTGAATGCTCTGCTGTTCGGTAGCAGTGTTCGATAGCGAGTTGCGATTTTCCAACACCGCCTAAGCCTACTAACGCTATACGCGACGCTGGCACAGAGCATTTCTCGAGTACCTCGTCGAGCAGCGTTCCACGATCGACAGAGTCAGGATCGCGGCGGAAAGGGACAACACAAGAAGGGCGTAGATGTGTGTTTGGTCCTGCTGTGGTTGAGCAATAATGTCAGCCGGCTCCCAACTGCGGACTTGCTGGATCCGACTTACCTGAATCGACATTTTTGCTTATCTGTTCTATCTCTTTTCCTTTTTGCCGCTTCTGAATCTCCTCCTTCAGCCTCACTGCTGCATAGGCCTCCCCTTCTCCATAGATCAATGGCAGGAACACATCAAAGATGCCCAGCAAACATTGCAATACACCTTGTCTTCTTTCATCGTTGTTGTACGTTTAGAGGCCCAGCTTAATCGCTCCTCTACGCTAAACTTGGACAGGCGTTGACCCCTTAGCGCTTCAACAGGCACCTTAGCAGTTTGATGGACCTCTTCTTCCAACGATATCTTGCTGCCTAGCCGTTTCTTTTCTTTAGAGAAGAACTCGACACTGGCTCGCGCTAAGAGTTCCTGCAATTTCCAGCCTCGTGTGAACCAGCGGCTTCGTCGGAACGCTTCTATCCATGTTATCTGGAAAGCCTCAGGGTCGAGGCCCTCTGGAACAGAAACATCAGATAGGTAGGCATATCATTTGGAAGCACGCTGATACCAGCGGAACATGGAGTTGATAGCGGTGTTCAGCTCGTTGGTGGTGGATTTGTCGATGCAGCAGGTATCGACCCAGCAATACTGCAGTCCATCCACTGCCGCTCGCTCAGCACAAAAGCAGATCTTCTCATAACCCGTTTTGTCCTTGCCAGCGCCAGCCAGCAGCTCAAGGTATGTGACTTCTTGGCCTTCTGCCCATGTGTGCGAAAGAATAGCATAGGGCGGAGTGTTGTCGTCGTCAAAAGAGATGAGTTCGAAACTGTTGTCGGGTAGGCGTCGTAGAAGGCGCATCGTGTCGCCGGCTATCCTGCCCAAACGAAGTGTGCTGGTCAAGCCTGAATGCGGTGCATGTGCGTAGTTGTGAACAAGAAAGAAGATTAGAATGGCGTTTGTCAGATATCACGTCGAGCAGGCTGACTGAATGCCAACGATTGACCCTCCGATACGCAGGACTCCCGCAGGAGTCAGCGCTAATGCATGGCTTGAGTCTCGCCCCTCCAACCCCGCTCAAATGGTGTCACGTAGCTTGAAGACGGATCTTGACATACTACCAAATTGTGTAAGCTAGAGAAAAGCCATACGTCGTGGGCCCTGCGCGAGTCAGGTAGCTAGCGCCTCGCTTGCAGTTCATGACCAAGACATGACTACTGATGAGGCCGTAGTCTAGCGCAAACATACTCACATCATCAATTTCAAAAGTTAGATGCGATATTTCGACTCACATTCATCGTGCAGTCAGAGTTTCCTTTGGGTTGTACGCGCCGCGGACGATGTCTTGGCATATAAGTTATGCTGTTCGGTTCGCAGTGCTGTCACTCTTCGCAAGGAAAGTTCTTTGCACCGTGGAGCATGCGTACGAACGCATGTCGAGGCCAATACGATAGTCATTCAAAACAGCTCCTAAATAGAAGGATTTCAGCTCCCTACCAAACGACGAATGAATTCTACCAGAATATCTTGAAAAGTTTATAACGTGTGAAAAGTTGAACGTTTCTTTTCCCACCCAAACCATTACTTAATATCTTTGATGTTCTGCAACTAAATTCCTGTTTTCTGAGACCGTTCGTTATTTGCCGGTCGAAGAACCGTACCTAACGCAGGATTCTACACTGCACGCGCGCATACTGCGAGAGAAGACCTTCACGGTAGTCTAGCAGACTTCAATGGCCGTAGAGATGACAGCAAATCCGACTGAGCCAGCCTCATACCTGAGAATTGGAGCTTTTGTTGAAGTCTGTAGGTGGTCATGGGTGAGTTGACATAATGTATAAAAGACTGCTTCGAGCAGATAATCTCAATCATCTCAAACAGCTTAATCATTCAGAAACCCCAAAATCAACCAAAAAAACACCCCTTCCATCTACACCCATCCACATCTTCTATACCCTCTATGTCTCAAACCGCAAACATGCATTTCGAACACACAACCATCGCCCTATTCTCCCTCACCGCCCTCAGCACCGCTGTCGTTGTTGACCTCTTTTCCGACACGGACTTCCAGGTGCCTGCTGGCAGTCGCAATGTATGTGATAACTCATGCGTGCCGCTCAGCGACTCCACTGCTTCCGCATCACGGCCTCGGACCAGCAGCTCAGCGCGTACAGCAAGAACTACTGCGCTGACAAGGTGACGGCCTGTACGGGTGTTTCTGCGACCGGAGATTGTCAGCGCGCTACAAATGATGATGGGGGGAGCAATGCGCTGGGACCCAGCCCTGTTTTTGGAGCGCTTTGAGTTTGTTGTGTTGAGTGTGGGTGATGTGTGTGCTGGTGTTTCAGTGCTGCGATGTTGGGGAGTGTGTGAGAAGAGGGAAAGAAGTCACGGGAGGGTTAGCTTTATGGGGTTTCATGGGTTGATGTTTAGATTCAGCGTTTTCTTCCTGGTTTTGGATGACGGTACGATTTGATGAGAATACAAGGATAGACGATTGTTTTTTGTTATGATTCTTTCGTTTAAATAGATTATATGATCAAGCTCAAGAAAGCAAAAACAGCAAGCATGACACTCAAAAGACTAGCGGCATAACTCCCCGCTGTCAAGCCAATCTCAAAGCTATGACTAACAGCGGTGGCGATCGAGACAATGCAGACGGTAAGAAACACGCCAATGCTAATCAGCCGCAGCACGAGCATGACGTTCCACCCTTCGACCACGAGGAAAGCGTTGATGGTTTGGCCGTAAGGGTTCGCAGCATCTCCCCACCTGTTGTAAAGTAGATACCTGCACGACTGTCAGTGTATGTGTAAGCGGAAATGCTGCGATCGAAGCACTAACTCGTAGTCGGTAGCAAAGTCGCTATCCTCCAGAAAATCGACGCCGGCTTCGTCGATACCTTCTTCCCAGTAGTATTCGAGCATTGGCCTCAACTACTTGAAGTTGTTGCGTTTCTGTCTTTGGTAGTCTATGTCTTCCTTTGTACAATAGATAATGTCGGCCGGACTCAAGAACGCAAAATTGGGACAGTATTCTCCAGCACATTGGTGTTGACCCCTGATGTCGATGTCGCACTCTTTTTCAGCGATGCTCCTGTTCTGGATACCTTTTATGGTTTCGTCAAGTATCTTGATATTCTCATCGACATCAAATGCCATGATCACAGCCGAGATTCTCTGCGTCTTTTGGTTGACCTCGAGAACACGGGCCTGAGCGGTTGTCAGATACTATGTAGCGTAGTCTTTGCGAGTACACAGACCTCAACTTCTCTCACTCCCGTTACCGAGTATAATGAGTGGCGCTTCCACCAACCGTATCTTTTCCTGATGTCTGCAAAGCCAATCGTTTGTCCGTTGGTCGTAACAGGGATATCGACCAGATTTACTTCTTGCCATGTCTGATGCAGAGCCAGATGCAGCGCCAATGCCCATTTTGCAGAGCCCGAAGACAGTAATCAGCAATCATGGACTTTTGGAGCTCTGGATCGTATTCATAGTCTGCGAAGCGATTCAGAGCTCGTTTGGATTCGTTCGCCATGCTTTCCTGCATCTCGACCGACATTGTGGTAAGTTTGTGATGGGTGTGAAGAAGATTGAAGGAACAGACACACGAACGTAAGAATTTGGGGTATTTCGTGTTATCGACTCCCGCCAAGCTTTAGCCGCCAGTGCTTGCCTCACCGGTGAGCAGGAGAGGCGCAGCCTCGTGTGAGGCATGCATCAGGAACTAGTAAAGACAACGAGGCAACCAATCAGCTTTTCCGATGATGATGAGCCTTGCCAAAAACATGTAGCCACATCTTATGGCTCAGTGCTTTCCGGAATCTCAGCTGCACAGCAATCTACATGCAATTGTATACAGTCTACCCAAAACACAATGCTGGCATGAGCTTACTTTTCCGTCATGCAACTACCAGAGAAGGGAACTTGTACCTTTCTGTTCCGTCCAGAGTTGTCAACAAACAAGTCAAGTTCACGCTTACTTTTAGGCGCTTACCTAAGAAGGTAGGAGTTAAACCTACACAGATAATTGCTAGGCTTAAACAGGTAATTAAACAAGTTAAGTCAAGTCCTTAGAGCCCTGCTTACTTGCTTGTTGACAACTGTGGTTCCGTCACAAAACAAAAGCCAACCTCCTCGAGCCTCTTTACAAGCCAGACAAATCCCCTTGAACACATCAAAGCATCAAGGCGCCCACGCCTCCCAATCCAAAACCTCAACCCCCAACCCCACCAACTCCTCCTCAACATCTCTTTCAATCCCCCCCGCCGTCTTCCCACCAGCATCATACGTCGAATGCGCACCCCTCAACAACACAACCTTAAACCCATTACCCAACGCCCCCATACAGGTAGAAAGCACACAACACTCGCTCTGAATCCCAAACGCGACAACAGTGCCGACCCCCCTCTCTCTCAGCACGCCAGCTAGGTCTGGATGGGAAGAAAACGCATCGCCTACGCACTCCAGATTAACGCGCCTGGAAACTAGAAGTGGAGGTGGAAGTGGAGTCACCCACGATCACGCTTCGCAATTAACATCTCGTTCCCGTCGCTCTCGCGATGCAGAAACACTACTTCCCACGCTTGGCTCCCGCGCACGAGGCAGCCGGTCTGCGGACTCTCTTCGTGCTGGACGATGACGAGGTCGAGGTTTGGTGGCAGGTGTTGAAGTCGCGAGGTTTGGATCGAGTGGCGTGTGCGGGATAGTAGGGTGGTGGCGGCGTGGAGGATGCGGGGTGCGGTGGGGATGGAGGTTGGTGGGGTGGTTAGGCTGTGTTGGATGTCGATTGTGAAGAGGGCGGTGCGGGACATGGTGGGGGGTGAGTGAGGGGTTGAGGGGGGAGAGAGGATGGTTGTATTAATAGGGGTGAGTCACTGTTTTGGTGGTCGTGCTGAGAGTAGTGGGAGTCAATTTCTGGGATCGAAAATAGTTCATCTAGACGTGGAGAAAAAAAAGTAATCAAGCTTGATGCCACGTAGATGAATAATTACAGATTAACACGTCCTTCGGAGTTGTGTTCGTGTTCTGAGACTGATGCGTTGAGTGTAGATACATGTAGTCATGTCGGAGGTCGTCGTGATGCAGGGCTGAACAGCGCTAGTCGAGTCATGTGCATCTAAACTTACACAGTTGTGAGCGCTGCAACACCACATCGCCATGCCACCAACCGCACGACTGCCCACCGCCGAGTTCCAATCGCTCCTTCTCCCACCTATCCGCATACGTTTACGCACGCTACACACATTCAACCGCCCGCAATGCACACCCATCGCGCGACACTGTGCACGGCCAGCAGCGACATGTCCTGCTCAGCGCCGCTCGCTGCATCTGTACAAGACGGCTAGGGCAAGGACAGCTCTGGGCATGCAGAAGATGTTGGGGTTCAGCCTCTACGAGATAGAAGCGCCCGCGGTATCGAACCACCGCGTGAACCTCGTGAAGAGCGAGTTTGACCACACGCCGATCGCCCAAGACATATCACTGCAGGCGCTCTACGACGACCACATTGCGCCCGGCAAGATGCTCTACATGACGCAGCCCATCAGCAAGAAGCTGTCGGAGAACTACGAAAGAATGCGCGACGAGTATATTCCCGCGCACACCAACAACTACGCCATTGTGCCCGCACACAGCATTGAAGTCGTGCTCAAGAACCCGCAAACGG
The DNA here is from genome assembly GCA_004011705.1 of Ascochyta lentis. NCBI lineage: Eukaryota > Fungi > Ascomycota > Dothideomycetes > Pleosporales > Didymellaceae > Ascochyta > Ascochyta lentis. Next base: position 74,357 of record RZGK01000002.1, read on the forward strand.
AGGGGAAACAGCTCGGACCATTGAAAGGCGTGCACCTAGTGCTCGCCAACCCAGTCGCGTACACAAAGGAAGCGTTTGACCGCGCGTATCAGTTCATCGAGCAGGGTTCGCCGGTGGAGTTCCGCGTGCGTCTGCTAGGATCGGTGGTGAAGAAGAGAATGAAGACTGCGCGGCCGAGGGCAGATGCGTGGCCGTGGATGCACGCGCATTTTCCGCATCTGCGGCCGGACTTTATCCTGAAGAGTATGCCGGAAGGGACCGAGTATCTCATCAAGCCGGTCAGCGATGGATATACGGTTCAGTTTGTGCTGGGTAGGAGGGCGGAGGAGATGCCTGTGTTGGATCTTACTAGGCGGGTGTTTCGGGTGAAGAAGGCGGTTGCTGAGGCGAGGGGGATGCATTTGAGGGGTGGATTTGAAGAGATGATTCGAAGGGATGATTTGAAGGGATGATTTGAGGGGTGGATTTGAAGAGATGCATTTGAGGGATGCATTTGGTGGTGCAGGGTGAGAATGGGGTGTGAATTGCAGGAGATTGAGAAAGGTAGATATCTATACCATTCAAACAGTTCTGCATACACCACACACGGTCACGTGACGGTGTTCCACGGCCAAACATGTGAAAGTGGGTCCACCAGATGGCAGGAACACAGCAGGCAAACCTTGGACTAACATCAAGTCAACGATGACTCCAAGCAGTGTGTGCCCCAAAATAAATAACAAATAATAAACAATAAATAAACAAATAATGTATAATTGCACATGCACCATCAATCCAAACATGAAGACACTCTAACAGCAAACGAGCGATCAATTGCACGCGTTACATGTTCGTCCCTCAACACCGGACCCCAGAGTTTCCAGGTCCGTGGGCGGAAGTTAGTCCGCGGCGTTTGTGGACTTTGACTTGGAGACAATGGTGCGGATTTGTGATTCCTGTACCAATCCCACCTACACAACACCTACCTACCGTTGTTCGCAATTGGACGTTGCGTGTTCTTCTTACGCGCTCTGTGCTGGGTCGCTTCTGCGTGTGTTTATTGTCCCTGCGCGTGCTGGTTGTGTAGAAGAGTGGTTGTGGTGGATGGTAGTGGGAAACTTACGTTGCGGACTGTTGCTGACGCTCTCATCGCTGACGCTCCCATCGCTGACGGTCCTATCGCTGACGTCCCCCCATCGCCGACGCTCCCCATCGCTGACGCTGCTCCCTACGGTCGCAGACGACGCCTCGACTCGCTCAATGAAGGCGGCGCGACAGGCGTGCCGGCCCAAGCACCAGGTGTTGGTGCTCAAGTGCTATCCCAAGTACAACAAGCAGAATGTCGAGGTGCGGGCCAACTCGTCGGAGCTGTCGTACCTGCTGTACTACGCCTCGACGCGGCGCTCCAAGCTCCCCAAGGTCACCGACTTCCTCGACAAGCGGGCGACGAGCGACGTGTGGAAGGGCCGCACCGGCAACGTCCAGGTCACGCTGCAGATTGTGCGCGCCCTGATTGACAAGTGCCCGCGCGACCTGCCGCTGTACCACCACGCCGTCCTGCGCATCCTCCGCACCATCCTGACCAGCAGCCATGTCGGCATGGTCGAGGAGAGCGTGCCCGCCTTTGCCACCCTGTGTGCCCACCAGGACCCGGCCACGCTCGCCGCCGACGTCGAGTACATGCGCCAGTACGAGGACATTGTCCAGCTGTACGCCCAGTACGCCGCCAAGGAGCAGGAGCAGCACCAGGAGCAGACCAAGACGCCCAGAGCCCCGCAGACCAAGACGCCCAGAGCCCCGCAGAGCTGGCCCGTTGCCCTGCGCCTGCGCAAGGCCGGCCTGCACGCCCTCAAGGCCGTCGCCGAGTCGGAGAGCCTGGGGAGCGAGACGGGGCGCCAGCTCGCCCTCATCATACCCGTCGTCCTGGCTAATCTGTACTCGGACAGCCCGGCCTTCCTCACCCGCCTCGAGCAGCGCGAGCACGACAGCGACACCCACGACAAGGACCTGGCCCTGAGCCGGAAGAAGAGCCTCTCCACCGCCGCCCGCACAAGCACAAACGACGACGAAGAGGGCGGCGATCCTGTCGCTGCCTCGGGCACAACCGAAGCCGCAGACCGCCTGGCCGAGGAGAAGGTCGGCGTCCTCGCCCTGCAGGCCCTGCGCAACATCTTCCAGGGCGTCAACCGCGGCCAGCTGCGCCTTGCCACGTCTGCCGTGCTCAAATTCATCGCCGCTAACGTCAACGGTTTGGACGCCCCGCGCGAGAGCTGGGCGACCAAGCTCATGGCCACCATCTGCGCCTGGGCCCCGGTGCAGGACCGCTACGCCATTCTGGTTGCTGTTGTCGAGGCGCTCGTCCGCAGCCCCATCGTGGAGCATGACGTCGAGCGCCAGTTGCTGCTGGCCACCGTCATCGACCACCTCCTCAGTTCCACCATCAACTTCATCGGCCTCAGCGTCATGGACGTCCTGGTGGGCCTGATTTCTCACACATTACTACTCCTCCAACTCGGCGGGCCCGGCTCGACCATATCGCCCCACCACCAGCAGACGACGTCGGTCGTTTCGGAAAAAAGCGCAAATGGTCAGACTCCACCAAACAACATCGGTGTGGTGATGGAGCTGGTCAAGGAACCCTCACAATCGAGGGTGCAGCTGCTCGATACCGTGCGCAAGTGCATGGCTGACCTCGCCACACACGTCTACTACACCGACCAGATCTCCGACATGGTCGAAGCCATCCTGAGCCGCCTCAAGCCCTCGCCAGCCTCCACCACCACCGCCGAAGCGATCGAGAACCCCGAGGAGGCAATCGACGCCGTGGCCACGTCAGGCAGCCTGCGGGAGAAGACGCACGTCGACAGGTTCTTCTCGTTCGAAACCGCGCGCATAACAGCGCTCGATGCCGTCAAAGCCATCATCAAGACAGCCAACGCGCGCCGCCCAGACGGCTCCTCCGCATCGGTAGCGCGCAGCAGAGTGGGCGTGAACGTGTGGGAGGGCACCCAATGGCTGCTGCGCGACCCTAGTGGGACCGTGAGGAAGGCCTATGTGGATGCAGTGGTCACGTGGTTGAGCTTGGAGAAGACCAGGCAGGACCGGCGGATTGCAGACAACTACCGCAGGAAGGACAGCGATCAGGATAAGGGTGCGCTGGCGAAGCGCGCCGTGTCCAACGCGTCGCAGCGCGAGAAGTCGCCGAGGCCGGGGAGACACAGCTTCCTGCCGCTCCTGCATCTGGCTGTGTATGAGAACGCACTGCAGTTTGTCGACTCGGAGGCAGACTACCTACTGCTGCATCTCCTGCTCAGCACGCTGGTGGAGCGACTGGGCGTCAACGCTGCGCGGAGCGGACTGCCCATGATCATGCGCCTGCAGGAGGACATTGCAACCGTCGAGGAGCCGGCCGCAAAGATACGGATAGGCAGTCTTGTGCATGGCTATCTGTGGGCGCTCAGCATGGCGCTCGACTTTGAGACATCAGCCATTGGCCGCACGATCCACAACGAAATCACGCGACGCAACAACCACGGGCTCTGGCTGAAGAGCATTCAAGTACCGCCCATGCCGGTCGACCGCATCGACACGCCTCACCCCAGTCTCTCCCAGCTTCCCGCCTCCGTCGTACAGTCTGAGTCATTAATACCGTTCGACCACCGCGACGCCCTCGTCGAGAAGATGTCAGAGAGCTACTCGACCTCCCTCCACTCGCCGCCCTCGTCTCCGCCTGGCTCGCCCGGCCGCTCCATGTCCGCTTCCTCATACTCTGGCCTTCCCACAATCCACCAGCCCACCATCGAGACCAACAACATCCTCTCCGTTCCCACGCTCCCCTACAAAGTCCGCGAAGACCTGCTCGCCGACTGGACGCGCGAGCAGTGCCTCGCCGCCAACACCAAGGGCTCCTCGAGCGCATCCATCTCGGGAAGCAGGAGCGGAACGCAGTACACCGGCCACCGCAGCAACTTCCTGGGCGTCCGCATCCCGAACGGCGAACTCGACAGCACAGGAAACTCGCCCAACGAGAGTCCGCGCCGCGCACACTCGCGTCCCCCGTCTATGGCATATGGTCTCGTGGGTCGGTTGGCGTCACCACAGAGGCATCGAAGTCCAAGCGAAAACAGAGGCAACGAGACCCCGCGCAGCCGGTCATCCCTCCGCTCCACCGTCCGCGTCGACGACCTAAAACGCGCCCTAAGCGGCTCCGGTCGCGCCCCACGCACGTCCTACTCGATGCGCCCGACGACGCGCTGCGACGACGAAGAAACAGACTCCCTCGTAAGCGCCCACTCGCTCAGCGACGCCTCCTTCACCACCACCCACGAAGCACTCGCCCGCTCCCGCGCACCGCCCGACGACCCCGGCACCCCCGCCGCCACACTAACGCCTCGTCCGCTCCCCTCGAACCAAGAAGGCGGCGCCCAGTACTTCACCACTCTCAACGGCGACGTCGTGCCCCCCGTCCCCACTATCCCAGCCGATCTGCGCAGTGACGCCCCGCCGTCGCATATCGATTTCGCGGTGCCGGTGCAGGCTGGTAATGGCGATGCGAATGCACATTCCACTCCCGGGACCGCGATCAATGAATCCCGCAGCGTTAAGAGCGGGGTTAGTAGGGGCCGCAGCGGGAATCGAGCGCATAGGGGTAGTGAGGTTGTGTCTGGGGTCGTGGACGTCGATGCGCTGTTGGGGAGTGTGGGGTTGGATGGGGATGATGATTTTGATGGCGAGGTGGATGGGGAGGGGTTGGGGCGCGCGCCGTATTAGTTTGTCGCAGGTGTGGGGGGTGGTGGTAGTGCGGGGGTTGGTAGTGCAGTGGGTTGGTTATAAGGGAGGAGGTAGGGTAGCAAGATGTCATCAAAGCGGAAAAGCAGTATGGGTGGTTACCAGAAGGGGGAGCGCGAGGAATGTAGTAATCACTATCCATCTTCATCTTCATTGTTTATCTTACTCGCTATTTTTTTTGTTTTTTTTTGTCTCAGTGTAAACAGGAGACTAGGGAGTAAAGATCATTACTCCTACATCCCTCTTACATCCCCCTCTCCCTACCTATCCTATATATCCCCCTGTTCCTGAGTATCTTATCTATCCCTACCTCCTACAATAGATCACCTTATCCTATCTTATCTAACCCTACCTATCCTATCCTATCTTATCCTACCTTATCCTATCTGTATAACGTTATAACCTACTCTTCCCCTTCCCCTTCCAGACTCCTGTTCTAGACTCCTATTCCAGACTTCTATTCCAGACTTTTCTAGACTCTTATTCTAAACTCCCCTTCCTCTTCCCTTTCCTCTTCCCCTCTTCTAAACTCCTCTTCCCCTTCCCTTCCTCTTCCCTTCTCCTTCCCTTCTCCTTCCTCTTCTTTTCCTCTTCCTCTTCCTCTTCTCTTCCTCTTTCTCTTTCCTTTCCTCTTTCTCTTCCCTGTCCTCTTCCCCTCTTCTAAACTCCTGCTCTAGACTCCTCTTCTAGACTCCTCTTCTAGACTTTGTTGTTATACTAGGTAAGTACTATACTTGCTTACCCCTTCTTTTTACGCCTTCTTCTTACGCCTTCTTCTTGCGCCTTCTCCTTGCGTCTTCCGCCCAAAGAGGAAAAGAAAAAAGGAAAGAGAGGAGAGGAAAAGAAGGGAAGGGAAGAGAAGGAAGGGAAGATAAGGTGTAAGGTGCATATACTGCTTTGTAAGTTTTTCTTCTAGTTCACGCTTGTTTAATAGAGGTTAGGGGCTTTGTTCTTAGAGATCGATGGTTTGGATTGCATAGGGAGGTGTTTGGGTGTGGCGAGGTTTTGCTTTCTACCGCGGCTCAGCTTGTTTGGAGGAGAGAAATTGTGTTCACGGAACGTCTGTGGCTGCGCAGCGGTAGTTGCACTTCAGGGTGGGTTTTTGCTACGTGGTTTTTTTGGTTTTGTTGGAAGTTACTGTTTTTAGTGTTGTGTTTTGTCGCAGTGAAGGATAACGATCACATAGAAAGGATAGTGACACATAGTCACTTTGTTAAGCTTACTAATCCGCCCGATCCTGATCTTGGACTAGGTCGTAGCTAGCAACGTATATACCTAGACTCGATCCTTCGCTCAAAGAATAAGATAAGGAACTTGATCAACTCTTTCACACTTTGATCATATCATCTAGTTATCTCAGCTCCAACATGTTTTTACAGAGTAGAGAAAAGGGTTCTCATTTCTTTCGTTCGAACTGCTCTTTTGCAGTGATGCAGTGAGTGGAATGTGGATACAATAAACCTATGTCTGGAGCTGCGCTGGTTGCTGGGATGGTGGCACGAAGTGTTGTTTCTTCTACTGCGTTGAGCTCTTCTTGAAAAGGTTGTGTTGTTGCAATATAAGCTCAAAGGGCTACGAGCTTCTGCTGCGTTTGCACATTTTTTGACTTTTTCGAAAACGTGACGACGACGTCGAAGCCATGTCTGGGACTGCGCTCGGCGTCATTTTACAAATATCTAAATTGATGGCACTCCGCCCCCTCCAATACAACTTACTGCTTCTTTGTCAAGTGTTTTTTCACTAACAATACGTGTGCGAAATAAGAAAACAGTGCTTTCTTTGCCATATACTGCAATACCACGTTTTTGCTGGAATCAAAAACCAATCAGCCTTAGTAACATGTCTGAGACTGCCTTCGTTATTATTTCGGAACTTCGTAAACACCGAGCAGTTGTTTGTTTCTACCCGTCTTCTTTTCCAGTGGTTGAAAATAATATAGCCACATGTTCGCGTCAGTGGCTGAGCACTTTGTCCTATCTCAAGCTTTCCAGGCTCAGTAGTTCTACCCTATTAACCACTGCCCTTTTGCACCGGTCGAAAGTACAACGTAAACGAGTTCATGTCCGGAGACCTACTGCTTCTTTTCTCTCCCTAAAAATGGGAATGGGTAAGACCATGTCCAGTACCGCGCCGGTCGTTCTTTTCTCTGCTTCTGTAAGACTTGCTTTGGTACTTTCCTTCGCCTTCGGCTTTCCTACCGTTATCTGCAGATTCGAGGAGACACTGGGGAGGGTTTGATGGACCTCGTTAGGGGGGCATGCAGTGCTGTACATTTCAAAATGCAGAAGACAAAACCACACGTTGGAACCTATCTTTCTCTAAAAACTCGGAATCACACATAGCATGGATGGTGATTGCCTCGTCGCTTTTAACTATGCTACATCCTTCACTCAAATCTTCCCCCTTCGCGGCTTTTCTTTCTAAAAACTCGAAATCATCAATTGCATGTGCAGACCATGTCTTTGGTTGGCTCTACAGACGGAATAGCTCTATTTTCTTCCTCAATACAACGTCGCTGCTACTGTCTATCCCAGAATCAAAGGTTCTTGAGTAACACATGATGTGCGTGGCTGGACCGCGCTGCTGTACGATCCAATGTTTAGAAAAACGTATACCTCCGTCACGTTGCCGCCGTTTTCAATTCTCCAAAACCCAAAGTATCTATTTACATGGGTGCCGCTGCCCTGACCGCTATTCTTCCACCCTCCTGGCTCGAAAACTTTTCCGTTCTATATTACAACACTCGTCTGCATCTTTAAAAACGAAAGAAGCTAAACCACATATCTTTGGGTCTTACTCTCAAACACTACAAGGTTCGATAGATGTCCAGAGACGTTCATTTGAGCCCGGAAGACCAAAACACCATAGACACCTTCACATACTCTTTCCCAGCGGCTTTGTTGCTGTAATCTGCTTTCCCCCTCTTTTGCCTACAAAAATGTTCACTGACGACATGTCTATGCGTCTAAACATTCAATGCACGATGTGAAAATAAAACTTCCGTCTGTTATACAGATATCTGATGTTCTAACCTCGTCTGAAACCACTCTAAGAATTCGACAGGATTATGTGATGGCTGGGGCTAGGTTTAAGGCTTAATCTCATTTGTTCATCAGTGCCGCCTTCTTTCTACTTTCCGATTGTTATCGTGTCTCTCTAGCTCTTCTTAAACGACGTGAGCAGAACCAGATTTGTGTGGCAGACCTGTTCGAAACTAAAAGTCATGTCTAGCGCTTTTTTTCGTGCTTGGAACACGCTCGCAGATTCTCGCTTTCTTTTTTGCACTTCTTTCTTTTGAGAAAAAGGCGACATCAACTGGCAATGTTTGTGTTCCCATTTCGAAACTGTAACCGACAGGACGAAGATCTTAGCATTCTTTTGATTGTAATTCTCTGTATCTTTCCTTACATTGCGCTCTTTGATCCTTGAATAACTATATCGGGCATCTACGGCCCTGGCTGCTCGGTCTTGACTATACTAAAACTCAACTGTTTCCCTATCTCAAAAAAACAAGGATCAATGTCTATGTTCTTGTGGCCTTGTCCAGATTTCGAAAATAACTGCAGTGCCTTTAAATGCTCTTCTCTCTTCTTTTTAGAGGTCATAATCTCCGGAGGAAGCTAGTTAGGGCAAGAGGTACAAGCAAAGTAGAAGGTTATCTCTTTTCTACTACATCTTCCCTTTGTTATCAAAAACAAGCAGAGGGTTACCATGTTCATGCTTGGGCTCTCGTAATGTCCAAAATCCATTTGAGGTTCTCATGTCGCCAGAATCAAACAGATCATCTGTCATGTTCACACCTGGATTCTCTAATCCCATGTCTCTCTTCCCTTCTTAAGGGATATTCAAAACTAGTTGATGTTTTCGTATCTAAATCACGAAATCTTTGAAGTCGACAAATTTTTGCTCTTCTTCTACATCACCCTCCACTTATGCAAGCCCTGATGTGTCATACAGGTCGAAATAGGTAGATCTCCATCGAATGCCCCCCTGCCTGACGCAACTCGGTCCACGTATTTGCTTTCCAGTTATGTGATGATTACTGCCAAGACTGTGTTGCATCATCTCATTCGTTACAGAGTACTATTGCAGCGGTACTTGGGTCCAGCTTTCTGGTCCCCAATCTCTGCTCTTTCTTCACGATCTTAACCATCTTCTTGGACTAAGACCCTAACACCTTATTCGCGGTTTCTATCAAGACTTCATCAGCCTCTTTAGGGTCGATAGTAAAAGACATGTGTGGCTACTCTTCACAAAAACTGGCGTATGCTCATAGGAAATCTTTGATTAGGTTCTAAAACTAGTACAAACTACAGGGGCTTGTCGTCTTTGGCTTTCTTTGCCTTGGGTTGCGCAGTTGGTGAAGATGGCGCCGACGCTTCACGCTTTTTGTCCTCAGGCCAAGTATAATTCAAATAATCGGAGTCTACCATACCCTCGGGCTCCACAAAGCTATTTACGGGTGAATATGTAGAGCTGTCCACTACGGTCGTAGCAGTGCTCCTATAAGACTTGACAGTGGTCCGTCTATGTTCTTTCTTCATGATCTTGATCATCTTCTTCAACCGAGGCTCTAAAGCCTTCTTTGCAGCTTCAATCACGGTTTCACCGGCCTCTTTCGGGATGAACGGTGGAAGGCGGCCTTGCGACCACTCAGTGTGGTTGCCCGCGTACAGCATGTCTGGCTTATACTCCATGATGTCAACGATGTACTGCACCAGCGCATGACATGCTGGACAGCAACGCTTCGTCACAGAAAGAACGTCTAAGGCATCCTTCATCTTATCGGTCAGCTCTTTCGAGGGTAGCTTGAGATGGAATGACTCTGATTCCAAATCTGCAACGGGCGCATCGGGATCCACAAGCTCTTCGCGCATTTGGCCAAGAAGGAAGAGACATATCAGCAATGTCTCGCAATGGTACGTTCCAGTAGACATGCTCCTCTCTGCAGACTTGGTGAGATGTCTGTTCTTGTTGAAACCACGCCCATATGTGGAAAGCCAGTCTACAATCAAGTCCTTGTCCTCGTCGCTGAAAGTTTTCGGTTCTTTCCCGTGCGTGTACGTGAATTTTTCTAGGTACTCGTGAATGTACAGTTGATTATCACTATACTTTGTTGACGTTTTGATGACATTCAACTCTGCTCGGCGGAAAACCTTGGAGACCTTCTCACCGTGAGGACTGGGCAGAATGTTCCGACTCAGAGTTGTGTATGCGAATGTGTGTACGCAAATTAGGCGAAGCCACTCGTAAGCGCCCGTCTCCCACGCTTTCAAGTCGATGCTGTTGCTGAATTCCGTGTAATATTCGTCTTGAATCTTCGAGTTTCGCATGTCTTCAGTAATGGATTGTTCTGCATGACTGAACCCCTCGTTACCGCCAATCTCGGAACCAGGAAGTGAACTTGACATCGAGGTCGTGGCTTTGGCTTGCGGCTTGGAACTATAGGCCTGAGCGGATGTCCGATCTTCATCCTTTCGTTTGACGTTCTCGAGCGTGAACCCGATACGAATGCATGCCAGGTTTGCCAACACAAAGGGGCGCAGCTGCTCTACCAGCTCACTGAGAGAACGAAGCCAACCGCCAGCATCAGATGCTGCTGCGTCCAGCGAGGTGATGTTGGTCTGGAAAGATGCGTCATCCTCTCCCTTCGGACCTATCGGCCATTGATCAAAATACTCGACTCGATGAATTTGGGCTTTGCGCTTGAACCTGACGAGATTGTTGATTGCCTTGTTGACGTTGTGGACGATGTTGGAAATCAGGACCTGCAAATAAGTCATGATCTCCACGTTATAGCTGATCTCGCGCGCTTCATCTTCAAGGTGAGTTTGGAAGATAGAGATGTATTTGGTGTCATCTTTAGCCTCCTTAGTTTGGTTCTCTGGTGGCATGCTCTCGAGATGACTTTTCAGGAACTTGCAGAGCCTCAAAGTCGTTGCTCTCTCCTCGGAAGTGAAAGACCGCAAAGCCTCTGCATAGCCAGCAGTTCCCAGAAGTATGAACATATTGTTGCTACCCATTTTGGTAGCTAGAGTTGTTGAGGATGTCACCACAAATTCGAACAAGTTGCGTTCATCCACGCCACGCACAAGCCTGCCATGGATCTTGGCGCATGAGCTCAGTAAGACGTAATTCCTGAGCTTGTCGCGTGCCATCGTAATGTCTGTGGCGCTGTGCGTGTCTTTGATTAACTTGACAACGTTTGCGCAGTGCTCGGCAAAAGAAACATCGGTCGTAGGGTACTTGCTGAACTCAACGGTGCGCTCCGTACGAGAAAGTATCCACTGCGCCATGGTAACGTCGCCCAGGTTCTTATCGGCGATGGTGTCCTCTAAGGTGACCTCAAGTGGGGGGTGCTTCTTGTGGTACGTCTTGTCATCTGGGTAAAGCTTCAGATTTCCTTGGTCGAAATCGCGTTTGAAGTTACGACTAACGCTCAACGAAGCCTCTGCGTTCCGGTCGGAAGGCTCAGTTGCGACTCTTGCGATGTCTGCAGGAATAATTAGAGAGTTCACATATCAGAAAACAAATTCATTAACTCACCGTTTTCGAGATCATCATGGTCGGAGCCAAGATCTTGGTAGGTGGCGCGAAGCAGAGCGCCTGTCTTGTCCGACACAGTCACTGCAGCTACTTCGGAATGGCGAACGAATAAGTTGACAAGGTGGGTTAGTGTTTCGAACAGAATGCGGTAACGAGCATCGTCGTTAGGCTCATTTGTTGCGCCCTTCGCTTCCTCCAATCCATTGCTAAATGAAAGCAATGCAGACAAAAACCTGAACTCGAACAGCTGATCAACAGAGAGAAACTTCTCGGATTTTCCGTACTGATCGTCTGTAAGCGCCTCAGGTTCCATGATGATGTGCTGCTGTTGCTTCACTAGTGGCGTGGTGTGATTCCTTGAGGAGCGGCGGTGGAGGATGAATAGAAGCTGACGGCGAAAATGGAGGTAAGGCAGTGTGAGAAATTTGCTTTGACACTTCATGAGAAGGACCTAGAATCAAATGATGTCATTTGGGCTCGATTATTGCTGCCTGAAAGCGACCAGTAGCGTATCGTTTGGCTTTGTGCGGCTACTTTCACCTGGAACCGGTAGCGACGATTAGATAAGCATTCACTTCACGACACAAACTTGCGCATCCGCGCTGAAATAAAGGTTATCTTGTTACATCTTCCAAACCAGCTGTAATTCTCATTCGCTGTCTATTATAACGTGCAATAACGCAGTGCATTTAGAAACCTAGACTTAGGTGAATTTCTAATAGAGAGAAAACTTAATCACTTTCTACTTTAACTAGGTGCAATAACTCTAGCTAGGGAGATATAAAATGACTTTTCTCGGTACTACATGTTGAACCCTTTCTCTTTCATTGTAATTGCTGCCTGTCTATTCTAAGCCCCTAAACCATTATTTTGATGTCAGCACGGGTTTGGAATGCTATTTGCAGTTGAGAAACTAAGGTACCAGTAATGTATGTGCAAAGAAGTGACTTATGCATCTTACAACTAGCTGTTTTCTCTTCTCCCCTGTCCTACTTTGTCCCTCTGTCTAAAAACGAAAACTTAAGATTTCATGTCTCAAGAAAGCGTCGACAGGACAATTTAATGGCTAAGCTTGTCACTCTCAGTCTTCGTTGGGAACCGTTTTGCAAATGTTTTACAATCATAGCAGATACGACCCATCTCAATCCACTTTTTTTCCGATACTCGCGGATGAAATCTCAACGCATAGTCCAAAGACAACGTGTATGAAGTCTGGTCCGGTTCAAAATGCGGGACGTTCTCATTCCTTCAAACTACTTCCGCCTCCTAAATCTGCGTCAGTTTCTGTTGTTTCCAAAAACGTTCGTCAAGCCTTTTCATGGCCAGCAAGCGCGACCAGCCCCAACGAACAAACTTGACGACACGATCGAACCGGCTTCCTCTCCATCGCAACCTCGTGAACCATCCATCGAAAAGCCACCTGACGCGTTGCCATGGGTTCTGTCTTTTTGAAAAGACGCTAAGAAATTTTTGATGTCTGCAGTTCGCCTTTTTTTCTTCCCTAATTTTGATGACGAAAGATCAAAATTCCTTGTTACAGTACCTGGAGACGTTCGCTTTTACAAGATATCTCAATCAAAAATTATGGCTGAGACTGCTGGCACCTTGATCTACACACTGTCATACATTCTACTTTGTTGTACATCAACTTTGAATATACAGACGGACAGGACCTCAGAAATCTCAGCACCGCAACATATGCTGTCTTAGTGTCCAATTTTCGACACTAAGAACCTCCTCATAGATCAAATGTCTCTAGTCTGGTTGACAATTGTTCGACCAAACTTGAAGATGGAGATGGCCATGTGCGGCCTCTGACTCATTCGAAGAACTCAAATCAACCCAGGGCGTCGGTATGGGTATTTCGCTTCTTCCTGGAAACTAAATGTCAAATTTCAAGATATACATCCATTTCGCCCATGTGACAAGGGCCTCCAACATTTTTACGAGACCTTAGGACGATTTCCGGAGTCCAAAAACATGTTCATTGCTATCAATGTTGGAGGGTCTCGACTGTTCCGCCACTTCAGATAAACTTGTTTGGGTATCCACATTGGCCGGTCCTGTTGAAAAAACTGCCAATACTGAAAATTGCCGTTGCGCTCTTCCATAAGGTGTTTTGCAATCTACAGGACTCAAATCCAGTTCCAGATGATTTCGAACCTACATTCATCGACACGATACTCTCATGTCGGGCTATTATCGAATTCGGAACATGTTCATGCCCCGTCTTTGACGCGGACCAAAGTTATGGCGAGCATGTTGCATGTTCTTAAGATTCCCGACTCATGGTACATGCTGCTGAGCGTTGTTTATCATATTTTACTAAGATCCACCTGATCTTGGATTAAAAGGCTGCATTGATATTTGATGGGCTTCCTTCCTCCCTTGGAAGGAAAGACAACAACTGGATCAACGTACTGTGATGTACGAGATCGCTTTTCAAGTGCTTGGTTTGTTGAAAAGTTCCTCTCCATTCTGAAACCAAAAGAGAGAGATTTATGTGAATGAGAGGCTGTGACGCTCTAGTGAAGACCCTTGCTTTTGTTTTCATGGGCGTGTCTTGGGATCAAAAACGATGACGGTAGCTTTCAAATCAAGATGGCTGCTGGTCTCTCGTTCTATTTTTTTTTTCCATCTCAAAAACACGAATTCAAATCACGAATCGCTGAAGGTCCGTACGATGGCCTAATCTTGCCTACTTCCAATCATTGCGCAACTTCGCAATCTCTTTGAGATTTATTGTACGCTATAATACACCTGCGCTGAGTATCCATTCAAACTACTCATAGCTGACTTTGCCAGATACAAGTCAAAATAGGCAGAGCTCCATCGGACGCTCTCTGCGTGACGTAACGCAGTCTTTTGTCTCCATACAGATTTGCCTCAAATCATGTGATGAATAGCTCCAAGACTGTGTTTTGCATCATGTCATTTGGCACTGATCATGGTTGTAGGAGGCCTTCTTTTCATCCTGCCGATCGCCAATTTCCGCTTTCTCTTTATGACCTCAGTCGCCTTTGTGAATCGAGACTCCAACGCCTCTTTCGCAGCTTTTATCGTAGTTTCCCCAGCCTATTTCAAGATGAAAGATGGAAAATAACTCTGAGATCACTCTTTGGTGACATCGACAGTGTAGAGCATGCCCGACTTGTAGGTCACGATTGTAACAATATACCGGATCAGTGAGTGAAAAGCTAGGCAACGACTCTCCGCCACGACTAGAGCGTCGAGCTATTCTTCCAGCTTGTCGGTTAGCTCTTTGGATAGGAGTTTGACATAAAACGCCTCAGAACCCAATTCTACACTGCACTCACCTAGAGTGTTGGCGAGTTGGGTCAGAGACTTGATTAGAAAACGGTGTTGGACGTCTTGGTAAAGGTCATTGCAAAGGTCGCCAAGATCTTGCGCAGTGCTTTCCACCTTATCCAATTTGTTGCTGAACGAAAGCAGTGTAGCCAGAAACCTGAAATCAGATAATTGTTCAGCCGAGAGAAAGTTCAAGCAATTGCCACACTCATGGTGTCTACCAGTGTTAGTTTGAAGGAAATGCTGCACAGAAGGTGTTCGTGAGCAGTGTGCGGCTCCGTACGATAAAAGTTGGAAGCGACTACCAAACAACGTGAATGACTCCCCAGACGAGACCTTACGGGAGAAGGATCCTAAAGTTCAACCTAAAGACCCCAATGGATTTGATATACCTTTCTATCAACCTACTAAAATACTTTAGTACGATGTCTAAGTGCACTTAAATAACACAGCTGTCAATGTTCGACACCTATCCACACTAGTCGCCTGCAACTTTGCACCCTCTATCTGCATTCTACTAATAATTGCAACCCAAAACTTATTGGATTAAACCCAGAAGTCTGATAATTGGGAACAGTTCTGTTCTCGAACACCTGGACTTGCGCAGTGACTTTGAACGAATACAACCCTTAGCGACCATATCTTCCAAAGGCGGGACCATAACGATTTCTACTATTGTTTGCTTACCTATAACCTTACGCACACGACATCTTCTAAATGACTATCTACTGCCGCATATGCTCCTAGCGCATCAAGGCAAGCTTGCAGCATACCCTCAATAGCGACAGTGCTTCTTCCACCGCTGCTTGTGTGCAGAGCTCTTCACATTGACTCCTTAAATCACCCTTGAACAGGGTACTCTTAGAAGTTTCTGTTACTATGCCCAGTTGTTTCCAGCTTATAGTAACCGAAAACGAGTGGCAGACTTCAGTCTCATGCCATGAGATACTTTATCATACATGTCCGCAATATACAGACTTCTACTTTGAATTCATACCACGCTGATACATCGTATTTTTTCCAGCGCATAAATTGGCCTCTGTGCGACTCAGTTACACCTCATGTGTCGTTCTTCGTTCATCGATCGTTTTTGTACGTGAAATCCCGAATCAACCCCCTCACCACAATCAAGTCACGCCCCGAGCCAGCCTTGCATCACACCAAAACACTCGGCTTTTCATCCAAATCCCCATGTTTCGATACACGATCAACAATCAAGAGATTCGAGATGCAAGTCACGTGCCAAGTACCCGAATGGCGCGCGTCCATCAGGGTACTATCAACATCCCCCACACCGCAGCACACCACGAAACCTCGCACGAAATTGTGAAAACCAGACAAAAAAGTCCATCTCGCTTCCCAGACCCCCATTCCAATTTCCAAAAGGTGTTGTTCATCCTACTACTTGTTCTTTGAAGGACGTCGCTGATGGTAACAAGCAGCGCCACCAACAATGTCCCACGAATCCGTGTGGTACTCGCGTCCGCGCACTTACGGTAAAGGCTCGCGAAGCTGGTACGTTTGCACCGCCATCTCAGCCCACTTCAGCACCCTCTTCAATCTCGTCATCGCAGCAGTCAATGTTTGAAGTATGGTCAATTCAGGTACTGACATGAACATCTCGTAGCGTCGTCACGGGCGAGCGCAAGCACGCCGGTCTGATCCGCAAATACGGGCTCAACATGAGCAGGCAGGCGTTCCGGGAGAAGGCTGCGGAGATTGGATTTGTCAAGGTATGGTTCTCCTACGAAGAGCAGTGTGTGGCGCTGACGGGGTTTAGTACCGATAAACGACGAAATGTGCGGACGACGGTACGAAGTGGAAGAAACGATGGGATGGGAAGGAAGAGGGTCAGCAAGATTTACAATTTCATCACAAAAGCCTTTAGAGCATGGAATGGATTCCAGTCCTGACATGTCCGATATCAGCTCTAGTCCTATACTACATACATCCCTCCTTCTTAACCGTTCTCACGAGGCCACATAGCTTTGTATACCCAACCCACACTACGATAACTGAAAAAGAAATCTTCGCAGTTCGCACAGTACCCGTACTAAGCCTACTGACTACACTTAGACAAAGCTCGAGGCAGAGCGAAGTGTACAATGTCCAACCGCCTCTAAAATCAACAAGAGTGCACACTTCTCACGATAGGCCAGCAGAGTCAAGCGCATCAAGAAAGCAATCTCCAGAGTTGTCAACAAACAAGTCAAGTTCACGCTCACTTTCAGGCGCTTACCTAAGAAGGTAGGAGTTAGACCTACACAGATAATTGCTAGGCTCAAACAGGTAATCAAACAAGTCAAGTCGAGTCCTCAGAGCCCCCTTACTTGCTTGTTGACACCTGTGGCAATCTCGTAGGCTAACTTAGCTGGCTAACGATCTGTTCAGGGGGGGACACTGTAAGTACTGTTCTGGCCTACCTGCTAACTATCTGAGCGAGCATTGATACCTTTTTAGCATGCTTGGCGCATAGTTGTTACGCAAATCCGGTCGTGATGCGCACAGGCATAATAGAGTTAGGCTGAGGCGGTATGCGCTAAGAAGCTACCCTAAGCCTAGCCTGTCACAGGTAGTAAAGCCTTGCTTAGGTGTTACACTACTGCTTCTTATACGTGTCCCTTGCCCATTAGGGCCTAGCCTACAATAAGAACTGATCGTGTGCTCTTGTATCGTTTATTTGCTCTGTGTTTGAGCAGCTTGGTGTTAGGCGCTGGCATGTGGCAACGTCCACCTCTGACTAGGTTGGCAATCAGTACTGCTCTGGCCTTAGATCACTTATCTGAGTGATAATTGATACCTTTTGGCATGCGCGGCATAGTAGGCAGAGCCGTGTCGTGACACCTAGGGGGCTCTAAGACACTTAGTTCTACGGTGATTTGAGGCTATGCTTTAGTTAACCTCTATTCAAGCTCTAGGCTTTCTAGCTAGGGTCATTCCCAGGCAATCCGGCCCGGCTGCCCCGCTCGGCCATATACAAGGGGGGTGCCTGAACGGATTGGAAATACGAGTTGCTTGCACTGAGCATCTAGTCATCTTTTACAACAAGAAAATCCCGGGTGTGGCAGCTCATATTTCCAATGCGTTCAGGCACCTACCTTGTACTTTCCATAATTTCTGGCGTCCTGCTTAGCTACACAGTTGTTTGACAGAGTACAAAAGGACGGCGAAAGTCGCACGGTAGGAAGCCTTTGTTTACTATCACTCTCTTCCTACGTCCAGCACACTATTTGTCTCTGGGTTGTATAATCTCTCCATCATCACATTCCTTACACCTGCGTCTTACCGTTCTTTCGGCAAAACCTACCCATCATGAAGACTACCTTCGCTATGTCCCTTTTCATCGCCACCCTGACCGCAGCTTCAGTCCTACCCAACCACGACTTGAGTACGTTAAACCGCCCATCAGCCTCAATTACCCCTCTAGTTACACCACTAACATAGTGACCACCGTGTTGCAGACGAGAGAGCGGCCAACAAGTGCAAGATGTTCCAGATATTCCGCTCGCCCAATGGCGCTTTCGGCGGCTCGCCCAACTTCGTCGGCACCCCCAAGTGCTGCTGCCAGAACGCGCAGTGCCATGTCGTCGACCGCGTAAACGGTATCAACACCTCGGCCAACCTCAACCAGTTCCTCGCTGGGAAATTCCGTATCATCAACGCCCGCGGCGGGGACAACGGCAGGGCTGGGGCCAATGATATTAACGGCGCGACGTACACTGTTGCAGGACTAGGTCCCTGTTAAAAGCAGAAGGCCTAAGCTGGTCCATGTACTGTTTAGCTACACAGTTTTCAGCCACCCAACCAAGATAAGCCTCGCTGTTTAGAGTTGTGGTTTTTCAACAACACTTGTATTTACTACTCTGTATAACGTACCACTACTGTAAATAGGTCAGGTTTTTTAAATAAAATTGTTTTAAAAACACAGATTTTATATGTTTATTAGTAGATTTCTGTGTTTTTTTTAGCAAAGAGGAGATAACTAACAGGGGAAGAACAGGCCTAACAAGGCAACTAGGAGCTATCTATCTATATAGTTTCCTCTTCTTTCCATCTCTCCTTCTCTCTCTCCTTCTCTCCTTCTCTCCTTCTCTCCTTCTCTCCTTCTCTCCTTCTCTCCTTTCTTTTTAGAAGAGGATACAATAGCTAAGCTACTTCTTTACTAACAAAAAATTTACTAATTTATAAAGGCGGAACAAGACCTTAATTAGAAGGCATAAAGGGAACTAAGAAGAGAGAAATAAGAGGTAAGTGCTTAGAGCTGTAGATGTTGGGATATAGAGAAGAGAAAGAGTAGAAAAGAGAAAGTGTAGAGAAGAGAAAGAGTAAGAGAAAGTCTTAGAGATTAACGTAAGCAGATAGATTAGCTAATAATAAAGTAGTAAATACCTAGAATATATGTCTAAAAACACCTGTATTTTCTAAGTATATACCTATCTACAATCTAGATTTTAATTCTAGAGTACTTAGGTAAAAAAAACCTAACCTATCTACTATAGTACTCTCGATTAAAAGTAGAAGGCCTTAGCTAGTCTGTATATCTTTTAGCTATATATAGTTTTTAGCTACCTAACTAAGATAGTTCCTGCTATCTAGAGTTGTAGTTTTTTTATAATAATACTTTTAATTACTACTCTCTATATATTAATAGAGCGTTAAAGCAACTACTACTACTACTACTACTACTACTACTACTACTACTACTACTACTACTACTACTACTACTACTACTACTACTACTAGTACTACTAGTACTACTACTTCTTAATCTTCTTGTAATAAAAAATACAAACACTTATACTAAAAAAGTATAAACACTATACTATTATTAGAATATAACTCTGCCTACTATACTAAGGTAACTTCTATAAGAGCACTATAGGCGGGTAAGAGAAACAGAATAAAAACGTATAGTATTAGATAAGATAAGAAATAAATCCTTAGAAGTTAAGCTTCTAAGAATTTAAGAGAATATATATATATATATAGGCTCTAAGAAGTAACTATAGTTGCTCTAAGGTATTTCTAAGAGTTAGTATACCTAAGGTAAAAAGCCCTTAATAATAGCCTCCTCTTATCTTATAGTCTATTCTAGACTACTAAACTCTATATACTAATACATGTTAGTTTAAACTCTAAAAAAAACCTCTAATATAAGAAGAAAATACTTATAAAAAAGCTAGTTGACTAATTAGTAGGTGCTTAAATCTATTAGTTATATTAGTATAAACAACTTCCTATAAAGTGCAACTAGTACTAGTTTACTACTTGCTAGGTAACCTTACTTATAGATCTCTTAGAATTAATAACTTTAGAACCTATAGCTAAGACTGTTAGAAAGTTAGGTAATAGTTTAGTAGATTACTAAATAAGTGTTTAGCTAGTACTACTCTATAGAGTGTCTGCAGCCTTACTCTAGTTCTTGTAGAAATCTAGTGCTCTTAGTCTAGTAGCCTTAACTTCTAGAAGTATAGTAATAAAAGATATAGAATAAACTATATAGTGTTTATAGCAGGTTCTTTTTATAGAGTACCTATTACTATACTATAGTTCTTATAGAGCACTACTGCTCTAAGTCTAAAGACTGTAATTACCTAGAAGCTAGTATTAGCTGTAGTAAACTACTACTCTAGGCTACTTTAATATAATAACTTATCTTTTATAGGTTACTTAAGTGTTTAGGCTCTTTATCTATAAGCTCTATAGAGGTATTACTGCCCTTAGTTTAAATAACTATAGTTACTAGAGGCGTAGACCTATTTACCTAACTACGACAGTATTTTAGCTAGATATTTTATTACCTTTACCTAAGAGGTACTCTGTAGAGTATCTAGTTAGTACCTAAGAGCTATTCTTCTCTTGCGTAAGTAGGCCCTAGGCAACACGCTATATACAGGTAGCTTATTATAACAGTATTAGGTATTACTCTATACTTAGATTAATCCTATTATAGGAATCTATCTGCTAATTATAAAGTTTTAGCTATGCCTTTATTATAAAGTTAGTTGTTACTTACTCTAAACTTAGAGCTTTATAGATATATAGTAAGTATTCTATTAGATATATATTATTTTTTACTAACTATATAAAACTTAAGCGTTTAATTATTTAGAGAGTAGGTAGTAAAGTAGCAGGATATTAGTAGGGCAGTGGATAAAGGTAAGAGAGTTGTAGTATATAAAGAGTAGATACTTTAACTTTTTCTTTCTTATCTATACTCTACTTACACTTATATACTTTCTACTTTACTTCTTTATAATTATACCTTCTCTACCTTTACATATTAATAATACTAAGTTACTAGACTTTATATACGTATTGCCTAATAACATAGATTTACAGCCTTTTTTTACTTAGTTTTAGTACTATAAGTACGTAACTAAGCTGTCTACTAAGTCTAGCTCTAACTCTAATAGAATAATTAAGTTGTTTATACAGGTTTTTAGGCATTCTAAGGGGTTTTGTATATATAAGAATAACTTTAGTATATACTATAGATACTTAGGCAGTAATACTAGTAGATATATTAAGGTAAGTCTACAACTATACCTAGTGCCTGCCTAATACTAATCTATATAGATTAGACCTTACGTCTACTATACAATTAATATACTTAACTTTCTTATTAAGTAAGCTAAACGTAAGATAAATAAGAAGACTACTTAACAGGGTAACACTATAACTAAGGATAATATTTTAGCTACAACCTAATACTACTAGCAGACTGCTTTAAACTATGCTAAGGCCTATTACTATAGTATTATAGCTTATAAGGCTGCTTTCTAGCGTTATATAAAGGACTCTAGTCTAGGTCTAGTAGACTATAATAAAGCTTATTAGGTTTTATATAAGTATAACCTACAGCACTTTAATATAAGTTCTTAAATTTCTTGCCTTTAATATAGCTAACTTATATAAGCAGCTTTAGGTACTATTAGTTAGAAGGTAGCTTCTAATATAGTTATTAACGTAGATATTAAGTATATATTCTAGTAGGATAGTACTACTAGAGGTGCAGAGAAGCGTTAGTACTA
The DNA here is from genome assembly GCA_004011705.1 of Ascochyta lentis. Taxonomy (NCBI): domain Eukaryota; kingdom Fungi; phylum Ascomycota; class Dothideomycetes; order Pleosporales; family Didymellaceae; genus Ascochyta; species Ascochyta lentis. Next base: position 96,013 of record RZGK01000002.1, read on the forward strand.
CTATAGTACTAATATACCTTCTGCCAATAATACTCTAGTTACTCTCTTCTAGTGGTTAATAGTTTCTCTAACTAAGCCTACAGCTTAGAAGACTCCTAAGTATTGTTATTAAGGTAGTCTAGACTTTAAGCTTAGCCCTACTAGAAGCTTATAAGATCTTTTTCTTTTATTTTAAGTTACTATTATAGATAATATATAGTAATAGATTAAATATAAATAACTATGTAAACTTCTATACCTACTCTAACGCTCTTAAGACTCTTATCCTCTACTTTAGATAGTTACTAGGCTAATCTATAGCCTTAGGACAGTAACTCTAGGTTAAAATATTATCTATAGTTTTATAGTATAAGTTTTATTCTAGAAGAACTTTCTTAGCTAACCTCTCTTCTACTAAGGTAGGTTTAAATTACCTTAACTTAACTTAGACTTACTTATAAGTAGTTTACTATAACATATTAGTGTAACAAGCTAGTAAGAGGTAACTTAGTTAATTAATGTATTTAATTAGTGTCTATCTGCTTTGTATATGTAAAGCCTACTTATATATAAAGGGAATTTAGAGATAACGTAATCTTACTAAATTAAGTTTGTAGGTAGTTGTAGAGCTGCTTATTTTATAAGTGCTAAATATCTAAGCAACTAGTAGTTAGCCTACATGCTCTATCCTGCGCAACACACCCCCTAGATAGTTTAGTATAGATTATCTGCCTTCTAAGCGCCTAGTATATAACCTAAGTAATTGTCTTATAGTTATATTCTGCCTCTAACTACTTTAAGCTTCTAGTTATTAACTAGTTGCTTATTAATAGTTTTCTCTCTATTTAGCGTGTGTAATTGTTAATTTTTAGAAGGTAAAAGTAAGAGTAAGGTTTTATAACTAACTGTGTAGTTCTGTTGTTATATAACGCCTAATTATTAAGAGAAATTAAGTATTACTCTTACTTTTACTAGGCTTAGGGCGTTCTATATAAACTATTAACTTCTCTAATTTCTCTATTTCTTTAGCTATCTTATTAATTATAACTGTACGTATGCCTAAATTTAGTTCTAACTAACTCCTACACTCCTAGTTACTTACTAGCAATCCTTCTCTTATCCTCTTACCCTCTAGCTAGTTGTTAGAAGCGTTGATTTGTTCTCTTCTTAGTTGCAGTAGCTCTAGGGCTCTATTAGTAAGCTTTAGTAGTTATTATAACTAGATAGTATCTAAATTAAGCTTCTCTTAGTTCTACTATTTACTCTTTTAAACCTTTAGCTAACATAGTATAGAAACAATGCAAAGCAAAGCGCCTTATATATACTGCTACTGCTGTTGCCTACAACTGCGCCTTGCGCGCTGCTGCTGCTGCCCCTACTCTACTACTACTACTACTACTACTACTACTACTACTACTACTACTACTACTGCTTCTGCCTGTCTGCGCGCCTAGCGCTCTGCGCAGCTGCTCTGTCTTGCTACTACTACTGCCTCCTGCTCTAGCTTTAGCCAATTAAGCGTTGTCTATTAGGCCTACAGGCTTATTTAACACTGCTGCTGTTACAGCTATAGTTACCTCTGCCTATACTACCTGCACTTTTACTTTACCTCTGCCTCTGCTTCTGCCTCTGCCTAAGCCTCTTACTGTGTTATTAGACACTCTAGAGAAGCTAAAGCGCAGGTTAATTCTCTGCACATACTGCATAGATGCGCTGCTAGTAAGTAGCGTAGCTGCGCTATGTATAGAGAACCTAAGCATAGGTTTATGTAGTAAGCACTATAAGCGCTGTACTTCTAGGCACTTCTACTACTCTCTATATATTATCTAAATAGAGCTATTAGATAGTAAACTAATAGCTTATTAGGTACCTAGTGTTAGAGCTGCTAGGGATAGAGCTAGTAGATGCGCTAGTTATATCTAACAGCGTAACAACTCTAGTAAGTAACCTATTCTAATAATTAATTACTATTATAGCTAATTAAGCGTATAGTAGGTTAGTAAGCTGCGTATTACTATCTGCGTAATAAAGAAGATAGTTAATAATAGCTACTATGCCTAGACCTCTCTAGAGCGTAGATAGGTAGCTGTTTATTAGGTTTTTAAGCCCTGTAGCTGCTAGACGTATGCTTAAAAGAGCTGCTACTAGTAGCTGTAGTAGCATTCTGCACTCTAGAGAGGAGGTTGTCCTCTCTATTAGTTTTAATAAAAAAGATCTTCTCTTTCTTTATTAACTAGCTCTTTCTAGTAACTATTTCTTTATAATATATGCTGTATAGGTTAAGGTGTGTTAAAAAGCACTTGTAAGCTTACCTAAGCAGCGCTTTTATAAGTCTGTTAGCTAGTATATTACTTATTTTTAGATATGTTGCCTTAATTATTCCCTTAGCGTACTCTTGTTTTAACTATATATTTTAAATATCTATATAGCACAGCTAAGTAGTAAGCTGCTTACTCTCTTTAATAACTAATTAGATTATTTGTTAGTTATTATAGAAGATCTTCTATAGTACCTCTAAGTCTAAATAGAGTTCTATTAGAAATTGCTTTAGAGTAATTAACTCCTTAGCTACGTGCTCTAATGTAAGCAACTTAGCTTTTGTTATAGATATAGTTATAGTTAATTAGTGTGCTGCTTTCTAGATAATTAGACCTCTAAACAACTAGACTATATACTCTTAGAAGAATCTATAACTCTTCTAATTATTAGCAAATAACACGTTGCTATAGATAAGAAATTAACTGCTATTATGAGCTCTGTACCTTATGCCTAGGTGCTTAGTTTTATAGAGGTACGCTAGTACTTAAGCTACTACTTTAAAGTAAGCTGCTTCTAGATTAGTTAAATAGTAGGAGAGTTAGAAGGCAGCATATGCTATATCTAGTTAGATTATAATTACTATGTAGAGTATAGACCTAACCTGCTCCTAGTAAGCTTTAACTTCTTGTTTTAAAGCTTCCCTAGTATACTTAAGCAGCTCTTCTGTTAGTAATAGTACTAATAAGAAGGATCTATTGCCTATAACTTTAAACTTAGTAGCTATTTTCTTAATATAGGCGTTATAGGCAAGTGTTATAGTTCTAGCAGATCTATTATATATAATCTAAATGCCTAAGAACTATTTAGCAGCTCTATAATCCTTAATCTAATACTTGCTTATTAATAAGCTTATTAGCTTCTTAGCAGACGCTTAATTGTTGTTGTAGAAGGCAAGGAAGATATTATCTATATAGAATAGTAGCACAATTTTCTGCTTAGCATTAAAGGAGGTAAGGCTCCTCTTTTAATACTGTAAGTCTAAGCTCCTAGAAGGTGCTAGAGAGCTCCTTATACTATAGTAATAGAGAATCCTATAGCCTATAAAGAGCTTATAGTAGTAGCACTACCCTTTCTAGTTTCTAGAAACTATTAGGTAGCTTACAGAGCACCTAGAGTTAGTCCTAGCAGCTTAGATTAAGAAAGGCGCCTACAACGTTATACTGCTAGAGTTCTAGGTTAAATTAGGCTACTATAGCTACTATAGTGCAGAAAGATTAAGAAGTAAGTGTTGTAGTATAAGTAGAGATAATTAAATCCTTAGCCTAGAGGTCTCCTCTAACGCATATTTAAGCTTTACACTTAAGAAAGTAGCTATCTTAGTTAAACTTATAGGTAAACACCTATTTAAGCAGCAGGGGTTTTGCTGTAGAGCTTAATCTGTTAATTTCTACCTAGGTCTTTTTCTTAATTAGAGTTATAATCTCTTTTTTGCATACCTAGCAGAAAAGAGCTCCTAGTAGGTAGTAGGAAAGATCTTTCTACATCTTTAGAAGAGGTAGAAGATTGTCTTAGTATATCTAACAATTTAGTTAGATAACTCTCTTATTTTATAAAGTAGTAGCAATAATTACTAAGTATAACGTAAGGTGCTCTTTTCTGTTGCTGTATTTATCTATCTAATCTATTAGTACAGATAGAAGCTATAAGTACTAGTTATAAGGCTAAATTAAGCTTATTACTGCGTACTAGCTTACTCTGTTATTAGCGAGTTTATTACGTTCTCTGTTAGTAATCTAGCAGCTCTACCTAGTTAGTAGGCTCTAGACTCTACGCTAATAAAAGCGCTAGCTACTAGCCTTATCTGCTCCTTCTGTTGTTCTCTAAGATAGAGAGGTAATAATCTATAATATAGAGGATAGATTATTAAGATTCTAGTTGCCTGCTAGGTTGCTCTCTTCTCTTATAGTTAAGTGCACTTCCTGTAAATGCCTAGTTAGGTCCTCTTCTTACTAAAGAGCTTTCTTGCTACGTACTAGTTGCTCTAGTTCTAGTATTTAGTTAGGGGAAAGTAGGCCTGTCTCTTAATTTTATATTAAACAGATCTCTAGTAGCTAGCTAGCTAAGCTAACTGCGCGTTTAGTCTCTTCTTTAAGAGCTCCTTCTATACTAGACTAGCTATCTAATGCTTAAGTTTCTTCTTAAGTGTTACCTCTAAGCTGTTAGTTAGTAGGCAAATTAATTAATAGGTTCTGCTTAGTAATAGAGAGTTTAATTGCTTCTCCTACATCTATTATCTCTTTAGGTTTATATAGAAGGTCTATAAATATAGCTAACTTAGCTACTAGAATAGCAGTAGACTTGTTAGTTTTATTATAAAAGAGCTCCTTATTAAAGGTTATATTACGTATTATAATAACCTAGTTAAGTGCAGGGACCTATATCTAGTATATGTTAGATGCTTAGTAACTAACTAAGTAACTAATATAGCCCCTAGGAGCGACTTTAAAGCCTTTTCTGTTACGCCTAGCTACTCTTTCCCTATTTAATAGATAGGCACAGTATCTATAGGCGTATATCCTGCTCTAATTAGGTCTTAGATTAGCTGTAAGTGCTCTTACCTACTCTAGTTTATACTAGCAGAAATAGTAAGTAAACTAGTAATTAAGCTCTTTATTAGGACTCTGTAGATTGTTTAAGTGCGTTAGACTTATATTATAGAGCTATGCTACTGCTGTAATAACTTCTAGCTAGAGCTTCTTAGGTAGGTTAGCACTGCTCCTTATTTTAATAGATTTAGTAATTATTTTCTACTCTGCTTGCTTAGCTGCTCTATTTAGTTTATGTGTGTATAGAGGCACCTACTTAATATTAATCTCTTGTTTAAGCGCCTAGCGTTTGTATACAGAGCTCTCTCTCTATAAGAGTGTAGCAGTGTTGTTGTCTTAGCTAATTTTGCATATTTAGAGCTTATACTAGGTAGCAACCTAGCTTAAAAAGTTTATAAGCACCTACAGAATCTTAACTTAAGTTTTACCCTGTAGGGTATAAATAAAGAGCTTTCTACTATAGTACTTCTTAATTAAAAGCACTTATAGCTTTCCTCCTCTTCTAAGTAGTATATTAAATAAATCCTACCTAATTCTCTAAAACAGCTTAGCAGGCTTTTTGCGCATTTGTTAGAAGATTACTTGCTTAGTATAGGTTGTAGTATAGATCTTACAATCCTTTTAGAGCGTTCTATTAATAAGCACGCTGCGCGCTCCTTTTACTAGGGCCTATAGTACTTTAGGATCTAGGTGTTCTGCATTTACGTGCTATAGGTGCTCTAGAAAGCTCCTAGAGTATAACTTATAAGATTGTTTTGTTACTGTGTTTAGGATAGGAGAGTTAAAATAGCAGGAAAGTAGCTTATATTTAAAGAAAGTAAGGTTGTAAGCACGCTTAAGCGTAGCATATATAATGCTGCTGTTTAAATTATTAATATAACTAACGCGTGAAAAGCTATCTAGCTCTAGGTACTAAACTCCTTTCTCCTAGAGGCGTGCTTTAGAAATAATATTAATATATAACCTCTCTACTACTACAACGTTCTAATGGATTAGGTCCTTAGTATACAGGCTGCGCTTTCTGTAAAGAGCGTTCTTAAACAAATAAGCACCTTGTCTACTAAGAGGAAAAGCTTAGGTGCTAGCCTCTACTATATTAGTGTAGTTAAAGGGTCTAAAGGATCTAGAGATAAGTTAATTAGAGCTGTTAACAAGGTAGGTAGCAGCTTTATTATCTAGAATAGTACTATTAGATAGTAGATAAGCGTTAGAATCTATAATGTTATAGACTCTAGGTAATAGAGAGTTAGTAACAGCTATTATCTTTAGGTTAATTAGAGCAGCCTGTACGTTGCCTAGAAACTCTGCTTCAACTAGCTAGGTTAATCCTGTAATAGCTAAAGGAGCTGCTAACGTCTACTTAGCTTACTTAATTGCCTTCTAGACTTCTAAGTACTTGTTACTGTTAAGGCAATTAAGTACCTCTTGTTAATAGGTTTAGCTTATTCTAATAGGTAGTAAGAAGCTCTCTTTAATAGCTGTTTGTAGAAAACAGTATTTAGTTACCTTCTACTTATACATAATATTAACCTTCCTATATAGGCAGAGATAACTATTAGAGCATCTAGTGTTGCTAGAGGAAGAGCTTTTATTGTTTAAATCTAATTAATTTCTAAAAGTAGTAAATACTCTAGGATTGTCTTTGCCTAACCTAATAGTATGCTTATATATTAAACTACTAAACACTCTGCTTACTTACTCTAAAGTAAGCAGTTTGAGCTCTAGAATACTATCCTAGATAATCCTTTAGTGTATTAATTAAGCCTATTCTAGAGCAATCCTATAACTTAAGGTATCTAAGAAATCCTATGTAGTAAGCGCTTCTTTAACCTCTGTAAGCTTATATAACTTAGCTTATATATATAGGTATAACTACTTATAGTACTAGTCTTAAGGAGCTACTTATCTCTGCCTAGCAGCTCTAAGGTGTTAACAGTACTTAGCACAGACTTAGTTCTAAGTACTAATATTAGTAGAAGCAAGCTTCTTCTTTAGTGCTTAGATAAGCAATTAAAGACTTATAGAGTTATTGTTAACAAGCTTAACTATTACTAGTAAGAGGATTGCTAGCAACACTATAGTGTTAACCTAGTTCTAGAGCTTCTAGAGTTGCTCTGCCTGTGCTGTCTACTTACTTACCTCTACTTTATACCTTACAAGCTCCTAGTTATAGATCTTAAGGCTTAACAACCTAATATAGACTGTAGGTATTATATAGGGTGTTTCTGTTGTAGGTAGTTAAGGTGTAGTTTAACTGTAAGTAGATTAAGCAGGTAGGGGCATATTAGCAGACTTAGAGGACTTAGCGTTAGACAACTTAGACTCTTGCTACTAGGCTAATAGTGCTAGTAAAAGAGTTAGAGTAGGCGTGTTTAAGCCTATTATAAGTAGCCTAGGTGCTCTATAGTGTAATCTACTAGCGTTAGTAGTGTCTAGGTTAATAATTTCCTATACATTGCGCAGCTTAGCGTGCTAAGTAAACTAGATGTACTAATTAGGCTAGTTAGCACGTAACTTAAGTTAGTAGAGTCTAGTTAGTATGCTTAAGAGAGCTTACGCGTTATAGCTAACTAGCTTAGCTATTATAAGTAGGTCTTAAAGTTAAGAGAAAAGATAAGTAAACAATTAGAGCAGATAAGCTTAGTCTTACTAGCTCTTCTAAGTACGCAGAGAGATCTACTACTTTAGGAAGCTAGGCTTATAACTGTAACAAGCTAGTAAGAGGTAACTTAGTTAATTAATGTATTTAATTAGTATCTATCTGCTTTGTGTATATAAAGCCTACTTATATACAAAGGAAATTTAGAGATAATATAATCTTACTAAATTAAGTTTGTAGGCAGTTGTAGAGCTGCTTATTTTGTAAGTGCTAAACATCTAAGTAACTAGCAGTTAGCCTACATACTCTATCCTGCGCGACAATCAGCTATTATCCTAAGGTTCTCTTTAAGGATTTTGTTACAGTATTTAAGGTTCTCTAGTAGCTTTTAGGTAGCTTCCTTATTTAGCTAACCTAGCTACTTTACTAAGTACTCTTACCTATAGGCTTAGGTATTCTAGTACTACAGAATCTCTTTAACTTTATATCTCTCTACTAGAAGAGTATCTTCTAGAATATATATAGAACCTAGCTAGAACCTCTTCTCTGCAAAGAGTTCTCTCTATAGTTTTAAGTAATAATATACTAAATACTAGGTACACTCTATCTATTAATAGTAGTAAGTCTAGCTTATAAGCTAGCTTCCTATTCTTCTTTATAATAGAAAGGAGACCTAAGTACTAGGCGTTAAACTTCTTAGATAGTTAGCTAGTTATTAGGTTCTTTACTTAGAGCAGCACTTACTTACTTTTAGCAAAGTATTTATCTACCTACTTAGTATTATACTAATAAGAATTACTCTTCTAGGTATACTCTATATAATAGGCTAGGCCTAGGTGCTAGCTTCTTAGTGTACACTGCCTTAGTAGTACTCTAGCTTACGCTCTTAGTATAGACTAGAGCCTTACTACAGAGCTAATATATCTAAAACAAAGTTATAAAAACTCTATAACCTCTGCTCTAGAGGTTGTTCTCTATTAAATCTATCTTGTAATTTACTAGTAAAATCCCTTAGAGGTGAGTTCCTTATAATTAGATTTAATTACTAAATAAGAATTAATAAGTAAGACATATAATAACACTACTAGGCGTCTAAGAGAATATAGCGTTAAGCTGTATACTAGTAATAATAATTAATTAGATATTAGGACTAAAACCTAGACCCTTACTACTATATTAGTACCTAAGAAATAGCAGAAGAAGCTACTAGCTTATATACTAGAATATCTAACTACCTACTAATTATAGACAACTCTACCTAAGGCTATAGTAGCTATTACTAATAATAAGACCTACTCTACTACAGACTCTAACTAGGACCTAGAATAAGAAGATATAAGCAAAACTATATAAAGGCTAGTTAAGGCCTAGAGCTAAGCCTATGTTATATCTATAAGATTACTAAACTATAGTGTAATACTATCTATCTCTGTACAAGTAATTAATAATAAGCTAAGTAAGGCTATAAAGTTACTTAAAATAGGTAAGTTTAGTAGCAACTAATAAGCATACTAGACGTTTAAGTCTTAGATAAAAGATAAGCTAAGGTCTATAAAGGACTAAGAGGCTGTCCTAGAAGTTACCTATATATTTAATAGGCTAGAGAGACAAGCTGCGTAGGTTAGCTTATTATAGAAGAACTATAACCTAATAGGTATAACTGCTTAGTTCTAGGACTTCCTAGATAAGTAGTATAAGAACTTACTATCTAAAAAGTACTCTTAGCAGAAACTCTAAACTATTACTATAAAGAAGAGCAACTTGAGTATTAAGTCTTTTAATATAAAGTTTATCTAGCTAGCCTATAGCGCTGCTAAAGAAAATAATATAAAGAACCTTAAGACTAGGTATATATTTAAACTCTAACTAGACCTCTAGAACAAGATAGTATTAGTAGATATTCTAGACAACTAGAACTTTTAAAGCCTTATAGCTAGGGTCTTAGTAGTAGAGGTTAACCTCTATAGGTCTAAAGCACTAATAAATAGCACTTTTAGACAACACACACATAGGATAAACCTAGATAGTATAGACTAGAAACCTACTAGAGTCTACTCTAGGAAGATTAAGTCTAATAACTAACTATAAGTAGAGTAGCAGACTTAGGAAGTTATAAACTAGCAGAGAACTGCTAACGTCTGTCTAAAATATAGGAAGAAGAGTTACTATATAAGTAGATACAATCTAGCTCTAGCTAAAAGACTAGAGAAAGTCTAGGTTAGAACTTAGAAGTATAATTGCTAAGGTTTCTAAACCTTATAATTTAACAAATAAAGGTTTAGAAATCTAGAAACTTCTGTTTAAAGGCGTAAATAGAGGTTAGGAAGATAAGGTATAAACAAGAAAAAACTATTCTAGGAGTTCTACTAGTAGTAGCTAGATAGTAAGCCTATATTACTGCATATAATAGTATAAGACAACACTATAGTATATATATTAATTAATACTAGGTGTTTAATATATAGTATAGTCTTCTCTGAGTTTATATTATAGAACAACTTCTAACACACTCCTATATATAGACGTAAGGTATTAGGTATAGCTAGAAAAGTAACCTAGGTAATTAATATTTGTAAAGAAAGTAGAGGGGAAATACGAGGACAGACTACTTTCTTCCCTAATCTAGAAGACCTAGACTAACTAGACTAGGTAATTCTAAAATAGGAAGCGTATAGCCTAAAGAGGTAAGAGGAGTAAATATAGTAATAAGATAAAATAATATAATAGACAAGTTATTATATTAAATGCTAGGTACAGAACTAAGAGAGGGGGAAAGTAAGTAGTATTTATACTCTACTTCTGTTCTCTCTATTACAAATTAGAAGGATCTAGAATAGTTATTACAAATAGATACTTAGAAATTAAGAGTAGATTTCTAAGCAGATTGCGTAGGCAATTACGCAACCTACTAGCAGATTACGTAGGTGTACACGTAACCTACTAGTAAAGGCAACGTGTTCTTAAGCTATTTATAGTAAGAAAGCTAACTCTAGATCTAGTAAAGCTATAGCTATGATAAGCACAGCTTTCTAACGCTCTCTAGTTAGGCATTCTTTAGATAGTACTTTACTAGATTAGGTAAGAGCTAAACCTAATTAGGAAAGTACCTGTATTTAGGCCTAATATATATATATTTAGGCTAAATAGCTTAAGTTGCCTTTTTAGGTAATAACTATTCCTAAAAAGGAAACTATCTAATAAAGATTATAAGAAGAAAGTCTTATAACTTTACAATGTTATAAGAATAAAGATTAATATAGATAGCTATAGAGAGACGCTCTAGGCATATATACTACATAGAGAAAAAAAGTACAACCTTATTCTAGAAAGACTAAAGATAGATAAGAACAAAGTTACTAAAGTACTAGCTAAGAAATTATTATTTATCTGCTTCTTACAGATATAAGTTAGAAGTAGAGAAAGTACCTATTCTAACTAACTGCTAAAGCCTTTTAGCCTAGAGCTATATTAGGCGCTAAAAAAGAGGTCTAAGACAAACTAAAATATAGAACTATTTACTGTATTAATAGCAGATATTTAGAAGGCTCTAAAGAAGAAGAGGGTAATAGGTTTATAAAACCGTCTTCTAGAGTTTCTAAAAGATAAGTTTAGAATATTTATAAAAGAAGAAGTAGATAAGCTTATACCTTACTACAGTTCTAATATAGATTATGCTATTAAGCTAATTAAATAAGATAGAAAACCTATAATAGTACTATAGAGACTACTCTATAATATATCCTATGATAAGCTCTTAGTGCTCTAATAATAACTTACTAGCTACTTGGATAAGGGCTTTATCTAAGTTAGTAAGTCTAGTGCTTCTACTCTAGTGCTGTTTATTAAGAAACCTACTAGAGGCCTCTAGTTCTATATTAATTATTAAGCACTAAATGTAATTACTCAGAAGAACTAGTACCTACTACTTCTAATCTATAAGACTCTCTTATAGATCTTAAAAGTAATATAGTTTAATAAGGTAGACGTTATCTAAGCCTTCTATAAGATTAGGATTGCTAAGAGAGATAAATAGAAGATAGCTTTTTAAACAAGATTTAGACTCTATAAGTAGCTAGTAACACTATTTAAGCTAGCTAATACTCTAAGTATATTCTAGTAGTATATTAACTAGGTCTTAAGGAAGTACCTAAACAAATAGTGCTCTACTTATATAGATAAAATATTAATCTACTTTAGTAGCACCTAAGAGGAATATAAAGCTAAGGTTAAGAAAATTATCTAGAAGCTAAAAGCTGCAGGATTACACCTTAATATAAAAAAGAGTAAGTTCTTTATTAAGAGTACTAAATATTTAGGATTTATTATTAAAGCTAGTAAGAGTATCTAGATAGACTTTGTAAGGGTTGCTGCTATAAAGTTATAGAAACCTCTAAAGATAGTAAAAGCAATCTAGAGCTTCTTAGGGTTTGCAAACTTCTATTAACAGTTTGTTAACTAGTTTTTTAGCATAGCAGAGCCTCTTATATACTTAATAAGAAAAAACACAACCTCTAAGTAGATAGAACTCTAGTAGTAAGCCTTTAATACTATAAAAGCTGTATTTACTAAGAAACTAGTACTTACAAACTTTAACCTAATTCTAGAAATAGTAATGTAGTATAATATATTAGAATACTCTAAGAAGTATAGTTAGTTTCTAGAGCACTAAACTGCTATTTTTTAGTGCTCTGTATACTAAACGCGTTAAGTGCTATATAAGGCTGTTCTTTTCTACTTTAATCTGCTTATTAGATATAACTCTAATATTCTTACTGTAAGGAGCTAACCTCTAAGGGAATTTGCTAGTAAAATACAAGATAGATTTAGTAGAGAGCAACCTTTAGGACAGAGGTTGTAGAGTTTTTATAACTTTATTTTAGATATATTCGCTCTGTAGCAGAGCTCTAGTCTATGCTAGAAAGTATAAGCTAGAGTAATACTAAGGCAGTGTACACTAAGGAGCTAGTACCTAGGCCTAGCTTGTTATAGTACCTCTCTACTTATTCTTTATTTATTAGCACGCGCCTTAGTTAAAACAACTTTATTACCTACTCTCTACTTTCTACATTCTCTGTTGTACTATATTTTAAGTCTACGCGCCTTTCTTTTATAATTCTACTACTATTTAATTATTTAGCTGCTCTACTCTACTTAATTTTAATAATAGCGCCTTCTAGATTACTAACTGTATTACGTTTACCTAATAAGAAGGCGCAAGGCAAGCAAGTAAGTTGCTCTATCTCTACCTATAATTTGCTTATTTACTAACTCTTTTATCTTGCCTAGGCCTATAGCACTGCTCCTGCAGATTCTGCTCCTTCTACTACTTGCTTAGCTAAGAAGGTAAGGCCTACAGCAGAAGATATTAAGCTAAAAGATAAAGAAATTAAGAAAGCCTTTAATAATATTCTAGCTAATAATTAGGCTAGAGCTCTAGGTAAGTAGTTTTTATATAACGTAATCTACTATCGAGTTGGCCACCCTATCGAGTTGGCCACTCAATGCTAAGACCTATTAAACTTCTCAACCACCTACAATGCAACCACAACCAGATATAGGATCACTTTCCTATAAAGAGAGGGTAATCCTCGCTATCTAATTACTTAAATCTAACGCGTCACTAAGCCTTAGGCACGTTGCTTCAGTGTACAGGGTGTCTCAGAGTACCCTGACGAACCAACGCGTTAGAATGCATTCCCGACGCGATACCCACCCCAACCGATCAAATCTCACCAAGAGCGAAGAGGAGAGTCTTGTTGCACGTATAAGGGACCTATCTCTTCGTGGATTTGCCCCTTCTTACGCTGAAGTACGCAGTATAGCTGATCAATTGTTAGCTGTACGCGCCGGCACCTGTGTCGGCATTAACTAGGTAGAACGCTTCATCTCACGTCAACCACAAATCAAATCTCAGCTATCACGACCTAGGGACTACCGTAGGGTCCTGTGCAGCAACCCTGCAATCATTAAGCTATGGTTTGAGCTAGTAGCCAGCGTAAAAGCTAAGTATGGTATCCTTAATGAAGATACCTACAACTTCGACAAGACTAGGTTCCAGATAGGCGTAGGGGGGTCTATTAAGGTGGTTACTGCAGCAGAGATTCGTCTTAACCCTATTAGACGCCAACCTAGTAATTGTAAGTAGGTTACCCTAATCGCTGCCGTCAGTGCAGGTAGCTAGCTTGTCCTACCTTTCTTCATCTTTAAAGGAAAGAACCACAACTAAGCCTAGTATTATAATAATCCTAAGGACTAGAGGATTGCTGTATCTGATAATGGCTGGACTACTAATAAAGTAGGGATTGCCTAGCTTCAGCACTTTATTAAGCATACCACTCAGCGTACAGTTAGTAGTTACTAGCTGCTTATCCTTAATGGCTATAAGTCCTACAACTTAATCAGATTCTAGGATATCTGCAAGGAGAACAACATTATTACCCTCTGTATGCCTGCGCACGCCTCCTATATCCTACAACCCCTAGACGTTGGGTGCTTCTCTCCCCTGAAGCGTGCGTACAAGAAGGAAGTAGGAGCCCTGGCAAACAGCCACATTAACCATATTAACAAGCTAGCATTCCTAGCAGCGTTTCTAGCAGTATACCAAGGTGTTTTCTCGTCAGATAACATCAAAGCTGGATTCAGAGCCACTGGTTTGGTGCCTCTAGACCCAGGAGCGGTGCTATTAAAGCTAGAGATCAAGCCTCAAACGCCGTCACTACCGCTGCCTACCACCCCCTAGGACCCTAGGACCCCTAGCAACGCCTTTGAATTACAGGCCCAATCTACGCTAATCAAGAACCGTATTCAAACCTACGCTGGGTCCTCTCTAACAGCGCTTGTAACTATAGTGCAGCAGATGCAGAAAGGTGCAGAAATGCTAGTGCACACTGGAACCATTTTAGCTGGTGAGATTGTTAAGCTTTAAGCTGCTAACGCTGCTGCAGCTGAGCGTAGAAGCCGAAAAAGGAAGCGTATACAGAGAGGGGGGACCCTTACGCAGGAGGAAGCAGAGGATATAGTAGCTTAGAGAGACGCAGTAGTGCTGGCAGGGGAGGTGAGGCGTAAGGAGAGGCGTGCAGCTAGTAGTAGCAGCCGGGGTATTCCCTACTGCAGTACATGCAGCGAGCCAGGGCATAACAAAAGAACCTGCACAAAAGGTGCAGCTGCATTAGGCGATTAATTCTATCTACTTTTCATCAAAATTGGTTGCGGTGGTGTTGAGATATCAGGGGTGGAGTAATGGGGGGATGTATTGGGTGGCCAACTCGATGGGGTGGCCAACTCGATGGTGGATTACGTTACCTAACGCGCGAGCAGCTTTATAGATCTTAAGGTCTATATTAGCTGTGCGTTGTCTAGACAGGTCTACATCTTTACTACTAGCAGCTACTTAACTAGCTATGCTCTTTGCATTCTTAGCTATTCTTGCTACTATAAAGTAAGTCTCTACTTTCTATTTCTTAGTGTTCTCTTCTCTAGCTAACTATCTGCTAGGCCCTATATAAGACTTAGAAGACTCTAAATAAGTACTATATATTCTTATAGTTTGCTAAAAGCAACTTTATAAAGCTTCTATATGTTGTTAAGCCTATCTAGGCAGACCTTAAAAAGTGTAAGAACCTTTTATATTACACTAACCTTATATTCTAGCGCAATACCTGCTTACCTACTACTAGTTATAAGACTAAGTAGTCTGAGTATAAGACTAAGGTTAATAAGATTAAGGCTTATCTCTCTACTACTATAGTTCTTACAGAGCGCACTGCTATTACTGCTAAGAAAGCAGTAGTCTAGATTAAGACTCTAGTAAGTTATTTCCTTCTTTCCTTACTTATTTTCTAGAGTATTTGCTAATTCATTACTTAATATAGCTTACTGTTAACTTAACGCTGCTTATACACTTTACCTACTTTAAAGCTAACCTCTATATACATTTTAAGATCCTCTTTACTACTAGATATAAGAACTTTGTTTAAATACTTATTAAGAATATTACTAACGCTGCTGTAAGTAATACGGATAATAATAGTAGTAGAGGTTCTACTAAGGGTAGTGCTTAGGTCTTCTCTTATCTACAGCATTTAGGATTTTCTTAGCTAGATAATACTTAGGCTCTTAGCTCTTTTTATTTATAATAATATAGTCTCTATCTAGAGCAGCCTATTCTTTAGAATAGACTAATGCAACAGATAATCTTTCTAACAAACTAGTACTCCTCCTTCTACCTATGCCTGTCTCTACTTCCTGCTTCTTTCCCTCTTCCTCTATTAGGAGTAAGAGAGTTAGTTATACTCTTCTAGGGATTCTAATTAGAATTCTAAGGGCAAGTTCCTATTCCTATCTCTCCTGTCTCTTGTTGTAGACAGCTATCTGTCTAAGGCTTCTAGGTCCTTATAAACGTCCTCCCTTTTCTATATTTTACTAACATAGCCTTTCTATTATACTAGGTATTTACGTCTCTTACTTCTTCTTCTAGATTATCTTTCTCTATAGATAGAGTTAACTTTCTATTCTTTAAAGAATGTACTATTATTATTAGTAATAACTAGGGGGCTAGGCTAGAGGTTATTATTTAATTATCTATAAAGAGGGTCCTATAGGCATAACTTAAGCTAGTTAATATAGAAAGTAGAAAAGACCTTACTATTAACGTCTAGTTTAATATTATATAGGAAGATAACTTTAATAACTATAAACTTCTAGTTCTTCTAGTCTAGTTTTCTGCTTACTCAGATGTTTAAGAACTAGTTTCCTAGCTTTAGCTAGACTTTGTCCCTAACCTTTAGCTAAAGGGCTTCTCTTTAGTGTGTATTAGCTTACTATTCTTATATCTGCTAGGCCTCTACTATCTAGGCTTTAACAAAGTTAATCGTTTTAGCAAACTTCTACACTATGCGTACTACAGCTCTAGTAAGTTCTCTTGTATATTAGTGTAATAACTCTGCTGTTAAGTCTAGGTCTATCTAAACAGGATCTATATTATAACTATACTAGAGGAAGAAAGGGCTAAACTCTGTAGATGTAGCTACCTGTTCTTTAATTGCAATCTAGGCTATAGGCACCTAAGCAGACTAATTATTCTAAGCCTAGTTAACATACGCTCTTAAGTAGGCTTCTACTACAGAGTTTATATATTTAGTGCTCCTATCTATTTAGAGGTAAAAGGCTGTAGAGAGTTTCTATGTAATTTTTAGCAGTTAGCACATTATCTACTAGAAGTTACTAAGGAATTATATCTCTTAATTAGAGATAATTGCATTAGGCAACTAGTAATAGGCTACTATATTAGATATAAATATATAGGTAACTGTCTTTACTAACAGGTCTAGTAAGAGGACTAGAATAATATTCTTAGAGAGTCTGTCTGTAATAACTATAAGGTTACAGTTACTCTTACTTTTTAGTAGGTCTATTATAAAGTCTATAGAGATTTCCTTCTAAATCCTATTAGGTAAAGAGAGGGGTTTAAGGAGTCTTTACTTTAGTTCCCTCTATAGCGTTGTTCTTCTACAGACATTATAGTTCTCTATATACTATTATAAGGCAGTTAACATCTCTAGCTAGAAGTAGGCTTAGGAGAAGATTGTATACATGTTTTCCTATTCTAGATAGCCTGTAATTAGAGAATAATAGGTGTTATTAATAATCCTAGTCCTAAGAGCATTAGAGTTTAGAACCTATACTCTTCTATAGTAGCATAGTTAGTCTTTGTTATCTATAAAGTACTTAGAAAGAGAAACTTTAAAGTTAAGCTACACAGGAAACTTCTAGGCTCCTAAAGAGATAGAAGACTTAGTAAACTAGTAAGTCTTATTATTCTTAGCAGTGTTTTTCTAAAGTGTTTTAAATTCTTTAATGCTATTATATAGTTCTAAGTTTCTAGCTAGAGGCGTCTTCTTACGTGTTTATTCTAGTTTCTTATAGTAGTTCTCCTACAGCTCTTTGTTTAGAGAGGTTATAAGGAGGAGTTAGTCTGCTCTACGTAGTTCTAAGAAGAAAACCTGTATATTATTAGTAGAGTTGTCTTCTAGGCTAGTTTTTACTACTTGTGTAAATAGTTTTAATAGTTAAAACTGTCTAGTCTTAGTCCTCTTGTCTCTTATAGATAGAGGGACGTTCTCCTCTTTTTTTAAGAGTGCGTGTACTTAGTTATTAACCTTACTAGGCCTGTAGGCAAAGGTAAGGTTAAACTAGCTAAGAAGGCTAGACTACTAGATGTGTTTTTTAGAAAGGAGTTAGGCCTTACAGAAGTACTTTAAGTTTTTGTAATTAGTAATAACTATAAATCTCTTTACTTGTTTTAGCTCTATACTTTATTCTTAGAGGCATTTAATTACTATAAGCATTTCTTTATTTTAAATAGTATAGTTTACTTCTACCTTAGAGTTCTTAGCAGAGAAGCATGCTACTATACAAAGTACCTTATCTTTTCTATATTAAGATAGTACTCCTTTTGTTGCCTATCCTAATATGTTATACTCTAGTACTATTTCTAGATCTAGGTTAAAATTTATAAGTGCTAGTTCCCTAGTAAATACAGCTTTTATAGTATTAAAGGTATACTACTAGGGTTCTCTCTACTTAAAGACTATGTTCTTCCCTATTAAGCGTGTAAGAGGTTCTGCTATACTAGAAAACTAGTTAATAAACTGTTAATAGAAGTTTATAAACTCTAGAAAACTCTGGATTCCTTTTACTATCTTTAGAAGTTCTTATAACTTTATAGCAGTAACCTTTGCAGGGTCTATCTAGATGCTCTTACTAGCTTTAATAATAAATTCTAAATACTTAGTGCTCTTAACAGAGAACTTGCTCTTTCCTATGTTAAGGTGTAACTTTGCAGCTCTTAGCTTCTAAATAATTTTCTTAACCTTAGCCTTATACTCCTCTTAGGTGCTGCTAGAGTAGATTAATATATTATCTATATAGGCAGAGCACTATTTATCTAAGTACTCTCTTAAGACCTAGTTAATATACTGCTAGAATGTACTTAGGGCGTTAGCTAACCTAAATAGCGTTACTAGCTACTTATAGAGTCTAAATCTTGTCTAAAAAGCTGTTTTCTATTTATCTTCCTTAGCAATCCTAATTTTGTAGAAGGCTTAGATAACATCTACCTTAGTAAACTACATTGCCTTTAAGATCTGTAAGAGAGTCTTATAGATTAGAGGTAGTAGGTACTAGTTCTTCTTAGTAATTGTATTTAGTACTTAATAATTAACACAGAACTAGAGGCTTCTACTAGGTATCTTAATAAACAGCACTAGGGTAGAAGCACTAGACTTACTAACTTAGATAAAGCTCTGATCTAAGTAGCTAGTAAGTTACTATTAGAGCACTAGAAGCTCCTTGCAGGATATATTATATAGTAGCCCCTATAGTACTATTATAGGTTTTGTATCTTATTTAATTAGCTTAATAGTATAATCTATATTAGGTCTGTAGTAAGGTGCTAGCTTATCTACTTTTGTAACAGGCTAGGCCTAGGTGCTAGCTCCTTAGCGTACACCGCCTCGGCATTACTCTAGCTTGCGCTTTCTAGCATAGACTAAAGCTCTGCTACGGAGCTAACGTGTCCGAAACAGAGTTATAAAAACTCTGCAACCTCTGTCCTAGAGGTTGTCCTCTATTAAATCTATCTTGTATTTTACTAGCAAATTCCCTTAGAGGTTAGCTCCTTACAATTAGATTTAATTACTAAATAAGGATTAATAAGCAAGACGTACAACGACGCTGCTAGGCGTCTAGGAGAATACAGCTTTAAGCTGTGCACTAGTAACAACAATTAATTAGACGTTAGGACTAAACTCTAGAACCTTGCTACTATATTAGTACCTAAAGAATAGCAGGAGGAGCTTCTAGCTTACGTACTAGAACGCCTAACTACCTACCTATTATAGGTAACCCTACCTAAGGCTGTAGTAGCTATTACTAACAATAAGGCCTACCCTATAACAGACTCTAACTAGGACCTATAACAGGAAGATATAGGCAAAACTATATAAAGGCTAGTTAAAGCCTAGGTCTAAGCCTACGTTGCATCTATAGGATTACCGAACTATAGTGTAACACCCTCTACCTCTGTATAAACAGTTAACAACAGACTAAGCAAGACTATAAAGTTACCTAACGTAGGCAAGTTTAGTAGCAACTAATAAGCGTACTAGACGTTTAAGTCTTAGATAAAGGACAAGCTAAGGTCTATAGGGGACTAGGAGGCTGTCTTAGGAGTTGCCTATATATTTAACAGGCTAGAAGAACAGGCTGCGCAGGTTAGGTTATTGTAGAAGGACTATAACCTAATAGGTACAACTGCCTAGTTCTAGGACTTCCTAGATAAGTAGTATAAAGACTTACTGTTTAAGGAGCGCTCTTAGCAGAAACTCTAAACTATTACTATAAAGAAGAGCAACTAGAGTGTTAAGTCTTTTAATGCGGAGTTTATTTAGCTAGCCTACAACACTGCTAAAGAGGACAACATAAAGAACCTTAAGACTAGGTACATGTCTGCACTCCGACCGGACCTCTAGGACAAGATAGTGTTAGTAGATATTCTAGACAACTAGGACCTCTAAAGCCTTATAGCTAGGGTCTTAGCAGTAGAGGTTAACCTCTATAGGTCTAAAGTACTAACAAACAGCACCTTTAGACAACACACACGCAGGACGAACCTAGATAGTATAGACTAGGAACCTACTAGGGTCTACTCTAGGAAGATTAAGTCTAACAACTAACTACAAGCAGAGTAGCAGACTTAGGAAGTTATAAACCAGCAGAGAGCTGCTAACGTCTGTCTAAGATGTAGAAAGAAGGGTTACTACGTAAGCAGATGCAATCTAGCCCTAGCTAAGAGACTAGAGAAAGTCTAGGTTTAGAGTGCAATTGCTAAGGTTTCTAAAACTAATAATTCTACTAATAAAGGTTTAGAAAACTAGAAACTTCTGTTTAAAGGCGTAAACAGGGGTTAGGAAAAGAAGTTATAAAGAGGAGAGAACTGTTCTAGGAGTTCTACTAGCAGTAGCTAGATAGCAAGCCTATATTACTGCATGTGATAGTATAAGACAACACTGTAGCATATATATTAATTAATACTAGGTGTTTAATATACAGTATAGTCTTCTCTAAGTTTGCATTATAAAATAACTGCTAACGCACTCCTACGTATAGACGTAAGGTATTAGGCATAGCTAGAAAAGTAACCTAGGTAACTAATATTGTAAGAATAAAGATCGACATAGATAGCTACAGAGAGACCCTCTAGGCATATGTGCTAGACAGGGAAAGAGAGTACAAACTTATCCTAAGGAGACTATAGATAGATAAGAATAAGGTTACTATAGCACTAGCTAAGAAATTGTTGTTTATCTACTCCTTACAGACGCGAGTTAGAAGCAGAGAGGGCGCCTGTCCTAACTAACTGCCTAAGCCTGTTAGCCTAGAGCTGTATTAGGCGCTAAGGAAGAGGTCTAAGACGGACTAGAACACAGAGCTATTCTCTGTATTAATAGCAGATATCTAGAAGGCCCTAAAGAAGAAGAAGCTAACAGATTCTTAAGACCTTCTCCTAGAGTTCCTAAAAGATAAGTTTAGAACGTTTATAAAGGAAGAAGCAGATAAGCTAGCACCTTACTACAGACCTAACATAGATTATGCTATAAAGCTAATTAAGCAAGACAGGAAACCTGCAACAGTACTATAGGGACTACTATATAACATGTCCTATAAGGAGCTCCTAGTGCTCTAACAGTAACTTACTAGCTACTTAGACAAGAGGTTTATCTAAGTTAGTAAGTCTAGTGCTTCTGCCCTAGTGCTGTTTGTTAAGAAACCTAGTAGAGGTCTCTAGTTCTGTGTTAATTATTAGGCACTAAATGCGATTACTAAGAAGGACTAGTACTTACTGCCTCTAATCTATAAGACTCTCTTACAGATCTTAAAAGCAACATAGTTTACTAAGGTAGACGTTATCTAGGCCTTCTATAAGATTAGGATTGCTAAGGGGGATAAATAGAAGACAGCTTTCTAGACAAGATTTAGACTCTACAAGTAGCTAGTAACGCTATTTAGGTTAGCTAACGCCCTAAGTACGTTCTAGCAGTATATTAACTAGGTCTTAAGGGAGTACTTAGACAAATAGTGCTCTGCCTACGTAGATAATATGTTAATCTACTCTAGTAGCACCTAAGAGGAGCATAAGGCTAAGGTTAAGGAAATTGTCTAGAAGCTAGAAGCTGCAGAGTTGCACCTTAACGTAGGAAAGAGCGAGTTTTCTGTTAAGAGCACTAAGTATTTAGGATTTATTATTAAGGCTAGTAAGAGTATCTAGATAGACTCTGCTAAGGTTGCTGCTATAAAGTTATAGGAACCTCTAAAGATAGTAAAAGGAATCTAGAGCTTCCTAGAGTTTACGAACTTCTATTAACAGTTTATTAGCTAGTTTTCTAGTATAGCAGAACCTCTTACTCGCTTAACAGGAAAGAACGTAACCTTTAAGTAGAGGGAACCCTAGCAGCGTACCTTTAATGCTATAAAAGCTGTATTTACTAGAGAACTAGCACTTATAAACTTTAACCTAGACCTAGAGACAGTACTAGAGTGTAACGCGTTAGGATAGGCAACAGGAGGAGTACTATTCTAATATAGAAAAGACAAGGTACTCTGTACAGTAGCATACTTTTTAGCTAAGAATTCTAAGGTAGAAGTAAACTACACTATTTATAACAAAGAAATGCTTACAGTAATTAAATACCTCTAAGAATAGAGCATAGAGCTAAAATAAGTAAAGAGATTTATAGTTGTTACTAATTACAAAAACTTAGAGTACTTCTGTAAGGCTTAACTCCTTTCTAAAAGACATGTTTATTAGTCTAGCCTTCTTAGCTAGTTTAACCTTACCTTTGCCTATAGACCTAGCAAGGTTAATAACTAAGCAGATGCACTCTTAAGGAAAGAGGAAGACGTCTCCCTATCTATAGGAGATAAGAGGACTAAGACTAGACAGTTTTAACTATTAAAACTATTTACGCAAGTAGTAAAGACTAGCCTAGAAGACGACTCTGCTAATAATATATAGGTTTTCTCCTTAGGACTACGTAGAGTAGACTAACTCTTCCCTGTAACCTCTCTAAACAAAGAGCTATAGGAGAACTGCTATAAGAAACTAGAATAAACGCGTAAGGAGACGCCTCTAGCTAGGAACTTAGAACTATACAACAGTATTAAAGAATTTAAAACACTTTAGAAAAACGCTGCTAAGAATAATAAGACTTACTAGCTTGCTAAGTCTTCTATCTCTTTAGGAGCCTAGAAGTTTTCTATGCAGCTTAACCTTAAAGTTTCCCTCTTTAAGTGCTCTGTAGATAACAGAGACTAACTATGCTACTACAGAAGAGTATAGGTTCTAAACTCTAATACCCTTAGGACTAGGATTATTAACAACGCCTATTATTCTCTAATTGCAGGTTATCTAGGACAGGGAAACATATATGCAATCCTCTCCTAAGCCTACTTCTAGCTAGAGATGTTAACTACCTTACGATAGTACGTAGAGAACTACAACATCTGTAGAAGGACGAAGCTATAGAGGGAACTAAAGCAGGGACTCCTTAAACCTCTCCCTTTACCTAATAGGATTTAGAAGGAAATCTCTATAGACTTTATAACAGACCTACCTAAGAGTAAGAGTAACTGTAACCTTATAGTTATTACAGACAGACTCTCTAAGGACATTATCCTAGTCTCTCTGCTAGACCTGTTAGTAAAGACAGTTACCTATACTTTTATATCTAATATAGTAGCCTATTACTAGTTGCCTAACGCAATTGTCTCTAATTAAGGGATACAGTTCCTTAGTAACTTCTAGTAGATAATATGCTAACTGCTAAAAATTACACAGAGACTCTCTACGGCCTTTTACCTCTAAACAGACAGGAGCACTAAACATATAAACTCTGTAGTAGAAGCCTACTTAAGAGCCTATATTAACTAGGCTTAGGATAATTAGTCTGCTTAGGTGCCTATAGCCTAGATTGCAATTAAAGAACAGGTAGCTACATCTATAGGGTTTAGCCCTTTCTTCCTCTAGCACAGTTACAACGTAGATCTAGTCTAGATAGACCTAGACTTAACAGTAGAGTTGTTGCACTAACATGTAAGGGAACCTACTAGAGCTATAGTAAGTATAGTGTAGAAGTTTACTAAAATAATTAACTTTGTTAAAGCCTAGATAGCAGAGGCTTAGCAGATATAAGAACAGTAAGCTAATATATACTAAAGGGAAGCTCTCTAGCTAAAGGTTAGGGACAAAGTCTAGCTAAAGCTAGGAAACTAGTTCTTAAACGGCTAAGTAAGCAGGAAACTAGACTAGAAAAACTAAAACTTTATAGTTGTAGAAGTTATCTCTCTGCATAACGTTAAACTAGACGTTAATAGTAAAGTCTATCCTGTTTTCTACGTTAACTAGCTTAAGTTGTGCCTATAGGACCCTCTTTACAGACAATTAAACAATAACCCCTAGCCTAGCCCCCTAGTTATTACTAACAACGATAGTATATCCTCTAAAGAATAGAAAGTTAACTCTATCTGTAGGGAAAGACGATCTAGAAGGGGGGGTAAGAGACGTAAATACCTAGTATAATAGGAAGGCTATGTTAGTAAAATATAGGAAAGGGAGGACGTTTACAAGGACCTAGAAGCCCTAGATAGATAGCTATCTGTAATAAGAGATAGGAGAGATAGGAATAGGAACTTGCTCTTAGGCTTCTAATTAGAACCCCTAGAGGGGCATAACTAACTTTCTTACTCCTAATAGAGGAAGGAAGAGAGGAGTAGGAAGTAGAGACAAGTATAGGTAAGAGGAGAAGCACTAGTTAGTTAGGGAGATTATTTATTGCATTAGTCTATCCTAAAGGATAGGCTGCCTTAAAGAGAGACTATATTGTTATAAAGGAAAAGAGCTAGGAGCCTAGGTATTATCTAGCTAAGAAAATCCTAAACGCTGCAGATAAGAGAAGACCTAAGCACTGCCCTTAGCAGAACCTCTGCTACTACTGTTGTCCTTATTACCTATAGCAGCGTTAGTAACGTTCTTAACAAGTATTTATTCAAAGTTCTTATATCTAGCAGTAGGGGGGATCTTAAGACGTGTGCAGAGGTTAGCCTTAAAGTAGGTAAAGCGCGTAAGCAGCGTTAAGTTAACAGTAAGCTATATTAAGTAAGAAATTAGTAAACACTCTAGAAAACAGGTGTAAAAAGAGGGGAATAACTTACTAGAGTCTTAATCTAGACTACTGCCTTCTTAGCAGTAACAGCAGTGCGCTCTGCAAGGACTACAGCAGCAGAGAGATAGGCCTTAATCTTATTAACCTTAGCCTTGTACTTAGACTACTTAGTCTTATAACTAGTAGCAGGTAAGTAGGCGTTAGGCTAGAACGTAAGGTTAGTATAACATAGAAGGTCCTTACGCTTCTTAAAGTCTGCCTAGATAGGCTTAACAACTTACAGGAGCTTTACAGAGTTGCCCTTAGTAAACTGTAAGAATACGCAGTACTTATTTAGAGTCTTCTATATCTTACGCAGGGCCTAGCAGACAGTTAGCTAAGGAAGGGAACACTAAGAAACAAGAAGCAGAAACTTACCTTATAGCAGTAAGAATAGCTAAGGATATAGAGAGTATAACTAGTTAAGCAGCTGCTAGTAGTAAAGGTGCAGATCTGTCTAGACAACACACAGCTAACGTAGACCTTAGAATCTATAAAGCTGCTAGCGTGTTAGGTACGCAGGGACTACTTACCTAGAACCCTAGACTAATTGTTAGCAGGAATATTGTTAAAGGCTTTCTTAATCTCCTTGTCTTCTAGCTTAACATCTTCTGCTGTAAGCCTTACCCTCTTAGTTAAGCAAGTAGTAGGAGGGGCAGGATCTGCAGGAGCAGCACTGTAGGCCTAGGCAAGGTAAAAGAGTTAGTAAATAGGCATATTACAGGTAGGGATAGAGTAACTTACTTGCTTGCCTAGCGCCTTCTTGTAGGGCAAACGCAACGCAGTTAGTAATCTAGGAGGTGCTATTGTTAAAATTAAGCAGAGCAGGGTAACTAAATAATTAGGTAGTAGTAGAATTATAAGAGGAAGGCGCGCAGACTTAAAACGTAGTACAACAGAGAATGCAGAAAGTAGAGAGTAGGTAATAGAGTTGTTTTAACTAAGGCGCGTGCTAATAAACAAAGGATAAGTAGAGGGGTACTGTAATAGGCTAGGCCTAGGTACTAGCTCTTTAGCGTATACCGCCTTAGTATTACTCTAGCTTGCGCTTCCTAGTATAGACTAAAGCTCTGCTACAGAGCTAACGTGTCTAAAACAGAGTTATAAAAACTCTGTAACCTCTGTCCTAAAGCTTGTTCTCTATTAAATCTATCTTGTATTTTACTAGCAAATTCTCTTAGAGGTTAGCTCCTTACAGCTTCTTTCTTTATAAATGTTCTAAACTTATCTTTTAGAAACTCTAAGAGAAGGTCTTAGAGATCTGTTAGCTTCTTCTTCTTTAGAGCCTTCTAGATATCTGCTATTAATACAGTAAACAGTTCTATATTCTAGTCTGTTTTAGACTTCTTCCTTAGCGCCTAATACAGCTCTAGGCTAACAGGCTTAGGCAGTTAGTTAGAATAGGCACCCTCTTTACTTCTAACTTATATCTATAAGAAGTAGATAAATAATAATTTCTTAGCTAGTGCTATAGTAACTTTGTTCTTATCTATCTATAGTCTCTCTAGGATAAGGTTATACTTTCTTTCTCTATTTAGCATATATGCCTAGAGGGTCTCTTTATAGCTATCTATGTTAATCTTTATTCTTATAACATTAGTTACATAGGTTACTTTTCTAGCTATACCTAATACCTTACGTCTATATATAAGAGTGTATTAGAAGTTATTTTGTAATATAAACTTATAGCAGACTATACTGTATATTAAACACCTAGTACTAATTAATATATATACTATAGTGTTGTCTTATACTATTATATACAGTAATATAGGCTTACTATCTAGCTACTGCTAGTAGAACTCCTAGAATAGTTCTTTCTTCTTTATAACTTCTTTTCCTAATATCTGTTTACGCCTTTAAACAGAAGTTTCTAGTTTCCTAAACCTTTATTAGTAGAATTACTAGTTTTAGAAACCTTAGCAATTATACTCTAAACCTAGACTTTCTCTAGTCTCTTAGCTAAGGCTAGATTGCATCTGCCTACGTAGTAACTCTTCTTTCTATATCTTAAACAGATATTAGCAGCTCTCTGCTAGTTTATAACTTTCTAAGTCTGCTACTCTACTTATAGTTAGTTATTAGACTTAATCTTCCTAGAGTAGACTCTAGTAGGTTTCTAGTCTATACTATCTAGGTTTATCCTATGTGTGTGTTGTCTAAAAGTGCTATTTATTAGTGCTTTAGACCTATAGAGGTTAACCTCTACTACTAAGACCCTAGCTATAAGGCTTTAAAAGTTCTAGTTGTCTAGAATATCTACTAACACTATTTTATCCTAGAGGTCTAGTTAGAGTATAGATATATACCTAGTCTTAAGGTTCTTTGTATTGTTCTCTTTAGCAGTATTATAGGCTAGCTAGATAAACTCTATACTAAAAGATTTAATACTCTAGTTACTCTTCGTTATAGTAATAGTTTAGAGTTTCTGCTAAGAGCACTCCTTAAATAGTAAGTCTTTATACTGCTTGTCTAGAAGGTCCTAGAACTAGGTAGTTATACCTATTAGGTTATAGTCCTTTCATAATAACCTTACCTATACAGCCTGTCCTTTTAGCCTATTAAACATATAGGCAACTCTTAGAATAGCCTCTTAGTCCTCTATAGACCTTAGCTTATCCTTTATCTAAGACGTAAACATCTAGTATGCTTATTAGTTGCTACTAAACTTGCCTATATTAGGTAACTTTATAGTCTTGCTTAGTCTGTTATTAGTTGTTTATACAGAAGTTTAGGGTGTTGTACTATAGTTTAGTAATCCTATAGATATAATATAGGCTTAGACCTAGGCTTTTACTAGCTTTTGTATAGTTTTACCTATATCTTCCTATTATAGGTTCTAGTTAGAGTCTATTATAGAGTAGGCCTTATTATTAGTAATAGCTACTACAGCCTTAAGTAGGGTTGCCTATAATAGGTAGGTAGTTAGGCGTTCTAGTACGTAAGCTAGTAGCTCCTTCTACTATTCTTTAGGTACTAACGTAGTAGTAAGGTTCTAGAGTTTAGTCCTAATATTTAATTAATTATTGTTACTAGTGTACAGCTTAATACTGTACTTTTCTAGACGCCTAGCAGCGTTATTATACGTCTTGCTTATTAATTCTTATTTAGTAATTAAATCTAATTATAAGGAGCTAACCTCTAAGAGAATTTGCTAGTAAAATACAAGATAGATTTAATAAAGAGCAACCTCTAGGACAGAGGTTGCAGAGTTTTTACAAGTTTGTTTTAGACACGTTAGCTCTATAGCAGAGCTCTAGTCTATACTAAGAAGCGCAAGCTAGAGTAATACTAAGGCAGTGTACGCTAAGAAGCTAGCACCTAGGCCTAGCCTATTATACGTACTACCTGAAGGAAACTTCTTTACTCTTAGCACTTAATAAGTACCTGTAAAGTTATAAGACTTTCTTCTTATAATCTTAATTAGATAGTTTCCTTTTTAGGAATAGTTGTTACCTAAAAAGGCAACTTAAGCTATTTAGCCTAAATATATATATATATTAGGCCTAAATACAGGTACTTTCCTAATTAGGTTTAGCTCTTACCTAATCCAGTAAAGTACTATCCGAAGAATGCCTAACTAGAGAGCGTTAGAAAGCTGTGCTTATTATAGCTATAGCTTTACTAGATCTAGAGTTAGCTTTCTTACTATAAATAGCTTAAGGACACGTTGCCTTTCCTAGTAGGTTACGTGTACACCTACGTAATCTAGTAGTAGGTTACGTGTACACCTACGTAATCTGCTAGTAGGTTGCGTAATTGCCTACGCAATCTGCTTAGAAATCTACTCTTGATTTCTAAGCATCTATTTGTAATAACTATTCTAGATCCTTCTGATTTGTAATAGAGAGAAGCAGAAGTAGAGTATAAATACTACTTGCTTTCCCCCTCTCTTAGTTCTGTACCTAGCATTTAATATAATAACTTGTCTATTATATTATCTTATCTTTGTTACTATATTTACTCCTCTTGCCTCTTTAGGCTATACGCTTCCTATTTCGGAATTACCTAGTCTAGTCAGTCTAGGTCTTCTAGATTAGGGAAGAAAGTAGTCTGTCCTCCTATTTCCCCCCTACTTTCTTTACAGTACCCTCTTACTCTCTAACTACCTATACTAGAGCTTTAACTATACTAGATTTACGTAATTTAGCTATAGTTTACCTATAAGTTAGTAAATATAACACGTATCTTATAGTAGGGATAGTAGAGACAGATATAGAGAGATAAGTACTTAAGCCTAGATACTAGTAGAGGTTTTCTAGCACTTATCTAAAATAGTAGCAGATCTACTAATAAATTAGATAGAGGTACTAGTTTAGTGTAAACAGTTAAAAATTAGTATACCTAGCACTAAACGTTTAGTGTTCTAGAAACTAAATAGATTAGTGCTCTAGAAACTAACCTTACTTCTTAGAGTAAGCAATAGAAGAGTACTATTCTAATATAGAAAAGATAAAGTACTCTATATAGTAGTATACGTCTTAGCTAAGAACTCTAAGGTAGAAGTAAACTATACTATTTATAATAAGAAAATGCTATTAGTAGTTAATTACTTCTAAGAATAGAGTACACAGCTAAAACAGGTAAGAGAATTTATAGTTATTACTAATTATAAAATCTTAGAGTACTTCTATAAAGCTTTACTTCTCTTAGAAAGATATATCTAATAGTTAAGCCTTCTTAGCTAATTTAACCTTACCTTTGCCTATAGACCTAGTAAGGTTAATAACTAAGTAGACGTACTCTTAAGAAAGAAGAAACACGTTCCTCTATCTATAGAAGATAAGAGAATTAAGACTAAATAGTTTTAAGTATTAAAACTATTTACACAAGTAGTAAGAACTAGCCTAGAAGATAACTCTACTAATAATATATAAGTTTTTTTCTTAGGACTATAAAGAGTAGACTAACTCCTCTCTATAACACCTTTAAATAAAGAACTATATAAGAAACTAAACTAAGTATATATAAAGATACCTCTAATTAAAAACTTAGAACTATATAATAGTATTAAAGAATTTAAAACACTTTAGAAGAATACTACTAAGAATAATAAGACTTACTAACTTACTAAGTTCTCTATTTCTTTAGGTACCTAGAAGTTTCCTCTATAGCTTAACCTTAAGGTTTCTTTCTCTAAGTACTTTGTAGATAATAGAGGCTAACTACGCTACTATAGGAGAGTATAGGTTTTAAACTCTAATACTCTTAGAACTAGGATTATTAACAATGCCTACTATTCTCTAATTATAGGCTATCTAGAATAAGGAAATATGTATACAATCCTCTTCTAAGCCTACTTCTAGCTAGAGATATTAACTACTTTATAATAGTATATAGAGAAATATAATATCTAAAAAAAGATAAAGCTATAGAGAGAACTAAAGCAGAGACTTCTTAAACCCCTCTCTTTACCTAATAGGATTTAGAAGAAAATCTCTGTAGACTTTATAACAGACTTACTTAAAAGTAAAAGCAACTATAATCTTAAAGTTGTTATAGACAGACTTTCTAAAGACATTATCTTAGTCTTTCTACTAGACCTATTAGTAAAGATAGTTACCTGTCTATTTATATCTTATATAGTAGCTTACTATTAGTTACCTAATATAATTATTTCTAATTAAGGAATGTAATTCCTTAGTAATTTCTAGTAGATAATGTATTAATTACTAAAAATTATATAGAGACTTTCTATAGCCTTCTACTCTTAAATAAACAGAAGTACTAAACGTATAAACTCTACAGTAGAAGCTAACTTAAGAGCCTATATTAACTAGGCCTAGGATAATTAGTCTGCTTAGGTGCCTATAGCCTAGATTGCAATTAAAAGATAGGTAGCTATATCTACAGAGTTTAGCTCTTTCTTTCTTTAGTATAGTTACAATATAGATATAGTCTAAATAGACCTAGATATAATAGCACAGTTGTTGCATATAAGAAGCTAACTTCTAGGAGAATTTGCTAGTAAAATACAAGATAGATTTAATAGAGAGTAACCTTTAGGACAAAGGTTGCAGAGTTTTTATAACTTTGTTTTAGACACGTTAGCTCTGTAGCAGAGCTCTAGTCTATACTAGAAAGCGTAAGCTAGAGTAATACTAAGGTAGTGTACTCTAAAAAGCTAGTACTTAGGCCTAGACTGTTATAGTATCTCTTTACTTATTCTTTATTTATTAGCACGCGCCTTAGTTAAAACAACTCTATTGCCTACTCTCTACTTTCTGCATTCTCTATTATACTACATTTTAAGTCTACACACCTTCTTCTTATAATCCTACTACTACCTAATTATTTAGCTGCCCTACTCTGCTTAATTTTAATAATAGCGCCTTCTAGATTGCTAACTGTGTTGTATTTACCTAATAAGAAGGCACAAGGTAAGTAAGTAAGTTGCTCTATTTCTACCTTTAATTTGCCTATTTACTAACTCTTTTACTTTACCTTAGCCTGCAGCACTGCTTCTACAGATCCTGCTTCTTCTACTACTTACTTAGCTAAGAAGGGAAGGCTTATAGCAGAAGATATTAAGCTAGAGAATAAGAAGATTAAAGAAGCCTTTAACAATGTTCTAGCTAATAATTAGGCTATAGCTCTAGGTAAGTAGTTCTTGCGTACTTAACGCGCTAGTAGCTTTATAGATTTAAAGTCTGCGTTAGCTATGTATTATCTAGACAGGTCTATACCTTTACTACTAGCAGCTGCTTAACTAGCTACGCTCTCTATATCCTTAGCTATTCTTGCTGCTATAAGGTAAGTTTCTACTTCTTATTTCTTAGTATTCTCTTCTTTAGCTAACTGTCTGCTAGGCTCTATGCAAGACTTAGAAGACTCTAAATAAGTACTATATATTCTTACAGTTTACTAAGAGTAACTCTGTAAAGCTTCTACATGTTATTAAGCCTATCTAGATAGACTTTAAGAAGTGTAAGAACCTTTTATATTATACTAACCTTATGTTCTAGCCTAATACCTACTTACCTACTACTAGTTATAAGACTAAGTAGTCTAAGTATAAAGCTAAGGTTAATAAGATTAAGGCTTATTCTTTTGCTGCTGTAGTTCTTACAGAGTGTACTGCTATTACTGCTAAGAAGGCAGTAGTCTAGATTAAGACTCTAGTAAGTTATTTCCCTCTTTTCTTACTAGTTTTCTAGAGTATTTGCTAATTTCTCACTTAATATAGCTTACTATTAACTTAACACTGCTTATGCACATTACCTACTTTAAGGCTAACCTCTGTATATTGTAAAGTTATAAGACTTTCTTCTTATAATCTTTATTAGATAGTTTCCTTTTTAGGAATAGTTATTACCTAAAAAGGCAACTTAAGCTATTTAGCCTAAATATATATATATTAGGCCTAAATACAGGTACTTTCCTAATTAGGTTTAGCTCTTACCTAATCTAGTAAAGTACTATCTGAAGAATGCCTAACTAGAAAGCGTTAGAAAGCTGTGCTTATTATAGCTATAGCTTTACGAGATCTAGAGTTAGCTTTCTTACTATAAATAGCTTAAGGACACGTTGCTGTTAAGTTTTACACTTTAGACAAAGTCCGTAAGTAATCGTTTAATTAGGTCTTAGGAATAGGTACGTGCAGGGGTTCTTAAAGGGGTAGTTGTCTAGTTAAAGACTATAGCAACTAGGTTTGCAAGGAAGAGTATAGAGTAGACTATCTGTTTTATAAGCAGGGTTAAGATATTCTAATAACAAAGTTAATTAACAAAGTTAAACACGAACTATAAGGGTTGTGTTCCTGTAATCTATATACTAAGAAGATATAATGCTTGTTAACAAGCAACTAGAGTTAGTTTAATAAAATATATAAGAGTGCTTATAGACAAGCATATTATACTATGCTTATTAACAAGCAGTTACGTGTGTTATGCTTGTTAATAAGCAGTCACGTAACAACCCTAGGTGTTCTGTCTTTCTCTACTTATTGTTCCTTTAGAGAGGAGTTAGGGGTTTAGTTAAATAATACTTATTGCTGTGCTGCTCCCTCTGCACAGGATTATAACACTATTTCCCCTTCCTCTTTAGTTTGTCCTTAAACTACGTAATTGTATTTTAGAGATTTATATAATTTGTAATCTCTGTATCTAGTAACCTGTAAGTTAAGATGTCCTTATACGGTTGCAATATCTGTCTTGTATTAGAAATCTGTTAAGCTAATACACTTGCTAAAGTCCCCTGCAACTATTATTTCTTTAGCAGTTACAAGTGCTATATTATACTAGATAGTCTAAAAGGTCTAAAGTGTGCTAAGTGTATAAAGGCTAGCAAGCTATGTGTAAATATGTCTTAGTTGTTGTTAGATAAGACTTGCAAGAAGTATAAAAAGAAGGTAGAAGAAGATAAGTTGCTCCTTATAAGTGTTATTGCATAACTGTTGTGTAATAAGAAAATCCTAAAATAGGCAAATAAACGCGCGTAGTAAAAGGCGCTGTGTTTAGCAAATAGGATAGTTAAGGCAGGCGAGTTAGACCTAGCTAAAGAAGTTAATCCTAACTGTTCTGCAGCGTCTATTAGCATATGTGCTTTGCTAGCTACCTAGAGTGCTCTTAGCTTAATTAAAGAGTCTATAGCAAACTATAGTACTTATGTACTAATTAGCAGTAACTCTTAAGATATGTAGGTAGGTCCTATGTATTTTCTAAGTCTAGGTATCCTAACTATTTAACTAGATACCTTTGTTAGTTGCTATTTCCTTTATGTGTTACTATTTTTTTAACTTTCTATTTATCTTTGCTGTTAGCTTAATAATAGAAGTTCTGCTAGATAGGCGTTCTAGGGTTAGCTAGTTCTAATAGGGATATATAGAACACTAGATAGATCTTTGTAAAGAAAGTAGGGGGGAAATAGGAGGACAGACTACTTTCTTCCCTAATCTAGAAGACCTAGACTAACTAGACTAGGTAATTCCAAGATAGGAAGCGTATAGCCTAAAGAGGCAAGAGGAGTAAATATAGTAACAAAGATAAGATAATATAATAGGCAAGTTATTATATTAAATGCTAGGTACAGAACTAAGAGAGGGGGAAAGCAAGTAGTATTTATACTCTACTTCCGCTTCTCTCTATTACAAATCAGAAGGATCTAGAATAGTTATTACAAATAGATGCTTAGAAATCAAGAGTAGATTTCTAAGCAGATTGCGTAGGCAATTACGCAACCTACTAGCAGATTACGTAGGCAATTACGCAACCTATTAGCAGATTACGTAGGTGTATACGTAACCTACTAGTAAAGGCAACGTGTTCTTAAGCTATTTATAGTAAGAAAGCTAACTCTAGATCTAGTAAAGCTATGGCTATAATAAGCACAGCTTTCTAACGCTCTCTAGTTAGGCATTCTTCAGATAGTACTTTACTAGATTAGGTAAGAGCTAAACCTAATTAGGAAAGTACCTGTATTTAGGCCTAATATATATATTTAGGCTAAATAGCTTAAGTTGCCTTTTTAGGTAATAACTATTCCTAAAAAGGAAACTATCTAATAAAGATTATAAGAAGAAAGTCTTATAACTTTACAATCTTTGCATCTTTTAGCAGGTTAAGTCTGTAGTTAACTAAGCTTATCTGCTTAGAAATAAAAAAGGGTCTAACTTTAACGTAGTCTAGTTTTTTTATTAGTCTTTGCGTTTAACGTAATCCACTATCGAGTTGGCTACCCCATCGAGTTGGCCACCTAATGCACCCCCCTATTACTCCACCCCTGATATCTCAACACCACCGCAACTAATTTTGATGAAAAGTAGATAGAATTAATCGCCTGATGCAGCTGCACCTTTTGTGCAGGTTCTTTTGTTGTGCCCTAGCTCGCTGCATGTACTGCAGTGGGGAATACCCTGGCTGCTACCACTAGCTGCACGCCTCTCCTTACGCCTCACCTCCCCTGCCAGCACTACTGCGTCTCTCTAAGCTACTATATCCTCTGCTTCCTCCTGCGTAAGGGTCCCCCCTCTCTGTATACGCTTCCTTTTTCGGCTTCTACGCTTAGCTGCAGCAGCGTTAGCAGCTTAAAGCTTAACAATCTTACCAGCTAAAATGGTTCCAGTGTGCACTAGCATTTCTGCACCTTTCTGTATCTGCTGCACTATGGTTACAAGCGCTGTTAGAGAGGACCCAGCGTGGGTTTGAATACGGTTCTTAATCAGCGTAGATTGGGCCTGTAATTTAAAGGCGTTGCTAGGGGTCCTGGGGTCCTAGGGGGTGGTAGGCAGCGGTGGTGACGGCGTTTAAGGCTTAATCTCTAGCTTTGATAGCACCGCTCCTGGGTCTAGAGGCACTAAACTAGTGGCTCTGAATCCAGCTTTAATGTTATCTGACGAGAAAACACCTTGGTATACTGCTAGAAACGCTGCTAGGAATGCTAGCTTGTTAATATAGTTGATGTGGCTGTTTGCTAGGGCTCCTACTTCCTTCTTGTACGCACGCTTTAGGGGAGAGAAGCACCTAACGTCTAGGGGTTGTAGGATATAGGAGGCGTGCGTAGGCATACAGAGGGTAATAATGTTGTTCTCCTTGCAGATATCCTGGAATCTGATTGAGTTGTAGGACTTATAGCTATTAAGGATAAGCAGCCGGTGACTACTAACTGTACGCTGAGTGGTATGCTTAATAAAGTGCTGAAGCTAGGCAATCCCTACTTTATTGGTAGTCCAGCTATTATTAGATACAGCAATCCTCTAGTCCTTAGGATTATTGTGATACTAGGCTTAGTTGTGGTTCTTTCCTTTGAAGATGAAGAAAGGTAGGACGAGCCAGCCACCTGCACTAACGGCAGCGATTAGGGTAACCTACTCACGATCACCAGGTTGGCGTCTAATAGGGTTGAGACAAATCTCTGCTGCAGTGACCACCTTAATAGACCCCCCTACGCCTATCTGGAACCCAGTCTTGTCGAAGTTGTAGGTATCTTCATTAAGGATACCATACTTGGCTTTTACGCTGGCTACTAGCTCAAACCATAGCTTAATGATTGCAGGGTTGCTGCACAGGACCCTACGGTAGTCCCTAGGTCGTGATAGCTGAGATTTGATTTGTGGTTGACGTGAGATGAAGCGTTCTACCTAGTTAATGCCGACACAGGTGCCGGCGCGTACAGCTAACAATTGATCAGCTATACTGCGTACTTCAGCGTAAGAGGGGGCAAATCCACGAAGAGATAGGTCCCTTATACGTGCAACAAGACTCTCCTCTTCGCTCTTGGTGAGATTTGATCGGTTGGGGTGGGTATCGCGTCGGGAATGCATTCTAACGCGTTGGTTCGTCAGGGTACTCTGAGACACCCTGTACACTGAAGCAACGTGCCTAAGGCTTAGTGACGCGTTAGATTTAAGTAATTAGATAGCGAGGATTACCCTCTCTTTATAGGAAAGTGATCCTATATCTGGTTGTGGTTGCATTGTAGGTGGTTGAGAAGTTTAATAGGTCTTGGCATTGAGTGGCCAACTCGATAGGGTAGCCAACTCGATGGTGGATTACGTTAAAGGTTTTTTATAAGGAGATAGACTTTATCCCCCTCTTTTAGCTAAGGTACTGTTTTTCTTTTCTAGTTAACATAAGAGATTGCTTGTTCTTAAGCCTTGCTAATGTTTTCTAGCAATTTCTAGTGTACTTCCTTTAGTTTAGCTACTAAGGATAATGCTAATTTAGTCCAAACAGTTGTTTCTAGACTTCTAGTAAAGAGATTTAGGTGTCTCCTGTAATTCGCAAAGAACAGCGTTGTGCCTATTACTTCTAATAATTTATTGTTGTACGCAATCTGTGCTATAGGTAACAGCAAAACCTAGTTGTCTTACTGCTAGTTGCTGTATATTTGTAGGTATGTTTCTATAGTCTAATTTGTTCTTTTAGTCTGTTTATCTGTCTGCAGGTAATAGGCAGTTAATAGCTTCTTCTTAGTACCTATAGCTGCTAACAGCGTAGTCTAATAGTTTAATGTAAAGAGCTTATCTTAATTGCTAATAATAGATTCTAGTATGCTGTAGTATCTAATTACTTAATCTAAGAATACTTAAGCTAGTTGCTTAGCAGTATAATTGTATTAAAAAGGTATTATCTTAGCGTATTTAGTAAATCTGTCTACTATAACAAAGATTACGTTGTATATATATCCTGTAACAGGGTTCTTAGAGATAGGTAACTGCGTAACAAAGTCTATAGTAATGTTTATCTATAGTGCTGTTAGTAGCTCTATAGCCTGTATTTCTTTGTATTTTATGTGTGTACTATACTTGTTTTATTAACAATTAACACAGTTCTTAATATACTTAGTAACCTTGTCTTTTATATTCTTAAACTTATAGTGTCTTCTAATAAGTTCTATTGTACGCGTTATTCTAGGGTGTCTGTGTAGCAGGTTATTATAATAACTAGCTATTATTTCTTCTTAAAGTTCCTCTAGTACTTGTAATAGGATACGTTGTTCCTGCTAAACTTACATTATGTTGTTAAGTTGTTGTAATAGTCCTAGAGATCTATTGTTGTTAATTCCTAATACTGCAAACTAGTTTATTATTTTTTCTCTAGCAAGGTCGTAGCGTTAACTAAGTGCGTTAGCTCTACTATTGTCCTTGCCTAGCGTATACAATATCTTAAATTTGTACTGTCCTAGCATCTCTAACTAACGTACTTAGCGTTAATTTAGGACCTTAGTAGTAGTAAAGTATACTAGGTTCTTGTAGTTAGTGTAGATAGTAAGTTCTAAGCAACTTTCTGCATACGCTCTCTAGTGTTTTAGGGCTAATACAATTACAAGAAGTTCCTTGTTATGTACGTTGTATCTTTCCTCTAGTCTTAAGAACTTGCGTAAGTAGTACGTAATAGGGTGCTATAGTCTATCCTTTTCCTGTGTAATACACGCGCCTAGTGCAAGATCTAAGGCGTTAGTCTCTATACGCATTAGTTTACTACTTATAAACGTAATTAGCGTAGGTAGTGTAATATAGGCTTGCTTAAGTGCCTTAAACACATTGTCTTGCTCTTTCCCCTACTTAAATAGCGTGTCTTTCTGCGTAAGCTTTGTTAACAGAATTGCAATCTTAGAGTAGTCCTTAATAAAGCGCTAGTTAAAGTTAACAAATCCGAAGAATTCCTAGATCTGTTTAACTGTCTTTAGCGTTAGCTATAATTTAACTACTTCTACCTTTGTTAGACTAATCTTAACTCTGTATTATCCTATAATATACCCTAAGAATTTAACTTCTTTCTAGTGCTAGTTACACTTTTTAGGTTTTAGCTGTAGGTCTGCCCTCCTTAGGCATTCTAGTACTTTAGTTACGTGTTAAATATGCTCTTCTAGTGTCTTTAAGTTAACTAGGATGTTGTTTAAATATACTACTACTATCCTGTTAAGGTGTGCTCTAAGGACATTGTTAACTAACTCTTAGCACGTAGCTAGTGCGTTTGTTAGACTAAACAGTATAACAAGGTACCTATAGAGTCTGCATCTTGTTCTAAAGGCTATTTTCTATTCTTCTCTTTTCTTTATGTAAATAAGGTTGTATGCTCCTCTTAAGTCTAACACAGTAAAGTATTAAGCTTCTACTAGCTAATCCTGTAACTCTGTAATATTTAGGAGCAGGTAGCAGTTCTTAATAGTAATATTATTAAGCTTCCTAAAGTTAATGCAAGGTTATAGCTTACTATCCTTCTTTAGAACAAATATAATAGGGTACCCTGCAGGTAGTTCTAATTGTCTAATAAATCCCTTCTTAAGGTTCTCTGTAATGTACTTGCGTAGTACTTTAAGTTCCTTCTCTAATAATTAGTATAGCCTCTTAAAAGTTAGGTTCTTTCCTTCCTAGAGCTTAATCTTGTAATCTTAGGGCTTGTGCTTTAGCAGGGCTTTTACTGTAAGCTCTTCTTTAAACATTGCTGCGTACTATTAGTATATATTAGGGATAGCAGGAAGTGTACTCTCTTTCTCCTTAACTCTTGCTTTGTAATCTATTAGGCTCCTAGCATCTACAGAGTTAACTACTCTAACTTAGCGCATCTTATATGTTAAAGAGACATTGTTAATCTCCTTCTTATTTACTAGCCGCAACGTGCGCTGCGTAGGCATAGATACATTAGTGCTGCATTTACATCCTTTTAACAAAAGCTTCTCTTATACCTAGTCTATCTGTAGGTTATGCTTTTATAACTAGGAAAGTCCTAATATAATATTATACGTAGCCTTTGCAAAAACGTCTAGGGTTATTTCCTTATAGTGCCCCTTTATTTCTAGGGGTGTAGAGCTTACTTCGTACATAATAAATAGCTTGTCCAGCATTAATTCTCTATTAGCTACTTAGAGCAAGTAAGCTTGTTCCTTTAAGCGTAGGACGAGACCTGCTTAATACAACGCTTCTTAGGACATATAGCTTGCTTAGGCTCCTAAGTCTAAGAGTGCTAATCGTACTACTCTATTTAGTTTAATAGAGAGTTTAATAAGGTAATTAGTCTTAATAGAATTAATAGATTAATCCCTAGCGCTCTTAGGCGCTGTCCTAAAAAAGTCTCCTTAGCAAATCCGTTGTGTTTCTTATGTCCGCGGTAAACCTTACAATTAGGGTTTAGGCAGTTTTGCTAGTGCGCGTTGTAGCACTGTCTATTAACTACTAACTACATCTAAATCACTGCTTGTAGGTCTTTAGTACTAGGAAAGAAGGCACAGCTACGTTTGTTAATAAGATGCCTTTTGTACAAGTTATTCTAGTAGTTGTACTACTAAACACGGCAAGCAAAGTGTTCTAGAGAGAACTATCTGTTGTTTAGCTTAGAGTCTCGGTGTTTAAAATGTTAAAGTCGTACTTTAGTTAAAGACCTTAAGCACAGATTCTATTAGTTCTTAAGTATAAACAAGTACAGAAGATTAGGGTAGGTTATTAACTAAGCAAAGCTTGTAATAATAGGGTGCAATAAATAGTACAGAGGGGACTGTCTAGTTTAAGAGCAGGTTAAGATTCTAAAGACAAACTTAATTAATAAGGTTAAATATAAACTATAAGGGTTGTGTTCCTGTAATCTATATACTAGAGAGATATAATACTCGTAGACGAGCAACTAGAGTTAGTCTAATAAAATACATAAGGTTGCTTGTAGATAAGTATATTGTACTATGCTTGTTAACAAGCAGTTACGTAGGTTATGCTTGTTAACAAGCGGTCACGTAACGACCTAAGGTATTCTGTCTTTCTCTACTTGTTGTTTCTTTAGGGAGGAGTTAGGGGTTTAGTTAGACGATACTTATTGCTGTGCTGCTCCCTCTGCACAGGATCGTAACATAGAGCTGCTGCCTAGCGTAAGAACACTAAAATCTAGTATATATAAAGAGGACTTATAACGCCTATGCACAGAGAAGACTATAATAATAATCTATAAAAACTTACAGGTAGTATAAAGACGCTATACATATTCTTTTAACACTAAGTGTATTAAGATTAGAGCTATATATATAATATTATAACTATTATGAAAAAATACTGTTGTATTAGCGCTAGTAGGATAGAGAGGCCTTAATTACGTGCTATCTAGCAAAATATACTTACCTAGAGCTTACTAGCACTATAATACAACTACTAACATTGCTATATACCTATACTACTACACTACTCTACTCTTTCTGCGTAAGCACTATGTTATTACAGGCCTCTATTATAGTTAGTACTATAAATCTTAAGCCTAAGAATATTAAGAAGAAGGAGGAAGATAAGATAACAACTTTAGTAATTACTATAGGCACTTATATACTACCTAGCTTTACTGCTAAAGAGTAGAATAAGCTTATCTAGGTAGTTATTACAGCCTATTATAACAGTTAGTGCTAATAATACTAGAGGTTCTACTCTTAGAATAATAAGATTAATTATATTCTTAACTTCTAAGGCTAAGCTAAATCTACTAGCTAAAAGATTAGTAACGTAATCCACTATCGAGTTGGCCACCCTATCGAGTTGGCCACTCAATGCCAAGACCCATTAAACTTCTCAACTACCTACAATGCAACTACAACCAGATATAGGATCACTTTCCTATAAAGAGAGGGTAATCCTCGCTATCTAATTACTTAAATCTGACGCGTTACTAAGCCTTAGGCACGTTGCTTCAGTGTACAGGGTGTCTCAGAGTACCCTGACGAACCGACGCGTTAGAATGCATTCCCGACGCGATACCTACCCTAACTGATCAAATCTCACCAAGAGTGAAGAGGAGAGTCTTGTTGCACGTATAAGGGACCTATCTCTTTGTGGATTTGCCCCCTCTTACGCTGAAGTACGCAGTATGGCTGATTAATTGTTGGCTGTACGCGCTGGCACCTGTGTCGGCATTAACTGGGTAGAACGCTTTATCTTACGTCAACCACAAATTAAATCTCAGCTATCACGACCTAGGGACTACCGTAGGGTCCTGTGCAGCAACTCTGCAATCATTAAGCTATGGTTTGAGCTTAGTTATTACAGCCTATTATAACAGTTAGTGCTAATAATACTAGAGGTTCTACTCTTAGAATAATAAGATTAATTATATTCTTAACTTCTAAGGCTAAGCTAAATCTACTAGCTAAAAGATTAGTAACGTAATCCACCATCGAGTTGGCTACCCTATCGAGTTGGCCACCTAATACACCCCCCTATTACTCTACCCCTAATATCTCAACACTACTGCAACTAATTTTGATAAAAAGTAGATAGAATTAATCGCCTAATGCAGCTGCACCTTTTGTGCAGGTTCTTTTGTTGTGCCCTAGCTCGCTGCATGTACTGCAGTAGGGAATACCCCGGCTGCTACCACTAGCTGCACGCCTCTCCTTACGCCTTACCTCCCCTGCTAGCACTACTGCGTCTCTCTAAGCTACTATATTCTCTGCTTCCTCCTGCGTAAGGGTCCCCCCTCTCTGTATACGCTTCCTTTTTCAGCTTCTACGCTTAGCTGCAGCAGCGTTAGCAGCTTAAAGCTTAACAATCTTACTAGCTAAAATAGTTCCAGTGTGCACTAGCATTTCTGCACCTTTCTGCATCTGCTGCACTATAGTTACAAGCGCTGTTAGAGAGGACCTAGCGTAGGTTTAAATACGGTTCTTAATTAGCGTAGATTAGGCCTGTAATTTAAAGGCGTTGCTAGGGGTCCTAGGGTCCTAGGGGGTAGTAGGCAGCAGTAGTGACGGCGTTTAAGGCTTGATCTCTAGCTTTAATAGCACTGCTCCTAGGTCTAGGGGCACTAAACCAGTAGCTCTGAATCCAGCTTTAATATTATCTGACGAGAAAACACCTTAGTATACTGCTAGAAACGCTGCTAGGAATGCTAGCTTGTTAATATAGTTAATGTAGCTGTTTGCTAGGGCTCCTACTTCCTTCTTGTACGCACGCTTTAGGGGAGAGAAGCACCTAACGTCTAGGGGTTGTAGGATATAGGAGGCGTGCGCAGGCATACAGAGGGTAATAATGTTGTTCTCCTTGCAGATATCCTGGAATCTGATTAAGTTGTGGGACTTATAGCTATTAAGGATAAGCAGCTGGTAACTACTAACTGTACGCTGAGTGGTATGCTTAATGAAGTGCTGAAGCCAGGCAATCCCTACTTTATTAGTAGTCTAGCTATTATCAGATACAGCAATCCTCTAGTCCTTAGGATTATTGTAATACTAGGCTTAGTTGTAGTTCTTTCCTTTGAAGATAAAGAAAGGTAGGACGAGCTAGCTACCTGCACTAACGGCAGCGATTAGGGTAACCTACTCACGATTACTAGGTTGGCGTCTAATAGGGTTGAGACGAATCTCTGCTGCAGTGACTACCTTAATAGACCCCCCTACGCCTATCTAGAACCTAGTCTTGTTAAAGTTGTAGGTATCTTTATTAAGGATACTATACTTAGCTTTTACGCTGGCTACTAGCTTAAACTATAGCTTAATAATTGCAGGGTTGCTGCACAGGACCCTACGGTAGTCCCTAGGTCGTAATAGCTGAGATTTGATTTGTGGTTAACGTGAGATAAAGCGTTCTACCTAGTTGATGCTGACACAGGTGCCGGCGCGTACAGCCAACAATTGATTAGCTATACTGCGTACTTCAGCGTAAGAGGGGGCAAATCCACGAAGAGATAGGTCCCTTATACGTGCAACAAGACTCTCCTCTTCGCTCTTAGTGAGATTTGATTGGTTGGGGTAGGTATCGCGTCAGGAATGCATTCCAACGCGTTGGTTTGTTAGGGTACTCTGAGACACCCTGTACACTGAAGCAACGTGCCTAAGGCTTAGTAACGCGTTAGATTTAAGTAATTAGATAGCGAGGATTACCCTCTCTTTATAGGAAAGTGATCCTATATCTAGTTGTGGTTGCATTGTAGGTGGTTGAGAAGTTTAATGGGTCTTAGCATTAAGTGGCTAACTTAATAGGGTGGCTAACTTAATAGTGGATTACGTTAGCAGCTTTTAAAACATAAGCTATAATAGTAGCTAATGCTAAGGAAGATATTGCTTAACAATGCTTTAAGTTAGGTACTAGTAGTAAGTTATTACAGCTTTTTATTATAAATGTGTACTAACTCTTAACAGCTAAGTAGCTTTAAAACAGGCTAGAGGCTGTTATAAGAAGTAGGATAGTCTAGAGTATAAAATTAATCTTTGTGCACACTAGATAGCCCTTAGCAACTATAGAGAAGTTGCTATGAATAAGCTAGTAACTAGCAACACTCTCTAAACCTAAGGCTAAGGCAAAAAACAGCTCTTTTCTAAAGGCAGCATGCTTAAGAAGCTACTTTAGCAAGAGTATAAGCAGAGTCTTTAGAAGCTTATAAGTAACACTTTTAAAATTAAGAAAGTAAAAGAAGAGTAGATTACCTTCTAAGATTAGATGTTGCTAAAGAGTATAGCAATTGTAACTAATAACAACTAGAAGTAAGTTATTACATCTTATTATTACATCTACTTACTAATTATATTAGGGAAACTAATCTTCTAGATCTCTTAGATAGAATAGACAGTAATATTTAGCTTACAGGCTACTGCCTGTATATTACAGCTTCTAATAAAGATAAGTATAAAGAGAAGATTAAAGAATCTAATACTAAGCTTAAAGAGTATTTTTAGTCTATGCTAAATAAGTATAAGACTAATAAGCAGTTCTACTAGGCAAAAGATAAGGCAGATAAGGTAGATAAGGCAGATAATAATAATCACAAGATAGAGATAGAGAGTAACTAAGATTAGATATGCCCCTAGCGTTATAGCCTAGTATTACAGCTAATTAACACATTTAATGCCTGTTGTATAGACTTCTAAGGCATCTATATCTTTATATTTCCTTATCTTTACCTAACTAACAACTTAGTATAGTAAATTAAATCTATAGTTAGCTCTTGTTCTGCAGATAATTACTAGCACTTTTTCTAGACCTTATATTTCTAGAGTTATAGCTTCCTCTTCTATAAAGCCTTCTATAAAGTAATTTGTATATCTTTTTTACTTCTAAGCTTATTACACAAATTCCTTATAGCTTTTTATTATATATATAGCATTACTATCTCTAAACTTAGAGTCCTTTTACTCTAGCCTACCTAAAATCCTTTTGTCCTATACCTTTTTCGCTTATTAACTTATTGAAAGTGCTTTTCTAAGTCTAGTATCTCTTCTTAAGCAGCTACGTTCTACAGACCTAGATTACTAAGAGTAACTTACAGCCTAGGATACATAGTAGGGAAGCACAATATAAGAAAGCAATCCTACTAGTAGAAAACTAAATTAGGATGCTCTATCTTGCTTTAGCAAAGTCTAGAAGCACTATAGAAAAGCTGCTAAGATAGAAGATAGTTACCTATATATTTACTGTTATAACTATAGCTAAGCACTCTAGCACCTAGCTATAAAAGCTGTTAAGATAAAGTACCTGCTTTAGCACCTTAAAACTTAAGCCTACAGAGAAACTAAAAGTCCTACTTATACTTTACTAGACCTCTAATTACGTCTACACACTACACGCTAAAGAAACTAGGATTAGTCTTCTACTATTCTAGAATACTCTTATCTAGCTTTTAAAGAAGAGCTTGTTTACTTTATTATTAACAATAACGTCTCTTTTTAAGCAGTTAAGCATCTATTATTCTAATATTTTATCT
The DNA here is from genome assembly GCA_004011705.1 of Ascochyta lentis. Taxonomy (NCBI): domain Eukaryota; kingdom Fungi; phylum Ascomycota; class Dothideomycetes; order Pleosporales; family Didymellaceae; genus Ascochyta; species Ascochyta lentis. The sequence goes on from RZGK01000002.1 coordinate 140,819, forward strand.
GCTTCCTTAGGCCTAAGGCTGTAATAATTACCTGTTATAAATTTAGCTAGATATTCTAAGCTTAGTTCAAGGCTGCTAAAGACAGACTTCTCTAGAATCTTAGATTAAGTACTAAACTGTCTATTGTATTAGACGTCTAGACAGTAAGCAATTACCTAAGTTTTCTAGCTATTAAGGGCTACTATATTAACAAGAGCTAGAAACTATAACAAGTTCTTTTAGACTTTATTCTAATGTGTAGAAAACATACTAGCTTCTCTTTAGCATAGTAAGTTCTCTAATTTCTATAGAGAACTAAAATATTGAGACGTCTGTAAGGTATTTGTTATAATAATATAAGTAATAACAGTACTTTAACACAGTCCTTATAAGAGTTGCTAGAAGAGCGCAACATTACCTAGGACAAAGAAGAGAACACTATCTTTTATCTTACATATATTATTAACCTTATTGTGCAAGACATTATACTACATCTTAGGCTTAATAGACTAGAAGAGATAAAGAATGTAGAAAGACTATAGAGATGTTATATTTAAGGTATTACTAAGAACATATCTGTTCTAAACTCTCTCTATAAGGTATTTATTCTTCATTATATATATTTATTATATTCTAAGTGCTATACAGATCTAAGCTATCTACATTGCAATAGATATTTTACTACAATAATTTAAGAGATTTCTTATACTATAGAGTAATTTACTAGCAAATTAACAACTTTTAGTTATCTAAGATATTAAGACTAGGTAGAACTCTATATATACTATATATAAGCGTATACTTAAGCTCTAGCCTTATATTAATAAATAGCTAGAGCAGGAAATTATACTTAAAGCTACTAGTTGCAAAGAATGTACTTCTACTTATATTAAGAGAGCAGAAGCTAATTTTAAAGACCTTAAGAAACTTTAACTTATAGTAACTAAGTAGCAGCACCTACAGGCTGTTATAAAAATACTGTAATAATTTAAAAAAGCAACTAATTCTCTAAGCAGGACTTAAAGACTACAAATTCTATTTATCTAGATAATATATAACTAACTGTTTAGTTACCTAGATTAGATAATCTATAAGGTTAGTAACAACTTTAGTTAAGCTAATAACTTAGAATAGCTCAGAGTTATAAAGGCAGCTGCAGAAATAGGTACTACAAAACTGTCTAAGTACTATTTAAGAACAGATAAGAGTTAAGGTTTCTTATTTAACTATACAACTATCTTAGATCTAATATAGAAGCTTACTACGTATAAGGTAAAGTTATTATAGTTAGTTATTACAGTTCTCTACTAACTGTCTACCTAGAACAACACCTAGAACCTTTAAGATAAACATATATACTAAGACTAATTCTTTAACTATATAGCGCGTTATAACAGTATTATTCCTAGTAGCTCTATAATAGTATAAAACACTTCTTCTTAGCAATTTAGAGAAGATAATTAGTTCTAAAGGCTAGCAACAACTACCTAGTAAGCTAGCAGGAGCTTCTTAAGTTTAGGTTTATCTAATAAGGATAGGTATTAAACTTAGCAGGAAGGTAAGGCCTATCTTAGCACTCCTCCTGTTTAACTAGTAGAAAACTTTAATCTGCTAGAATAGTAGGAGACAAATACTATAAATTACCTATAACTTGCTTATATAGTAAAAGATGTACTTTTAGTACTACTTATAGAAGTAGAAGTTAAGTAAGTGTTTAACACTGTAAGAGATATAATTAGAGATTAATAGTATAGGCTTAAGGCTATAAAGATACACTAGATTATAATTCTTAAGGATTATTTCTCTCTAGAGCAGTAGTAAGAGAGGGAGAAGAGAGAAGGAGGCCCTAAAATAGATAAGGTAGAGAATCTTTTTAAGCTACCTACCTATTCTAGTATAAATACAGAGGATTGCCTTAGTGCTAATATAGAGGTTTATTTAAGTAAAGATACAGATAATTATATAAGTAAAGATAGAGAGGTTATAGAAGTAGAAGATAACAGCAGTAGTACTAAGGAAGAGCCTCTAGTAACACTATCTTAGTAAGAAGCAAGACCTTAGAAAAGAGCTAAGCTAATATAGTACTAGTAAATCCTAGATTTATAGTTATAATAAATAGCTATTATAACTTCCTCTTTCTATAACTGTAATAAATAGCTGTAATAACTATTTCTTACTATAACTATAATAAACTGTAACTGTAATAAATAGCTGTAATAACTATTACTTACCTTATACTAGTCTTCTAGTACCTTAACTACTTATATTAGATGTATATATTTAACGCTAGAACTAAGATAAGTACACTACCTACTTCTACTCTACTCTACTCTACCTTGCCTCTACTACTAGTCTATGCAGCCTCTACCTTACTCTTACTACTAGTCTGTACAGCTTCTACCCTGCCTCTACCTCTAGTCTGTGCACCCTCTACCCTGTCTCTACTTCTAGCCTATGCAGCCTCTACTCTACACCTACTACTAGTCTGTGCAGCTTCTTTCCTACCTCTACTACTAGTCTGTGCAGCTTTTATTCTACACCTACTATACTCTATAGTACGCTGTACTTATTTGCTAGCGTATATAGAAGTAGCACTATAGGCCTAAGTAAAGTAAAAAAGTTAGTAAGTAAACAGACTAGAAGAAGGAAATAACTTACCTGCTTACCTTATACCTTCTTATTAGGAGAATATAAAGTAGTAGGTAATTTAGAAGGTACTATTATTAAAATTAAGTAGAGTAAAGTAGTTAAATAATTAAATAGTGTTACAACGTTACTAAACGCTAGATCTACCTACTAGAAGCTTAGCTTACCTAGACCTACTCTATCTAAGGTTAGGCTAACTTACTAATAGATCTAAATCTCTTCTTGCTTATGCTATGTATATAACGTGTTAATCGCCTATATTAAGTATACTAAGCAATTAACTAATAGGAGCACAGGACGCTTAATAAGCATATAAATAGTAACCTTAGTAAACACCTACATATAAATTAATAATCTATCTCCTACTTATTCCTAAGCTAGTTATCTAAACAACAGTTATAAGCCTAGCTTTTTAAGACTAGGATAATCTCCTCTTATATATTTAGCTAGGATACACTGCTTAGTAACTACTCCTCTTATATCTTTACAACTCTAATTAATCTACGTAATAACCAACGCCCTAATCTCTAAGGGAGCTTATACGCTTACTAATTAATCCTAATAGCTAGAACAGTATATCTAACTCTAATTCTATGCTATAAGCAAGAGAATATAGAAGCAGGTTAATCTATTAGCTAAGAATGCAATTCTAATCTATAAAGCTAAGCCTAAGAGGCTAGAGCTACCTAGCTTAACAACCTTAGACGCTGCTAATCTATATAAGATACAGATTGCTAAGTATAGAGCTAAATTAAGTAACTAGGCCTCTTAGTCTGCGCGCTTGCAGAACCTATAGACCTAGGTTAACTCTATAGTAGATCTAGCAATTATAACTCTAGCTATAATAACGCTTATTAAAAAGAAGAAGTTAACTCTCTAAGCCCTAATTAAAGTACTAAAGAAGGAGCTAGCTCTATCTAATACTAGTAAGAAGAACTTAGTATGTGTACAGTACTAAGCTTATCTGCAGAAGGCTAGGCAGAGCTAGCAGAATCCTAAGAAATAGCACTAGGAATAGAACCTTCTATACAGTAAGGCTAAAGCTCTTAAGATTACTAATGTAGAAAGCAAGCTTGCAGTATATAACTTCTTAGACTTGTTAACAAAGATTGCCCTAGACTAGTCTAGGGCTATATAACAGTCTATTATCTAGAGCTTAGTACTAGGCAAAATAACGCTTACTCTAGATAAAGTTAGCAGAGTATATTTAGGTCTTCTTTAGGAGCACTCTGTTTAAGCTCCTTATAGCTTAGGCAGGGTGTTTACTACTATAGGTTAATAAGCTTAGATATAGTCTTAGACACAGTTATTATTAAACAACTAATCTAACTAAGAGAAGATTAACTACCTATATAGACAATTGCACTTTTAGAAGCTAATTAACTGTAACCTGTTAGAGGGAGCTCTTATAAGTAAACTATTTACCTCTAGTAATTAAGTTAAGAAAAAGAGTCTAAAACGCCTAAATAAACCTAAGTACAAGGACTAGAAGAACAAGGTTATTAAGAAGGGATAGATAAAGGATAGTAACAACGCTATAACAAGCAGCAGCAACTACCTAGGATAAATTGTAGCAGCACTAATAGATCCTAACTTAATAGTACCTTAATCTATAGAGTACAGAATCTACTTAATTATAGACTTTAACGCTTATTCCTTATTAAACAGTACTATCCTTAATAACAGAGCAGCACTCTACTTAGTTAACAAGCTTAAGCTTATTAATTCTACTACTTTCTAGAAAGCTAAGAAGCTTACTTGTGTAGAGGCTAGCACCTAGTCCTTTCTAATCCTAGGTACTAGTACTAGAGTAATTAAGAAAGTACTACATAGAAAGAGTAGGGAACGTATAGAAGATCTAATCCTTTACAATATTACTGTAGTAGAGAGATTTTACGTTAATATAGTATTAGAAGCCTAATTAAAGAAGGTAGGTGTATAGTACTTAGGATTAGATTTAACACTGCGTATTAGCTTATTACAAAAGAGCGTTGTACTAGCTACTTTAACGCACTATTATAACCTTACTTTTATAGAATATAAGCTACTATTAATCTATCTAGTTGTTATAAGCGTAACTCTATCTACCTAGAAGCTTAGATTATAGACTACTTACCTTAGATCTAATAATAAGGATCTATAGCATGCCTAAGCAGGGCATCTAGGACCTATAGCGCTCTAGGCACTTATAAAGAACGCCTAAAACGTTAGGATTAACAGAACCTTATATTAGCAGTGTAAGCACTATGCTATAACCTATGCTAGCTAAGTTATATCTAAGAGGCTAAAGAAACAATCTCTCTAGCTATACTAGTAGATTGTATAGAGTCTCTTTAATATGCCTAAGGGTTATCTAGAAGAAGTATAGATGTTGCTAATTAAAGATAGGTACAGTAGGAAGATCTATACCTACCTAATCTATACTAAGTTATTAGATAAGATTATAAAGGTATTTAAGAAGTTTATAAACATTCTTTATATACATTATAAGCTCTATTTATCTGTAATTCTCTAGAATATTAACGTTACTATACTACCTTAGTGTAGCTAATTACAATTTAGTGTATAAGCAGAGAATTATAGTATAGAAATCTAGAGTACTCTAACGTATACACATAAGCTAAATAGAAGAGTAGAAAGAGCTAGGCAAGGAATTATTACTAAGTTAATTAAAATAAGGAGTAGAGCTAACCTTCTAGTAAAGCTCTAGCTAGAGGTAGTAGCAGCAGCTACGTAGCTGTATAATATAAGCCTATCTTATAGCTACAAGATAATTGCTTCTAATACAGTATTAGATAATTAGTTTAGGTAGTACTTTAAGTACTACTAACTAGAGTAAATCTGTTACTACTTAGCAGATCTCTAGCTAGATTAGAGTAGAATTTATACTTATAGATACTAAGCATATCCCCTAAACAGAGAATAAGCAGCTAGGTATAATAAGCAAGGGTTTAAAGTAACTCTAAGGGGCTATATTAGATATCTAGTAAGATACAGAGCGTCTAATATATACAGAATATAGATCTCTAAGCTTAATTAGGTTATAACTATATATAATATTAATTTTAATAAGAGCTTATTCTATAAGGATAAGAAAGCAGTAGAGTACCTATAAGAGGAGCTTAAGTTAATTATAGACCTATTGTATAAAAGTAAGGTTAGAGACGCAGAAGAAGTGTTTAAAAGTATTTTTAATTAACTCTATACAGCAGCCTATAAGCAGGCAGGCACTAATAATGTAGGTTACTCTTAGCAGCAGCTAGAGAGTAAGAATCTAAGGAATAATAATTAACTACCTAGCTAGCTAGTAGATTATACTAAATAAGGAGCATCTCCTATATAAGTAATAAACAAGGCTAGTAAGTTATAAGGAATATACGCAGAGAACCTAGAGTATTTAGGCCTAAGAATACTAGAGATTATATCTAAGCCTAGTGTTGTATACCCTAGTAGCTTCTAGAAAGAGCACTTACCTAGAGAAGTAAGCCTACTAAGAGGAGTAAGATTAGAAAGATCTAGGTAATATAACGCTGTACCTACGCACTCTAGAAGCGCTGCTTCTACAGCTCTAGGTGTTAAGGGTAACGTAGCTACTGTAGAAGACTTAAATTAATTAGAGGTAGTACTAATTCTAAGCTTACAACTAGTAAGAAGGAGTAGAAGGTTATACTATCTAGATCTAGAGGATCTTAGAAGTAATACACTAGAGGCTTACTTTCTTTTATATAACTACTAGACAGATTATAGAGAGAGCTACCTATTAGATAAGTTAATTCTATTAGGATTAACTAGCACTAAGCTTAAAACAGTATATACTATAATATAAGTATTAGCAGAAAAGAAGAAGAAACTACTAGTTCTAAGCTAAGCTTAACAGCTACACAGGGACTAACTTTCTAACTCCCTATAATAATAGAAAGATCTACTCTCTTACCTATACAGGCAGCTATTTAAGAAAGCTATAGGCAAAGAGATTACTACTCTATATAACGCAGGGACCTAGAAAGTAATTAATTTACTTACTAGAGATAATAAGCTACTACTACTTAAATAGGTATTTACGTATAAACTAGATTAGAATAGCTACTTTCTTAAGTGTAAAGCTAGGACAGTAGTACGTAGAGATCTCTAAGTTATTAATATAATCTAGTCTACCTACACAGTAATACTTGCTGCTAGGTCTTTTAGAACTGCTATAGCAATTACAGCTAAATTTAACTTAGAAATTATGTAGTATAATATTATTAGCGCTTTCTTATATGCCTACAGAGATTACTAGCTAGTAGTAACCTATAAGCTACTAGATAGGTATAAGATACCTAGGAAATGCGTTTAGCTTAAATAAGCACTGTATAGGTTAAAAGACTTACCTCTTCTATAGTATAAGGAGCTCTCTTAAACACTAAGAGCAACTAGGCTTATAGTATCTAAAGAAGAGCCTTGTTTGTTCTTTAGTAGTAATTGCTAGATACTACTGCTCTTCTACGTTAATAATATACTAGTAATAAACTACTCTACCTAGATCTCTAAAGCTAAGTATATTGTAGATACAATTACAGCAGCCTATATAATTAAAGAGCGTAGTCTAGTACAATAGTTTCTTAATATTAGAGTACTTAGGAACTAGAAACAGCAGATAATAACGCTTGTTTATAATAAGTATATTAACAAAATTGCTAAAAAGTTTAACTTTAATAAAACTAGACTCTTTCTATATACTCTACTCTCTACTATAGATCTAGTAAAGAGCACTAGAGAAGCTACTAGGCAGGAGATTAAGAGCTATTAGGAAAGAGTAGGATTAGTGCTATACACTATAATTATACTGTAACTAGATATAGCGTTTACAGCAGCTAAACTGTCTCTATACCTTACTAATCTAAGTAAGAAGTACTTTAAAGCAGTATACTAGACAATTATCTACTTATACTAAACTAGGTATTAGTTAATTTAATATAGTAGGCATAGTAGAGCTAAGCTGCTTATTTATAGTAACGTATTATTTGCTAATAATGTTAAAACTTAGTAATTATCCTATAAATACCTTAAAATACTCTTTAGTAGGCTAATAGTATAGAAGGCGTTCTAGCAGGCTACTATTACTACCTCTACTACTAAGGCAGAGCTCTTAGCACTTAAGTATATTACTAAAGAGACTATAGCGCTTAAACAGCTATTTACTAAGCTTATACTAATTCTAGAAGCTGCCTAGATAATCTTCTATAACAACTAGTAAACAATTTAGCTAGTAGTTAGAGAGAATAAGTGTATAACAACGTAGCTGTACTATATAGATATACAAAATATGTAGTTATAATAAGAGTACACTATAGGTACGTTTAAAGTACTTTACCTCTCTACTAATAGTATACTAGTAGATAGATTAATAAGAAATCTATTAAGGTAACAGTTTAAGAGGTTTAGAGACTAGCTTAATCTTGAGAATATAATTATAATAGTTATAGAAGAGCAAGGTATAATTATATATATAGATTAGAAGAGAGAATAGAGTATGATTAAGGAGTAAAGCTCTATAGCCTTAGGCCTAATCTAAACAGAAAGGAGTTTACTAACAAACTTATTAATAAGAGTATTAATAAGCTTAACAGCTCTCTTCTTATAGTGCTTACCTAGAGCGTAGACCTTATTCTTGTTAGTAGCAGCGTTAGTAGCAAAGGCAAAAGCAGCAGGTATAGACAAGGACAGCTTAGAGGAGAAGAAAGGCAGTAAGAGAGATCTATAGGCAGCAACTACAACCTTAGCAACTACTAATACTATATAGAACTTAGTTCTTAATTTCTTAAGAGCTAAATCTGTAGGCTAGAGATTACGCTGTACAGCTACTAGGAGCTTACAGGCCTTAGAGAAGGTAAGTAAGAAGCTATAAGTATTAGCTAGTAATTAATAGATAAAGAAGTAGAAAGATCTTACTAGAGGTTGTAGTTATACCTAGAGGCATAGCGCTAGCAGCAGAAGCTGCTACCTAAGTAATTATAGTACTTACTGTCTAAACAACTAGCTAAGACACTATTAATACACCTTAGGCATAACTTCTTATACTAGGTTGTTTTAGCACTATAGGTGCTAGAAGCAGAAGTGTAGAGTAGAGACAATATCTGCTTATTCTTATTACCTAAAGACATATAAGGCAGTAAGAGCAAGCGCAGAGGTAGAAGTAAGGCAGAGTATAAGAGTAAGCGTAAAAGCAAGTATAAAGGCAAGCAGAGTAGTGCAGAGAAGAAGAAGCATAGTAGTAGTACTAACAATAACAATAACAGCAGTAGTAGTAACAGCTAGCAGAGTAGCAAGCCTAAGAGAGAAGCTAGTAGTAAGCTTAAAGAGCTTAGAGGTAGTAAGGTAGCAAGTAAGGCAAAGCGCCTGTAGGAAGATTAGGCAGTAGACATAGTAGTAGTATATACCTTCTACGCAGTAGAACGTTTCTATAGGTATTAGCGTTTAAGTAATAGATATAAGTACAGATTAATTAGAGGAGTACTAACCTTAACTATAGTGTAGAGTTATACTAAAATAGAAGGTAGAATAAGCAATAAATTAGTGTTATAGAAAGCTTACTTACTAATTTCTTAGTATATATAACATATGCCTAAATAAAAACTAGTATAAGCTCTTAAATAGGTATGTCTTATGTACTTAACTTGCTTAAAAGGTATATTACAACGTTACTAAACGCTAGATCTACCTACTAGAAGCTCGCCCTACCTAGATCTACTCTACCTAAGGTTAGGCTAACTTACTAACAGATTTAAATCTCTTCTTGCTTATACTATGTATACAACGCGTTAATTGCCTATATTAGGTATACTAAGCAATTAACTAATAGGAGCACAGAATGCTTAATAAGTATATAAATAGTAATCTAAGTAGACACCTATATATAAATTAATAATCTATTTCCTACTTATTCCTAAGCTAGTTATCTAAACAACACTTTAAGTATTTTATTCTAGAGCTAGAGAAGTCTCTTATTATAGAAGTATTCTGCGTTAAGAATAGCATCTCTGCTTAGCCCTTAGGCTAGTAGTTATCTACTACCTTTCTAGTTACCTTCTAATAAGGTGTTAATTATCTCTTCTAGAACCTAGTAGACTAGGTTACCTAGGTGTATTAGGTATGCTCTTTCCTCTAGTTCTATAGAGTAAAACAGGTTCTATATAGTAGTAATAAACACTCTCTCTATATTATTAGAGAACTACTTATATATGCCTTTAGAGAAGTATATACACAGGTTAGAAGATACTAAATATAAGTAACTTAGTACTAAGTTATACTCTGTAAAGGTAGCTAACTAGACCTTCTATAGGCCTATAGACTTAACTATACTATTACTATCTAGGTAATTAATAGTTAGATTATAGAGTTGTTAGATATTAAGGTAGTTACTATTAAGGAATATAGCTACTAGCCTTTAATAGAATAATTTATATTCTAGGTAGAGGTTGTCTACTACTTACTAACTAATAAGGTTTAGCTCTACTTCTAAGTTATAGAAGACTTAGAGTAGTGTTAGGGACCTATTAAAGTTCTAGAAGAATATAGTAACTAAAATATAGGTTTATTTCCTCTTAGTTTTAGGCTATAGTTATAGTTAGAATAGGTTAGTAACTAGGGCTTTTCTTTTCCTAACTCTGTTATTAACTAGAAATTTCTATTATTATTTCTCTTATAGTAGGAGTTATAGCTACTACAGTTTTCCTAGTAACTCTTTTAGTTGCCCTAGTCCTTATTTTAACTCTAGCTATTATTGCTGTTATTTAACTAGGTAGCTACTAGAGTGCTATTACTCTAGCTATAGGATAGTGTGCCTCTACAGCTAGCATATTTCTTATTCCTCTTCTAATTAGAAGATATAGCATACTTCTTACTATAGTTAGTATTCTTACTCTTATAAGTAACTATAGAATAAGCTACTATCTCTATATTATAGAGAGCTTATTTAAACTCCTACTATTACTAGATATTATCTAGGCTACTGTTACGCTAAATTTTCTATTAGAGCTAAGGTAGAGTTTTAGACTATATAAAAGTAATTTTAAAGTTATAGTTATTAGTACTATTATTAAACTTAAAGAAGCTGTGTAGTAGTAGTAACTTCTAGTAATTTAATAGTATTAGAAAGATGTTAACTATATTACCTTCTCTTTACCTAATATTAAAGAACTTAGTATAGTTCTTATACTTAGTAAGAACAAGGTCTTATATAAGTTACTTCTCCTCTGCTTTAAGGTTAGACTATAATTAGATAGATCTCTAGTTAATCTATTACTAGATTAGTTTATAATAGGTACTAAACTAATTAGGTACCTATAGCCTAGTAGGTTCTTATAATAGAGTCTTCTAGTACTTAAGTATATTAGAAGGCTGTCTTAATATTCTTAATCTACTAATTTACTTACTATAGAGATAGAGCTCTACTCTTAGTACCTAGCTTAGGTTTAGATTAAATGTTGTTTAATACTTAAATAATCTTTCTAGCCTTATTAAACGCTAGCTAGTTAGGTTCTAACTAGTATCTACTCTTAGTTAAGCCTAGAGCTTATAAAGCTTAGTTAATCTAGTTTCTTTAGATAGCTAGTCTAGCCTTAGTAGCTTTAGTAAGCTCTACTTTAAAAAGGTTCTTAAGAAGTTACTTAATAAATAAAGGCTAGCCTGTAGTTAGAATAGCTACAGATTCTACTCTAGGTACTTTAGTAGCAGCTAGAAAGTCTTTATTTAAACTAGTTACTAGCAGAATAGTATATCTATTAGAGGACTAGTAGAGCTGTAAGCCTATTTGTCTTCTAATTTAGTAGAACCTATACTTAGTTATTAGATATACTAGGCGTTATATTAGCCTAAAGTATACCTAGTAGTAATAAGTTTACTGTTAGGTAGAGTGCCTAGCTAATAATATAGTACTGTTCTAGCTACAGATTACTTATTAGAGTAATTATACATACCTTTTAGAGTTACTTTAGCATAGTAGGCAGAGCTGTGTTCTAATATTATAATTGCTCTAATACCTAAAGCGTGTACGTAAGAGTATATAGATTAAACGTAGGTTTAAGTCTAGAAGCAGTTATAATTATAAAGAGTCTCTTTAGTAATATTATTAATCCTAGGTCTTAACCTACTAGGTCTAATACTCTGTATATTAGGTTGTTATACCCTGCACAGGTATAGAGTTAGCTAAGCTAGCCTAGAATAGGCTAAAAGCAGGTATATGTGTTTAATTACAGGGCTAGGCACGTATATAATTACAGAGCTGTTACTAAGAGCTGCTAGAGGGTCTAGTACTAGGTACTCTTTAGGTGTAGGTTAGGCCCTATTAAAGAAGAGAGATATTATTAGGTAGAGTGCCTAGCTAATAATATAGTACTATTCTAGCTATAGATTACTTATTAGAGTAATTATACATACCTTTTAAAGTTGTTTTAGTATAGTAAGCAGAGCTGTGTTCTAATATTTACTACTACATTATACATAGAATACCTCTAGGTATCTATTAAGTTACTATTAGGGCTAGGCTGTTGTAAGCCTAGTGCATTGTTGTTACTAGCAGTATATTAGCAATGTTAATTTCTAACTATAATAATAGGTATAGAAAAAATTAGATATCTTTTAACTACCTCTTCTAAGAGAGAGTATAAAGGATTTAAATTATAAGAGCACTATAGGCAGGTAAGAGAGATAGAATAAGAATATATAGTATTAGATAAGATAAGAGATAAATTCTTAGAAATTAAGCTTCTAAGGATTTAGAGGAATATATACGTGTATATAGGCTCTAAAAGGTTACTATAGTTACTTTAAGGTATTTCTAAGAGTTAGCATACCTAAGGTAGAAAGCCTCTAATAGTATACTACTTTAGTAGTACTCTAGCTTATACTTTTAGTATAGACTAGAGCTCTGCTTTAGAGCTAATATATTTAAAATAGAGTTATAAAAACTCTATAACCTTTACTCTAGAGGTTATTCTCTATTAAATCTATCTTGTATTTTACTAGCAAATTTTCTTAGAGGTTAGCTCCTTACACTACTACTACTACTACTACTACTACTACTACTACTACTACTACTACTACTACTACTACTACTACTACTACTACTACTACTACTACTACTACTACTTTTTAATCTTCTTGTAATGAAAAATACAAATACAATACTAGAGATAGACGAACACCACGCTATGCCAAAAGCCAAGTTAAGAAACCGCAGCTACAACTTTTCCAAGACGGAACAGAGTTCCTGATATCATTAGATCAACCCGCTCCGCCCCTCCCTAACGACCCTCAAACTACTCTCGCAATCCCCGCAATACCCTTGCACCCACTTCTGCACCTCACCCCCGCCCTTGCCGGCTCCGTGCAGCATGTTCCCGACGCGCAGACACTTGTGCGTTTCGTCGAGCAGCCAGTGCTCGTACGCGGCGTGCACGACTTCCAGCTCGATGCGGTTGACGACGCGCAGGGCGACGAGCAGGTCGTGGCGCTGGGAACTGAGGTTGCGGCGGGTGCGCTCGAGGCGGCGTGGGCTGTGGGTTGTGGGGTCGTAGAAGGCGTTGGGGGGTGCGGTTGAGGAGGGGTGGTTGAGGAGGTGGGTGAAGGTTTGGTGGCTGGATGGTGTTAGTGGATGCAGAGAGGGGGTGAATGAGCGTACCATTTGTTTTCTGAGAGGCCGTCGGTGGGCAGGGCGAGGTCGAGGCTGGTGTCGTTGGGGTTGGCGAAGGCGTCGGCGATGTCGCGGAGGTAGACGGATCGCGTCATGCTGATGGATGGGCCGACGCCGAGACGCGACATGTAGCTTGCGGCGTTGCGCTCGTTCCACCATGCCCAGCTGTCTTTGGAGGTGAAGAAGAAGTTGGCTCCTCCGCTGAGGAGCAGCAGCACGACCAGCAGTTTGTGTGTGGAGACGACGTTGCCGAGACCGGCGAAGATGGCCAGCACCCAGCTCATGACTGTCGACAGGACGCTGATGATGACGTTTCCGATGTACTGCGCGATGAACGAGCCTGTTGTCGTTGGCCGCAGCTTGAACTTGCGCGGACGGTTCGGCGGGGGGATGTCCTCTGCGTTCATCTGCACCGCTTGCGTGTTCACGCCGATCTGACCGAAGATGTTGGTGACCTTTCCTGTGCTCTTGTTGTGTCCCAGACGAGCAACTTGGTCGTTGACCACGTCGACGAGGTCTAACGATTCAAGCTCCAAATCTTGAAGACCCTGCCGCTCGATGAGCTTCTTCGCGATGCGCGGATTGCGCTTCCAGTCGATCTTGGTGTGGACAGCAAGCTTGCACCTCGCCTTGGACACGTGCGTGATGACAACCTTGCTGAGCAGCACGAACCGCTCGTGTCCTGGCAGATACCACGGGGTCTTCCTGTCCGATACCACATAGCAGAGGTGGTCGTTCAGGACTTCGATGATCTGATAGTCGTTGATGACGACAGTAGCTCCGTTCTTACCGGGCTGTACAATCTCGTACTCAAAGTCACGGCGCTGATGGGTCTTGTCTGTGGCTGTCCAGGGCCCTTGCACGATGCGCTTCGCCAGGCGTTCCCTATACAAGAGCTGGAAGACGGCACTTTTGTCGCCGAAGAGGATGTGGAAGAGGGCTTTCGCGCTGATCTCGTACTCCTTCTCAACGGCGACTCGCGTCATGCCGGCAGGAGCAAACATGACTGGCTGGGAGGGTAGTTTGAACTTGGCTGTGCCCTTGCTGCCGCCGACGCCAGACGGCCCAAATAGATTGCCGTCTATGCGAAGACTTGTCTTGATGTTCTTCCCGCCGTACCCGGGATCCATTGGCGTGTCTGGAGAGATCTCCTCCCAGCCTTCTTCGCCTGCAGAGTGCTGGTTATCGTCGCCCTCCATCCTGATGAGTGTTTTGATGACCTCCTCCATGCCGTGCTCATTCGAGGTTGCGTTGCGAACGAGGAAGTTGAGGCGTCGCTGAAGCAGCTTGAGGGGTTCGAGGAAGGTTTTGACTGTCACCCTAGTCGCGCCGTCTTCTCTGGCGCCGGTCTTGAAGTGCAGGAAAAGGAAGTCGCAGTCCTTGCCCGGTGCTGCGGTAACCTCGTCGATCTGATTCATGACGATTCCAGTGATGAGCACGAGGCCGAGGTGGTTGCTGTAGAAGTAGATGTCCTTGGTGGTGACATAGACACGGCCGGGAAATTCCTGCTGCTCGGTTGGGTTCCAGACAGCACGGAAGACCAGCACAAGCTTCTCCGATCGCGGTACGGTGGGGAAGAGTATGCGGAACTGTGCATCCTGCATTCTCAGCGCAAGCGGGTAGAAACTGGGGAACTCGCCTTCCGACGTGGACGGCCTGCTCAAGTCGCCGCCCAGACTGATCGTCTTTCGGTGAGCAGCGCCTGCAGGTTTCGCGGTAGCGTCAGTACCTTCTGTCTTCGCTTCGAAAGGCTCTCCAGGGGGTGCGTTGATGGGGCTCGGCGGACCAGACAGGCTGCGGTCGCGCGTGCTTGACTCGTCCGGCTTGCCAATCTTATTGACATATCCCCAGTTTACAGACCCCCACAGGTTAGCCATGAGACCGCCAGGCATGTTGCCAGACTTGCCGATGCCTAGTCCTCGCTCTCCACTGACGGCTACAGCGGCCTTGCTGAGGTTTGTCGGAGCTGGCGGGTTGGCAAGGGTGGATGGAGACAAGCTCGTGTAAGGAAGCGTCTGGCCCATGACCAGTCGTGTGTCAGGGAGGCCTGGGGCAGGAGCAGCGATTTGTCCGACTTGGACAATGTTGTGGCTGGCGGAGGCAAGACTGGCGGATATGAGGCTAGCAATGCCGCCCGTGGCAGAAGAGGGGTTGCTTCCACTTAATTGGGGCCCTGCTGTGGATTTTCGTGACAGATCGAGCTTCTCCATGATCCTCGCGGCGTGGTCTCGTCGACCCAGCTCGCCGTCTCGTTCCAGGCCAGTACCTCGACGAGAGACATCCATGCTGGCGCCTCGTGACACTTCGCCCCCAGGCAGACCAAGAGATGTCTCTGCGCGGTCGAGGGCGGTGATGTCATCGCTCGGGTGAGCCGCGTGGCCCTCTGATGTTTTGGCGGCGAATTCGGGCGCGACGGGGGGGCTGATGGAGAAGGCAGCATCGACGGAGCCTTGCGATCCGGGTATGTGTTTGGACGTGTCTTCAAGGGCCTTGCGTTTGGCGACCTCGAATGCGGAGATCCACTCGGTGATGTCGGTCTGGGTCTCGGCCTGCAGCAGGATGGTGGTGTCTTTTGTCTTGACGTCGAAGCAGAAGCGGCGTTCTTCCTGGAAGGCCGGGCGTATGCCGCAGAGCAAGACGCCAATCTTCTCCGACTCCTCGACGGCGCCGGAGCGGGTGCCTTGGGTGAGCCAGCCGAAGATGCCGTTCTTGACGAAGAACCAGCGGCGGACCCAGTAGGTCCTGGCGGGCTTGCCGGTGATGGTGCGCTGGAACAGCCAGCCCTGCTTCTCGGCCTTTTCGTTGGCGGGGTCGGGGTTGGCGGGCGAGGGCAGGGTGGCCGACGAGGGCGCGGGGTTGCCGAGATAGGCGACGGTGGAGGCGGCGTACGAGTCGAGGTCGCGCGAGGGGCGTGCCGTCAGCTCGGCGGCCTGCTCGATCTGCTGTCTGGCCAGGTGCAGCTCCCTCTTGAAGACGCGCTCGCCGTTCTCCATCTCCTTGCTCCAGCCGCGGACGCGCTCCATGTCAGCGTTGCCGAGGGCGAAAGCCTTGGCGGGGGCGTCCTTTGCCGTCTTCATGTCGCGCCACTGCTCGTGGATGACCTTGACGAGGACCTTATCCAGCGTCAGGCGGACCTGCGGGGCCAGGATGCAGAAGTTCATGCTCGCCTGCAGGTAGGCTCGGCGGGCCTCGTGCAGCTGGAAGGCGTCCTCGCGCAGAGACGAGGCCTCCTTGGACTTGACCTGGCCGGCATAGCGGGCCATGGCGCCGTCGAAGGTGCGCTGTGTCGTGTCGAGGTTCTTGCGGGCCTCCTTGAGCACGCGCAGGTCGTTGTTGAGGAAGGCGCGGAGGGGCTCGCACACGCTGCTCTCGGCCTTCTTCATGCTGCGGCACGTGCTGTTCCAGTACTCGCGCGCGCCCTCGCCGAAGCGCTTGAGGGCGAGGACTGTGTAGTCATGGTCGATGATGGCCTCGGACAGCTGCAGCGGCGGGTGCGAGGCCTGCACGTACGTGTCGACGATGCCCTGGAGCGTGCTGAGCTCGGATGCGAGCCGCGACGTGGCGCGGACGTAGGCGTCGAGCCAGCGCTCGATGAGCTCGATCTGGTCGCCAAAGTGGACGGCCGTGGCACGAAAGGTGGGCGAGTCGAGGGCGGCTTCTTTGATCACCACAGGGCTGCGGGGCGTCAGTAGAGTGCATGTCATAAACACCATCCCAACCTACATCAGCGCCAACGGCCTGGACACGGGCTCGAGGGTGGGCTGTTGCGCCTCCTCTTCCGCCATGATGGAGGTAGATGTACGATGTATCGCGGGGCAGGTGCTGAAGACAGATAGGGGGAAAGACGGGGGTAGGGTAGAGTAGACGAGTTCAAAACAGTCAAACAAGGAGGCTACGACACATGGCAGCAGAAGTAGACAGAGCACAGCAGCAGTCCATCCCAGAGCGCATCGAGACCCCGATACGGTCGTTGCGCTTCACGCTGCACCGCTCGGGAGTGCTCGTATTCGCCCGTACTGCCCGACGGGGCGCACTGATGTCAACGCCGCAGGGATGCCCCACTTAACCGCAGACCCTGGCAGCTGGCTGGTGCAGCCAAAAATTATTCCATGTCTTGGCTGCGCGTCTGCTCAGGTCTACAAGACATTTCGAGCCTGTCGCACTCCACGCCTCACCGTCGCAAGCATGCCTCGAAGCGCCTCAAAGAGCAAGCGCGAGCTCAATGGCGATGCCGTTGTTGAGAACCGCCCGCAGAAAAAGGCCAAGCTGCTCGACCACACCGACGACGACGATTCAGACGCAGAAACAGGCGGCTTCCAGGTGAACGAGGAATACGCCCGCCGCTTCGAGCACAACAAGAAGCGCGCCGAGCAGCACAGGCGTGAGCAGCATTGCGAACGCATACACCTTCCATACTAACCGTGTGCAGTCGAAGAAAAGTATGGCAAGGGCCGCGCTTTCCAGAACGACGACGACGACACGGAAGACTCTGAAGAGGGCGTAGAAGAAGATGACGCTGCCGACCTGCTCGACGAAGCCCTCGACGACGAGGTCATGGCCACGCTCAAGGCCCTCCGCTCCAAGGACCCCCGCATCTACGACAAGGACGCCAAGTTCTACACCGACCTGCCAGACGACGCCGACGACGACAACACGGCCGCCGACGGCAAGAAAGAAGCCTCGATGACCCTCCGCCAGTTCCACACCAAGAACCTGCTCGAAGGCAACGTGCCCGGCGACGACGAAGAGGACGCCCCGCCCAGGACCTACGCGCAGGAGCAGGAGGACATGCGCAAGAGCCTCGTCAAGGAGATGCACGCGGCCGCCGACGCCGAAGACGACGACTTCCTCGTAGCCAAGCCCAAGCCCGCCACCTCGAAGAAGGACCGCGTCAAAATCACCCACGACGACGTCATCAAGGCCGACCACGACCCAGAGCTCTTCCTCTCCAACTACATGGAGTCGCGCGCATGGGTCCCCGCCGACAAGACGCAGTTCCAGCCGCTCGAGTCCGACGACGACGACGCCGACGCCGCCGCCGACGACTTCGAGCACGCCTACAACACCTACTTCGAGGACACCACCGGCACCAACGAGAAGCTCACCACCTACGCCCGTGACGCCGTCGCCGCCACCACCGTCCGCCGCGACGAGGGCAACAGCAGAAAAAAGGCCCGCGACGCCGCCCGCGCCAAGCGCGAGGCCGAGCGGAAAGAGCGCGAGGAGGACCTGGCCCGCCTGAAGAAGCTCAAGGTCGAGGAGATGGAGGCCAAGGTCAACCAGATCCGCAAGATTGGCGGTCTGAGCGGTCGCGACTTCAAGATGGATGAGTGGAAGGACGTGCTCGAGGCAGACTGGTCCGACGACCAGTGGGACAGGGAGATGTCGAAGCGCTTTGGCGAGTCGTACTACAACGAGGCCGACGCCGCCTCTGACAGCGACGCCGAGGGCGCGAGCAAGAAGAGCAAGAAGAGCAAGAAGCCCAAGAAGCCCAAGTTCGACGACGACATCGACATCAAGGACCTGATTCCCGATTTTGTCGACGACGAAGAAGCCCGCCCCACACTCTCCTCGGACAACGACGACGACGACGACGACGCCATGGATGTTGACGCCGAAACACAAGACGGAACCACCGCCTCCAAATCCACCAAAAAGCGCAAACAAGACCGCGCAGACGCCAAATCCGCCGCCCGCCGCGACCGCCGGCTCATCGAGAACCTCGTCGCCGAGAACCTCAAATACGAATCCGCGCTCGCCGCCAAACCCACCAAAACCCCCTCCCGCTTCCGCTACCGCGAAACCAGCCCAACCACCTTCGGCCTCACGGCGCGCGACATCCTCCTCGCCGACGACAAGCAACTCAACGAGTTCGCGGGCCTCAAGAAACTCGCCGCCTTCCGCGACCCCGTCAAGAAGAAGAAAGACAAAAAGCACCTCAGCAAGAAAGCCCGGCTGCGCGACTGGCGCAAGGAGACGTTCGGCGACCCAGACGGCCCCAAGGGCGGCTTTGAGACGCTGGTCGGCGATGCAGAAGCCCGGGAGGAGCACAGCGGGATGCGGAGGGTTAGGGAGACAGAGGGGGGTATCGTGGAGGGCGAGAAGAAAAGGAGGAGGAGGAAGAAGAAGAGTGCTAATAAGGAGATTTAATAGAGGTTGTGGTCCTTGTAGTATTAGAGATATAGATATCCTAGATTTATTACATTTATGTTTACATCTATCTACTCTACTATATTTATTTAGCAATATAAAGGACCCTAAAGGCAGCTTTAAGTTGCTAGTTAGTAATAGAAAAGCCTAGAAGGAGCACAGCAGGATGCAGAGGGTTAGAGAGACAGAGAGGAGTATTATAGAGAGCAAGAAGAAGAAGAGGAGGAGGAAGAAGAAAAGTGCTGATAAGGAGATTTAATAGAGCTTGTGGTCCTTGTAGTATTAGAGATATAGATATCCTAAATCCCCTACATGTATATCCAACCCACCAACCCCACCACACCACAACCGCCTCCAGCACACCCGCACCTCACCAACTCCATCAGCGTCGCGACCCACCGCCTTCCCAGAGCACCGCCACTCTACCCACTACAGCACGTCTCACGAGAATCACGGAGGTAGGAGTCTGTGTACTCGTACATAGCACACGCCGGCAACGAGTCCAACAAAGTACTCATAGCCGAGCAGACGACATCTATAGTTGTGTGTACTGAGTATTTCATTCACGGGAGCTACAGGTATCGAACCCTCACCCCGCACCCTGTGCCCGGGCTACCGCTTGCATTACAACGCACGCGAGTTCTGCTGCTGTGGTAGTTCTGGGCTGTTAGTTTACTCGAGAGGGAAGAAACTAGATGGTGCGTTTAAGTCTGGGTGGTTGTGCGTGTTGGTGCTGTCTTAGCGCTGTTTCTTTGCTGCTGTGGGCGTTGCTTTGTCATTTACTGTTAGATGATGTCTTCTTGTGCGTATTGAGTGATTAGAGCGGTCTAATGAACCGTCTAGGGCTTGGAAGTGCTACACGTGTAAGGACAATAGTACAGCAACTGTTGTAGTTATGATAGATGCGAGTTTCCTCCCCAGGACTGTGACGGTTGTTGGATAGCAGCTGGTATGTATGATGTATACAAGTACCGAGTACTCTGGGGTTTAAACACGTGATTAACTGTCTCTTAACAGGAACAATAAGTTTCTGCGTAGCTACTAGGCTTCTACTCTAGGTGTACATGTCCTGCTAAGCGTGTCTGCATGTCTTTTCCCTAAGTAACTATAGCTCTTCCTAGACTCCCTACTTCAACATCTAGTACTGCACCTGCTAGCCTAAGTTTTCCGCAACATTAGAAGGCTTTCTATTATCTAGACAGTAGTGTAGGTTTATATGCATAGGCTTCCTTCTAGGTATACACGTCCCGCCAAGCGCGTCTGCACGTCCTTTTCCTAAACAACTACAGCTCTTCCTAGACTCCCTACTCCAACGTCTGACACTACACCCGCCAGCCAGCTTCAGCTCTCCAGCAACATTAGAAGGCTGTCCATCATCTGCACAGTGTCGCAGATTCACACGCACAACTACAGCGAGCCGTGAGACTATGCAGAGACTCCGCGTGGTTTAAATCTCACCGGTTCGCCGAATAGGAGGTGGATGGATCTTAGTTCCTAGCGCTGATACCGCAGGTGCGGAAACGAGGTGTTGCGTGAATTGCTTGACCTGGGGGATTTGGGTCTGTGGGCGAGGGGACAGTGGTGGATTGTGAGGGTGATCTTTACGTTGGGTTGTAGTGAGTATGCAACAGTACTAAGCTTTTTGGCTGTGCGCGGAAGCCTGGTGGAGGGCTGGAGCGTGTGGATGGGCTGGTTGTAGATCAGGCTGTGACTGCTCGCTTGCTTGCTTGCTTGCAAGGAGTTACTTTTTTCCCTCGTTGATATGGACTTTTTTGTGATTCTGTTTTTTGCTTCATTCCTTTGGTGTGGTAGGTGTTGATTTAGTTGCGTTTCCTTAACGATGTGTTGGTATGTTCGTGGCTTGATTAAGACTGGATAAACGCAAGTGTGCTTGAGGTTTCGTGAGATTGATAATCGGGTGTAATGCTCTGCAGCACAGTGTCGCAGTACATTTCAAGAAGCATGGTTTTGTGCTGGGGTAGAGGAGAGGTAGTTGGTCAGGCTAGGGCTGCACGGTTTATAGACCGTCGTTTGCTCTGTTTGACTCAGTACTTCTCTATAGCTCGGACACGGAATCCTGGTCGCAATCACACCAAGATTGAGGAGGAAATCGTAGCTGGTGCTTGTTTTGTTGTCTTGAAATTAGAAAAAATTCGCCTCAGACCAACTCGACTCAAACAGAGGCGACATAGGGCGAAACACGCTGTCTTTCCTCGCTGCTTGGTACACCTCCACCGGACTTGTCGGGGCAGACGGCACCTTTTCAAATCGCCAACTATACGTCTCCGACTTCTTTCCGCGAACCAGACCAGTGCAGCTCCCTCTCCCGGTCGTCGCCATATTCAAGGCACCAACAGAACATCCTAACGAGCGCTTGGCAGAGGTAAGCCGCACCCTGAGCGAGTCTAGCTGCGCTGCGTGAAACGCTCGCCCTTTGATATACTCGCCGATGCGAGACACCTTCTTCTCGGCATTCGCAGGCGCCACCCAAGGACAGTAGCGCACGAGATCATCGCGCAGAGTGAGATCGGCAACACCGTGGGGTAAGACTTCCTCCAGCTTGGCGGCAAAGTCGGGATACCAGCCAAGTAGCATGATCATGGGCACTTCTGCCTTGGCTAGCCGTGGCATGAATTTTAGCATTGTGAGGGTCCCTTGAATGGCTGGGAAGCGGACGCTGGCGAGAGGGTAGGCGGTGGTTGATATCGAGCCTGGGCCGAGACGGAGTATTAGGTGGCATTCTTCCAGTGTGTTCTTCACGTGGAAAAGAGCTGTGTTGAGCTCATCAAGGCCAAGGTAAGGTGATAGAGGGGGGCCGTGTGGTGTTGCGGCGTTGAAGACAAACTCGTGCTCGAAGAACAGATACTTCAGCTTTGGCGTAGCGGAAAGCAGTTCACCTAGAGTCGCTCTACTTATGTTCGTACGAAATAAAGTCAACGAAGTCAGGCTGTGATTATGTGGTCTTCTAGCATCGTTCCAGTGGAATCGCCAAGGTGGCGACATGGAGCACTGAAACTCCGCAACTGTCGATGAGTAGAAGACTGGCCGTATAAGATTGAGGTCCATGTATAAAATATTTGTGTCCAGCTCAAGGCTCCTGTCCCCTAGGACAACGTGGCGCAGCTTCGGGAATAGATAGTCCGTTCTCTTCAGTAATTGTGGCAAAAACAGCGAGTAGCGTAGAAAGCCCTCGCAAAGAGTCAACGAACGCAAACTAGTGATTCGAGTCAACACCAGCGTAACCAGGGCGTCGGCGCAGCGCCCTCGTAACTGTGTCTGCGGTTGCTGCATGTCGTCGTCCACAAAGTGATAGAACGTATTCGAAGCGAATATGAGCTGTGCCTTGGAGAGAATCGGACAGTCTTCGAGTCCCCACAGTCCGAAATTGGCGCCCCGACTACCTTCTCTTAACCACGGATTGCACTGGTTCCAATACAGCTGAGCACCGGACAGTCTAACGGAGACGACATGAGAAGCGAGGTGTGGTCGTTCGAGTAGAGTACGTGCTAACAGTGCCAGTTTTCGCGCGCAGGTTCCTGTTCCAGTGGCTGCAAACTTGAGGTCGCGATATAGACAAGGGGTCGCTTCTTTGCTTGTTGCACGACACGTATGTGCCAAAGTGAGATGTTCCCTTTTAGAGAGGAACCCAAAGATGTGAAAGAGGAGATTCGGAGGTAGATCCAGGAGGTGAGCCATCGTGTCCTGAGACACGGGGTGTGCTGGTCGTGAGAGCAGTTGATTGCTATGTTGTCTTCCTCAAACTGGTTCATGGAGATGATGAAGTCTTGATTCCAACCCAGTGGTATGGGGAAATGACAGAATCCATCAGACTTCGAAGAACATCCGTTGCCGTGGCTGAGGGGAGCAGAGTTCGAGCTACCACTAGGCGCCCAACATATGCATTAGCCGCCGCTAGAATCCACGAACAAGCAGCTGGGCTGCTAAGAAGGTTTGATGTCGCCTTCCTTCGCGTTCGGTAGCTCCGGCAGCCCATGTTTCTCAAGGTATCTCTTGCGTCTATTTGCTCTGCGATTGGCCGCTGCAAGCAAGTCGCACATTAGATTGGGGACCGATGTGGGGTACCGCGGCGTGGGATCTACCCGTTCCCCCTCCAAATAGGGTGCTTACTAGAGCTAGCTAGAGGCTTCCACTATCGTACCAGATTCGCTCTCCGACCTCGATACTCGGTCGTCTTCATCGGTTTCGAACCAAATGAGATCGTATCCCACGGATATGGTACTGCGATGCTAATCCCGAAGGAATCCTGGCACGCTCTTGTCTGTGTAGACGCTCAAGACGGTCAATCTTTGAATCTGACGGGTCAAATATAACCTCTTTGACCAGATCTCGGTGTTCTGGCTTCTTCCAGCGGAGCAGCATGGGAAATAGCATGGAACCGATGACCGATTTGTTGCTGCAGGTTGTCGCAAAGTCGGCTACTTGTCCATCAAACCATGTAAGGGACGGGTCGGCAGGTTGCCATACTGAGACACTTTCCAGATTTGTTGCATGGTCGAGCAGCGCGAGAGTAGCATGGTAGGCGTAAGACAAATCCATTCGTGCGCTCATCGCGCATCGTGCTTCGGCTTGGGATTGCTGCAAAGTCAAGCCTTGGGGCAGGATTGACGTATCCAATTGGTACGACAACTGAGTATGGGATAGATCAAGCCGTAGGGATAGATGTCGAAGGTTGGGAGGAAGAAGTGGATAGATATCAGCAGTGATCGAGAATTCGACGTCGCCAGTCAAAAAAGGAATGGGAACTTCTACAGTATGCAACAGCTCGAAGCCGGTCAATTCGAGAAAGCCATACAGTCGGGGTCCAATCCTCGGCTGCTCGAATGCGTACTTTCCTGAATCAAAGTACTCAACTGCAAAGACCAGAACTTCGAGGGTGGGCTTGACAGCGTTCAGTGACGTGTTCCATGCGTCGAGGTCGATCCAACCATCTGGCGCTTCATTGCGGTCGTGGCAATCATAAGCGATGTCGCACGCGAAAGACTTGAGCTGGGGAGTGCAGGCAAGTAGGGGGCGCACAGCCAAAGCGCAAGATGTGGAATGTCTGACAACTAGTCTTGTAATATGTGTCGATCGAACCCGACTGACGAGCTGTCGATTTTGCGGTGCCATGAGGCCTGGGTTGAAGGCTCTGCTCAGCTGTGCTTGCCTTTCGCTCAGCGAGAACTCCAAGCTCTCGAGACCAGGCAAATTAAGAACTTGATCAATATTGACACGGCTTTTGTCTTCCGGGTACGCAAGCCCAGTCTGCTTGTCAAAGTTGCAAGACACAGTCTTGATACAAGAGAGTCGCATCAGCAACGCTGACGACGCATGGCGTTGGTTCCACACTCGTTCGGCGTCAAGGTTGCGTAGGACTGTGTGGAGTCGGTCCATGGTCGCGTACGCAAAGTCTGCTATATCAAGCTGTTGCAACGTTGGTAAAGTCAGGAGGACTAGAGTTGCGTATGCAGAGTATTCACGTTGGATGATGGCGTCTCGGAGATAATCTTCGTTGGTGATCAATGTTTCGTCGCTCAGAGCCACCATGGCTTTCTCATACATGGCCTCGTCATCGAAGTTTTTGTCTTTAGGAAGCCAGCGCTGACCTTCTTTGACACCATCCGCGGATGACGGACCTAGGCGAAGTGTCTCAACTCGTGCCGCTCGACGAGAGTCGTTCAGAATGTTGAAACAAAACCTATCAATGCGCGGCATCCTCTCGCCTGGAGGTATGACTAGGTCAACGTGACGATACAGGTAGGGCATGGCCAGCGTGCTTAGGCTTCTGTTGACTCGAGACAGGGCATGCAGGTCAGCTTGCGCTGAGTAAGATGCGATGAACTCGACTAGCTCAGCCGGGAGGAGGGGGAAGGTGGCCATAGCAGGCAAATTGAAAACAAGAGAGTATTGTCAAGGTACAACGCGGTGGTGCTCGATGGGTGGTTGCCTAACGATCTAACGATGCATGACATGTCCAACGTGGGGCTTGTGCCGTCGTGCCCTATAGGTCGCCCCATCGATAGCACATCACATCTCGAGTCCGCGCACATGGCCGTGTCCTGGCGCAATCTTCCTGGTGATCAGCTAAACAATACGCAAGTTTGACTTGGTCGTGTTTTCCACTCAGGCTTGTAAGGTGACGCGTGAGCACACTCCCACACACGGCTTGCGCCGTAAGGATACTGTTCACTCGCAACAGCTGTTCAGTCGTGCAAGTATCCCGACGAGGACACGAACGTTCCTTTCCAATTTTCATGCCGTTCTTCGAGGTGTAGTCGTCTCTAGTGGCGAGTTACAGAGGAGGCTCTCATGGCGGGGTCGTGTCAGCCCCGCACCGAACGGCCACCCACCAATGTCGAACCATCGACTATCGACCGCATTCTTGTGGAAAAGCTGGGCAGGTACAGATTTCATTGGCATGCGAGCCTGTCCACTTACGATGCAGGAGCGCTGTGTTTTGCACCCGAATGGCTGGGAAGCTGTAAGGTTCGCTGGTGAGGAATGTGCGTTTGCAGAATGAGGTACTACGGCAATGCCACGTTGCCGCGAAGGATTCCGGAGGACAAATCCCGCACCCTAACCCTGACAGCTCTTATAGAGTTTGTCCAGGTGTGATTGCGCGCGATGGTATCGCACTGACTGAGATATCGTACCGCTTCGACGAAGAAACGCACATCCAATCTGCCGAGCTGTCCGTTCGAGTGACGAGTATCAGGTATAGGTCTGTGTTTTTATTTGAAGGATCCAAGCTGCGAGCCTTCCGTCAAATGATAGGCACACGTTGAGGATCCGTCTGCTCTCTGCGATAAAATGGTCTGCTTGGGTGTAGCAGGTAGATTGTAGTGCTCCCAACATATCAGTCCCTGGACACACGTGTTTCACGATGCCCGTCTAGCTCGAGTGGAGGTGTTCTTGTACAGTGAGAGCTCTACCACAGAGCAGCTCAGGTCACCTTACAGGAACCTACAGTAACTACGTCAGTACGCCTTAGGAACGGTGCGCTCTCCACACTATGTGACCGTGAAAGCGTTTTTCTTGGCAAAACCGCTGGGAAGAACTTCTCGACGTTCACTGCGACCAGGATTGAAACATGCTGAAGGTCAGATGGCATCTTTGCTATGAAGCCTGGACATCCCTGCCAAGTACAACTGCTTCCCCCGCGTCAAACAAGCGAACCCTAGCGTGAACCACTGAACGCTCCTGCTCTAATTGGCTACAATTTTCCTGACGCATGCCAGACGTTCCGCCACACAAACAACATCTCCCTTCATCTCGTCGCTGGTCATCTGTCAGTTCTACTGACGTGCAGCCCTTACTGCTATGATGTGGCGACGGCGGCTCCGTATTTACGATGATGCTCATGGACTAATTGTCCATCGCTGGTGCCATGGTACAGGAACTCAGGCACACCATGCGTTGCTGTCATAACCGCAAACGGACACCGACTACAACAACATTGTGTCGTCATTCCACGAGAAAATCTTTGTACAGCCGCCACTGAAGGCCAACTACCAAATAGCATGTACTCCTCTGCCGCTCTGTGGTGGCCATCTGTGCCTGGATCCAGACTGTAGTGTTGAGAGTGACTGTGGCAGTAACGATCCATTGTAGCTATCCCATGCGTCCAGGATCAAGGAACAGGCAGGTGTCTCCTGCAATCTTTCGCTTAGTGTTAGCTCCGTTCCTCATAAAACGCCTGGGCAACCGGCGTACCTGTGTGTACGTCTCCATCTGTTGATCGCCTACTTTCCTTTATTTCATCGCGGTCTTGACGACAACGACAACGTTCTCTTGATCAGCTGCTACTGAACCAGACCACTCGCTTTGCCGTCTTCTGTATCGACTCCCCACGCTCCTTTGTCGTTAGTCGCCGAGGTCGCGCTTGACCCAGAACGACAATCGCTGCTTTCGTCGAACCTGTCAGTGAGTTGGCTTCTCTCCACCACACTGTCGATAGTGGCAATCCTGCAATGAGGTCTTCACCTCTATCCGGGTGCTGCGTTTCCGGCAGATCTCGACGGGCGCAGGCTGACTCTTGCAGTATTTATATCGACAGACAATCTGCTCCAGAACAGACATCAAACACCATACAATCAACACTTCCAAGCTCTTGATTCTCTTCACAATGCACTCTTCTGCTTTTCTCACTTCTGCATTGGCAGTGGGCGCTTTGGCGTTGCCCAATCCGCTCGACAAGCGCCAGCAAGCCGCCGTCACTGTTACGGTGACTGCCTTCGTCAACCCATACGCAACACCTGCGTGGACTGCGCCGCAATTCTCGCAGACGCCCAACACACGTCGTCCTACAAACGCTCCGCCTCTATGGACTCCTCCCCATGTGGGCGCTTCAAGTGTCGTAGCGAACCCGGCACCCGCCAGAACTTCTTCTGTAACATCAAGGCCAGTTGTGCCTACCACCTCGACCAGGTTGTCTTCGTCTATCTACACACCGCCTGTAGTTGCTCCCATCTCGAACAGGCCTGCATCTTCCTCAGTCGCAGTCCCTGTGTCGATTAGGCCGTCCTCTTCA
Organism: Ascochyta lentis; assembly: GCA_004011705.1. NCBI lineage: Eukaryota > Fungi > Ascomycota > Dothideomycetes > Pleosporales > Didymellaceae > Ascochyta > Ascochyta lentis. The sequence continues at coordinate 168,796 of RZGK01000002.1, forward strand.
ATCGCTGTCCCCGTATCAGTACCGTCAGTCGGCGCCCCAAGACCTTCTTCTATCAGTGCGCCTGGAGCATCCTCCAGCCCCGCCCCATCAGCTGCGCCTTCAGCTATTGCTGCAGATGACCATATCTCCGGCCCAACGCAAGCCTCCCTTTCCGTTGGAGCCGAGTATCAGCGAGCGATTCTCTACCACCACAACGCTGCCCGCGCCAACCACGGCGCTGGTCCGTTGGTTTGGGACGACGCGGTTGCTCAGACAGCTGCTCAGGCTGCCAACACCTGCAAGTTTGAGCATTATATCCCTGCGGGAGCCAACCAGGGACAGAACCTCTTCACTACCTCTGGCAATGTCTTCAATGTCACTGCTGGTATCACCGAGAGCTGGTACAAGGGCGAGTTCCAAGCCATGCTGCCATACTTTGGTGCTGCCAACATTCCCGATGATGTTTTCCACAACGTCGGTCATCTTACGCAAGTAGTCTGGAAGGGCACCACCAAGGTTGGCTGCGTCTCCATTGATTGTGGCACCAGAATGACTGTTGGCGGCCAGCCGTCCAACTTGAACAAGTACACGGTCTGCAACTACTCGCCTCCAGGCAATGTTTTCGGCCAATACGCTGCTAATGTTGGAAGCCCCATCAGCAGGACTAACCTAGGCAGCTGGCTCGATTAGGCATAGTTCGAGCTGTTACTGGGTTCCGGTTATCCATTTCAGTGTGTATGGTTTACTCTTGTATTCCGTTTCACGGTTGTCGATATGTTGCTCAACAACATGGATCTCGGCTTCGGTCTGGGTCTTGTCTCTTCTTACACCCTCGTAGGGCTTGTATTTGTATGACACTCGCCCAGGAGCGATGTGCCAAAGGTTACTTTCTTTCGAGCACACTTTTACTGTACATACTGGCGATCTACAGTCTTTACGAAACGTCACGTCAATATTTAAATGTCCAAAATATCATTTCATTGCAGAGCAGCTGCATTACTCAAGTGATGGTGACGAACTGTGCAATCTTTGGACATTACCTGCAATGAGGGCATGATAGGTGAACTCTGCATCTGCTGTGATGTTCTTTTTACTTCTATCGATTATACATACACTCCCTCTGCCTTTTGACAGAGCAATTAATCTGTGAAGATGGCGCGATGCCGATATCCACATAAAGATGATGCTTCCTCTGAGCTTAGGCTACTTTGATGCATGAGCAGCGCTCCCTTACAGCTATTTCCTCAACGTCGGGCTCGGTCTTACGCTTGAAGCTGAGGGCGGCGCCGCCGGTGACTAGCGAGAGGCTACTATTGAATGAGGCAGTGCGCTGCGGGCCTGAGAGGACTGAGAAGACTGCATTGTAACGTGATGTTGCCTAGAAGTCCACTCACAGGTTCGTATAAAAAATTGATTCTATCGTAATAGAGTCAAACAACTATTCGTGCATCATTAGTCTTGGTTTTGTGAGTTATGACGCAAGATGTATCAGCAGAAAGGCTTTATTGCTCGTTTCCAGGAGACAACTGGGTGTCTCGGCGTCTGAGCAGCTGCAAGATTCAGGAAGGGCAGTGCAGCAGCTTTTGTGCGTGTCAGTTCTCATCGTCCAGAGATTGTACGTATCATACATACCCGGCTAAATAGTCGCGATTCTTCGACACGTAAGATTGTCTGGAGGCGTAGACAATCTTGAAGTAGGTTTTTGTGGGCTATGAAGGTGAAGGTGAAGGTCGTGTGGGTCCACTTCCGCTACTATCCAATCTCCAGCCGAGCCCCACTACACCACACAACACCACCACAATAAGAGAGCTTGCGTCGTGCGAGCCTGCCTGCCATGGCCGCCGAATGCGACCACTTCAGCAACCTGCCCAATGAGCTTAAGTACATGATACTATCTCTTGTAAATCACGCAGACCGCACATCCCGGAAAGTGCTGACCAGATACAGCTGCCATGCCACTCCCTCAAAGTCGCTCGGCTCGTTGACAAGGAGTGGGCGGTTGTGGCGGCATCACTGCTGTTCCACACAGTCGAGACTAGGCTTCTCGAAACAGAGAATCGGAAAATCAGCACCCTCATCGATGGCCTGCCAGGCGGTTTTCTCGATAGCGTCAAAGTCCTGTGCATCTCTTCTGTCTCCAATCCGCCGGCTCGAGAGAAGACGGAAAATAGCTTGCTTCGATTGCTTGGCGCTCTCCCAAGAGATACTCTGGCTACTTTTCGGTGCTCTGTGCCTCTTTCGCAGCATACCGTTGGCCTTCTTCTACGCACGCAGTCACGGCTTAGTGACTTGGGTGTATCGCTGGCCCGAAACGAGCAGATTGGCTTGCCAGGACCAAACTTTGTCCGTGGCAACTTACTTTGTCTACGCCGTCTAGCCATTACAGTAACCAGAGCATCTAATAGCACATACGAGGGATACGGTACCTGGTTCTCTTACACACCTATACTGGAAGACTTGCGCATACAAGGGGCGCTATTCCATGGGCTTCACTATTTCGAAGGCTGGACACTACCGATGAAAAATACACTACTCACACTTCGCCGTCTCTTCCTAGACCAGTTGGTCCTCACTCCCTCAGTCTCGGGACTTTCTGAACAGATGCACTTACCATCACTGCGAGAGTTGGTGCTACGACAATGCAGAGGTACTGGTGCGCTGCTGGATTCGTTCACTACAGCGTTCTCCAAATCAGAAAACAGTGCTCTGGAAATGTTTGAGCAAGCCGATACAAAACAACTCCCCGATCATGTTGCTGCTACAAAGCTTCTCAAAGCCTTGAAGAAGCTTGATGTCGTCATCTTAACCAACAAGAGCGGACTCGTTGACTCTCTTCCGGACCTGACTAGCCTTTGCGAAGTGGGTCACACAATTCGCGCTGCGCATATCAGCACTTCCCACGAGACCCGCTACTACAACGTCGACGAACTCAGACAGCTTTCGGCAGCCTGTCCCAACATGGAAATGTTGTGCATCAATCTACCCGATTTCCATGAGGATGTCATCAACACTGAGATCCTGGACGACTTCGAGCTATCTCCAGGGAATGGAGGCTCGCCGGCACGACGTGAGTTGAGGATATCACTAGTAAGCGACGATTGAAATGAAAATACATTTACATCGCATGGCTAATAGCTCATAGGAGATTCTGGCTACATTACCAAGGCTCCGCACTCTACGTATCGTCAACCACCCACTGCTGCGTTTCGAATTCACAGCGGCCGAACGCCGATACCGCCATCAGCAATTAGCAAGACTGTTCATTGCTTTCCTTGCTGAGCGTGGATCGCCTATTCAACTGATCGTTTTCAACCCAGCTTACACCTGCGAGCTAGACGAAACTCCGGTCATGGACTCGAACGGACATAAATGGCCCTTCTACTCTTACCAGAAAGGCACCGTGTCTGTCGAGAAAACAGTTTCTAGCTCCGTCAGTATGGTTGTCGCTGTGCCTATCGTGCGTAAGGAGATTGGGTTGATCGAGCCATTTCATGCTTACGTTGTCTGAGCAAAACTTAGTTTCTATAGCGACCGGCATCGAGCCGGGCATTGTGATTAGGCTTAGAGACTTTTCTACCGAGCACGTAAAATGAGGTACAGTCACCTGTTGGGAACATCAAAGCACATTAAAAGAGGCACAAAAAGTGCAGAAATCTCAACTTTTCATATGAGTTTCTTCATTCTAGTGTTTGTGATCCAGTGACCTTTGATGAGGGTGACACCCGTTTTTCTGTTCCTCTGCTCAGCGCCTGTCACGATGTTACCGTCTTTGTTGGAGTAGTTGTCAAGAGCACTGTTGCGCTTACAAGCTGTCAATACAAGATCGAGATTACGTCTGGATTTGCATGTCCTACAACACCGCTTTCCTTGGCGTATATCAATTATCTTCGACCTACAGCATACTACCGACGTGAATCGCTCAGCCGACGTGAATCGCTCAGCCGACGTGAATCGCTCAGCCGACGTGAATCGCTCAGCCAAACCAACTGCAACTGCATCCTTGCTAGACTTTTTGTAGTGATGGTCTTCATTTCGAACATGTGAATCACTCACAGTGTTGCCCTTGATTGCCGAGCAAATACTGACACTGTAAGAATCCGTCTCAAGAACTGCAGCCTAACCGGCATAAAGTCCAGTGACATTGCATGGACAATCTTCTGTCACCATAGCTGATTCTACTCCACCGGGAAGAAAACGTACAGGTTAGATGCCCTGTCCCACATTGTAAATACCAGGCTCTTCATAGACTTCAACAAGCTGAGGTTGATCGTCAGCTATAATCATGGTGGAGCACTCAACGGTCAGATTCTCCACCTTCGTCACAAACATTTGCAACAAACAACGTTTGTGAGGTTATAGCAGATGCTCTTGAGGCTGCCAAGAAAATACTTGACTCAATCTTGTTGCAGAAACGAGTACCGACCTCAAGGTCGTCAGGTATGAACTTTTGTAAGAACGTTTGAAGTAAACCTTTCGCTCGCCTTGAGCATTATGGCTTTGGGCAGCTTCTTTGAACGGGATACTAATGCTTGTATGTAAGTGATGTGCATTTGTATTCTAGTCCTTTTGAGGTATGTAAGGTCTGTGAATGGTCCTTCGTATCTCGGATGAACCATTCTGAGACTTTGTGGCGGATAATCTCCTCACGTTGAAGAATGAGATTCTTGAGTCATCTCTTACTGCCGTAGGTATTTGAACATCTCTGCGTGTTGCTGTATGTTCTTTCGAATCCGGCGTAACCAGGATCTCACTGAGCATCAAAGCCAGTAAACTTCTTAATTCAATCGCTATTGATCCGAAAGATATACAAACCCATCCTCCAGTCACAGAACAACCAAAAGCTCCAAACAACCACGCCAGCTGTCCGGTCCCTACATCAAATTCCCATCCTCCCCTCAGTAGCCCCGAAACACTCCAAAAGCCCTTCCTCTTCCCACACCTCCCCAAACCCCTTCCCTTGCACAACCATCTTACCCACAGCCTTGGCACAAAGCGCAATGATCGCCATCCCCCCACCATTAAACCCCGCCAGCACCCAGATATTCTCCCTCCCGGGGACCCTCACCACAAACGGCTGACCATCCACCGTGCGGCCCATGATACCCGTCCACGCCGAATCGTTGACAGCTCCACTGTTTCCCCACCCGAGAAAGCGATCAGCCATGTATTCATGCCAGTAGCGCATAACTTCTTCCGAGAACAAGTGCGCGTCATCCCAGTTACCGCGCCAGCTGTGCATATCCCCGCCGAAGAGCCAGGCGCCGCCGCCGACGACGATGCTCCCGTCGGGTCGGGGATTGAGGTAGTCGACGCCCTTTTGCGGGCCGAAGGCGATGTTGTATGTGTTTGCTAGATGCGGGTGGATTGGGTGCTTGGGGGTGTGGTGGCTTGCCATGCCGCGGACGGGGATGACTGCGTGGGTGAAGGAGGGGAGGAGACCGGCTGTGTATGCGTTTGTGGCGAGTACGATTTTCGCTGCGGTGAGAGAGCCGCGGTCTGTGACCAGGATGGTGGTGTCTGAGGAAGTGGTGGTGAGGCGGGTGACGGGCGTGTTCATTTGTATGTTTAGTCTGTGAGGCCACCGGGCTACCATGCGCTCCAGCAGCTGCATGACGAATTTGTAGGGCCAGAAGGAGGCGGCGGGGACGCTGAAGGCGCCTTTTGCGCCACTGATGCTGGTTACCTGCTCGACCATCTGAGCTCCAATCCATGATACATTTGTTGTCCAGCCCTCACCTCTCTTCCTCGCCGTCTCGTATCTGTGGTGTATATCCTCCGCCTCTTGCGCGTCGGTGAAGACATCGAAACTCCGGCGCAATTCAAATTCGCAGTCCAGCTCTTCCTGCTCAGCTATACGCTTCAATTCATGCATAACCCTGGTGACATAATCCTGGAACTCCGTCCTCTTCTTCCCTCCATCTTTCTCTCCATTTTCCAAATTCAGAAGCGTCTTGACCTGCACTTTAACATGTCCGCCATTCCGTGCCGTTGCGCCGCTACATAGTTGTCGCGCGTCGATGAGCATGACTTTGGTCTTCCCTCTTTCGAATCCACCTCCTACTCCATCCTGGGCTTCGGTCCCGTCGCCCTCTTCGTCAATCTCGTCCGTGGTAGTCAAGATATGATACGCCGCCAACACACCCGCGAGTCCCGCTCCAACAACCACGACATCGCATTCCGCCGGCAGACGCGGCGAGGAGCGCAGATCGGCGTAGGCGTGTGGGTCACGGAGCCAGTAGCTAAGTACGGGGTTAGGGACAGGGAGGATTTGGCGCGTCATTGCTGCGCTGTGTTGATCGCGTGGTAGCGTGCTGGTGTGTAGCTGTGGTGTGGTATGGTGTGCTATCGTAGTATGATGTGCTCCACCTTTTTCGTTCTGACGATCGCGCTGCGTATCTATCGTCCTGCTGTATCCGTCCTGCTGCGTGTCTATCTTACTGTCGTGCTGTATATGCTCCACTACATGCTACGCTATCCTGTTCCATTCAGATTAGCCCTCCCAATGTGATGCAGTCCTACCCCGTACTTACTATCCCCACTATCACTCACTCAAGCACGCAACCTTGCAATTCCGTGTCGTTCGATCAACACAAGACGTGCACACAGGCCTCACGTAACTCGTACTTGTCCAAATCGTGCAAATCAAGACGTCAAAAACAGAACAAAAGACCACAAAACAAAACGAGCCAACCCCCGTTACATACCGACCAAGATTCCAGAAACCGCGCGTTATATACATACGGTGACAAGGTACATACACTTACCCCGATCCCCTCAACCCTGTCAAGTACACCGCCAGCTGCCGTTGCTGACAGCCAGTCCGATCGGGATTCGGCATAGACAAATGACGCTCGTTCGCTCGCTCACTCTCTCAGGCGCCCTGCCTTGCCCTTTCCTACGGGAGCTTTAGATCTTAAGTACGCAACGAAATACCGTACCATTGTTCATCCATCCCGTGCTATTCTATTCCGGCGTTTCACTGCGACTTAGAGTAGAAGATGTTAGATCACAGACAAACATGTATGTATATATACATACAAATAATACTCACATTACGTGTCTTTCTCCAAAGGGGAAAGAAGTACATCTACATCTCCGTCTATCCATCCATCTCCTCGACTTCGTCTACATCTACCCACGTTCTACACCCCCTTACAATAGCGAAATAAACACCATTACATACCTGCATACCACTCCACCACTCCACCAGACTTGCCCAGTCCAGACCAGCCCAACTCCCCAAAAGCAGGAATAAAAACACCACAAACCCTCTCTCATACCACGAAGTATCACACGACACTTACTTTTCTCGGTGTACAATGCGCTGCGCTCGCTGCGGGTAATTCACCTGATATGCCCTAATTGTTCAATATGCCCAATCGTCCAATATGCCCAATCGTCCAATATGCCCAATCGTCCAATATGCCCAATCGTCCAATCGTCCAATCGTCCAATATGCCCAATCGTCCAATCGTCCAATCGTCCAATCGTCCAATCGTCCAATCGTCCAATCGACATCTCCAGGCGAACTGTACCATGTACTGTAATAATGACGACCAATTAACTGAAGTAACGACACCTACCTTCCTGATTAGTTGGTAGTTGCTATGCGGCGAGCGAGCGTAAATTGCTCCGATAAGGAATGAAAGCCGTATCCGGCTGCGCCAATCAGCTGCATTGATTAACCTGCGAACAACACAACAGTGACAACTTTTTACAGGACGTTGAAACGACCAAAACATCACATCAAAACAAGCATGAGAAGACGGTTTCTGAGTGGGTAAATCCCGGATCCCGCAGAGCCCTCAAGGGGGAATGCAAAGGATCACCGACGGATACGAGTCTTGACTTGAACTATCTAATCATCCCTATGAAGAAGTGAAGCGATAACAAAACGAAAAAAGGAAAAGGAAAAAACGCCTGTCCCATGCCATGCTGTGATCGCTCCATGTCATACAGTCTGTTGAATCGCCGTTCACTACAGTCTGTGTCAACCACCCTGCTGCCAATGCGGTACAAACACCCAAGTAACAAAGGAAAGATACCAAGCGACGAGATGGGTCGAGAGGATAGGAGGTGAGTGGTGTCGAAGAAGAGAAGAGTACAGGAGAGGAGGAGGTGGTATCTACAGTTACAAACTGGCCCGGGTATTGTGTTGGTAAGCTCAGGTGTGTTGAAAGTGCCTAGGATGATAATCTTGTTTTCCAAACGTATTTCAAAGCAAAAAGGAAAAAAGGGAAAAGGGATGATCGAGTGTCAAGACTACAAGTGGCGGCAATTGCCTACCACACCCACTCAAGGTCGCCAAGATCGTCGTCCACCACGAGGGGAGGATTGTGGTAATGGCGCCATTCCTTGCTCTTGTACTTGTTGTCCACAGCAGGCACTTTGGGAATGTTCTCGTGCTGGCTGGGACCCCAGTTGATCGGTCGCCTCCAAGTACCAGTCCGGCTCCGCTTGCGTGCAGAGTTGGGGCTTGGCTGAGCTTGCTTGGGGGACTTGATGGACTTGGACGGAGTGACGGGCGTGCGCTCCTTGGTTGGCGAGGACTGGCCACGACGGCGGTCACCAAGAGCGGCCCATTTATCCGTACCAGAACGCTTCGCAGGAGTCTGGTGCTCCTCGAAGATGAAGCCAGTGGTTTCACTGACGTGGTCAACGTCACGGCGCTTCGTCGGCGAACGACCCCTGCTGTTGTGAACAGTGGCAGGATTCTTCACCTCCGACAAGCCGCCGCGAGGAGTGGATACACCAGAGCCAGCCTCCGAGATGACCTGCTTCGCTGGCTTTTCAGCCTTGAAGTTGTGGAAGTTGTTCTCGAGCTCAGCCATGAACTGCGCGTCATCGTCTTCCTCCTCCCACAGGTCGCTCCAGCTCTTGGAGAAGGCATCGCGCTTCTTACCGAAGACCGACGACATGCTGCTGTAGGGCTTGGCGGGGAGGGAGCCAGAGATAGGCATAGGCTTGGATCGCGTGAAGCTGATTGGCTCCCGCTCCGTGTGTTCAGTGACGTCAGTCGACTTGAAAGATAAGCCCAAACCAGAGTCCACAAAAGATACGACGGATGCGTGCTCTGGCTTCACAGCGTAGTCAGAGGCCGGGAACAGGTCGTCCGAGTAGATTTCAGTATCAGGGATGACCGAAAGCTGACGGAACTGCTGCGGCGGAGACATGGCGAGCGCCTTGGCCCAGGGGAACGAGCCGCCCTTGTCAAGCGATGGCGTGCTGATGGAGGGGGTGCGAAGGGGCTCGCGGTTGGCGCCAACAACAAACGGCTCACGCTCCTCGGTGCAGAACTCGTCTAGTGCTTCGTCGTCGGTAGTGAAGGTGACGGCGCGAGCGAGCGCCTCCTTGACCGCAGCGAGGTCACGCTTCTCGGGGTCGATAGCCAAGCAGTGTCGGATGACCTCGTAGGTGTCCTGAGACATGTTGGGGAAGACATCGAAGAGACTCTGACGGTCGAGAACAAAGTCGGCGTAGAGAGGATCCGACTGAGCTGGGACGGCGAACGGGTTGCGCTGGAAGAGCACGTTGAGCAGGCAGATGCCAATCGCCCAGATGTCAGCCTTGGCGGTGGAGTAACCGGCGTTGGTAGGGTCGTACTGCTCGGGAGCCATGTAACGGTCGCTGCCAACAGCAATCTCCCAAGACCAGTAGTCCGAAGTAGCCAGGCCAAAGTCGCCGAGCTTCATCGAGCCATCCTGGGTGAGGAAGATGTTCTCGGGCTTGATGTCGCGGTGGTAGATGCCCTTGGAGTGAATGAACTCGACGGCACCGACCAGCTGCATCATGAAGTCGCGAACATGCTCCGTCTCGAGGGGACCCTTGTCGAAGCGAATGGCCTCGTAGAGGTCACCGTTGGAGCAGTACTCCAAGACGAGGTAGATGTGGTTCTGCGTCTCGAAGGACTGGAGGAGGTTGACGACGTTGGGGTGAGCACCGAGGCGAAGATGAACGCCGAGCTCCTCGGAGCGCTCGTCGACAGCAAAAGCAGAGGGGCAGTTGGCGGCGGCCGAAGGCTTGGTGACGACCTTGATGGCCACCAGGTCGTCAGTTACGAGGTCCTTGGCCTGGAAGACCATGCCAAAGGAGCCAGAGTTGAGGGCAGAGATGGTTTCATATCGGCCGTGAAGTACAACACCTGCCTGCAGCTGATCACGCATGCACTCCATGAGGAAAGATGGGACGAGGTACAGGGAGCGAAGCAGGAGAAACTCGTGGAGTCCACTCGGAGCTAGTCGCCGCAGATGAGGGTGACGGTGAAAGCCGCCACGTGAAGAGATGAAACCACCAGATAAAGGAAGTTTTGGTGAGTCAACGGATTGACAGCCGTTAACCCAAAAGACGATGCTCTATCGAACTTTTTGGTAAAAGATAGCAATAAAATGTGCAGCTGTTCGCTCGGTGCAGCAGTGGATATGGTCGTGATGTGGAGGGTGCCGTGTGTCTCTCACAAGAAATCGAAAGCAGGGCGAAGTCGTCGATGGTATGCACAGAGAGTCCGTCGACGGGAACAAACAAGGAAAGTGTTAAGAGATTGTAATGCGCATCTGGCGGTATTAATTGGTGGTGCGAAGGGCCTGGTTCAACAGGCTGGCGGACGGAATAGAGCCGGCGGACGAGGGTAGTCCGGAGAGCGAGAAGGGAAGAAAGCGGAGGAGCGGTCGCTGCGTCAGAGAGGAGGAGAGTCGTTATACGTGGAAGCCGGTCGAAGGCAGACAGTAGTAGGTAGCTGTCTGATGACGCGATTGGCAGTGGTGAGTCAGGTGCACGGACTCTAGGGAGCTAGCAGCAGCGGTCTCGGACGCGTGGTGCAGTGGTGAGGTGCTGAGCTGGCAGGTATGCGGTGGAGAAGAGGTTCAGTCTTGAGAGGGATTGAACGTCTGCTTCGCGAGGCAGGGGTGTGGGACGGTGTCGAGAGGATGTGAGGTGGTGTTGGGGAGTCGAGAGTAGCGTAGCTGTCAGGTACGTATTGGGATGGCCAGACAGAGAGCTCTCTCCGTCACATCTAATCAAGGACCGGCGGCGGCGGGTAGATGGTCGAGTAGATTGTGGTGGGAGGGTTGGCGTAAGAGGGGTTGTAGTGGAGGAGGTTGTTGTCGTGCAGCTGAGCAGCGGTTGCGGAAGGAACGAGTGGAATGCGGCAGTGGGTGAGGCAGCAGCGGCCGAGGGTGAGGAAGGAGCGCTGTGGCAGAGAGGTCGAAGTAGAGGTAGAGGTAGAGGTAGAGGTAGCAGAGCTGGAGGGTAGGAGCAACAACGAGGTGGAGTGTGATGGTGGTGATGGTGGTGGTGGTGGTGGTGTCTCAGGACGGCATAGGTAGGGTTAACATGGTGTGGTGGGATCGAGTGAAGCAGCTGGCAGGGTGGCCATCCCTATAACGGGGCCCGTCGAGCGCCGGGGGACAAGGAGCGGTGACACGGCCTGGTGCGAGCCAGACCCGGTTTTGAGCGAAAGCGGGCTAGCGGCACTGTGCAGCGTGATGCAAGCCAGACGCGGACTAAGACGGCGCTAAGCCTGGAGGGAGACAGCGCATCATTCGAGTCGCCCGGATCGGCCATGGCTCATTCGCCGGCGTGCAGCTGAGCATGCAGGCCAGGTGAGGTGCAGGCGTGCAGTGCTGCCAACTTTCTGCCTCCCTGCCCAGTCTTCCCCTTCCACTGTCTTCTACCCTCTTCGCTCGGATTCCGTGCGAGCTCGTCACTAGACTCACTCTCTGGGTCGACAGCACCCTGACAGCCACTACAGCGCCAGACCCCGGCTCGCTCGGCCAGGGTGCAATGACAGTCGTGGCCATGGCGTGCCATTGTGCAATTACACACTTACTATGTAGTACCTAGTAAACACCCGCCCTTGTTTCGAGCGGGGCCCGCAACCTCATGACGAGGCTGCGAGCATGATGACGCCGCCCGGACGAGCTTCGCAGTCCTGAAGCCTGAAACACGCTCCCTGCTTGAAAGTTGACACGCCCACCCACCTCGCTGTGCTGTGCCAACACCCCGCGACCAGCCTAGCCGCTCCCCCCGGGCACAGCCTGGCGAATGGCAAAGCCCAAATCCAGCCGCCCGCTGACGACCTCTCATGATCGAGCTCGCACGACATGCCTCTGTAGATACCTACCATACATAGCACTCTACACAAGGCCACCTGTCCTCTCATTGGACCTGATCCCCTCCGAACCAGTCACACCTGGGTCCTGCCGCGACCCTCTGGAGCCTCTGCACAGTAGCCTCCGTGCCTCCTCCCTCCAACGCTCCAACGCTCCAACGCTGCCAACCGTTATCAACGTGTTATCGTGATGCTTGCCACCTCGGCGAGGCTGTTCACAGCTCCACTGCTATCAGAAAGCGCTGCATGCACCTCTCCTCCCTCTACCACCGTACACATTCCACCCCACTCGCCCGCTACCCTTGCCCTCCTCGCCCCAATCGAGCATGACAGGACAACGGACAAGTGTTTCAACCGCTGCTGCGCTGCAGCATTAGCGCCCCGAGCCTTGCTTTGGTACGCCGTGTGTCCCTCGACCTCCAGTTGATGTTGTCAGCGCAGAGGACACAGCTCGGCCGACCAACGGAATCACGGAGACGACCAAGCCGACGCCCCACATACCACCCCACCAAGGAAAAATAACTTCTTAATGGTCGTGTCACTTATTACTTGGTCAGATGCTCTTTTTTGTCCTAATATGTTAAGAACATGTTTACTTATTATATTAAGAACATGTTCCTAACTTTCTTTTATAATAATATAAAGAAGAAATACTAAGTTTTTAAAGAAACTTTCTTAATATATTAAGAATATGTTCTTAATTATATAAGAATATGTTCTTAATATAGTTAAGAAATAAGAATACTATAACATTAATATAATTAAGAACATGTTCTTAATATATTAAGAAAGTTTCTTTAAAAACTTAGTAACGTATTTAACGGGTGAGTTAGCTACACAGGCAAGTCAGCCACTCTGCTAAGACTACACTAACATTCTACCCTATTATAGCTTGCATTAGCCTACATTAGCATTATTTATAGTAGTACAGTATATAATATTATTTAGTAACACCTTCTTTAGGCTTTTTACACGTGCGCAAGTTATACTCTACATTATAGCACTTTTTACAGCGTCTTTAGGTTGCCTTACCTCCTTTAACACGTACTTGCTTCCTTACCTTCTTACTATTACTACGCGCCCTAAACTTAGTTAGAGTAGTTAATTAAAGGCCTTCCTTAGCTGTTAGGACTCCTTTCTGCTGCAACTGCTTTCTTTTATACAATTTACGTTGTATAGCAGCCTTATTTACTACTTAAAGCCTAGTAATCTCCCTTTAAGCTAACACTAGCTTATGCGCTACTATAGCTGCGCCTTTAGCAAGCTTTTTAAAGGCCTTAACTATTAAAGTTAGTAAGCTGCTTGCATGCCTTTAAATCCTCTCTTAAACTAGCGTTAATTGCAACTCTAATTGCAAAGTAGTGCTTAGAGTTTAGAACTGCTAGAGCTTATCTTCTACAGTAGGTAGCAGTAGGGTACGTAGGCGGATATTAAGACCTATTATAACCTGTTCTAGGTTAAAGAGGACTATTCTAGCGCCTTAGAAGCCTCCTTAGATATTGCTAAAAGTAAATATCTCCTTATAGGCGTCTATAAAGCATAGTAGGAACTTAGTTTTAGTAATATAAGTAATATAGTTGCGTATAAGATTCTTAGCTTAGCGCCTATATACCTTCTTTAGAGGGGCAAAACAACCTACATCTAGTAGTTGTAAGAGGTAAAATAAGTGTAAAGGCATACACAGTGTAATAATGTTTGCTTCCTTATAGTATTGTTAGAAGTTAAAGAAGTTGTAGCTCTTGTAGCTATTAATAAGGAGCAGCTAGTGCACTTCTTAGGTGCGCGTCTTTATATAGGCATTAAAGTGCTTCAACTAGTCTAGACTAAGCTTGTTAGTAGTCTATCTATTCTTAGAGACTCTAATAACCTAGTTATAGAGCAGGTTGTCTTCTTTGTACTAGGCAGAGAGGTAGTTACAGCCTTTAAAGATAATAAAGAGTAGAATAGCCTACTTTATGCTATTAATGCTCTATATAACTATTGTCTACTCTTAATTACCTTGCTGCACTGCCTTTAGCTGTCCTTAACACTCTAAACCTGTAACAACTACTCCTGCAGATATCTAGCCTATTATAAAGCCTGTCTTATTAAAGTTGTATGTGTTATTATCCTAGATACTATACTTAGCTTTAACATTTGCTACAAGCCTAAACTAGCCTTGTATAATCTCTAGATCCTTACAGAAGGCTTTCTTGTAGTTGTACTTGCAATTAAACTTTACTTTAAAGTTAGAGCAGCGCTTAACAAATGTATTAGGCTAGTTTATACTAATATAGCCTATATTACGCTTAGCACGCAAAGAATTAGCTATATTAGCTACAGCAGCTAGCTAAGGGGCAAATCCTTGTGCATCTAGCTTAAGAATGTACTTAGCAATTACATCCTCCTTAGTCTAATCTATATTCTGTTAACTTAGCGTATAATTAGCTTGTGCAGGTTGTCCTGTATATTAATTGCATAGTGTGCTACAAGGCGCGTTATATATAGCTGCAGCGCGTTGTATAGTAAGGTTTACGTCTTGTTTAAGTGCCTAGAGCGCAAGCTGTATTATAGCCTCTTTTAAGGGCGTAGGTTTATGTTGTTGTTAAGTTATCGCGTTATAAGGTAGAATGTTGGTGTAGTCTTAGCAGAGTGGCTGACTCGCCCGTGTAGCCAACTCACCCGTTGAATACGTTATTTCTTCTTTATATTATTATAAAAGAAAGTTAGGAACATGTTCTTAATATAATAAGTAAACATGTTCTAAACATGTTCTCTAAATCTTGTATGTTGGTTGGGTGAGATTTTAGATGGTCGGGTCGCTGAGTCATTGCTTGGCTTGGTCGCCTCCGTGATTCCGTTGGTCGGCCGAGCTGCAACCTGGTCAGCGCATGCTCTCACTGGACCTCGAGTCCTCGACAAGCGCGCGTTCTCAGCATCGTGTCTTCTGCACACTGGCTCCGGTAGCTTCCCACCGAGCGAGAACAAGTCGGTGTACCAGCCTTGCGCAATGCATCGCACAATCCCGCTGTTGCTTTTCCCACTCGCTGACCAGTACCGTGGCTCGGTCTCTGCCCAGCCCCGGACCCTAACAAAGTAAGCTTGCGCTGCCTCTCTTCGTGCGCTTGCAGTAGCCTGCAGCAGGCCACCACCACAGCACACGATTTGCCACCTCGCGAGCGTGCTGCACAGCCTGCAGCACCGCTACTGCAGGTGGCAGCGGCCAGACTTGCCGTGACCCACCTCTCTGTACCTGTTCCTGAACTCCTTCACGGCGGTGTGGACCGCCAGCACCCTCCCCCACACACAACATGTCCACGTCTCACAATAATGTCCAGCGCCTGCACCTATCGCAGTACGGACAATAGGTTAGAAGCGGGCCACGATCCCACGGCATGTGGGTATCTCGCTCGTGGCTCTGCGGATGGTATCCGTTGCTGTGCAGAAACTGGGCTGTATCAACGCGGCCAGCAGGGTACGCGCGCAGACACCTCACTCTGTTGTGACAACACACGATGGTGAGGCTGGCATCGTGCCATCATTCAGTCGGTGTGTGCCCGACAACCAAATTGCATACCACCGTGTCATCGCAGCAAGGAAGTCGACGGAAGGCAAGACCATGCACCGCACTGCGTACCTGTTCTCACATCCAGTTCATGTCATGTCTGTAGCGTGCATCTGACTCCCGTTTGTGAAAATTTTCCTACACACATGGGTAGCCAGCTACGCTTGATTCGTCCAATATCTATTGTATTGCTATACACCACCAATCTCGTCGCGTACACCGCTCTGTATTGACATCTCGTGTCTCACACGAGTGCACCAACCAGCGTTCTTGCCAGACACACAACACCGCGAGGCTTCGTCCTCTCGCAACCTTCTCGCTTCACCGCCTTTCACCGCTCCCTCTCAACAACACAACCATCAACATGCCTGCCGCACACTTCGACGCTGCGCGCTGGACGGCGTCCGAGGTCGTGCTGCTCGACATTGGTGAGTAACCGCAGCGCTCGAGTCCCTCGGAATCCACTGCAACCAGCCTTGAACACCCCCAGCCTCTGCCATGCACGCAGCCTCGCTGCAGCGGTCTGGCCAGCAAGCTCCCGAGCACGCAACGAACCACGCACTGTTGCTCGCGCGGTTTCGCTATTCGCTACCCCAGACTTTGCTCACGCCACGGTGGCTCCAGCCTCCCACGAGTCTCAGTTGCGATCCACCGTTCGCGCAACGTTACGCAGAGCCAGGCTAACCACACCATCTTCTTATCGTAGAGGGGACCATCTCGAGTATCTCCTTTGTCAAGGATGTCATGGTAAGCTTCTCTTTGTTCCGTTGTCATGGCCACGCCCTTTCTTGTCGTCTCGAGCCACGCCAACCCCGCATTGGGAAGCTGGGGCAAGATCACCACCACCAGGACCAGTCGAGATCATAGCGCCATGCTGCTGCTGGTTCTCGGCACTTCCCAAGCCACTCGATTTCCTTTTGCGTGCTCTGGCTTCTTTTCCTTATCCTGAACCTGCCACCTGGGGAGATCTTGGACGTTTCTGTCCTCTGTCACGCGACGCACGTTGCTGCAGTGGAGCTCCCTTACTGCGACTCGCAGCTCACGATAGCCGCAGTATCCGTATGCGCTTGAGCGTCTCAGGAGATTAGCACGCGACTCATGGTCCGACTCGGACTTTCAGGTCCTCATTGCGGGGTTCCCAGCGGAGACTAAGCGCGACGCCGATTCTCTCCTGGCCCATGTGGAGGATCTGACACGGCGAGATGTCAAGGCCGTGTACCTGAAGCAGCTCCAAGGTGGGTGAAGACCGTTGACTCCTGTGTGACCTGTTGGCAATTCCCTTCGTTCGCTGTCGTACGCAGCCTGAATTGCCTCAGGATCAGCGCGCGCAATATAGTGCTACCCTAAGCTGGTAGTGGGATCGAGGAGAGGTGATTCGGTCGCATCATCGCTCAATGGCTGTTGATGTCGCAGCGAACCATGAGACTGTGTACGGCAGTGCCGCGGTGACACATCTTGCGTTGAATTGCTTAATCGGGCTCCGCTATGAGATCACATAGAGCCGCAGCAAACCACGCAAACCCACTCACTAGGCTAACAGCACGCAGGACACCTCTGGAAGACCGGGTTCACGGAGGGCGACCTCAAGACCCCGCTCTTCGCCGACGTAGTCCCCACGCTCACAGCATGGAAGGACTCTGGGCGTACACTTGCCATCTTCTCGTCTGGTAGCGTACAGGCGCAGCTCCAGTTCTTCTCGTTCGTCGAGGATGGCGCAACGACCAAAGACGTCAAGCCGCTGTTCTCAGCCCACTACGACACCGTCAACGCAGGCCCCAAGCTAGAGAAGGCTTCGTACGAGAAGATCTGCCACGAGATGAACGTAGACGTGAAGAAAGTCACCTTCCTGACCGACAACGTGAAAGGTGGGCAACACAACCAGCACCCTCCAGCCCTACACCCCACATCACCATCCTTCATCACACCCCAGCGCACCTCCCAGCACGTCCCCCAGTAATCCCAACCAAGCTCACCCCCAATCCGAAACACCAACCAAGCCGCACCCCTGCCCAGCACCAACCTTTGATTACCCGACCCCGCACTTCCCACCCCATCATCAAACTTTCCACATCACACCCAGGCAACATGCTGACATGCATGACCAGAGGCCGAAGCCGCAACCGCAGCAGGCGTGTACGCCGTCGTCGTCGACCGCCCGGGCAACGCGCCGCTATCGAACGAGTCGAAAGGGGCGTATTGCGTCGTTGCTTCGTTGAGCGAGTTGCCTAGTCTATCATAGAGGGGGGCAGGGAGGGTGGAACGTGTATGAAGGACAAAATAACACGAACGAGGGATAATAGTCGTTGGTTAGAGAAGTGAGAAGTGTGTGTAAAGAGACTAGACATACCAATCCACCCTACTATACCCTACTCTACTTGTGTTAAGCTCTATCTACACTCCCTAAATTCTACTCTATGTAATATATACCTGTTTGTACGCGTAAATACTTTCTTTCTTCACTTGAAGACGACACGGCACGGCACGGCATAGCATAGCATGGCATGGCATAGCATAGCATAGCAACGCTACACTACACTAGTACAGAATAGCAGGAAGAAAGAGAGAAGAGGGGGAATTAGAGGTTTTGTAGAGTAGAGTAGAGTAGAGTAGAGTCGTATAGTATAGTATAGTACTTACTTACTTACTTACTTAATTACTTATAGCTACAACTTTCTTGTCCTCTATTTTATTCTACACTACCGTGTTCTTTGTATCTACGTTCTTGTTCGTTAGATAGAGTAGATTGATAGTAGGTTGAAGAAGGGAGGTAGAGAGATAAATAGATAGGTCGAGAGATAAATAGATAGGTTGAGAGATAAATAGATAGGTCGAGAGATAAACAGATAGGTCGAGAGATCAATAGATGATTAAAGAGATAAAGAAGTAGGTAGGCAGATATGTTTATGTTTATACATATAGTTGTAGATACAAGGTAAAAAACAAGAATTACAAGTATACTTAGCAAAGAGAGAGAGAGAGTACAAAGGGTAAGAAAAGCACAGCAACGCAGGGAGATATGCTAGATTTAGTATAGAGATCTAAAAAAGAACTGTGTATATGTAATTGTATACTGCTATCCTGCTAGGATGGGTATCATGTATTGTGCAAGCCAACGTGTAGCTAGTATGCGTTCAAAGCTTGTACCCCTCAATGCATTACTCCCCTCATGGCCTGCCCTCTCATCACAGCGGCGGACTCTCAGGCCGATCGATGGCAAGTCCAAGATAGTAGTCCGTAAGCGCGTTCATCTCGTCTCCAAACGTCGTGTCCTCGTCCTCCAACCTCTCCAAATACGATGCTCTCCCGGACTGCTTGAGCGACGGCACGTTGAGAGGCGTGCCCTTGAATGAGGGCTCCTGGTCGCATTCATATCCCAGAGCGCCAATGCTCCAGACTCCGGCGCAGTCGTAGCACTCGAGTGTCGTGGCTGTTCCGGTGATGCTGGCTGAGCCGCCGCACCGGAAGCAGTTGAAGGAACATCGCTCGCAGAACGTTGTGCTGTCTGCGTCGAGTGAGGGTAGTGCTGGTCGGCTGCAAACTGTACACTGTGATCTGCCTGAGATGGTTCGGACATTCTCATCGAGCCACTGTCGTCGCAGTTCGTTGGGAATACGCTCGGTGCTGCGGCCCGAATCGCCAACCTCTTCGTAGGTAGTTATGTTAGTGCTGTCGAGGCAGGCGGGCAGCTTGCATTGCGGTCCATTATCTGCTGCTAGTTTTCTTTGGAACATCAAAGCCTGTCTTCGTAAAGAGCTTGTGTAAGCATCCTCGTTAAGGTCGAAAGGTCCGTCGTAATTTGGCCCCTGGACGACCTGTCGCTTGGGCATGCCACCCATCGGTGCCAGTTGCAACTGGCCGCTTTTGAGCCATTCGCGTGCCTCTGCAGCTGCGACGTCAGAATCCAAGTGCATGTCGGTCGCCAGCTCTTCACTATAGTAAGAGTGGTACTGCAATTTGTCTGCGTCTTTGAGAGCGAAGTCATCTCTGCCGACCTCTAAAACGTGGGCAGAGCCATTAACTTCGCCAATTACAAGTTTGCTGTAGTCGGTGTTGAAAGCTCCCGACATGATACCAGAGGTAGTGGTTGTTATGTCTTTGACAAAAGCGGCTTCTTGAGATCGAGTGACGTCCCACACCTTGACAACGCCATCTGAGGAGCCTGAATAAAGTCTTGTTGCGTTTTGACCCCATGAAAGGAAGCGAACACCGGTGTCTGTCCGCTCGTGGGGAACGCCGTCTTGTAAAGGCGCCAGAGAGCTCCCGTGGCTCAGGGTGTATAGTAGTTTGTCTGGCACACGGAGATCCCAGACATACGATCGCCCGTCAGTGCACCCGGCTGCAAACAGATTCTCGTCGTACGGACTGTGCTGCGTTAGCTTGCATGTACAGTGATATCAATTTTTCAACTTACCACCAGACAATGTCATTCATATCGTATGCTTTGCACTCGAGCTCGACCGGAGACGTATACTTTCTGTCAGGATTCTTTGGCGCACTTTTCGTGGTGAAGAAGCGGACAACTGAGCGAGTACCTCTATTAACATTGCCGCTGGCTACACAGCCTGCAGCGAACAGACAGTGTTTCCTTGGGTTCGGGTTAAAGGTCACGTCAAAGACGTTGCGGCTGGAGCCGTGGACGCACAGGTTGGTGCCGTATTCCACGTCCCACAAACAAATGTCGCCGTTAGTGTCCATGCCACCGTCTTCACGGAAATTCGCTCCGAAGCCCGCAAGCAATAGGGTTCCATAGATTGGATCGAACTGGAGGGCGTTGGCGGTCATCTTCAGGTCTGGACGGTTCATTGCTTTTGCAGAAGCAAAACTTTGGCAAGAGGTCTTCCAGTCTTCACTGTTGAGAGTGGCCTCATTAAGGCAGATAAGCTTGATTGAACCGTCTGTCGTTCGCTTAGATGCTGTTGCAAGTACGTCTTCGTACTGTTGGCTGACGGCCAATAGGTCTACCTCCGCTCGATGCTCCAGGTCCACAGCCATGTTCAAAGATGACGTATCCCAAACGCGAACAGATTTGTCGTAACCAGCGGAGTAGAGCCACTTCCCTGAGACCGAGAAAGCGACCGAGCTGACCGTGGTGTACAGTTTGGGGTCTTGAGAGACGTACATAGCATGTGTTGAGTTTGCACCCTCCTCAGTCTTTGGTCGATCGATTCTGTGTTCGCCTAGCTCGTAAATGATACCATTGGTAGTATCACCAAACAACAGATTGTTGGGCTGGTTGTATTGCATCGAATTCGCATCAGTAACCGCCACGGCGCCCGCCGCGAACTGCTCACCATTGGGAGACCATGCAACGGTATGAACATCACTTGAAGCGCCTGTCCATGTGTATCTGGGCCCGATGGTGTCGACCATCTTGTTCTTTGTTTGATATGTCAATGGGCCGGACGCTGTCTTCCAACCTCTCCTCGACTGGAGACCGAGCTCGCGTTGACGGACCACAGCCGGGACAGAAGACTTCTGAACACTGCTCAGTTCTGTGTTTGGAACAGCAGCCGCAAAGCGGTGTATGCGTGGCGCTTCCGATAGTCTGCCAGAGGCAGCATCATGGAGGAAGGATTTAATACTTTGGGTATCGCGAGAACGGAGATGCCGGGCGATTTCGTGGGCCAGCTGCTGTAGTTGTGGTTCAGCCAACTTCCTAAGGACCGCCCGTAAATGTCTCCGATAAGTGCTGTGGCGCGTCTGCCGGGCTGATTTAACAATCTTTCCGACAACGTCCTCCACTATGTGCAACTCCGTCGGACTGAAGTCAACGTGCAAGACAGCACCTTGCCAGTCTGAACTCGTTTGCTGGTTCCAGGTCCACTCTCTAGAACCGTCGCGCATGGCACTGCGTTTTGAGGAGGACAAATATGGCATCCGCTCTTGTTGAGCACCGCGCAACCCTCGTCTAGCGGCCAGGCCTAGTAATGTGTCTTCTACATGGAAGTGCATCTCCAGAGGCTTGGCATGGATTTCGGCTTTAGTGTGAGAGACCACTAAAGTTCCGTCAGCTGGTGATTCGGAACGTGCGGGTTCGTTCAGACCAGCATTCAAGCCGGACGTGGAGTCTTCCTCGCTGACTTCTTCTTCCCATCCGTTCCCGGCGGATCTGGTCCCCAGCCTTGCCCACGTATAGTCGACTGGAGCGGCCCGTCGTGACCTCTGCCTTTGAGGCGCTGAGTCTGTCCCGGAAGAGTCATCGATATCTCTGACCTGCTGAACTGCGCGTGGCCTGCCGGTCTGGTGTTTGTCTTGCTTCGATATTCCGTCAAGGCTCAAATCAGCGACCCCTGTCCGAACTTTAGGCCCAACAGTGTTCGCGTGTACTGTTTGCCAGTCGATTGTAGCTTCTGCTGCAAATCTCGGAGGCAAATTCAGAGTCGGTGGATCTTGGGAGCGGTTTCTTTTGTTCAGCGTTTGTGAATAGCGCGCTTGAAGCTGGACATAGCTACGGCCGGGGATATCTTTTTTGAACTCTGCGGTAATGTCTGTCCACTTGAGCTTTTTGACCTCCTTCAAGAATATCAGGAGATGATCTGCCTCTTCGCTGCTGTGATTTGCTTTCGAAGCACCGGGCGGTTTGGTGGTGGCAGGAGGGGTAGGTAATACTGATGCAGGCACCTGAGGCGATTCAGGAATCTGATGCATCTTTCGAGGTGTTGAGTGTCTCATGGGGAGCCCGGATGATACACTGTCCCTGTTGTTGTGAGGTGCTGGTGCTGGGGAGAAGGATCGCTGTACGGATTGTGTTCGGACTGAAGTCGTAAGTGTATTGCCATTAGGCAGGCCTGTACGGCTGTGAAGGCCGTCGTCGCTCGCATGCATGACAACGCCAGGTCCTGTCGCTCTATCAACTTCAAGAACGGAAGGTTGGACAATCTCAACTTCATCACCCTGGATTGGATCTGAGTCAATCATCACAACGTCGCTCTCTGGGGTCGTCAGACCAGGACTGGGGAGACCTGTCATGTCATCATCTTCAGGCAAGCGGCTGATGACCAACGGCCGAGGTGCTTGCGAAAGTACGTCGTCCAGGAGCGGCACAGGCAAGCCTGTGGGCTTCAGGGCTGAGTTCATAAAATGAACCGAAGGCGCTCCATTCATGTTGTTGAGCTTGACCCCCTGGTGGAGATTTCTACTGGGGCCTGGTACACTTTGCGCCAGTGTGGGAGCTGCAACAGTCTGTGTGCTGAATTGCTTCCCATGGCCAGACCCTAGTGGCTGTGACTGGGTTCCTATTTGCCCAACTCCCTGCCTGCTGGGTGTTGTGAGCTTCCTCCTTTTCGCGCTGTCTTCAGTATCTCTGTATCCTCTCGCGCCGTTGGCTGCAGTAGGCCATGCCGAGACATAACTCTGAAAAATCGAAGCATCGCGCCCCATGTTTGCGGAACCGGTAACGGTCGAGGCGCCGTTTAGTAAATGCACCGAAGTCGTCGATGGCCGTGTCGCCGATGCGGAGGCGTGTGATGCGCGTGACGACGGGGTGAGAGGCACGTGTGCTGCTTTCGAGCCCGCCGCTTCATTGACGGCATCGTCACCGTCACTCTCGACATCCGAGTCGAGGGTGAGATCGACCACTTGTGGTTCTCTTCCTGAGTTGCTCCGTTTGTTAGCAGTTGTTGTTCACGAGTGTGTAGAGTAGGAAACGAATGCCTTTACCAGCTTATCTTAGTGCATGAGAGCACGAGATAGCTGTGTGTGACTTACCTCAGGGCCATCAGTGGCAGAAATGCGCAACGACGCGTCCATACGAGTGACGGTGATGGAGATGCTGTTTGTCGCGTATCGCGTAAAGTGGTTGGAGCGGCCCGCATCACCCGCATGTGGGGCAGCCTGCCTAGCGCGTCAAGCTCAGCCGCCTGGAGATACTTGTGCCCTCCTTCACCGAGACTAGCCCTCTCACCACAAAGGTTATACCGAGGTGCGACTGAGCATCAGTCTCATTTACTCAGGGCTTCAACAGTCACGCGACGTCACGTCTATATACAAGTACACATGTTTGACAGCTCTAATTCAACTGAAACACACGAATACAACTATGGCTACAACTAGCTGAGCTTACAGTTTCTCGCCCTTGGCCTCCACGTCGCCATTCCTTTCGTACTGACTGTCCGTCACCGCCAGTCCAGCAACTGCCACCTCCTCGCCAGGTGCAACATCCTGGGGCACCGGAGGACCAGTGAAATCCTTCCTACCGCGAATCACATACCACAGGAGACTGATCAACGCAAAACCTGCAAACACCACACTCGCGTAGTTCATCGTCGCCGGCTCCACGGGCAGACTGACGGGCATACAGAATAGCACCACCGCCAGGCAGATCCAGACAATCATGGCAACGTTGATAGCATATCCAAAGCGACCGAGCGAATACGACGAGTTCTTGACAGCCTGACGACCACGGATGACTGAAATGAGGATGGGCATGCCATAGCTGGCCGAAAGACAGATTGTGGCGACTCCAGTGAAGGAGTTGAACGCAGCCGAGGAGCCGAAGTAGATCAACCCTAGGAGGCAGTCGACGGCAGTCGAAAGCACGAGCGCCATCAACGGGATGTCGTATTTGTTCGACACCTGTTTCCAGATCCTGGATCCGGGAATCGCGCCATCACGGGCAAAAGCGTAGGTGCATCGAGATGCTGCGGTCAGCGCACCGATTCCAGCAAAGAACAGTATACCCAGGATCAAGAACAGAAGACCGAATCCTCCCGCAGCGGAGCCAGTGACTGTCTTGAAGAGGAGACCGATGGGCTGTCCGTTCGCAACCTCGAGCAGCAGCTGCACGTCAGGCAGCACGAAAAGGATCGGGATCAGGTAGATGACACCAGTCACACCGGCGGCAGCAACTGAAAGAACAATGGCCTTGGGGACCTCGCGTTCGGGGAACTGCACTTCCTCGCACATGGCTGCTACCATGCCGTATCCTGTCAGTACGTACGCGCCCTGAAGGAGGCCAACGAAGAACGCCCATCCACTCGGCCTATCATTTGTCAGCTCAAATTCTCTGTCATGACCATCGCTTTACTCACCATCCACTCGCGCTTGCATCATAATGCGTGAACACGAAATCGGCATCTCTCTTGACATCCGCCATGGTCAAAAGCGTGATCATGATAATAATGACACTGCTTCCGGTCCAGTAGATGCAGACCTTGTTGATCAAGTCAAGGTACTTCGCTCCAAAGATATTCACACACATGCAGATCAGCATGACGGCCCAGAACATAAGCACCGTCTGCCACTGATTGGGCACAAAGTCCTCGTTCCACAGCGTAATCGCACTCAAAATGAGCTGTCCGCCTGAAAAATTGATAGACAGAGTGACAGTCCAGTTGCCCACGAGCGTCAACCAACCAGTCACCCACGACGTGATGGGCGCCCACTCGCGCGTTGACAGCATGGCGGACCAGTAGTAGACGCCGCCGGCGGTTGGATACACGGCGCAGATCTCGGCGAGCGAAGCGGCGATGCACAGCGATATGAGGGAGACGAGCACCCAGCCCCAGAGGATGGTTACGGATTGTCCGTCAGTGAGGGTGATGTACATGGTGGTAGACAGACCGAACGGAACGGCCATGATGGCGAAGGAGCTGTGTAGAGTCAGTATCCAATCCATCAAAAACCGCGACCGAATCGCCTCCTCGCAAACTCGTTCTAGACGTCCGTCATACTTACAGTCCCAAAACACTCAACATGCTCAGATTCCTAGGCAACTCGCTCGCATACCCCATCTTCGCAAGCGCTGCATCGGCGCTGGGATCCTTACTCCCACTGGCGACCGACGCCTTCCTACCCGCTCCCGTCTGCGTGATGCTCATGCTTCTCTTATTCGACTCCATATTCCTGATTCTTGCGCCGCCAGCCCTATTCTCTTTCTCTTTCTCTCTTGCGACACAATGCGATGCAATACGATGCGCGTCCCAACTCTTACCACAAAACCTCAGCCGTTCCTCAATCCAGCAGTGCGAGCGATGGTTGGAGTTGAATTCGCAGCAACCAACGAACCAAAATATAGCGAAACAGAATCAATGAACAAGATAGCGTCGCACGCAGGGGGGCCCAGCCAGCCTATCTATCTGGTATACAACCCTTGCAATCGCTCTGTCAGCACAAGAAGAGACGCGAATAGGAGCGAAGCCTGGCGTCAATCGAGGCGCGCAAAAACCGAAAAGCCGCCAACCTAAAGCTAACCAGCCCAACTAGCCCAGCTGCGGGGAAGCCAAAAGCCCACCACCCACGACGAAACCAAAAAGGACTGGTCTGGTCCTGGTCCCCGCTCCGAACGGAGCCTGCGCTGCGGGTCTTGCTGTGTACAATCAAACTGCCGATGCTGCATCGTGCGGCTCTAGGGTCGTTGATCGCGCTTTGCATTGCATTTGCAGGGTGTCGGTCGTTGGGCGCGCACGCGACAATGGCGTGTATTCCTTCCTTCCTTCCTTCCTTCCTTCCTTCCTTCCCCATCCAACACACAGCATCCAAGTAAGTACCCAACCTAACCACAGTCCCATAGCCAACAACCTACTATGTATGCACGCACCAATAAGCAACAAACCCGCCATCGACATCCCACAAACAAACGACGCGCAACTCCAGCCCACTGTCCCATCCCATCCCATCTCATCTTATCTATCAGACCTTCAATGAAAGGGGACACGGCGACCGATTGGCAGAGCTCGGGAGATACGAAGCGCCCCGTTGTCAAATTGTGCATGTCACCGAGAGGAAAGCCGCGGTTGGAATGTCCCGGTTGGGGGACGCCCGGGCTGGAGGGAGCCTCGTGCGTCATTTGATCTGGGGCCGCCGACCGCCGCGTAAGGTTGCCGTAAGCGCGGCCGATCGTCGGATGGGGGGACGGCGTATCTTTGAGAGGCCTATCGCTGTGGAGTAATGAGTAGATAGAGAGATAGAGAGATAGTGATGTGGAATTTGAGGCTTGAAATATTGGGTTGTGGAGATTACATTCTATCGCTTTAGATGCTGGGTGCAGGCTATGTATGCTATGCGTTGATGTGGGTATCTAAGATTCGTAGTCTCTTGCGCTGCGCAGAACTTGGAGGAAAGCTGGTTCGGTTCTACTATGCTGTGTGCTCGACCGTCTCAATCTCCATCGGCACATGACCTGCATCTTCCTCGTTCCCCTGCTCCTCCTTCTTCGGTCTCATAGCCCAGTCCATAAAGTCAAAAAGGCTCTCCTTGCTGTCCTTGCCGAGTTCCTCAACGCACTGCTCCGGTGTAATGACTCCCGCGATGGTTTGCACACGCTCTCTCCACTGCTGCGCACATGGCGCTTCGGGTTCAGTATGCACGACATAGAACTGGCGGTAGTCGCGTCGCAAATACGTTTGCATCGTTGCATAGTATTCAATCATTCGAGAGGTGGCTTCTTCCCGGCTATTGGACAATCGTTTGAAGTAGTCAATCGTTTGTGTTTCGGCGATGACACGACGTTCTGAAAGAATAGGGTATTGATCGTGAACCGCACTGAGGGCTTCGGAAGAACAGTCCTGCTCGATGTAGTTGGTCACGGTAAGGATTTGGTAGAGTTGGGCTCGGCTGCAGTATCTTGGTCAGCTAAACGAGACCTCAGTCCTTTACTCAGAGCTTACCTCAAATAATCAAGGTCCCCCGCTGCGAGCTCCGCTGCATTGTCCTCGCACTTTTGGAACAGGTACTCCATGAGCTCGGGACGGACGCAAAGCCGCCAGAGCAAGCATGCGTCGTGTACCTCGTACCAAGGCGATATAGGTTCATCCAGGCTGCGCAGCTGCTCGATCTTGGCAAAAAAGAGCTTCACGATGCCAAGCGCCAGCTGCGGCTTTTTTTCGAAGACGTCCTCGGTGATGTAGATAAAGCCGCCATGGGGGAAAACGACCACACAATCATGTCGCAATACCGGGGGAATTGACGAGGCTCTAGGCTCGAAGTCCGAGGGCGGCTGCAGACCTACAGACCATACCCGTATTTGTTTATTGAGCACTTCACCAAAGCCTGGCAGACTAGTGTACTGCTCAAAGTCTGGATGCACCTAAGAGTGTCAGCGTAATTACGATGAGTTGGGCTATCCACGTACAATAATGATACCTGACCTTCCCCTCTCGACTACCTCTTGCTGGAAGTGGCCCCAGGCACCATCGTACCAGAGATTCCCAACTTCGACTTTGTGCATCAACAGCCAACGCGTGATCAACTCAATATCTTCCGAATGTTCTTCGGGATGGTACAGTAACATTGCTCTCCGCTCAAGTATGTAATCGCCTGTCACGCCAGAGCCGAACATCTTGATCATATCCAGATTGTAGTACTGCTCAATCTGCTGGTTCAGTTGCGAGGATGTTGTAGCAGTCGGTAACTGCATTGGCGGGACTACCTGCGTCGTGGGCAAGGCACTGGCCAACTCTTGTTCAGAAGTTTGAGCCACAGCGCTTTCACCAGTTCCAGGGGTAAGATCAGGCATCTTACTATAAGGCTCAATAGCGGCGCGCGATAACGCAGGCGGTGGCACAGGTATTTCACTGCGATCGTTGGGCACCTCTTTTGAATCTGTGATTTGTATTAGCGGACTGCAGTATTTATCAAGAAACATGCAGTGGTGTTGGTGCAACGGACGCAACACGGGCAGGGCAGTCCACAGATGATGATTGCATTTTCTTGGTTGCAGGCGCACTCACTGTTTCCTCGAAAGCGAGGTGGCTCTTTAGGATCGATCTTTTCAGGATGGAGAGTTTTTCCTTTTCCAGACTGCGATAGCCATCCAGTATTCCTGTGGGCGTATTTACAGGCTTCAGCAGAAAATCTGCAGCCTTCCGGATGTCTCAGCCAGAAAAAACATGTGGTTGGTGGGCTCCCGTTCTTAGTTTCGGCATGCTGGAACGCATGCTTTGGCTTCGGCATGTCTTTTCTCCCTTCGCGAACGCTGCGAGGTATTTGGTTTGGATCTAAAGGTACAGGCGGGTCGAGTGGCCTGTTCTTGGGTGTGGCCCAGCCAGTGTTCCGATGTTGAAACTCACAGTCTTCTTCTGATTTTGGGCAGCCGTTGGAATCTCTCAACCAAGATGGACACGTGATGGCCATATCCGATCGGGACTGTGGATCACGAAGCATTTTCTGAGATGCGGGTGTCCTGTCTTGACCATCGTCAATGGTCGGAGCTGCTGGATTCTGCCCGGTTTGGGACCACTGACTGCGAGGTAGCGCCTTAGGGTCAACCTTCTCGGGTTGATGGGCGCTCAAACCTGGTGGAGCCCAGCCAGTGTTTCGATGAGCGTACCTGCACTCATCGTCTGTCTTGGCGCAGCCCTTCTCCCCTCTCAACCAGAACGGGCAGGTCACTGGTGGGTCGGCGTGCTTGGGATGGACTCCAAGAGGCCTCAAATTTGGGTCTATTTGTACAGGCTGACCCTTCAAGTCATTTTCTGGTGGCGCCCAGCCCGTGTTCCAATGAGCATACTTGCAAACCTCTTCTGATTTGATGCACCCATGAGGATTCCTCAGCCAGTACGTGCAGGTGATTGGTGGGTCTTGGAGCTTGAATGGTAACAGATGTGGTGGCACGTTACGGGCGTCAGTAGCGATCGAGGCTTCTGGGAGAAGATGAATGCGAATGGGCTCTCCGTTGATTTCAGCCCAGCCGGTGTCCTCATGTGCGTATATGCACTGCTCCGGAGACCTCTTGCAATGCCCTTGGTACCAGAATGGACATGTGATAGGCGGGTTGCGGTATTTGAACGGCACCCGGCCGCCTATATCACCCAAGGGATACTCTTGTCCCTTGGGATCAAGATCACGATGCATGAAACGGCACTTCTGCGGGCCATACGGGCAGTTTCGGCTGAGTCTCCATGAAGCGCACATTTGAGGTACCTTGTCAGCCTCCCAGTCTGCGAGGGGCGCTGGGTCATGCGCGGTGCCGCGTCGTGGGCGATCTTCAGGATCCTCTTCTTGTACGCGATGGTTGCTGATTTCGCGACGTCCATAGGGATTGTCAGCTGAAGCCAAAGTAGATGACTTGGGAAGCGTAGGTGGAGGGCCGTGTACAAAATCAAGCGCGTTGAAGTCGGGCGTTCGCTCAGCGCGAGACCGCTTCTCAGCAAGACCTCGAAACTTGATTTTGTTGTAGTGGTGGTCAGTTGACCATGGTTTTCGCTTCTGCTCTACGGGATGGTCTATGATGTTGATCGCACGGGATGTCTGCTTCTGTGGAGCAGTCCTGATAGCCCGCATGGCATTCGGCTTTGAACCAGGGGTACCCGCAGGCTTCGAGGTTGTTGTGGAAACCGCAGTGCTACGGTCTTTGGCACCAGAAAAATCAGTCGCTTGTTCTTGCTGTGTGGATGGCTTGTCAGAAACAGCGGATCCCTTAGCGCCCCTTGCCTCTTCCCCAGTTACTTTGCTTTCTCGATCGCGTGAACTAGTACCCGTGTCCGTTTTGGAAGTTTTAGAGGGTGACCTGGACTTGTTCAGGCGTTCTGGCTTGAGAATGGTACTAGCCAATGATTGACTTGACGCATCCCGATCCGTTTTCTTCTGCCGCTCGCCTGAAGAAGGGTCACCATGGTTCTGCGCGTCAGAATCGGAGTCTTCTTCAGAAGAAGATTGCTGAAAGGGTGCTGTGCGAGGCACAAGTGGCTGTCTCGCACGCGGGCCACCAACTGACGATGAAGCGGAAACCTTCACCCCTGGATCCTCGACAAACAAACTCTCCCCTCCAAGAGCACGCGCATGTGCCAAGCGCAGAGGTTCCTCATCGCTGCTGTCGTCATCCGGGGCGATGGCTCGACGACTTTGCCGTCTCAGTCTCTGGCGTTTTCTTTCACGCTTCTCGTGCCTGGATTCTCTGGCAGCTTCAGCGTTTTCTTGTGCTCTCCCATAAGCGGCTATGTTTTCCTCATTCTCACGTCGAAAGGCAGCTTCACCCAGCTCTCGCTTTACTTTTTCCCAGTTGGAGATGAGATTCGACCCGTCCAGGTTCGCAGGCGGCTCCCAGGTACCTAAGGATGGTCAGTGTGTCGCGACTGTCGTTGGCAGGACGACGACGCAGGCTGAAGGGATGCAACATGGATGTGAGCTTATGGGATTGGTACTGAAAGTGGTCGCTACTTACAGCTGAGCAGCGAGTTAGTCAGTGGAAGTGTACGTAATGTTGAGCACACTCACTGCTGGAGCCGCCAGTTCTCCCACTTGACGAGGTAGCATCTCTCCTCTTTTGGGTTTTCGGCAATGATACAGTCTACGGTGTAAAAGGGGTCTATGGAGCCGGCATCGGTGGAGGTGACGGAAACTGCATCTGTGTCGTAGTCTTCGACAAGGTCATGGTGCGTGGACATGACCTCGCGCAAGATGTCGAGGGCTGACATGATTGGCTCGAACGGGGAAGGTACGGCGGCATTGAATGGCAGATGTAAGGGCACGATCAAGAGCCAGAGCCAGAGCCAGCGCCAGAGCCAGCCCAGGTCGACTTGGTGCCACGGCTCGGCAAAAGGAGCCAAACGCAACTGCAACCCGAGTGCGCCTTTTCTCAGCGTGACGGTTTGGTCGAGGTGAAACAGTCGAGTTGGGAGGGCGATGACGGCGAAGCCGGTCCTGGACAGCTCCAGCTGCTCTGGAGTAACGTGGGCTGGGGCTGGCACTAGCAGCTAGCGCGCTTGGCGACACCTGCCGCCGCAAGTGCTCTACGCATGGCTTTGTCGAGGCAGCCGTAGACTACCACCGCTCACAGACACACCGACGAGGCCCTGCCAGCGCCCGACTCCGCCCACACACGCTCGCACTGCTTCCACGCCCCTCTCCAGCCCCCCTCCAGCCCCTCTCTAGCGCCCTCACTCCGGCGCCCTCCCCCCCGCTGCGCACCCTCTCCCCCGCTCACCGCAGCCATGGCCAACGACGAATATGACGTGAGTCTCCTGTGCGACATGTGCTGTGTCGCGACCCTTCACTGACACGCCGCCCCCAGTTTCTCTTCAAGGGCACTTACCCCTCCCCCCCGGCCTCGCTGCCGTCGCGCCTGCCTCCGCTAATGCCACGCAGTCGTCCTCATCGGAGACTCAGGTGTCGGTAAATCCAACCTGCTGAGCCGCTTCACCCGCAACGAGTTCAACCTCGACTCCAAGTCGACCATCGGCGTCGAGTTCGCTACCCGCTCCATCCAGGTCGACGCCAAGACCATCAAGGCACAGATCTGGGACACGGCTGGCCAGGAACGATACCGCGCCATCACATCGGCCTACTACCGCGGCGCTGTCGGCGCGCTGCTCGTCTACGACATCAGCAAGCACCAGACCTACGAGAACGTCACGAGGTGGCTGAAGGAGCTGCGCGACCATGCCGACTCCAACATTGTCATCATGCTGGTCGGAAACAAGAGCGATTTGAGGCATCTGCGGGCAGTGCCCACCGAGGAGGCCAAGCAGTTTGCGAGTGCGTATTCCTGATTCGCGACTTGCGCCTGCACCCCCAACACTACACGCACGCCCACTGACCACCTCACTCACAGGCGAGAACAACCTCTCCTTCATCGAGACGTCTGCCTTGGACGCCAGCAACGTCGAGCTTGCTTTCCAGAACATCCTCACAGGTACGCGCCTCTTCTATTCCCCCTCAGCACGGCTTACCACAGCATACCGTGGATACAAAAACCAACGTGGCAGTGGTTCTGCGTGAATACGAGCACACCGCCACTTGGCTACTACCCCTCATGCGCCGGGCATCTCTCAAATCCAAGAAAAATTGCGCTGACCAACCACACCAGAAATCTACCGCATCGTCTCCAGCAAGGCCCTCGACCAGGGAGAAGGCAGCCAGAACGTGCTCGGTGGCGAGCGCAAGGTCCTCGAGATCAGCAAGTCGCCCGACGCAGATCAAAAGAAGGGATGCTGCTAGACGGATACACCCCGCGTCCTCTCTATGATGTACTGCGCCTGCGTCTTACGCACATCTGATGGAGGCGCCCGTCTAAGTAGACGATTGCACAATGCGCTGCGCTGAACGACCAGATACGCCTATCATGTGCAAATGTCCACGAGTCATGTCAAGTTTCACGGCGTCCAGGATGTCTCATTTGGTCGATTACCCTCTTTCCAACCTCTGCTTCCTGTTTCTGCTCCCATTGCAGGCGCTTGGCTGTGCTGGGACGAGCTGGCCTAGAGGTCTGTGTCTTGGTTTCCTGCATGTTGATGGTCTTTTTCTTTCTGTAGTTGAAGGCGGTAATGCAATTCTGCTGCTGTATGACAATGCAATGCAGCGTATACCCACTTTTGCATTGGCAGCATTATACGCCTCATTCCGTGCCCAACCTTCGCCGTCGTAATTGAATTGGCCAGTTTCCACACGCCTCTTTACCTCAACATCCCACATCTGCATCGACTCTCTTCTGCTCAGAACTTCCGATACCCCTTGTCCCCACTAACCATATCATTACTGATCTTCTGCACCTCCTCACTATTCTTCACCCACGCACTGCTCGCATCCACCCACTCACCCTCCCCAAACTTATCCACACACCACTCCAACACCCTCCCCAACTCAGCCCTAATCCTCCACCTCAACTGCTCCCCCTCCTCCCTCCCCCCTCCCTCTTCCTCCACCCCTCCACCTCACCCACAATCCGCAACCCCGCCTCCACTCCCCCTCCCCATACACAAACTCCAGCAGCGACACCCCCTCCCCCTCCCCTTCCCCGCACCCCCTCCGCAACCCAACCCTCCAACCTCGTTCCCGCGTCCCGCTTCTTCGGCACATACCCCGCACACGCATCCCCCACGTCGCCGAGCCACAACCGAGCGTTCCGCATGTCACCCTCGCTGCGATGCAGAATCGAATGTAGTAGCATTCCCTCCAGCGCGGGCGGGGCCTGCATGTGGCGGACTAGAAAGTGCGCGGATGGGAGGTCGTGGTTGAGGATGTGGAGGGTTGCTTCTAGGGTCGGGTGTAGTTGGAGGGAGGAGATGGTGGCGGTTAGGGAGGTGGTTAGGGCGTGTGCTGGGGGTTGGGTGAGGTTGGCGGAGGAGAGGAGGGGGGTCGAGAGGGTGCTGTATGTGGGGGGTGGTTGGGATGGTGGCATGATTGGGCGCTGGGCTGGGAGTTGGGTTGATTGCTGTTTGGAAGGCGGGTGGGTAGTGAGTGGTCGTTATTTGTGTTGTGTGCCTTGGTTCAACAAGTTCTTTGACGTGGAAGTATGTTCTGCTAGAAGTATTCCAACCATCTACATTACAGGCTTGCAGCCATGTACTAGTAGTTTAGTCGCGTAAACATGTGACGTTCACGACTTCCAGAGCGCTGCATTGCCGACGTCATGATAGACCCTGGTTTACACGACCCACTGTCTGGGTAGGCTAAGAGTGACGTCTTGAGTATGTGTGGCAGTGTTGGATGAACGAATGTAGATGTGTCGAGGCATCGTATGGTCATGATACAGCATAGCGATTGCAGACAGCAATGGTCATCCGTGTCATCTGTGCTAACTTGCTATATTGGATACGTATTGCATGTCATTATACGTCTGAATTGAGTTCGCAATCGTGACACCTTGTACGGTGTCGATTTTTACAATGCCAAAGCCGCTTTTGCATCCAATCGGCGAAACACTACAAGTACATAGGTCGTAGGTGCGAGAACGCGTCGCAGCCGCCAAACGCCGGAAAATGTTGCTGGTCAGATAAGGTGTTGCAGGATCACGAAGCCTGAAAAGCTTGAGTCGTGAGGTTTAGAAGTGTCGAAGGATGTGGATATGTTCGAGAGGTCGTGGTTTTGTGTCAGGGCCAGTCTAAGCTTTGGCACCAGACTTGTCCTTCTCTTCCTTCTTCTCCTTCTGTGCCTCGTCCTGCTTCTTCTTGTTCTCCGGGTGCTGGCGCTTAGCCTCAATGTGGGCGTTGCGCTCCTTCATGCGCTCCTCTTCAGCCTCGACCATTTCTGTCATTCAAAGTCAGCACATCGTCATACCGGATTCGCGGTCGGACAACTCAGTCCATCCGCGACGCGGAGAAATGAATCAAACATACCTCTCCACTGGTCTTCACCAGCATACCTCTCGTGGTGAATCTTCTTCTCGATCATGTGCTGGTGTGTGGGGTCGTTGGGGTCCAAAACCTTGATCGTCTCCCACCTTCCCTTGCCCTTTGCGACATCGTTACCCTCGATGGCGAAAGATGTGAGAAGAGCTGCGAGTGTGCCTCCCTGCGCGTACATACGCGCCTGAACCAACTTCTGGGACCCGCTCAGGTAGGGGTTGCGGTTGACCAGAGTCCATGAGCCAGCCATGGAGGCAACCCAGAAGCCAAAGAGCAGAGGATAGCGGTTCTCGTTTGCCCACTCCTTGGCCCGTTCAAAAGTAGTCTTGTTGGACTCGAGAAGTGCCTCACGCTCCCTGTCGCGCTGGATCTGTGCCTTCTTCTCGGGTGTGTTCTCGATGTCGAATGCGGCGGAGGCGCGGTCGGCGGCAATGACGGCTATGAAGCAATTAGCATTGCGCTCAGCTTCGCAGC
Organism: Ascochyta lentis; assembly: GCA_004011705.1. Lineage (NCBI taxonomy): Eukaryota > Fungi > Ascomycota > Dothideomycetes > Pleosporales > Didymellaceae > Ascochyta > Ascochyta lentis. The sequence goes on from RZGK01000002.1 coordinate 203,900, forward strand.
TTAGGCAAGGCATGATAAGACATACCAACGAATGTTCCTGCAGATGATACAAGGAAAGCACGGAAGGGCAGCGTGAGCGCCCGGAAAGATGGGTATCTTCTGCTTGCGCCAACTACAGCGGCGGCACCAACTGCTGTGCCAATGAGACCGCCAATTGTTCCACCCTTAACCGAGGCACTTTTGCCATGTCAGCAGCTTCTCTCGCCTCTCGCCGCGCGCGAAACTCACTTGTAATGCGCCTCCTCCTGCTCTGGCGTGAGAACCTTCATCTTGTCTGGTCAAGCTTCTTCTTTGCTGCGTAGTCAAATTGAACTGTAGCTGCCGGGTTGTTTGTTCGGTCGTAGGATGACAGTGTGCGAAAAGATGAGTGATGTATGATCGAAACCAGCAGTGGAGACGGGCGCACGCAATGCTTATAAAAAGATAACGCAGCGCTCAAAACGACACCATGGTGACGTCGCCGACTATCCGGCAGCTTAGCGCGCTGAGGCAACGCCTTTCGGCAGGCCCTGCCACTGCGGCCTCGCTCCCGACCATCTGTCAGACAGAGCATCGAACCACCGCGCCCTGATCTTGTGCACGCCAGATCCTTCTTTCTCCGCTTCGTACATCCACGCGAGCGTCTGTGATAGTCGCCTCTTCGTGCTGCGTCTGTTTTCGAGTTGCAGATCTCTACACCAAAGGTCCGTTTAACACTGCTATGCGTGACCTCATGAATGCGGGGGTCACCGCACCATCCGAACACACGCGCAAGCAGCCATGGATCGAAACCTGATCCATCAGCCCTGTGGCCGACCAGGCCGAACAGTCACTGTCAGTCAGCAAGGTCCCATAAACGATCTGTCTCGGCAGGGCCTCGTGCATCGCAAATTGTTCGGATCATGCGTTGAAGCCGCTGCGGCATCTCTAGCCTTGCCGCTGGCCGCTCCAGCTCAACACCTCACATAACTCGGCCGGGTCCGCCACTGCAGAGCTTTCTCGTGCTTCCCAGACCCTTTTGCTTTACAACCCACTTCCAAACACTCCAAGAGTTTATCCCGTAACACTATGTCCTGTTGAACAGAAGCTTCAAACAATCCCGAACTATCCCGAATTGCCACCGATCTCCGAGAGCTCGCTGCGAAGTCGGTCTTCAACATCAGCAAAATACAGCACATTAGCGCCCTGTTATGCCTTCATGGGCCCGAACACAAGAGAAGCCGTGAGCGTGATGCAAAGTTGCTTGTATTTTGGAGGAATGCTACAGCCATTTCAATGCCCACCATGTAGCCACATTGCTTTTCGAGCAGCGCTACTTTTGTAAGAAGGATAAGCATGCACAATGATCCAGTTTCAGTATTTGAAATCCCCAGTTGACATCCTGCTCATCTCGCCAACTCGTCAAGGCGAACAGGAAAATGCTGAGATAAACAAGAAAGGGTAAACATGTTCCGAGAAGCGATGCTGATTTGACCAACACTAGAAAATGGTTCGTTTTCGTCTTATCCCAATCGGTTCGACAATCTTCTTCGACATGAACTGTAGCTTGGGAATATCTCTTTGGTGAGATCGACAATGGAAACGAGTGCGTTTGTGGTCACAATAACCAACAGTGTATGTTGAGCCAGATACGCATATCAGATATGGCGTTCAACGGAAGGTGCCAGGAAAGGCTGAGCTACGGGGCACGGGGTTGTTGTAGCGGGGGACCATACCAGCGGGTGGACCGGGGCGTGTGGTCACAGCTGGGTTGCAGCACAACATGGCGACGCGCGAGCCGTACTTTGAACCACGAAGGGAGACCATGTGTTTGCGAATGTGGCTTCCGACAACCTCGCGGTGCTGTGCGCCGCAGTTGGTCAAGATGTACTGAATGAGGTAGTTTCCAAACTGGTCGCCAGCAACTGTGAGATGGTCAGTCAGCATCAGGACGACGGATGTGTCGGAGCATCACTACTTACTGTCGATCAGAGGCATACGAGGACGGTCGGGACGACCTTCGCAGACGCGCTCTAAGTAGCGGTCCAGGAATTCGGTGTTACCAATCTTGAGACACTTCTCGATAACCTTGGAGGCGTATTGATCCATGCTATACTCGGTCGCGAAGCGGAGGATGTGGTCAACGGCACGACCACGATCGGCGGGAGCACCGTGCTCACAAATGTGCTGGATGCACCAGTTGCCAAACTGACCGTGAGCGATGACATCGATACTAGCTAAGACTTCGTTGATGCACGGGCGCTGTGACTGGTAAGCGAAGGTCAAGTGGACGAGAGGGAGTTTTGGCATACCTTGTCTTCTTCCAGGCAATTCTCAAATATGTTCTGGACGACGAGACTGCCGGTCTCGCCCAGAGCAACCTCATGCCACATGCCTCGGAGTGCTTCGTTGACGTATCGCATGATCTGGGGCGGAGAGTCGCTCCAGCGAAGCTCGAACAACTTCTGCCAAACATGGCAAGCATAGCGATGAATGACGGTCTCCGGGATACGACGCAGCAGTTCGTGGACCATAGTGGCCTTGTACTCTTCGGGGACGCAGTCAAAGGCCTTCTGGACGACGTGGCATCCAAAAGCGTCCATGCTGAGAGCGAGCGTATTACCACGGATCGCTTGGGCAATCGCGACGATCTGGTCAGGTGTGCCATGCTCGAAGCAGCGCTGGACCAGGAAGTTACCGAAGCGGTTGATCATCAGGGGGTATGCTTGTGCAATGATGGCCTCGACGATATCATATTTCTGGTCTGGCGTGCCAACCTTGAGCTTCTGCTGGAGAAAGATTGAGGCTTGCTGATCGTTGTTGCAGATTATCTTGTCCACAATGTACTTCCAGTTGCAGCTCATGTTGCGATCCAGTAGTCGACGGTAGTTCATAGGCTCAACAGGAGGCATGTACTGCGCAGCTCCGCTCTCACTAGGAGTCTATAGGGTATATCAGCGTTTGTTGCAGGATCAGTGGCTGTACCAGGCTTACCTGAGAGTTCCATGGAGATGGACCCATTCCAGTGGATATGTCGAACTCGCTCGCAACAGGAGATAGCCCGCTTCCACGATTGGTTCCAATTGGCGCAGGGTAGTTCGAAGCTTGCATAGGCGGAACCCCATACTGATTATACGCAGGATCGAAAGCGGATTCTGGACGGCTAGGCGGGTTGCTCAAGCTGTTGTTGTAGCCGAGGTTGAAGGCGGTGCTCATACCATTTCCTACGAAATTGCCCATACTGTTCATGCCGCCGGTGCGGAAACCCTGATCAAGAGGAAAGTGAGTCGGTTCATTGAGGTAGCTGTTGCCGCGTCGGACCGTTGGCTGTCCAATTGGAACTGTAGGTCGTGCCTGGGCCTGTGCTTGACCTTGGTACTGAGGGCCAGAGCTGTTGTTTGTATTGTAAGACGGGCGAACCGGATCGTTGCCCCATCCATCGTTGGGACGAGTTGAGGCGTTGAAGTTGTTCTGCAGCTGTGTGAGAGTCTGCTCTGTGACCTCTCCGGCGTAACCGTAATCAGCTTCGGACGACTGACTGAGGTGCTCCATCGTAGATCTTGCGACCAGGTGGCTGTGCATCTCCTGGTTCATACGAGCAACTTCATTCTTGGCCTCCTGTAGCTCAGTCCTGATCTTTTGTAGCTCTGCAACACCAACGAGGACGGAAGAGTCTGCCGACGTTGTGGTAGGTGGCATGCTCATGTACGCCTCAGTGGCAGGCGTGATCGGTACGGAGCTACTGGAGGAGGACTTATAGGGATCTTCGGGCGAAGACCGCTCGTTGAGGCGCCGTAAGAGAGAATCCATGACTGACGGGTCTTGGTGGTGATCACCTTGGGTCTAGCAGATGTGTAAGCTTGTTTTCAATGCAGTAGGTGGAGAGAGCAGAGCAGTGCTCAGCTTAATGACGGGAGGATAAACGACTGACCTTGAAGCTACCAAACTGCTGCTGCTGCTGCTGCACTGAAGGTATGGTAGCATTGCCCATTGCGGAAGAACCGAGCGGCCGCTTCAGACCCTGCAGATTGGACGTCAACGATGAGCCAAAGGAAGAGTAATGGCCAAACGGATAGTAATTCTGGCTGTTGCCGTTGATCTGGCCCAGTACCTCTGGTGAAGTGTCGACCCTCAAGTCTCCAGAAGGCATGCTGAACCGGGCGGGGCCCTTGCGAGGCGTAGGGGAGCCGTCTGAAGTTATGTTGAAGGCCATGGTTGCTGGTGGCGGAGGTGCAGGTAGATTCGAGAGATTCGAGAGATGTGATGTGTGTGGTTCGAGGTGACTGGGCAGATGCGAAGATAATATGCAAGACACAGCTGCTCGATGATACTCCGTTGGCGACGTATATGGCCAAGTAGATGAAGGAGCGGAGAGGAAAGACAGAAGATGCAATTATATTAGCAGTCTGCAGTAGCAGTAACGCGCCGGAAAGGACGAAGGGAATGTGGGGGCAGTGGAGAGAAGTAACACTGCGGTGATGGTGGAAGTGGGAAGGCGAAGCTGTGGGTAGGGAAGCGAGCTGGAGGTGAACTAGCGGCAGGCGTATCATAAGGGAAGTCGCGCAGACCAAGTTGCCGTCACCAATAAGATTCAATCGAGCGTCCGTCATTTCAAACCCAAGCAGTCAACGTGACCAATTTTTGTGGTGAAGGTGAAGATGAATGCTCGGCTATTCTTGCTGCTGGACCAAGTGGGCACCTCAAGATACGAAACTAGAGACAGTGACCTGCCACTGCGAGTCGAAAAAGCCCATGGCCAGCACACCTTCGACGCCTTTCCACTTCGCTTCCTCACCCAGTACCACAAAGTCTGGCTGACCCACCCCTGTAAGCATCGGGACTAGTCTTGCAGCTTGCCTTAGACCTTCATCATCAGCACCCCAAAGCACCAGCTCGAGCCTTTCGCCTCCCAAGGGCTGAAGCCATGCAGCACCACGCGCCGTGTCATACTGTTGTTCGCGTCCACGGCTGTCACGAAGAGAGATTCCTGATGCAGATGCACTTATGGGAAAGTCTGCAATGACATCTTCAAGGCCGTCGCCGAGAACAAGAACTATGACATTGCTCGTGCCGCTAGCAGATGTTGCTCTTGCAGTGCTGGCAGAGATAACGGTGTCCGCATGGAAATACTGGTAAAGGTTGCGGGACACTTGGAGAGCGAGATTAGAAGTATTGACAGTACCTGGATGTTTGATAATTAGCGGACCATGAGTGCGCAGTACTGCTGTCATGGCACCTAGTTGGCGTCCTCTTCTGAATAGCGAGTTCTCCACTGCGCTCTTTGCTTCCACAATCCAGGTGTTATCGGACAGTCGGATGTTGACCGGGGTGTCTGAGCTTGCAGTGTCCATTGCAAACTCCAGTGTTTGACCGTCGAGTACGACTGCACCCTTCCAGAATGGAGGGCCAAATTCGATGCTCAGAATGTTTGACGTTTTCACGGTGCGCCCTCGTACATGCACCTTACCATACTGCCCAGGATCTTCCAGCTGTCTGACTTTGACTCCACCCTTGCTGCCCATGTCGCCAGGGTCTCCGACCACAATGTCAAATTCGTCCAACTCGCGTGGCAACTTCTCTTTGCTTGCTGTCTGTCTGTAGTAGAATTCCACCAGCTCTGGTGTTGTCATGACGCCATCCCACCAATGATTTTGACCTGGCACCTCATTGTAGCTTGGTTTGGCACCTGCAAGTTGGAGTTTTTGAGCCAAGAACCGAGAGTGGTATGCCGGTACGTTATCGTCTACTTCTCCGTGTTGCTGCTGGATTGGGATGCCGCGAGCGTTAGGCATGAGCATCTCGTGCCGGTAGCTGTTCAGTGATGCGCTGATTACGGACATACGCTTAGGATCAACAGGCTGCCACAGCTCGTAAGGCACATACTTCTGAATGCTCGAATAGCCAGATATGGGGATCGCAGCAAGCACCTTATCCGGGCGGTGGGTGAGAGCATACCAAGTGCCCTGACCGCCGTTCGAATGGCCTGAGACGATCCATCGATTGGTATCAACATCTGGGCCTGACCAATCACCGTGTTGGATCCAGTCGGGGATAGCTTCGATAGCAGCTTCAACATCAGCAAAGCCCCAGTTGTGCCAGTCGTCTCCGGACCACGGTGTCACACCAGTTGGATATACTGTCCACGCACATAAATCCGAGATAGGATCTAAGGCTTCAGTGACCATGGAGCTATCAGCCTCTAGACCTGCGCCGTGCAGGTCTAAGAAGACTGGCAGCTTTGAATGCTTGTGATGGCAAGTGGCATTCTTCGCCGGAGGTCGTAGCATAGCGTACGATACGATGCCGCCTGGGTGCATGAAAGTCACCTTGTGGGGCTTATAGGCGGAGGTATGCTTGAGGTCTTGAGTGACTTCAAGACTTGCGCGATGGTTGCTATCGACGATTTTGTACGTAATGTTGTAGGCTATTGACGAAGCATTGTGAGAGGGTAGCGTGACGTTGAAGGCAATTGGCTTAGTCTGACCTGCGACAATGACAATGCCGGTGCCGTGGGTATCCTCAACAGTATTGACAGTAATCTGTTCAGACATTAGATCGTCAGCGTCCCGTGCTACAAGCATTTGCCTTTCCGTGTCCAACCCAATCAGAGGGAAAGGGGTGCTGACATTGGTGCTAACGTTTGCAGCACGGATCCCGGTAATTTCAATATCATGAGTACCGCTGTTGCGCAGTGTTACCGAGCCATGAGGAGTTGCGAGCTTGCCATCAATGACATCGGACAAAAGAATACCGGGCTTCGCTAGGTCCAGACTTCCGGATACCTGTTCGACGCCTACAACCATGTCGATGGATGGTTCAAGGATACCTCCAAAAGCTCTGACGTCCCGCACAAGTCGCAGGTCGATTCTATGATGTCCTGGATCGAGATGCAACACAGGAGGCGCGTTGCGATAGGTGTAGAAATCACCGCCAAAAGAGTGCTCGTCGTCAATCCAGTATTCCAATACAGCGTCCGTGTAAAGGATGATGTGTTGAGTCTCATTGCCGCTGATTGTTAGCTCTCCGCGCGCCCAAGCTTGATATTGGACAGATGCCCAGCCATAGACAGTCTTGAGGAAGTCCCAATCGACGTTGGAATAGCTGATGCTCAGGGAGGCATTGGCCGATAGTGCATCACTCGAGGTGTCCGCTGTCGTGATATTCCAATGTGCAGTGCCATTGGTAGGTAGAGAGCTCCTGAACGTTGCTGCTTGATCATATTCAAGATTCCTGAATCCACCATCGACTTCAAGAGGATCTGCGCCCCATGTGGCCTCTACATACCACAGCGTCAGAAAACAACTCTGCCGCTACGGTAAGTTTCTGCGTACCTCGCGTGCCTATTTGGAATGGCCCAAGAAGCTGCCATGTGGTGTTGAAAGAGAAGAGGGGTTGGTGCTTGAGTGGGGTCGAAGTGGAGCAACAACATGGCTGCAGCATCGGCAACGCCCACCACAGACAGACAGAAGAGGAGACACGCATCGTGCGACGGCCTCGACGTGAAATCAAGAATCACCGGGCGATTGGTAGTCGCAGGGTTGTACCTGAACAATGTGGCTGCCTGAACCAGCTTGCGCATGTCCGTGGCTAAGCCGGTGATGGCTGGCATGGTTGGTGAAGCTAGGTAGACTAGTCTACTAGTAGATCCGAGCTGCTTTCAGACGCGTTGACGATGGGACTCAGGGACTGTCGGCCTCGTAGCAACGGTCCGCCGCTGAAACTTGTACTCAACACGAGCCACTTTTTCGCACAGGTCCCGCGACACCTGACGAATCGTCGAACCCTTACCGTTGGCTGTCGTTGTACAATCCGCATCTACTTGGACCTTGCAGCGGGTGCGCCAGCAGATAGCGGACCGCCCGCCGCATCCATGGCCCAATCATAGAATTTACGAGACCTCAACGACTCCTCCCCCTCCGCATCAATGTCCACCACAGAGGCGCGCGATGATGCTGGGCCGCATGCCACGTTCAAGTTCCCCGCCTTCGAACCGGACCTACTGCCAACCCACGAGGAGGAGCCATTTGGCCTGAGCTCTTCGCGCAATGCGAGCCCCAGCCATGCCGCGCACGCGAACGGTCATACTATGTCATCGGACAGGTGGCAGCCACGAAAAGAAGCAAGAGTAGGCTTCGCGCACAGCTCCACGCCAGCACCCTCAAACAGACATGGGAGGCAGAAGAGCCTCAGTGAGGCTTTGCACACGATACGCGCACGGAAGGGCAGCGTCAGCCAGAATGCACATGAGATTGCAGATGCGCTCAAGGCGCCGCTCTCTCCAAAGCTCGTCGTACGCCAAGACAAGTCAACTAGAGACACAACATCAATGCTAACGGACACAGATGCTTTGTGCTATCTGGTATATGACCTCCATCTTCACCAACATGTCTTCCAAGACCATCCTTACTGCGCTTCCAAAGCCCATCACACTTACGACCGTCCAATTCGCCTTCGTCTCGGGGTGGTGCATTATCCTGGCAGCGTTGGCTAAGCGCTATCCCCGAATGAAACAGACCATGCCGTTCCTGAAGTATGGAATTCGCCGGCCACACAAGGAAATTGTCGTAGCAACGCTGCCTCTCACTGCCTTCATGATTGGCGGTCACATCTTGAGCGCCGATGCGACGTCGAGAATACCAGTGTCTCTGGTACATACTATCAAAGGACTGTCCCCTCTCATGACAGTACTGGCATACCGCTTCGTCTTTGGCATCTCCTACTCGATTCCCACATATCTGTCTCTGATACCCCTCACGCTTGGTGTCATTCTAGCCTGTTCGGCAGACTTCAACGCCAATTTCCTTGGTCTTATCATGGCCTTCGCCAGCGCCATCGTCTTTGTGACACAGAACATCGTGTCCAAACAGATCTTCAATGATGCTGCATCGGCCGAGAAAGAAGGACTACCACCAACTAAATTCACGAAGCCCGACAAGCTCAACTTGCTCTGCTATTCCTCGGGCTTGGCGTTCTTGTTCACGCTTCCTCTCTGGCTCTGGTCTGAGGGCTTTACTCTTTTGGGTGACTTCTTACACGACGCTTCAATCGAGCTATCAGAGAAACCAGGAACCTACGACCACGGACGACTTCTCCTCGAGTTCTTGTTCAACGGAACGTTTCATTTTGGCCAAAACATTGTAGCATTTGTCCTACTTTCCATGGTCTCACCCGTCACTTATTCCGTCGCCAGTCTGATCAAACGCGTCTTTGTCATTGTTTTCGCCGTGGTATGGTTCAAAAAGCCGTTGACACACACCCAAGCATTCGGCTTTGTGCTCACCTTCATTGGCCTGTACCTTTATGATAGGACGTCAGATGCAGCAAAAGCGGACAAGCGTGCAAGAGCGCTGCAATCGAAGAGCCAGGGAACACTACTGCCTCTGGCCACAGACGTCAAGTCGAGGCCAATGTTCACTGCAAGCCCAGCCACCATGTCTGCCGGTACAGGCGCATACCCAGTAGCAAGGGATGAAAAAAGAGACGATGATGGGGGACAGCGAAGACCTGACATGGGCTCCAGCTATCTGCCACCAGGCACGAAGCAAGAAGAAACATGGCGGCGGTAGAAGGTCGAAGTGTAGGAATAGTCCGACGTATACATATGATTATATGATAGATGAATGAATGTGTGCATGTTGCGCAATCCATAGTCCACTCCTGCGGCCCAGGCATTGTCGCACTGACAGCCGGTACGGATTCAAATGGCGCATGGCGTACTTGACAGGGGACCGTGTTTCCTTGGCAACGGCACCAAGATGGCAGCTTCCGCCGAGCTCTTTCACTCCACGATCTTGATTCCTGGGCCATGCATCCTGCTGATCTCACTGCGGCGTAATGACTTCCCTGCTACAACCACACGCGGCAACCGGACCCCACTTGCGCTCGTGTGCTGCAAACAAACAAAGCGGGTGATGCTCTAGACCGTCATATGAACGGAGCACATCGCCCTGTACGCCTAAGCGAGCATCCTAGCAGCGAATCACGGGCGTGCACCCTTAACATCCCCTTGCCCTGTGACATCAACGGCCACCTTTCTCCTTACCACCAAGTTATTCTTCCCGCACACGTGCAGCTGCCCGCGGCTGTACCATTCAATCATGGCCTCTGATAGTCTCAAGGTCAACGGGAGCCGACCGGGCAATGTTCGACACCCCACCGCGCCAGGCATGATGATGAACGCTCATTTCGCGAACGTTGGCGAGGATGCCGACAAAGAAGCCTACGAACATGGCGTTCAAGTTGTCGATGAGGACAAGGTCTTCAAGTATGTGACGTCTCTGTATACGCCATCTGGTGGAAATCACGCAGCTAACAGTTCTGCGCAACACAGCCCAAATGTCTCCAAGTACCTCAACATCGAGCATGTCATTCCAGCGGGCTTCAACTACCATCTCATCGCCGTGTTCGGATCGCAGTCCACGGGCAAGTCGACTCTCCTCAACTACCTGTTCGGCACCCAGTTTGGCGTCATGTCAGAGCAGGAGCGCCGCCAGACCACAAAGGGAATATGGATGAGCAAGAACAAGCGTGAAGCAGGCGGCTCGGGCATGGCAGAGAACATCTTGGTCATGGACGTAGAAGGCACAGACGGTCGAGAGCGTGGAGAAGATCAGGACTTTGAGCGCAAAAGCGCTCTCTTTGCGCTTGCGACAAGCGAGGTCCTCATCGTCAACATCTGGGAGCACCAAGTTGGTCTGTACCAGGGTGCCAACATGGGCTTGTTGAAGACCGTCTTCGAAGTCAACCTGCAGCTGTTTGTAAAAGACAGCAAGTACGTACAACAATCCCTGGAACTGGAGCGCCGCGCTGACATCCTGCAGAACCATCCCAAGATCCCTTCTGTTCTTCGTCATCCGCGATCACCTCGGCACGACACCCCTCAAAAACCTCCAGAACACCCTCATTCAAGATCTATCGAAACTGTGGTCCGCCATATCAAAGCCCCCTGGCCTCGAGAACTCGCGCATTGAGGACTACTTCGACTTTGCCTTTGTTGCACTACCGCACAAGATTCTACAGCCGGAGAAGTTCGAGGAAGCAGTCACCAAGCTGAGCCAGCGCTTCAGAGAAGGCTACAACGACCCCAAGAAGAGTGGCCTCCTCGACGAGGCGGAGCTTCCCATCTTCCTTCCCCAATATCACCGCCGCATTCCCGCAGACGGTTTCCCGACATACGCAGAGGGCATTTGGGACCAGATCGTGCATAACAAGGATCTCGATCTGCCTACACAACAAGAGCTTCTGGCACAGTTTCGATGTGATGAAATCGCAAGAGAAGTTCTTGTGGTGTTCGATGAAAAGATCACACCACTCGAAGATAAGCAGGCGGAAGATGCTAGGATAGGACAGCCATCGATCATCCCAGATCTTGGTCTCATCATGAACACGGCGCGAGCGCTGGTCTTGAAGGACTTCGACACAAATGCGAGTCGGTACCACAAGGGCGTCTACAAGAGGAAGCTGGCAGAGCTGGAAGGCAAGGTCGACACACGGCTCAAGGCTCTCAGTCAAAAGCAGATCGGCGCCGCGCACAAGTCTGGTATCGACGAGTTCAGCAATGCTGTCAGCACAGCAGTCAAGCTTGGCCAGAAGAAGGGAGGTTCGTACGATTTCGCTCAGATCGTGGACTCAGAGAAGAAGAAGGCGTTGGCCAAATTCGAGGAGGATGCCAAGTCGATCGCCATCCAGGGCGCATCTTGGAGCGACGCTACACACCAGCTGGCACTGTACCGCAAAGAACTGGACGAGGTGTCAGGCCGTCTGCGCAAAGAGGAGATGAGACGGTTGGCCACGAGGATAGAGCGCTGGGTACGAAGCCGCCTGGACGAGTCGATCGGCCTTGAGTTCAACAAGCTTGGATCAGGGCGAGGCGGTTCCGGCGCACCGGAGCACGGCGAGAAACCAGCGACTGAGAAGGATCTGTGGGACCGCGTCTGGGTCATTTTCACAGACACAGTGTCCAGTGCTGAGAAGCGCTTCACCGACCGTGCTCAAAGCTTCGATGCAAGCCCTGATGAAGTGGAAGTTGGCCTGTGGAGGTTGCGCCGCAAGTCATGGGGCGTTCTCCGCGCGAAGATCGACGAGGAAGTCATGGAAGGCAACATCTTGCTCAAGCTGAGAGAAAACTTTGAAGACAAGTTCCGCTACGATGAGTCTGGCGTCCCAAGGATATGGCGCCCCACAGACGATATCGAGGGTGTTTACACAAAGGCTCGCGAATCGACTATCACTCTCATCCCACTTCTCGCTCGCTTCAAACTCTCGAAGACCTCTTCGCCGCCGCCGCTCGATGCTTGGATCGGAGAGGCTCCTGCATCCGTGTCGCCCGCCGACGAGGAGGACCTGGCTCCGATCGGTGGCCTAGACGATGATGAGGGCAAAACTCTGCAAGAGGAAATGGTCGTCTTATCCGACAGCAAGCAGGCTGATCTACTGGTTCGTTTCAAGAAGACAGCAGACGGTGTCTATGTAGAAGCGAAGCGCAGTGCCATTGGCGGCATGACGCAAGTACCACTCTACTTCTACGGACTGCTGCTTGCGCTGGGCTGGAACGAGATAGTAGCTGGTAAGTTTCCATCGCGCATCGGGTTTCTCTGCAGCACTAACAAATCACAGTTCTGCGCAACCCCGTATATTTCATCTTCCTGATCCTCGCTGCCGTCGGTGCGTACGTCACATACACACTCAACCTCTGGGGGCCTATGGCGCGCATGGCCAACGCTGCATCAGCACAAGCTCTCGACATTGGCAAAGAACGTCTTCGTGACTTCCTCGAGTCCAGCGAGTCTGGCAGGAGGGCCATTGCGCAAAGCGGTCTCGATAACAGCACGCGTTCGAGAGATGACGGTGTGAGGATGGATAGGCTGAATGCGAACGGGAAGAAGCATGATGACGAGGACTTGGACGACATTTGATGTGGTTGATGATAAGCTTCGGGTGTTGGATGGGCTGGGTGTTTGGGTATGTGTATGCTATTGATGAAGAGGAGCAGGTGGTATTCTTAGAATCCTAGAGGTTCGCGACAAACGTAAGTAATGAAGGAAGTTCACATGACGAGACTGCCAGTGATGGGTGCAAAAAGCTCTGCAGTGACTTGTTGATTGAATGTGGAGTTCTTAGAAACCTGCAAAGCGGTATTGTTGGGATTCACTGTGGTCTTTAATGAATCGTGTCAGCACAGCAGAAGATAGAAGACACATACAGCGAACTCTTCGTAAGAGGCATTGCGCTGTCAGTACTAGATTTGCATGATCACCCTAATCACGAGCACAAGAACTCAACCAGACAAATCCCCTTGGCCAATCACGTTGCCCTAACAGCATCAGTACTCAAACTCACCTCCGTCTCCCCTCATACCCAACATCCTCCCAATCCTCCCTATTCATCTCCGCCCCCTTCTCAGCAATCATGTAAACCGCTGCTAAAATGTTAACATCTGGTAGCACCGGAATGATACTACAATCAACAACCCTCAACGCATCGACCCCATAAACCTGCAACCTCGGATCCACAACGCCTCCTTCTTCAAGCGGCAGCATCTGATTCGTCCCCGTCGCGTGCCAGTTGGGAATCGTATTCGCCTTGACGTACGCCAGGATCGCGTCGTCGTCATCGTCAGCTACGGCCGGGCCGGGACTTACTTCGCCGCTGAAACCGCCGATGGTGAATTGCTGCAACGCGGGGTGTCGGAGGATGTCGCGTAGGAATTTGAACGATGCGATCCCAATGGCGCTGTCTGTTGCGTCGGCGTAGTAGTTTGGGTCTACGAGTGGCTTGTCTGACATGCTGGCTGTGCGGAGGGTTACGCTGCCCCGCGATAACTGTACCATGCTTGAGGCGGTGACGGAGATGTAGGATTCGTTTGCGAGGGGCGCCCAGAATGGGGTTGGTATCCACGGGTACCATACCGATTCGAAGAGGTATTCGATGTGGGTTTGGTTTGCGAGGCCGGCGTCGATGATAGCCGATGCGTTGATGTCGCGCAGCTGTTGCTCAGTGAGTTTTTGGAATCCGTTGGTGATTCCTGAGGGTGCGGTGTACGGCCCGGTTAGGTTCGTGTAGAAGAGGGTTTGCGCCTCGCGGAGATTCTGGGGTGAGCTGGACATTTCAGTTGTGGAGGCGAAGGGCTCGGCGCGCGCCATGATGCTGAAGACGGAGTGGTCGTTGAGATTTTGACCGACGTTTTTGTTGATGATGACGGACTCGATGCCGACCTTTTCGAGCTCTGCAGCAGGTCCAATACCGGATATCATCAGGAGCTGGGGTGAATGGAAAGCTCCCATGCTTACAATGACTTCGTTACGCGCCCTCGCTTGGCTGACGAAACCAGTCAACTGATCGATGTAGCTAACACCGAGTGCTCGAGGGGTGCTTGTTGTGTTTCTAAAGGTAGCATTATCAGCCGGTGGAGAGCTCATGACGATGCCAGTGACAGGAGCATCGTGCATAATCCTTAGGTTGGTGCGATCCCTAGCTTGCTGATAGAAGCTGTCGTAGCTACCGCTTCGACGCAACATGCTGTTGACAGTTGCTGTTCCATGTTTGACACCAACACCGTCCCCGGTATTGAGATCTTGCACGATTGGAATGTCCATAGTCTCGGAGCAGGCGGTGATGAAGCCATCTGTCGACGGAGGGACGTAGCCTTGAAACCCGAGCTCAAGCGGTCCACCTCCATAGGCACTTGCATCAAACGTCTTGAAGTCTTGACTAAAAGCAGCAAGCTCATCAGTCGAGTTCGGTGGGTTCATCTTCGTACTCTTGCGGAACAGATTATAAGTGTCGTTCCATCCCCAGCCAGGATTTCCGAGCTCAGCCCACCGATCGTAAACACTAGCAGACCCGCGAGCGTAGTATAGACCGTTCGTACTGCTTGAACCACCTAAGGTCCGTCCTCGGAGGTATTGCAGAGTGCGGTTGTTCAAGTGCTTCTGAGGCTGTGTGTCAATGCCCCAATCAATCACACTGCCCTTGATGAATTGGTTGCCGCCAGGAGATTCATACGAGCGGACCTGCTCCGGACGCGGTCCAGCCTCCAGGACAAGCACTGAAAATCGACCTGACTCGGTCAAACGATTTGCAAGTACCAAGCCAGCCGTTCCTCCACCTGCAATAATGAAATCGCACTCCTCATTGAACGTGAGGTCTTCTTCCGCTCCTCCAGAAGGAGGGTTGTCTCCCGATGATTGACGCTTAGCGTGTCGAGAGTTGTGCAAGTTGAAGTTTGGCCATGCTGAGACGGTACTGAGCAATGTGGATAGCGTGAGCAAGGCCAACACAGATGTATGTCCTGTTGAAATTTGCCGCATGCTCAAAGGCTAAACAGTAAGCTTAATGAGGGGTTTTCTTGTGATGAAGTAGGGAAGAGAAGGTCGTGAACGGCGTGAATACAATCCCACGGAGGCCTTCGCCCGAACAGCCTCCTGCTCTTTATAGCGATCGTTTGGGTCACTTTGTAAGCTTTGTCACTCGATCGCTTGCCAAGATATGTCGTCCAAGGAGTGTGGTTCACGGTAGGCCGTACGATGGTGGTCAGAAACAGGAAATATCCAATCGTGTTCCGCAAATCATAGGAATCCATGCTATTCTCAGCCGGTCCCATTTTGCAGAAGCCAAGGCTTGACTATGGGTCTGCGGAACCTTCCCTCGAGTGTTGTAGTCCTTTTACTATACTGCGTCGTACTCGATGAAACTTGTCGATGCCGAATTTAATCTGTCGCCATCTGTGCACGAGCCATTTTGGGTATAGAGGTCACTGTTTGTGATAACAGCTTCGTCGCTTACCATAGTCACTTCAAAGAGAACCTGTACAACCCAAGACAGTTCGGGTCGTGGTCCTGCAGCGTAGCGTCTTGAGGCGTCAGCTTCAAGCTAGAGCCATGGCAACGTCGTCATTCCAAGCCCCGCCGAGCCTGTAGAGACGTAAAAACGCGGCTGAGCAGCGACTCGGACGATATGTTGGACCTAACCAGCGGTCTATTGAAAGATTTGAACCTCCATATGGGTAGTAAGCATACTGCCAATGCGGCTGTGGAGGTTGAGGCTTTTGCTGAAGTGCGGGGAAGCCAGCCAAAGCAAGTGACACGAAGCCTACGTGTCAGAGAATTATACACAATAAATCCCGAGAGTTCCGAGAGGTCTGTGGTTATGGGACTGGCATGCTAGATGCGACGAGGCCACATCGTATTGAGGTCAGAGCAGCACGTGACGTCATGGCGCACATCAACACCACACGGAAGCGAGCATCGTGCGAACATCTCTCTTCCCAGCCACAGTCAAAGTTGCTATCATATTGAGCACGCCTGAGCTCCGGCTCCAAGTGAGATGACCGGATGTCATATGGCATTCGTAGGACAGCAGGGCCCCGCTTCCTCTACTTAGGTTACAGTCGGGGGGTTTGTTTGTGGCTCACCCGTAAGCTCAGGCTCCCTAAGCATAGATCGACAGAATGAGACAAACACGGGTCCGCCGCACAAAGATTACATGTGAGTGGCATTGCGTTTTTGATCACTCTTGCGGTGTGATCGCCTACGAATGGAAAGCGCGATAAAGGAATAGGTACGTACATTCACCGACCTTGTCAAAAACCTCATCCTGTAGCTTCCAAAGCCTTCGACCAGTCAATTAATGTCACGCTGGTGCCTCTTGAACAAATTTTCTAACTCGAATCCACCGTTAGCCACCGTCGATGACTGCTCATCGTGGGTCGTTCTCTACACACCATGCTGACTCGAGCTCTGGCGCTCAATTTGTTGATATCAGATCGTAGGCGGAGATGCTACATAACGTTCCAAAAAAGCAGACTGCACAGGCTGTTCTGACTGGTAGCTCGTGGGTTGCCATTCAAGGTGGTTCACAATGTGACTATGGTTGCGGCGGCGGGTCTGCAACTTTTGGTGTAATGTCATGCCGTTTGCGATGCACCTTTACTGCGGCAACAATCAGCTGGCTATCAGACTTATCTCTGCTACTCTCTCCAGCAAATGGACAATGAGATGGTCTCGGTGGCTACCAGCGCGGCTACCTCTCAGCACCCTTACCCATCTCGTAGATCCACAGCCAATCGACTGTCGACCGACCATCCACTGTTGGCGTTTGGAAACACTCACGTGATTTCATTCACGGACCGCAGTCGGCAAATCGCTACGCAGCTGCGACTTTCACCTCATTGGGAAGCTACGTATAGCCCTGGAGGATATCAGCTCACGTGGGCAGGAGCGTCAAGAAGTCTCTCGCACCCCAGTAATCCATCCTTTTTACACCAAACACCATCGAAACAACAATTATCACTAATTTATCGAACCAGTCGCTCCACGTAATGTCTATCTCACATTCCATACCTCCAACCTCCTCTCGAGGCGATGATCGTTCACTCCACTACCTTGACGCCCACGGCGATGATGCCAGCTCCGCGAACTCTGATGGCTCAGTGCTGCTCAGTTCTCAGACAGACGTCATGTCCCCAACACTCGTTCCTTATCGGGGACGAACAGGGGAGAACATGGCAATCTTCTACTCCTACGGTCCAGATGGTGCAATATCGAGCTCCAATACTGATCCTCTAGATCTATATACACCTGTCATGTATGGCGGTGTTTACAAGCAGAATGATCCTGTCGGACAGTATCTTGCTCAAGAAGCTTTCGTGAGAGGCCTTGAGACTCCATGCTCGGTCGATCATACTCACCACCCTAACTTGTACGCCGGGCATGAGACACATAGCCAGAGAAGTGGAAGCAGCTATGACTCATACACTTATCGAAGTACCCCGTTTCTGGAGGCCTTCTTACAGTTTCCCGATCCGGAACGTATTCGCCACCTCCATACATTGCATGGCTTGCTACCCCACATCCAGCCGAAACGGAAGCTGAACGCGCTGAGTGGTCCTCAGATCAACATTATAGAGGGCTACACTGACAACGTTTTCTGCACGGCAGTTTCGAAGAAGATGCTCGTCCTATTCTTGGGCAGAGAGGCCGTCAGCAAGTTTCTACATACGATCAAGCGAGAAGACAACGAATGCTGGGAGGGTTTTCCTACTCAACAGAACCTAGTTCTGCCTCATGGCGTTGCGAGCCAGGCAGCATTCAAGATCTTGATGTCCTGGATGATACGGGCGTGCAAGGTCTCCACCATGTCCACGATGAGACAGATCCGTATACCCAACAACATGTTTGCAGCGTGTTCTCTTGCCCAGACTCTGGCGTTGCTCGGTCTCCATAAAGATGCATACCGCGTGGACATGGTTATCTCACAGCACTTCTCCAAGCGTCCTATCTACCCGGTAGAAGTAGAGACGCTTTGGAATTGCCTGGGCGAGAAGAGCAAATACGTCTATGGATGCATCAAGTCTTTCAGCGAGCAGCTTCCAAGTAAAAAGTCAGATATCGCTGAAGAGCTGGAGTATCTCCGTGTCAAATGTCCGCTCCTACATGCACGAATTTGCGACCCCAGACTGAATGAGATGCACAAGCCTGAGCCGGGCAGACAGTGGTTCGCAAAGGTTGGTTTGCGAGGTGGTGGCGACTTTCAGGCTGAGGATGGCCACTACACAACGTCAGATGAAGGGGACCCAACACCCCGCAGAATTTTGCAGCATTCCCATAACGCTGAAAGTCATGCCATCTCAACTCCAGCTAGTCAAGTGTTCTCTCTTGCCAGTCAACGGCCGCAGATACGACTCGGCCAAGAAGAAAACACGCACGTTGCTGGCTACCTTCAGAGCACCGCTCGTGCTTCGTCTACCACACCCATGCGTCACGCGCCGGTACCTTCGAGTTCACAGCAGATGCCTCCGCCACAGGCTTAGCAGGCACAACAGGTACAGGTAGAGCACCAGGCATCCCTTTACCAAGGATCTGGTACATTCGAACGAGTAACGAGAGACAGTTCTCGCCCATTACCTTTCGATAATCGTCCGCGAGTAGAGCCAGCTTGGGTCTACAGGGGTCGTTGGAAGTGCGGTATATCCCGTTGTGGAGGATTGACCGGCGTTTATCAAGGGACAACTAACGTGGAGCACATTCATTGTTCAAGATGCGGCTGGCCGAGGACAGCGACCTACTTGGTTCGTCCTTCGCTCATTCATGATGACCACAGCTGGAGATGCTCATCCGGACGCTGTCGATATCTCAATTTGCCAGACGCTGTTCGCTGTCAGGGCTGCGATGGGCCGAAGGGGGATTTCGAGGTGGCTGCCAGGGTAATGGTCGTTGGTGGTCCATTGCCAGATCCGATGAGTGAGTTCTGGAATGAGGAAGTCGATGGTATGACGCGCTAGACCATCTGTATCTGCTCAGGAAACTGGTTACCGCAACAGGTTATATGCAACAGGAGTAGTGGTGTTGACCGAGTATCGATTGATTAGGTATACACATTCACAAGTAGAATATTTACATTTGAACCTCCCCTCTTCTCGTTTCTAGCACAAAAGCCGCCTCGCTACACAGCACAACTACAAGCATTGGCTGTACCAATCGTTCTGCTTCTTGCAGGTCAGGCCGCTCGCACATGTGGAAGAGCCGGTGTATCCCTGGCCACCGCATTGACCCCAGGCAGCAACAGCCGCGCCCCCAGAAGTAGCCTCCTTGGTAGCAGCAGGCTTCTTAACAGTAGCAAGGGTTGTCTTGACAGCCGCCTTTGTGGTAGCAGCAGCAGCCTTTGTAGTAGTAGCAGGCGCAGGAGCCTTGGTAGTAGCAGCAGCCTTGGTAGACTTAGGCGCGGAGACCTCCTTCTCAGCAGTACCAGACGAAGCGGCGCCGAGGTTGGCAGGACCAGCGTTGGCCTTTACGTGTGCGGCGACGTCCTTGACAGCCAGGGGCGTAACATCGTTGCCCTTGAGCGCGGAGATGAAGCTCGTGGTCGATCCACCGGCGAGCTTGCCACTGGCAGCATCGACACTGTTGGCGAGACACGCGCGGCCGAGCGCGCTGGAGCATGCAGAGCCACCGTCAACGACGAAGGTGGAGATCTTTGCGGCCTTGTCGGTGGCGGGCTGCTCAACGCCGGAGAAGACGTTACCCTCGATCAGCGCTTGGGCGCCGTTGTAGGCGTCGAATGCGTGACCCTTCATGTTCTCGAAGTAGTTGTTGATCGCGTGGAAGGTACCGGTTGTGCCATCTTGGCCGAGCTTGGGGGCGCGACCGGACACATCATGGTAGTAGTTGCGGTCGAGAGTGACCTTGTCGCCGTCACCGTCTAGAGTGTGTCAGCAGATAAATCTCCAGAAAAGAAAGAGAGTAGCTTACAGAACATCATAGTCCAGTAGTGGTTGTCGTTGCAGCTGGCGGAGGTGGTAGTGACGCCATCAAACTCGTTGTTGGAGACAGTAAGGCGCGAGGCGGAGTAGTGGGAGACGATGAACATGCGGCCGACAAGAGAGAACTTGTTGTGGTCGACCCAGACACCATCGTTGCCACCCTGGAAGTCAAGAGCATCTCCTCCCCATACTACACCGGGGTTGATGTTGGTGAATTCGAGGCCTTGGATGATGACGTTCTTTGCGTTCTTTGCCAGAGAAAGGCCCTTGCCCTTAAGTACACCCTTTCCGCCAACACCAAGGATCGACTTGTTACTGCCGACCTTGAGTGGCTCGGGGCCAGCTGTATCGTACTTGATAGAGCTGACAGGCACGTTGTCATCAGAGGCGGCACAAGAAAGCTCGCCAAGGTAGAATTGGCCATTTGAAGAAGCGCTGCAAGATTTCCTGTCGCAGCCAGATCCCGTCGCAGTCTTGCCCGTAAAGTCGAACTCCTTGGTGATCAAAATCACGCGCTCAGTGTCATCAGAGAGGTACTTTGCGAGCTCGTCTGCAGTGGTAGGAGTGACTGCTGCGGCTTGTCCACCTCCAGTAACTCCAGATGCGAAACCGTAAGCTTTACCAACGACGGCCTGGGCTGAGGCACTGGCGGCCGCAGCAATGAGAACGGCAACTTCGAAACGCATGTTGTTGACTTTGAAGTTTGGCGAAACGAAAGTGAATTGGAAATTGGTAAAGAACGTTCACTCAGACCAGCCAAAGATTCCGCTCAAGGTATGAAATGATGGAAAACGAGAGAAATTCGGAAATACCGAGAAGGAGCGTAGATATGGAAAGAGAGTGGAATGGAATCTACGAAGTTCATCGTGGGTCGTTGTGAGGTTATACAGATCTGTTTCCAAAGGCTAGCTCCATCATAGCAAATTGCAGGTCTAGGAGCGTTTTCTTGGGCACGGCTGTGTGTACCTAGAAAGGTATTGACATTAGAACAAGCTCGACTGTTCGATGCTAGCGCTCTGTCTCTGGTCTTGGCGATATGTTTCAAACGGCCGCTCCTTTCCGTTTCAGGGATGACAGCAAAGCGGAGCGCTTCGGAGTAGCGCCTCGGGAACTGGCTCAAGCGGTACGAGGACTTTCCGACAAAGACAAATCAGAGCTGTGGCGACTGTGTACACCATTCGCGCGTCGAAAATGCGTGTTGTCGATATTGCATATCGTAGGGCAAGCAGGAGCAAAGCAGGAGCAGGGAACGAGGAGACAAGAAACCTCAGTCTTGGCGGCGCCACTCCCGCCTCAGCCACATACCCGTTTCTGTCCCGATGAAACAAGTGCAGGACCCACGCATGAATCCAGACGCGGAGCTCAAGCCGCAAGCGGTATATACAACGAGCCTTTGATGGGAACGAAGATGGCGAATACGAGTACCCGATAAACACTCTGACTGTCGTGGACGAGCCCCCGTGTCATTTTTGCGTAGGAAACCCTCAATATAGCATAAGCTTTCCCTAGATAATAAAAGACGCTGAGAGTAGCTTGACGGAAGTATTGTTAGCTTGGGTATTTTGGGAAACCAATCATTTCCCAAAATGTCTTGCTAATATATCGCTAGAGAGCCAGAGACTCTTGGGCATCATTGTAAGAGTAAAACCCAAGTGCTGCTACGTTCGGGGTTTTCTGCAACATGGATCATGTGTTGGGTGCAATCGACAGATCTTGCGTGTCCCGCTGAATTGGTGAATGTGATCTGCCAAGTAAGGACAGCGACATGAAAGAAAGCATTTGGCAAGGACGACGATAATCTGCACTGACTAGGATCTTACGGTGACACCCGAATGAAAACATGTCCTTCGTTGTTGGTCGGCGTCAGTGGGCCTTCGTGTCAGCGAAGACGCACGCAAGATGGCAGACATGTATGCGGTTGTGTACCGCTCACTGTGCACATACAATTCACACGTCATGTGTGCACATGTGAATGCCTTTCACTATACTACCATTCTGTACTCCTGGGTAGCACTTTAGAGTTTAGACCCCCTCTACCACTCTTGATATTCACCATGCAAGACAACTCGCGCAGGAAGCCCAATACGAACAGGCAGAAGGCTCAATCTGCAACAGAGTCAAATCTTGGAGATGCTGCGTCTGGGTCACAGTATGGTAACACCCGAACACCGTTTTACGATGACCCAAACCATGTCGCTTACGGTTGGCAACAAATGACGGCACTTCCGAGCTTCCCAGGCCTACACACACTCGTACGTGGTACGCAGGGTGACCCACCACTAAGCACCGGGAGTCGCCCGCAGACACGGCCAGTCAACGAACTTCAGCGAGTTGCAGAACAAAGTGAGCCAAGTGGGTTCAATCCGCATCCAAGACGCAGTCATGGACCACGTCGTCCACCATCTTCGACTGAAGCTTACGGTCGAGGCGAGCATGATCGCTCAGGAAGAGACGTTTTCAAGCTTGCTCCAAATCCATTATTCGCCAAGCCAGGTGTCACAAGTGTTGAAGGCGTTGGCAACAAGAAACCACAGGCGCGGTCGGCGTTGAACCCGAAAGATGTGAATCAGAAGCTGCGGGCCCACATGACCGAAGACAGTATATCGACGTCTTTAAAGCTGACAGGGGACCTGCATGAGAAGAACCCGCAGCATCGAGCAGAAAGACTCGTGGTGGATGAACTCGAAAACACTCGACGCGCTGCCAGAGATACCGAGCGCATGTCCATATTACTAGAGGAGCCTGCACCTCTTCGGATCCAAAAGAAGCGTACCGATTTGGATGATGCAGAGAGTCGTTTGCGTTCCAAGGCTTTTGAGCAAGCCCGAGTGTTGCGCGCCAAGCAACAGAAGGAAAAAACAACGGAGTTGCCTGGAGGTCTTGACAATCCAGAGTCGGATCCTCCAAAATCTGTTGGTGTTGGCAGCTGCGGTACAGATACAATCTCGAGCCATGATCCCGGAGGCACCAAGGAAACGATGTGTAAGGTAAACGAACCCGAGGGCGAAGAGACGGACAGTCTTGTCTGTGCGATCACAGACTGGCAAATATCTGCTTCTGATGAGGAACTAACCCAGAAGTTCAAGCATCGTAGTGCAATACCTCCGCCGTTGGATCTGGCAGCAATTAGAACTGCAAAGCAGCAGAAGACGAAGCTTATCAGGTCGGAGGCCGAGTCAAAATCTGAGTTTGATGGAGACGATCGGAACAGCAATTGTGGAGCAAAAGCTGAGTCTATCAGATCGTTCGCAACAGGTATGTCCTCGGATTTTGAAACCCTCAATATACCATCTGGTAACGAGGCCGAGCACAATGGTTCAAGGAGGAGGTGGTACAAAGGGTTTCGTCGCTCAGAATGAAGAGATTCTCGACGAGTTGAGATTGGCTCTTGGATGTTCCATATACTGTAGCCACCAATGCTTACGATACGTCGGAAAACTTAAACTCGTCTAGCCACTGCATTTTGTAAACGTACAGAGAGACTTGAATAGCTCATCCAAAAGTATGTAAATCTGCTGGCACTGTGAATCCACAGGAATTCTTCTTCAGAATGTTTGACCACTTCGACTAGGTCCCGCTGACGCCGTTTGCTAAGGTGAAGGAGCGCAAACTTTGGACGGAGCGGAACAACCTGTAGCCTTGGATGTCGCACATACTCGTGTTAGCATCAACTACCATACGAAAACAAGCTGCTAACTCTTCTCGCAGGTGATGGTCGCCGGTGTAATCCAAGAATGCCTGTGGCTGCTGAAGAGCTACCCTGAGGCCGCACAGGAGGCTAGCACACGGGCTCGCTTTGCTTCTGGGTTGGATCCACTCCGCTTTGGCGTTCAGACCGGCGAGATAACCCTCCAGCAGCTACTAACACTTCCTCTTAAGGAGAAGAGGGATATCATAGAGCAGGGCCCAACCATAGACTGGTATCTTGGCGATACGCGCGTCTACAAGCGCACCACACGAGCTCTACTCTTCGCCTTCTGTCCAGATATCGGTAGACATATCACACCTCTCGATGGTCGCTTCGTAATTAGATTACCGCAAGGCTTCAGCAACGTACTGGCGGTCAAGCTCGGCGTCTTGTACATGGAGCGGTATCTACTGAGCTCGAGAATTCGGATTGCGCCGTGGAAGGTCGAGGGTGATATCGCAACGTACATTTACCTGGCTGAGCTTTTCGCCTACATAGGCATGGCGAGCGCCAGCCGCAAGCTCGAAGAGGCAATCTTTTGTCGATTCCGGGAGTCGCCCTTGCAGGTCGAGCAGGTCCGCGCTATCTGGAATCGTGACAACCACGTTCAGCCATCGAGGTATGTGGAAGTTATGGCCGACAACATCGTCACGTTCATGTGCGTACCGAAACTGCACCTATTCGCCATCGAACACGACATTGAACCTGAAGAGACGTACGAGCTTGTGGTCAAAAGAACATTGAAGCGCATGAAGGACGCCTATCCGGAGAAGAAGGGGTAAGTTGGTCTTGAGACTGTCAACTTTGAAGCCGCCGAGAATTACCGTTCTGACCTTCTTGTAGGTACAACTGGTATCATCATGTACGGTGCGAGACAACGCTCTTAGAGCGACTGTTGGCAACGCCTCGGAACATAGCGCTAAAGCAGCTGGTGTGGACGGCCAACACCCTGACGCCGACAAAACCTGCACAACCTGTCGAGTGGATTGAGATAAGATCTATCCACGAACGTATGTCATGGCAGCCTCATTTGCCGGGCGTGAAGAAGATCGTTCTGGCCAGAGCAGATGATGGATAACTTGCGTTAGAGTGGGGAAGCGGATTTGGATATGATAGAGGAGACCTGTATGGCAGGCGATAGTTTTCGACCAACGAGCCACAGGCTCATGGCAAACATTCGAATACGTGTTGTTGGCTACCTGTCCTTCTCTTTACGTGATTGGATCATGTCGATCGGAAGTTGATAGCCGTCGCAGAACAAGAAAATATCCAGACAGGTAATGGGACAAGACATGCAGACGTGCGGATGACGATGTTGTAAATGGTAAGAGGCGTCAGGGAGAGATGAGGTCTGGCCAGATGCGCCAAGCTTCCCGCGATGACGTACCCCGCGTCTGTCCACATGGCGCGTCGACCATCGTTTAGTGCAGCTTCTATATGGCCGTGACAACCGACCAGCGTTCTTCCGCCATGATCCAGACAAGATATCTAACATGTCGTCCACTTCCGCCCCGCTCGCGCCCGCGCAGACGCACGCCCTGTTCGACATCTTGATCCATCATCAGCTGTATGCCGAAATCGAGGCTTTCAAGAACCCCTCCACCATCAGCCACTATGGACACCCGTTCCGCAAGGCAGATGGCGTGCAGACGACGAGTCCACTGCTGCAGAACATGCTCAACAAGTTCGCGCTGACTAACCCCGCGCTCAAGAACTTGGGCAGCAGCTTTTGGCAGGACAAGATCCAGGCGTTGGTCGCAAAGATGGCAGAAGCCGAGCTGAGTGAAAGCTACGACAAGGGCGCTATTGGTTCCAGGAAAGCTCTGGCGACAGCTGCAAGTAGCATCGCAGAGTACATTGGGAGGGGCATGCTGGGTGGGTACCCGGTTGCGCTGAAAGAGGGCGATGGCAAGAAGCAGTACGACACCAGCAAACCTGGAGACGTATTGGAAGCATGGGAAGAGTGTGCCCGCAGCTTCATATACGGCCATCTGCTCGACCAGCTGCTGGAGAAGGTCACAGCTACAGACAAGCTGGAGGACCATTCGAGCTTGGTGCAGGCTGGACACGAGTTCATCCTGCTGAACGTCGCTTCGTTCCTCCACCACGTCTTCGTCATGTCGCCAGACGGCCAGTACCTCGTGCGCCTCCTCGAGAACACCCACAGGCTGATACCATACTACATGATCAAGCAGACCCTCCGCGTCGGTAACGCAGCGTCAATGATCAACGGCATGGTCAGGCTGATACTGGCGAAGCTCTCCGTCACGGCCATGACCAACTGGATAGGGCTGACCAACAACTCAAACGATGGTATGAACCTGATGCAGCAGATAATTAGCACCATCTTAGCCTGGGATACCGCCGAGTTCCAGAAGAGGGCCTCAAAGCTTGAGTCTTCGCGAGACGCGCCCGACAAGAAGGTCATAAAGGCTATCAAGGCGCATGTCTATGCGTCAAGAGACAGACATGAGGCTGCACGCAACATGTCCATACAGGAGAAGAAGTCCATCATTGCAATCATTCTCGAGACGGCAGACACACCCATCAAACCTGAGTCTCTGAAAGAGCACCAGCACGATGTAGCCATGGAGTACTACAGCACCTACCTCTCGATCCGCGACCGCGAAGAGATCACAAAGGTCTTCTGCAAGTCGAACCCCGACGTCCTCACTTCTGCTGTGCGCGACTGCGTCTCGGCAATGGATCCTGTCATCCGCTCCATTCACAATGCCGTCGACCTCTCCAGTACCGTCACGGACGCCGAGAACTTCATAACCGACCTCATCAAAGCCTCCAAACCGAAGAAGAAGTCTGGCCGCAAAAGCCGCGAAACGTCCAAAGAGCGCGAAGCCAACAACGGCAACATCGAAACACCGCCAGCCAGCGTGACGGACAGCGACAAAGGTGACGCCCCCACAGTCGAGGATTTTGTCGTCCTCCTCCGCAAGCATGCGCCCTCCCTTCATAGGTTCCTCCATCAAGTCACCAAGAACGCTCCGGACCTCGCGCACGACTACCTCATATACGCAAAGCAAATCTTCGGAGAATTCAAGGCCGACGAGAAGACTCGCGAAGGTGGCGCAGGTAACATGACAGGGCCTCTACACTCGCTGTTCGAGACACTACCAAAGGATAAACAAGAGGAGCTGAAGGAATTGTTAGACGAGCACGCGAAGCACCTGGGCGAGCTGAAGGATACGAGTCACTCGAGACTGGAGAGCATCATGAGGAACGGCGAAACAAAAGGGAGTACACACGGGCCGGGCATGTATCTGAGCAGGTGGAACGCCCTGCTGGACTCGACGCTCATCTCTCCTGCAACTCTCTCTGGCCCTGTACGGCGTGGGTGGGAAGTCAAAGGCGAACTGGACGGCAAAGGGTTGAAAACATCAAGTGCACTGCAGACTTCCAAGGGCGGTAAGACCGCCAATGGCGTCAGCATCGCGAACGGCTTAGGCGACGCACAGGACCGCAAGGAGAGGAAACGAGACGGCATGGAGGAAGACAAAATGGTGACAGTATGGGAAACCATGCGCGACGGTTGGGTAGGCGTTTGCAGGGGGCTTGAAGTCATGGGTAGTTGAAGCTCTGGACTTGTCGCGTAGTCACGCGCCCTCTCTCTCCTTTCACGAACCCGAACGAAGACACGAAGGAATAATACACGGAAGGCAACATAGAGGCACGGCACCAGGCAGGGACCCTAGATCGATGCAACGAGCGATGAGCAATGAATGAAATTACGATCAACTACACACTCGCATCTTGTCTTCCTTCCGTACCTGATGACGCCAGCCTGGCCTCGTCTTGCCTCTTCTCGTCCTGGTGTTGCCGGAGACCGAATCCCGCGCTGCCAGCCCTACCGGATCCACCGTGTTGCCGTATCCGCAGATCGCCATACCTGCAGCCCTACGTGCCTAACGGCGTCCGTGGGTCCCGGAGTGCAAGATCCCTCACGGGGCTTCACTCGGCCTCAGCACAGATCGACACGGAATTGGCGGCTCCTGACGTACGAGGTGTGTATCACAGGCATGCAATCCCATGTGTGCACTTGCAAGATCATCAAAACTAAGACACGGAGACCGAGAAACAAGTTTTTTGATATAGTGATATATTACAGTGTAGTCTAATTCATGTTCGTCATACATAGAAGACATTAGAAATGGTATCATGATGCAAACGCCAAAAGCTCAGTTACAAGCATGCCCTAACCGTGACCCGTATGCCAACAAAAGCACAACTATACAGACGTGATCGTCTAAGGAAATTCAAAAACAGGTCAAACCAAAACCATCGTGGCCGGCAGGCTGGCGAGATCAGGGATCTTGAACCCGTCTTCGCCATCGTCCCAGGCCACTGTCTCGACGCTCAGTGTCCACGCTGCGATAACCAGTCTTGAGACCGTCGCTATGTTTTCGATACTGAAGGGCAACTCTGCCTTCAGGAGCGTTTCGACCTGCTTTCCTAGGTTGCGCTCGGAGGACATCGCGGGCTGCCGCCCAGAGTTCGAGTTGGAAAGGGTGTTGGAAGCTGGGCTCGATCGTCTAGAGCGACGCACCGAGGGACGTGGTGAGTTGGAAGGGTGGCGTTTACTCCTTGCATCGGATTCGGGACAATGTGTATCCACGATTGTAGGTAGTGGCGTTGTCGATGGGGAACCAGGGATTTTGGCATGGTCATCTAGAGCATTGGCGTATGAGCGCCGAAGCTCTCGCTTGGTCGCTTCCTGTACCGCTTTTAAGACCTCTTGCGGTTTCAGGACCGGTACAAGGACCATCAAACGTTCAAGAAGCGTAATGTAGCGCCGCATACGAGCGACCTTGTCCGCAAGTGCTTCGGTGATGGCGCCCGCTGCTAATTTCCCGAGACGTTCCCGTTCGCGGAAGAGAAGGCCTGCATGCTGTGGCTTGTGCAGAGGTCCGAATATGTCGAGTTGTGGTGAGTGCCTGTGTACTTTGTCGACCAAGCCTTCAAGGCGTTGGAGTAGGCGCCCCGGGGTCAAGCCGTCTGAGGCCACAAATCGAACAGTGTTGATGAGCGGTGCGGAAGCAAGTGGCGGGAGACCGCCAATAAAGGGAAGCATTGCGATGGAGTGAATGAGTGGGGTGGACGGCCCTGATTTCGTGGATGCTTCGACGGTGTGGAAGGCAAGCTCACGAGAGCTTGGTAGCGTCGAGAGAAGCCGTGCTTGTGATATCTGCTGCGAGCGTTTGCGGATTGTGAGTGGCGCACCTGAACGCACCGCTTCGAAAGAATCGTCTGTGATGAGGATACTACTGATCGATTTCGCATCTTGCGTGAAGGGTAACGAGCCGCAGGCGAAGTGCTTTGCAAAGAGTGGTGAGTGGCCTGATCCGCTCGGTGGCTGCTGTGATAGGCTACGTTTGTGTTGTCTCAACGAGACTTGGTATCTGCCGTCGTTGACAGGAGTGCACCAGATCGTGATGCCGAAAGCGCCTTTCTCAAAGGGTGCAGTGCTCGTAGTACTGATGACGGAGCTGCCTAACAGCACGGAGAGCGTTACGAGCTCCGCAGATGTAAGTCTTACACCCATCCGTCCGTCGTGGCGTTCTGCTGGCCGACCATCCTTCATCCATGTGCGTTGTGTAGTGCGTGCGCTTTCTTGTTCGAACAGTCCATTGTCCATAGCAACCAAGGCTGGCGCCGGTTTTTTGATGGAAAGAGTCCGTCCTAGCCCTCGTTCTACCGCAGACATGTCCAAGCTTTTCCTCTTTACGAGCGGCGCTACATCTCCTCGCCCAGTGGGTGCCCTTCCCAATGACATCGATTGTACCCTTCTGGGGCTGGTCGCACTCCGCTTTGTCGAGAGAAGGAACTTGCCAATCTCCCCAGAGTACGCAGATCGTTCCGTCATCGATCGTGGCCCAAGTTCGTTGGCGAACGTTTCGCAGATTGCCTCGAATGAAACCTCCCCAGGATGACCATGCGGGTTGGTGAACAGTGCGGAGCACAAACCTTCATCCCCGGCTTTGACGAGTCCTGACAACGTCGGTACCCACTTCGAGTTGCTGTCCTTCTGCTTCGGGGCAAACAATTGCTTCCACGAGCTGGACGTGCGAGGTAGCTGTTGCGATCCTCCATTATTTCCATCTACGGTGTAGATGTCCCGGTTGTTGTTCTTGGAGTGCCGGTGCACGAGAAATCGAGAGACGAGAGCCATGACAATAAGGAAGAGAATACTGAATCCAACACTCAATGCGATGACTGTTCTCCTGTGCATCCTTTCCAGCGTGGGTTGTGTATCTTATATGGGAACTGTCATTTGTTTGGGGTGGGTCCTGTTTGGGAAATGGTCAAGCTTAGCCAATCGGGAAGCAGCGCCTTCCTTGTCACCTGCACTCGCGCCTTCGGACAAGCTGGGTCATCGCTCCTAACGTAAATCTCACACATCCGCTGGCAGCAGGCAAAGCAATCGATCGGCGCGAATCGTGTTCGGCGGTCGGCATTTGTCAGGAGAGCCCTGTGCTGTAGAAGAGTGCAAATCAGACAGCGAAGAACTAAGAGCTCGCAATGAAACCAGGAGACCTTCAAAACAGCGTCTGAGCGTGAACCCCCTACACAACAGGGCTCTCCCTCCCTCCCACTTTCAAAAGCTGGTCTGGTGAAGTGCCCATCGAAATGGTCCAAGAGCCTCGACCAGCAGTGTGGTGTTTTGATGCGCCGCTTGTCAAGATCTTCCCGCGATCCCCACCTGTCATTCCAAAATTTCTTTTGTTTTCCCAACGGTAAAGAAATGTGACAAACATCAGCGGACATAAGCGGACAATACTATGAGACAAGACCTTGAAGACAAGAACGATTCTTCTGACAAATTAAAACCAAGAAAGACGACAATTGAACAGCGTTCAGGTCAAGAACAAGAGAGACAACAAACTGCACAAGGCCTGTTCGGCCAGTTGGCAAACTGTTCCGAGCGTATCGAGTAAAGAATGTGGAGTCAGACTGTCCACATCATCCTGGTACGCTTCAGCGAGCCAGATCGAAATACGGACACTCGGACAACGACTTACACGAGGTATGCCCATGCATGTGTAGTCAGTACTGACATCATATTGTCTCGTGAGGACGGTTGTGATGCTGAACCGTCCGTGTTTCTAACCACGGTGACCGGCATCCGCGGGGCTCCGCAACCCGAACGAATCGAACTCGAAGCGAGGACAACACGTGTTCTTCCTCAAGTCCTAAGATGCCTGGATTCGTGAGTCCCAATGAATTCCTGCACTTTCAGCAACGTTTTCTGCGCTGTGATGATTGCTGTGGGGTGTTCAAAGACCAGAACAATCATTGTGCGAGTTGCGGTCATGACCAGACATCGTCGAACCCACATAGAATAGGCGTCAGCTCCAAGTCTTCCTTGTTGCGACATGTTTACCGTACTGGGTATGCGAGCTGCTGCTGCACCCACAGCGCTCACCCAGTAAAGTACACCAGACATGTTTTTCCAGAGATTGTTGATGTCGGTGCGTTGCAGTGTTTCGTAAAGAGCCTCGGTAAGATAAGTTTTGCGCAAACGTCCGCAGCTATCACGTCTAGAAGAGTACATTGGTGTGTCGGCTAGATCAACACAGTCGAAGTCTGCGGCGATAGAAAAAGGTACGCCCCTTACGATTGCGGATGTGTATATCAGTGCTGCTATGCGGCATGCTT
Organism: Ascochyta lentis; assembly: GCA_004011705.1. NCBI lineage: Eukaryota > Fungi > Ascomycota > Dothideomycetes > Pleosporales > Didymellaceae > Ascochyta > Ascochyta lentis. The sequence goes on from RZGK01000002.1 coordinate 235,471, forward strand.
CGTATATCCAGTCGTCTGTTACCAACAAACCAGGCGTGTGGGCTGACGGTCGCGAAGCCAATCGCATCCGAATCTCAAGGATCTGGGCCTCATAATCGTCAGATAGAGGACGCAGGCTTGCAACGTCCATAGTGTCAATATCATATGTCGTGTTCAAGGCTGCGTTATGCTCCACGAACAAGTTAGTAAGATCCCTCATATCAGACAACAGCTCCAGAGCAGACTGAGAGCAGTGTGAATCGTCAGCTATTGTGAAGTAGTTGTCCCTTGGACAGAACAACGGCGATTCTGGTATTGCTGTCTTGCTTTCGATGGGGGCAAAGTCTATCGGTACCCAGTCCTGGAAGGGTGGCAGTACTTCCGCTTCGCAGAAGATATCGCAGTGTAAGCAACAACTAGATTAAATCAGCTTCTGTAGTAATTGAGATGACGTTTGATGCATACGCCGCAGCCACCTCGGCCATTGTTTTGCTGTGAGTAAAAGACGCTAAACCCCCGCGCCGGGCGATGAAGGTAGCAACTCCATTCTCGTGAATGCGCAGAGCTTGCTCATCACACACCCACATCTCGCCTGCGAACAGATGCAGAATGACTATGAGAGTAGCATCATTCAGCTGCAGGACGGGATTGGCCAAACGCTCGTTGATCATAGCGATTGTTTCGGCCTTGACCATAGCAGTTGTCGTGCTGTCACCAGAGCAATTGTTGTGCATATCAAGCCACGTTGACGCTAGATTAGTAGCACTGAGGATGATATGCGGGTGTGACAGCATGAGTGGCAACCATTTCTTCATCGTGAAGTCCGAAGCGAACGCACGCATACCTAGCGACATCAGGAACTGTTTCTATTGCGACAGGTTAGAACTCACATGTGCGCGACAAATACAGCGCATTGAGCTGCGGATTCCGAAATTGTGGTAATACGTCGAAAGGGTCGTGGGAACAGCCAACGTTGTAGAATGTGGCTAAGCCAACAATCAGCGTTCGAAGTTGGCGTTCTTCATGTCTCTCGCTCTCTTCATAATCAGTCACTGATTGGTCCATGATAGCTTGTGTCCGTTTTTGATACAGTGGGAAGTAGCTTGCAGTTTCCTTAGCAGTAAGTTGCCAACTCGAGCTGCCAACGTCAACGGAGCGACTGGAGCTTGGGCTGGTACCCAATGAGTCTGAGTTCGTAATCGAGTATACACGTCCTGGCTGCTCCTGTTCTGTATCCGATGGATTAGAGGGGTCTGTGTCTTGAGAAGACTCTGGTTGGCGTGTACGAGTGGGAATGTTTGCGACATTTCCAGACCTCACAGATCCGCTACAGGTGGTATGGTTTGTAGAGGAACTTAGAATCCAGTTATCGTCCGAACTCCCTCTCCTCTTCCTCTTATTCTCTTCGTGCCTCCAGTGTATCATCGCCTGCGAGCGTATGCTTTTCTTCGCATTTTCATCTCTGAACTGCGAGGGATTGGTCGCAACAAGGAACTGAAGCTGTGGTGGACCCTCACGCTTTTCTTTCCGTCGCTTCAGCTTAGTCTTTGCTTGATCGCTTGTATCAGAAGATGCTGTAGGAACTACAAGAGATTAGAGAGGGTTTGGGCATCGGGCCTTTCACCATGCCTACCGTCACCTGCATCACAGGGGCGATCGGAGGCCATAGTAATGGCACTTTCACGGCCGAGGGACCGGTGGAAGTAGTAGACAGCCAACAGGAGTGAGGTAGCCAACGAATATGATTCGTGATACAGAGTGGCCGCCTCCTTGCCAGAGGAGTACGTGTTTGCTTTCCACGCGGGGTCTAGGTATCGCTTACCAGGCGCGCTTAGACCTTGCGGTTGATTCGCTCATAAGACCAGAAGTGGGGCCATGTTTGTCCGCGGAACTTCATCCCTGGGGCTTCCAACAATTGCCAGAGGCGGTCAAATCGGCGTTGCTTTGTCTTGATGATCAGTGACACAGTTGCGGCGTAACGGTTCTAGAACGATCTGAGCTAGGGCGCATCAGCTACAGGAGGGGCTCACTTTCGCTTAGTAGTGTTCTGTTCTCTTCTTCATCTAATGCTTTTGCTTGACCATTTCAATTCACTGGAAATCAGCTTGTAGACTTCAGGACTTTTTCAAATGCAAAACAAAGCAACCAGGGCTGGTTGGTGTTCAATTGGTTGTATTGGCGACACATGAATATGATTTGCTCAATGGAACAAGTGCATGTTTCTGCCCAACCAATAGAGACAAAGTGGGTGGATTGTCACTGACGGCTCTTTGTATTTGTTCGAGCTAAAGCAAAGCCACAGTAGCACGAAAGCACTTGGTGTTGATCAATTAGTCTTATCTTGCAGGGTCAACAAATAAGAAAACATTGCTTCCATAATATGTGTCAAAGACTTGAAAAGCACAGCTAAGTTCTGAACGAACGCATGTCGTAGTGCTCGCTGTTAACATGAGTGCAGCTTGAAGTCCTTCCTTAGCAAGTTCTAGGCAAGCGCGGAAGAGGCTTTTCGTGATCGAAGACGCCTTGTTCTCCTGGCGATGTGACGTTCTGTAAGCCGTTATCAACTTCAACACGTCCAAGAGCCGCACCCAAATCCCTCGCTCTCTGACACAGCCTCAAAAACTCTTTCCTGCCCAAGTCTCTCCACTCCTGTTTCTTCATCTCGTCCTTAACCCTGGCCTTCAAATCCTCATACTCTTCTTGTTCGAGCATCCACCGCACTTCATCAGCGAGCGCATGCTTCCCGCTCATCACATCCTCCAGCACATACCAAACAATGGCATCTCCAAACGGTGAATCTCTCAGCTTCCCGGCGTAATGACACCAGATGAGCTCCACATCTTCATCAGTGATGAAGAACCTCGGATTTCCCATGAAGTCTTCAAGCACAAGCTTCTCGATTCGCTCAGCGTCAGCATTAAGACCGAAGAAGCGACATGCGAGCGATGTAGAAATACCTTCCTTGATGCCGGGCGGTGTGTGAAACTCGCCTGTAGGACGTTTGGAGGATTTTTCGCACCAACGGCGCATGTAGCGGATGACACGAACAACACCGTCTTTCGAAGCATGCAAAGGGGGCACCGAGATGTGGTAGGATCTGTTGCTAGCAAAAAGAAGCGATGTGATCGTGTCGATACCGCAAAAGTATTCGAGCATGTGTAGAGAAACGCCTTCGATGTATACCTCAGCAGTGACCTCGTTTACTAGATTGACTTTCGGACTGCTGAGAAGCTTCAAGAGGAAATTTGAGCTGGTATTCTTTGCATTGTGATATATTGACTTGGCCGGGTCCGCTGAGTTGATGAGTGGGCTCGACACAGGGTTTTTGATAGCCGTTGGCAATGTCTTGAATCTTTTCGACGGCGGGCCAGAAATTAAGTATTCGTCGAAGTCATGGCATGATACCTTTGAGCCAGCATGTTGTAAAATGAAAACAGAGGGGTCCTCCCCACTACACTCCATCGTATCCTCCGAGGGTGAGCCTTGCATCTCTGTGTCCGGACTGGCGCATTCACCGTCGCTCTTGAACTTGGCCGCAGAGATTCTCCATAGTTCCAACGCATCGAATTCGATATTGCTGTCATTGAATGTCGGCTCTTCGGTGTTGTTGTCTGCTGAGAAGGTGTCGTGTTCACGTAAAGGACTCGAATCTGCAATCGCTGAATTGCTTGGGGCGCTGTCATCTGCGTCTGAGGTGATAGATGGGAAGTAGCTATTTTGGCTTTCGTATGCTCCAGGTGTATCATGCACAATAAACCCAAGAGTGTGTACTGGTGCCTTGGGGGTGCGCGGTGGACTGCATGAATAAGCTCGAGGAACAGATGGTTTCTGCTCAAACACTAAGCCTCGCTCGCGGCAGTGATCTTCTAGACTCCACATTACGTTCTGTCAGGTATCTCGGAAATGTTTTGTTTAATTAAGAGTGTCCAAATGTATAGGATAGCCTGCTGCTTATGCGTGTTAATGGTGAATTTGTGTAGTGAAGTCGCGTCACCTGCGAAAACATTGAATTATTCGACTTTCAAACGCACTTCGACTGCATGGGTCGTGAAATGTACGCAACTCGTGCTTCGAGCTCAGAAGCTAGCCCACACTCGCTTCAGGAAGCTTTTCTGTTCAACAGGCTCCTCAAATTCATCCTTCGCATCCATGTCCTTCCTCATTCCAGAAGCGAGATCAACTTCATGGCTTCTCCACCATCTTGTTTTCTTCCAAAATTTATACGCGAAGAAGATGATTCCAAATAGAGGTAGCAAAATGTACGCGTCCACAAATGTTCCGGCGTCAAAAGGTGATAGTGTTGTCCAGCCTTGAACAAACGCCAGGAAGACGTTGGCAAACAGACCAAAGTACGCATTCCAGGGATGCAGAGCTGATCTAAAGAGAAGCTCATCCGGCGAACGACCTTGTGCTTTCCACGCTTGTCGGAATCGAATGTGTGTGAGCGAGATGCCTGCCCAGACCAAGAATGTTGACACGCCGCTTAAGTTGATAATATACGAGTAGGCCTTGCCGCCGCCGGTGGAAACGTTCATCATGGAAAGTACGCCAAAGAGATTCGTAAGAATGATGGCGTACACCGGAACTCCGCGACTGTTTGTCCATCCTAGAAATCGTGGTGCGCCGCCTTCCTTTGCCATGAAAAGTATCGTACGAGAGCCTATGTAGATGGAACTGTTGGCAGCTGAGACGACCGTGATGAAGATAAAGGCATTGATAAGATGCACTCCACCTTCCCAACCCGCGTTCTGGATAGCAATCGTCATTGGACTCTTCAATGCTCGGCTCTCTCCGTTGATCAGGCCATCGGCATTTGCGGGACAGGTGAGGCCGAAGAAGAAGGCAACACCCATGTAGACGAACAATATGCGCCAGATGACCTGTCTGATAGCCAGGGGAACTGCAACACTGGGGTTCCTTGTCTCCGTAGCGGCGACTGCAACAGCTTCCACTCCAACGTAGAAGGTCGATGCAAACACGAACACCTGCGCAACTCCTCGAAACCCGTTCGTGAACGCTCCTGGATCGCGCCAGTACCGGAAGCCCAGAGCTTCATCTTGACCAATCAAGCCACCAGAAGCGTAGATGATCGAGAAAATGAAGTACGCGCAAAGGCCAAACAGCTTGACCAAAGCTAGCCAGAACTCAGCTTCGCCGAAGGATTCGACACCAAGCATCTGAAAACCTAAGAATGCGAACCAGAAGATGAGGAAGTAGCCCCACAGAGGGACCTTATCGCTCCAGAATACCAAAAGCGAAGAAATAACGTTGTATTCATTCGCGAGTACGCAGCCCCAAACGAGCCAGTAGTTCCAGCCCATGGCGACTCCAAAAGCCTTGTCGACGAAGCGTTCCGAAAGGGTAATGAACGCGCCACCAGTAGGGTAAAGTGTCGTCATCTCTCCTAGTGACTGCGTGATACTCCATGCGATGATACCAATGATGCCAAAGCCGATTATGAGAGAAGCAGGACCGCCGTTCGAGAGCGCTCCGCCTGTTCCGACCAGAATGCCTGGGCCGATAATCCCAGCCAGAGCCATCATAGAGAGATGTCGTGTCTTTAAACCTCGCTTGACACCCATCTCAGGGTCGATGCGTTCGAAATCTTCATCGCGCCCATAGCTTGTGGACGGTGACGTATGCCTTGGGTGCTTGGTAGAGTCAAAGAGCGCCATGCTGAGTTCTGCGACGCGTCGAGAGAAACGTGCGTGAAAAGCCCGAGGAGACCATGGCGATTATATGTTTTCAATTACTATCACCTTGGCAGCTGCGGATCTAACGCGCTCGGCAGCTCTAGCCTTGTGATAGCGGCGCTGCGAGCGTATGGTCAAGCAAAGGGTCCCGGTAAGCGATGACGCGATTTGGCCGCCGGATTCGCAATGTCATGAGGCGACAAGGGCGTATAAACATCGCTCATGCGGCTGTTTAAATCACTGGGCATCGAAGCGTTGAATTTTCACTGACTTGAGCAAGCATGGCGTCGTCGTGTGAGTAATTGTAGTGTGTTGGTGTCCCATGGGGGCAGATGTTATCATCACGCTAGCTGTATTTATCTGCTAGCTTCGTTCAACCTCCTGCTTAGAAGAAACACGACATTCTTACTCGTGCGCCCCCACACGATCGAACGCCTAACTGAAGAATCCCCGAAACCAAGCAGCATGTTTGTATGAAGCTTCTACTGTTCTGTGAGCGTTGGATTCTCAAGAATTTAATCCGTAACAATGCTACTTCCGAAAACGATCAACATGGTAATTAGGGAGTAGAATATTCATCTGACATAAGGCTATTCAATAACAGTCGTGGTCTCCACAGCTGGTAGTCCCCAGTTACCATTACAAAACTGAGGCCAAACCCACCAGCCTTCTTATTAACGCTGCTCAGCAGCCTCTTCCACTCACTTAGTACTTGCGAGAGAGCTCCATACGCTTCTTCAGCCTGTAAGCGACGGCTCGCTTCCTGGCAGCAGCACCCTGAGTAAAGGCAACACTGCCACCGAAAGGACCAGCAGCAGCGCCGTTGCGGACGCGCATGACACAGACGTTGGGAGTTCCGGCAACAGTGGCATCGCAAGTCATACCCTGAGGCATCTGAACCTTCATCTCGAACTCGGTGCTAGTGGCCAGAGATATTCCTTGGACACCAAGACCGGGAACATCTTTGGTGACGGTCGCTGACTGCATGGCAGCTTCGTCGGTCTAAGCATTGTCAGTATGAGGGCAAGAGAAGGAACAGGGAAACTTACTCCTCCACTGGTGCCGTCGACATCGGCAGTGAATGGACCCGCACCATCCTGGTTAATTTGACGAAGAGTCATCGTGACTGTACCATCGTCTGCGCAAGTCGGGAGGCCAGTAGAAGCACCTGCGCCCTGAGCGGCAGCAACACCAGCCTCTGGTGGGCCCACTGCCTTGGTACCACCCCCACCCAAGAGACCTGCAATGCCAGTCGCGCCAGCACCGCCAGCGCCGCCAGCACCGCCGCCGCCTCCACCAAGGAGTCCACCGAGAAGCTGGCGCCTGCGAGCTCCGGCACCAGCACCACCCTGGGCGTTCTTGGGGATGTTGTCCTCAACACCGACACTGCCTGAGGCGCCCTGGTTAGTAGGTGGTGCTGCTCCGTTGCCCATGAAAGCTGCAATCATGACGGAAGCATCGACAGGACCGTTGCCCTGTGTGCGTCCGAGAGGAGTCGCCTTGCCACTTGCGATGTCGCTGTCCTTAATGATGGCGGTATCTGCCTGAGAACCGCAGCCGCTGTTGAGTTGTTAAATTCATCCAGAGAAGTTGAGATGGAAACACCTACTTTGACGAACAATCACGCGGTGTACCATCAGCGACTGTGAGGCCCGGCATGCTGACACCGTTTGCTCCCTGAATCTTAGTGACGACACCGTGTGCCGAGACTGAAGCTGCCAAAGCAGCGACGAGTGCGTATTGTGAGATATACATGATCGCTGATTACAAGGTCGAGATCAACTCGAGGTGTCGGGTATTAATGTAGGGTAGGTAATAAGATTATGGAAGTAGCACCAGGCTGGAGGGGAGAATTAGAGAGGCGGAGGAATTGCTTGCTGATGATCAACAAATAGATGCATACTCTCCAACCTCTTATACCTGCCGTCGGTCTCCTATCAAGATATCGCTGCGCCTATATCCGCCGGCCTATGACTTCACCACCTCCACTCGGCAGGCACAGGACAAGTTCAACGTTCCCTGTCTCCCACAGCAGCACGTCAAGATCTCCATGACTGCAAAGCAAGACATGCTTCAGAAGCGCATTCTCCATTTTCTTTACACAGGACCAAACGTGCTTGGCTACGAGGAAGCGTTTCCCTACTTGCTTGGCTAGGGAGAAACTCAGTGTCGAGCCTTCTGACAGGTGCCGAAGCCCGACGCAAGGTTTCGAAGTGTGCCTGGTGAACGTTTTTGAAGGCGCCAAGGCACATGCGATCAATGCGTGATGCCGAAACACAAGAATCATCCTTTGTATTTCGGGTTAGGATCTATTGTGGAAAGTATCTTACAATGTGCAGGCGAATTTTTGGAAATTGGCATGACAACTCTCGAGCAACGACTGACAAGACAGACAACGACAACTGCACCCTGTCCACCATCCAAACTGCCACTTCTTCACCGCAGGCGCCACACACCCATCACTCAAACTCTGCATTAAGCTGTCAGATCCATCACAGCCAAGTGCCGTCAAGCAAAACAGCCAAGGCACCTACTCTCCTTACCCGCCACCTCCAAGACCTGTCCCTACCGCAAACCCAGCGGGAGGAGCAAATGCCCAAGTTTCAAATCGTAGCATTCCAGAATGCTGGGTTGGTGTTCCCTCGCGTTCTCGTAGGTGGGTACTGTTGTCGTGTTGCAGCCTCGTCGCTCTAGTGTTTCAGCAAACACCGCACTGTGCATTTCGACGATCTCAAACATTTCGGGTGTGGGAACGGGGGTTTTCACTGCACATTGAGGAACTGCGGTACTAGTTCTCCCGAGGTAGGCTGTGGATGGTCATGATGTGAGTGTGGCTATGCTGTGGTGATGACTCCGAGGAGAGAGGCGAACGGACGTGTAATGATTCGTGGGTGGTGTATGGACTTTTCCACGTCAGTTTTCTGGCAGAAGAACAAAGGAATGAGTCGCTGGTGTCTGATGAGGGAACAACGGAGGCGGCTAGACTCAGGATCTGATATCCAAGATCTGCGCCAGCGAGGCGCGCGGGGGAAATTACGCAGCACGGATAGGAAGACGATGCACAATCCTCGACCAGACGGAAATATTCAAGATGATATACAAATACGGCATTTCACTAATCTGAAGCTACTTATCTTATTCCCACCTCACCTTCATTTGCCTCTTCCCCATCTCATCATAACCACCTCCAACTTCGCAATAGACCTCTTGCTACCTCATCACATCATACATCTACACATTCACCTCGCCAACCCCACACAGCAACCCGACCACTAAGCAACTCCCCAAAGCCAACACCAAGCACCCCAATCACAGCCAAGCAGCAGTGTGAGTTCCAAGACCCCTAAACCCTCACCTCTCATATCCTCATCTTCCCACGCTTCTCCCTCAGAGCGCAACACTAATCCAAAAACACGACATCCAATTTGAAAAACAGCGTCAGGTGCGTTGTTTACTCACCACAAGTCCTAGCAACTATTCCCTTCTTTTCTTTGACTCACTACCACGAGCGCATCAGCGAGTTAGTCAGCCTTTTTCTTTTTTAAATTACTAAGAAGCTGATGTGAATACGAAAACACAGAGACGGAAACAGGGATACGAGTGTATAAAATATTGATTGATAGAAGCAGTATGATAACCACGCCGATTATCAAAATTCTTTGTCGTTTGTAGTTCCCCTCCCGCACCGCACTACAACACGCTGTTACTCTGCTTGGGTAATTGAGAGTACGTCTAGCGAGTATAATCTTATCCTCTTTTACAGTCTATTGTAATTCAGTGGCTCTACGATGAGTAGATTGATAGAAGTCTTGCAGTTGCCGACGGTAGTCAAGGGGAGAGGAATGGAGGCGCATGCTGTGGATGTAATGGGGCTTTGCTTTGCTGAGATAGTGGAGCGAGAGTCGAGAGTTGGAGGTTGGTGTTGTTTGTAAGAAGGAGGTGCGAAGTGCAAGACTGGTGACTAGGACGAAAGCAAGCAGGGTATGAGTGCGGATTACAACACAGATGCAAATCCTTCTTCTTTGTGCTGGGCACGAGTAGTGGTAATGGTAACTAATGGTTGTGGTTATAGAAATAAGGAGCACGGGCATAGTGATACATATATTCTCAAGAATGCTATATTGATATTGCCCAAATTCAACTCCGTCATATGCTCGGGGGTATCAATTATACCAAGATACTTTTGTTAGATCAGCCTCCGCCGAGAAGAACGCCAAAACAGGGCAGTCGCAGCAGCGGCGATGCCAAAGCCGGTGCAAATCCATCGTGCTGTCGTTACACCGAGACTAGCGGGCCGTGGAAGTCGCGCAGGGTGGCGACGAGATCGTCTTCGCGGAAGAGCTGTAAAGAGAGCTTCTCCTGCACTTCTTTCCACTTTCGCAGGGCGTCTAGTTCGCCTTTGCTGAGCCATTTTTCTTCATTGCCAACTACATCGGAGCGTTCGGCTTTGCTGAGGAGAGGCTGGACTTTCTCGCGTTCGAATTGGATGCGCTGCAGGATGCGCACCATGCCTTTGTAGGTGTCATGGAGGAGCTTCTCTCGTGCGCGCTGCCGGTCGTACCATATTAAATGGAGCGAGTGTTTCGCTTCTCGCCTTTCTACCTTGGGGATCTCCTGGGTCTGAACGAGACCCTGCACAGTGAGATCGTTCACAATGCCGCGGATGTCGTTTGCAGACATCATCATGGCATTGCATGTTGCACGCTCGTCAAGTTTGCCCTTCTTCCTCAAAGCGCGGATGAGTTTCACGCCCAACGTGCCCTTTCTCGCGGAGATGGTGTTCTCGATCTCGGTCTGGATGAGTTGTTTGGCGATCTCTTCAAACTCTATATGCCACTGCGAGAATCCTGCGCGCGAGTGCCAGGTGACAAAATGCGTAGGGTCTTCAGAGAGCAGCTGGATGTGTTTGTCGATAATCCTCGTCTTCTCGTCTATGCTGAGCGTCGTGGGGTCGGTAGGCTGGCTGAGGATGTTGGCACTGCGGACATGACCCCTTCTGGTGATCTGAACGACCGCATTAGGATCTAGGCCCTCGCAAATATCGACATCGCGACTGATCTTTTTTGCCACATCACGCGCTGTGACGAGGTTGTTGGAGTCGATTTGGTTGTCTGCGCCTTCGTCGCCGGCTGTTGGCGGCTCTGGGTACTCCTCATAGCAGCGTGGGGTGTTGGCCTCTAGCATGCGGAGCATGGTCTGGTAGATGTGAGCAGTGACAGGCCCCAACCGCTGGTCGACCAGCTGCACCAGCTGTTCTGTGCGCATAGCAACAGCAATTTTCTCTGGATTTACGCGGATGACGAGGTTGTCCTCTGGGGATGCGGCGCTCGAGCTTGCGTATCCATTCGCGCCATTGATCTTCACGCGCTTGGTCGGATTGCTGTAGTCCTGGTCTGCCTGCCGCCGTTTTGAGAATCTTGGCACTTCTAGCCATTTGTCGCGCATGTTTCGCTTGCGCTCGAGGGTGTTTCTGTGGCAGATGGCCTTGTCTTTCGTGCCGGTCGGCTGCTGGCCTGAGAGGTCCTGGTCAATTGTCTCTTGCTGGAGCATGTCGTGCATGTCTCCTGGCGACAGATACTGGGACTCTGTCATTGTGCGCACCCACCCGCGCTGGATGAGGCGCTCAATGATGTCGTACAGCTCGTCGGCTGACGCGATTTCACCGTTTTCTTCTGCATGCTCTTGCTCAGGTTGCTCAACAGGCCCGTCGTTTGCTGTGCCATTGGTCTTGGCATGCGCGTGGTCGCCGTCGCCATTCACCACAGGTTTTACATCGTCTGCGTCGCTGTTTACTACGCCGTTGGTCTTGGCCGACCCATTGGCATCGTTGCCGCTCCCCCTCTTCCTCTTGGTACCGGCACCGTTTGGCAATCCGTCGTCCGAGTCATCGTCGCTGTCGGTAGTGGTGGGGAAGTAGGCTTCCTTGAGATCTGCGATGCGCGTGTGGCCGAGGCGTAGCAAATTGGTCATGACGTTTGCTGCTTTCCTGCCAAAGCGGTCCTCGACGAGCTTGGTGACCTTGCCGAGGCGGACGAGGGCGTACGAGTTCTGCCAGTCGATTTCGTAGTAGGTGGGCTGGGCGTCATTGCCCGAGTGGAAGACGAGGTGCTGCTGCAGCAGAATAACGAGGCCGTACTTGATCTGGCGGCCATTCAGGTAGGACGCGCGGGCGACGGCTGCGAGCGTCTGGCGTCCATGGCGAGCAAGCACCGAGTAGACGCGCTGGAGGGTATCAGTCAGGTGATGTAACAGGCAGGTGATGTGGCCGACAATGTGCTGTGTAAACGTACCGCTGCGAGTTCGCCGTAGACATCCTCGACCAGAAAGGTGCAGAGCTCAGCGAGGATCTGGAGGCATGTCAATTACATTTCTGTCGCAATATGATTCACAGCGCGGCTTACCGGAGTCTCGCGCTGGTTGTACGACATGATAGTGCCTAGATATTTGCCAGATATCTAGGTGTTCACGGGGCTACCGGAGAGACATTGGGGGGGCTGCGTGTGCGGTGGGAGAGAGAACAAGCTGCGGGCGCGCGCGCTGCTGGGGCCAGAAATTCCAGGTCGCCCAGCGGGGACGGCGAGGCAAGCTAGGTTGTAACAATACGGCGTTAGTCAGAGTTTCCGTACAGAGACGTATCTTTACAAACAGTACAAGAAAGTGACAATGCTGCTAGTCCTCTCAAATGCATTTCTCTGTTGAAGTCGAAGGATTGTATTGCATGACTGCGTAGAATTAAGTATGTAAAATACACGAAAATACAATATGAACCAGAACCTAGTGCACAACGTGACAAGTGCTGTCTGTAGACAGGATATGTCCATAGCTAGATAGGCTGCTATCCAGTACATAAGCTTTGCATTTGCCTTACCATACTGCTAGGAAAGCGTCTATCCTGTATTCATTAATTTACAAGCACAAAAACAGCAATAAATACAACCAATACAGTACTTCTACTCGGGTGTCCACATCCCTACCAGGCACTGGCCAATTAGCAGCGGCACGATGATGACCTTGGGACGGCCTTGGCACGCTCGCAACATCTTTGCAAGCACCGCTCGTCCATCACATCCCCATCCATTGCCTTTCCCCCCCAGCTCCACCGCCCCCCGATCGGTGCCCTCTCCACGATGCTGTCCCGCACAACCGCCTGCCGGGGCGCGCAACGAGCTGCCCGACAGCTCTCGATGACGCAGACGCGCGGGCTCGCAGCCCCGGCCTCAGGCTCCTTCCAGTACCAGTCGGGCGAGGCCAAGGGCGTCAAGTTTGCCAGCAGAGACTTTGCCGGCCCCACGACGACGCTCGCTCTGGTCGCAAAGGCGGGCACGCGATACGCCCCTCTGCCCGGCCTGACCGAGGGCCTCGCCAACTTTGCTTTCCGGGTATGCCCCCCGATATACATTCAGCCACTGTGACGCACGGCCATTGCCATTGCCAGTCATTGCCTGCCATTGCCTGCCATTGCCTGCCATTGCCGTTGCATACACACATCCCCCCAGAGGACCGCTACTGACGCCAATGGCATCACAGGCCACCGAGCGAAGGTCCACCCTGCGCATCGTCCGCGAATCCGAGCTCCTGGGAGCTACCCTGACGGCCCACCACTCGCGCGAGAACCTCGTGCTCGAGGCCAAGTTCCTGCGCGATGACCTGCCCTACTTCGTCGAGCTGTTCGGCGAGGTCGCCAGCCAGACAAAGTACCAGCGTACGCCCTGCCTCGCTCCGCACCCACCCGCAAAACGCCCTACTGACGAGCCCAGCCCACGTCTACAGCGAGGAGGTGCTCCCGCTGATCCACTTCGCCCACACCCGCTTCGTCAACAGCCCCATTGAGATGGCCATCAACTCGGCCCACAGCCTCGCCTTCCACCGCGGCCTCGGCAACTCGACCGCCTCGGCCTCGCAGACACCCTACACCAAGTACCTCGACGCCGAGACCATCGAGCACTTCTCCAAGAGCGCATACGCAAAGTCCAACTTCGCCGTCGTTGCCAACGGCGCCGACCACGGCGACTTCTCCAAGTGGGTCGGCCAGTTCTTCGACGACGTCCCCTCCTCGCCCGTCCAGCAGCTCACCCAGGGCGCCGGCCAGACCAAGTACCACGGTGGTGAGGAGCGCCTGGCCCACGACGGCGGCAACGCCATGGTCATTGCCTTCCCCGGCTCCAGCTCCTTCACCGGCCAGTTCTACAAGCCCGAGATTGCCGTCCTCGGCTCCCTGCTCGGTGGCAAGTCTGCCGTCAAGTGGTCGCCCGGCTTCACCATCCTCGGCCAGGCCAAGGCCACGCCCAGCACCCAGGTCAACACCACCAGCGCCATCTACTCGGACGCCGGTCTGCTGTTCACCTCCATCACCGGCTCCGCCCAGAGCGTCGCTGAGACCGCCAAGGCTGCCGTCGAGGCCATCAAGAAGATTGCTTCCGGCGACATCTCCAGCGAGGCCATCGCAAAGGCAAAGGCCGCCGCCAAGTTCAAGGAGCTCGAGAACGGCCAGGACATCCGCGCCGGTCTCCAGCTGTCCGGCAACGGCCTTGTGAACAACTCCCAGGCCTACCAGATCGACGAGGTCGCCAAGGCCATTGACGGTGTATCAGACGAGGCCGTCAAGTCGGTGAGTTTTTTTACGACCGTGACCATCTGCATCATGCTAACTCGTTCCAGGCTGCCAAGACATTACTCGAGAACAAGGCTTCGGTCTCTGCGGTCGGCGACCTCTTCGTTCTGCCGTACGCTGAGGAGCTGGGTCTTAAGGTGTAAATACAGTCCGTGGAAGAGCGCATTAGAGCAGAATCTCGTTTGGCTCGGGGCTTGTGTAACATTATCTTGTGATAGTCCCAATGGTTCCAGATAGATGTTTTATATGGATTCTCATTTGTTCATGAAAAGCAGTACACTGTGATGGAGTGAATGCTCGACAAGCTGCTCCAATCCACTTTTATAGAATGCCTGTCCTTGCAATACAGCTCTGTATATGATTTCAAAGCGACATCTGTGTCATCGATCCTGCTGACGTTCGTTTGTTCTCACGTGCCAACGCGCTTCTCTCACCACGTGCACGTCCCTCACCTCACCTCACATCAACACCACACCACACCACATCACACACACCAACAGAACACCACAACGTACCGAAATCAGCCACGCGCCCACCACTACGCCCTCTATTTCACATCCTTCCATTCACACACCATACCGAACCGTACAGTACAGTGCCAAACCACACACCCCCTCACCTTCCTTCCACGCCTGAAGATCTCCCCAACCGTGGTGGGAATTCTGGTATCGCGCGCTGGTACCGCTACGCTGAACGCTGTACGCACAGTGCCGAAGTAGTGAGATAGTGAGAAAGTGGGAGTTAGGATACAGTGAAGTTGGGGTACAGTGGATTAGTAAACATGGCAGCAACGGCGTACCCGCGCAGCACCGTCAAGAAGATAGTAAAAGCGCATGCGAATCGGTCGTTGAGTAGGGATGTGGATGTTTTGGTAGGTTGGATTCTTTACTTTCTTTCCTGTCCTGTCCTATCCTATCCTATCCCATTCTATCTTCTCCTATCCCATGCTATCCCATCCTCCTGCCTTCTTCAAGCAACGAACCACGTACACCACGCACCCATCACGTTCCGCGTCCAGCACCCCACGTCATCACCACCCTGTTACCGAACTCTGCTGATTGATAGATCTACCTCAACTACCTCCTCTTCATGCAGGATGTTCTTGCCGAAGCGGCGATTAAGGGGAAGCAGAGTGGGGAGCGGGGGGTTAGTGCGAGGAGTGTTAGGAGGGTTGGGGAGGGGTGTTTGAGGAGGTGTAAGGGGTAGGGGTGACGGAGCTGTGCTGTGCTATTGGTACTGGTGTGGTGGTTGAGGGATGATGATGATGGGGGGGAAATGGGATGGGTGGTGTCACTTGATGGGAAGTGATATGTGTGAATGAATGAATGAATGAGCGAGCGAGCGAGCAAGAAGAGAAGAGAAGGAGGAGGAGGAGGAGGAGGAGGAGGAGATCAGTCGACCTACCCCTCCTCTTTAACAACTTTAACAACCACCCACCCCTCCGCATACCGTCCCTTTCCCCCACTATCCGGAATCTCAGCCCGCACCCCCACAGCCCCAGCTTCCACAACCGCATCCCCAGCCTTCGCAACCGCATCTCTAACCCCCGCAGCCGCAACCCCCAACGCCACACAACTCGCCAGCACCCCCTGCACCTCGCGCTCCCACGCCTTCGCCACGCCCGCACACCGCGCAGCCGCAGGACCGAGTCTCTTCAACTCCGCAAACGCCTCTTTCGCCGCTCTGACGTTCCCGTCGACCTCCGCCCACAGCTCGGACTGTGGATTCCGCACGTCGGCAGCGAAGCCAGCGTCGGGCGCTGCGAACGGACCGTAGGGTTGTGTGTGAGATTTAAAGTCGTCGAAGGGGGGAACTTCGGGGGGTTGGATGGCGAGGAAGGGTTTCATTCGTAGTTCGTAGCGGAGCTGTTCTGTGCCGAAGGGGCGTGTGGGGAGCGGGAGGAGGTGCAGGTAGGTTGCTAGCATGTAGAAGCGGGCTAGGGCTAGGCTTAGGGCTGCGGTGCCGGTTGTTGAGGCGGAGAGGCTGGCGAGGTGGGCTGAGGTTGCGCTGAGGGCGGGGAGGGAGCGCGGGTTTCGTGTCCGTATGAGGTGCGTGTGTTGGTTTTGGTGGTGCGTTTGCATTCGTATGAGCAGTTCGTGGCGCCGCGTGGCGATGAGGGAGAGGAAGAGGTACATTCCTGAGAACTCGTCCGGGAGGTAGATGTCCTGCTCGAAGCCGAGGAGAATTACTTTCTCGATCATCCAGAGTTTGCGGTGGTATACCCATGTCGAGAGGGAGAATTCGAGCATTTGGTCGGTGATGTTGAGTTCCGAGGCGGCCGAGGCGAGGTCGGTGTCCACGAGGCTGGCGTCGGCTTGCAGGAGGTCCCAACCGGTGATGACGTGGGTAAACATGCGGCGGAGGCGACATCTGTTCTGGCCCAAGGCGACCCATAGGTCGAGGTAGGGTTGTCCGGATCGGTCGACGAACTCGTCAATCAGCATGGCAAGTTGTAGTCGGGGTGGTTTGGGGAGGAGAGGATTGCGCGGTGGAGACAGAGTCCAGTTGATTGGGTCTAGTATGGGTGATGCTGGGAGGACCAGTGTCTTGACATCCTCCAGCGGTAACGACACGGCTGTGTTTAGGATCTCCGGGTGGAAGAGTAGTGTAGACAGATACGATCTCGAATAGGCCAGCGGTGCAGGCGATCTCGATGCAAAAGTCCAGAGGAACGACTGGTATTCGAGAGGATCTTGTGGCAGATCGACAAACCGAGTAGCTTCTTCGCAGTCGACGCAGAGGTGCTCAAGCAGGTCCAGTGCATCCTTGAAGTCGAACTCAACAATCGGTCGGGGTGGCACGGTCGAGGCTAGTCTGCGCTGCATTTTTGTGCTGAATGCTCCGGGTACAGATTGTCCAAGCTGGTGGGTGGCTTTGATGGTAGTCATGCCTTGCAGCACCGGAGGCCAGGAAGATGCCATGTGCTCGAGCGGGTGCTCCAAATCTAAAGCTCGTAGGAAGTCACGACGGAACTCCAGTCTGGATGTGATGGCTGAGCGAAGTGCATCCTTGACATCCAGTGCCGGACTACGAAGTGTTAGCATGTAAATCGTGCTGTGGAGGTGACACTCACTCCTCGATGACCTCGACAGCAGCATCAAGCTCCCTTAAGAATACATCTATCGGCGTACTGACAAACAAGACCCGATTGTAGGTCTGCGTGCAGAAGTCCTCCTCTTCAAAGTAATCTCGACTAGTGATTTTCGCTATCACGTAGTCGCAACCTTTGATGAGCGCTAAGCAGTATGCTCTCAGCACCTGCAACAAAGCCTGCGCCGAAGGTCCATGAGCGCTTTCACCATTTGGGAGGAACTGAGATTGCTCGAGAGTCTTGGGCTCTGGCCACAGCAGCTTGTCGATGTAGACTGATGTGAAGAGCGTCTGCGAAAGAGGGTAGCCTGTGTGCCATGCCATCTCGTAGCAGAGCAGCTGATCCATGATGCCAATCAGCTCTTCTGGCAAGAGCGGCGTCGATGTGTCGTAGTTGTCTTCAAGCGTCTCTCCGGGTTCCAGGAAGCCGCTGTCCATCTTGGGGTCCATGATCTGAGGGTGTCACTAATGTCAGATGCATACGGGGGGTAGTGCTCACCTCGATAGCCCCGATGGACTCGAAGAGTGTGAAGTAGTCATCTTTGACGAGTTGTCCGACTTCCAGAGCTGTAATGCGTCAGTGGTTGTGTTCGGATAGTGGTTCCACAGTCAGGCATGCGAGTATTTGTGCAAGGCGCACAGCAGCCATGTGACAGCAGTAACCCCACCTTCCTTCTCTTGTAGTTACTATCACGATTCGAAGCAGAACATACCATTACTAGCTTTCAAAAACTTGTCCGTAATGTCGTGGATCTTTGGTGCC
The DNA here is from genome assembly GCA_004011705.1 of Ascochyta lentis. Taxonomy (NCBI): domain Eukaryota; kingdom Fungi; phylum Ascomycota; class Dothideomycetes; order Pleosporales; family Didymellaceae; genus Ascochyta; species Ascochyta lentis. The sequence continues at coordinate 253,607 of RZGK01000002.1, forward strand.
GGGGCGCAGATGGGCTGTCTGAAGGCCTGGCGCAACGGCAAGTTGGTTTGCGGGGTGGGATGGATGATATTCACGTGGGAGGAGCCTGTTGAACATCAACTTCATGTCACAGAGATGTTGTTGGGCTGTAGTACCAGCTCCATCGGGAGTCAGGGGCGCATCAGCATCCTGGTGCGGGGCGGTGCTGTGGCGGTGAGAGCTGTCGGTCATGGTCGTGGAGGAGTAGTCCCGCGGCGATGCGGCTGGCGGGAAAGTTTGACAAGTTTGATCATGATTTCCGCACCTCAGGTCCACCACTTCAGTCACGAACGAGTTGCGTTTCAGATTACATCACCATGGCAGGAGTCGAAAGCGTGCGTGCAGCGAGCTCACATCAGGTTATCCATTGGCTTTTGGCTGTGCTTCAGAAAGCTTCCGTCGGCATTGATAGTACATGTACAGATTCACACCTCTGCCCTCCTGTCCCAGACGCTGTGCATTTAAGCGGAAGAGGAAGCCTCAGCCTTGGCCGCAGCCTGGGCCGCGAGAGCAGCGTCGTTCAGCTCCTTGACCTCGCCCTGCTTGCCGTTCTGCCCATCGTCAGCCGCCGTCACTCGACACGCGACGCCTCCCTCTGCTGTGGTAGACTCACCTCCCACTTGGCGAACCTGAGCTCGCTCACGCCCCTGCGCTCGGCGATGATGCGCTTGTCTTCCTTGAGGGATCGGCGAACGACGCGCGATGCGACCTGAATGTAACGGTTGTAGCTGTCGGGCACGGTTAGTTGCGGCGGCCTCAGGGCGGTGGGAGCGGGGCGAGGCGTACGAGAGACCGGCGGCTTTCCAGGCGGCTGCCATTGTGATGGTTGGATGCGGGTTGAGGGGGTGGTGGGTGGGTTTGCGGGTTGCGGGTGGAGTTGGAGGTGTGGAATTGAAAGTTGCGGATGCCGCTCGGAGCTGAGCTCGGCTCTCACGTGACTGTTGACGTTGGACGCTCACATTCATTCTACACTATGCTAGACACCTAATATTATCACAACAAACATTCATTCTACACTATGCTAGACAACTAACATTATCACAACAAACATCATTCCACACTGCATGCTAGACAAATATTATTATAACAAACATATATTCTACACTACATGCTAGACAACTAATATTATCATAACAAACATCATTCTACACTGCATGCTAGACAACTAATATTATCACAACAAACATCATTCTACACTGCATTCGGAGACAGTCACTATGGTTGGAATATTCATGCATTGAAGTCATGTTCATCGTATTTTCGTAGCTAGGCTGCTCTGCTCGACCATGGCAGCTTGGAGCTCACACGACACGCCCTAATGGCTCCTGGAGCGCGGGCAAGTCTGGCTCGCGAGGGGAGAGAAGTCAAGGATGCCCCTCTCCTGCAAATCGTCTAGGCGGGCCTCGTATGCATCCTCGTTCTACGAGTCCGTCTCCATGGCCTCGGCGCCGTCCTCGTTGCCACCTTCGACGTTCTCGAACGTGGTCGACAGCCACTCGGCAATGTCCTGGCCCTCGTGCAGAGCAAAGTCCTCGCCGATACCTCCAATGCCGACGCTGGTGTTGTCGACCGTCAGCTCCTTGTCTTGGGACAGCGACTCCTTCAGGGCCCTCAAGGCGTGCTTGATCAGGTCCTCCCTGCTCGCGCTGTCGAAGTCGTCCAGGTGCCTCTCGAGGTACGTCCTGGCCATCTGACTCCTGGCGCCAATACCGCAGGCGACCATCTCCTGTGTGACACCGCTGGGCTGGAACTCGAAGAGGTGGGGGCCCTTTGCGTCGACACCGGCGATGAGCAGGCCGACACCGTAGGGTCTCCGTCCGTACTGCTGGGTGTTGGTTTGCGCGCGGTCTGCGATGCGTGATGTGATGTCCGAGAGCGGGATGGCGCGGTCGTAGGTCAGGCGCGAGGCGAGCGACTGCTGCTTCATGAAGTTGGAGAGGACGCGGGCATCCGAGGCGAGGCCGGCGAGGGCGACGCCAAAGTGCGAGTCTATGGGGATGATCTTCTTCTGGTACGACGAGAGCTCCTCTGCATTGCGCTGGGGTCATTGTCAGCCGTCTTGTCTGTCTGAGCTGCTTGTATGTTGCACCTTGATGGCTGCGAGCACAGCGTGTGTCTTGCTGACGATGCCGACGACGACGGAGCCCTGCTTGACGGCTTCTTGCGCGTACTCGACCTGGAATATGCGGCCCTGCGGCGAGAAGGTGACCGAGTCGTTGTCGTAGTTGTTGCGGAACATGATGGCGGCGGGACCTGTGGGGTGGGATGCAGCTAGGAGCTAGGAGCTAGGCGGGGCTGCTGTGTTGGGCGTGGATCGGATGGCTGGGGGAAGTCCTGGCTGCCGTCGGAGAGAGCGCGGGGGTGGAGGAGGAGGAGCGTGGCGGGGGTGGGAGCTGTTGTTGATGCAGGTGCAGGTGCAGGTGCAGGCAGCGCAGTGGACGACAGCTCGGTAGCTCTTGCCTGCGGTACACGCTAAGTGGTGAGCGCCAAGTCCTGGCCAACCTCGCGGCCAGCATTGCGACGGGCACCTCAACACGGGGCACCAGCACCAGCACCGGCTCCCACTACCAGCACCGGCTTACGCGCGCTTCTGCACACAACTCGACGGCCGGACTGCACCGCCTGCACTGCACACAATACACGTACCCATACCCATATACACACCCACCACGTCATGGCCGGCATCAAGACCATCATCGGGCTGTCCTTTGTACGTCTACGTCTGCCTTGGGCGCATGGCTGCCCTGCTGGCTCGACACTGTCCCGTGACTGACGCTCCCACCCAGGTCCTCGCCATCGGCTTCCTGCTCGTCATCCTCTCGGCCGCGCTGTTCCACAACTACCTCACGCTGCTCGTCGTCGCGACGTACCTGATGGCGCCGCTCCCCAACTGGATCTGTGGGCGCGCCTCGAGCCAGGATGACTTCATGGAGAGCGCAGGGAACGGCATAGTCGACTTTGGCAGGTTCCTCACCGGCTTCTTCGTCGTCATGGGAATCGCTCTGCCCACGCTCCTCTGGCACTCGGAGCAGATTGCAGGCGGCGCCGCGGCCATGTCCATCATTGGCGGCCTCACCATCTACTCGACCATCATCAGCTTCACCCTCTTCTTCCACGAGGACCAAGACTTCTGACTAGCCGGCGGGAACGAGCGATGAGACGTAGAGACATGAGCACACGACGCTGAGGGAGGAAATGCCCGACACGGAGAGCCATGAGACGGCATGTGTTTGTACGTGACAAGAGCATGCATGTTTTGTATAGTGAGCGTTCTTGTACTGTCCTGTTGGCTATGTGAGGAAGAGCACATGCTGTTCAGCAGCTCACGTCAGAGGTATTCTTAATCATGCTGTTCAGCGCCTCACGCCAGAGGTATTCTTCATCTCCATCGCAAGTGTGGTGTGGTGCCACATGTTGGTGGTATTTGTGTCATAGAAACGCTTCCAGTGTATGCATACAGCAATAAACAAGACATAGCCCCGCATGTCCGCTATCATAAACATCCCAGCTCTCTCCCCCGCGCTCAGCCTCGTGAGACGGCACTTGACTCGTTCGCTGGGCACTCTCAAAGCGCCAGGTGGTATGTGTACTCTCAAAGCGCCAGATTGTATGTGTACTCTCAAAGCGCCAGATTGTATGTGTACTCTCAAAGCGCCAGGTTGTACGTGTACTCGTCCTCCATGTTCTGCGCAATCCAGAGAGTGGCCGAGCTGCGACACGTTAGCATGCATCCCAACCACACACAACACAGCCTTGAACCTACCTCAGCATAATCAGCGCATTGGCAACCACATTGCCCACGCCCATCCAGATGGTCGGCCAAACATAGCCCGGCACAATGTACTTCATAACCAGAACCACGACGCTCCCCGCCAGGCCACCGGCCAGCAGCGCAAAGCCCAGGAACAGCACCAGCCGCGCCTTCCAGGCCACGCCGTTGCCGCTGTACGAGAAGCTGTCGGCCGACAAGCGCGACTTGTCAATCGAGTTGATCACCAGCATGCCCAGGGCGGAGCAGATGCCGGGTATCCAGTCGATGAAGGTGACGTGCACAGGCGGATCCGAGGGGTTCTTGATCGACTTGGACCACACGGCCACGTCGATGAGCGAGTAGAAGCCGAGCGCGAACTAGACGGCCTGTGTCAGCGCATCTTGGCTGTGCGGCGACGGGGGCTGCTTACCATGGCTCCGGCTGTGTAGACGCCAAATGTGCGCGTGTTGGCGCTGTTCAGCCACGCGGGCCGGGGGAAGCGGAAAAGGCGGTTCTCCTCCATCGTGCCAGTGTTTTGTGCGTGATGCGTGGTGCGTGGTGCGTGGGCGTGATGCGTGGTGAGGTGTGAGCGCGAAGCCTGGCTGCGAGAGTACAGTAGAGCTGTGGGTTGCGCCGCGAGGTTCGATGGGTGCAAGGTAGACGCTTGGCTTGATTGACGTCGAGTCGGCAGGGAACCCCAGCTTAGGCCGATCTACCTGAAAAAGTTCCCGCGCCAAAGTCGCCCAGCACACGCCCTCACAACTCCACACATCCACACACACTCGCTCACACACGCACACACACTCACACACCCACCCACACACTCACACACCCACCTACACACTCACACACGCAATGGCGCCCACGAAACCCAGCAGCAAAGGCAAGTCCGGCCCCAAGGGCAAGAGCGCTGGCGGCGCATCCAAGAGCAAATCCCGCGGCAAGGAACCCGAAGGCATCTCCAAGCGCAAGCAAAAGTCGCTCTCGCTCGCCAAACCCGGCGGCGCGCAAAAGACCAAATCCTTCCGCACAAAGGACGGCAAGAAGAAGAAGCGCGTCTACACCGAGGCCGAGCTGGACATTCCCAAACTCAACTCGATTGTCCCCGCCGGCATTGCCAAGCCAAAGGGCCAGAAGAAGGGAAAGGTCTTTGTCGATGACCCGGCTAGCATGATGGCCATTATGAGCGTGGTGAATGCGCAGAAGGAGGGTCATATCGAGAGCAAGATTATGCGCTCGAGGCAGCTCGAGGAGATTCGTGAGGCGAAGCGGAAGGAGGCCGAGGGCAGGTTGGACGACAAGAAGGCGGATTTTGTGAGTGGTTCCCGTGTTGCAAGGGATGGGGTGGGAGTCGTTGCTAACACGCTACAGGAGGAGAGGAAACAGAACCTCAAGAAGAAGCGGAAGAGGAATTCCGAGCCCGCGCCCACCGACGCCGCTGACGCCGAGTCGTCGAAGAAACCCAGCAAGAAGGACGGCAAGTTCAAGCCTAAGAAGCGCGTGAGCTTTGGCTGAAGACAAAGAAACGGGTGCGCGTGTGAATGCCTGGTCTAAGAGAGTCTACCTTGTCTACAAGTCTATGATACCCGAATTTCCCTACAATGCAAGTCTACTTCGCCCTGCTACGCCTCCGGCAGGATCAGCCGTCTGTTGTTGGGGTCGAAGATGGGATACACCTTGTTAGGAGCGTCGACCTTGTCCTCGCGGCGTTCAACCTTGGACGCCTCATGGTCGACGGTGTCGTGCATCTTGGTCAGGAACGACGCCGTGGCTGTCGCGAACCATCGGCCGCCGCCGAGCTGGAAGGATCCCAGGTGACCGCCCCAGTTGGTCGTGCACAGGAGCGTGTACGGGTTCTGCTTGAACTCTTCGTAAGGGATGGCAGCTTTGGAGGATATCTGTATCGTAACGTATCGTATCGTCAGCTGGACGCTCGAATCTATCGAACTTGACTTGTTAGACGTACCGGATCATCTTCAGCGTTGATTCCCAAGAACGGCACCCTGATGGCGACTAATGCATCCACACTCTGCGCATCCCTGTAGTACGCTCCTTCTGTTGGATATCCCCACGTTGGACACTGCACGTGCCTATCAAACTCATACAGATACTTACACTTCTCCACCACCTCGGCTTGAATCCCCGCACCCTGCAGCATCTGCTCCTTGTGCCGTTCATACAGCCCCATGAGATTCCTGCCCATGGTGCGCGAATACACTTCAACGCCCAACCACGTCCTGTTCAACTCGACATTACACAGCTCCAGATTCCAAGGATTGGAATTCGCAACCGCAGCCCTGAGAATGCAGTTATCGCCCTCCTCGCCGCAGTAGTTGGTCAGGATGTTAGCGCCGAGCGAGTACCCGACAGCGTAGAGCGGGCGGTTGGGAAACAAGGCGCGTAGTTCTTGGATGGCCTGTCGTACGTCCCACGTAGCGCGCGCGTTGAACAACTGCGGCGTCGTGATCTTGGAGAGTGCGCAGCCCCGGCCGTTGACTACGCACGCTTCCCACCCCGTTGCAGTGAGCGGTGCGAGGGTCTCGCGCAGGTACACTTCGTGGCTTCCGCCGGTTAGGCCGTGCAGGGCGATTAGCATGGGTTTGTTGTCGCCGCTGCTGATGTTCTCCCATTCTTTGCTCGAGAAGAGGGTGGTGCGTTCAGGAAGTTCGCTGTCCGTTGGGGCTTCGGAGCCTTCTTCTTTGCTGACTACGAAGTCGACGGCGAAGGTCCCGGGGTACACGGTGTGGTTGGATGTGTAGAGGTGGCGCTTGTAGTAGATTGGTGGGCCGGGGTCCTTGACGGCCGTGTACATTGTTTGGAGATGTCCATTGAAGAGGAAGGGGTTCAGACGACATGGTGGTATTGACGACTGGGCGATTTCCGGGAGTGAAGTCTTGGATCCCGATTTCGTTACCAGTGGGATGGGCGAGGTGTGATGGGCGTAGGATGTTTTAGCATGACCGAGTAGCCACGACATGGCTAACAATTTGTATGCAATCTGCTTCGAATTGGTTGTGACTGACGATCAAAGGTCGTTGTTTTAGCTCCTGGATAGTAAATGTACTGAAGTCCTAGCTCTTTTTTTAACACTTCCCATATACACTGCTGCCTGCCAAGGGGGATTACTATTATGAAAAGAGAAGCAGGAAAAAGCTGTCGGTTGAGGCTCAAACAGGACATCCCTCGGCCCAGCATTGACCTCCTTTCGGCGTAAGTAATCCACAGACGCGCGCGTCATGGGCCAATCGCATGTGACTGCGCGAGGCGCGCCTTCGAGTTGAACATCTCGACCAGCATGGTTACTTTCTCCACGCCACGAATACTCACGATGTCATGACATGCCACGATGCCTGGTGATCGCACCGCACTCTACTAGGAATAACGATAATGGATCCACGGTACAATCAGCAATACGGCTATCCCAATGGCTCAAACGTCCCGTACACTCCACCGCAACCACAGAATGGCTACCAGCAATATGGCCAGCCGCCACAGTACGCCCAGCAGTACCCGCTGCCGCAGATGCAGATGCACCATGGGTATCCTCAGCAGCAGCAGCAGCAGCAACAGCGGCAACAGCAACAACAAAGGCAACCCCAGGTAGTTATACCACGACCGCAGAGCCAGCAATACATGCCAATGCCTCAGCAACCATACTCGCCACAGCAACAGTACCACCAGCGACAGTACCAGCACTCGCAGTACCATCAAACATCACACCAGCAACCGCAGTACCGACAAGCTCCCCCGCCGCAGCCTCGACAACAACCACAGGTCATGATACCTCAGCGAGCCCCAAACTCCATGTCCTATCCTCAAATGTCCAGTCCGCAAGTGTCTAGCCCAAACATAAGACAGGTACAGGTACCAATACAGCGCGCAAGCAATGCTGGAATCTCGCAGCTGGATGGCACTCAAGATATGTATCGAAGGCAAAGCGCACAACAAGCTCCTGCTCCGTATATGGAGAAGCCAGTACAACGAAGGACATCTTATCAGGAGCCTGCGCAACGTCCGCAACAGAGACCTCCGCATACGCCGGTCCAAGCCCGAACTCAAGCTCCAGCTCATGCGCCGCCTCAACCTCAACCGCCAGCTAAAGCGCCAACCCAGGTCCAGGCACAGCAGCAACAGCAGCAACAGCACCAGCCCCATCACCAGCATCAGCAGTACCGCCCTCAACCGCAGGTGCAGGTTCAGATCACACCTAAGCGCACTCCCTCGCAATCGCATACGCCATCAAAACCCATCCAGGCCACGCCAACACAGCAAACGCCGTCTACACAGACATCCTCACAACCAAGATCTCATCCCAAGGTCGTCATTCCAAAGCCTCCGTCACATCAACTCACGTCCCCCACGAAAGCCTCACAGGCTCAAGTTACGAACAAAGCGTTACCAGCCGACCTCTCCGTTATGCTGCTGTCGGCAGCAGACGAATACATTGCTGCAGCGCGTGGCATGGGATCTGTGATTGCACGGCAGAAGAGGGATGGCGACATTCAGCAGTATTACAAGCTCATGTCGACGGCAATGGGCTGCATGGACACTGTGCTCAGGAACTACAACATGCAACCGCGTGACGAGGCGAAGCTGCGCTTGAGATACGCAAGCCTGCTCATAGAGGAGACCGACAATACCGAGATCGATGAGATCTTGTCCAAAGGAATATCGCTTTGCGCCCGCTGTCGACTTCAAGATCTCAGGTACAGCATGCTACACCTCCAAACTCGCTACCAGTTCAAGACCAACCATCGCGCTGCCTTCAAGGCTCTCGACAAGCATATATCAGAGGCCGAGACTTTCCAACAGATTGCTTGGGTGTACGCATTCCGTTTTTTAAAGGTCTCACTATTGCTACAGAGTCCCGATCGCGTCGAAGCAAACTCTGCCCTGCAGCACCTCCACGCCATATTGGTTTACGCAGAGAAGTGTGGTGATGTTGCAATAGCTTTCGCCTGCAAAGTGCTAGAGGCAATGGTTCATCTACGATCCAGTGCTCAAGACCGCATAGGAGAAGCTCAGCGTGCCATTGCAGCAGCTCGCAGCTTGCAACTCACAATGTCTGCGAAGCAATCGGGATCGTTTGGTACACTATTTAGCGTCATTGACCTTGCTTGCGGCGTGCACCAGAATACCCCTGATAGCGCAAAGTCTACAGCGCTGATACAAGCCACCGCGGACGAGAACGACAACAGTCTCGGGACTGAGGATGGCGTCTTCACTGTTCTGCTGGATCGGACGCCTGGCGGCAGCTTGACCACAGACACTGGTGGGATATTTAGGAAAAACACTGAAGGACGTAATGAGCTGGTGTTCGCCTGGCTGCCACGAGAAGATGTCAAGGCTTTGTGTTTCCACATCTGTGCTCTGGACCAGAGCGTACATGAGAAAGCACTCCAACTGGTCCAGGAAGCCCGTTCTCGTTCCAAAGACTCCATGCGCAAACAATCCCCCTACGGCTTGCCCATCTCGACTGCATGTGCACAAACACAATGGCGCAAGACATTAGACTGGCACGCTACGTTTACCCTTGGACTCATAGCGACGCATCGTGAGGAACAAGCAATAGCCAAAGACGCTGTGGCCACACTCACGAGGCGAGTAGCGAGACCTCCGTTTGTCGATCAGCAACAATACAGCCAGTCGCTGTCATATCTGGAGGCCATCATCGATCAGACGAATGGCTACTTCGACTCTGCACTGGCCACCTACTCTTCCGATGCGTTTGTTCTTGCCAGCAAGAGCTCAGCACCGACATTAACGAACGATCTCGGAATCCTCGCAGCATTGAACCGCTTGCTCATTGCACGGGACCCCGCTCACCCGGATCACCAGAACGTCGGCTCCCTGCTCGTACAACTACGATCAGCCTGCGAAGACCACCCAAGCCAGTACGTCCGCATGGCATACGGTCTCGTCAACGCCCTCTCCACCCTCGACCCATCCATCAACCGCCTAAAAACTCTAATGAACAATGCCACCCAGAAATCCCACGACCTCTTCAAACGCACACACAACCGCGAATTCGTCGTTATGGCACTCTGCTACTTCACGGCTCGCTTCTTCATCGAGCCCGTCACCGACAAGTCCTCCTCGGCCGCAAACGCCGTGCGCCAACACGCCAAGCAGAGCAACAGACCGCTCTGGATGGCCGTGGCATGCGGTCTCATGATCAAAGTCTTCGAGCACCACAACAGCGTTGCCGAGACGCGCAAGTACCAGGAGGTCTATGAAAAAGTCCGCGTCAAGCTGCCGCCGCCGCTGAGAGGAGACGATGTCGATGCCGAGGGCGAGGACGATGATGAGGATTTGGATCTCGTGGCGTGAGTGAAGTCAAGGTACGGTGGGTTATGACACGATGCATAGACTGGCGTTACGGGGTATGACATGAAAGGTCGTTTGCGTGCTGCGTGCATACAGGTGTTAGTACAATATCCTAGGCCTGGTACATGTACTAAAACTCGTATATCATCAAATGTATGATTAAGCTCAAGAAAAAACTGTCTTAGTAGTAATACTAACTTATCCCAATCCTATTTATTCTGCACTAACTAAGAACCGCTGCTCCGAAGTTTACTAATACTCTCCCTCGTTATTCTAGTTGTTAACTAATATGTTTCTACACTACAGGTAATAGTGCTACATACAGCTTCCTTACACCAACCTTCCTCCTCTTAAATCACATAGCTAGGTAGTAAAAAAGGTTATTTACATACATGTAGATGTTATTACAATATCTTAGACCTAGCACCTCTACTAGAAGACATATATTATTTTATTAAATATATAATTAAGATTAAGAAGATATAGTATTAGTATTAATACTATCTAACTTAACTTAACTTATCCTATTTATTCTAAACTAACTAAGAACTGCTGCACTTAAACTCTTCTGTTATGCTAGTTGTTATATGTTCCTACACCTTTATAGAGTAATTAGTAGTAATGCGTACAGCTTAATTATGTAGAATACCACGCTCTTAAATCACGTGGATGGGTAGTGAGACGTGCGGACGGTGGTTGTGCTGTTGCTCTATATCTAATGCAACGACCCGACGGTACGTTAGTGTCTGTCTTTCTATTCGGTACTTTGTTCTACTTGGTGGGGTGGAGGTACAGGGGTAATGGGTGCTGGGACGTTATTGAGGTAGTTTTATTTGCTTTTTTTTTACTGGAGAGAAGGGATGTTGCTATCAGTGCTGCTTGTTTTTGTTGGTGGTGCTGGTGGTGCTGGTGGTGCTGGTGGTAGGGTATATTGTTTTCTTCTGTTTGGTACTTCGTCTTTGCTTGTTAGGCAGCAGACATGGGGTGAAGGGTGCTGGAGGTGGTGCGGGGTGGATGCTTGTTCTTTTGCGTGGCACTGGAGGAGGGGGAGTTGTGCGGTGTTACTACTTATTGTGGTTGATGATGGAGTGGTTGGCGTTGGTAAACGATTGACGATTGCTAGATGATGTTAGTACGTTGTAACTTTAAGCCGTGTGGTGGTGGTGATGCTTTATTCGTGGTTACTAGCTATTGTACACATTATGGTTCATCTAGCTGGCTGATGTGAATGAACGCTTCGCTGTGGCATTTCCATGATCTTCCTCCTTGACAATTTTCGACGCTCGCTTCTGATGTTCGTTGATCCTTCTTCCTACACTTTCTTCATGGTGTCCCTCTGACACCGTTAAGGACCCGGGTCATCTTCACTGGGACACCGACCGTCTTCACACGGCTTTGCCCTTGCTCTGTATTATACAAGAGTTTACCACGCAAATAGGCGTACATGGGCCACAAGTGTCCGTTGTCGTCCGCTTCTATGTTGCAAGCCTCCGATATCGTCCATGGAACAAATTTCAGTCGCTGGATCTTGGAACCATTGTTGACCAGACAAGCCATGACTTCGTCAGCCACTTGCGCATGTCGCCATTTTCGTTCCAGTGCACTATGATCACCGCGCAGAAGTGGCAAATGCGTCGATGTGAGGCTTTCTAGATGCTCTAGTCGCGCTATCGTCTTCTGTTCAATTTGTGTTAGACAACTTAATTTGAATGTAGTGTACAGGCTGACTTACTATGGCTTGAAGAGTTTCCGTAAATTTTGACAGTCTGAACGGCTCCAGCTGCTGTAGGCTGTTGATATGCTCATTGAAGTCGCCTAGGCTGACGGCAAGGGCCTGCAGATTCGGACACATTGTCACAAGCAGTTCCAGGTCTTTCGCCGAGTAGCACAGCTCTTTGTGGGAAGCAACTATAACCAGTCGTCGTAGAGACTTGCCGTTTTGCTGGAGGCAACTCAGATCCAATAACAGGCCTCCAGAAGTAACAAGCGCTACATCGGTCAAACCGGTGGCAGCACTGATCAGTCCAGCAGAGCTGTCGCAAGAATCTGCCAAGTCCGCTGATACGTACCGAAAGGTCTTTAAGGAACCAGCGGTAGTATCTTTCAGAGCATCCGCCAAGGACGTCAGCAGCGGTCTGGTGTCGTGGCACCTCGTCACCTTGAGTACCTGTAAGTCGGGAGGGTTGAGTATTCCAAGTATACCATTTACTGATGTCGGCAGATGGAGATTCTCGAGCTCTAGCTCACGCAAGTTGAGAAGAATCCCTGTCTCAGGCATAGCCCAACCATCGAAGTAGTTGAGTCCGTTCCTGGATTTACCTACGATTTTCAGTTTCTGCAGTCGTGGTGTCTCAGTCAACCAACTAGCAAACGCCTTGTAATCTTGACCGTCCTTGCCGTTGAAACTGATGCACAGCTCTTGTAGGTTGTCCAGACTGCCTCGTACAAGGTTCTTCTTTGGAATGCCACCTTGTTCGCTCAACGATACAGTGAGTGTACGCAAATTTGATTGCGTTCGTAAGAGAAGCTCCGCGGTGCGTCGGCCGAAGGTCAGGTGTTTGCTGCTGAGTTGGATCAAACAATCCCGAGGCAATGCGATGAACAAGTCGTGTAGAAGCTCAGTGATGTATCCCCTGCAAGTAGTACTCAAGCCACTCTGCCCAGTAGAGATGGACAATTTCTTGACAGAATCCAGGACACCACCGGATTCGGAGTCAAGCAGCGCGTCGAGTTTTCGGTGGCCGGTCTCGACGAGATCCAGCGTAAGGTCCGACCAAAGAATTGTGGCGGCAGCAGCACTCCACTGCTTGTTGACCAAGCGCACGTTCTTCAGACTCGAGTTTGGTAGCTTCCTCAAGTCAACATTGATACTGTGGACCGTATATTGACTTACAAAGGAGAGCATGATATGCCGTACCTCAGATGGTATACCAGCAGACATATCGGGTGCAGCCGGCATGACTTTACGAATCAGCCCAGCGACGCTGAGTATGAGGTAGATGAGATCGTAGGCGTCAAGCTTTTGGTGTGCGGATTTGGGAAGGGGCAAGTTGGGGATTTAAGTAAGGCTGGGCGCTCACTTGGAGATCCACTTCTTCACTTTCACCTCTAATTGCCTTTGCCCGCTGCTCACCGCCGGTAACTCCAGGAAAACCGATTGCACGTGTTCCGCATTCTTCAAAACAATAAGACGTAAGAAGGTCGACGGCGCAAGATGAATGCTCCAAGTACATCGGCATTGCATCAGATGTGGAGATAGGGAGGCAAAACAGACTAGAGAAACAAGACGTTTGGCCCTTCAAAGAACCTAGCTTGCTTATATTGGATGTTGCATAAACCGGAAATCATTTTCTTTGAAGTGAAGTTACCCAGGCTCAGCATAGATTGATAGAGCAACGGATCGTCCCGTCGTTCGAGCGAGCCGCGAAGCATTTGCGTCGATTTGCTTTGAATCACCTCGTAGCAACAGAAAACGTAGACACATCAGCCTCCAGGATTACTGCGGAATCACAAGCAGGGCGGCAAAGTGACTCGCCTACCTCTACGAGCAGAGTAGCAGGCTTTTTAGTCTTGCTGTAAGATATTAGTGGTTTCCGAGACAGTTCCTCGGTGTTTTAGAGTCAAGTCGAAAGTTCCCGAGCAAAAAAGATTTGATCTGAAGTCTGAGTAGATTGCAGTTCGGCGTTCGGCGTCGATAGACAGTCATGACTAAACCGCGCTAGCGCCGAGCATCGTGAACCTCGAACGTACACGTCGCCCTACGTTGTTCGCATTGAACTCCACCGCGAAGAGTGATGGCTATGACGACCGAGGCGCCGGATCCTCGGACCTTCCAATCGTGGGAGGATGCCTTTCAATATCCAATTCCAACGGTGCGGAAGCTTGAACAGCAGCTCCGCACCACGGCCGACGATAATCGCGAGAAGCTGAGGTCGCTTGTAGGGTGTGAACCGCTCCTCGGCTATTGAGCTGGAATTAAACTGATTCTCTTATAGCACGAGTTACCGGGACCTCCTCGACACTGCCGAAACGATCATCGACATGGAAACCCAGATGGAACTTGTCGAATCGAATCTTGGACGCATAGGCCAGAACTGTAACTCACGAGTCTTGGACAAGGTCTCTGGGAATGCACTCAAGATGGATACACATACAAGAGGCAGTGGTCAGTTTTTGGTACATTGCAGATGAGAGGAATCCTTGTTGATGTGGATCTGCAGATGCCGAGCGGTATACATTTGCATCCCAGCTCTCGGTCTTGCGAAGTTCGCCTACAGTCCAAACACGACTTTTGAGGAAGGACGACCAGCACCTGCTCATCGCAAAGGTCCTTGTAATCTCCCGACTCGTACACAAAGCTCTCAGTCAATCAGAAAATAAACCGCCGATTGTGGACCAGCTCTGGGAGAAGCTACTCTCAGCGCGCAGGAAGCTACTACGGAGGATCGACCGACAATTAGCAAGCACAACTGGCGGATCTACGAGCTTGGTAGAAAGCATGTGCGCATACGCTTTGGCAACGAGTTCTGCGCCATCTGATGTCTTGAAGCACTTCCACAAAGTGCGCAAAGAGAAGATAGTGAACGAGATAAAGAAAGGTGGAGACGAGCTTGCTAAGCGGGGAATCAACGCTCTTCGACTGTGTATCCAGACTTGCCAGGATACCCAAACGATTTTCCCACGGCGTCTGGCCGAAGCTCTTGCGAAGCTAAAGTCGCATCCTTTGATCCAGGACTCTGAAGTGCGTGGTCTGTATGAGTTGAACCTGGACGTGCATGATCGTTGGATTGGCGACGAAGTGCGAAACTACACTCCTTGGCCACGCCACGACGAACTTCAACGATCAGAGGCAGAGAGGATATTGCACCGTTGGTCGAAAGACACAATCGCATCCTTCCTGAAAGAAGTCAAAACCGCGCTCCAACATGAGGTTCGATTGGCAGAAGTGGCGAGCTTGCGACAAGAGTTGATCGAAACGTGGATGTTATCTGGGCCGCGGATGACAGGGGTCAAATTTGCAAACGTACTGGACGATTTGCGTGATACGATGAACGAAAAGTTGGAGACAATTGTGCGGGCGCGTACACAAGCACTGCAGGGCGTGTTATCGGAACTTACAGCAGGCCTGGACGCACTGCCCGCCACCGACAATATACCTGGCATGTCGCTTTGGAACACAACAACCAACAGCAAGGATCTGAGCAACGGCGCACAAGCTTTCAAAACGACTATACTCAATACCCATCAGGGACGAGACCAAGCCACCCTGGGTGTGACGGCTACTTTCGACAAGTGGATGGATTCTGTCCTTGAGGTCAAAGGCATTGTGAAAAGTATGAAGGAAGCGCGATGGGACGATACTTTTGCGGACGACATCGAGGAAGACTCAGATGACGATCTAGGCGAGTCAAAACAGACATTGCTCAGCGCAGACGACCCCCGGTTACTCGAAGATGTCACACAAGAAGCGCTTGGTGATTCGTTGCAGAGTCTGGGCAAAGGTCTATCTAAAATTGCGCAGAGCGTGACTGAAGATGAAAAAGACATATCTGTGCGGAAGGCTATGTTCATTCTTCGAGTCATTCGTGAGTTTGGCGATCGAATACCGCGTCTACGCCTCCAGGAAAGGTCTTCGCCGTTCCCAACGCCTTTTACGCCAGACATCCTAAAGCCATTACATACGACACTCGCTGCACATGTCGCCCAGCTGACACTCGCAGCATACGAAGCTTCTCTCATCACTTCGACAAAGGGCAATTCTCGGACACACATTCTATGGGAGGGACATCCACCATTACCGAGCCAGCCTTCGCCCAACACCTTCAGGTTCTTGCGAGAACTAAACAAAACCATGGCGGGCTTGGGCAGCGATCTCTGGGCTCCTGCTTGTGTCGCGGTCGTTAAGGACAAGATGTCTACTGACGTTGTTCGCCTCCTGGAAAAGCATGCTGAAACCATTAAGAACTCCAAGCCGCAGAAGGACGCTCGAGCTGGTGCACAAGATGGAGAGTCGAACGAAGCTGACGATCAGGAGAATGATAATGAGGCCAGCGTCGTTGACGTCCCAGCTTCTAGTGAGGATGACGAAATCACAGATCAAAGGTTGAAGCAACTGCTGTTCGATGCGCTGTACATGCAACGCTTCTTCAGTGTCGAGATGGGGCCATCACAAACCATGGATGCTTTTGTCAATAAAGTCGCTGTAGCAGATCTGGACGAAGTTGCTGTCCAGAGATTGAGGAAAAACGCAGCTGAGTACACGAAGAAGACGTATTTGCTGTTTGCTCTGCTCGCTTAAGTTGCGATGTATCAATATCTAGTACGATCTCGATCGAGGCAAGATGGTTCGATCCTATAACTCACGGACAGACCTCCGATGAAGCGATGACGCGTGCTGGTGCTAGCTTCGTAGCAGTGAATCTCTTGGGGCATGCCAAGTCACATCACATGCAGGAATGAAACGCTGTCAAGCCACACCGGCTGTACCGCGCTGATCGCAAGATTAGTGGCTTTCCGGTAAGCTTATCTGGACGCATCAACTCAACGAAGATAGCAAATCTAGACCAGAAGAGCACCTGCAAAGGCGACAGTCGCACTGTCCTAGCAAGAGATGGTAGGCTAGAGAAGCACATACAGGAATGAGTCAGTCCAAGCGCTTCCTGGAACAAACATGTCGGAGTGGAGGCAGATCTGCCCAATTTATGCTCAAATGCTATCCTGGCTACTCTCCCTCTATCGCCGAAACGCCTGACATGAATGGATATCTTGAAAATGCACGCTAGCTTTGCACAACCCTTCTCTCACATCCGTCCCAGGCTCTTACTCTCAAGTCTCATCCATCTTATCCCCACACCTTAAGTCCTCAATCTCTTTCCTCAACAACTCAATCTCCTTCTCCTGCGCCCTCATCTTCTCAAGCGCCATCTCAATCAACCTCGCCTTATTAACTGTCTTCTTCTCCCCCGGCTTCCCCTTCCCACTCCCCTCACTCAACCCAGACAGCCCGCTCATCCCACTCGTCTCACTAAAGATACTCCCCTTATCTCCATCTCCCCCGTCCTTCCCCTCTCCTCGCATAACAACAAAACACGTCGTTCCACTCCCAAACGTGACTTCGCCGTCCAGCAAAAACTCGGCGAGATCTACCATTGCGGTTTTCATGCGGTCGCGTCGCGCTTGCTCTGCTGCACGGTGCGTGGCGCGCTTCATCATGACGCCTGTGGCCATGGCGGTACTGAAGTGCAGACCCATTTCGAGATGCTGGCCTGACGAGATGAGCTCGTAGTTTGATTTGGAGGCTAGGAGGTCCGCTTGTGGGGTTGTTACGCCGCCTGCTGCTGCGTTGGTTGTTAGTTGGGGATCGTAACGATACGGGGGCAGTGTGGGTGATGAGCGTGGACGTACCGTTGCTGTCTGTGGTTGCTATTGAAGATGTGCGGCGAGCGATTGGTACCCTCTTTGTTGGTTGGGGTGGCTGCGTCGATATCTCACTGATTGTGGATATCGTACTTGCTGTGTCGGCTGCTATGCTTGGGCTCCGCATACTCTGGGTCGAAATAGAAGGCTGTCTGATTGGCCGGAGCGGGACGGAAGTTTGTATCTGTGGTTGCGGGTGTGGTTGCATCTGAACATATTGTGGTTGTGGTGGCGGTTGTACTTGTTGAGTTTGTTGCGCAGGATGTGCTTGTGACTGCGCGCTCTCGCGTACAGGACTGTATCTCCTCCTCTTCTTGAACAGCTGCGGCCATGTTCTGCTCAATGGACCGCGGTGTGAATGGGTGTCGGTATCCGCCTGGTGCTGGGGTGGATAGGGTTGCATCATGGAGAGCCGGCTATGTCATGTGGAAACTGCGAGTCCAGTAGCGAGGGATACAATCAAGATTCAGTTGTTTATCGATGTTTGTCGGAGCCGGTTGCTTCCCTTTCAAGGTCAAAGTGTCGATGTTCCAAGTTAATGAGACATGGACCACACGTTTAGCTTGTCTGATAGGCACCCACTATCGAGCTTCGTAATGTCCGCAATGCTTCCTCTACCGCGGGTAGTTCTGAGCTAGGTCTTCTGTTGTTTATGAATAAAGTGGACAAAAGTCAGGAATAGTCGTACCTCACGACGTGTGAGATACCGATTCCGCCATTATCTATCTGAGCCGCCAACACATTAAAAGCAAATGTGGCTCCCGCACCCCTTCCCATAACCCCCGGGAACATGTGTCGAAGCTTCGGCTTGGCAATGCTCGCTCCGCGATGTTGCGCGCTCCGACCAACCGCATTCACCCCCAGGCCCACGTGTAGCGCCAAGGCTCAGCAACGCCGTGCAGGGTCACTGTCAGAGCGCCATGGGACTGCTGATCAGCCCAGTTGAGCACCGTAGAAATGCACAAAACGGTTTGGCTTGATTGTGGAAGGTTGCCACTAGGTGCCGCAAGGGCAGGAGATCGAGTGGAAGTTACCTGGGTGGAGCGACGTTCCTAGCTCCCGAAACCGACGGGCGGAGCCCCAGATTGACAGTTGTTGCAGGCGGTGAAAGGATACGAACGCAACATGGCATGTCTGGCGAGGGTTGGAAAGCAATAGGCTCGATGGGTTTATGCACGTGTGAAATGAGAGCCAGGGTTATAGATCAGCCTGATGATGCCGGCAGGTGGCGGATAGCGACATTCGAGGCTACAGTGATAAGATCACCACTCGCATCAAAACTTTATCGAGGTTCGACGATAAGAAAGTAGTTGCATCAACTATGGGCATTAAGACGATTCGCTGAAAATGAGATTATACATAGTAGCTCCTACATCGTGCTCACTCTGCTCACCATCTCATGACTCTCGTGGCTATTTTTGTTCTTCGAATGCCCACCAGGCACATATTCCAGGTCTTCATCCTCGAGATCTGTGTCTAGCGCTTCATCGCTGAGCATCTCAGGATTGAGGGCAAACGCGCCTTTGGGTATGAAGGTGCTCGTCATGACAAGCACGGCGATGATGGTGAATTGGATACCTGCTACGTTCCGCATAGCAGGCTGGATCTGGTCGTTGTTTGCGTCAGACACTCGGTCGATGTATGTACCTAAACAGACTGATGCGATGGCATAGGTGACGATGTATGCACTGTATAGGAAAGCCATAACAGCGCCGAGTGCTGATACGTTCTTGGTGTTTGACTCGATACGCGCAAGAGAGGCTTGGATGTAGGCGGCAAGAGAAACGTCACCGGCAGCCCAACCGAAACTGATAGGAAGGAAAGTAGCTGCGACGATCCATGCCTGTCCTACATCGCCTTTAGGAGGGTGCCAGAATGGTAGGTACCAAACGATAAGGAGAGCCACTGCGTCGATACGTAGCCAGGGCATAGGCGTCTGCACGAGGTTCGTGAACATGAACACGAACAGTGCGCCCAGCAGCTCACCGAAATTCGAACCGCCTACCATGATTTGTGCCCAGGCCGAGTTTCCGAGGTATCGACGCGCGACAGCAGGAGCGATGGCGTTTTCGAGATATCGGTGGCCGTAGAGGGCGATTGCGTACCCAGGAAGCAGCCACACGAATTTTCTGTGAGTGAAGATGATCTTTCCGCCGGTCCAAATCGATTCGAAAAACAGGTAAAAGCCGCTTCCAACCGCCTTCACGTAGGTCGGCTGGCCTTCAAGGACAAGATTACTTTCGGCTTGGGGGCCTGCTTCTTGGATGAAGAACCAAAGAAACGAAGCCGCAGCGAAAAAAATCGGTGTGATGATGAAAGAAAAGTTGTTGCCGAAGTGTGGGATGAGGGCAAGCGCTGTACAGAAAGCGCCTGCTGTGCCAGAAACTTCGTAGAAGATGTGGATGAGAGAGTCTATGCGTCGTAGCTTCTGGACATTGCCGCCCACAAGATCCCGGGGGATTACTCGTCGAATGAGCTCTACCATGCCGTACACTACACCACAAACACAGTCTGTTGGTTGTCAGTATGCACAAGTCCTGCCGACCAGAGTTTGCTCAACATCCTTGGGGGATAGTTTAGCATTCGAGTAGGAAGGCTTACAGATAGGGATCATGCCATCGGTGTTGTAGTCTCCATAGTAGCTAAAATCTCCTTTAGGGTGTCCATTCGGTACGAACCTGCCACCAGTCGCCGCATCTAGTATCAGGAGTGTGCTGCTCATCACTCCGAAGATCAGGATGGCGCAAGCCAGAACGTTCTTCGTCGGATACCTCTTGATCAACGGAGCTATCAGGATCGATCCCACACACTGAAACGCCTGGTTAAGACCGGTCAAGATGCCCACACGCTGGAATGTGATGGATATGTGTGTCCGTTTTTCGAGCTCGTCATAGCGGTTCGTTGCAAGAGCGATAACGGAGCCGTTGAATGCTTCGAGTCCAAACTTATACATCATAATTCCAGCGATGTATATGGCAATATTTCGCCGCTCGATCGGTGTGTAGATCATCCATGTTTCGCGGACAACCGCGATGGGTCGAAGCCTGGCCATGTTGGTGTGATGTGCTACAGACAGTAGCAAGGAACCCAGCAATGCGGAGCCGTAGTTTATACACCACGATAGCCGTAGTGTGGTGTTTGATGTGCCGGCCAATCAGAGCAGCTGACTATTGCATGTGCAGGTTGATAACGCTACAGTCTCCCCCAAGAAAATATGGCTGCGATGCCCGCATGAGTGACAAGAACGCATTGTGAGGAGTGCTTGGTCTCCGTATCAGCAGAAGGGGGCGTCGCAGTGGTGCCATAGCCAAGGTGTGCCACTGACAATCCAGTCCAAACGCGAACTTGGCGGGTTGCTCCACGTTATCCAGTCACGGTGTAGAATGCAGCACGTGGAGAACGCAGCTTACTCCCGGCCACCAACTCCGACATGGGTATGGCGATTTGCAGGAACACATCCTGGACCTGGACGATCCTTTGCAAATGAACAAAGCTCGCTGGATGTGTCATTGTAAATGCGGCATTTCGACGGATAGTTGACTGTGCAGCAAGATAATGAAAAAGACGTCGACGACAGCGAGAGCTGAAACAGCAGAATTGCAGCTTCGTTACTAATAACAACACACCAACGATGCTTTCGGACAGTTAACGACAAGGCTGAAATGGCCTTGTGGAGCTGTCCGTACATGTGTTATTGAAGTGGAACCCAGCCGCGGTATTCCGACCCTGGTGAGCGCGCCCTATCGGCGCATTAGAAAGACTGCGCACTCGTGCCAGTCGATGCAGGTGGGTCGGCCGATCTATCCAGTTTGATGGGTTCCTGCAGTAGGGTGCACAAACTGCTACAAGTATTATGGGGAAACTGACAACCTATGCCCAAAGTATCCTTTCGTTCAGCAAGGATCTCGGTCAACTTCGTTGATCAGTTTTGACGGTGATTTCTACAATTTTCTGCTGCAGAGTCGAGTCTTCTCGAGCAAAGTAACGGGTAAAAGCGCTATGCGCATGTGTCCAATATGCGATCGAGTATCACAACCGCAAGACGATTTGAGAACTAGAGTCTATACCATATCAGCCACTGATACACTACAACATCAAATACAGTGCTAACCTTCTCGCTGTTCTGTCCTTTAGCATGCTCGCTGGGCGTCATGCAGGTTGATCAGGATGGTTGCAACGCACCGTCAAGTCGCTAGCTAGCTAGCCAGCCAGCTTTTCGCGCGCTCGCCTGGAAGTGCAGCGTTCGATACTGTTGCCGTAGCCACGTACAATATGGAGGTTCAGATCGAAGACAGAAACAAGCCCTCACTCAGTTCAGATCAGTCAGAGTCATCCTCGTTGTATCTGCGAGCATCCCTTGCTCTGTCAGCCTTCTCGTCATCCTCGGCTTCTCTCTTCGCCAAAGACTCGCGCAGCCGCCCCTCCTGTTTTCGCCAATGGCTGCCTTCTTCATAGTCTTCGCTTATGCCCAGTGCTTTCCTCATCCTGTCGCTCTCTTCTGCCTTCGCCTTGGCCAAATCGTGGACTTGATGTGACTTCAGTCGCTTTGCGTTGGGACCGAGATCCTTTCCATCTTTTCGTTCCTGGTCAAGCTTTCTGCGCAGAGCCTCACATTGGTCGTCGATGTCGTCTTCGTCGACACTGCGCACAGTCAG
The DNA here is from genome assembly GCA_004011705.1 of Ascochyta lentis. Lineage (NCBI taxonomy): Eukaryota > Fungi > Ascomycota > Dothideomycetes > Pleosporales > Didymellaceae > Ascochyta > Ascochyta lentis. The sequence continues at coordinate 275,774 of RZGK01000002.1, forward strand.
CGTGTACGTCGTAACACGTAGTAATGAGAATGTGTAGACATACCCTTCTTCCTCGAGCTTGTCTCGCAGCTCGAACACCTTGACTTCGATGTCGCGTTTGGCCTCGTGTTCGAGAATCTCGGCGTCTGGCTGTCGCGGTCGGTGTCGTGCATGGTCAAAGTCTTTCTGATACGGGGCGACCTTGTCGCGGGGTCTGAGGAGCGAGCGGTTCTTTTGGACGTATCCAGAGGTACCGCTACCTCTTGGTGTCGTGAGTCCAACGTTGTCAGCCATGATGTCAATGTTGGTGGTCGAGCGTGCAAGCAATCGAGCAGTGAGAAGATGCGGAGTGCTCGGAGGTGGGGCCTGTGCTTCACGCTGCCACTTGCCCCGCTCAAGATTTCCTGGGAAGCAAATGACGACTCACACAAGATGAAGTCCACCCATAGCGACATTTACCTCCCAGTGCACCGTCAATCATACCGCCCACCATGAGCGCTCAAGAGCAGGAGCTCACTGAGCTTCCTTTCCCGCCGGTGACCAAGAATCACATCCTCAATTGCTCCTACCACAACTGGCACCCAAGGTACCGTGCAGTGACACCAAAGGCGCGCCTCGTGCCCCTCCCAGCGGCTTTCCTCGACTACCTCCGCTCTGACGGTATCGTGCTACCCCCAGAGGATAACGACAACCCTACGTGGTCTGACGACGACAGCGGCATCTTCTCTGGCGCAGACAACAACGAGGGCGGCGAAGAGGAGGATGTAGACCCTAGCGTTCACTGGCGCGACACCCACGAAGCAATCGAGAGAACGATAGAAGAGTTGGGCGGCAAAGTCGCGCCAAAGCTAAACTGGAGTGCGCCGAAAGACGCAACATGGATCGCTGCTACAAACAGCATGGAATGCTCGACACCGAACGACATCTACTTGTTATTGCAAAGTAGCGACTTCGTCACCCATGACCTGGCGCATGCTTTCGACGACACAGCCGACCAGTCGACTTCACCAGACCCAGAGATAGCATACCATCTTGTCCTGCGAAAGTGGATCAACCTCAACCCGAGCGTCGAGTTCAGGTGCTTTGTGCGGAATCGACAGCTCATTGCACTGTGTCAGAGAGACTTGAACCACTTCGACTTTCTCTTTAACATGCAAGACAAGCTGCGACAGACGATACATGACTTCTTTGACTCGAAACTGCGAGACACGTTCCCAGACCCAAACTTCACCTTCGATGTATACGTTCCGCCGCCGCACGATCGAGTGTGGGTTGTCGACTTCAACCCATGGGCTGTGCGAACAGACCCTTTGCTCTTCTCATGGATGGAGCTTCTCACAATGGAGGTGCCTGAGGTCAAGGCTACGAATGAGACTGAGGAGGTGGTGCGCATACCCATTGGAGCGGCCAACGGCACCACGGTGGTATCTCTGGACGACCTGGACGATATGGCGAGTGCGAGCGGCTCGGACGAGTCTGATGATGATGATGATATCGAAGAGATCTGGCAGCCAGAGTTCAGGCTGGTGCGGAGGGATGACCCCGAGGCTTACGGATTCACCACGCCACAGTACAGCGCACACAAGCTGCCCAAAGACGTTGTGGACGCAGGTAGTGGTGGGGAAGGCATGATGCGCGAATTTGCCATGCAGTGGCAGGAGGCGCAGAGACTGGCTGAGCAGCAGAGACAAGAAGACAGCGAGGAGGACTAGCGTGTGTTCTGCAAAGCACTCAGCAGCTTAGTCGGTTGTAGAAGTGTTATGAGCTTATAAGTGTTCAGCTTTAAGTGTTCAGCTTATAAGTGTTCAGCGGCACATGAAAGTTTTCAGATGAATGGGCCTCTTGGCAAATTACTCGTGAAGACCACCAGGGGTTGTTGATGAAGTAGGAAATGAGAGCTGCACATGGACCCTGGATGAGCCTCCGGTCAAGATGGAACTACTTGAAACTCGAACCTGTTCGCGAAAGCCGTAAAAGCGCGTGGAGATGGACTGCAAATGAACTGGATCGCCCACTAGAGCCCGTTTTTGCGCATCTGCTGAAACAGGATTGTGCTGTGGGTCTGCGTTGGTTCGTTCACGGGGGCCGCGAGCGCGCAGAAGCGAAGAAAAGGAGCGGTGACCAGTGCATGACTCGCTCCCTGGTTCGCCTACTGGTTACCCCGACACCAAATCGACACGGACTACCTCCCCCACGTACCTGATGAACCACAACAAAGCCCGTTCCAGACTGCAGTTCAGCTGTTCACTATTCTCACTGCCTGAAAAACTATCTTGGGACCGATATAACGCTCTGGATACCCGGACACAGCATTGGGACTGCCTCGAAACTTGTTAAACTCGCCGATTTACTTCAAGATGCGCGTCCACGACGCCCCACGGGCGCCCGCATGCTCCCCAGCGATAGACATGTACTGTGGCTTTCTGTCCCTCCCCACAGAACTGCGCTGTCACATCTACGACTACCTCCTCGCCGAGCCGCACGCCATTACAATTTCTGCCGGCTACACGACCCTGTTTGGACACCGCATACGCGACAAAGCGCGCAGGGTCGACGTGCCGGGCCTCCCACTGGATTTCGCGCCCCTCGTGCGCAGCAACCACGATGCTGGACTTCTCTCCGTGGCCACAACACCTGAAGTCGCGCTCGACAAGGAAGACGCGTGGACTGGTGGCAGGCCGCAGCTGCAATTGCCCGGCCCGCTTGCCTTGCTGAGGACGTGTCGCATGGTCAATGACGAGCTCAAAGACTACATGCGCGGCCGCAAAGCGCGTAACGCTGCCCGTAAAGCTGCACGTGCCAAAGCCACACCAGCCTCTGCCTCAGACGACACAGAGGGCTTGTCGTTATACGTATCCTACCCTCACGGCGTCCTGGTGTTGAACCACCTCTACCCGTCTCTCCTCAAGCAAGCGCGCCGCGTCTATATTTCCGGCCACTACACAAGTGTAAAAGACTCAGATCTACCGCTCGACACCTCACTCGACTCCAACTCAGACCTAAGCCTCACGCCACAATCCTCCTTCGCCGCGGCGACGCCAGTACGTTCGATGTATCGCGCGACCGCGAACCAAACACCACGCCTCCGTTCCAGCCGAACGCGCCTGCGTCTCGATCCTCCACTACAACGAACTGCCCCGCCGAGTAAATCACCGGCAGCATTCCCTGCCGTCGATAAATCCACTTCCTCGACTGCTCTCGCAGCCCTTGCAGACACGCTCTGCGTTCTTTTCCCCTCCACACCCGCCCCCACTCCTTGCAAACCGCCACAGCTCGTCTCTCTGCAAGCGCGTATCCTCTACCCTGGTCCAGACTCCTACTCCAGCGTCTGGAGTGACGAGAGCAGCCCAGTCAGCCATCTCTTGCGGGGCATCTGTGGAGGCAGGATCGATATGCAAGTCAAGCGCGGGAGTCTTGGGTGCGGAGTCAGTGTGGGGGTTGCACCACAGCCGGAGAAGAGGGTGGTCAGTACAAGCTGGGAGAATTGGAGGATTGTCGAGCAAGCCACTGTGGCCCCGAATGGGAGAAGGATGACTGCGAGGGGCAGAGAAATACGGACTGAAGACCTTGACCAGTTCTTGACAGGAGTCTAGGATATCGAAAGGAAGCGGGTTGGTTGGCACGGATGGATACGACACGGATTGTACGATGCTTGGACACGATATTGGATACGGTGTTGCATTACGACATTGACGACAGAAACCATGTGACTGCTGGCAGTCAGGAGATCACCACACGGGCTAGTTACTCTGTTCACTATTTACAGACCGCCCACAGTATTATTCTTATGTCTCACTACCAATGTAAAACCCCGAACCACCAAATACCCACACAAAATCTCCCCTACCACTCAATCCACACCACTGTCCCCCCTCCCCTCCGCACCTCCCCCGCATTAGCAAGCTTAACCCTAGCCCTCCACGGCCCCTCCTGATGAACATCCACATGCACCATCCTCGCCACCTCAGGGACCACCAAATCCCCCTCTTCCCCCCTTCCCCCATCGACGCTCAACTCCCTCCTCGCACCCGCCTGCTCCAACCCCCACGCCACCCTCCCAATCCGCCCCGCTAGCATCCCGTCAAACAGCCCCTCTCGCCTTGGATGGCTCAGCATGAGCTCCATGGCCCGTTTGCGCAGCGCAACGCACGATGATGGCGCGCTGGTGGCTATCAGCCACAGAGCTGCGAGCGGGCCTGGCGCGACTGTGTAGATGGGGCCAGGTGGAGAGGTGGCGGAGAGGAGGTGTACAGCGTTAGACATCATGTCCGAGAAGAGCGTGGTAGCGTCGTAGGGGGTGTGGGAGAGGGGGCTGGAGATGTTGAAGTGGTGTTTTAGTGGGAGGATGGAGGAGCGGAGGTAGTGCTGTGTTTGTGCGTGGAGGAGGAGTACTCGTGAGAGGCCTTGCGAGGGAGAGTGCGAGCTCGGTAGTGGTAGACTGCGGATGCTTGAGAGAGTTTGGGATATGCGTTGGTATCGCCAGATTAGGGCGTTGTGTTCGTGATGTATGCTCTCTCGATCACTAAACGGGCGCGCTACGCAGCCGCGGTTGAATGCGAGCGTGTCGTTGAGTAGTGTCTCGATGCGGCAGTGTAGTTCGGACAGTGCCCATGGGTGGGAGATGTCTATGTCTGCAGCGTCTGAGGGTTGCGGGGTTGGGAAGAAGGGCTCCCAGCTTTGGATCTCGGACCAGTTTATGCTGCTCCGTGCTTGTATGTCCAGGCCTGTGAGGATAGATCGTAGTGAGCCCAGCGAAACGGGGTGGGCGTTGCGGTTGTGGCTCTGTGAGGTTGTCTCTCGCAGCATGCGAATACCGCTCCGGAGATGATCGAGTGCAGCTTGCTGTTGGCCTTGCAGGTTAGCTAGGCTGCCGAATAGAATACAGCAAGTCATGACTGTCAGCTTGTCTGCTGCATCGATGCTACTACTCCGGGTCTGTTGCTTGACTAGTTGCTGAATGGCCTTATTTGACTGTCTCAGAGCGAACTGGAAGTGCTGGTTCGCAACATCGCTATCGACATGTGCTGATGTGCACTCGAAAAATCTCCTATACATGGCGCCAAGAGCCATGAGGCAGTGTTGTACGGAGACATGTTGATGGGCAGCTTGCAGAACTTGACGCTGCCAGAATATTGAATTGGAACTCCGTGCTAAAGCAGGACCAGCATGCGTTACGAAGAACTGGAAGCTTATGCGCTCGTCGACAGTTTCAAGGCGGAGAGATGGCAATAAGAATGATGGCACGTTGAAAGAGCGAGTCTCTGATACGAAGTCGACAATATCTTGACTTTGATTTACCAGAGGCGGAGACGTGGTGGATGTCCGTGTAGGCTGAGACGTCCGCATAGAGGTCAGATCAAGGTTGTAGCCATCACACGTGCGGCCTGTGGTAGTACATCTTCTGCAATGGGGTTTGCCTTCGTCACATTTGACTTTGCGTATCCTACCAGGCGAGTATCAGTACCGTAAGGTAATATGTGGCTGTAGGAACAACGAGTGCAGCATAGACATCCGTCCGCTGTGAATATATGGAACGGAAGTACTTCGTGACTGTGCAAAGCTGCGACCGAGATTAGCACTCACTTGCACGTCTTGCATCCCGTTTTGGACTTTGGCATGTAGGCTCTGTGACGAACTCTTGCTACAGGCACGGTAGCCATCGCTGGCGAATGGCAGTCAGCTGGTTGTCCGGGCAGAAGTGCAATAGTCCGTGCGAACAAATGAGCTTCATGCGCAGGAGCCGATGTTGTCCGCGAGTCGGGTCACGTACGTGCGTAGGAGACAGGGCGGTTGGTGAGGGTTTGACGGTGTTGATATTGCCAAAAAGCTCGGACGCAGCAGGCAGCAACCTATACATGCCCTGACAATGAGGCCTGAAGGTCTTAATAATATCTAGGCAGTGTTTCTATGTACCCAAGATCGCCTACAGCCTTTCGCCCAAGGAAGACTGCTAAAAGATTTGGGGTTACTCCAGTGACTTGAAGTTGTGCTGTGTTTGAAGGTACACTCCACAACTTGGCCAATGAGACCCAACCGTTTTGATACAGCTTTTTCCCTCCCTGCACATCTCCACTGGTAAGCAGACATTGGCCAGGTTGAATTTTTCTTTCACTCTGTTGCCTGTTCTGCCCGTCCCGTGGTTGGGAGTGGGTCGTTGAGTGAAAAGGCCGTGCAGGGTGAAAATTTGTGTGATCAAGCTTAGTCAGGAGCCTCTGCGCGCCGAGTATAAAGTGTCGTGAATCTCCGTCCCTCTTTCTTCTTCCTTAGTTCGACGATACTTCATAGAATCATTTCTATAGTACACGTCCTCTTCTGAGCTTCCTACAGAAGCCACAGATTCTCCAACCTGGTTGATGACTTTCAGCCTCGATGCCCCGGAGTGAGGCCTTATTGCATCTGCTTCGGCGGATGTGGCGATGATCTTCAGCCAACTGGGCTCGTACTTCGGTCGACCTGGACGGCAGGGTGTTGATGGCAATCTGACAGGCCTTTTTTTCATTGATGCATCTGGCTTGCTAGATGCTCGAGGAAGAACGCGTGGTTTCGCACGTGCCTTTTCGGTCTAAAAACTCATGGATCTTAATGTGGAGGAGTTGCAGACTGCAGCTTTCGTGCTCAACAAGAACCACTCAAGACGTCACCGAAAAAATCCGTTTCATCGCGATCGTGAGCGGGAGATGACGGTTCAACGTTCGGTGCAACTGAGATCATGTGGTGGTGTGGTTTTTCAGGGCAAGCGGCAGATGCAGGTAATCTTGGTAACATGCGAGCCAGTCCCGCGTGCGTGGCATGGCATGTAGGCGCCTGCGAACGGCTGGCGACGTTGCAGCCATACAGATTTCAAGGAATTGTAAGGTGTGGAGGTGGGGGATACGACAGTGCATGATGGTAGAGTTGCGCCCAGGATCATGAGCGAATCTTGCATGCAGCGCAAATCCAGCTTTTAAATCGTGCTGTGACACATGGAATGGGAAGAAAGCTCGCGACGATGCATCGAGGGTCTCCGAGGGGATGTGGTCGACAGTCGGCGGCAGCCATGTTCCTGAGGTGTAGGCTTAGCTATGCTCATGTTCTTCGCCTCGGTCAACTGTCGGAGTGTAAAAGTGCGCGCCGAATCACGATCAGCTGCTTTCCGATTTCTTCCACTGTCTTCACGGATCCGGCACAACACTCCAACAAGCTTTGGAATCCACACTCCACTCTCCACTTCCCCGCGGTCGCGCATAAAGGACCTGCCGTACCCCGCCATCATTGCGCACGTCGTTGTAAACCGAACCGCCTGCGATCAGAGGTACTTGCTGTGTACAGCTGCAAAACTGTGACCCGCTGTTACGTCACATGCACACCGGCCGCCTGTAACCGTATAAGACGAACGCATACGTCGAGTCATCCATGAGCGAGAAATCCGCCGTACAGTAAAGCAAGACCTCAGCGACCTGCCTGGTGTAATCTTGAGGAAGAGGCGCACAGTAGCTGTCCGGGCTCAAAAGCGCACACCAACTGTTGATGCACGAAGACCACCAGTACTCACTTCCAGGGCGGGAGGCCTCTGAAAACACCATGACGACGAACAGACCCTTCTTCGGTAGCTTCCTCGCAGCCTTTCGCGCCCAGCCTGCCATACAGAAAGCTGGCGCATCGCAAGCAATATCGGCAGCCTCCTACTCGCACACAACTGCACTGCCCCAGACACAAGGCTACGAGCCATCGAATGCCACACGCACGATTACCACCAAAACACGATCACCCTCACCTGGCGCGACGACGACGGTAATGCAGACTACAGGCCAGTTCCAGCCCACCAGGCAACATGCAGCGCCTTACCATCGCTCCACATCACCAACCCACACAAAGGCGTTTCCAATACCGGGTGCATCGCAAAGAAGCAGAAGAGGGTCCGACAGCTCATCAGACGGCTTCAATGAGACCATGGGTACTGAGAAGTGGTACATCGGCGGTCGTACAGCTACTGGCGAGGAGAAGTTCTACAAGCTTGGCATGGTGAAGCGTCACCGAAGCGCAGATCGGTTGAGTCTGGATAAACTCAGTATATAAAGAGAGGGTGACTCAGTATATGAAGAGAGGGTGACTCAGTATATGAAGAGAGGGCGACACTCATGTTCATACGCACACGTGCATGAATTGGCGTTTGCGGCATTATTTGAGCTTCTCAGCATTTGCGGGATCGCACACCAGGCGTTTCAGGGAGGGATACCACCAGTCAGGACGACGCAATGGTCATGAACCAACGATACCAATATACACACGCTTTCGTGAGCTTCACTGCTCGCTTCTTCATGCCTTTGACGATGCCGTCTAGTTGGTGCTATATGCATGCATTTGCACGTGAGCATTGCCAAGCGCTGAACAAACGGCTCCAGTCTTATTCCCGAACGCTGAGCATGTTCAAAGAACCCGCTAACAGTAAACAAAGAACGCAGAAGTACAGTTTGACGAATTTGGTTGGTGGTCGGTTCGTTTCCAGCCGTCGGTGTGAATCCCGAGTCGGAGCTCACAGCCTCATTCCGATACCCCTGCTGCGCTACTCCGCTTTTCGGCAACCGATCACAATAGTCTACAATCTTTTCACGGAAAAGCATCTCTGATACAAAGTTATGACGGCAGCAAACTCCCAGCCGCGGATAAGACCAGCACTAACGCTGCAAGATACGACACGACATGTCCACCTTACAGATCTCGACTCCCTTGAGTCAGCATCTTCTTGCCTCTCACTTAGATAAGAGAATCACACTCGCTGGTTGTTGGCATCGCTCACTGTATGCATACTAACTGAAGCGTGCAACCAACACTCATCCTAGGTTTGCTTTCCATGACTATAAACCATGGCGCCACCAAACGATCCGGTTCCAGCAACAACTGCTGCGCCTCAGATCAATGAAGAACCTGAAAAGCAGACGCAGTACGCTTCTATTGTACCTGAAAGGGATCAGCGTTTGCAACTTCAACCTACAATATCCTCGATCAGTCACGACGACATGGCCCACGCGACCCACGTTGTGACTGGGGATCTGGATGAGGTCTACAATCGCTTCACTGAACGACGAAAGATGGTTATAGTAGCTGCTATGTCGTTCTTTGGCTTTCTTGCCCCGGTCTCTTCTACCACTGTTTTGTCTGCAGTACCAGAAGTGGCAGCGACATACAATACTGATGGATCGATCATCAACATATCGAACGCACTGTACATGCTCTTCATGGGTATCAGCCCTTGCTTCTATGGGCCATATGGCAACATCTATGGGAGAAAATGGGTATGCAACAATCCAATCACCGCGCATCAATTTCTATATGTAATTGGTGCGGCTTGCAGTGCTTTACTAACACACGCCTTCAGGTCTCAGTAGCAAGCGCAACTCTCTTCACTGCTTTCTCGATTGGCACTGCCCTGGCACCAAATCTGGCAGCTTTCTTTGTTTTCAGAATCTTGACCGCTTTCCAAGGTACAGCGTTTCTTGTGGTTGGGAATGCCGTCATTGGAGATATCTACAAGCCGGTACGTAACCCTGTCAACGTCTCCACACAGTACTGCCACGCTATGACTTCGACCGCGCCCGGCCAGGTATCAAGCCCTGATGTCCACGTCAACGTCTACAGTATTGCGGCGGACCACTGCAATTGCAGAAGGTAACCCCTTAGCAGCTGTTCGAACGAAACTCACATCCTCCAGACTGAGCGTGGAACTGCACTAGGCTGGTTCATGTCCGGGACACTGATCGGTCCAGCGCTAGGTGAGCATATACTGTCATATCCGGCGAACCACCTTACTGACTGAGGAAGGCCCATTCATTGGAGGCATCATTGTCACATTTCGATCATGGCGCGACATCTTCTGGCTACAGACAGCCTTGGCGGGCACAGCGGTCGTCCTGTGTTTCTTTGTTCAGCCGGAGACAATCCACGTCAAACGTTCCAAGGAGCTCAATGGGCTTTCGACTCCAGCCAAAGCGCACAAAATGTGGCAATGGCTGAATCCTTTCCGCGTCATTCGTCTCTATCGCTACCCGAACTTGCTGCTAGTTGTACGTCTTTAATTCTGGTGCACAAATGAACCACACACTGACTACCTGCAGGCTCTGTCGTCCTCCTCTCTCGTCTGGAACATGTACTCCCTTCTCACACCCATTCGCTACGTCCTGAACCCACGCTTCAACCTCTCTAGTCCACTCCAAGGGTCGCTGTTCTACATCGCGCCCGGCTGTGGCTACCTACTGGGTACCTTCTTTGGCGGGCGCTACGCCGACCACATCGTCAAGAAGTACATTCGTATTCGAGGCCACCGCGAAGCCGAAGATCGACTACGAAGCTGCTTGTGGTTTCTGGGCGGCGTTATCCCGGCATGCATGATCATCTACGGCTGGAGTGTTGAGAAGAGAGTCGGCGGCATTGCACTACCAGTCATCATGATGTTTCTGCAGGGTGTGGCGCAATTGTTCTGCTTCCCAAGCCTGAACTCGTACTGTTTGGACGTTATGCAGGGTCGATCCGCCGAAGTTGTTGGTACGTTGCGTCCATCCGGACTCTCCCAACTCGATACTAATGTTGAACAGCTGGTAACTATTTCATGCGTTATATGTTTGCAGCAGGTGGCTCGGCTGTCGTTCTTCCAGCTGTCCGAGCTATTGGCGTTGGATGGTTTTCGACAATCAGCGCGTTGTTCCTCGTTTTCGGCGCGGGTGCTACCTATGTTACCGCACTGTACGGAAAGGGCTGGCGGGAAGCCATCGATGCAAAGAAAGCGGCGAAGAAGGATGGTGAGAATCAGGTGTGAATCTAGACGTCATGCATAATGATGGAGTATTGGCGCTCTTGAAGTTCATTGCCTGGCTAAATTCTTCATTTTCGAGTTGGTTGGTAGACAGGTCATCAAAGCGAGACCGAGTAAGATGCACAAGGTAGGCGAATGAGTCTTAGAATCAACAGCGTGCATAAAGATACTTGAACAAAACAAGAAACAAACAATTGTCTACCACAGCTTAGTCCAACACAAGTAATCTCACAGCCGGCACATGTGGTGGTTTCGCTGACCCCCAACCCGCAAAATCCCGCCCCGTCTGATTGGCCACGACACGGCACGCCTTGGCGGCACCTCGCAGCTTCTCAACTTCTCACGCATCCGCCGACATCGTCACCACATCGCAAACCCACACCCGCAACGATGCACGTCCACGAGCCCGCCCGCCCCGTCCAGGGCAAGTCGATCGCCGCTTTCGTAAGCTCCCCGGACGCTTGGCCCAGCCATTGGCCGCTCTGTGGCTGCGGCGAGGCTGTTGTGAGAACGAGAGGCTAACGAGGGAATAGAGCCAGCGCAGCCCGTACAAGGCTTACAGGAGTCCTTTTGGTCCTCAGTACGTACATGTCTTTCGTTGACGGGGTGTTTGGACGGGATGATGGGGGTATGGGAGTTGGAGGAGCATAATGCGATGCGGGAGAAGAGGCGGGATTGGGACGCCAGACTGCGACGAACCGTCAGGATGGGAGACGGATTTACTCCGCACATCTACCAGTGGGCTGGAGCAAAAGAGAGGAGGAGGAGAGAACAGAAGTGGAGGAATCAACTCATGCATGGCAAGAACTCCACACTAACGTCGAACCCCCCAGGTACACCATCGCCCGCAACTTCCACGGCATCACCGCCCGCCAGCTGATCAAGGCGTACGACCTCCCTCCTTCTCATCCACTGTACAATTCATACTCACACAATACAGCGGTGTCCTTGCAGGTGGTTTCGGCGGCGTCGCCGGCTTCTTCGCCCTCTTCTTCTTCGCCGAGGTCCCCAAGGTGCGCGACGACATCATGATGAGGACTCCTCTCGGTAGCTTCTTCAAGAAGGAGATTGCTCCCGAGGACAACCCGTTCTAAATGCTCTGCTTAATGGAGGGGTGTATTATACGAGGCATGGCTTTAGCGTTGGACTGGGCTGGCTTGCTGTATATTAGCGGCTGCAAGTGCGAAATAGACCTTTCTTGTGTTCAATGTTGTGGGTTGAAGACGTGTGATGCATCTTTCGAAGAGTGTGGTGTGATGTTCAGGCATGGCTTCATATCTATGTCATGGTCATGAGGTTAAGTGCTCTAACATGCTCTGTCCGTCCCTCTCGCGCATGCGTGCCCGAGCCATCTAGTTGGTAGGCAGCCTGCCAACGACCTCCTCCATCTCCTGGTCGGTGTAGATCCGGAAGCCCTTGTCCTTGGTCACGCTCGCCAGCTGCACGTTCTTGCTGTCCAGCTTCTCTTCCATGACCTGCTTGAGCGTCTTGAGGACGAGGACCTCGGCTTCCGGTAGGGTGAGCGATTTGTGGAACTCGTTCTGCAGCTCGGCTTGTGCGCCTTCAGATCCAGAGCCAATAGCCTTGGCGTCGTAGCGGTAGAATGTGCCAGAGGGCTCAGCGTGGTACCTTCAATCTGATTAGCCAATGTCGCAGCTTAGAACGTGTGGTTGCGTGTGACGTACAGGCTCGGGCCATCCTCATCGTACCCAGCAATCAGCAGCGCCACACCAAACGGTCTCGACATGATGCTCTCCTCGCCCTCAGCACCTTCACCGAATCGCAGCGCGAGATCGCATATTGCCTGTGTGCAGCTCTCTACTCTCAGAGGCTCGGCGTAGTTGAAGGCGTGGTTCTGGCTCTCGACTCGGGCGTGCTCAATCATGCTTCGTGCGTCGGCTTGCAGGCCAGACATGGCGCATCCAATGTGGCGATCGATTTCAACAATCTTCTCGACTGAGCTGGTCTCGAGGAGGGTGGATGTCACGCGCTTCTCTACACCGAGGATCACACCCTCACCGGTTGCGACCTGTCATTTGTGAGCATGTGTGTGTGCATGTACGGTGGCTGGCGCGCGTCTGACGAAGGGGCATGCGTACACCTATCGCTGTTGAGCCGAGCTTGATGGCTTCTAGGGAATATTCGACCTGGAAAAGACGGCCTTCAGGCGAGAAGGTGCTGGTTCAATGTAAGCTGTAGGCTTCGAGGCGGGAGGCGGTGGGGTTACGAACTTGATGCCACGATCTGCAGGACATTGTTAGCAAGCGCATACCAGGCTCAAAGTTCTAGTAGTGACTTACCATACTCGCTGCGTGCTATGAACTGCTCTCATTAGCAAAGAGAGCTCCGGCGGGGCTCGGTGATTGACATACCATATTGGCGGTGCTTCTGGGGATCGGTTTGGGGGGACGAAGATACCGAGTATGAGTCTGCTGCTAGACTGTACGTTCGTAATAGCGAAAGTGCGTGCGTTGGCTGAGATGCGAGGCGGCGATGTTGTGTTTGTTGAAGTTGACGCGGTTCATGTTGCCTGCCCGGGGGAGCTTGACGCCAAGCCCTCCACTAGCTCGAGAGGTCGACCGTTGGAAGTCCGTCACTTTCACCTTGCGTTATAAGCTTCTTGTAACTGACAAACAGAAAGCATCTTCGGTCGGTCACTCACGCCTATGTAGCCTTGTCGCTCGCTTCGTTATGTGCCTCCCCTAGCGCATCACTACAGATGGGAAAGAGTAGAGGCCGCAGCTCACCGAGCCTCATACCTGATCGTCTACGCATAAAATGCCGATTCAGATGTTTGCTAAAACCTATTCAACGACATGAAGATACCTGTAGAGTGTCGATACCCATATATTTCACGTCCACGCTCTGTTAGGCCTATCAAAAGCGTTTACTAGTAGAAACGAGACATGAGAACAACCAGCAATAATTGCCATGCCAATGCAAACACAAAGATATAATTCAGTGGCGAAGATGTAATAACAAGTTCTGTAGCTCATGTTTTGAACTCAGTATCAAATCTCCTGCAAAGCTGAACCCCGGGAGGAACGTCGGAGGTTCCCCGCTCCATCGCGTCAACCTGGAGTACTCCACCATATGCAAAACATCTGGCCAAACATCACCAAATCCAAGAACTTCTACCCACTGTGTTGGTCAAAACCAGTCGATATGTCAAATCTACCAGTCCAAAGGATCGACCTCAAACCCCCACCTCTCGAGGACCTTGTTGATTGCATTCAGAACGGGCTGAGGCAGAACTTCAAGTCAGCCTCAGTATCAGTCGAACAATGTCCAGATCTACAAGATGCACCCTATAATCTAGCTTTCGCCGGTCTAAGTGGATGTCCTCGCATCGCCGATGTAGGCGGGCAACCAAACCTAGCACCTACCCCGGACTTTACTAAGAAGTACAATCTCCTTGACATTGCACGTCTCATGGAGATGCGAGAAGAGCAAGGTGCTCTCCTTGGTGCTGCAGCAGGACCCTTTCACGTTGTTGGGATGAATTCGGAACTCATGCCAAACCTGAGTTGGAAGAACAGAGAGGTTTCGAACGAGACACACTTCGCAAAGGTCAACGGCGAAGGCAGTGCACTCTGCGAGAAGCTCCCTTCCCATGAATGCGGCCTGATGGCAAATCTCTTCGGGAGTTCAGGGCTTCCTGGCCCTTCGCTGCACGTTACAGCATCCTCGCGGACTGGTCCTCTCAACTTCACCGAAGCAATCCGTAGAGCCTTACAAGATGCATATGGCACAAAAACAATATCTCTCGGCGGCGTGTTCCTCATCTCTGAAGGCAAAGCGAAGTTACATGTTATGCCAGATTTCTCACCAACCCCTCTAATCACCGATGAACAGAAGGAGGAATGGTTGAAGTTCTACGAAATGGTAGCACCCTTGGTGTGTTTGAGTGTGCTACACTCGCATGACCCAGGGCTGGATCTGAGAATTGAGCATACGCATTGTTTTTCAAATCACGGAGAGGGAGGACATTATCATTATGATACTACACCGGATGATGTGAGGTATGAGGCGTGGTTCAACATCGCGGAGATTTTGTACCGCATTGACAAACCTTGAGCAAATCAAACGTATTAGTGACGTTAAAGAGCGCACTATGTGTTTCAGAAAAGACCGGGACATCCTTCAAAATTGGCGAGATAGTCAAAGCCAATTCACGCAGGTTTTCAGAGCTAACAAATGCGCAAGACTACAGAGCACTTCACCTCTCTCAGAAAGACTGCCAAAATAATGCTAGGGACCTCTCAATAATACCATAACGTTTAAAAATTAGCTGCTGCTGCACCTGGTTCTTTTACAGCACGAGAGCCACGCTTTGCAAAAGACTGTGTTTAACGCTCACCACATTCTTAAGCTTTGTCATTAGTTCCATCGCATCATCCCAATGTGGACTAGACTCGGAGTGCCCTTCTCTGGCACGCCAGACCCTGAGTCCCTGACGCTGCAGAACGCACGTCGAACCACACTTCCTTCAGAGCCATCCAGACTCCTCTCATCACGATGGTATCGAACGCCTCCTGTCCGACCTTGCGGTACCTCGTTGCCGACGAACGTCAGTGCCACGCACTGCCACGCCGGCCCGTTGCTGGCGCATGAACCGCTTCTCCTGAGTACGGACCATTGCGCTGTCCACGTCATTCATTCTAAGCGGCCCATTCCTGGCACCAGCGGCGGCGAGCAATTTCATGCTGTGCTGAGCCTCATTCTCGAAATTTACAGCACAGAAGGGCGACCATTGCCAAACAACATGTAGGCTTCAACGCCTTGCAGTTGAACAGGGTGGGCCTGATACATTCCAAGTACCTGTCCCCGGATTCGCACGAGGCTTGCTGCTAGTCCCGACTATCTGTGATCTTATTCAGCCTACGTTGAGGTTTTCTGGGGCAAGGCTTCTTGGCGACTTTTGTGGTGGAGATATTTGTCAAGATTGACGAAACTGTTCCACTCCACAGAAGTTGTGCGATGCTCCCCTTTCTTCGCTGTACGTTCAGCAGAAGACACGGATGCACAAAGCCATCGAGTTGTTCATCGAGGTACGTCGTCAAATTGTTTATGGACCTGATCCCCAGGTGCTAATCTTGTGGCCGGAGAAAGAAGTCTATTTTTGTCCGGACTCGCCAGGTACGAAGCCAGAACGAGCACTGACGTCGCCTTCTAGAACCGTTGAGAATTGGTTCTCCACAGCGGCCAGCCACTAACCAAGTCGCGGCAACAAGAGAAGCTTCTCGTGTTGAAGAGCTTGTCTATACAGCAGCGTGAGATGCATATTCTATGCGGTAAAGCCGAGTGTGCAGCAGAGACAAGAGTATGGCTAGCTTACCATTACCACGCTCACAATACCAGGGAGCCGTGTCAAAGGCTCGCGTGGCCCGGCCAGATGAGGAAAGCACGGGAGATGCGGAAGTCCTTGCCCTGCCGATCCGCGAATGCTTCTTTCCCAATAAGTAATTAGCTTGGGCACGATCCCTGCTGTCGCTGAGGGTCAAGCGTCATGGACCGGTTAACTATTTACTCCATTCCGCGCACCCTTTTGCCTTGCTCTCAACCAACCAGTCCTATATCTTTTGGTTTCCTTCTTCACATCTGCTCTTCATTTGTACTATCAGTCCTTAGACCTAGTTTCTTACTTTTATAATGCGCTTCACACCTTCCGTTGTCGCCTCGGCGGCTCTCTTGTCCACTGCCAACGCAGCTATCAAGGGCTTCAACTACGGTGCTCAGTTCAACAACGACGCCGCGAAGACTCTGACCGACTTCGAGTATGATTTCAATGCCGCAAAGAACCTGCCCGGTACCGACGGCTGGACAAGCGCTCGTCTCTACACCATGATCCAGCACGGAACTCAGAACACCGTCATTGAGGCGATCCAGGCTGCTATCAACACCAATACCACTCTGCTCCTCGGTCTGTGGGCCTCCGCTGGCCAGGAATCTTTCAACAACGAGATCGTCGCGCTCAAGGCAGCGATTGCCCAGTACGGCACTGCTTTCACAGATCTGGTTGAGGGTATCTCCGTCGGCTCTGAGGACCTCTACCGTATTTCCGCGGACGGTGCTGGAGGCAACCCCGGTACTGAGCCCGACGTTCTTGTCAACTACATCAAGCAAACCCGTGATGCTATTGCCGGAACCAGCCTCTCTGGCGCTAAGCTCGGCCACGTCGACACATGGCAGGTCTACGTCAATGCCAGCAACAGCGCTGTCATTGAAAATTTGGATTTTCTCGGAATCGATTCATATCCGTATTATCAAAGCACGTTCGCCAACAGCATCGGTGCTAGCAGCGATCTTTTCTTCGACTCTTACAACCAGTCTGTTGCTGCCGCCAAGGGCAAGCCCATTTGGGTCACTGAGACTGGATGGCCCGTTAGTGGCGAGACCATCAACCAGGCTGTTCCATCTGCCGACAACGCCCGCATTTACTGGGAGGATGTCACTTGCAAGCTGGTCAACGACAACGTCAACCTTTACTACTACATCCTCCAGGATGTTCAGTGGGGCAACCCCAGCCCTTCTTTCGGCATCAAGCCCGGAGGCGATCTCGCTCAGGTCTCTCCCCTGTTTGACCTGTCGTGCCCTGCCGCGGCCAAGAACGTAAGCTATTTCCCCATAATTCTTATGTCGTCCACCTTGTCACCCCTTCTTTTCACTTTCATCGCCAATCTGTCATTCCTCGCATCTGCACTCTCCTACCTTCTGCCTGTTGCTCAGCAATGTTGCAAATGTCCTCGCACGCAGCACTTTCCCGTACATTCTCCAGCCTGGGCTGTCAAGTCCTCAGGTTGGATTGCACGGGCTAATGCAAACGCGAAGTCGAATTTGTCGGTGTTGCGGCCTACAGCAACCGGCAGCAGTAGTAGCAGAGTACCGCTGTCAGGATTCAATTGGCCGAGTAACGTTTCGATGGATGATCTTTGCAAGCGCATACTAACAGGACAATAGTAAAACCCTCTTCTTCAACAGCTGAACCTACCACCGCAACTCCTTTTGTTACCTCATCGAACACCGGGACACCGACTGGACTGGCGCCTACGGTAGTTACGTCTGAGTCTCGATCGGCAATTCCAACCGCCCCTACGCCTATCAGTCCTCCCGCTGGTCTTCAAGGTCCTTTCGAAGCCCCGAATCTGATTGTTCCTGTCGACAAGGCCGATCCTTCCAAGGTCATCGGCAACGGGTACTTCGCGCGACTCTCGCCTACCATGTCTACTGTCTTCGTCTTTGATGTTCGCCCTGAATTTCAAGGCAAGACTTGCAACCTTGCTTTTCACATGCCACCAGCGTTTCCCTTCGCAGACTTCGCGCCTGTCAAAGTTCGGTCGCCTGGAGGCATCGCTGTATCTAGCGTTGGTCAGCAGGCTACTTCGGCTGAGATCAGTGCAAATGATGTTGGCAGTTCACAGATGGTTGGTTGGGTGCCTTCCGTTGAGCCCGCCAATCAGTACAATATTGCAAGCGTTCCCTGCGCGGCTGGTCAGAGGGTTGCATATCAACTCGAGTCTACTGGGGGACTTACTATGGACTTTTTCCAGATGACTTTACCACCGCTAGGACTGTTCATGTCGGTGTCTTGAGTTCGATGTGATACTTGGGGAGAACGATGTTGGGTTCCTGTTTCTATTTCTATGACGGCCTAAAAGTCTAGACTTCTTTGTAAATATTAATCTACTATATCATTCATTTGTCACACTGTTGTGTGCTTCCCGTTTCTTTTCTCCGTGTCTCTACTCGACGAATAACACTTATGAGGGCATGTGCAAGTGATGATTGATAAACGTCTAACACAAGGCAGTGTCTTGCAGGAGCAGTGACGATAAAGGTTGGCTCAGCTGCGGGGCTTTCAATCATCCAACACACTACAACACAACACAGGAGTCCTTCACGTCCGGCCCACCGTCCACCATTCTCGCCTTAGCTATCTCTGCACCAGCATCGGAATCTCTGAATGCCCCTACCACGCTCTCCATATCACTTTTGTCCAGTAGCCTCCTCGCACTATCCAAACCAGTACTCTTACTCAGTGCCATACGCCGCTTCAAACCAAGACACCACAGCACCACCGACATGAACGCGCCGACAAGAACAACAAGAAGAAGGAATTGCAACCAGCAGCGCAGCGCAGCGTGACAAGAGCTGCCGCACCAAGTATCCAGCGTCGACAGGGCCGTGAAAGCCCAGTTCGCTTTGGTCTCCACGTCTGCAAGCGTGGTGGTGGTGGTGGTGTTGGTCATGGTGGTGTTGATCATAATGGTGTGTATGGATCACGGTCTGTACGGCGGCGGAGGGGTGCTGTTTCTCGACGTGTACGAGCACAGACACGCTATGTCGTGTGGTGTTGGGCGCGCTTTCAGGAGAATCAGAGTGTACCGTAGGACGGATGGGGGTTTGGTAGGTGAGGGGGATGGTGGGGAGTGCTGGAGTGGGCGGTAACGCATTGCGCGATGTGTGTTTGCTGGTCGTTGTTGTGAGTTGTGGGATCGGGGCTTGTGTAAGGGGCTCGTGTGGTGGCTGTAGAGGCGGGTCGGGATTGGTTTTTTGTTGACGCGGGGATTATTGGCGGGAGGTAGGTGCTAGAGTTGTAAGACTGGTGAGTTGTCTGGATAGGGCTGGCTCGGGGTGTAGTGCTAGAGTCGTAGTTGGAAATCCGAACCACTTTACAATGTGAAGATGCAAAGTAGTGGCTTCCGTCTGGAGAATACCTTCCTATATTGGCAAGCCTGTCCTCCCCTTTCTATTGTTCCCTCCCGCGGCTTTGGCCTCGCTTTCGTGCGTACGCACACTGCGCTTTCCGCATTCGGAACAAAGAACTGCGTGCGGCGCTATCTATCATTGTCCTACAGCCATCGGTAGATCGTCATGTCTACCTCGATACGCAGCAGTCCGGGGATACCTACTTCATCCTTCGATACGAGAATCAAGCCTCGTCAGGCTGGATCACCGTAAGGCCGATCATTGTCTTGCCTTATGAAGGGCGAGGCTGTGGTTCCACAAAGAGTTTCAGAGGGCAAGCCAAGGCGAGAATGACGTGTCCTCGATCGAATCGAACAAGTTGCTCAGGTGGCACAAGAGGCTCGAAGCGAGCTTGCTGTTCTTGGGATTGTGGGAGGTAGATAGTGCTTGTTTGCGGACTGCTTACATTTGAGCGAAGTGTTGCGACACAATAGCAACCTCTACGGATGCTATAGAGCCTTGTGGATATACTAAAAGCTCTTTGAAGCAACACGAAAAGACTGACTGTTGGTATTAGCGGAATCCTCAAGTTCTACAATATCAACAGTGAACGCTATAGCAAACACCGGCCAGACCCTCGAGTCTAGACTACCAAGCCTACCTCAACGTCGTACGGACGCTGGCTACTGCAAGCCATTGTTAGCAGACGCCATTGACCAGGTCACAAATGCGGGAGGACGCACGCTAGGACGGGAGGGAAAGGGCATGCGCGAAGGGTTCGGAATGCTAACCGACGTTTCGAAGCTAGATGAGGTTACACAACAACGGCTTTGACGACATGACACTACTGCAGGAATGTCAGGGCTCCCCATAGCCAGCTAAGATAACACACTAGACGTCGAAGAGAGAGGGTGGGCAACAGTGTTGAAGTGTGTTGTTGGAAGCGAATGCATATATTCATGAATAATCTAACGATAATCTCAGGTAAAAACTACAAATAAACAGCGCGAAGAAACAAAGTATGTGCAAAACTTGATCCAGTCTAACCACGCAAAAGCAACAGAATATACACGAACAAACTAAGCAAACTCGCGCCGCACCACCACCACCGTCGTAGCTGTATCGCTATACGACTACGACTGCGACTACGATCCTGGACTTGCTAGTTCCCATCCCGGAACATGCTCCACATGCTCCTCATCCGCTGCACCTGAAGGTCAGTGAAACCCTCATAGCAGTCGTCAATGGAGTAGTCCATGTAGTTATGAATAGGATCACTTTCGCCAGCCTTCTGCTGGGCAGGGCAACTCTGTTTCTTGGGATCGGTGGGACAGCCATCGGTAGCGGTACTCTCGACGGGGGTATCGTCAATGTAGTCACCTGGGCCGTCGCACGAGTAGCCTTCGAAAGTGTGGAGCAGACCTAGCCAGTGGCCCGTCTCGTGCACGGCTGTCTTGCCCTTGTTGAAGCCGTCCATGAGACCGTCTGGCATCGTGTAGGCGTTGATGTTGCACCCGTCGCCTGCGTACACGGTTGCGTCACCCTTGCCGTTGCCAATGGCGCTGGGGAGTGTACAGCGGCCTAGCACGCCGCCGGACAGGTCGGTTTGGAAGTAGAGGTTGAGCGTGTTGTATGTGCCCTGGCGGAGCTGCTTCTTCATGTCCGTGTCGTCGTCTTTCTTGCCTACGGCCCACGCGTCGTTTGTGTTCCACGTCACGTTTTGCAGCTCGAAGAAGATGTTGTATGGGTTGTAAGCTGCGTTCATGGAATCCAGCTGTGCTTGGGGCATGGCGTTGGTGATGGAGTCTTTGGCGGCGTTGGTCATGACGATGTGGAAGATGGATTGGATTTTGACCGGGTCGTCGCGGGCAGCAAGCTCTGCAGCGCGGGCAGCCAGACTGCCTTTTGGTTTATCATCGTGCAGTTGCTGGATGGTATCCAGGAAGGATTGATCGGCGGACTGGGTGCCTGTGCCGCAGTCGAAAGTGTTGCCGCCTGGTGCGCCAGAGGGTTGAGGGTCCGCAGCAGATGCTAGGAGGCCTAGCGAGGCAAGGAAGAAGGGAGTGCGCATTGGAGCGGTTGGGTAGCTTGGGTTGCACGGAATGCAGACGAGTTGCTGAAGAAACTTGTGGGACAATTGCTCGCTGAGGAGAATGAGTGTGCTGAAAGCAAGCTGCAGAACTGATGTAGTGATGGCTGCATATTGAGGATAACCACGCGGCTTTTATTCTTCATCTCACAGATTTGGATCTGTTCTGGATTCCTGAAGTTCCAGAATGTCCATGTTGGTTTATTTTGGCGCCCGTCTGGATTCTTGCCTGGCCCCTATCAGTAGGATGAATGCGGCTTCATCATGAGACCTGTTTCGGTACCACGCTGTTTGACAGCTTTGACATGAAGCTTATTTCCTGGAGTATCAGACTAGTCAGTGCAAGGATGGTAGAGTAGTCAGACGAGTATGACATGCATTGACCAAACAAAAAAGACTATGATCCAGTCTCTCGCTCAAACACCAAAACTCCAGGCCTTCTTAGCCTCATGGTATCCATACAATGCCCACGACCCAGATCTTACTCATAATTCGGTACAGTCGCGAAAGAAGGGACGAGAAGAAACTAGACATTCTGACAACAAAGACGTTGTGGCGATACCTGTTACTACGCTCCACCAACCCGTCCGGTAGTCGTAGCCGTGCTAGGCTGATCACTGTTCCAGGTGAGGTAAGTGTGGTCTCCGAGTTTTCTGCATGATTGTCAGCAACCTAGAGCTGTTTGCGTACAGACTGGGGGCGACTGACCTCGGCTTGATGAGATGTGCGGCAAGGAACACGGCGCCCAGTAGGATACAAAGACCGCCGACGACAATGTAGGCGATGCCCAAAAACGGGTTCTTGCCACCCATAACGGTACGTGTGGAGATAAGGATGGACTTAGTGCCACTGTATGCCTGTACGGGAAAGCCTGGGAACATGTTAGCTAGTTGCTGACGCGCGTCATGAGCTGACTTGCGGTCGTAGATCTTTAGCCGGTAGGTACCGGCTTTCAAGACATCGTGGTCATTTCGCTGAGCGAGCTTGCTGAAAGTTGGGAGACCAGCTGTACGCATCCAGACTTGGAACGCCTCCCACGTGTGAAGGTCTGGGAGCTCGTCCAGGGATTCATAACTTCCATCGATGTACTGCTCCTGCCAGTTGGGCGGGGGGACAACGTCAGACGGCTTGTATTTTGTCTTGCCGTAGAGATCGCCCTCGTGAGCCCATGATGTACCGTTCGCCGTCATTTCGTACACTGGCGGGCTGCCTCCGTTCTGCGAGGGGTTCGATGCGTTCAGATTGGTAAAGGTATCGTTAAACATGGAATTCGCAATGAGACCGCAGGGGTAGTAGGGCTTGCCGTTGACGGCGTCCAGGGGCCCGCAGTCGCCAGACTCGATGTCGCTCACGGAACGAGCTGTGCCCTTGAGCTGCTCAATGTCGACGCTCTTTACATAACGTCGATGGTTCTGGTAGAAGTTGGTCAGGCGGTAGTAGAAGAGAATGGGCGGCTGGATGTCGTTGGGGATCTCGAAGCTGAGGATGCACACGCTGGTGTTCTGGACCCTGCCTGAGGGCCATGTGTAGTTCTCCCAGGCCTTGCCCCACTGCGGCTGCGACTTGACGGCCGTCTTGAAGGTGGCCGACACGTCGCCCGAGGGAATGTCGTCAAGTGTGCTTGGCGCCGAGGGGTCGAAGATGGCGTCGGTAAGGGGCGCTGAGGTGTTGCAGTTGGTGTAGTCAATCGAGATCTCCTGGACCTGTGGTGCATGTCAGTCGGTCGTCCCCTCTCCCTTTTGAGCGCACGACGAGGGCGCGAGCTTACCAGAGAGCTCGCATAGAGCAGCAGGCCACCGATGGGCGCGAAGATGATGCCGACGATGAAGAACAGCGGGAGGACCGTCTTCGGGGTCAAGATGGGCCTGTTGCCGCGCGGTCAGTTGCCAGTGCACGCCATGCCATGTCGACTCGCTCTCGATGCACACGTACTGCCATGCCTTGAGTCGCTGCTGCCGAAAGGCCGTGTCTGTGAATCCATCAGCATGGCCTCATCTCATGGTCGCATCGCTCTTCTGCGCGCGCGCCCAACAGCGCCCAGGCTTACTCGGGGGTCGTCTGCTCTTCGTCTTCTTGGTGTCCTGGCGGCTTGGGTCCTGGCTGGAGATGGAGTCGGTGGCCTCCATTTGCTGTGTCTGCGACATGTTGGCTAAATCTGCGCTGTTCCGCAGCAACGGGCGTGGGTGCAAGATTCGCAGTGTCGACGACGTTGCTTGCAGACACGGCGGACCAAATGTTACCGTTCACCGGTCGCCGAGGAGCCCCATTCCCAAATTAGCCACAAGCCACTGCCAGGCCCCCGCAGCTCCGCTGCCCGCTCACCGAGACCACCGAGACCCACCACCAACGCGTCCTGTGCTGATGCAGAGCTCAGAGCGTCCAACAGTCGCAACAGTTGTGTCATGATACCTCCAACAGGCATCACTACAGAGTGCATCAGGCAGGTGTTCAAGTACTGCATGCGCAAGGGTACATGGTCTTCATCATAATAGCATTGCCATTTAACAATATCTACGGACGGCTCAGGGTCCACAGGCGGACTACAACACATGTCGTGGAGGGGGGGTATCGCATGATGCAGACATAGGAAAAAGGATGGGAGTATTCACCAAACGCCGAAACAGGGGGGGGACTCATCCAAACCCTGGAAACCATGTCCATGCCGAATCCGAAAACCAAATCGAAAAACGCCGTCGTAAAAGAGGAAGACCGTCCAGGTCATTTCCGTCGTGCCGGCTGCGTGCTGCGTGACCCAGAGAAAACAAACCCACAACACCATATGCAAACGTGAATCACAAGCAAACAATGATCCGCCCGGGGACCTTGAGCACTCACACCAAGCCAAGTCGCGAAACAAGCACAGCACTAGCAGCTGCCTCTAGACGTGCTGACGAAAGTACTGGGCGTCAAACCAGCCGACTTTGTCGTAAGCCTGCCAGAGCTTGCTGGCCTTGTTGACGTCGATCTTGCATGCTTGCTGAGCGTCAGTTCGGCGGAACTCTTTGCCAATCTTGAGAGCGTTGATGCGAGCCTGGAAGACGCGTCGCTTGCTGCAGAGGTACGTCGCACAGCTGAGGCGAAGCGTCGAAGCGAGCTCCAGCTCAGCCTCATGCAGGAGGTGGCGATCGGCGTCGTCGGAAAGATCGAGCTTGTTGCCCTTCCACTCAGCCTTCAACTTCTTCTCGTTGCCCCTGAGTGAATCCAGAGGTGGCGAGTAGTCGGGAATGGCGTTGTAGTCAAGGTCATCGCGAGTGGTTGCGGGACGCGCTGACTTGGGCGAAGCACTGTCAATGTGCTCTTCAAAGGAGTTGAGGAGCTGGGCTTTGGGTGTGCGTTTGGGTTTGGGCTCACGGGCAGTGCGAGGGGCGGCCTTGGGGAGGGCAACCTTGGGCTGACGAGACCTAGGGGCTGGTGCAGGGGCGAGCTTCTTTGGTGATGGCCGCTTCTGGATACCACCAGCCTGAACAGCGGGCCTGCTGTAGCGCTCTTCGAATCGGCGCTCTTGTGCACGCCATGCCTTGTGCGCGTCCGGGTTCTTGAAGGCCTGCTTGAACACTGTGGCTTGGAATTGGGCGATGAGTTTGTAGTCGGCTTCAGCTGGCTTGCTTGGTAGCTGTGCGTAGTCGGTGGATTGCATGTGCTGAGAAATGGCGTCCTGGGTGGATTGCTGCGACGAAAACAAGGGCACATCTGGGGCAAGAGCACCAGTGGTCGAATCCCTGCGAAACAGCGGGGGGTCCAATGTGCCCTGCTCGCTACTGTTGTCCATGTTTTCCTTTTGGGATTGTGTGTCGAATGGCGAAATTGGTGGCGAGGCGTAGGCAGGCATCTTGAACATGGGGGGCTGTGCAAGACTGTGCTTGTTGGCGGCGGTGTCGAATGTAGGGTATTGCAGCGCAATGGATGGCATTGAAGTGCCAAAGGAGTTGGAACGCTCCATTTCCGGTGGGGAGAGGAGCGAGGAAACCGTAAGGCGGTTGCTCGGCGGTGATTTATGCACTGGGTTTGCCATTGTCTGTACGGGTGGAAACACCAAGTTTGCTGGCAAGCAATTGGGGGGGATTTGCGTTTTATAGTCGAGGTTAGGCAGCAGGATTTATTGTGCGTGGGCGATGGGTGAAGTATGGGCGAGTGGTGATTGGCGAATTGGTTGCTGGTTGCTGGCTACAATGGGTGGCGAAGCAGGCAGTGATATGGCTCGTTGAATCGTGGAACGCGGTGGAATCCAATTGACCGGCGAGGAGCTGCTTACACCATCTAACAGAGAGGCCGGAGATAGGACGAGACGAAGTTGAACCAGCGGAACCTTTGCAAGAAAGCCACGGGGCGGGCTGACTTATAACAAAATGCCTACTGCTAGGCTGCGACAAGGAGAGTCATCCGTCCTTTGAGACACTGCCGCCCACTGCGGCGAACAAAGAGGGTGTGTGGTTGGCGCGCGTGCCATGGTCCCCTTCAGGCATCATCACTCGCATTCACGGCCGTGGAAGGGCGACGAATAGGGATGCCCAATTGCAGGTGTGTGACCAGGGCCAACAAGCCAACAAGCGTGCGCAATGGGTCGCTGTCAGAAATGGATTGAGTCACTGTTGGGCTTGGTGCTGTTTGCGATGCGCTGGGTCGCTCCTTCCTGGGGGCGACGCTCGGGCGCTCTGGCCTAGCGAACACGGCTAGTCCCCTCGTCGGTGCATGCAGTGCCCGAACGACAGACCGCGACTCAACGTCGGCCATTATGCTTCGCACTTGACGCTTCACTTGCTCTGAAACGGCGTTTTGCCTGGTGCTTGTCGAGCGATCAATTGACTTCTGCCAGCTGTTGCGAGTCCTGCGAGACTTGGTCCGCTGCCATTGGGCGCCAGATCCTCGCCAGATCCAGCGTTTACGTGTCACAGCACTGCCTGATGTCCGCCGGTAGGCTGTCTACTATTGCTCCCTATTTGCGTCCCATGTATGCTCTAGATTCCCGGTCACCGCTTCCGTCATCTTACAGTTCAAGATGCCTGGCGTCTGCTCGACTTGCACGCTACAAGCACCCTACTTGCGAGCAGGCTGACCGCCATCCATGTAGAAAGCATGGTTCCACGCTCGCTCCACATTCCAGAGCCATTGATCTATGTATCATGTTCATGCAGTCTATGGCGCCATTGGCAAACTACCGCGCGACTTGCCAGGGAGCGAAGAGCCCAATTGCTTTCACTCCACCTGCCTACCGTGGCCGGTGGCGGTCTAGCGAGAGCTTCACTTGCAGAGTTCTCGCACACGGCAAACCTGCAGCGGCGCTGGCCGAAGTGGCCGCCCTCTTGCGCGACCGTCTGATCCCATTCGACCCATGGCTGGAGGTCTTGTGATACGGCTCCTAGAACAGTACCAGTATCATGCCTGGATGTGGTCATCCATACCAGCCACGGGGCTGCACGCAGCGCTCTACAGGGTTTACTGCCAGGTCGACATGTCTTGCAGCGAAACTGTGTGCCACACAATGCCCGTGTCAGTTGCCCGTCTGTCGTCTCTCCGCAATGCAATTGCTCAATTGCCAGCATGATGGCCCACGGGACGCACGCCCATCTCGTCATTTGCATGTGAAAATCGCAAGACCTGGCTGGTCAAGAAGGGCGAAACACCCGTCTCTGCGATCCGCGACTGGGGCGGTTCGCGCATCGTCCGCAGTTCCCTGAACAAGCAGGTCACGAGTCGTCTTCCATCTCACTCTGGCACACCATCTTTGGCAGCCCGGCACAGGCCACAGACGTCGGCATGGATGTTTACGGGGTGCTTATCACCCCTCCTGTGTGGGGTACGATAAGAAACGCGACCCCTCTTCCACACTCGACCTCGTCTGCAAAGGTGGGCTCTCTTGCGCTGTTGCCGAACCCTGGAAGCAGCTGCTCCCAGTCCTGAGCAAAGCCGCCAATCGCCGCACTCCAGCCGGCTTTGATCTTGTCGCGGTACCCCTCAATTGCATCCTGCGACGCCTGCAAGGCCAGCTGAGGGGCAAGCGCATCGTCTCCAGAGCACTTGTCGACACGGGCAATATACCCGCCACACATTTCCAAAGTCAGTCGTCAAGGTGCTGCATGCTGGAGGGAGGTATTCGATACGACCGTCCGGCCCTCTCCAGCCGTGGCTGCCGTGCTTCATTGTGGGAAATAGAACTGGGTATGCGCGACACTCTGCATCCGCGATCTGCACCCTGAGCACGTTGCGATTGCGTCTGCTGATAGGCCAATGCCACCAGATGACCCTGTCATCCGTCGCCGGGCTTGTACAGGATGCCACACCTTGGAGACCCTGCAGCGGCCTCCCAGCCTGCCGCTCATCTGCCTCAACCGCAGGATCGCTTGTCCAGACCCCTATAATCGTATTGTCAGCTGCAATCCTGTCATCTCCACATGGTCTATGCTATGTCGTCAACCCGTTGTTCCAGGGAACGCCGTGTGCCACTGTGGCAGCCGTGCTATCTATTGATTGATGCTCACCCCGCAACTCCGGGCCAGGGCCGGAACAGATGAACGCTGACTGTGTCTGCGAGCATATCCGTGTTGGCGTGGGCGAGCAGTGATGCTGATTTGTAAACAAGCAACAGTCAATTACATCAATCCCTCCCATCCGCCAAACGTCCTCGGACGATACAAACGTCCGACTATGACGACACCGGTGGTGCTCACATGAGCAGGCCGACTGTAGTGGGCTTCGGAAAGCGCTCTTGGCAATTGGCACTTGAATCTCCAACATCAGCATCACGCAATCAAGCGGTCGGTGGAGACAAGTTTGTCGGGGTTTCAAAATCAACGCGCAGCTTGAATGTCATCGTGCATTACCGTATTTGGCAGACGAAGTGGCGGCAGTCGTCACGTGGGCGCGCGCGTCGATTAAGCCTGCGCTACTGCAACAGCTCCAACTCCATCTCGGCTGTTCTTCGTCGCGTCTCCCTTCACCGACTTACGCCAGAACCAAACTTCGGCAACTATGCCAGAGCCTATCGGCCTGCAATGTCGAGCTCGACACTGCCCACGTCGCGCGACTTCGTAACGCAACTGCTAAACTCGTTGCCTTTGCTTCCGCACCACGACGCAGATGCCAATCCGCTCAATGATGCGCCGGACGCAGTGAAGAAGCAGATTCTCTCCCTGCAGGTCCTGTTCCCGAATGAACTCCTCCCAGCACTAGACCTACTGGACCGAAAGCTCATCACTCGCTTTCTCATCAGCAATGCCGAACCACCACCCATAAACTCGCAGATGCAGACGAGCGACACGTTGTTAAACAACACTAGCAGCCCCGACACACCAATAACACCCCCTCCACCACCACCGCAGAACCATTCACATTCTGGCGACACAGTCCACTACGTCCGCTCAGCCCAGCAACGCTCCTCCCGCTACAGCACCTCGTACGACAGCACCACGTCCTACGAAGTGCGCTTGCAGGCATGGAACTGCACCTGTCCCGCCTTTGCCTTTGCTGCGTTTCCGCCCGTCCATGCTGAACCACAAGTGTCTAACTACACACCACCGTCTGCTTCCACCGACAGCAGGGACGTTGACGTAGCGGAGGAAAGGGAGGCTGTGGAGTGGGTTTTCGGCGGCGTTAGTTTGGGCGCGGGTATGCCTCCGGTGTGTAAGCATCTGCTGGCATGTGTGTTGGCGGAGCGATGTAGAGGCGTGTTTGGAGAGTGCGTGGAAGAGAGGAGGGTTGGTGTTGAGACGGCGGCTGGGTGGGCTGCGGGGTGGGGAGGTTGGTGAGTGTGGACAGTGAATGTGTGGTTGGTCGTTCTGGAGGATGGCTGCGTAAGATGCTATACCCGGCCGTGGCAGCGCGGCTTGTCTGTGTGGCAGAAAAGGAAACGAAATCAGTCAGAACATGTTTGGCTTTGTATGTGATCTTTTGACGTGATGCATTATCGTCTCGAGTCTATCATGTCGTAATGCCATGTGTCTTCGACTCTGGCTGTCTGCCTGGTGTCGTCTGTCCACCTTTCCCTAGATGCAGGGGCATGTTTCTATGGCCCAACACGGCGCTTCGTATCCTCATATCCGCCTAGTTTCCTGATCCCCTTCATGGCTTCTTCTTCTCGTCCTTGCCCTTCTCTTTGCTCTTGTCACCCTCCTTCGCCTCGCCATTTACGCCGTCCGCCTTCTTGTCCTTCTCACCGTCCTTGCCCTCGTCCTTCTTCGCCTCCTTGTCCTCTGCCGCCTGCTTGTTCTGGATCTTGTTCTCGATCAAATCGTGGAAGGCTGTGATGGCGCGGATCAAACTCGAGAGGTAGATGGCCATGAGTTGGTCGTTTGTCTTGATGCTCATTGCGCGTGCAAGCTCGCCGTTGTCGATGGCACCCGCTGCGCTGGCTGCTGCGCCGACACCGTTGGTGGCTCCGCCGACTGGTGTGGGCTTTGGTGTTGACAGGTTCGGGAGGAGGTTGAATACGTCTTGTAGGTTGCCCAGAATCGCGTGGTTCACGGGCAAGTCTTCGTCGAGGACCTTTTGCAGGTACTGCCCGATATCGCGCAGTCGCAGGTGCAGGCCTTGCAGCGACTGCAATTGTGAGGTGATGCGAGTGGAGAGAGTGCCGACTGCGACGTCGCGGATGTCACGGAGAAGGTGCTCGACACCAATCTCCTCTGCTTCTTCGGCTTCGATTATCGAGGGGGTGTGGACAAAGGTCTTGGAGGTTGTTGTGCCGTCCTAGTATCATATGAGTATGGTAGCGGTGAATCAGGTACAGCTGAGACTTACGTCCTTGATCTCCTCGACGGCAAAGTAGGCGTCTGTTGGCACGCCCACCTCCTTCGGCTGTACGTCGATGATGACGAGCAGCGGGTTTGGTGTGTAGCGCTTGAACAGCTCGTTGACCTCCAAGTCGGATGCGCGCAGCTTGGGCCCTGTGTGGTACCAGCCGATGAGCTTCTCGCGTGCGTTGATCTTCTTGAACATGTCGTTCATCGACTCGACGTAGTTGTGGTCCAAGAACCATACCGACGGGTCCTTCTCGTCCTCCTCAAACGGTACTGTGCCTGCTGTCAGCTTCTGTTGTGCCGGACACAAGGGTCCCGCCCCCGCTGTGACGTGCAGGCGGCGAACGGGCGGTCTGGCGTCTACACACCTGCGAAGCTGTTCGACACTCTAACGTTCTTGCCATCATTCTGTCCCAAGAGAACACCGACTACTCGTTTCCGTGTCCCCTTTGCCTGACGGCCATAGTGATCTGCTGCCGAGAGGAGCACGAGCGGCGCAACCGAGACGGTGCGGGTCACGAGTGACAGCGTCTCTGCTGTCGTGGCGGGCATCGTCGATGTGTGCTGTGCTTCTGTACCGTGGAGATGGGGAGGCGGTGTAGCAAGTCTAAAAGAGGCGGCGTTTGTTGGTGGCGGGCGAGTTTGCGGATGGGTGTTGATGCGGCTCTGTGATGCTCACCAAGTTCGGAATACGTGCTAGGTACTGGTCCGAGCTTTAGCTCCAGACAGGTACTCGTCCAAGTTCTAGTGATTGTGCTTCACCATATTTGAACCTACTCACGCTCTCTTAGGATACTCTTAAACCGGTTGCATGTGAGAGTTTTCAACAAGAATCGAATCAATGAGCTGCAAACGGCTTCACTCCAACATCCAAGTGTATAAGGATCATGTCATTACATCGACGGTTCAAGCATACAAAGTATCTGGTATCTAAGAAGTTACGTGCAGCACAGAGATAGAAAACACACAAAAAACAAAGTGCAGTGGTTTCACAGCGTGGTCGTCGAGAAATAATACTGGTCCCACAAGAACTCGTAGTCCTCAATAACACCGCCGGCAATGTCGAGGAGGGGCTTGCTCTTCAGCTTTCGCGTGATGGCATGAATCCAGGATCTACGTCTGTCAGTCAAGATTCGCAAAAAGAGAGGGGTTTTCTTACTTGGTGATGTTCTCGTAGAAAGCGCCGCGCATCGTCCACCACCCAAGTGCCCAAGCACGCTTCTTCAGCTCCTCCCTTTCGAGACCAGTCAACCCCCGCAGCCCACCGGCCAGACGCTCCTGGAAGTCTTTCTTTGCGAGCTGCCGTGCACCGTACTCGATGCTAACACCAATCAGCCAAGGCCGCCAGCTCTTCCTGTCGCCACTGAAGTGCTGCATGGCTAGCGCATACGCGACCGGTCTCAGGATGTATAGCGCTTCCGCCAGCTCGCCCTTTCCACTGACACGGTGGAGCAGAGCCTTCGGGGGCTTGATGTCGTCTGCTGTAAGCACCTTGGATAGCAGGTAGTTCGAGATGTCTGATGAATCAGGTAGGCTGGGCATCGACAGCCCTGTCCTCGGCATGGTCCAGTTCTCAGCCTCCACCGAGCGCTCACTGGGCGGGGTATCCATCCCATCTGCAGAAGCCGACGAGTCTTCCAGCGAGCTTGGATCAATCTCTCGTTGCGGCAAAGACGGCGACAGCAGTGGCCGTGAATTTGTCAACCGGAGCAGCAGCAGTCGACAGACAGCCTTGATGATCTCCAGCAGCACCACCACTCGCCATCTCATCTTCTCGCCTTTCCTCTTCGCCGCCATCTCCCACAACAGTTCGGTGTACTGGAGCATCTGGAGGACAGTCGCGATGCGCTTGTACGTCGGCGACTTCTCAGTCCAGAACTTGGTGTAGCGGTGGTGCGGGGTGAGCGGCTGTCGGCGCGTGCCAGGCATCTGCGCCATTGCCTTCGCGAGGAGGGTGTCGTGGTACAACGAGAGGCATTGCACACCGCAGTGCACTGTGAGGTGTTAGTCAAGCCTGTCTGCGCAAACGAGCGGAGGTAGCGTACGTGATTCAGATGCGATCTCTGATTCTCTGAATCGTCCTGGTCGATGTTAGCCTCCTGCCAGAGTGAATGCATGATCGTAGACATGTACCAGGGATGATGTATGTCAGTGATCGCAGCGCCGACTCGATCTGTGAAACGGCGCTGCTGTTCTTGGTGATGAAGTCAGAGTACATGCCCAGCCACTTGGTAGGCTGCGACAGCACCTCGGTCGCGCTGTGCGTCGCTTCTTGAATCGTCATCGCGGTCGCATCCGTCGGTAGATGGTTCAGTGACTAAGTTGGCTCCAGAACATGAGCTGGTGTTGAAGGGATGTCCTGCCGACTGGCGCGATGTCCAATGCATGGGGTGAAGTCATGTCGCGTGGCTGCCGAGGTCCGGCTTCCCCAGACCCATCCACTCCACGGCGCCCAAAGCTCGACGCTGCCACACGTACAAGGGGGGTGCCTGAACGGATGGAAAATACGAGTTGCCACACCCGGGGTTTTCTGGTTGTAAAAGATCAGTAGATGCTCAGTGCAAGCAACTCGTATTTTCCATCCGTTCAGGCACCCCCCTTGTACCATGTGACAACGCGCTCTACAAGGGGGGTGCCTGAATAAGTGAGAATACGAGCGAGCTTGCACTGAGCATTCAGTGATCTTTTACAAGAGGAACACCCCAGATGTGGCAAATTCGTATTCTCACTTATTCAGGCACCCCCCTTGTAGATCATCGTCTCGCGTTTTGGTCATTATCAGAGCTGCGCGCCGCTCATCGTATTGGTGGTTCTATTTCAGGCCTACCTCGCGAAGTTATATTGGCTCTCACGTTGCAGAATCCCAAAACACATATTTTCTCCAAATTGTGGAAGATCGTACAGAGAATTTCAAGTATTTACAATACTTGAAATTCTCTTACCCATTAAAGGCTGCTGCCGAAATACTAGTGAAGATCTCCAGCTTCCTGGAATGTGAAGAGACAAGGTCATCTCCGCCCTTCTAAACTGCACAAGACATTGTAGACAACATCGATCAAGCAATAAATGACAATTTCCAGACGAAGCCTGTCCTCACACGCAAAGCCCTTTTTCGAAGTGCTCCCTAAATAGGGCGGTCAAATGCTACAAAGTTACACTTCTGACGGACATGTGACTACGCGTTTTGCTAAGACGCGAGACCATACTCTTTTAAGTCCTACATCGGCCGTGTCCGTGACAGCTGCTACTCACCAGTGCGAGATTTCTAAGCACAATCTCTCCTCTGGTGCCTGATCATCAGTAAACGTAAAAGTCATAAGAACGACTACACAGTTGAAGCGGAGAGACGGACATCGAAGAATTTGCATCTACTCGCAAAACCCATCTCACATTACGCGTTTCTAAAGACAGCCATCTCAGCCACTCAAAATGGCCACGACAACACCCACCAGGATACCAGTTCCTCAAGTCGCCATTCCCCCAAGCCAGGAACCACTCTTCACCGCAATAAACACATACGTCCACACCTACATGTCCCAATACGACAACTCGCACGACTACCAGCACATCCTCCGCGTCCTATCAAACGCAACCCGCATCCTGCGAGACGAGCTAAACGCCACCCGCCCCCGCCCCTACGACACCACCAGTCTCTTCCTCGCCGCCCTCCTGCACGACGTCGGAGACCACAAGTACGCCAACCCGGGCACCGACACGGCCACCCAAGTGCGAACCATCCTGCTGGACCACGGCGCCGATGCGTGCCTCGCTGCGAAAGTGCAGACTATCGTTACCCACGTCAGTTACACCAACGAAGTGCGCGATCCGCAGTCTGTCGTCGATGTTCTGGCATTGCACCCGGAGCTGGCTGTCGTGCAGGACGCGGATCGTCTTGATGCTATTGGCGCTATTGGAATAGGACGATGTTTGTCGTTTGGGGCTGCCAAGTTTCCTGAGCAGTCGATGGGGCGCGCGATTGATCATTTTGAGGAGAAGCTGTATAAGCTTGAAGGTATGATGAAGACGGCGAGTGGGAAGGATATGGCGAGGAGGAGGACGGATGTGTTGAGGGGTTTTGCGAGGGAGTGGAGGGAGGAGGAGGCGTTGAGTTTTGAGCTGCGTTGAGACGGATTAGGTGTTTGGAATGATGAGTTACTCGATCATGGAAGAGGGGGGAATGTAGAGATCTGTCATTGTAGCTGTAGTAGGACTACCATAGCCCGCTACTCAGTCAAACACTATATCCTCTATCTTTTCAGATCTTCTTTCGTATTTCCGTCTTCACTTGTGAAATTCACATCTGTATGTCCACTACGATGCCACGTCGCAAGCAGCACCCCGTACTACCTACACTTGTGCTTGACATCCCTTATGAGTGCGAGAACGAGTAACGGGGATGGAGACGAGCCATGAGTAATGTTAGCTGCCTGTTTTTGGGCTAGATGAAGTTGTAGTGTGTACAGCCTACATGCTCGTACGGTACCAACGAGATGTCGTCCAGTGCCAGTCAATACACAATCAAATTGCAATCCATACTGTACAGGAGGTGACCAAACTAAATAATTAAAGATCTGTAGTAATATAGTAAAGAAGCCTAGAGACCCCTAGACAGGCGCTGGCTATCGCAAGTTGCTACTACCATTGGCCCTGTTGTCACCAGCGCCGTTCGTTGGCGGTGTCGCAAGTTGCATCGGGCTAGGCTGACCGCCCTCCCGCAAGGCCAGTTTCCCGTTGGAGGACGTTCCTTCTGTAAACGATCCCATCGATCCATCATCCATGGGTGTAGCGTCGGACTCGTCTACCTCCATCGGCATGTCGTCCATCGGCGGTGGTGGAGGCGGAGGTGGCGCTGGTGGCTCATCTGTCCGCGAGCGGAGATTGCGAGGTGAGCCATCTGCTTCGTCTTCCCTCTTGCGCTTCAGCTCCGAAGAGGAGTCGTTTGGTGAAACGTCCATCTCAGCTATGGCTTCCAAGGGGTCGTCTATATCGATCTGGGGCGTGTCGGGTGTTCCACCCTTATCGTCCTGTGCTGCGTCTCCACGAGCTGTTCTTGCCTTCTCACGTTCATCCTTCTTCTTCACTGCCTTGTCTAGGAAATCTTTCACGTAGTTCTTGACCGTCTTCTCATGTTTCGAACTGAGCTTCGCAGCGGGGTCCTTCACGCGCCCGGACTTGTAGTCACCTCTGACAAGCTTCTTAGCCACCTCTTTTGAAAGGCGCTTGAGGTCGTCCTTCTCGAGCTTCTTCCGGTAGTGTGCAGCTACGGACATGACGTGTGGAGAGAGCTGTGATAGTTAGTTATGTTCGAGCTTTTGCATATAGTGTACTTACAGTGGCCTCGTAGATCCTCTCCTGCTTCTCTTGGGGTAGACTACGCCACTTCTCGCTCTTGTGTTTCCTGTCCTTCGATTCATCGGCAGCAGGCTGTGGGGTCGTCGAAGCTGATGGTATGGTAGGGGTGACGTTGGCGGTGATGCTGGAGATGATGTCTTGCAGGAGTTGCGTGTCTGTCTTGGATTTTGGTGGCGGCGGCGGAGGCTGATTTGCTGGCATAGTAGGTCGCTGCCACTGCGTAGTTCCTGAAGAGTTATAATAGTAAGTTGAGCCATTGTCAGAATTGGCCTGGAACCAGCCGGGAGGTAAAGGATTGAAAGGCCGCGATCGAGGTGCCGGACGAGGGCCTTGGAAGAAACCACTGGCAGGCCCCCTCGGTGCATTCACGACTCGAGGACCTGATGGAACATTCAAGCTGGCTGGCCCTTTGGGCGCAGCTACAGTCGACGGAGATTTCGACCTAGACCTTGATCGCTCTCGACCTCTCTCGCGACGTTCAAAGTGGTTCTCAGTACGGACAGGTGTGCTTGCGTTAGGATCCCTCTTCATGCGTGGTATCCGGTAAGCAACCTCCAGCTTACTCCACGCTGCGAGAAGCTTATCTGCAGACTCTTCTACGCGCTCGTCTCCACAGCTTTTGAGCTTTTCAACCGCCTCCTCAATCTTCGAGTCTTGAATTTTATTTCGAGTGATGCGCGGCAGCTTGTGCAGAATATCCAGGATTTGCATGACAACATTGAAGTCGTCCATCCAGGTGGTCAGAGTCTTCTTGAAAGTCTCGTAACCGTGCATACGAATGATACGGTGGCCGACTTTGTCGTTGTCACTTTGCTGTATGCGGCTGAGGAGCTTGACGGCAATCCACTTCTCTGTGCATTGTCGCAAAGCTGCCATGACCTTTGGTACGCCATCGTCTTCGAGTGATCGTGGCTGCAGGTCGTTGACATACTCCTCATCATCCTCGCTAACCTTCTTCTTACGAGCTTTCTTGGTGTGAACCGCTGTATCCCAGCCATCGCCGTCATCAATGCCGAGCGCTTCAATGGTCGCGTGCGAGAGCTTGGTAGCGTTGTCGGACTGGGTCTTCCCACCAATGAAACCCGAGCAGTTGGGCTCACCGCAGTAACAAGGCTGAGGATCCGCTCCATATCGATCAACGTTGTAGTTGAATACCAGCTCCTCGCCTGCCTTGACTTTTCGCTCAGCGAAGATGCCCATACGCAGCTTGTCGCCGACCACCCATTTGTCCACAAAACAGTTGGGGTTACAAGAGTGGTTGCAGAACCGCCCCAGGTTGCCCTTTTTGGTCGCATCCACAAACTCGCCTTTTGTCAAGGACATGAAATAGAAGTGCTTGATGCCCTCCTGGTCATACTGGATCATGCGGCGACGAAATGTCCGCTCATCTATGACTTCGCCAATGTATTCGAATATGAAGTCTCCAGGCGCAAGTTCTTTGTTGGCTCGCAGCCCAAAGCCTTTCTTCTCCGTCTTGATGACTGCAACATCGGCGTATTGTTTGCGTTGGAAACGTTGGTTCTGGCACTTCCGTCCGCAGCTGCAGTCACCCACACACTCCATCTTGGTGGCACGGTTGATGCAGTCGGAGTCTTCGCCGCAAGCATGGTTTCGTCTTTCAACGGCATCTGTTGTGAATATCGTCAGCGTCTCGCCAAGTTGCAAAAGCGATGAGAGAAACACCTACCCCACTCTTCGCTGCAGTCGCACTCTAGGGCCGGGTCGGTTGTGCCGATGTATTTGTTCGAGTAGGTGCATTCCGGGAGAACGGCAAACGTCTCCTTGGCTGCCTCGGTGGAGTCTGGGAGATCGAGGTAGAGCGGTGGCGGGCGCGAAACGACCTTTTGCGAGGCGCTGCGCGAGAGCTTGAGGGCTCTGCCCCCTGGCCCAGGCTCCATCTTCAGCACAATATCCCCTCCAACAAGCTCCTCTTTAGTGCTGTCGGCTGGCGACGAGGCCTCGGAATCGTGCTTTGGCATGGGCGACTGGGACTTTGATCGAGAGGACTTGAGCCGGGCCGGGATGGCAGAAGGGGTTGCGGCGTCTACGTCCTCGGCCTTTACTTGGATGCCCTCGCTCTCACCCGCGCTGAAGGTGGCGCCTTCCTCTAGCTTCATGTCGCGCAACTCGGGCCCGAGGCGCGCTGTCTTCTTCTCGCCTTCGCTGTCCAACATGATGGGCGACCGTGGCTGCGGGAGGTGTGGGGGACGAGCTGGAGGTGGAGAGTGAGGAGTTCTGGTCCTGGAAAATCAGACGCTAGTGCTTCTACACCGCAGGAGCAAGCATGCGCTCCCTCACTGCATAGCAGCCTGCACGCAAGTAGACAAACGGGAGTGCACTGACGCTGTCCTCCCCAGGCTGAAGAAATGCTGGGCGGGTGCGTCTAGAAACGCGATGGGCTCGAGATTGACCGGGGGCAAATCTTCGCTCTCTCGTTGCTGGCCTATGTTCCCAAGTCGAGTCCTCCTATATGCCTCTACACTGGAATCGCATGTCGCGCGCGACAACGTTGATATTGTGGAGAGAGCGCTTGCGGTAGGGGCTTGAAGGTGAAGCTGTCGACATGGAGATGCACGATTCGTGACGGTCGATGGAGGCTTGAGGTGCGGCAGACTCTTCCCTGTGGACGTGGCGCAAAGGAGCGCGCCCTGTGGTTAGCAG
The DNA here is from genome assembly GCA_004011705.1 of Ascochyta lentis. Lineage (NCBI taxonomy): Eukaryota > Fungi > Ascomycota > Dothideomycetes > Pleosporales > Didymellaceae > Ascochyta > Ascochyta lentis. The sequence continues at coordinate 314,061 of RZGK01000002.1, forward strand.
TCGCAGTGAAGCTGTGCTTCGGCCGATGTATAGCTGTCTATTGCGCAGGCTGTCTGGCTGTGAACACACGGCAACACCGTGTCGTGCTGGTTGAAGGTGCTGTTCGCAGTCGCCCTAATTCGGCTAAAGCCGAGGCGCGCTCTTTCCGGCCTTTTCCAACTTCAACCTTATAACACGAGGATAGCAATTGGCTGCATCTGCCACCACATCTCTCCTCTGAGCCTTGTCGCCCTCATACCTGCATCGGGGCGGTTTCCTCAAGACAAAACTAGCAATCTGTTGGAGGCTAACACACACGGATGAGCACAACCACTACTTGTTGGAATTCTGGATACTCGAGTAGATTGCTATCCTCCAAGCTAAGTTCTAATCTGCACAAACACTACGATATCACTGCCTCTAAAAAGAGGTGGGTGAGAAACCTGAGCGGAGAGATGATGTCTCCATCTTACACAGAGGCCACCAACACAGCGAATCTCTGCCCAAAGTAGCACAGTGAACCTGGATCCTGGCAACGACTACACCTAGAGATCCCACGTCCTTTCAACCAAGTACTGCATCACTCAATCGGTGTGATTCATAAACATTCAGAAGAGCTGTCCTGATACAGTGATCCATAAACGTGACCTGGCCCTTTGTTGAGCGCCGTTACCAAGCGTATCCTCCGCCCTCATCGTTACCCTCATCATTGCCGTTCCATTCGTCATCGCCACTGGGTTCGGCGTCGAGAAAGTCGGCTTCAGCGTAGATCTCTTCTCGTGGTCGGAAGTTGTCAATGCGGAAGATCACGGTGTGACATCGGCCCTGTACGAACAACATCTTCTCATCTTCTGCTTCCTGTTCTGATTCGGAATTTTCCGACTCCTCGTCATAGCTTGTGTTTGCCTTGGCTCGTGAGCGAAGGCGCGTCGAGCCCCACTGCTGGTCCTGCTTCTTGCGCCCAGACAGGAGCGGTGCATCGCTGTCACTCTCCTCTGCGGCGCGGGCTTTTATGATCTCTTCTGACACGCCTTCGATGAAGGAGTCGACCTTGTCTTCCTCTTCAATCTGCGGTTCTTGGTTTGGCAAAGGACCTTGATCTTCCTTCCACAGCCTGTAAGCTTTGAGCGATGCAAGGTGAGGATTTGGGGGCTCCCATTTTCTGGCAAACACTGTCTGGAAAGTAGCAGTCCACTTCCTCCTGAACTCTGCACGCTGTCGCCAATCGGTATCGACCATGGCAATAATGGTAAGGTCCTGCAAGCTAGGCAACTCTTCAGCCGAGTCTATCAAAGACTGAAAGAAGTTACTAGCCGCGATCGAGTCCCATTTACGTAGATACTGCATGTCGAGTGTGCGCAGAGTGGTGGGCCAGGTGGGGACCTCACTCTCGCCAAGCAAAGCCTCGTAAAGAGGCTCGTTGTCGGACGACATGACGAGGGAGCTATAGTAGGTCGTATCCATCCGTAGAACCTCTAGTTTAGGGCACGACTGCTTCAAGTCGACAAGGAAAGACAGGTCAAGAGCTTGGTTGTGGTGAAGCACAAGCTCCTCCAAATGTGTGCCATGAGTTGCTAGAAAGCTGGAAAACACATCTGAGAGGAGTTCTCCACAGTTGACGATGCTCAAGCTGACGAGATTCGTCGGCAACAATGGTAGAAGGCGGCCCCTAACGATGCCACAGGTCTCAAAGGCAAGGGACTTCAGATTGGGCAGGACGGCTAACGCAGAACCAACCAGTTCTTCCACGGTGGGCTCTGTGTTGGCTTCGTTCTCATCGTCTTCTTCGCGAGAGGGCTCTGGGTGGTATTTAACGAGAGTGAGTTCGCGCAGGCTTTGGAACGCGTGATCGCCGTGTATGCTCTTCATCCACAAGGGACCATGCTGACAAAACGTGCTGTTCCAGCGCCAGCTGCGAAGTCGCAACTCGGACTCACGCAGTGCTGCAAAAAGCTCGTCTGGATAGACCCACCGACGTACTCGCCGCAATCGTCCACGGTAAGGTGGTCTATCGACAGGGTCGAATATGTCAATTTCGCGAAGCGTAGTCAACGACCGGACAAGCGCCGCTAGGTCAGCAATACTGTGTGTTGGATCTGTCAATGTAGACATTTGGACAGCATCAAGAGTTAGTCGTTTTGGCATCACTCGGTAGTCTTCGTGCGCTTCGTCTGGAGGTTGTATGAGGTGGTGAACGAGGGTCTTCCGGGTCTGCCTCACAGCGAATATCGGTGGGTCACGATAGAGAGCTGTCAGAGCTGGTTTTGTGAATGTTGAGCAAATGCGCGCCACTTGGACCAACCAAGATATTGACGCTGTAGGTCTCATGTTCTCGTCGAGCAGGGGATGAGACGCATACACAAAGACTTGAAGGAGGATGTGGTATGGTAGAGACTGCCAGGCGGGTTTGTGTCCGTCGGAAAGGACCAAGGGAGTTTCTGCCGCTGCATCTGGTGCCCGGTTGGGCTTTCGTTTTCGGCCTATTACCAGCTTTTGCTTTGGACGACCTCGTTCCCTACCCATTCTACTCCTCTGAGGGTGCGGCGACGGAGCTGTCCTTGCCCTCGCCTGTCGTTGCGATGTCCGCACATGCTCATCAGGGACCTCAAAGTCGGCATCAGGGTCCTCGTCTTCATCTGAGCTGATGTCCTTGTATGAGACCCTGCGATGTCGTCTAGTTCGCGACTCTTTGTACTTCTTCCTCGAGGGTTCGGGCTCAGGAGACGGGTCTGGGGTAGTCTGTCGACTCGAGTCGTCATCATTGGCTTGGTGCCTGGCAGATCGTCGAGATGGTGCCGTGCGCTTTCTCCGAGGTGTTTGTTCGTATCCAGCGCTTTCAGATAAGCCCTCGTCACTGCTTGGTTCTTTGTATGACACTGTGCCGCGCTTGCGCTTCGTTGTAACGGCCATGGTTGTGCCGAACTGTGAGTGGTTGAAGATGAGAAGCAGATACAACGAGTAGCCTGAACCCAGACGGCTATCGAGCCAAGAAATCACGGTCGCATGTATTCATAGAGCAGTTCACCACAGCAGTTGGGTGTGCGCCGAGTGAAGGTGATGCGTGAACGTCCAAACAGTGAAGGTGAATGCGGTCGTCCGAGTAAGAGAGGCGACATCATTGTACGCTAGTGGATCGCCGATAAATCCGGGACCATGCGCATCGCGTGCCAAGCGGCCATCTTCTGTGTTGTATTTGGCACTTTAACAGGGACAAAAATATACATAGTATTCAAAACACACTGGCTACTACAGAGGTACTCGCCGCACGGCTCGTTGTCAGACGTTGCGTCCGCCTGTACAAGACTATGACCGTACTCCCTTTCTTCCTGCTTGTGTTTTCGTAAAGGGATTCGTTTCTGTAGAGTATTGCTGGAACTTAAGTTGTAGGAAGCAAGAGGCAAACCAAGCTCCAACTCTCGATCACTTGGAGCGCAGATCTGAACAGCCTCGCGAACACATGGTCCGTGACACTGTCACTACTGCCTACCGCTCTACCTACAAATCTGGACTCTGTTACGATACGCGAGAAGGATTCGCACACATCGAATGTTTGAGTTGCTCAGTGGAAAAAAAGTAAGTCGGGATTCTCTCCATCGGCCCGCGATTGCGCTCCAATGCCCTGGTCGCTGGAATTGCCATTTCGGCTACAGCGCTTGGGCGTGTGCAGAGTTACACAGCTAGCAGGTGAGTACAAGGTAGCATTGCAATGGTCGCTGGGACAAAGTTTATGGTTCAGCATGTCTGAGGTATAAATGGAATCATTCTCATGTCAACATGCCGCCCTGCTGATGCTCATTCCGCGCGCATCTCCCTATTTATCCTCGAACCGCCAGCGACATCGTCGGCCCGCCTCCAAGGGGATCACTTTCTGTTTCCATGTAATCGCTAACTCTTCCAGTTCTGGCGTCATGTACCTCCTTTTCTCTGTGCAGTAGCGTACATACGCAGCAGCGCCGACTGCATGCAAGAACATGCAGGTCGAGTCATTTCCCAGCCAATCTTTTTCCCCAGTCCGCCACAACGAAGACACCCCTATAAACGGTAGCTCGTAATGACGGCCGCGCGCTTAGACGGAGGATTTGTCGCGCGCCCTGAGATGTGAGTTCGTGACTGAAGTAAACGTTGTATACTGCCCCTGCATCTGTAAGGCGCCCGAAATCGCGGTGGAAAGGCAAGCGTGGCACCGAGCTTGTACCCAACTTGTAGGGTGAAACAAGATCTTTGTCTGTGTCGCATGGGCTGCTCTTGACGTCGTCTAAGCAGCCAGGCGCAGGGATTCCAGCCACCTCTTTTCCGCCCTACTTGTCAGGCTGCAGCATGTCCATGTCGTGAGAGGGCAGGTTTCAAAGTTTGACTGGACAGCAAAAGCCGTGCGTTGGATTGCAGAACCGAAGTGTAACCTAGTACAGGATAAGGCTCGCTGAACATGTTGCCGATACTGGGACCAAAGGTGCCAATAGGCTGCGATTGAAATCTTGTATTGATACTCTATTGGTAAAGGTGTTTGTACAGAGGCCGTGAAAGAAATTGGTGCGCAGTGTGATGGGACAAGGCCCGTGTATCATACATATCGCGAGAAGAATGGCTAGCAAAGATATGCCGAGCCAGTGGATACCAACTGATAGAGTCCTCAAAAGTCGTAAGTAGTAACAATAAGACATTAGGGGGTCTGCTTTTTCACATCTCAGCGTTTGCACAAAGCGTTGAAATGCAATGCCAACCCGACGAAGTGATATGGCTGGACAAGAAGCTGGGGGCCAAGTACAGATGCAAAAGCAGAAGCTGGAAATCGATGCTGCAAAGAAGACGCAAAAGAAAGTTGTAAGCGATACGCGTAACTGGAGTTCGTGATCGTGTGCAGAAATTTGCAGAGACCGTGCAGAAGACCGCCATAAAATATGTATCGGCATAATGTGGTCATCGTAATGGCGTGAATGTCGTCGAATGCTTTCAAATCAAGATTGCCGCCGTAAGTGCTTTTGAGACGAAGGAAACGCTTTCATATGCCGACCGTGTCTTTAAAAGAGTGAGGTGTCGTGGTTCGTGGCTGACCCTCTTCCATCCCTTCCATTCGCGTGTCTCTGTCTCTAGAGCCCGCTGAAGATGGCAAGGGCGCGGAGATGGGCGTAAAAGAAGAGTATGCGTGACTGCGATTGTGATCCGCAGATCCATAGGCAAGAGGAGACTGCATTTCGCTGGAATGTCGTTGAGGTTTCTCTAGTTCTAATGGCTGAGGGCGTGCGCGCCGTTTTTTGCCCGAAGATGATTCAGAGCTTTGTTCTGTGTGAATCTGGTGTTGTGGGGTCATGGTGTTCGTGGGCAGAGCATGCATCATCGCTAGCGGTGGGGTTTGCGCTTGTGGTCGTTGTTCTGGGCTGGGGCCAGAAGAAGAAGGTTCTGGCTGGGCCGTGTTCGATTGTCGCCCTCTTCGTGGAGGGGGATAGACTTCGCCGCGTGCTGCCGCCTCCTGCGCCCTCTGTTGGGCTTCTGCCTTGGTTGGTCTCCCCCGCTTCTTCTTATTCGCAGGTTCGTTGCCAGCATTGTTTGAGGACGCGTACGCAGGGCCGCCGGCGGAGACATATTCGCTGGCATATGGGTGGGGTGGACGAGGTTGCAGGAGGCGACCGATTGGAGCAACGTCGTGCGAGTGAGGACGTTTTCTAGCAAGTTCGGAGCCAGGGTACATGCTTGGATTTGGTAACGCAGGTCGACCATAGCTAGTCGAAGCGAAGGAATTGGCAATGTCACCGTAAGCTCTCTGACATGCGTGGACTGAGCGGCCTGAGAGGGGGAGGGAGGTTAGCACACCAGTCAAGTTGCGACAACATTGTCACTGGGGCTCAAGTAGCTTGGGGTGAAGCGCAGAGATTGTATGCACGTACCAGAAGGTAGGGCCATGTCGTTCCACCGCACCTGAATCTGGTTGTCGCGAATGAAGCTATAGAGGACATGAGAGGATACTGGAGCGGCCTTTAATATCTCGGCAAGTAGGTATACCTAGTGAAGGAGGTCAGTTCAATTTCCGTTCAGACCGCGCAAGATGGCATGGTGGGCGCGAGACAGCGATACGTACCTTCTCATGTTCCGTCCATTGTCGCTCTGGGGCGGGCTGCTCCATGTTGTGACTCTCGACTAATGCCCGAGGGCAGGTGTCGATAAGAAGTAGTCACGAGGAAAGCTAGTTAACTGCACGCAGACAAATGGAGCATCGAACGATCACAAGGCCGTATGGTAAGTGCAGAAAGCGGGCGCGAAACACCCTCGCGCGCGGTTGAACGACAGGACCGACAAGGAACAGAACAAACGAGTCTTGAAACGAAACATAAACGAGTGAGAAGAAAAGAGCATCAGAAGGACCCACGGTGGGCTCTGTTCGTCATGCCAGCGTAGGCAAAAGTCTGGTGTCAAAGAGACGAGAGCATGAGGCTGATTTAGGAGAGAGGGCAAGCTGCTGATGAAATTATGGGACGCATGTCGTGCATGACCCTAGCGCGGATGGTCAACGGGCCATGTCTTCCTCACAACATTCCACAGCTTCCAAGATCAGTTCGGCCGCACCTGTCCTCGATTGGGACAGTCTACACTGCGGAGTCGACGTCCATATCTACGTAAGAGATACTGGAGGCGTTTTCTCCTCTCGAATCCTCAGGGTGCAGCACTCAAAGTCGATAGGGAACGCCTCGTCAGCCAATCGCTAGTGGCCCCTGTAGGTCTCACCAGGGAAATCCTGACACAAAACGGTAGCGTCCTTACTGGCTCGGGCCCTGCCATGTTTCCTCGACCCGTGTCGCCGTGCAAAGGCGCGCTGCTTCCTCTCGAGATCGGCCTGTGGGTAGATGGCGTACCGGTGTTTTCCAGCGCTGCAGCTGCAGCTGAGGGCGCCATGTCCGTTGCTCAGAGGTCGACTGGTTGACAATACGTGTTCTTCCACCTCCGCTTCCGCTTCCGCTTCCACTTCCACTTCCACTTCTACACGGGTGCTTCGGCGCTAGTTCGCCGGGACGAGACGAGTTGAATTGGGCCGTGCATCTATTGTCTCCATGGATCCCACCAAAACGCTCAACGGCAGTTTGGGACTGTAGAGGGCGATGGCATGTTCTGCTACCCAGTATGAAAGGGTTGCAGCTGTGTAGCTCAATGGCTGGCATTGTGCGCATTCTTATATTCTACCAGTGACAAAAGTTCGCGCCTGCATTTGCTCGCCACGTTGCACCAACCAGGACTTGGAGTTGAAGAAACTCTCACCGTACTTTCCATGCAGATGGCACAATTCTAACCAACGGCGATGCTGGCTGGAGCGGGGTGGAGGCTGCTGTTGTGGCTCCTTTCCTGTCCTTTGGCGCAGCTTCACCGACCGGCGCTGCTGTCGCCGTCAAAAAGACGGTTGACAAACCCATCGCTTCTCGTGCTATCGTTTGAGGTGGGTGGAGGTAGTCGCGGAGCTTAGAAACGTTGTGCCGCAACGAAACGGCCGTTGCCCAAGCGCTGTGAATGGTGGTGCAGAGCGGGCGGATCTGGCTCCTCCCTGCCTAGTGCGAAAAGGTGACATGGCGTTGGTATTGAGGAACTTGGCAGTACGCGGAAAACTAGAAGATTGTTCCCATCCAATCTCGGCAAGAGTTGCAACGCGTAGAATTAGAACCAGAATTAGCGTCTGTGCATGCTAAGATCCAGGACGACGGAGTTGAACATTCTCTGTTCCTGGTCGTCCCACGCTCCTTCGAGGTCAGAATAGACTTACAGCCAAGACGCCACCGTCGGTTTGAATCGCTGCTATCACTGCTGCTCCTCGACTCAGTCATCACAGACAAGAAGAGACGACATGCGGAGAAGAATTGCTGATGGCAGGCAACAGAGTTGAGAAGGCTTTTCGCACAGTTGTGCGCTACCGTCCCAACAACCAAACGCATATATAATAAGATCTTATGCATGACGCTAACATACCGTAGCTACTGCGTGAGCGACGATATACTCGGCCGAACGACTCTACAATGGTGGGGAACTCAACATCAGCTGCTCGAGGGTATATCGCGTTTGTGTGCAAGCAATGAACACCTGACCTTTCGAGCTGCCTATAGGGTGTCAAATCTACCACAATACAGAGAGAGCTTCAGCGTTCAGCTAGCGTCCACTCGAGAGGAGAAACCGGTTATTCGTGGAGATCTCCAGACACAAGAGACATTCAAGCTCCATCGTGTTGAACCTCACCATTAGAGGACTAGAATCAAGACTGCTGCTCAGCATGCGTTGCACAATCATGTGGAGCGAGAGTTCGATTCGCTGCGGCCAAATGTCTTCAGTGAGAGCGACTCGAGAGATGAATCCATGCTAGATAGTCAGGTCGGCAACCGAGACACAATGCATTGGGCTGGCGTGGGGACGCATATCGTATACGTGCCTTGACATTGTGTCACCGTTGGGTATGGGTCAGGCACTGACGTCGGGCCGCCACCTCGGCCATGGTTATCAATTGACGCAAAGTCCGTTCGAAGGCTGACTATAACCCGATTCATCGGCCGCTCCTATAGGCTCGTTGGCATTCGCAGTGGTTGGTGGTCATCCAGAAGTGTGGCTTCGCCAGTCTGATGTTCCAACGAAGCTGAAGCTCTGGGGCGGAGCCAGACCGCTGACGCAGGCTGGACAGGGATGTGGGCACAGCCGTTTGAGGGCATCCATCGCCTTCAACGACCGCTAGCAGGTCGACCCATCGCTCCTGCCCCATATTAAGCACCTTGTTTACGATTTGAGCTGCACCTGCCCTTCCAATCTTACCTCCTTACGCGGCCCATATTCGAGCATACTTACCACCGCCAACTCTCTCTACCCCGCGTCGCCCGAAGATAGCCCAACATGGCAGCGCCCACTCCGCCTCACCCACCTGTCTCCCCCGACTCAGGCCCTACAGACCCCAATCTGCCAAAGCTGCCTGCTGGCTGGATCGCGCAGTGGGACAACTCGTACGTTGCAAAGACGCCAGATCGCGCAATCTTGCCCCGCTACCGCGCGCACGCATGCCCCGCGACAGGGTACTAACTTGGCCTCAGGAGCCGCAAATACTACTACGTCCAGATCAGCACCGGTGTCTCGCAGTGGGATCTGCCTACGAGTGAAGCGCCTATTGGCGGCAGCCATCACGGCACACCCGCACAGAACACAAATCCCTACAACAAGCCCGCCGGCTCAGAGGGACCTGGCGATGTCGGTGACGGGTCAAGAGGTATCGCCGGCGATGGGCAAACCGGGGACCGCTCGCTGGGTGGCTTCGCAATGAACGCACTCATGGGCAACAACAAGCAGAGCCACGGCGGTGGCTCCAACAACCTCGTCGGCCAGCTCGCGGGCTCCTTCCTTGGCGGCGGAAAGCAGAGCCATGGCGGCAGTTCCGGGCATGGCGGTGGTGGGTCTGGCAATTTGGTTGGTCAGCTGGCAGGATCATTCCTCGGCGGCGGGAAGCAGAACCATGGCGGCAGCTCCGGAGGTCACGGCAATCAGTCGAGCGGTGGACTCGGTGCGCTGGGTGGACTGCTGGGTGGCGGTAGCAGCAGTAACAACCACGGCGGCAGCAACCAAAACCATGGCAACCAGTCTTCATCAAGCGGAGGTGGTCTTGGAGGCATGATTGGAGGCTTGATGGGTGGTGGATCGGTATGCGCTCGCAACACTACGACTCAACTATGTTTTTGCTAACAACGATAGCATAACAAGCCATCCAACAACGACTACGGCTACAGCCACGGCTCAGGTGCCTCCTCGGGCGGAGCATACACCGGCACCGCACCGCCGACATCCTACCAGCCCGGCGGCCAGCACAACAGCGGCGTCCAAAGCCAGCACGGCTATGGTTCGCCCTCGCCTGCACAGCAACATGGCGGCTACGGTGGACAACAGCAACACGGTGGTCCTCCAGGGCAATATGGTGGAGGACAACAGCACGGCCAAAGCCAGTACGGCTCTCAGGCGGGCTATGGTGGACAGCCAGGCTACGGGCAGCAGGGCCCAGGTGGCTATGGCGCACAAGGTAATTCATGTTGCTATTCACATGTCGAGAGCAGAAGCTGACAGATTACAGCTGGCTATGGAGGTCCCGCACAGCACCAAGGCGGTAGCCAGGGCTACTACGGCGGTCCCCAGAATTACGACAACCACCAGCACAACCAGTACGGTGGTGCACCGCAATACCCTCCTCCCCCCAGCCAGGGTGGCGGCTACGGCGGCCACCAAGGTGGACATCCAGGCCCAGGTCAGCCCGGATGGTAGAGCATTCCGGATGAAGTACGCGAGAAGGAGGAGTTGGAGGCTGTGTGGGAAAGAGAGACCAAGGTTAAACGTGTCAAGGTCGAAAAAGAGGCGAGAATAACGCAGGAAGGCGAGGATGCTTTTAAGAAGTACCAGGGAGTTTGGAATGCAAAGTTCGAGCAGTTGGAGAAAATGAGTCAAGCGACAAGGGAGGAAGTCGAGGACATGAAAGCACTGCAGAAGGAAAGCGGCAAGGTAGATGAGAAGGGAGATGAGATCGATGCGAACAATTGGGCGGCACAGGCTTTTGACATGCTTAGCGGTGAAGATGCATTGCGAAAGGGGCGGGATTGATACATGAATTTAGCATTCTTCCGTTGTCATGAATTGCTGCAAATAGCCGTAAACACTTTCATATTGTTGCGACCATTCAACATGTGAGGAAGACGGCCCTAACATGAGAGCAAGAAGGGCGGAGGTTGAGGAGACGTCTAGACGTGGAGACCAGAAAAGAAAGACGCAGTGTCAAAAGATATCTCAGGCCCAGAAAGGCAGGTCTGCATGATACATCAAACAAGGAGCATTGATATACACGCAACACACGCGCCATACCATGAGGGCACATAGATTCAATGCGTACCTCACATCCTACAACCCTTCCAGCACCCTAACCCGTCCTCAATCAACCGCGTCTTGTGAAAAGCATGCCGGCTTCTCACTTCTCGCTCCTCTTTTTCTCTCCTTTTTTCCTTCCTTCTGGCTTTCCCATCTCTTCCCAACTTATCAAAGACATTTACCTGCCCACGCTCATGCCCTGGCCCACAGCCTCTGCTCTTCTGAACCGGTTATGGAACCGGACCACAGGTGAGCGTGCGAGTCGTACGTCGTGCACGAACCTTTGTGTTCGGCTGAATAGCGTGTTTGGCAGGGTGGAAGGAGCTGTATACCTCCCCTCTGGCTGGGAACTGGAGCGGAGTGGCGTACCATCAAGTGTCTGTGTTCGTGCCGTGTGCGCGGAGTGTATTCGTCGCTGGAGAGGTGGTCGATCACACGTTGCGCTAGATGTTCTGAGAGACGACGCGCTATCGATTTAGTAGCCTTATCCAAGGTCAGACAAGTGTCGATCGTAAGGCTGGTTGGAGATTCGCAGCGTGGTAAAGTGTGGGTGTGGTCGTAGACGGACATGCTCTCAGCAAGCTGCTCTTCGAACACAAGCGCCATACCATCCGCAGTACCGTGTTGTTCCTGAGACCATCTGCCATGTCTGCTAAAACTTAGTACGCAACTCCCTTCTCCCCGAAAACCTCGTCCCCTCCTCCTCTCAACAGGCCTAGACTCCCTCCCTCAGCAACAACCCTCCACGCAACTCTCACCCTCCCTCCCCCTTCTTCAGCACCGGGCACACTTCCTGCATCGCACCCGCCAATCCAGCCACTGAGTGCCGCTCGAAACCCTCGTGCGTCCTGTCTTGGTATGCGGATGTATGCGCTCCGGCCGTCGGTGTGCAGAATATCGATGGGTATGGCGGAGCCCGTGGTGCCGAGGTAAGCCGTTAGAGGCTGGGAGAGAAGGGTGGAGACAGTGAGGGCGTCAATGCGATCTGTTTCCGAGGGAGCGATGGAGTTTGAGGGCTGCCGGGCGGCTGTGCCTGGTGTGATGAGGGTGAGGTGGAAATAGGACCACGCTGGTTTGCGGAATGTGGTTTGGTGGACAATATGTGCCTCCTTTTCCTTGCGCTTGCGCTTCTTTGTGTCTTGAGTGCCGCCGCCTTGTGTGGCTGCTGTTGGTGCGTCCACCATAGATGTGTCGGCGTCGGCAGCTGCGTCTTGCACGTTCGTGGGGTTCAAGGGGTTCGTTGCAGCAGTGGACGCTACCGGTGCAATAATCGCAGGCTTGTTTCGCGGTACAGGCCCCATTGTGGCTGATTCATGTATACAATCGAGACTATGCGAGAGTGTATGAGCAGCCTACCTTCGAGCTTGGAGCTCTGACACGAACTTTTGAACGGAGTTTGTTAGCGCGTCTCCTTATCGCCGCGTTGGGTAGTAGAGAAAGGTTCACCTGCATGAATTTCTTTGACTCTGAAAATGCTTTCGTATGTAAGTTGCATTGAACTTGAAAGGTGGATAGATTCTTATGCACAATATCTGTTTATGGGCCAATCATCTTCTCTTTTGCCAATCGCCAAGTGAGCTGCAGTATCAAGCCCAAATGTCTGGAAACGCCGCTGTTACCAACCGAACAGAAATGCTAGAAAAGATGATGACCAAAGAATGTAACCGGAATGTTGCGTGTGTAGGGTATCATGTTGAGCCACCTAGCTCCGCTGAAAACGCCTGGAAGCTTTCAAGTATGAATTTGTCCTCACAACGGAATGACGAAGGTGATGTATGTACTACGGGGTCCACAAACTACAATTTATCGCTTGCTTTTGACTGAGCGTGCAGCAATACGACTCTAGTCAGCCTGAGGCGCTGGTACGGCGCCCAGGTCAGCATTGAAATCGTGATGCCAAGTGAAATCCAGTGGTCCTTTTGGGAGGTTCTGGTTCAAACTCTCGAGAAGGTCTTGCAATTGCCCAGTGACTACGAAAAGGGTTGGAAGACGGCTGAAGAGTACCTTGTTGGTGGGTGTGAGGAACTTATCGTGCATCTCGTCGAGATCGGCGCAAACTTTTGTCAAAGCATGTTGAAGGCTCTCCACCCGCTCGGAGGCCGCTTTGATCTTGCCGTTCTCAAGCTCTTCTAATCGACCGTTCATAGCATGCACAATAGAGTCTTCTGCCTTGACACGGTCGTTGTGCTCTGTGTCAACTTTAGCCGCCAATTCGTTGCGAGCTCTATGCTCCTCCGTGAGTGTGGCTTTGATATCAGCTTGCAGCGTTATCATCGACTGCTGCAATGCCGCAATAGACTCGGTTTTGGCGAAGGGCGTATTGCTCGAGTTGAGTGCGTGCATAGACGTTTGCAGGGCGCCAACTGTTCTTGTCAAACCTTCTGTCTCCCTTTGCGACTTCGTCAATGCTTCCTTCAGTGTTGTCAACGCCTCGTTAGCCTTTGCTAGCGTTTCCGGGGAACCGTCCGACCCTGAAGGAGACTGCACGAGAGCTTGGAGCTGTGGTCCAATCTGTGCAAGTGCAATTAGTACTTGGGTGTAACGCGGGTCCCAGCTGGTCTGGCTCGTAAGGTCACGTAGTCGTGCGACCTCGTGCTGTAAGTCGGCGACCTGGTGAACCAAATTGGCCGGAGTTGAAGGATATTGTTGCAAGAACCAGTGGACTATCTTTGCATGTAAATCTTCAGTTGTTATGTTGTTGTACTGGTCTTGCAGGTTCCGCACGGCAGCCTTCACGGTATCGGTCGCCTGTGTCGCGCTTATGGTGTCCTGTTTCGACGCGAGTTGCTCTTTCAGATCCTGAACAACTGTGTCTCGGGTGTCGGCCTCGTTTTTGACGGAATTTTGCAGACCTGCCACAGCCTGACTGAGCACAACCGTATCGTGCACCACGCTGGTGAGAGTGGCCAGCTGTGCGGCTGTCAAACCAGAAGCTTGTGACGCGGTTCGCTGTTCCGCAACTCGATCCCTCAACCTGGCCAGAGACTCAGAATGGTGCGTTATGCTCTGGCTTAATTCTGCCAACTGCTGCTCAACGGCTGCTTTGAAGGGATCGAAGTTTTTTTCGAAAATTGCAGCGAAATTTGATTCGCACATTTCGATATCTTGTGAATTGTTGTGGACCTGATTTTCAATTCTGTCACAGTCGTCCTGAACAGCATCGATGATTTTGGCCAACCCACCCTCGCCGTCGATACGATCTTCGACTGAGCAGAGTCTTTGCTGGATGTTTTCGATATCGAATGAGACATGGGTGCTGTCCCCAACGGTAGATTGTCGCGCTACAGCTTGCCTTGGAGCAGTCTCAAGCTTCGTGACGCGATCGTTGATCTTGTTCTGTGCCCCAGCTAGCTTTGCCTGCTCGCATTTGATGGGCTCGATCTGCTCGAGGATCTTCTCTGAGGCCGACACACGATCGTTGAGACTCTCCAAGGCACTGCTGATTGTTGTTTGTTCATCTGACAGTTTGGTTCGTCCGGTGTGCAACGCATTCTGTTCATTGGCCAGGCTCTCTTGCTCACTGCAAACTTTCTCAATCTGCCCCACGATCTCTACGTGCTCGTTGGACAGTCTAGCTTGCTCGCTTTGAAGTGCCTGAATAAGACCGTTCTTCGATTGCTGTTCGAGCTGGTTATCCTGCACGCGTTTGAGGATATTTTCTGAGTCCGACACACGGGTCTTGAGGCTATCGACTGCCTTGTTGAGTTGCTCGTTGTCAGTCGAGGACGCTGCTAACACGGATGTGGCTGGGACAGCTTCGAGGATATCCACACGATTCGCAAGCTGCTGAGTGTCCTCCCCCAGGCTGCTAACGATGTTCTCCATGTCCCCCAGTCTCTTGCTCATGGAGTCAGTAGGATCAGCAGGAAGACTGTCCACTTTAGTGGATAGCTTTTTCTGCTCGCCGGAAAGGTACTCTTGTTCTTTTCGAAAGGCCCTAAGTTTTTCCTCTTGGCTTTCGATTCGCTCTATAACAGTAGTTTTGTTTGCATCTGTGTACGATCTCTTGATTGGCCCGATATATTCACGAACATCATCGTAGAGATTATCGATATCTGTGCGTAAATACTTCAGACCGCTGTCGTGATCAGTCACCTTTTGACCTGTCGTGTGGATGGTGTTGCTGAGGTCTTTGACGTTGTTTTGTAGTGCCAGCAGCTGTCCGGGTAGGTTGCGCTTGTTAAGGTCTTCACATAAACTCTGGCTGGCTTCCAATTTCTTGGACATGCCTTCCTGCGTCTTGATGTGCTCTGTCCGCAATGCGTCGATTCTTTTGATCTCGGGCTGTATTGCTGTCTTGATCGCGACCTCGACTGTATCGCACTTCATGGCTTGTTGTTGTTGTTGTTCCTTCATGCTCTTGATGTCTTCTCTGATGCTGGCTAGGTCGGTATCAACGGCAGGATTCGAGTTCTCGACTTGTGCTTTCAGCGCTGCTAGTTGAGCTGGCAGAGCTTTGAACTCTTCTACTTGATCTTCCAGCTCTTTGACGCGGGTTTGGAGTTTCGCTTCGCCCAGCTGCGCGACCTTTAATTGCGCCTTGATAATTTTGATCTCAGGTGATGTTGTGCCAGCTGTACCTTGGGATACATTGGTAGCTTTGATTGCCTTTCTTGATCGCAAGACGTTCAAAGTTTCCATGTTCAAAGTTTCCGCAGATGAAGTGTAGCTCATTGTCGACTTCTGTGTGACGGGTAACATAGAAGGTACCTCAGGCGCAGCTTGCACTGGTGTATTGGACCCACTGCCATTGCTTATTGGCGACATGGTATGCATTGGGCTTCGGCCCGTACCGGCGGTTCGAGGACTCGCCGTTGCCGCATCATTCCGGAACTTGTCATGATTGTAGGACAGGCTGCGATTGCTTTTTGGCCTATTCTGGTCAACATGGCGTTCATGTACTGAATACGATGTAAGTCCAGGTCGCACACTGTCTGGCAGACCAGCAGCAGAGTTCTTCCTAGAATATGGAGGGCTGAGTGAGCCCCTGGAGTAGGCTGTGTTTGCGTACTGTAGTATCTTGTCAGTTTTGGTAACCTTGCCTGTAGGATAATTACTCGCACTCTTTCTGCTATGGACGACTGTTCAGATTGGCGCCTTCTTTGACTCGGAGGACTATTACCTCGGGACCGCGTCGCGGTAGGTCTCTTCCGCCCGTCCATGGAAATTGTTTATATTTGGACACGGGTGTAATATCAGCACTAATGGATGCGATCTGCGAATTTGAGATGTTAGCAAACCAAACCCCATGTAAACAGGTGACAAAACACGCTAGCGGTCCGGTCCAAGTGACAGCAAACATTTGCGGTTACCCCAGACAGCATATACATGTGTAAGTAAACATGGATACGTGGAAAATCACAAAACTGCCCATTGTCCATAGAGAGGGCTTTGCGTCTGTGTCAGGGTTGACATACTTGGTGAACGGCGGCGGCGCGCCGGTGATGGAGCGCTTGGGAAGAAGGACTTGGCTATGATGTGCATCTCGTGCACCAGAGAGTGATGCAGATCTAAAGAGAAGCCTTGCAGCTGCAATCAGAGTTGTCAGAAGTTGAGATATCGAAGAATTGGTGGGGCCAAGCGGGCACGCTTATATGTAGGCCTGGGAGAAGAGAAGGTAATTGGAAGGCGCGTTACGGTGGTCCGTGCAAGACACGACAGGGCTAGAAGTGAGAGCTCACGCCGCGAGAAGTCGCGGACGGAGCGCAACACCAATTTCTCTCTCACAACACACCATACGCCATCATGGCCGTTGTAGGTCATGTCAGCAGCTCTTCGAGGCCTGTACTGATGATTTGCAGCCTATTACCACCATCGCCGAGAGCAAGGAGCTCCGCGGCCTCAACCTCATCGCGGCGCACTCGCACATTCGCGGTCTAGGTGTCGAGCCAGACACGCTCGAACCAAAGCTATCGTCGCAGGGACTCGTAGGACAAGAAAAGGCACGTAAGGCTGCAGCAGTCATCCTAAGAATGGCTCAGGAAGGGAAGATTGCCGGGCGCGCAGTCCTGATTGCTGGCCCGCCAAGCACAGGAAAGACAGCCATCGCAATGGGAATGGCGCAGTCGTTGGGCGCCGACGTGCCATTCACCATGCTGGCATCATCCGAGATCTTCTCCTTGGAGATGTCCAAGACCGAGGCGCTCACACAGGCTTTCCGCAAATCTATCGGCGTACGGATAACGGAAGAGAGCGAAGTCATCGAAGGCGAGGTTGTTGAGATCCAGATTGACCGTAGCGTCACAGGGGTATGTAGGAGAGGGCATTGATTCTGGACCGGCACTAAACGAGAGCAGAGCAACAAGCAAGGCAAACTCACCATCAAGACCACCGACATGGAGACTATCTACGACATGGGCACCAAGATGATTGATGCCATGACCAAGGAGAAGATAATGGCAGGCGACATCATCTCAATCGACAAGGCGTCAGGCAAGATTTCGAAACTCGGCCGTTCCTACACGCGATCGAGAGACTACGATGCGATGGGTATCGACACCAAGTTCGTACAATGTCCCGAGGGCGAGCTGCAGCAACGGCGCGAGGTAGTGCACACAGTCAGCCTGCACGAGATCGACGTCATCAACTCGAGATCACAAGGCTTCTTAGCCCTCTTCTCTGGTGACACAGGCGAGATTCGGAGCGAAGTGCGCGACCAGATCAACACCAAGGTGGCAGAATGGAAGGAGGAGGGCAAGGCTGTAATAGTTCCTGGCGTGCTTTTCATCGACGAGGTTCATATGCTCGACATCGAGTGTTTCTCGTTCATCAACAGAGCTCTTGAAGATGAGCTGGCACCCATTGTCATCATGGCGAGCAACAGGGGCAACACACAGATTAGGGGAACCGACTACAGGTCACCACACGGACTGCCACTGGACTTTCTAGACCGGGTGGTGATTGTCAGCACACACGCATACAACTCAGAGGAGATGCAGCAGATCATCTCGATACGCGCACAGGAAGAGGAAGTCGACATTTCTCCTGACGCGTTGGCGCTATTGACCAAGATTGGCCTGGAGACCGGGCTAAGGTACGCTAGCAACCTGATCACCACCTCAGATCTGGTGCGCAAGAAGAGGCAAGGACCAGAGGTGACCGTCGAGGACGTCCAGCGCAGCTTCGCGCTCTTCTATGACCCTAAGCGAAGTGTAAAGGTACGTGTTTTCTTGCGGGATACGGACCAAGAACAGTGGCTAACGCGACACAGTTTGTGAGCGAGTCCGAGAAGCGTCTGATCGGTGACGCGGGCGACGTGTCGTTCACCGTCACCAACGGCACCGAGGCTATGGACGTCTCATGAGCATGTGCGGCTCTCGTTCTTCCAGGCGTATGATGGGTTTTGGATGGGTCGAGCGTTTGGGCATGGAGCATCCTCGCCGATTTGCATGCAAAAGTCATGACTTGTAATAACAACATCGCTCTTGCTTTTGACTAGTCGAAGCGTTACTCTCGCCGCGTGTTTGCTCGGAGCAGAAACATGCTCAGCTAGAGGTGCTTCCGCGACAGTGGCTTGCATGGTCGGTCTTGCCGCCCTGTGGTAGCTTACGTGGACATTTTATAAAAGTGTTATTGCCGGACTAGGGGCACCCAAATTGTATTGGTTGAAGTGTGCATCTGTTCTCACTGTATCACAGCGGTGGCAGATCTCTCAAGGCGACAAAGAGCTCTTTTCCAGTTGGAGGGACATGCGAGCAGTACCCAGGAGAAAGGAACGGGAACCATGTGTCTTGGCGTGAGAAAACTGCAAAAGTGGAAATGAAGCACGCATGGAAGAATAATGGGCATACGTCACGACGTCGTCCAGCCTTACCAAGGTGTGGAGCGCTGACGAGGCAATCAAACGGCTATATCCCGTTGCGGGCATAACGCACGCGACACAGCAAAGTGTGACAGGGGATGCGTATGCCTCGCTTATCTCAAAATCAGCCGCTCGGCGGCTGGTTTTTCCGCGAGGCAGCGCTGAGCGTCTAAGGAACTTTAGTTCAGGTTTTAGTAGTACGCAACTTTAAATTTAGTAAGGAAGCTATATTTTCTTTTACCCTATACTTCCCCCTTTATGTTAAGTTTCACACTTTAGACAAAGTCTGTAAGTAATTGTTTAATTAGGTCTTAAGGATAAATACAAGAGCAGGGAACTAGGAGGGGTGGTAAGTAGTATGCGTCTAGGACCTTAGCTACTTAGGGTTGTAAGAAAGAGTATAGAGTAGACTATCTGTTTTGCAAGCAGGGTTAAGATATTCTAATAATAAAGTTAATTAACAAGGTTAAACACAAACTATAAGGGTTGTGTTCCTACTTGCTATATACTTGCAGAGTCTTATAAGTCTTAGAGTCTTATAGGACAAAGTCTTATAAGACTATAAGACATTAGGACAATAGGCTAATCCTATTAGTCTGTTATCTTAGAGTCTTAGAACAGGCTTAGCGTAAGTCTTATAGAACGCTATACTCTAAGAGTGCTAGCGTTGTTATGCATAGCTGTTATTCTCCTACAGGGGTAGCCTTTCTAGTAGTTGCTGTCTATCCTGTAATTCCTATAATTCCTTTAATAAACCCTAGTAGTCTTTCTTCTACAGTTTATATTTATAACACTATCCTCCTTCTCTTAAGCTTATATTCTTATAAGCTAATACTTATAATATCTTGCAGTACCTATTATTATTACAAGTATAGTAAACGTATAAACTGTAATAGTACCTTAGCTATAATTACTTATAAGCGTTATGCTAAAAAGAAGTTACTGTGTAAGCTAGCATTATTAAGTAAGAAGTATAGAAACTGTAAGAGTGTAGAAGCTGCGTTGTGCAAGCCTATAGAAATTCCTATCCCTAATTTCTTAAAGATTAATAGAGAGATAGAGAAGCTAAGGAAACAAGAAGAAGAAACTAATAAGGCGCTTAAGGCGCAAGAAGCAATTACTAAAGCAGCGCTAGCAGAGATACAAGCGTTGTAGTTAAAAGCGCAGCAGCTGCGTAAGCAGAAGGCGCTGTTAAAATAAAGGGAGCAGTAGGTGTTTAATGCTAGTACAGCAGATGCTAATAACCTAAAGCGCTTAGAACAATAGTCTGCTCTTAACTAAGCTATTGTATTAGTAAACCTAGAGGCTCCTGCGCAGGCTGCTGTAGTTAACTAGTTATTTATATAGGATTTCAACGTCCCTAGAATTCCTCTAATAATAGCTAGCAGTTTATAAGGTTAGTACGTAGTTCCTATATATTTTTAGAGTCTAGGTATCTTAACTACTTAACTAGGAACTTATTACGTGTGCTCTTCTTACAGTGTTATATTATTCTTTTAACTTCCTACTTATTGTTAATATTAACCTAGTAGTAGAAGTCTTTCTAAACTAGCGTTCTAGGGTTAGCTAGTTCTAACAGGGATATATAGAACACTAGATAGATCTTTACATCCTTAAGCAGAGCAAGTCTATAGTTAACTAGGCTTATCTGCTTTAAAATAAAAAATAGTCTAACTTTAATATAATCTAGTTTTTTTATAGGTCTTTGTATTTAAAGGTTTTTTATAACAAGATAGACTTTATCCCCCTCCTTTAGCTAAGGTGCTGTTTTTTGTTTCTAGTTAACATAAGAGATAGCTTGTTCTTAAGCCTTACTAATGTTTTCTAGCTTTTTCTTATATACTTCCTTTAGTTTCTAAACTAAGAAGATTGCTAATTCTGTTTGTACTAGCGTATCTAGTGCTCTAGTAAAGAGATTTAGGTATCTCCTATAATTTAAGAAGAACAGTATTATGCTAGTTACTTCTAATAACTTGTTGTTATATGCAATCTGTGCTATAGGTAATAGTAAAACCTAGTTGTCTTACTGCTAGTTGCTGTATATTTGTAGAAATGTTTCTATAGTTTAATTTGTGCGTTTAGTTTATCTGTCTGTCTGCAGATAATAGGCTATAGATAGCTTCTTCTTAGTACTAATAGCTGCTAAAAGCGTAGTCTAATAGTTTAACGTAAAGAGCTTATCTTTGTTGCTAATAATTAATTTAGGAATACTGTAATACCTAATAACTTAGTCTAGGAATACTTAAGTAAGCTGCTCTGCAGTATAGCTGTGTTAGAAGGGTATTATTTCTGCAGCTTTTATAAATCTGTCTACTACAACAAAGATTAAGTTGTAGCTATATCCTGTAATAGGGTCCTTAGAGATAGGTAACTATATAACAAAGTCTATTATAATATTTATCTAAGAGGCTGTTAGCAGCTCTATTGCCTGTACCTTTCTGTATTTAGTATATATACTGTGTTTATTCTTCTAGCAATTTACATAATCCTTAATATATTTAGTAATCTTATCCTTTATATTTAGGAACTTATAGTGTCTCTTAATAAGTTCTATTGTCCTTATAATACTAGAGTATCTATAAAGTAGGTTATTATAGTAACTAGCTATAATTTCTTCCTGTAATTCCTCTAGTACTTCTAACAAGATACGTTGTTCTGCTTAAACCTATATTATATTATTAAGCTGCTGTAATAGTCCTAACAATCTATCCTTATTAACTCTAAGTATAGCGTGTTTATTAACTGTCTTAGTTTCTGCAAGGTTATGTTGTTAACTAAGTGTATTAGCTCTACTATTATCCTTTCCTAGCGTGTACAGGATCTTAAATTTATATTATCTTAGTAGTTTAGCCTATTAGACCTGTCTTTAATTAAGTACCTTAGTTATAGTAAACTATACTAGGTTCTTATAGTCTGTGTAGATAGTAAGGTCTAAGCAACTTTCTACGTAAACTTGCTAATATTCTAGAGCTAATACAATTGCTAAGAGTTCTTTATTGTGCATATTATAGTGTTCTTTAGGTCCTATAAACTTGCGTAAGTAGTAGGTAATTAGGTGCTATAAGTTATCTTGTTCCTAAGTTACGCATACTCCTAATACTAAATCTAAGGCATTAGTTTTAAGTTAAAGCAGTTTTCTGCTCTTAAATATAATTATAGTAGGTAGCTCTACGCATACTTGCTTAAGTAACTAGAACACGTCTTCTTACGCTTGTTCTTACTTAAATAGTACGTCCTTCTATATAAGCTTAGTAAGCAGTAAGGCTTTAAGAGAGTAATCCTTAATAAAGTAACAGTTAAAGTTAATAAACCTAAGGAACTCTTAAATGTTCTTAACAGTTTTAGGTGTTAGCTAATTCTTTGCTACCTGTATCTTTGTTTTGCTTATCTTAACTCTGTACCTTCCTATAATATAGCTAAGAAACTCTACTTTGTCCTTATACTATTTACACTTCTTTAGCTTTAGCCTAAGGTCTATTTTTGCTAAGTATTCTAACACTTATTGTATATAGACCTTGTATTCTTCTAGTATCTTACTATATACTAGGATATTGTTAAGGTAGGCTACTACAGTAATATCTAGGTGTGCTTACAGCATATTGTTAATAAGAGCCTAGCAGACTGCTAGTGCATTAGTTAGCCTAAATAGCATAACTGTGTACTTAAAATGTCTATAACAAGTTCTAAACACTATCTTCTATTCTTTGCCTTTCTTTATGCGTATTAGGTTGTACACTCTATGCAAGTTAAGTGCAGTAAAGAACTTCGCTTCTAATAACTAGTCTTGTAATTCTGTTATATTAGGCAGCAGATACTAATTTTTAATAGTAATGTTGTTAAGCTTTTAGTAATTAACGCAAAGTTATAGTTTACTGTCTTTCTTTAGTATAAATAGAATAGAGAATCCTGCTAGGGATTTAGATTTTCTAATAAATTCTTTTATAAGGTTCTCCTTAATATAGTCTCTTAGTATCTTAAGCTCTTTCTTAGATAACTAGTATATAGGCCTAAAGGGTAGTTCTTTCCCTTCCTAGAGCTTAATCTTACAATCCTAAGATTAATACTTAGGTAGCGCTTTTGCAGATAGCTCTTCTTTAAATATCTAGGTGTACTAACAGTACACATCTAGTATAGCAGGAGTTGCACTATCTTTCTCCTTAATTGTTATAGAGGGGCTTTCTAGGTCTATATAATTAACTGCTCTATCTTAGCGCGTCTAATAGTTTAAAGAAATATTGTTAATCTTCTTCTTATCTACTAACTCTAGCGTAGGTCGCGTAGGCTAGCGTGCAGTTGTGCTGTATCTACACCCTTTAAACAAAAGCTGTTAATCTTTCTAATTAATTTATAGGTTGTGCTTCTGTAGCTATAGTAATCCTAATATAACATTGTAAGTAGCTATACTTAAGACGTCTAGTAATATTAACTTATAGTGTCCTTATATCTAAAGAGGTTAGCACTTAACTTTGTACATTACAACTGCTTCTCCTAGTATTAGTTTTCTATTAGCTACTTAGAGCTAATATAAGTGTTCTTTACGCAAGAGGCGTAGTCTAGCTAGCTATACTCTGCGTAAGGAAACGTAGTTCTTTTGTGCTCCTAAGTCTAAGAGTGCTAATAGCTTCTTCCTATTTAATACAATAGGGAGCTTAATAAGGTTATAGGTCCTAATAGAATTAATAGCAAGATTCTAGGTGCTCTTGTTTATTCTTCCAAAAAAGACTTCTTATTTGTTCTAAACCCTTTAAATTCTTTTACACCTTAGTGCTTCTTATATCTACAGTTAAGACATAACTACTAGTAGTTGTTAAAGCAGTTACTGTTAATTAATAGCTGTATCTGTGTTGCTGTAGTTAGATTGTTGTCTTTAGGGAAGACAACGTAGTTGCGTTTATTAATTAAATAAATATTATAAAAGTTATTAGTGCACTTATACTATTATACACAACAGTAGTTATAGGGTAATAGAAAGTATTAAGCTTCTAACTTGTCTTTGTAGTGTATTACGCATTTATTATCTCTATATACAGTCTATAAGAGGTTTACATGTTTTAGGTTTTAGAAATCTAGAATATACTATATATAAGAGTTAACAGTAGCTAGAAGTAGCTAGCTTGTTATCTATTTCTGCATGCGTTGTAGTTCTTAATTGCACTAGTTCTCTTCCTTTAATTTATTATTAATTTTATTAACATAGCGCTAGCAGTTGTTAAGGTCTACTTTAAGTTCTTTAATAATTATGTTAATACTACATCTTAGTCTAACGTGCTTAAGTAGTAGTATTAGGTAGTGTACAAGGAATTAGCACATTTTATAGTATACTTTATTGTTTTTGTTACGCTCTTGTTCTTGTTAAGTGCAGTAGTATCCCTTATAGCAGTGTTAACGTGTTAACCCTAATCTAACCTAAACTAGAGTCCTTTTTATTGTATCTAGGAGGTTGTCTATCTTATTTTAATATTCTTACAATTCTTTATAGGGTGTTGCTGCGCGCTTAGGAGGTTTAATGTATTCTATATTATCCTTAGAACTAGACTCTAGGTCTTCTATAAGTTGTCCTACTTTATTAGTAATTACTTCCTATTTATTACTAGTATCTGTGTCTTTATAATAATAGGATAGTACGTTAACCTACTAAAGAACCTTGTTCTTTATGCAGTAGTCTCTAGCAAAGTAGCCTGTCTTACTATAGTTGTAACAGGTCTTATTATTCTTGTTGCCTAAATTGTTGCTTCTCTTGCTCTTTTTATTCTAGCGTCTAGGTAGGCTTAGTCCTTTATTAAGGTTTAAGAGGTCTATAGCTTTAGGTCTGTAGTATCTACTCTACGTGTTATTATAGGTACGTCTGCTACTGTTAGACTAGTAGTTGTTGCAATTGCCTTAATTTCCTTAATTTAGGTTGTTGCGCTACTAGTTGCGTAGAGGTAGGCAATTGTTAACCTTAGTTACAACGCGCGCTCTAGAGTTATCCCTTAATTCTATCTAAAGCTTATATAGCTTAGTGTTAATGTTAATTGCTTTATTAACTAGTTTGTCTAAGGTATTAGTACTAGCGCTAGTGCGTATTAGTTCCTTCTTAACCTTAGGCTTAAGGCCTTATTTAAACATAGTTATTAACACAGTGTTACTCTACTCTGTATTAGCAGTAAGTTGTTAAAACTTAGCAGTGTAGTTAGCAGCAGACTAAGTTTATTTAATGCGTTAGATATTACAACGTGTAATAGCTAGTTTGTTTAAGACTCTAAAGATTAGCTTAACTAACTTCTTAAACTTATTAAAGTCTTTAAACTAGAATAATACTTTGTTAGGATATTTATCTAACATAGCTTTCTAAAGAAAAGGCTTAATCTATTTAAATGCGTTACTACGCATGTAACTTATAGCTAGTATAACACGTTTATTATTAGAGATCTTACTTCTTTAAAATTTAAAGAACAAGTTAAACTAGAGAAGCTAGTTATTAAGCTTGCTTTAATTGCTATTATAGGTGTTAGGCTTAGCAACGTTTATAGTGCTAGTTATAACAGAAGCATCTATATTAACGTTGTTTAAGCTAGAGCTATAAGGGGTAGCACAGGATTCTAAGGTAGTACTTATCTTAGAGGTGTTTAAAATGTTGAGTTTTACACTTTAGACAAAGTCTATAAGTAATTATTTAATTAGGTCTTAAGAATAAATACAAGAGTAGAGAACTAGAAGAAGTAGTAAGTAGTATACGTCTAGGACCTTAGCTACTTAGAGTTGCAAGGAAGAGTATAGAGTAGACTATCTGTTTCGCAAGCAGAGTTAAGATATTCTAATAACAAAGTTAATTAATAAGGTTAAACACAAACTATAAGAGTTATATTTCTACTTGCTATATACTTGCAGAGTCTTATAAGTCTTAGAGTCCTATAGGACTAAGTCTTATAAGACTATAAGACATTAAGATAATAGGCTAATCCTATTAGTCTGTTGTTTTAGAGTCTTAGAACAGGCTTAGCATAAGTCTTATAGGACGCTATACTCTAAGAGTACTAGCATTTTTATGCGTAGCTATTATCCTCCTGTAGGAGTAGTCTTTTTAGTAGTTACTGTTTATCCTATAATTTCTGTAATTCCTTTAACAAACTCTAGTAGTCTCCCTTCTACTATTTATATTCGTAACACTTTAAAAGAACTTGCCTAGCTATATAAAGTAGGTTATTTTAATCCTTAAAACTAGCTCTATCTTTTGCTTTTATTACTTTAATCCCTAGAGATTAGGTTTAGGCAGAAAAGGCCTATATATACCCCCTCCCCTCCCTCCTACTAATAGCGCTACTATTATTTTTTTATAAAAATAGTATGTGCTAATTTACCTAGATCTAAAGAATTACCCTAGCTATCTCTTTTAATTCTAAAAGGTAGTTATTGCTAAATCCTAGGGGGGAGGGCATTAAAAAGTTTAAAAATACACCTTTTTTAACAATATACTTCTACCTTAAAAAGATAAATTTTAATATATAAAATATACTCCTTAGGTAGATCTTTATCTAAAGAAACTTTTAGATTTAATATAAAGGCCTTGCAGCCTTAGAGAGTAGAGATATGTAGTAGTAAAGGGTAGTAAAAGTAAGTTTTAAAATTAAGTAACGTACTCTATAGGTAAGTAAGCTAACAGGTAAGCAAGCTACTTTTGCTAAGCCTCTACTAAAGTACCCTTTCTATACTAATGTCTTAATAACAACCTATTATTAACGCGTCTTAAGAAGCTTAGGTATAGCTTACACTTTAAGCTCTTAAACAAGATATAAATCTCTCTTAGTAACGCGCTGCAGCTATTTATAAAGTGCCTTAAAGCACGCTAAGCTATTAACACACTAGACAACCTTTACAAGGTAATACTATGCCTAACTTACAAGAATTAGATAATAACAAGAAGAGAGTAATTGTTAAGCATATACTTAAGCTAGACGCGCAAGAATTTAGCCCCTAGCTTGCAGATATAGCTGCTATAGCTAATTCTCTGCGCGCTAAGCGTAATCTAAGCCCTATTAGCGTAAACTAGCCTAGTATATTTATTAAGTGTTAACAAAAGCTTAAAGTAAAGTTTAATTATAAGTATAACTACAAGTAAGCTCTTTACAAGGATTTAGGGATTATACAGAGCTAGTTTAGCCTAGTAGCTAATATTAAAGCTAAGTATAGCATCTAGGATAATAATACCTATAACTTTAATAAGATAGGCTTTATAATAGGCTAGATCTTCTTAGAAGTAGTTATTACAGCTTTAGAGAGACAAAGAAGGCTAAAAACAGTCTAGCTAGGTAACTAGGAGTAGATAATAGTTATACAGGGTATTAATATAAAAGAATAGGCTATTCTGCCCTTTATTATCTTTAAGGCATACTACTACCTCTCTAGCTAGTATAAGGAGGAAGACCTGCTCTAGGATTAGGTTATTAGAGTCTCTAGTAACAGCTAGACTACTAATAAGCTTAGTCTTAAGTAGTTAAAGCACTTTAACACGCATATAAAGAGGTAAACTGTTAGTACCTACTAACTACTAGTTATTAATAGCTATAAGAGCTATAACTTGCTCTAATTCTAGTAATACTATAAGAATAATAAGATTGTTACTATATATATGCCTCTACACTTATTACACCTCCTACAGCTACTTAATGTAGGTTGTTTTGCCTCTTTAAAGCTAGCATATAGGCGCTAAGCTAAAATGCTTATACGCAACTAGATTACCTACCTTACAAAGACTAAGTTCCTCCTATGCTTTAAAGCAGCCTACAACGTAGTGTTTACTTCTAGCAACATCTAAGAAGGGTTCTAAGGTGCTAGATTAGTCCCCTTTAACCTAGAACAGGTTATTTTAACCCTTAATATAAAGCTGCAGACTCTATTACTACTACTCCTTACTAACAGCAAGCCCTAGTAGTTGCAAACCCCTAGCAATATCCTTAAATTTAGGTCGCAATTAACTCTAATTTAAAAGAAGTATAAGAAGCAGCAGGGTAGCTTACTAGACTCTGTTCTAAGCGCGCTTAAGCACTACGCAAAGAGAGGAGCAATTTTATCCTACAAGCTAGTTTTAGCCTAACAGGAAATTAGCAAGCTTTAAGCAGCTAATAAGGCTACTATGCAACAAAAATTACACAAAAGAAAGCAGGTTTAGAAGGAAGGAACCCTAATAGTTAGAGATAGGCAGCGACTAGCAGCTCTAAAGGAGTTTAGGGCGTGTAGTAATAGGAAGAAGCTAAAGAAGCAGGTGCGCGCTTAAGAGGGTGAGCCAACCTAAAGGCGCTGCAGAAGGTGCAATTAGACTATCTACAACGCGCAAACGTGCAAGATTAATGTAGAAGTAGTCTCTAAATAATATTATATGCTGTAGTCTGCCACAGAGTGCCAAAGTGTGGTGTTTTAGGCCATAATAGGTCAGGTTTTAGTGGGGGCTTGGCAAAAGTGGCTCGCTCGCCCGTTGGCTCGCTCGCCCGTGGGGTACGTTACTACTAAAGTTAGAACTAAAATTCCTTAGACGCTCTGCTGAGCGCGTTGCTTTAATCACGTGGGTATTACGTGGATCATTTCCCACCGGAGATCAGCGGAGCGTCTGATTCATGAGATAATGCCTCGCAAACTCGGCTTTCGACACCAACCTTTCAACTCACACAGCCAGCGCAGGACCGCTTCAATAATCCAATACGAACCGGTTTCGGTGCCATAACATTCAGGCGTCCTTGGAGCACCGCATCGCGAACGGGTTTGCCGTCTTGGTGTCGTTCCATCGATCCGTTATCGCAATGCTTGATCCTCACCGGCCACGCGTAACTGGCCGTCCCACTGTTTAAACAAGCATTTCGTACTCGGCACCCGGCTCTAACGGCGCTAGTCTTGCCTTTTTCGTTAACATGCCAAGGATACGACTGCCGACTACTCCGGGGTAACATGCATGGGTACACGAAGCAAGAGGCCGCGGGAAGAGGTGGGCTGTGTGGGTAGGTGAGATGAGCGTGAGACGTGCGCGTCGCGGGTGAAGTTGTTTCACGCCCCTCTCTCCTCTTTACTGCGTTCTGATCTGCATCTCTACTCTTGCTTGATACCCTTTCTCTGCGCCTGCCCAGTCGAGTTTTGTACCTGTACGCTCTTCCACACCACGTAAGACCAGCACGCGACCTCTTTCCGAGAGCAGAACACGGCTATCAACGACGTTACGCAAACACAAAAACATTCGATCGAGCGATTCGATACTCTGCTTACGTCTGGCGATTGTATTGCGATCGCGACGCCATCTTGTTACTACCGCATCGATACTAGAGCACAGACACAGTCCCGCGATGAAACTATCAATATGCACAATCACGGCGACGCTCTTTGCAAGCACATTATCTGCACCAACAGCGCAATCTGAGAGTTCGACGAGTGTAGCAGAAGCGCCAAACAGTGACATAGAACGGAGAGACGATGGGGACGGCAAATACTTTCATGAGCCTGGGTATTTCCTCCTACTGGTCGCCATCGTCAACGCTTGTATTTAACTGACATGTACAGAGGTGATAATACACTCGGCCACTATGACAAGCGCTATTTCCACGGCATCGTTTCGGACGAGGAGCGAAGAGACACACAAAAACATATGGTGCGCGCATACCTAGACTTCTTCCGCACCAACGATCTTGATACTTGGATCGCTCACGGGACGTTACTAGGCTGGTGGTGGAACGGCCAGGTATGGATCCTCTGGTTTCTCATACGTTGCTCCCAACACTGACATCTACAGCGACTACCGTGGGACTTTGACCTCGATACCCAAGTCAGCGGCGCAACCCTCCACCATCTCGGCGAAGCCTACAATCAAACTAACTACTCCTACACATCCGATGACGAGCAAGTAAATCGCACCTACCTCCTTGATGTGAACCCCTGGATCTGGCAACGTGAGCGTGGCGATGGCAAGAATATCATCGACGCACGCTGGATCGATGTCCGCAATGGGCTTTTCATCGACATCACCGGTCTCTCCGAGACACACCCGGACAACCAGCCAGGGATATGGAGTTGCAAAAACTACCATCGCTACCGTACCGATGAGCTGTATCCTATGCGCGAGACAATGTTTGAAGGCGTCGTAGCGAAGGTACCTTACAGCTATGACAAGATTCTGACGGATGAATACAAAGAGAGTGCACTAGTCAATACTCAGTTTAACGGACACGAGTGGAACCCGAATGCTAAGGTGTGGGAGAAGACAGAGGAGACACTGACGCAGGAAGAGGAGGAAAGAAAGAAGCAGGAAGAAGAAGAGAAGAAGAAGGTTATCAAGCAGGCACAGATGGCGTAGTAGGCCAGTTGGCCGTAGTCTTTTGTTTCATGTTAGATTTCAAGATTAGCATTGCATTGCACAAGCGTTTAGCATAGCATTTTTGGCGCAGATTTCAGTCAAACCCGGTGTATAAGACAATGTACAAGAATTCTTATCTTACTGTTTATATCTTCTAAAGGATCTGTCAAACTCTAACCTTAAGACGCAAAATACGAATAACACACCTTACAGCTCGTATGCAAACCAGAGTCCTCTGTCGTCTTCACAGCATCCGTTGTAACGCCCTCGGCTTCAGTCATCTACGCAACTTTAGCCTACCAACCGCACTTAAGCAATGCCTATCTTAGCAAAAGAAGCAGGAAGAAGAAGAGAAGAAGAAGGTTATCGAGCAGGCACAGATGGCGTAGTGGGCCAGTTGGCCGTAGTCTTTTGTTTCATGTTAGATTTCAAGATTAGCATTGCATTGCACAAGCGTTTGGCATAGCATTTTTGGCGCAGATTTCAGTTAAACCCGGTGTATAAGACAATGTACAAGAATTCTTATCTTACTGTTTATATCTTCTAAAGGATCTGTCAAACTCTAACCTTAAGACGCAAAATACGAATAACACACCTTACAGCTCGTATGCAAACCAGAGTCCTCTGTCGTCTTCACAGCATCCGTTGTAACGCCCTCGGCTTCAGTCATCTACGCAACTTTAGCCTACCAACCGCACTTAAGCAATGCCTATCTTAGCAAAAGAAGCAGGAAGAAGAAGAGAAGAAGAAGGTTATCGAGCAGGCACAGATGGCGTAGTGGGCCAGTTGGCCGTAGTCTTTTGTTTCATGTTAGATTTCAAGATTAGCATTGCATTGCACAAGCGTTTGGCATAGCATTTTTGGCGCAGATTTCAGTTAAACCTAGTGTATAAGACAATGTACAAGAATTCTTATCTCACTGTTTGTATCTTCTAAAGGATCTGTTAAACTCTAACCTTAAGACGCAAAATACAAATAACACACCTCACAGCTCGTATGCAAACCAGAGTCCTCTGTCGTCTTCACAGCATCCGTCGTAACGCCCTCGGCTTCAGTCATCTACGCAACTTTAGCCTACCAACCGCACTCAAGCAATGCCCATCTCAGCAATACTGAACGATGCCGAAGGAGCCGAATAATCCAGGCACTAAGTTTGGTCCGCTACAATGCTTCACAATAACTCATTACACCTGTCATAACAACCGCAACCCCCACCGCAGAAAAGCTCTGCGTGGGAGACAGGCAGCTTGTCTAGTTCTTGCAACATCCTAACGTGTACCTTCGCAGCACCACACAACCTATCGGAGAGCGACTTTCATGCACGTGTTGACTGCCACGATATTGTGTTTGTTTGAGAAGAGGTTCATTTCCTTCGTTGAGCTGCGCATTTGGGCTGAACACCATAGGGCTCCAGCTGGCAGAGACTAAGGGGAACGAAATAGGGTGGTGATTTCGACAATCACAGAGCTTTCTAATTGTTTGACAGCAAGGCCGCAAGCACAGAGAGAAGTGATGGATACACAGTCCATACCGACAAGTTACTTTCACCGTGACTTCTCTTTGCAACATAATGCAGTCTAGAAGCTTGAATAAATTTTAGCTAAACGAAAATAATCTTAGAGCCATGACATGACGTAAGGCTTCTTCCAGCGCCGTCTGTTTGTTGTTTACTTCACCTGCAACTTCCCTCGCAGTACACTAGGACGCCCAATCCTAACGTCAACGCAGAGTAAGCCCGCTCAATCAACCGCAATCGCTCCCCGCTCATTAGTCTTCAATTTCACAACAACAATGGGAACGCACGTCAACATGGCACATCCGGATCTTCTGGGACTCATATATCTTCCAAATGAGCTGTTGGACGCAATTGTGGCATTGCTGGATCAACCTTCTCACTATGCGCTTGCCTTGACTTGCAAAGCAACAAACCCCTCCGCTTCAGGAGCGCTGTATTCGACTTACACTAACCGCGATGCACCATCCAAGGCTCCGTTTCACTTGTTCCTGCGCACTCTCTGTGAGCGCTCTGAACTTGCAGCCATGGTGAAAAGACTGGATATTCGAGGCTGGCGATCCGAATTTGAAGTCGCAACTGGTGCACCATGGCAAGGCCTGACCGAACCCAGGAAGCAGGATAAGACACGCTCGCAGCGAACCGGGCCATTGTTTGTATCAACAAGCAGGCCAGTAACGACTGTACCAAAGTCGTATAAGCTGTTCGAGGAGACTGCTGTAGAAATTGGGCTCATATCACCCCATGAATTTCCCTCCATCTCTACGTTGAAGAAGACGGTTATCGTTGGTTCGACGTTGAAGAAGCGCGAGGATTTTGCGCGGCTGCTGAGGCATGGCGTAGAGGATGCTCAGATTGTCTTGATGCTCGCGCTACTTCCAAATGTTGCGGCGCTCTACATCGATGGCATGTCGGTTTATTCCACCCTCGATTGGCACTATTTCCTAAAACAGTCCGATACCGCTCTTCGAGCACTACGCACAGTGAGGATCTGCGGTCAGCTACCTCTCTACAATGGCCAGGTGCATACTGCCACATTTCGCTTTCTAGAGCTCACCCCCGAGCTCGAACATCTCAGCCTGTCGCACGTCATCATTGAAGCTCCTCACCAAGGTAAAAGCCTCATGTCGAACAGAAAGCTCCTTTTCTTCTCGGCCATGGATGCCCAAATCAATGGCCATATGCTTCGAAACATGCTGTCCGGACAGAGGCTTGAGGTCTTCCAATATAGACCCGGCGGGCATGAGTTCCTCCGTACCCACCTAAAAAAGTTCTCAGAAGAACATATTGTCGACTGTCTTATGGACTCAAGGCAATCTCTCAGAGAACTTAAACTCTATTCGAAACAGTGGAGTACATCTCCCCTCCTCTCGCAGTTCGACAACCTTGAATATATGGAAATGCCATTCGCGGCCAATCTCTTCAATGTCACTGAAGAGAACGACCCGTCTGATATCGCCAATGTCCTTTGTAAGCGCATCCCAAACTCTTTGTCGACACTATCTCTTCGCTACATACTTCCTTCGGACGCCGTTGGGGTGGTCATGGCAGTGCTCGCAGACCTTAAGCATCAGGGAAGGTTCTCGGCACTCAAGACCGTTCGCCTGAATGTCAGTCGTCCTTGCATATCACTATGGTTTCCTTTAATTCCTTACGACGATTTCGACTCGCATTTGAAGAACACTCTTGTTGGAATCTTCGAGAAGGTTGGGCTTCAGCTTGAGGTCGCGCAGACCGATTAGAGCATGGTGTCCACATAATACGACAAGTCTGCTCACTGGAAGACGCGCCCTTCCAACGATGGAATATTGTGAGAGGAGAGGTCATGGGAATTTGTGATCTCCAGATGACGTTGGTCAGATCAAGATCTGATTAACGCACTCGCCACAAAGCCTTATGCTCGATCATACATCAAATCGAATACTTCCTATCTAGCGTTTTTGTGCCTCAACCCCATCTATCAAATACGCTACTGCGTCACAGGTGGAAGGTTTTGCTACGTGGTGAATGTATCTCATTGCCAGATATGTTGATAGAGTGGTGGGAACTAGGAATCGGAGCTTCGTTTTCAATTCTCTACCTGCAGATATGGATGTTGTCAGTGTTTGCTATGAGGCTGGTATTGGTCACTGTTACTCCGCATAGCACCCGCAGTCTCCGTCTCGAGGGAAAACAGAAGATATCGATGTCGAGTAAGAATGCGACCATTACAAGCTGCACCAGTGCACTCATCATTGTTGCAGTGGTCTATGACGGATTCTCCACCTGCCATAGATCGCTCGATAGTCCGACACTTTTCCACACCACGCGGACGATTAAACTAGCTCCTCTCCGCCTCCCCGGGGCGTAAATCAAATCTCCGAAATCTGGTTAGAAATCGCACCGCAGGGTCCACGTTAAGATGAAGAAGTACGTCAGAGCCATCATGCAGCTTTCCGCTGCCGACGACCGGAACTGCACCGAAGACGCAGCCGCAAGCACGCGCATGTCGCGTGAGATTTGTACAATAACGATCATCTGCAAGGGCGGGAGATTGTCAAGAGTCCAGAATGCCCGATCGTCACTGTAACCAGCCTTGTAGATCAGGCATGAAGATTTTGAAATTGAGATGGACATGAACACGCGAGGATGTCGCTGTGCTGGCTCGGTTGGCCGCAAGACCGACATGCTGGGATCTGCTGGGCTGGAAGTTTGTTGCCGAACAATCGATTGCGTGCACAACGCGTGGAGAGTTGTGCAACGCCAAATACGACAACGCGGTGCAGTACGGAGCGCACGCCCGACTCGACGCCGTGGTTGTGCTCAGGTCGGTGTGCTTGCACATCGTTACCCTATTTTTGTACTTCAGCTCGTGCTCGAGGACATGGCGCTGGTCTTCATCGATTTGGCAGGAGCTATCGAATCCGGCTACCCTGGCCTGTGAAATACGATGTCGTGCATGGGCCTCGGTTGCCCAAGCGTCTGATGTTCTCATTTCCGCAGCCGCCGGGGTGTTGGTCAGGGGTGCCAGGGTCGCCCTCTTCGCTCAACACAGGCGAATCCTATCCTTTGTCGGCTGCTTTTATGTGATTACTGGACCCTTGGGTAACTGTTACGATTGCTGATTTGCTCACAAGTGATAAAATCCGACACGGCGTCACACACAGTATCACAGAACAAGTGAATTGCAAATTGGGATCGTAATTCGTGAATAGTCAATTGCAGCGTAATGCTGCCCCTAAGGTGAACAAGAAACGTAACAACGTACGATACAAGTGAAGAAGTGAAGTTTGTCCAGCGCGTGCTATGCGAGCTTTTCCCCAAGCCAAGATGATACCTCTAACTCCCCCGGAGATCTCATCTCCATACTGCGTAGATAGTTTAAGCAAGATCGCAGCACCAGATACCGGCGTAAAGAGCACAGCCGATCTTGGAGTAGTTGTCGGAAGTGAGGATCTCGGCGTGGCCGGTCTGGCCTTCGTAGGCCCAGCCATCGGACGCGGTGCTGCAGATACCGTCAAGACCAGGGAGGGTGGGGAGCTCGCAGAGCCAGCCACCAAGGAAGACGTTGAAGAAGTCGTCCTTGTTACCAGGGGCAAGGACCTGGCCGAAAGAGCCGGGGTTGAGCTTGTGAACCATCTTGCCGTTGGAAGAGACAACGGTGTCCATGGCGTTGGACTCTAGCTTGGCGTCGTTGGCAAGGGGCTTCAGGCCCAACTTGGCACGCCAAGTGTCGACAACGGCCTGGTAGCCGGAGGCGGTAGCAGAAGGAGCGGGGGCAGTAGAGGTGGCAGCAGCCTTGGAGCTGGTAGGAGCGGGAGCGGGCGCCTCGGTCTCGTATACGACGGCCTTGCTGCTGGTGGGAGCAGGAGTAGGGGTGTTCTCCTCGTAGACAACAGTGGTCACAACAGGAGCCTGGTAGACGGAGGTGGAGGACGGGGTGGGCTTGGGCGGCTCCGGTCCCTCGGTGTAGAGGACGGTGTGAACGACAGTCTCGTAGACAACGTGAACGTTCTTAACCTCCTTGTACTCGGGCTTGTTCCAGTTGGGGGCTGCGAGAGCAGTGCCGGCAAGGGCGAGGATGGCAGTGGTAGCACGCATTTTGGTAGTGTTGAGGTTGAGGTTGGTAATGAGTTGATTGAGTTGACTGGTCGGTTCGACGAAGTTGGTTCTTGGATTGTTTGTTGAGTGAATGTTATGCCGAAGGGCGTAGAGAACGTGATGTCAAAGAGTGACTGTGAATGAGTGTATTCGTCGATAACCTGGAAGTCGCAGACCTGATATTCGAGTTTATGGCCGGAGGGGATCACATACTTTATACGCACATAGCACTAAGACCGTGCCGCGCTTGCGCGAGATGAATGCGAGCGTCACGGCCCCAGTCTCCGCAGATGCTCCTGTGCCTGGTCCTAGCAGCCCTTAGCCGAAAGTTGTAACTCCACCAAGGCCGTGGTAACCTAATTGAGTCCTTTCATTTAATTTCCAGCGGCTTGACGTGCCCTGGTCGTATTGTTTGCCTGGTCTGCTCATTGTTTTGAAGTCCAACCCTTGGTTTGATCGGACTGGATGTCATTCCTGGCACAACGGGGTGTCTGACAAGTCCAACACAACAATGACATCGTGCTCCTGCGTCTGTCGGCGCTTCGATTTGTTGCCTCGTTGACAAAGCCGGCCCTCAGGCATCAGGGGTAACAATGGGCGATCTTGGGCTTGCGCAGGGGTAAATGCACAAAGAGCGTTCACAAAACGCGCACTTTAGGAAGTCTAGACGAGCCACTAACTTTCTAGGGAGAATCCATGTGGAGTTCCGTTTTACGCGCTTTTTTGATTGGTTGCTCGTATGGGGTTTCGTGGTTCGGACAGGGCCGTGTTTCAGCTTAAGACTTAGCGTGGGACCGTCTACCGCTGTTGCCCACCTGTGCAAACGTGCACAACAGTCCGACTCAGCAACTCTAGGTTTCAGTCTTTGTGTTCAACAGCAGTGGCTCTGCGGGCTCGGCAGGTGGCGGAGATGATTCGCAAGTCTGTGCGGTAACGTCGAAGAAGTTCGAGACTTAAGACCAAGCCTCTGGAGGTGGATCCGCAAAGGAATTAGACACGGGACGATGGGCAGCATGAAACGTTGAATCTTGAGAATTGAAGATCCCGCTGGTAACATCGACCGGGGAAGATGGGAGATGTTTCGCGGCGGTCCGTCGTGGCAGTCTGGAGCCATGACATCTGAGCCATAGGACGTCAGGAATTACGAAACGAAACCGCAGCACCTCATGACACTCTCCAGAGCAAGCCGTCGTGTCACCATTCAGCTTCAAGCGGCAAGCCAACACGTGGTTTGGCAGCTGTCGCTCACGAACACTCATCATGTCCTGTGCAACGAATTTCCAGTATGAACATCCAAGGAGTGCCGCCTTGCAAAATCTGGAAATACGTCATCTCTCGACCTGCATTGCCTGGGATGAGGCGAATTGGCACCTGGCAATATTGAGGGGGGTTGCAAGGGCTCCCATCGATGTTTAATATTGCTACCCGCTGTCGCACGAACTCGTTTGTTCTGACCCTCATCTCCTAAGAGATGAAGCGCCGGATTCTGGCCAGTCCTGAGGCAGTAAGACGATTTCATTCGAGCATCGAAGTCTACTGGATGCTCCTGATCATCTTCGAGTTGAGTTGTACAGCATCCGTGTTGCGCTTCAGCCTTCCGGCGGCGGCAGAGCCGAGCCGTGCTCGGTAGAGCAGCTTTCATGTTGATTGCTGTAGGGTCTCTGCGGTCCGGCGCCATCTTTGCTTACGTGAACCTATCAGGGTTTTCCTTTACGTTGACGTTTCTAGTGCATCTCACCGGACTCGTGTCAATATGCAAGCTTGCGGGAGTTTCCATCATGTCGTAACCTGTCAGCTTCTTCATTCGATTTGAGACCACTGTATTGCGTCTCGGCTCGTAAGGTTCACAACAGCACGACCACGTCATCACTGATCGACTGCAGGATTCTCTAGAAGCGGTTGGAGACGTCGGATCTTCTGATAAGTGTGGAGGATAAGGCTCCTATCGATTAGATAGGACCTGCAGTAGAAGCTTGGCAACGCCTACCGATGGTCGGCTTCCAGCCCACCACCTGACGACCGTTTGTCAAGAATGTCCCCGCATGAAACTGTTGGCTCGGCCACCATGCAAACCGCCGTGGCCGAAAGCCGAGTCGAGTCGAGTCGCAGCCCGTAAGCAGAGTCTTTACACAAGCGCTTTACGCGCGTACACTGCATCATGACGATTGCTCGCCGGACCTTTGCCAGCGCCCAGAGGCCATGACAGGGCAAGCATGTGGACGACTTCGAATTCGTCGCTACTGCCATGGCGACCTCGAGGATTCCCACGTCGCCGAAGAGGCCCGTCAAATAACTAGGATGCGTTGAGCAGGTCGTAGCCCAACATTGGCGTTTGGGATAGACTCGCGTGAGCTGAATGGAGCAACAATCTGTGCTGGGTTGATGGCAAAGTAGGTGCTCTGCGGCCCTGTTCTAAGAGGCACATGGCTGGTTTTTCAAAAGCAGCGGCAAGCGGCGTCTCATATGTTTTCCACAAGGCTTGCAATGTCCAATAAAGCATTCGGCTTTAATCGAGTTGTGACAGACATGTGGACAGAATACGCGCGCGTTAATATGCCTAGGAAGACCATCCTTCTTGCCGTCACTACGGCTTCTCGGGAGTTGAATTATTGTGACGTAGTTGCGAGTTGAAGACGGTGGACAAAAGATAATGGATTGGAGACGTGTCGTTGTCTGAAGTCAGGCGTCCTCCAACGTTGCTTT
The DNA here is from genome assembly GCA_004011705.1 of Ascochyta lentis. Lineage (NCBI taxonomy): Eukaryota > Fungi > Ascomycota > Dothideomycetes > Pleosporales > Didymellaceae > Ascochyta > Ascochyta lentis. The sequence continues at coordinate 352,299 of RZGK01000002.1, forward strand.
CTCTGCAAGCTGCTTCCGGACTGGTCTCTCGGCGTTGTACCCGGACTCTCATGTTGCAGAAGAAGTGGGATACAGCAGCTGCTAACACTAACCTTGAGAGTGAAGGCTCGAGGTCTGGAACAAATCTAGGTTAGTAATCTGATTTGGACAAAACAGGTTGTAGTACTTTATTAGTCGTATCAACTACTAAGGATTCTACTAGTTTGCCGTGAATGACTCCTAGAAATATGGAAATTGCGCGATTGTTCAAACATCACAACAACCTCAGCATTAACATTCTTCCAATCCAATATCGTCAAGATTCATACTATTCGAGGTATATTTTGTGATGTCAACGCATTCTCAAGATTGTGGTGGTCTGACATTTGAGCTACACAACGCATCCTCGCTGAATACTGACGACAAGCATTATTACCACGTCTACGTTTCAAGAGCCGACGTCAGTACCTGACTCCAAGAAGATGGTTGGCGCTTTCCAACACATGCGATGTAAAGATGGTGTGCTCTACGATAACAGAGTAAGCCACGCTGGCGGTCTGGATATGCAGGTCTCACTCCCACCGGCTTCCACGTTGCGTCAGTCAAAGAGCTGTTGAATCACGACATCTGCTACTCTGCGGACACAGCACTGGCTTGGGACGCTATCTTTCTTTCTCGGTTTCTTCTCTCAGGGATCTCACGCCATAATTCTCGTTCAGAGAGTTCATCCACCGTTTCAAGGCCTGATTTCTGTGCGCAACCCTTGTGGTCTGGCGTCTCTTCAAGTCATGATTGATCCTTCATATGAAGTCGCATTTCGCAAGATTTAGGACTGTGTATATAAGGCGAGGGTCTTACAAGCGGCCGTGTTTTTGTCTCTGTATATCTTTACAACTGTTCAGCCGCACTGTCTGCTTGCGTATTGACGGCTGTGCACCACATTGCAGCGATTGCATTTTTACAAAGTTGTCTTTGACAGCGAAAACGTGCAGCCGTAGCTGCAAGTAAGTCTCCACAGCATCACAGCAATCCAGACGCAAACCTGTCCTTACTCAGCTCGGAACTGCAAGCGGGGCGCCCTGCACAGTTCAGCGGACCAACCACAGTTCGAGACCAGCCGTATGCACTGTGAGTCCTAACACCACCATCAGTCAGTAGTAACGCTGCATCTCCTGCCGGACTTGATCTCCCTGTCTTTGTTTTCGCATTTCAAGTTTCGAGGTGCAGCCTCCAGCTAAGAATAACCCAACATGCGTCCCATTGTCTTCCGGACTTGGTTATAAAGGAGTCGGATACTATCCTTCAGTGGGTCCACAACAGCGACAAGTCTTCTACGGTTATACACATTCTTTGTCTCTTGAAGCTTTGGCTTCGCTACTATCTTTTTCTGTTACGTTGCCAGCACCTTTGACGTTGGTTCTATGTAAAGAACCGCGACTTCATTCACTACCCACCAGTCTCTACTCCTTACGATCATTATCCCAAACACTACAGTCTTTACACTCAAAACAAAACGCATTGTATTCATTGCTGCGTCTTCAAACATGCTGTCCAAATTTATCCTCCTTAGCACAGCACTGCAAGCGGGCCTTGCAACCGCAATCGGCAACGCAATCGTCAGTAACCGCTGTCCCTATGACATCTGGCTCTGGAGCGTCGACCAAGGCCACTCGTCGGCCCCCATGCACGTGCCAGCACGAACAAAGCATTCGGAGCCGTTGCGCAACGCGTGCAACGGCTGCGGCTCCTCGCTGAAGATCAGCAAAACCGATCAGCTCATCAATGGTCAGCACACCCAGTTCGAGTACAGCATCGTCGATGGCAGCGTCTGGTACGACATCTCCTTCGTTGACTGCGCAAAGGGAGAGAGCGCAAGTGACTGTCCTGGTCACGACAAAGGACTGGCAATGGATAGCCCTGAACAGGCGTGCGGGAAAGTGCATTGTGCTGCTGGAAGTTACTGCCCGACACAATCTTACTATGTCGATACTCCGAAACAGAAATTGGGTCTTGAAGAACCGGTTTATGGGTGCCTTGGCAAAGGAACCGATATGGACCTTTACATGAAGGTGTGCAGCGATGAGGCTCCGCTGAAGAGGAGCATCACTGGTAGAATGATCCTGGACGACTATGCCTAGACGGTATCTACTTCTTCATCGCCAATCTTTTATTTCTTCCTCTTCTTCTTTTGAAACTTATTTTGGATATCCTTGACTCCAATACCTTCTTTTCATCATGTGGCTTGCTTCAGCACTTACTCGAGTAAAATCAAACAACAGAGTTGTTCTTCACCCTGGCCATTTCTACAAGTCGTGTTCCTTAAATTATCTTGGAGGCATCTCAGATCAAGTGACATGTTTTCCTTGCATTGGTCGAGTATAACATAGAAGAATGAAAGAAGGTTGCTGCTTCCCAACCACGCACCCTCCCCACCCCTATGAAGCGGAACATGCAAAGAGGAAGCGAATAGGAACAAAAGATGTGGCGACGACGGATAGGACAGGAAAGGGAGCAGAGTGAAGTGGGCCAAGGGTGGGGTATCGAGCTGTAGTGGCGCAGATACGAGGACATGGAGGTGGTGATTACATAGATGCTGGTGTTAGTATGGGTAAGCATGAAGGCTTGCGAGTTGGAGGATACAGATCGGTGTTAACAGCCGGTCAGTATTTGCAGTGCTCGTTTGGTGTTGTCAGTGTAATTTATGACACAGACCATGCCATATCTATGCGTGAACTCTCTCAGTAAAAGGCATGCCAAAGGTGAACGATTAATATGCACCAACGGCGTGCTTGATTGCAATGACGGCGACTGGGTTCCACACACTTATTGGCAGAGCAGTTGAGATGGTGAGATTGACTGAGAATCGGAACACCCGACCTCTTTCTTCATTGTTTGATGTTGTTCATCGTTCTCATGATCGTGTCATGATATTCGTCTGTGCCTGATCCATTTATCCGCTTGCATGGCCCTCGAGCTCATGCACTGATCCAAGAAACTCCAAAGACCAAGCCCATAGGACAGTGAATGTGTGAAAATACTCTTACAAGTCGCTCAAGTAGACGCAAGATATCAAGGTGACGAAGGAAATATTTGGTCAAAGCCAAACGCATAGCAAAAAACCGATCCATATGCTAAGGATGCATAACACGCATCACCAGCGAGAAGATGAACGCCGTCCATGAAGCTGTTCGACTCACTGTGCGGCAGGCTGGTCGAACTGAGCACCACCTCGGGGTGCACCGCGACCGCCCCGGAAGCCGAAGCCTCCACGTCCGCGACCACGGCCCCTGCCACGGCCTCGGTAGCCGCCACGGTAGCCATCGACGCTACCTTGACCGAATGTCTCCATGTTTTTGTTTCGCTCAGCCGAACGGAATTCCTGGCCACGGCGACTGGCAGCCTCTTCCCGGTCCTTCAGTTCTGAAGAGATGTTGTCGAAAAAGCTAGAACTCTTGTTGTACGAAGCACCGGGAATGACCACGTCGTCCGTGGCTTCGGCAGCGCCGTTTTGTCCATTCGATGTGGCTTCAATAGTAGATGGCACACCTTCGCCAAGCGGGGATCCAGAAGCAATAGCTTCCTTGACCATATCCTGCTTGTTGAATTTGGCATTTGCAGCGTCGAAGTCGTAGTCGGTAGTGGGTACTTCCATCTTCGGCTGTGGCTGAGACTGCTGTTGGTGATGGGCCCCGCCTCGACCACCTCGACCCCCTCTTCCACCTCGACCACCAAAGCCAGCTCCAGCTCCAGGGTTTCGGGGCTGTCGGGCATGCTGTTCGCGCTCACGCATACCCTCCACCTTCTGCGCCAAATTGTTCAAGGGATCAGATACAGGTGCCTGTGCTTGGCCACGGTTCTGCATGTTGAGCTTGGCCATAGCCTCAGCAACGGCAGCAGTTGCCAATTGGGTTGCATTGTTCTGCTGAGCAGCTGAACCGGCAGGCTGCTGGGGCTGCGCCGCAGGAGCGGGAGCTTGCTGCTGCTGCGCGCGAGGTGCTGTCTTATTCACGTTCGGGCTGGCGATCGGTACAGCTGGGATAATACGACCACCCTTTGCTCCACCTTGCGCTTTCTGCGCACCACCCTGCTGTGTGGGCTGGGTGTGCGGCGGCGCAAGAGCGGCTGAGACATCAGGCTTTGACTCAACGGGTGGGGGTGGAGGCTGCTTGGCAGCCGCTGTGGGCGCAGGGGCTTTTCCAACCTGCTGAGCGTCTACCTTTGGCTCTGCAGGCTTGGCAGAACCATCAGCCTCAGCCACCTTGGGTTGCGCCGGCGACTGCTCATCCTTTGCAGGTGTACCGACCGGTGCAGCACCACGAGGACCTGCTGGTGGCTGGTTCTGGTTCTGGAAGCCAGGAGGGCCCATAGGCATGTTGGGAGGGAATGGACCAGGAGGGCCGTTGAAACCCTGTCCAGGAGGGAACCAGCCTGGAGGTGGGGGTCCGTATGGAGGCATTCCAAAGCCTCCAGGGCCTCCGGGGAACGGTCCGGGGCCGCCAGGGAAGCCACCCTGAGGAGGGAAGCCTCTTCCATATGGACCTGGGCCGCCAGGGCCGAAAGGAGGGTAACCGCCGGGCGGGAATTGTCCTTGCTGTGGGAAGTTGGGAGGGCCTTGTTGCTGGCGCTGTTGATCCTGTGGCGCGTCCTGACGCGACTGTCCCTGCTGTACCTATTGCAGCCATGATGTCAGCCAGAGTGCTATGCAAAAGCTGAAGAATAGGTGAGTTGTATTGGAGGTACTCAGAAGGAAGGCAACGGAAAATATCCACATGGTTTTGCGCTCTCGGTGGTATAAATGATTTACATCCGAAAATTTTACATCACTGGACCAGAAGGTTGGAAGGCGGGTGGTGTAGACTTACTCCGATGATGGCTGGGTCCTGAGGCATGGCAGGAGGAGCCTTCTCCTTGATCTGCTCCTCAATGCGCAGGTCCTTCACATCGCTGCCTCTGAACACGATTTGTTCGTAGATGACTTCTGATGGCGGGTACTCGTCCTTGCCGCCCTTGCGACCCTCAGTACCGAACGAGCGCACATTGTCTAACGAGACTGTGGAGGCTTCTGAGTTGATCTCAACGAGGGTACCGACATAGCTGCGACGCGTAAGTGTGTGCGCTCAATGGCTCCTCAATGGGTGCTTACTAACCGGATATCGCTCTTGGAGATGAGCGATATGCGAGAACTACGCGTGGCACGTCAGCGGGAGCTCCAGCGTGATGGAACCAGCTGCGACTGACCCGATGAACTCGGACATGGCGGCGGAGAGGGGGTATCAAAACACGTGTAAGAGATGAACTGAAGCTCAATGAAGGAAGGAGAAGTAAGGGAAGTCGTACGGTAGTTGTGAAGAAGAGTTGTTGGGGGTGGTTGTGGTGTGAAAGAGAAGAGCTTGTGTGGGAAGAGAAGGAGCGATCGTGGGGCTGGTAAGAGAAGCGCTTGGCGCTTCCGTTAGCGAGCTTCGAGCTTCGGCGCCCGCGTCGCCTTTACCCCACACCTCATGTACCACCAAAGCTGGTCGCGATGAGTGCTGCTGGAGCTGAAACTGGCGCTTCTGAGGCGCCGCACGACACGTACGAGGCTCTTGAGAGATACAATTGGGACGACGATGTTGAGTTCCAAGCTGGTCTAAGTGCCATCCTCGGCAGCAACAGCTCGCCTGAGCAAGCCGCTGAGCTAGCCTTGCGAGCGCGTTGCTTCTACTATGCTAGGTATGTAGACTTCTGAATCGTGCATGGCTCGAGGGCTGACTGTGCAAAGAAAGTACAATACTGCCGTCGATTTCGAAGCGTACAAAGCGTACCGCGACGCCCATGGGCGACCCCCACCCCAGACAAATGGTGTGCAGCCGCTCGATTTCACCGAAACAACCTATGACGCGCCCAGTGGCGTGATGCCAGCATCCACGGATCCCAATGAACCTCCTGCACCATACCCTACCTCGTTTGCCCATATTGTAGAGCTCATCACGAGTGGGCAGCCTATTCCTGGGATCAAGGAGATTCCAAACACCGTGCTAGAGGGGCAAGGCACACAGCCCGAGAAGCCGAAGAGGAGAAAGCCATGGGAGAAGGACCCGCCTGCGGTGGCTGGGCAGGAAGGAGCGTGAAGCATCGCAAGGACAACAGACGAAGATGATAAAGTTCACTCACCAAGATACCCAGAGTCGATAGTACTTGTGTTGAGCTTGTCCAGACAAGCTTGTAGCTAGTGCACAATACGAACAAGACTATGTACGCTCACATGAGCTACTTGAAACCACGTACGAAAGGGTGTCGAAACATTGGGGTATATAGCGAGACCAAGCAAGAAACAAGGACCAAACTCCACCTCTTATACATAGGCTTGATATCCAACAGCATCTGCCTCCACTTACAACACAGCCTCGAGGATCTTTTCTTTTAGGTTCTTGACTTCCTCCTGACTTTCCCACAACTTCCTCTGTGCATCCTGAAACTTTGTCTTCCAGGCCGCCGTGGCATGTTGTCCAGGCTCGGTGCGGTCCAGCTCTTGCGCACCTGCTGTCGTGTCTTTGTGTTCTACGTCTTCGGCTACAGCGTGTAGACCTTTGGCTGTCCATTCGCCAGATAGCCCGCCAAACGACACTGCGAAGAAGACGTCAAATGTTTCCTTAACCGTTACAGAGCCATTGATGCCCTCTACGTCATCTTCGTTGTCTTCGATTGGACTCTCGTAGCCATCACCTCCTATGCGGAAACGTGCACACTCGACTCTCTTGACACCGCCACTTGGCCCGCCAGTGCCGATACCTGCTGCGTTTGAGAGTCCAAGACAACTGCTGATTGCAATGCCCAGTACCTGGTTGCTCATGATCTTCACTGGTGATGTATGCCCAGCTGAAGGCTTTGCATACAGTGGAAGAAGTATCGATGATGCAAGGTTCTTCGCCTCGTTTCCCCGTAGACGCTTGCGTCGACCAGTGAGTGGCGCACGAATAAGTTCGGCAGCTAAGGCACGATTGAGTGTGTCGAGAGAAACCGACGGGAGTGAGGGCGTCGATGTCGACACAGTGGCTTCGTTTTGTGACCGGGGTGGTGGCTGTGGTCGAGCTGGAGTCTCTACTGGAGTGAAGTGCCCATGGAAGTTGAGATGACTGTTACTGCCGAAGGAATGTGCCGAGAAGCTTCGTTCTGAACCAAAGCTGATTGCAGAAGACGCAGCGGCGGTGCTCGGAGTCGGGTCTTCTTCACCGTTAACCAGCACAGTAGGGGTGATCAATCGTACGGGATTGCCAATATTCTGCGGTACTTGTAGGCTCAGACGTTGTCTTTGAGTACCACCAGCACTGATGACTGGCGACTCCCCTGTTGAGGGTGGAAGTGCAGAAGCAGGTGTCGGTGGAAACTGGAAGACAGGCTCAGATGCCGGCGACCCAGACTGCGTTCGCTCTATTATTGGTGTTAAAGCACCCGAGTGCCTCTGTATATCAACGGGGGTGCCTTCCCTGCTTGGATTGACAGGAAAGGTGACGAAAGGTCCATCTCGAGTAGAGCGATTGCTAGGTGGTCGACCTCGCGGCTTTCCACCAGAACTTGTACTACTGGCCGACCAAGCTGACGAAACAGCTGGCCCATGACGTCTTCGTGCGCGTGGCCTTGCACTGGAAGGGGTCACTGCTGACTGAGGCTCGTCAAAGAAGTGATGCGCAGACGACGGTGTGACAGCCGACAAGGGATGGGGAGTTGCAGGCTCCTGGCTGTTGAGTCGCCAACGAATCTGCTGCCCGCCAGACAAGGGTGAGGCTGAGTACGGAGTCAAGTTGTCATGTTGCTTTAGACGATGCGAAGCATTCAGAGCAGAGGCAGGAGTGATGGCAGATGCTGCTGTCCATGGATCGTGAGGCGTGAGGAAACCGCCCATGTGGTCGGGGTGAGCGCTGGTAGGGTACGCTGACTGTGACTGTAGCGCATTTCCAAAAGGTATAGAGGTATCGAGTTGCGGCCGCTTACGAGCAGGAGTGTCGGCCTCGGCTTCCAATTCTTCGTCCGCATCATCAGCTTTCCGTCTTCCACGCTTGGGTTTGAACTTGGGGTCAAGTGCTCGGATGGCTAGATCTTCCTCCAGCGGCACACCGTCTCGGCCATCTTCTGGGAAAGGATCGTGCGGGGGAGGTATTTGCAGATAGTAGGGGTGCTGCTTATCGAGCAGGTACTCAAAGAAAGCATCGATGTGCATAGCGCGCATCCATCGCTGCCAAGAATCAGCATTTGATCGAGTTGCGTTCGAAGACTCGACGAGTCGATATGTAGGAAAGAAAAATGTCTCCTATATGACAGCTAACTGCCAATAGGGTAATGTGCGCGACACAAAACACGCCACATATGATCAGCTTGTTGAGAGCAGATAGTCTCACGATAGCTGCCTCGTTCAATAGATCTATGCATCTGTGCCGCGCTCCTTCTTGCAGAGTAGCTCGATGCAGCTTGAATCCTGGCATTGCTCGCAGATGAGTAGGAGGCCATAGAAGCGCATCGACTGCGCCACATGAATGAGGTGCACAACTCCACTCGAAAACTGACTCGAAAGCAAAGGGGCGAGCGAATACGATCTAGTAGGAAAGTGCAATCGAGCGGTTGAACAATTGAGGATGCACCCCAGTAGCGCAGTACAAAATAACAACTATAAGTGGAAGTGCGCTTACCTTTAACCTCACGGAGTACTGCTGGACTTTTTGCGTGCTCTGTCCCTTGTCTGTGTCTGGCGGTGATACGCCGAGATCCAAAGCTAACTGCGTCCAGGTCTTGATCTCTCCCGTACTGAACTTTCCTATCAGCTCGAACAATGTCCAGGTGCTGAAGGCATTTCCGTCGCTCTTGGGTGGGGTTCGAAACAGCTTCACTAACTCTGACGTGTCTGTGGAGAGGGCGAAGCTAGGGTTGCAGTACAAGACGAAGCCGGCAAAAGCATTGTCGATGGTGTCGTCGGCCACGTCCTGGGGTGGAAGGGCGCGGTCGTCTGGTGTATAGCTGGGGGCTGGGTGCTTCGACTGGCTGGCGGGGGTTACTGCGGCCGAGTAGCGCGGCGAGGCATTCGAGGCAGTCGAGGGCTGTGAGCTGCGCGCCATGTCTCCATAGAAGCCGTGGGTAAGGTGCGCGCTGCTGAGCGAGGCATTGTCGGGCTGGAGCAGGTGGCTTGGGGCAGCGTGGGAGATGATAGACATGGGCGCATGTCCGTTGTGGTTGGCACCTGTGCTCTGCTCAAGGCCCGGATCAATTGCTGGTACACCAGCGGGAGGGTGCCGAAACCCCGCGTGCTCGTAGTTGGCTGTCAGATGGAGGCTATGATTCGAATCTGACCCGTCACCATAGTCGACTTGCATGGTTTAGCTATCACAGAGGCTGCTTGGGCCCGTCAGCGCTCCATCCGCGCTCGGTGTGGCCTGCAAAGCGCAGTCGCGTGTCAAGAGCGCAGTGCGAAACACTCGATATGGAGTTGAGCGCAGCGCGGTGGCAGGGTCGCGGATCCAGCCCAAGACCGTCAAACGATAGGATGCGATGCGCCCAGCGCTGTCGCTGCGTTGCGAAGACCCCCAGAAAGGTTGAGAGAGAGTCGCTACGGCGGCGCGTTGGTATGTAGAGAAGAAGCGTGTGGTCGAGAGGTAATTTGCAACGATACGGCGGCTCGAAGCTGTCTGATTTACTCATTCGGGCATATTTGGGGGCACACCTGCAGCTGAATGGGTGCTAATTATAACTCGGTCATCCCGCCTGTTCTGGTCAACTGCACGAAGCATCACCGCTCTGGCGTCTCTGAGTGGCTAGGTAAACCGCCGAAGGAGATCCTGACCGCAGGACCGGGTCACTGTTTCTTGTAGCCTTGTTTCGGACACGCTCACATGGAGCACCTGAGCATCGTGTGCATGCACGGTAAGCTATAGCGTAGCAAATATAGCAAGTACCGTGCATCTGATCTTGGTCAACACAGGCAAGAAAGTGGGCGATGCGCATAGTAGGTGTCAGCGATAGAGTGCTGCACACAGAGCACAAACTATTGAAACTATTGAAACTATAGGGACATACATTTCGATGGTTCGTAAGCAGGCAATGAGCGTACGCGATGTTGGTTCGAATGTCACTTGTCTTGTGTCTTGCTTAATGAATGCAAGCATGGCATGGTCACGGAGAAACACCATCAGTAACCACCGAGTGAGGTCGTCTATGCTGGATGAATACACAAAACGATTGACTCGAGACAGCAGAGAGCAGATTGACGCTGGCCAAGTTGCATCAGATTTGACTCGACGCATGTTCGAGTGCTGAAGCTGAGATCGAGGCTCAGTGCTAGATGATGGAGACGCCTAGCGTGATCCAACAGCCCCACTTTTCCAGCACTCAACGCGGGTCGCGTCTCTCGCACGCGTCGTGCCAGGTCTGGCGCAGCAACCACCACTTTGCAGAGACATGGCCTCAGAACAGCGACTGCGCAGCCGGCAGGCTCGTACGCCTACCAATTCTACTCTCCATGCATTCCAGCCCACTAATACAGTCCAGATGCGCCCGGCGCAACCTACCTCACGTACACGCCGAACGGGAAGAAACTCATCACGGCCGGAGTCGACAACTATTGCCGTGTATTCACAACCGGGTCTGATGATGAGCCCATCACTGTAGACGACTGCCAAGAGAACAATGCTGCAGTTGTGGCTGGCGTGCGTACCCTTGCACCTACAACACATCCCAACCGCTGACCGGAGCCGTAGAATGGCTTCTTCATCACTGGCTCAGAAGATGGCACAGTGAGCAGGTATTCGCTGGACGGGAACAAGTTCGAGGAGATCCTTGTCAGGACCACTCTGCCTGTGCGAGATGTAGCCTTGAGTCCAGATGGAAACTGGATTGCTGTTGCGAGCGAGTACGTCGAGACTCCTCAGAACAGAGAGATTATGCTGACAAGCCCAGCGAGCTCTCGGTAAACATCGTGAACACCAAAGACATGACCAAAGTCCGCATACTGCGCGATCAACCACGCGCGGTCAAGCATGTGTCATTCGACAAGAAAGGCGAGCATCTCGCTGTCTCCTGCACCGATGGCAACATCTACGTATACAGTCTCGACGAGGACGAACCCGAGATGATCAAGAAAGTGGATGGCATGATCAAAAGCCTAGAAACAGAGTCCGAGTCTAGCTCGAAAGTGCTATGGCACCCAGATGGAAGGGCTTTTGCAACACCTACCGCACTTCGTGACGTGCAAGTCATGTCGACCAACGATTGGGCGCGTCAGCGCGTTTTCAAAACAGGTCATACAGCAGACATTACGGCGGCAGCGTGGTCACCAAATGGTGCTCTTCTGGCGACAACCTCGAACGATCTAGACCTCAAGCTATGGGACACAAAGACACAAAAGCTTCTGAAGACGTTTGACGATGTGAAAGCAACCATACTTGCCATGGTATGGCATCCTACCGAGAACATACTCTCCTACACAAACAACGAGGGAGAACTGTTCATTCATACAGACTTTGTGCCAGAAGAACATCTTTCGCTGCTAAACAAATCCACCGTGTCGGCGCCCTTCTTCCATGATCCTGCGGAAGGCCGAGCTGGCGTTGCACCCGCCCCACCGGCGAACAGCACAACGAGAGAATTACCGGGACGCCCACGGCAACGAGATGGCACGCCGGATTCTCTGGACGACCTGCTTGGCCCAGACTTCAGAGACGACGAGGCAAGAGACGATGGCGACGAGGACATGGAGGATTTTGTCGTTGATGACGACGGTGCAGGCTATGCACAAGCAGTCAACGGCCACGGAAAGCGGACGAGTGGTCACCTCAACGGTGTTGAGCCTGCGGCTAAGAAGCGTGCCACGGCCAGTGCACTGTTCCGCCCACAGATCCATGAACCTTTCCAACCTGGTAGCACTCCCTGGAGAGGCAACCGAAGATTGCTCTGTTGCTCGTTGACCGGTCATGTCGAAACGGTATCGCAGGAAGGGCGGCATCATACCGTCTCTGTAAACTTCTACGACCAGCACACTTTCCGCAATTTTCATTTCACGGACATCTTCCTCTACGACAAGGCATGCCTAAACGAAAACGGGACTTTATTTGCATGCCAGCCCAACAGTGCTGGCGACGGGAACCCAGCGATGATTTACTATCGCCCACACGAGACATGGACGACACGAACAGACTGGCGCACCAACCTGCCTACCGGCGAGTCAGTAACAGCCATTGCACTGTCCGACTCGTACGTCTGCGTAACGACTAGCACAAACTACGTTCGCATCTACTCCCTCTTCGGCCTGCCCATCCGGGTCTACCGCCAAAAATCATCACCAGCCGTGACCTGCGCTGCGTGGCGCGACTATATCCTCACCATCGGCAACGGACCCATCCAATCCGATCTCTCCACACAACTGCTCTATACAATTGAGAACATCAAACACGACACCATCTACCAAGACTCCGACATCCTCGCTCTCCCACCAAACACAACCCTCGACTCCGTATTCTTCTCTTCCTCGGGAGACCCGTACATTTACGACTCGTCAGGCGTGTTGCTAACCCTGCTAAACTGGAGAACAAACGGCCAAGCGCGCTGGGTGCCCATGCTCGACACAAAATGCCTAACCCGCCTCGCAACAGGCGGAAAAGAGGAATCCTACTGGCCCATCGGCGTAGCGGAGGACAGCAACGGCGCCTCGAAATTCCACTGCATGATCATCAAGGGCAAAGAAAAGTACCCATCAGCACCAGTGCCGCACCTGAGCGAATTCGGCTTCGAGATCCCCCTCTCGAGCTCCATCGACCGCAAAAAGCAACTGGGGGCTCTCGACGCTGGGGAACCGAGCGATGACGAAGATGAGGGGGGAAGCGGTGCGAGCAGGAAGAAGAATGAAAGCAAACAGCAGGAGCATGAGCAGGCTTTCATTTTGTCTAGCACACTGCATGCTCAGCTCTCGTCAACACTATCTCATACCCGACCCTCGTCCTCTCAGAAACAGAATCTCACCAACTTGGAAGTAGCCATCGATCGTGCCCTGCTGCAGCTTCTCGGCGTCGAGTGCCTTGCAGGGGAGGATCACGGGATGAAAGCTTTGGAAATTGTGAGTCTGATGCGCGACGCGAACGGCAAGATGCTGGATCTCGCTGGCAAAGTTGCCGGTCGGTATGGGAGGGATGTGCTTGGGGAGAAAATCAGAGAGCTTGCGGAGAAGAGGGCTGCGGGGAGAGAGGGGGAAGACGTTGACGACGAGTACGCGTAAGGGCCTGAAATTGCACACCAAGCTGCATCCTGGCGAATCCAAGCACCTGACACGCAAGCTTTCACAAGGCACATCTTTCAAAGATGGATACAGTTGGAGCAATTTATCGTGCATTAGTAAGAGAGTAGTAACAGAGAAAGAGGACAATTCATCCCAAAACGCTTTGATATGTAAGCTAGCAGTCCCACAAAACTCCTCTGCTCGCCATCGCCAAATTGCGGTGTTGCTTCAAAAGAGTAGCTCCGACACGAACAACCAAAGGTAGCGATGCAGAACCAGGCTGCTTTTCACAACGCTGCTGCGCTCAGCGCAAAAACGCTTAGTACTCAGCCTCGACACCCTCCTCGCCTTCGAGCGAGTCGGCAGCGACTTCCTGTAAGACTGTTAGCTTCCTCCAAACGTATAGAACGGGAACACTGACATCATAATCTCTCTCAAGCGCTGCGAGATCTTCGCGTGCTTCGGAGAATTCACCCTCCTCCATACCCTCACCAACGTACCAGTGGACGAAGGCACGCTTGGAGTACATAAGGTCGAACTTGTGAGACAGAGCGGACCAGGCCTCGCTAATGGCTGTGGTGTTAGACAACATGCAGACAGCGCGGTTGACGCCAGCGAGATCGCCGTTGGGGACGTTCTGGGGAGGCTGGTAGCAGATACCGATCTTGAAACCAGTAGGGCACCAGTCGACGAACTGGATGGTGCGCTTGGTCTTGAGGTGGGCAATGGCGGCGTGGGTGTCCTTGGGGACGACGTCGCCACGGTAGAGCAGGCAGGTGGCCATGTACTTGCCGTTGCGAGGGTCGCACTTGACCATCTGGTTGTTGGGCTCGAAGCAGGCGTTGGTGATCTCCATGACCGAGTTGGCCTCGTGGGCGGCCTTGGCGGCTGAGACAACGGGAGCATAGGCCACGAGAGGGAAGTGGATACGGGGGTAAGGGACCAAGTTGGTCTGGAACTCGTTGAGGTCGACGTTCAGGGAACCATCGAAACGGAGCGAGGCGGTGATGGAGGAGACGACTGATCAATCTGTCAGCTAACCTATCAACAAGAGTGGAGCCTGTACATACCCTGAGCAATGAGACGGTTCAGGTTCTCGTAGTTGGGGCGCTCAATGCCAAGGTTCCTGCGGCAAATGTCGTAGATGGCCTCGTTGTCGACCATGAAGGAGCAGTCTGAGTGCTCGAGGGTGGTGTGAGTTGTAAGAATCGAGTTGTAGGGCTCGACAACCGAGGTGGCGACCTGCGGCGCAGGGTAGACACAGAACTCGAGCTTGCACTTCTTGCCGTAGTCGACGGACAGACGCTCCATCAGGAGGGCACCGAAACCAGAACCTGTTCCTCCACCGAAGGAGTGGAAGACGAGGAAACCTTGCAGACCGGAGCAGTTGTCGGCGACACGGCGGACCTTGTCGAGGACCTGGTCGATGAGCTCCTTTCCGACTGTGTAGTGACCACGGGCGTAGTTGTTCGAGGCATCCTCCTTGCCGGTCACCATGTACTCGGGGTGGAAGAGCGAGCGGTAGGTGCCGGTGCGGACCTCGTCAACGACGTTGGGCTCCAAGTCGGCGTAGATGGTGCGCGGGACGTACTTGCCCTGGCCTGCAGTGTGTCAGAGGTGTCAAAGGTGTCAGAGGGTGTGCGCGAATGGCAGCGTGCAGGTAGCCGTACCAGTCTCGGAGAAGAAGGTGCTGAAGCCGTGGTCGTCGTTCTTGGCCTTGCGCTCCTCAGTGAGGTAGCCATCGGGCTGGATGCCGTGCTCGAGGCAGTAGAGCTGTCGTGTTGTGTCAGCACGTTCCCGCAAAGGCGGTCAAGGCACCCGCCGTTGCCCCCTCCTTTCGCACTGTGGGCGACGGAGAGGTGCAGACGGCGAGCGGCGAGGGTCAAACGTACCTCCCAGCACGAGTTTGCGATCTGGCAACCGGCCTGGCCGACTAGACGCGTGCAGTGTCAGTATCAACAAATGCCACCAGGATGTCCCGCCCACGACGGGGCGGTCAGGGCGCGTGCGCGTGTGGGGGTTTCATACCGTTGAGGGAGATGACTTCTCTCATGGTGGATGGAGATGGATGGAGAGAGTATGAATTGGTGTAGCTGGATGCCTTCTGCGCAGACGCTGAAGGTGCTGGACGGGGACTGCGGGTGGGGAGCAGCGGAGACGGTGTGTCGAGTGTTGTTGGCAGCTGGCGCCGTAGAAGATTTAGTGTGTTTATCGCAGAAGGAGCTAGGCTCAGCTCACGGTAGCGGAGACGAGACCGTCCGTGCCCCTCGTCGAGCATCTGGTGACAAACCACAACACGGCAGACGCCTCCACCAACACGACCACACACGCGCTCAAGTGAAGCTCCGCGCTGCCCAATGCAGCTGCTCTGGCCCACGTGAGAGCAAGTCGTTGTCCGTGTCGAGCTTCTTTCTCGAGTCTCGTCCTGGCCGCTGAAGATGCGCATCGCAGCTGCCCTGCTCTGCATTGTGTCACAGCACGCCTGGACGGTGAATGCCAACGTCGAGAAGGCCATCTTTCTCGGCCCCAGCCCTGCAACTCTCCCTGATGCCCGCCCCAGCATAGACGACTTGCGCCTGCACTCGCTGTCGAATCGTGAACCTGTCCTGCCCACCCAGCTCTCGGTGCAATTCCCTTCGTCTACAAAGCCCCACGGCCTGGAGTCCTGGTACCTTCTGAGCGACCTAGAGACAGGCCGGAGATACGAGGTCCGCATATGCTGGCCAGCGACCGTGAGTTCTTGTACTCCTGTCTTGAGATTGACCTCAGGGACAGCCATGTTTTGACCGCGCCGCAGTCACCAACCGACTTCTGGCTCGACACCTACTCAATTGCCCAAGTCTTCGATACCCCAGATCTGATATCATCTCTCGCAAGCTACAGTGAACAATTGGCAGAATTGGAGCTCAAGAGCAGCTTGGACACGCAGCGAACATTGGCAGGAGCCCAATCGATCCTGTTCCTGAGAGTCCAGGCAGCAGCGTCATACTACTCGACTAATCGCTCATTGATGGAACATCCACCACCAGTCGATGTAGACATCAGTAAGCCAGAGTGTCGATGTAGAAAAGCAGCCAAATAGCTGACAGGCGCAGTTCTCGATCCCTTCCTTTTGAACGTCCTGCCCCGCTCTTTGGTACCGATCGCCATATACATCACAGCTGTTGCTGTTGCTGCCTGGTTCGTCTCAGGCTACGCCTACCGCTGGCTGCTCTCGGCCGCTGAAGAACCTCGCAAGAAGCCACATGCAGACTAGGGTCACGCCCAATTGCGGCGACTTGTTCATCTGAGAGGGCTTGCTGGCGTATTGTTCGATCACACCAGATACAATCTGCGCCCAATATGGCTTCTACTGCTGGCGGGCCGCCACCGCCTCCCTCTCTACCTCCGCCGCCAGGGGCCTCGTCTTTCGATCATCTCCCGGCCGAGCTCCTGCTAGAAATATGGGAGTATCTTGATGTCAACTCGTCCATGCAGTTCGCGCTTGCTTTATTCCCAACGCTGCGCCGTCACAGTCTGATACCCCAGTTGACATTACCGACTTACATGCGCATCATACGCGACAATACCCAGTGCGGTCTCAGTGGAGGCATTACAGAACTACTGGCGAGACTGCCCATGGAGCTTTGGCTACAAATAGCAGAACTGGGAAACTCAAGAGACAACATCAGTTTGATGTTCGCGCTCGCTGGCCAATTCTTCCGATTCCAAGGTCGAGCGAGCAAGGCGACGAAAACAAGGCTGTATATTTGGAGTCGTCGGAAGCAGTGAGGAGCTCTCCATGTTCTGCTTCCGCTATGTCTAATGTCAACGCTTATCAGAAGCTCAGTGTGGTACTTTGCACGTCTAAAAGGCGAGGTTAGTGTACAATTGATGATGCGACTGTGGTAGATACAGTTATAGTGATGCTCGATGTATGAACGAGAGCAAGCAACATGGTGCTTGTTGACACCATTCAATCTCATTTGGGCGAACATGCATGAATAGAAGAACAGCTCCCTCATAACAACAATGTGTCAACTCCAGTGATCTGGTGTCACTCAAGGTGCTTGCCGTGCGATGACGTAACATTCTAGCACCCCACTTTCGGGGCCTCACGTTGTTGACATGTGTAGACGCCGATACTGTTGTTCGTATTATTCATTGCGTGTCATTGCGTTTACTTGGACCAATCTCTCATCACCAGCCATTCTGAGCCTTGCCGGTATCGGTATATAACCCTGCTAACTTCCCTCAACTTCTACCCCTCACCGAAGCACCTATCCGGCTATCCCTAAACTGCGACAATAATGGCGAAGCTTGACCTAACCATCCCAAACCTTAAGCTCAATGACGGAGCCTCAATTCCAATGCTAGGATATGGCACAGGCACAGCATGGTATAAAACGGGCGATGAGTCTAAGATAGACCAGAGCATCATCGACGCTGTCAAGATGGCCATCAAACTGGGATACACGCATCTTGACGGAGCGGAGAGTACGTTCCATGTCACTCCAAATTTATCACTGCAGGTTCCCCTCCACAATGATATAGTCTGCTGATACACCAACATAGTGTACAAGACCGAACAAGAGCTTGGAACTGGTATCAAGGAATCTGGCGTTGAGCGTGGGAAGCTCTTTGTGACTGGCAAGGTTGACAAGCCGAATGTTCACGACATCGAGGGCGCACTGCAGACAAGTCTAAAGAAATTGCAGCTGGATTATGTTGATCTGTATGAATCCGTTGAAGGCGTTCTATGACCTCTACTGACAAGCTGCAGCTACCTCATTCATCAGCCATGGTTCGCGCAAACCGACGAGGATATCCAGAAAGCCTGGGCACAGATGGAGGCCATCCAAGCCAAGGGTCTGGCAAAGTCGATTGGCGTTTCCAACTACGCGCCTGCTCATCTGAAAGCACTCTTGAAGACCTCAAAGGTGATTCCAGCGTGTAACCAGATCGAGTTCCACCCTTACCTGCAGCGCACCGAGCTCCTCGCTCTGCACAAGCAGCATGGCATTGCCACCACGGCTTACGGTCCGCTCACTGCTGCTACAAAGGCTGCACCGGGACCTTTGGACGACTATTTTGCGGCTTTGTCGAAGAAGTATGCTGTCAGTGCTGGCGAGATCTCTCTTAGATGGTGCATCGACCAAGATGTTGTTCCTATCACGACTTCGTCGAAGGAGCAAAGACTCAGTGACTATCTTAGGGTGGCTACATTCAAGCTCACACCCAAAGAGATTCAGGAAATCAACAAGATCGGCCAACAGAAACACTTCCGTGGTTTCTGGCAGGTGAAGTTCGAAGACAGCGACAGGACTTGATGTCGCATTGCCAGACCATAAATAATAACGAAGAACACACTGATTGACGCTTGCCGTTTTACACATTTGAAGTCCATCAATCATGCATTCGTGTCATGTTGCGCGACAACCTTGGATACAAGCACGTATTCTCTACGTGTCCAGAGGCCAGATGCAGCTTACAAGCATAAGCAGTATGATAGAAGGTCCTTGTGGATACTCTAGGATACTGTGAAAATACTACTATAACTCTGCAGGCATTTGTTCTACTTTTCTGCAACCTGAGTGTGTTGCAGTTCAAGCTATGGTGAAAGTCCGGATCACGTAAGCAGCAATCGCGAACATTCAGCGGAATTACCTTCTAGTCACCTCGACCACCTGCAACCCAACCCCATCGCGCGCACGCCCTCCACCCCACTCGTCGCCACGCGCAAATACTGTACTCAGCGCTGCCCAAATATCACTCGCCACATTCACGCCACCGGGCGTTGCGCAATTGTGCAACAGTCGCCTTGAGGCTCGCATTCCCTGCTATTCGTGCACGCAGCAACCGCCAACATGTCGGGCGCAACTGCAGCTAAAGGGAAGAAGCAAGCGAACAAGAACGCCTATAGACGCGCGAAGAAGAAGGCACAGCGCTCTGTGAGCTTTTCCAAACCCGAAGATTGCTTTTGTGGAGCCACACTAACAAGGACCTAGGAGACACCATCTGAAGCTGGCGACTCTGCGCGTGAGAGCGAATCCGCTGAACCAGAAAGCGACACCAATAACGATGTACAGGCGGTGAAGTCTGCGGACTTGGTTAACGTTGACGACATCGCGAATCAATACGATCTAGACAACCCACTGTTCGAGCAGTACAAAGACATCTTCGAAAAGTTCAGGGAGCGAACAGAAGAGGAAGTTGCTACAAAAGACGAGGAGAAGCCAGAGATTTACTACAGTGACAACGATGATGTCAGCGAGGAAGAGGATGGCACACCGAAGATCTCCAAGAAGCAGCGCAAGGCTATGAGCAAGCTCTCAGTCGCTCAACTGAAGTCTTTGGTTAGCAAGCCCGAGCTGGTAGAGTGGACTGACGTTTCTTCCTCCGACCCGCAGCTCTTGGTTGCCATCAAGGGTGCCAAAAACGTCATCCCTGTACCGACCCATTGGTCTCTGAAGCGAGAGTATCTGTCGTCGAAGCGAGGTATCGAAAAGCCACCTTTCGCGCTGCCGAAGTTCATTCAAGAGACTGGTATTGCCGAGATGCGGGACGCCGTCCTCGAGAAGCAGGCAGAGATGACTATGCGACAAAAGCAGCGTGAGCGCGTCCAGGGAAAGCTCGGCAAACTCGACATTGATTACTCGAAGCTTTACGACGCTTTCTTTCGACGACAGACGAAGCCCGAGCTGACACGGTACGGCGAGGTATATTACGAGGGCAAAGAATTCGAGACAAACCTCGTGAACCTCAAGCCCGGCGAGTTGAGCGAAGAGCTCAGAGAGGCGCTCGGCATGGCACCTGGCCACCCACCGCCATGGCTCATCAACATGCAACGTTTCGGCCCATCGCCTTCCTATCCCAACATGCGTATTCCTGGTGTCAATGCACCCATCCCTCCAGGTGCGTCTTGGGGCTTTCAGCCCGGCCAATGGGGTAAGCCTCCAACCGATGATGCCGGTCGACCGCTGTTTGGTGGCGACCTCTATGGCACCAGCGTTCTCGAAGAGCAGCAGCAGCCTACACACGAGGGTGAGCCCGTTGAGCGCACAACATGGGGAGTACTTCGTGCTGAAGGCGAGAGCGAGGATGAAGAGAGCGATGAAGAGGAGGAAGATGACGAGGAAGAGGAGGACGAAGAGGAGGATGCAAGTGGTATCCAGACATCAATGACCGGCGCTGCATCTGCAATGCCCTCTGAGATTGGCGGCACAGAGAGCATTGGTGGCGAGTTTACGCTTCGCAAGCAGCGCAAGGGAATCGAAACCGAAGAACCAGGCGCACCGCGAAGCGCATACCAGGTTCTCCCTGAGAAGAACATATCGGCAACCGGTTTCTTCGGCGGCGAGCACGCTTACGATCTCGATGCAGCGAGGAAGGACCAGCTCGGAGCGGCGCAGAGGAAACGCAAGGTCGGCGATGTCGATATCTCTGTGGATGTGGACCAGCTGGCGGATAGCGACAAGCTGGACAAGGATGCTTTGAAGAAGGAGTATGAGTTGAGACAGCGAGCGGAAGCCGCAGGACAATGGCAGAGCATCGATCAAGATGATCTGGCAGACATGATAGCGTCTGAGAGCAGAAAGAGGGTCAAGAGGGAATCAGAACGTGGCGGCAAGCGGTAGAGAATGGAAGAGGTGGATTTCTGTACGAAAGAAGTTGCGGCTGCATGATTGGAGAGCTCAGCATTGAGCCGGCGTTATGGTTTTCCAAAGGGTTCTAGGGCTCGTTGCCAGCGTTGGGATACGGCGTTATGCACGGCAGCCAGCAAGATTGTGTGCAATGAACAGAGTTGAGCTACAGAAAGCCCAGTCTTGTCGACTGGTTGGGGCGAGATGAAGCTCACAGTAACAAACACGGTCCACCTGGAAGATGAGCTCAGAAGTACGCACCACGCTGAGCTGTTACTGAGGATGCAGACATTGCGAAGGAAAGGTGGAGGATAGCGACGTACTCCAGATTCAAGACTCAAGACTCACGATGCAAGGTTCAAGATTAAAGTGATATGGGTTCATTGGGAACATGCGCAAAGATGGCCAGCTGCAGCAAGTGGACGTACGGCCATGCACCGCCTGCCTCTGCCTCGAGCGTCGACGCCAAAGAGACTGATGACCAACACAGTCGAAAAGCGAGACAAGACATACAAAGGCTAGGACGGTGCTCAAAGTAGTGTTTCCGTTTGCTCGTTGGTTTCACTGAGACGGCTGAAAGCCTGTGATGGGCTTGCATACACGTGACGCAGGGCGTTGTTCGCGTGTCAAAGGCTTGGCCTGAACTTTCAACCAACTTTCATTACACAGCTCGAGCACGTACAACCACCAGGCGCCGGCACCCATACTCCAGCAGGCCATACATACCGGCAGAATCTCACTCGCTATTTATCATCGCTTGAGATTGCAGCCAACAAACACCTGACCGGTCCACGACAATGGATCGAGAGCGCGAGAGAGAGCGCGATAGAAGGTTTGTCAAGCCGACAGCACCGTACGCGCGCCAACCGAGCAGATACGCCTCGCAGTGCACGCAATATGCACCTTGTAGCCAGCAACTGATGTGGTGCGCAGGGATGACCGGTATTCGAATACGTACAGACCACGTTCCCCCCGTCCCCGAAGCCGCTCTCCGGGACCTCGTGTGGATAGCTACCGTGTAGGGCGATCACCGCCTCGTCGCAGCTCTCCTCCCCTACGACGAGGCTCCCCTCCCCTACGACGAGGCTCCCCTCCCCCACGACGAGGCTCTCCTCCCCCGCGACGAGGCTCTCCTCCCCCACGACGAGGATCACCACCCCGCCGTGGTCTTGCTTCCGCCGACACATACACGCCGGGAGGCAACAGCCGCCCGCCGCGGCCCAGGAGTCGCTCGCCCGTCTTTCGGAGAAGATCACGCAGTCCGCGCCGAGACGACAACTGGAGGGCCAGACCACGCTCACCGCCCCGTCGCAACTTTTCTCCGCGACGGGATGACTTCAGGAATGACCGCGCAAGGTCGCCGCCCAGGAGGGACGGCTACGACTCGTATACCCGCTCGCCACGCCCGCGCGAAAGATCGCCGCCGCTCAGAACACGCGAGGTCTCTCCAGCTAGGAGTAGGGGGATACGTTCGCCCGTGAGAGCAAGTCGATACGATGAGCCGCGCTCGCGCATCAACAGGTATACACCACACATCACTTATGGAGGGACCCCACGTTTTGCTAACTCGACCAGCCCACGACGAACTTCCCCTCCTCCCCGCGACACCCGTGACTTCCGCCGCCGCTCACCTTCGCCGCGACGTGACCGTGCCGACCCTTACACAGCAGACACATGGCGTAGCCGCAGGTCGCCTTCCGCTCGGCCTGCATTTACACCCAACGAACCATCAGGCGTACAGTCTGCAGCAACCTCGCGAAGATCCTCCCCTCGACCGACCGTCCACCCCAGCAGGGCCGCTCTTGTAGACGACCGGCCAACCAGAGAGCCCATGTCGGCGCCAAGATCACCCTTTCGCGAACGAGAAACCAGCAGAGCTCCTCGCGACACTTTCCGCGAGCGCGAGAGGGAGCGGTCACCTCCTCGACGCAGAGATGCGAGCCCGGTGCGGGACAGGAGCCCGCCGCGAAGAAGGGACGCTAGTCCTCCACGGGGGCCAAGGGGCGACAGAGACAGGGAGTTTGCACCTCCTACTGGACCTTCGTCTGCCCGCCGCAACGGTGACAGCGACTTCTCCAGGGCACCACCTACAGGACCTTCGAGCCGTAGCTACCCTTCACCAGCCATCTCGCCGCCGGCTGGGCCTGCGAGCTTAGCAGCGACGGCACCGCCTGCCGGTCCTCGCGGCGGCAATCCCGCACTCAGTGCACCTACCAGGCCCCGTGGCGGCGGACGAGGCGGCTACCCCTACGAGGCACCGCGTGACTTTTCTGGCCCACCACGAC
The DNA here is from genome assembly GCA_004011705.1 of Ascochyta lentis. NCBI lineage: Eukaryota > Fungi > Ascomycota > Dothideomycetes > Pleosporales > Didymellaceae > Ascochyta > Ascochyta lentis. The sequence continues at coordinate 375,413 of RZGK01000002.1, forward strand.
GTGGATCGTGGGGCGCTGGCCCTCGTGGCGGCGGTGGCTTCCGTGGTGGCTTCCACGACGGCCCTCCCTCAGGTCCTCGAGGCTCTGCCAGCGGGCCGTCGAGCTTTTCAGCGACTTTCCGCGGCTCCAACAACTCGACAGCGACGACGTATCCGCGCACCATGCGTTTCCGTGATCATCTCGCCGACTTGCCTAAGGAGATAGCGGGAGGCCAGCGGGCGCCTGAGGTGTACGACAAGAGTAAGATTCTGCGACTCGAAGAGGAGGCCCGGAAGCTCCGTGACCTCATCGACAAGAAGGAAGACGCAAAGAGAGCCAAGCTGAGGGAGTGGGATGCGCTGGAGAGGGATGCCGAGACGACGCAGCTTCGAGTTGATCTGGCCGAGCAGTCGCTGAGAAACCTGAATGGCGAGACGGAGGTTGGAGGGGCTGCTTTCTAGTGGCAAGCAGCAACCCGGGTTGGGGCTCGCCTTGTGCTTGGCGAGAGGAAGAGGAAGAGGAAGAGGAAGAGGGTTCATTGGTGGTGCTATGTTTTGTGTATGATGGCTTTTGGAAGAGCTTCTTGTTGCATATGTCGTTCGTTTGGTAGCATATAGCGGGCGCTGGGATTGGCGGCCTTTCCCAAAATTTCATCCATATATCTTGACTAGTATTCCCAGTACTGCCATTTTTTTTTGTCTCTCGAGTCCTTCAACATTGAAGTCTTGCTTGTCTTTGGACTCTGGTGTTCATCTCCTTTGAGCCATGCCAACTGATGTCTTTCCAATTTGGTTGCTGGTCACTCACCTCGACGCCTCGCTGGGCTGCTGGCGGATTTCCTCCAATGGCGATTGGCCGAAGCATCCCCACCGCGAACCCTGCCGTCCTGCTGTGAGTCGCAGCTACTGACGCGCTAACTTTTTTACCCTCGACGCCTCCAACGTGCTCGACCGAGGTCTCTCTGTTCGCCGTCGCAGAAATGGTGGGCAAGAAGGTAGGAGCACCACGAGCACAGGGAGCAGAAAAGGAGCATCAACCCTAACATGCGCATAGGAAGCGCCAAAAGTCACCCCCAAAGCTCCCCCGCGCGGGGCAGCGCGGGCGAAAGCTGCAGCAGCAGCAGCAGCAGCAGCAGCAGCAGCAGACGGCAGCGTGCAGGACGCAATCGCCAGCAATGGAGGACCCGTGGGTGCTGATGGCATCGCCGCCGAGGGACAGCCGCCGGCAGACCTCAACCCAAATGCCTCCCTATCCGCCGAAGCCTCGCGCAAGCGCAAAGCGCCCCTCAACACGCAGGCCAAGGACGAGTTCGCCGCCCTCCTCGAGCCCTTCTACTACGGCAAGCGCCTCGATGAGCCCATCAACACCGCCCGCGACAAGTGGAACCTGCTGCCCGCCTTCCTCAAGGTCAAGGGCCTGGTCAAGCAGCACGTCGACTCGTACAACCACTTTGTCGACGTCGAGCTCAAGAAGATCATCAAGGCCAACCGCTTCGTGCGCAGCGACTTCGACCCCAAGTTCCTCCTCGAGTACACCGACATCCGCGTGCTTTCGCCCAACCGCCAGGAGGAAGATGACCTCGACCACCACCGCAGTACCATTACCCCCAACGAGTGCCGGCTGAGGGACATGACCTATGCCGCCCCCATTGTCGTCGACATCGTGTACACCAGAGGCAATGCAAAGGTCAAGCGGACCGGCATCAAGATCGGGAGAATGCCCATCATGCTGAAGAGCAACAAGTGCGTGCTGGCCGCCAAGAACGATCGCGAGATGGCCGTCATGGAGGAGTGTCCGCTGGATCCGGGAGGCTACTTCATCACCCGCGGCCAAGAGAAGGTCATTCTGGTTCAAGAGCAGCTGAACAAGAACCGTGTCATTGTGGAGAGCGCAAAGGGAATCATGCAGGCTAGCGTCACCAGTTCCACCCACGAGCGACGTACCAAGACCTATGTCATCCAGAAGAAAGGCCTCATGTTTCTGAGGCACAACACACTTTCAGAGGAGGTCCCGATTGTGTTCGCGCTGAAGGCACTGGGTGTGCACTCGGACAAGGAGATCCTGCTCATGGTAGCCGGAGACGACAGCGCCTACCAGGACAGCTTCGCTATCAATTTCGAGGCTTGTGCAAGAGAGGGCATCCACACGCAAGAGAAGGCTTTGGAGTACATCGGGCACCGTGTGCGGTTGACAAAGAAGCCACTCGGAGCGTCTCGCATGCGCAACTACCACCTCGAAGCCATTGAATGCTTGTCCAATGTCATCCTACCGCACGTTCCAGTCGTTGGCACAAACTACCGACCGAAAGCCCTGTACGTGGCTTTGATGGCTCGCAGAGTCCTCATGGCGATGCAAGACCCCAAGCTGGTCGACGATCGCGATTACGTCGGAAACAAGCGTCTCGAACTCTCCGGGCAGATGTTGTCTCTCCTCTTCGAAGACCACTTCAAGCGCTTCAACCACGACTTCAAGCTCAGCATCGACAAAGTCTTGAAGAAGCAGAACCGCGCTCAGGAATTTGACGCTTTCTCCCATTTCAGCGTACACAAGAACCACATCACCATGGGTATTGAGCGTGCCATCGCCACTGGAAACTGGAGCTTGAAGCGTTTTAAGATGGAAAGGGCTGGTGTTACGCACGTCCTCAGTCGCCTGAGTTACATTGCTGCTCTGGGTATGATGACGAGAATCAGCTCGCAGTTCGAAAAGACACGAAAGGTATCTGGCCCTCGTGCGCTGCAGCCAAGCCAATTCGGTATGCTGTGTACCTCTGATACGCCCGAAGGAGAAGCGTGCGGTCTCGTCAAGAATTTAGCGTTGATGACGCACATCACAACTGAAGACGATGAGGGACCGGTGCGGAAGATCGTGTTCTTATTGGGCGCAGAAGACATCTGCTCACAGACTGGAGAGGAGATCCATGCGGAAGGTGTGTACTCCGTGTGTCTGAATGGTACGCCGATTGCCGTCACCGACACGCCCAAGCGGTTCCTGAACAGCTTCCGAAAGCTCAGGCGAATGGGCCGCATCTCGGAGTTCACCAGCATCCACATTGATCACGATCATTGTGAAGTTCATATCGCTACAGATGAAGGCCGTATCTGTCGACCAATGATCATCGTAGAGAACGAGCGCTCCAAAGTCACATCGCGATACCTCAAGGCTTTGCGGAAGGGCACCATGGAATTTGAGGACTTCTTGACAAGAGGGCTTGTGGAGTATCTGGACACGAACGAAGAAAACGATACCAACATCGCGCTTTCTGAAAAGGACATCAATCAACACACCACACATCTCGAGATCGAACCCTTCACTATCCTTGGCGCCGTCGCAGGTCTTATCCCATACCCACATCACAACCAGTCGCCTCGTAACACCTACCAATGTGCCATGGGTAAACAAGCCATTGGTGCTATTGCTTACAACCAGTTCAACAGGATAGACACCTTACTCTACCTGATGGTCTACCCTCAACAACCCATGGTCAAGACAAGAACCATCGAGCTCACCAAATACGATAAGCTACCCGCTGGTCAGAATGCCACCGTCGCAGTCATGTCGTACTCAGGCTATGATATCGAAGATGCGCTCATTCTAAACAAAGCCTCGTGTGACCGCGGTTTCGGTCGCTGCCAAGTCATGAAGAAGCACGTCACTCCCCTCAAAACCTACGCCAACGGCACCTCTGACCGTATCAATGCCGGCGCCCTCGACACAAATAAGCAGGAACATCAGGCCATTGGTGCAGACGGTATCGCCCAGGTTGGTGCCCGTCTAGAAGCCGGCGATGCCTACCTCCTCAAGTCCATCCCCACCGACACCGCGGGCCCGGCCTCGAATCAATACAAGGACAAGCCCGAGCGATACAAGCTGCCTGACTGCTCGTACATCGACAAAGCATGCATTACCGAGAACGAGGCCGGAACCACGCTCATCAAGCTCCTGATGCGACAGACACGACGCCCCGAACTCGGCGACAAATTCTCCTCCCGCCACGGTCAAAAAGGAACAACAGGTCTCATCGTTCAGCAAGAAGACATGCCCTTCAACGACGCCGGTATCTGCCCTGACATCATCATGAACCCGCACGGTTTCCCATCGCGTATGACAGTCGGGAAAATGATGGAGCTGCTCTCAGGAAAAGCCGGTGTGCTCAACGGCACGCTTGAGTACGGTACTGCATTCGGCGGGTCGAAGGTTGAAGACATGTCCGAGATCCTAGTCAGCAACGGATTCTCCTACACCGGCAAAGACTACCTAACATCCGGTATCACTGGAGAAGCACACCAATTCTACACGTTCTTCGGCCCGATCTACTACCAAAAACTCAAGCACATGGTGCAGGACAAGATGCACTCGCGCGCCCGAGGTCCACGCGCCATCCTAACCCGCCAACCAACAGAAGGACGAGCCCGATCCGGCGGTCTACGTCTCGGTGAAATGGAGCGCGATTGTCTCATCGCCTACGGCGCCAGTCAACTGCTGCTCGAGCGCCTCATGATCAGTTCAGACGCCCACGACGTCGACGTCTGCGAGAAATGTAAGTCCCTCTTCTATCTCACAGAAACCCACAATTGCTGACTGTTTGATAGGCGGCCAAATGGGCTACAGCGGCTACTGCAAGCTCTGCGAGAGCGAAAAAGCAGTCCGCCGCATCACAATGCCCTATGCAGCCAAACTGCTCATCCAAGAACTGGGCAGCATGAACGTCAAGGTTACCATTGGCCTGGAAGACGAGTTCCCCAGACACGTAGATTAGCGTGGGTGTTTAATCAGGAGGGTGAATGTGGGTGGGTGGGTAGGTGCATAGCGCTGGCGTATCGGTTAGCTGATTGACATGAGTTCCGGGAGTATCTGTATTTTGCTGCGTACATGACATTACCTTATCCTTCTCAACTATCCGTATCTCTAGACTACGAGACTCTACTTATTCCAAGCCACGCAAAACCTCTTTTTGCAGAATAAAACACTACTAACCCCCCCACACACTCATCAAACACCTCGTGTCGTTCACGCACGCGGCGCGCAGACCGTTACTGCCGTACTTCTGCCCCGTCACACTCGCAATCCCAAGCACACTTTAATTTGAGATTGTGTGGACTTTGTATCTCGCTTTTGGATACTACATCTCGTTCCAGCCCACTGTTCTGTGCAACGACGCATCACACGCACAACGTCGCTACAGAAAGAAGTGGAAGGGTGATCTGGCGCTATAGATGTTGTTGGTCGTTTTTGATGTCGTGGTTTGGGTTTGGGTTCTAGTATACATACACACACACGCACAGACAGACACACGCAGACAGACGTAAGATAGATATCCGTCCCTCAAAACCCCAGATCCAAAGCACATCACATCACATGCATGACATGCACCAAACCCCCATATCACAGTAAGCGAAATCCGATCCCCTCGAACCAGCGAGACGAGTCGGTGCGAGGTATCAGCACGTACGGTGTCTTTCCGCCACGACCTGCATACTAACGCCGGGACGTCCAATGGTCTGGGACCCGGGAGCTGGGGGCTGCAGTTAAGTGTGATGGATCAACGGGGGTTCAAAGAATGCGAGGCGTGTGTGTGGGGTGTGGGTGGTGATGCTTTGTGATGAGGCGGGGTGGTGATTTATTTCATTGCTTGGTTGGTGGTATGGCGATGTGGAAGTTTTTGAACTGCAGTTTGTGATGAATTGAAGGTTTGCGCTGCTATTGAAACGCGGTGATTGTGATAGGGATGTGGTATGGGACTGGGGTTGTGCCAAACGGTGCACGGCGGACTGTTCAGCTAAGGATGATAGTAGACTTACTTAGGGAGAGATTTTGCGCTGCGAAAAGACTCTTGTTGAGATGGAGGATTTGGTTTCGAAGTCGCAGTGGCAGTAGGTGCGGGATGGTGTGTGAGCTTTTCGCAATGTGGAGTGTAGTGTTTGGACGAGACTCGGTTGGAGCTGGTATGGCGTACTACGCAGGATACAAGCTAGGTTCGGGAAGTCGCGGAGTTCTTGCGGAAGGAATTCGTGTCAATGGATGAGAAGACAGGAGGTGGTCGATGGTGTGATGTTGCAGTACTTGTGGTGCTGGGTTGTCTCTGGTCTTGTTCAGATACCTTTTGGGGTAAATTTGGTGTTCCTTGATGAAATGGCATGTGAAGAATTGCTGCACGATTCTACTAATAGGAGATTCGAAGTTGCTGCGGTTATTACGCGTCTGAGCATCATTGTAGGTGCACGTACGCAGAAAGCGTGGAAGAGTTCAGATACCGGTGCGACCCCTCGGCTGTATTGCGAGAAGACTACGTAGGGTATCGCGGTAGGCTGCCGTAAGTCGAGTTTATCGCGTATACTGCTGAATTTTCCTACAGCTCGATCGTTTATCGACACCCTTACCTTCCCTTCACATAGTCCACAGTGGGGCGCGTCAGTGTCAACAATGCGCGTTCATCAAAACAACAACAACCACGCAACTACTCACAACGTTGGTTTGCAACTCGACGGCTCCAATCTGGACTTGTTGACAACATCATACTCTCAATGGTTCGCCAGGTCGTTGATGAGAGTGCATTGCCGCGACAGACGAGTGTAGCATATCGTGACTACAAACCAAACGAGGATATGTCTATCACTCTGGAAATAGCAATGATGCAAGGGTAGGACGAAAGTGGTTCTTCACTGACAGTTCGCAGTAGTAGCTCGCACCATCGCCCTGGGGTGCAGCACAAAGTTGTTCGCATGCACTGGACGGCTACAAAGATGCAGATCAGTATCAGTCCACATGACCGCTGGCAGCCATTGGTATCCAAATGAATGGTTGGTTTTAACAGTTGTCATTCGCCGTCCCAAGCTCGGAAAAAGGTTGTGTCTTCCTCCCAGATTTCGTTCAAAGAGTGGTTGCTGGGTTTCTGACAGAGTCGTGTCCATCGCCTTGGAGCGAAGACGATCGCCTCGAATGATAAACCTGGTGTGGATACTTGATATGGCAAAATAGCGAAAATGAATCGGTCCACGGTATGAAAAGGGTAGGACGAGCTTGAAAATCGAATTCCCGGAAGATGGAGATCAAAAGACCTTTGAGCGAGGTTGACGAACAGTACCGGCCACTCTTTTCAAGCAGGTGTGTCCAAAGGTGCCAGGGGAGCGTTGCACAGCACTATGCTCACGGCACTTCGAGGTCTGCCAAATTCAGCCGTTCGAACCAAATGCTAATGGTTTACACAGACATTGTCAAGCTGTAACGACGGCACCTAGAGTTGGGCCCTGGGGTGACGTTTGAAGAGCTCCATCCGAATCCGGCTAGAGCTGGCCCACCTCAGCCACCTCTGTTCGAACTTCAGTCTGAATGACTACCATCAGCTCGCATCCACCTACGATATCGTCAACTCTGATTTGAATCTGGAATGGTGTTCAACACTCCTAATCGGTTGATCAATGCTGGTGCCTGGGGTGTTGCTCCGATTGAGCTGGACCTTCGACGCCAGCCCGACTTTTGTTTGCTCGATGCCCGGAATGCGATGCTCCCTAGGAATTGGACTTGACCTGGAGTCTCCATAGTAACACAACAACACAACAATTCTCTCTGACGCCCTGGTTCTGGAAGACCTCACTTATTGGAGGCTTTTCGAGGTCAGCAGAGGCCAGCTCCAGAGCAGAAGATCTCATCCATCTCCGGATGTGCAATGCTTCCCACTCTCCTCACCTGGTACCGACAGTATCGAGCTTCGCTATGCAAGGCTTGCGTATGGTAAGGCTTCCTAGACCTACTGGATTCGGCCAGCTGAAGCAGGCTCGCAGCTCCACGTCGTTCTCCGGCAATTCTACCTTTGAGGGGCACGATGTTTGTCCTGGAATGATTGTTGCGCCAGCCTTTGTGATTGACAACTCTGTGGGATGAGGATACGCATATGATGTCCAACAATTATGTAAGAGATGGAAGGCTCGAGGCCGATGCGTGGCGCTGTCGACGCGGCTGCGTGCTGCTGAAGCTTGCGAGGAGATTGGCCGCTCGTGGACTCCCGGGGTCATAGGCTGCGCCATTGAGTATCTAGGTCCTGCATTTCTCGTACTGCGTCAGCTCGATCCACTTCGGTTGTCGTGTTCGCCTTATATCTACGTTGGCTGCAGGAGCCACCTGTGGTGGGAGGGTCACCTCTTTGGTGGTGGTCAAGACTCTTGGGAGGCTCTCACGAAGGAGGCAGCGCAATCCTGTTGGCACCCGGTGCACTCCTCCATGGAACATTTACCGTTGCTTCTGAAACTCTGGCAGGCCATTCTGTACTTCAGGTCAAGGTGTGCATGGCTTGACGCATCGAAGGTCGATAGTGTGGGTCCTTCGCAAGCGGCGACTTCACTGCCGCCTACTAAAAATGTGCTTAGCTTGCTGGCTATTCTTCACCCTACCCCCGCAACACAATTTTATCGCCGTTACACCACAGCAATTCAAGCTGCGAACCGTTGACGGCCTTGGCCAACAGATCAGCCAGTGGTCTCGTCCAACGACTTCGACATCTCCATCAGTCACTTCGCGGGCTAGCTCTCCGACCTTCTGAGCAGTCTTTCTTTGCGCCTACACATCTACTTGAGTATGCACCCCCGCCTTATTTTGAATAGAGCAGGTGGTAACCGCTTCACAGGCCAGACTGGACCCTATCCTGTCTTGTCTCACGTCGCAGTGGTAGAGTCTTTGACGCACTGAAACCTCGTGAGTTGAATCCCACCCTGAGTCAACTTCTTTGCTGACCTTTCTGCCGCATACGCTCGGGTATTTTAGCTTAACATCCAACCAATTGCTCTGTTCTCCGTCATGGGCTTGAACGCGCTTCCTAATGAGCTCCTGCTCGAAGTCTGTCGGTACCTGTCTGGCGATCCCGCAAGTTTGTCCGCTCTAGCCCGGGTGTCACGTAAGATTCAACCCTGCGCTTTCGAGGTCCTCATGAACAACTGCACCATCGACTTGTCCTCCGGCGACACTCAGATCATTCACAATGTGATGGCGCACTTGTTCTCCCTCGCACATAACGTCACCGTACCCCCGCCGAACGTGGCCATCGAGAGCACAGGGAGTTTGCTTGTGGATGACCTTGTAAAGCATGCGTCCAAGTTCAAGACCCTCAAGCTCTGCGTGGCTGACCGCCACGGTATCACATCTACGGTCAGCGGCCCAGTACTTACAAAATACATGTCTGCCGTGCAAGTGCTTGAGAGGGCCACGATGTACGGAGCCAAATCCTGGAAGTCAAAGTTCACACGGGGTAAAATGGAAGACCTTCTGCGCTTTCTTCTGCGTGTCACACGACACATCTACACTCTAGAGATGGAGAGCTCACTGTACTGGATGGGTCAGACCGAAATGAAAGGCATGTGTCCTGCGCTTCACACCCTTAAGCTCGTCGGTATCACCAACAAGTCACTGTCGCGCAACTGCTGTTACTTCGTACGACTTCCTACTTTGAGGCAGCTGGAGTTTGCTCGCATGAGCCTAACGCATTCAACGCTCTTGTTCCTTGGGACCCAACTGTATGTAACCACCCTCCGCTTCGTGGACTGTTGGGTAGCCACAATGACCTTGGGGAAGGCGATTCGGGCCTGCCGCACTCTTGAGACGTTTGAGTACTCGCTGAGTGCTGAGCACTGCCCGCAGCTGAACCTCACGGTACACCAGTACAGCTTGTATGATCTGATCTCCGTCCTTGCCACCAACCACAAGGACACGCTCAAGCATCTCACCATCCTCGACTTGGATGCTCAGGTGGGCGATTTATGCCACGAACCAGATGCCCTTTCTCAGTTCACAGTCCTCAAAACACTGGCTATCAACCACGATCATCTGCACCCCCGCCGTGTAGACAACGCTCACGCTACGTGTAGCTGCTACAGGCTTGCCTACATTACCCCAGCTACGGTCCTTCTATCGCTTCCCCCTTCCCTCCAGAAGCTGGAGCTGCAAGTCTGCAACAAGACGTTCATCACCGGCACGCTTCTTGACGTCTTGCAAAACATGCAGACCGCTGGCGCTCTGCCGAACCTTTGCACCGTCAAGACCGTGTTCGAGCGCACCCGTGCTCCACCCTCTGATGAAGAGAGGCAGGTGTTGAGGTTTTTAAGGCATAGCCTGAACGGTCGTGGACGCAGCAGGGCGATGCAGGATGCCGCTTTGCGCGTTCCGAGAGTCCAGCTGGTGCAGGTTGAGCCTGCTCTTGTGCCTCAGCTGCGTCCTTCCAAGATCTGAGTTGGCCGGGCTCCACTCGACACAGCTCACTGGTTGCAATCTATACCCTGTCAACGCTATTCCACCACGTCAAGCACCTTTTTCGTACGTCTTGTGGTTTCTCGATTCAGGAACGCGCTACACAGGTGCCTTAAGGCGCAGCTTCGCAGACGTCAAGGCGTACTGTTCTATCTTTGCCATCGATTTGCTTTTGCTTCCTCTGTGAAGGAAAGCGACATCGCGACTGTCCAATCTAGTGTCGCATACCCGAGTGTGTCGTTCACTCATCCGGCCTCCTCTGCCGGCACGGTGGAAACATCCAGTGGTATTCCGGTATTGGATATCTTGTTTGCGAGACTGTTTGGCAACCTCCAAGAAGCCATTTAACCCAACGCATTCTGCCACAGCGAGTTGCGTCAGCATTCAAATGCTCCTTGGGTTTATATTTGCGAGCGTACATGGTGGTTAGAAAATATAAAAAAGATGACAATTCTGCAGGACGTAGTGAACCCTCTGATCTGAAGTATTAATGATTTTACGTTGAACGTTACTATGTCTACAGTCTTCCCTCTACGACTCCTTGAACGGGCATCCCTTGTCTGCACTCTGGCTCTTCGTCTTCTCCTTCACGACCTTCCAGGTAAGGTCCATCAGCCTCTCGCCAAGCTCAACGTCATTCGCCTTGTCACTGCCCTTCTCTACAGTCGCAGGCGGGCAGATGTACTGACCACTCTTCTCAGTCGTAGTCGCAGCGTACATAGTCGATACAGCACCCTCGAACTGAGTCTTCTTGAAAGGAGCAAGACCTACACTCATGGCGTATCCGCCAAGTGGGAAGGCCTCGTGGATGTGCTCGGTGGACTGCCTAGTCTCAACGATACCAGGGTGGATGGCGTTGGCGAGAATGTTAGGATGTTGGGAAGTCAGGTGGCGATTGAGGTACTTCGCGTACAACAGTGCTGCGAGCTTGGATCGTCCGTACTGCGGTTGTGCGCCGAGGTCGGTGTTGAGCTCGTCGACAGATGCGAATTGTGTATCGCTGGGTGTTTGCTCATGAAGATTTGAGGATGTGCATACGATGCGGACCTTGTCGCCCTTCTTTGCTGTGTCTTTGAGAATGGGGAGTAAGTGGGAGGTAAGCACGACGTGGCCGAAATGGTTGGTTGCCATGTGTAGGTCGACGCCGTTCTTGGCCAGCTGGTATGTCATGATTCCACGTGCGGCATTGTTGATTAGGATGTCAAGCCTGTCAGTCTGCTCGGCGATCTTGAAGGCTGTGCGTCCGGTTTCTTCCCAATCTGAGAGGTCGCACTTCATCCATACTACACGGCTGGCCTTGTCTTCGCCCATCTCCTCCTTGATGGCGTTAATGGCGTCAGCAGAGATGTCATCGGCCTTGGAAAGAATGAAGAGCTTCTTGATGTTCTTGGAAAGTAAAGTATGTGTGCAGCCGTAGCCGATGCCCTCTGAACCACCAGTAACAACGGCAACCTTGCCAGTCAAGTCCGGAACAGCGTCGAGCGAGAACTGGTTCTCTTGTGATGCCATCTCATTTCCAGGGATGATCTTGCCGAGGTTCTCGGAGATGGTGTTCTTGATGGCCTCCATACCGGGTATCTGTGATTTCTGTGACACGGGTGCTTTGAGGCGGTCTGTGTTGTCGGTAGAGTAAGGTCTGGACGATAGATGAGTCGCAAACGCTCGTAGGTGTGGTGTCTGTGTAATTGTGCTTCTTAGAGAAAGAGCAGGTCGTAGTAGCTTCGAAGTTTGCATATTTGGAGAGAGGTACAGGTCAGCTTAAATCTCACAAGGCAGGTACGATGTCTGGATGTTCGCTGGACCCTAGCAAATCTGGCATGCAGCAAGAGGACCATAGATGCCCCAGTCATGACGCGCACATCCAATAGCAGCCGTCCTGATGTCAGAGCGTAACAGTCAGTCGGTTTTCAGCTCGCCCAGTGTGGACTGAACAGCAGACACATGATTTCGTGATGACGCTGTGATGTCGATCGATCCTAGTGCCATGCTAGCGCGTAGCTTATCGATATGTGCAGGTAGACGGGTACGCTCTAGCCCCACGCGACGACGCGACTTTGTTTGTGTATTCTGCAGACCATGACCACCGGATCACTCCCACTCGATGTCCAAGCCACACACAAGGCCCGCATCGACAACGACATAATCAACCTCTGCGGCAAACCTAAACCTCTGTACACCATACCAACAGCCCACGGAGTTGGGCTGTATACACATGTAGCAGGTCCCAAGATTGCACAACGAAATCCGCAAAGCAGCTATGCCGATAGAGCTGATGGCGAGGTTGCTTTGTTACCGCTTGGAGGGCCTCACAAGATCGTACCCAGCAAACTTCGAGAGCCACCGAACAAGGAGATAGCAGCGATCTACAAACAGCTACGCGATGCTGTTCAAGCCGAGGAGAAGATTTGGAGCGATATGAGGGCTGCTGCCGAAACCAAGGGTGAAGCTGCCAAAGATGCATACAAGATGAACCTCGACACTCTTAAGAAGAAGTATGGCGACATCGATACATCAGTTTCAGAAAGCGCGAAGCTACAGCTGGACCGCGCAAAACGAGACATAAGAAGTCTTTCTGAAGTGACTGGCGAGGAGTGTGTCGACGTGCCGAAAAGGAGGAGAGTCAGCCTTGCTGAGCACTTAAAGGCTCGACGACAAAGTACTGATGTGCCCGTGAGTGGAACAGATACGCATAAGGAGAGGCAGGGGAGTGCGAGCAAGGCCGGCAATATATACGAGGCCTATCGCGACCCACGACGACAAGGGCGCTGAGAGAAGTACGGAGTTTGGAGCCATTATCGAGCACATCAGGTCTGGTTTGGGAAGCATTTTAAGCGTCCATGGCCGCAGCGGTTCCATCGAATACCCCATGCAGCACAACCCCGTCATTTGATTGTTTCAATCTCACTATACCCAAGTCAATTTACGTTTCGACTTTCGAATACCGAACGATTTTTACACAATGATTGCACAAACAAGATAACTGCAGAAGCCATGTTGATTTTACCAAGTCTATTAAAGTTGTCATCAGAGTCTTTGCTGAATATCCTTCTACAAGAGCTTTGAGCTGGCATAAAGATCTTCGGTTACCACCGGTATTCTCTCGCCTAACACCAACTTGCTTGTTGGCCGCCGAAGATGTGAAATATCTTTCAAAGCTTTACTGCAGCGAACAATATTGCCACCGAAGCTGCCACAAGCTGCCCAAGCCCAACAGACAAGCTCCAATCCCCCAACGTAACGCCAAAAACGACCACAACTATCCAGATTAAGGCAAGAACAAGCCATACTCGGGGCAGGCAAGAACGTAATCGCCTAGTCTGCCATCCCAGCACAACCTCTATTGCTGGTAGCTTATCTGTCCGCTTGGCGTTTTCGAGTTTACTTTGACTAAACATCAGCAACGGTGTCTATACAGAGATTTGAAAACTCACGTATTATCGATTACCATACTCTCCTGAGCCAAGCCCTCCAAGGTCGAGCGACCATCCTTGGTGTGAGCAGTAGCAGAAATCGGATCTTGCATGTATTCTTTGAGCAATGGTAAGTCGAGAAGGTATTCTTTCCGTTTCTGAGCCTCTTCGATTTGAACTTCGATGCAAGGTTCGTTGTAAAAGTCCATCACGCCCTGACAAGATTGATTATGATACTGTGCCCAGCATCGATCCTCGGGATCTTGCGAGGCAACCATGTTGTCGGCTTCTTGACGAATTTTCTCCACGTCGAGAGATTGGATGTTGACGGGCAAGAGACCAGTGATTTTCCGCGCACTCGTTAACACTATCTGTGGAGACTTTATTAATGAGGCTCAACAAGCGCGCGACAGGCAGACAGACCTTCACCTCTCGGACATCCACGATGCCGTAGAAGGGGACCCACCTTTTCCAGTTGCCTTGGTGTTCGAAACAAATCTGCCGGAGTTTATAGTAAATCATGAAATCGCTTTCACACACGGTTTCTGCGGGTAAGATTACCCCGTACTGGTGAATCTTCTTTCTTCCATTTGTGAGATCTAATTTCGTCCGGAAAATTTGGCGCTTTGCTCTGGGACGGTAGCACGGTATTTGAATGGCATATCGCTCTCCACCCACCATAATACAGAGAAAGATGGAATATCCTTCATCAGGCGTCGAAAACCTCGGTTCCTTGGGTATGAATTTGAGACTATCAAGATGATCGAGAACGAACCGTAAACCGGTGCCTTCTTTTCCCAATCGATATCCTGGAAACCAGTGATGTGTCGACACTGGCGGCGCATCTTCAAGAGTGCCGTCCATACCCTGACGTTCTATATCAATCCCGATGGTGTTATGCGATTGACCTTGAAACCGTTTGTCTCCACGACCTGTTTTCAAAGCTCGCGACCTTAACGTCTCTTCAGAACGATTGTCCATGCTATGATCGACTACGAAACAAAAAAGTGGCTTAAGAAGGATACGAGGTTTGAGGTTGAAAAGTTAAAATACAGTGGTTGTTACCGTGATGGACCAGGCCAGCCTTGTGATTTTATGGTTTGTAGCTGCCTGAGCACTGCCACAGGCCTGATCTGCAGCCTTGTTGAAAGCGCCTACACTGGGCGCTTAGCTGGACGCGAGGCTGAGAAGCCAAGGAGGAATACTCATAGCACGCGAGCTGCCTGATAAACCTGGGACAGACGGGCAGTCATGAACGCTTCCCATCGATCGCCTGTCTTCACAATAGTGCGCGCATGTGGCTGTTTAAATGTGGAAAGGTAGTATTGGGTATCTGTGACGAGCTAGTGAGAGGTAACTCAGTTGATCAATTGTATTTAATCAGTGTCTATCTGCTTTATATGTATAAAGCCTACTTATATACAAAGGAAATTTAGAGATTATATAATCTTACTAAATTAAGTTTATAGGCAGTTATAGAGCTGCTTATTTTGTAAGTGCTAACTAACTAAGTAAGTAGCACTGTAGCAGTTAGACTATATGCTCTATTCTACGCAACACACTCTCTAGATAGTTTAGTATAGATTATCTACCTTCTAAGCGCCTAGTATATAACCTAAGTAATTATCTTATAGTTATATTTTGTTTCTAACTACTTTAAGCTTCTAGTTATTAACTAGTTACTTATAGATAGTTTTCTCTCTATTTAGCATATATAGGTGTTAATTTTTAGAGAGTAAAAGTAAGAGTAAGGTTTATAACTAACTACGTAGCTTTGTTATTATATAACACCTAATTATTAAGAGAAATTAAGTATTACTCTTACTTTTACTAGGCTTAGAGTATTCTATATAAACTATTAACTTCTCTAATTTCTTTATTTCTTTTGCTATCTTATTATAACTGTATATATACCTAAATTTAGCTTTAATTAACTTCTACACTTCTTAGTTTCTTACTAGTAATTCTTTTCTTATCCTATTACTCCCTAGTAGCCTTGTCTTATTCTCTTTCTAGTTATAGTAGCTCTAAAGCTCTATTAGTAAGCTTTAGTAGTTATTATAATTAGATAGTATCTAAATTAAGCTTCTTCTAGTTATACTAGTAAATAGGTACAGCATACTATAGAGTATAGTAGAGGTAGAGAAGAGGCTGCATAGACTAGTAGTTAGTGTAGAAGAAGAGCTGCACAGACTAGTAGTAGGTATAGAGGAGGAGCTGTATTAACTAAGAGTAGGGGCAGAATAGAGGCTGTACAGGCTAGTAGTAAAAGCTAGGTAGAGTAGGAGGTACCTAAGAGGCACCTAACTATAATAATTATACGTAATATTACTTAGATCTCTTAGACCTCTCTCTTAGATCTCTTAGACCTCTCTCTTAAATCTCTTAGGTCTCCCTTAGATCTCTTAGATCTTCTAGATAAGTTAAGAATTAATCTAATCTAACTAGCTAGATTTCTCTTAGATCTCTTAGATCTCCTAGATAAGTTAAAAATTAATCTAATCTAACTAGCTAGATCTCTCTTAGATCTCTTAGATCTCTTAGATAAGTTAAATTCTCTATTACCTAATATACCTAATACCTACTACTAGTCTGTGCAGCCTCTATCCTGTACCTACTCTTACTATATATAGAGCCTGCTCTATACCTACCTCTACTATATATAGACTCTGCCTAGCTCTAACCTTCTTAGCAGAAGGTTAGCGTAGGTAGGTGCTAGGTAGAGGTAGAGTACTTTACGTAACATACCTAACCTCTACCTAGACTGTACCTATTTACTAGCCTACTTCTAGTTCTACTATCTGCTCTTTTAAACCTTTAGCTAATATAGTATAGAAATAATTTAAATTAAAGTGCTTTACACGCACTACTACTGCTTCTACTTTCTACTTTAGCTTTAGCTAACTGTATGTTGTCTATTAGGCCTATAAGCTTATTTAATGCTACTACTATTACAGCTATAGTTACTACTACTTATACTGTCTACACTCTTACTCTTACTCTTACTCTACTTCTACCCCTACTGCTTCTACTACTACCTAAGCTCCTCTCTATATTATTAGATGCTTTAAAGCTAGTACGCTAGCTAATCCTCTATATATACTATGTAGACGTACTGCTAGTAAGTAGCTTAGCTGCGCTGTGCCTAGAGAATCTAGATCTAGGTTTATATAGCTAGTGCTATAAGCGCTATACTTCTAGGTACTTCTACTACCTCTAATATATTATCTTAAATAGAGTAATTAGCTAGTAAACTAACAGCTTATTAGGTACTCTGTATTAGAGCTACTAGAGATACAGCTAGTAGATATGCTAGTTATATCTAGTAGCGTAACAACTTCTATAAGTAACTCTACTCTAATAATTAATTATAGCTAATACTAGTGTTTAGGCTAGTAAGGCTAGTTCTAATAATTTTAAAATTTTAATTGTAAAACCTAAGTAATATAGCAGCTAGATAGCTAAGTAGCTTAGTAGATCTAAAGTGCAGTTTTATTTACCTTTGCCTTCTAGCTAGTATATAGAAATTTAGCCTATTAACTGATATAATTATTTAAAGTAAGTATTTTAGTAAAACTATAATCTAGTTTTTAAATAAATAAGTAGAATAAATTATATAGAATAGAGAATCTTAAAGTAAGTATAGTCTATAGACTAAAAACTTTAAAAAGTCCTAATATTATAAGTAAAGAAGTATAGTTTTTTTAAACTAAGTTTTTAAGTTAATTACTTCTAATTATATATCTCTATAGTAGTTAAAGAATATAGTATAAATATAGGTTTATTTTCTTTTATTTCTACTAATATTTTTAGTAAAAACTTAAAATGTAAACTAGCTACTAAAAGCCTAAAACTCTTACTTCTAGTAATTTAATAAATTACTACTTAGCTGTTTTAAGTTCTATAGAATACTACTAGAAAATAACCTCAATAAATTATTAGTTTACTATATTATTGCTTTTATAGTTTACTAGTTTACTTATTTACTACTTTACTACTTTACTACTTTACTACTTTACTACTTTACTACTTTACTACTTTACTACTTTACTAACGTAATCCACCATCGAGTTAGCCACCCCATCGAGTTGGCCACTTAATGCTAAGACCCATCAAACTTCTCAACCACCTACAATGCAACCACAACCAGATATAGGATCACTTTCCTATAAAGAGAGGGTAATCCTCGCTATCTAATTACTTAAATCTGACGCGTCACTAAGCCTTAGGCACGTTGCTTTAGTGTACAGGGTGTCTCAGAGTACCCTAACGAACCGACGCGTTAGAATGCATTCCTGACGCGATACCCACCCCAACCGATCAAATCTCACTAAGAGCGAAGAGGAGAGTCTTGTTGCACGTATAAGGGACCTATCTCTTCGTAGATTTGCCCCCTCTTACGCTGAAGTACGCAGTATAGCTGATCAATTGTTGGCTGTACGCGCCGGCACCTGTGTCAGCATCAACTAGGTAGAACGCTTTATCTTACGTCAACCACAAATCAAATCTCAGCTATCACGACCTAGGGACTACTGTAGGGTCCTGTGCAGCAACCCTGCAATCATTAAGCCATGGTTTAAGCTAGTAGCCAGCATAAAAGCTAAGTATAGTATCCTTAATAAAGATACCTACAACTTCGACAAGACTAGGTTCTAGATAGGCGTAGGGGGGTCTATTAAGGTGGTCACTGCAGCAGAGATTCGTCTTAACCCTATTAGACGCCAACCTAGTAATCGTAAGTAGGTTACCCTGATCGCTGCCGTCAGTGCAGGTAGCTGGCTTGTCCTACCTTTCTTCATCTTCAAAGGAAAGAACCACAACTAAGCCTAGTATCATAATAATCCTAAGGACTAGAGGATTGCTGTATCTAATAATAGCTGGACTACTAATAAAGTAGGGATTGCCTAGCTTCAGCACTTTATTAAGCATACCACTCAGCGTACAGTTAGTAGTTACTAGCTGCTTATCCTTAATAGCTATAAGTCCCACAACTTAATTAGATTCTAGGATATCTGCAAGGAGAACAACATTATTACCCTCTGTATGCCTGCGCACGCCTCCTATATCCTACAACCCCTAGACGTTAGGTGCTTCTCTCCCCTAAAGCGTGCGTATAAGAAGGAAGTAGGAGCCCTAGCAAACAGCCACATTAACCATATTAACAAGCTAGCATTCCTAGCAGCGTTTCTAGCAGTATACCAAGGTGTTTTCTCGTCAGATAACATCAAAGCTGGATTCAGAGCCACTAGTTTAGTGCCCCTGGACCCAGGAGCGGTGCTATCAAAGCTAGAGATCAAGCCTCAAACGCCGTTACCACCGCTGCCTACTACCCCCTAGGACCCTAGGACCCCTAGCAACGCCTTTAAATTACAGGCCCAATCTACGCTAATCAAGAACCGTATTCAAACCCACGCTAGGTCCTCTCTAACAGCGCTTGTAACCATGGTGTAGCAGATGCAGAAAGGTGCAGAAATGCTAGTGCACACTGGAACCATTTTAGCTAGTGAGATTGTTAAGCTTTAAGCTGCCAACGCTGCTGCAGCTGAGCGTAGAAGCCAAAAAAGGAAGCGTATACAGAGAGGGGGGACCCTTACGCAGGAGGAAGC
Organism: Ascochyta lentis; assembly: GCA_004011705.1. Classification (NCBI taxonomy): domain Eukaryota; kingdom Fungi; phylum Ascomycota; class Dothideomycetes; order Pleosporales; family Didymellaceae; genus Ascochyta; species Ascochyta lentis. The sequence continues at coordinate 394,641 of RZGK01000002.1, forward strand.
AGAGGATATAGTAGCTTAGAGAGACGCAGTAGTGCTGGCAGGGGAGGTGAGGCGTAAGGAGAGGCGTGCAGCTAGTAGTAGCAGCCAGGGTATTCCCCACTGCAGTACATGCAGCGAGCCAGGGCACAACAAAAGAACCTGCACAAAAGGTGCAGCTGCATTAGGCGATTAATTCTATCTACTTTTCATCAAAATTGGTTGCGGTAGTGTTGAGATATCAGGGGTAGAGTAATAGGGGGGTGCATTAGGTGGCCAACTCGATGGGGTGGCCAACTCGATGGTGGATTACGTTACTTTACTACTTTTAACTTTACTACTTTACAACTACTTTACTTACTAGTAAATTTTATAGTTTAGTAGTATATTAGTATAGTAGTATAAAAATAAGTATTTAAGAGATTTTAAACTTAATAGCTTTATTTTCTACTAGTTAAATAGTAAGTATAAATAAGTTCTTCTATATCTTATACTAATAGTATAGAATAACTTATCTTTACATTTTCATAGTGCTTAGCTTTAGTCTACACCTTTTAGCTATATACTTATTAAGCTAGTAAGTATTTTATAGAAAAGCTTAAATTACTTTAAAGTATTAAAAAGCTTCTTAGTTTATTAGCTAAATTATCTTTTATCTAAATTTCTAATTAAGATCTACTACACTAAAGGGTACTTTTAAACTAATACAGAATATATAGTATCTAGGTCTTTAAGGTTTACTATTAGGCTAAGAAGATTATAAAAAAAAATAAAAATATAGTCTACTTACTTTTCTTCTATATATAGTAAAACTGTTAACAGTTAAATAATTTATAAAGCTAAAGTACTTTTTTCTTAACTTAATCTTATTATATAGAATATTGCCTATATTATTACACTAAATTAGAGTACTATTGTACTAGTATAACTACTCTTTTTAGCTGTAACAGTTATAAGCCTAGAACACTAAAACTATACTAGCAAAGGCTATATAGATTCTAAGTTAAGTAGGTAACTAGAGCTAAGATTAGCTAGAGTAAGGTCCTTATCTAAGCTGTGCTGCAGCTACACTAAATAGGCTAGTTAGAGCGTTAGATCTAGTACTTAAAAAGTCGCAACGTGTACTACGTTTAGGACTCTTAGCTAAGCCTAGCTCCTACTTGCTAGAGGTAAGAGGGTGTGTTGTATAGAATATTGCTTATATTATTACACTAAATTAGAGTACTGTTGTACTAGTATAACTATTCTTTTTAGCTGTAACAGTTATAAGCCTAGAATACTAAAACTATACTAGTAGAGGCTATATAGATTCTAAGTTAAGTAGGTAACTAGAGCTAAGATTAGCTAGGGCAAGGTCTCTATCTAACCTGTGCTGCAGCTACACTAAATAGGCTAGTTAGAGCGTTAGATCTAGCACTTAAAAAGTCGCAACATATACTGCGTTTAGGATTCTTAGTTAAGATAATCCTGCTACGGCTACCTTAGCACGGCAATCTAAGCGATTTCTCTACCTCCTGCTAAGCCTAGCCCCTGCTTACTAGAGGTAAGAGAGTGTGTTGCACAGAATATTGCCTATATTATTGCACTAAATTAGAGTACTGTTGTACTAGTATAACTACTCTTTTTAGCTGTAATAAATCTTCTTATATTACTTTAATTAAAGAACTTAGACTATTAGAGAAATTATTTTACTTTTCTACTTACTAACTTAGTATCTTCTAGATACTACCTATATTATCTCTATTTATTAACTTTCTACTTCTACTATTTACTAAACCTATAAGTGTATAGTTAAAAAGCTAAATAGTTCTAACTCTTATAGCTATTACGTTTTAGTATTTAAAGCTACTAGCTTTTTACCTTATTTACCCTTTAAAAAGCTTTTAATTAATCTTTACAACCTAGCTTTTTAGTTATCTAATACTTTACTACTTTGTATTATACATAGTACTAATATATTAATATTATTAGTAACAAAATGTTTAAGTTATAAGCTTCTGTATCTATTAATTTATTAACTTAGTAAATTAGTATAGTTTAATAGTCTACTAATTCACTAGTTTAATAGCTTATTAGCTTACTTGCTTACCAGTCTACTACGTTACTAGTGTAATAGTTAAATAGTCAATTAATCAAATGGTTTAAAAGTTTAAAGGTTTAATAGCTTAATAGTCTAATAGTTTAAAAGTTTTATAGCTTAACAGTTTAACTGTTTGATTGTTTAATTGTTGAATTGTTGAATTGTTTAATTGTTTAATTGTTTAATTGTTTAATTGTTTAATTGTTTAATTGTTTAATTGTTTAATTGTTTAATTGTTTAATTGTTTAATTGTTTAATTGTTTAATTGTTTAATTGTTCAATTGTTTAATTGTTTAATTGTTTAATTGTTTAATTGTTTAATTGTTTAATTGTTTAATTGTTTAATTGTTTCATTGTTTAATTGTTTAATTGTTTAAATGTTTAATTGTTTAATTGTTTAATTGTTTCATTGTTTAATTGTTTCATTGTTTAATTGTTTAATTGTTTCATTGTTTAACTGTTTAATTGTGTGATTGTTTAACTGTTGAATTGTTTAATTGTTCAATTGTTTAATTGTTTAATTGTTCAATTGTTTAATTGTTTAATTGTTTAATTGTTTGATTGTTTAATTGTTTAATTGTTTAATTGTTCAATTGTTTAATTGTTTAATTGTTTAATTGTTTGATTGTTTAATTGTTTAATTGTTTAATTGTTTAATTGTTTAATAGTTTAATTGTTTAATTGTTTCATTGTTTAATTGTTTAATTGTTTAAATGTTTAATTGTTTAATTGTTTAATTGTTTAATTGTTTCATTGTTTAATTGTTTAATTGTTTAATTGTTTAATTTGTTAATTGTTTAATTGTTTAATTGATTGATTGTTTAATTGTTTAATTGTTTAATTGTTTAACTGATTAATAGTTTAATAGCTGAACAGTGTAATAGTTCAATAGTTTAATAGTTTAATAGTTTAATAGTTTAATAGTTTAATAGTTTAATAGTTTAATAGTTTAATAGTTTAATAGTTTAATAGTTTAATAGTTTAATAGTTTAATAGTTTAATAGTTTAATAGTTTAATAGTTTAATAGTTTAATAGTTTAATAGTTTAATAGTTTAATAGTTTAATAGTTTAATAGTTTAATAGTTTAATAGTTTAATAGTTTAATAGTTTAATAGTTTAATAGTTTAATAGTTTAATAGTTCAATAGTTTTATAGTCTAATAGTGTAATAGTTTAATAGTCTAATATTCTATTAGTTTAATAGATTATAAGAGTCTAATAGTTTAATAGTTTAATAGTCTAGTAACTATAGGCAGCACGTAACGCTTTACGTTGTAGCAGCAGCAGCCTAGCAGCAGCAGCGTTATAGCAGCAGTGTAGCAGCGTTGCTGCATTACGTTGTAGTAGTAGGTAGGTAGTGTAGAGTGTTAAAATACGCTTAGAATTCACGCTAGGACGTGCATAGACAGAAAATAACAACTTTGCACAGCAACAGCAAGGCGTATAGGCAATATTAATAGCTAAAAATTAAATAGGAGGTAGAGAGTACCTAACAGAGTTAAATAGTGCCTCTTATAGAGCGTGTAGGCACCTGTAGTGCAAGTTGGTTTTGTTGTAATCATTATATAGATTAAGTGTATAGTAGGTTAGTAAGCTATATATTACTATCTATATAATAAAGGAGATAGTTAATAATAGCTACTATGCCTAGACCTCTCTAGAGTATAGATAGGTAGCTGTTTATTAGGTTTTTAAGCTTTATAGCTGCTAGGTATATACTTAAAAGAGCTGCTACTAGTAGCTATAGTAGCGTTCTGCACTCTAGAGAGGAGGTTATTCTCTCTATTAGTTTTTATAAAAAAGATCTTCTCTTTCCCTATTAACTAGCTCTTTCTAGTAACTATTTCTTTATAATATACACTGTATAGGTTAAAGTGTATTAAAAAGCGCTTATAAGCTTACTTAGGCAGTGCTTTTATAAGTCTGTTAGCTAGTATCTTACTTATTTTTAGATATATTACCTTAATTATTCTCTTAGTATAATCTTATTTTAACTATATATTTTAAATATCTATATAGCGCAGCTAGGTAGTAAGCTACTTACTCTCTTTAATAACTAATTACATAGTTTATTAGTTATTACAGAAGATCTTCTATAGTACCCCTAAATCTTAATATAGTTCTGTTAGAAATTGCTTTTAAGTAATTAAATTCGTAGCTATATACTCTAATAGAAGTAATTTAGCTTCTATTATACAAGTAGTTACAGTTAATTAGTATACTGCCTTTTAGATAATTAGACCTCTAAATAATTAGACTATGAACTCTTAGAAGAATCTGCAACTCTTCTAATTATTAGTAAATAATATATTGCTGTAGATAAGGAATTAACTGCTATTATAAGCTCTATACCTTATACCTAGGTGCTTAGTTTTATAGAGGTATGCTAGTACTTACATAGCTACTTTAAAGTAGGCTGCTTCTAGATTAGTTAAATAGTAGGAGAGTTAAGAAGCAGTATATACTATATCTAGTTAGACTATAAATACTGTGTAGAGTATAGACCCTATCTACTTCTAGTAAGCTTTAAGCCTTTAACTTCTTGTTTTAAAGCTTCTCTAGTATACTTAAGCAGCTCTTCTGCTAGTAACAGTACTAATAGGAAGGATCTATTGCCTATAATGTTAAACCTAGTAGCTATGTTCTGAATATAGGTGCTATAGGCAAGTGTTATAGTTCTAGTAGATCTATTTTATATAATCTAAATTTCTAAGAACTATTTAGCAGCTCTATAATCCTTAATCTAGTACTTACTTATTAATAAGCTTATTAGCTTTTTAGCAGACACTTAATTATTATTATAGAAGGTAAAGAGAATATTATCTATATACAATAGTAGTATAGTTTTCTACTCAGTGTTAAAGAAGAGGTAAGGCTTCTCTTTTAACACTATAAGTCTAAGCTTCTAAAAAGTACTAGAGAGCTCCTTATACTATAGTAATAGGGAATCCTATAACCTATAAAAAGCTTATAGTAGTAGCACTACCTTCTCTAGATTCTAGAACCTATTAGGCAATTTACAGAGTACCTAGAGTTAGTTCTAGCAGCTTACATTAAGAGAAGCTTCTACAACGTTATACTACTAGAGTTCTAGGTTAAATTAGGCTGCTATAGCTACTATAGTATAGAAAGATTAAGAAGTAAGTGTTATAGCGTAAGTAGAGATAATTAAATCCCTAGCCTAGAAGTCTTCTCTAACATATACTTAGGTTTTATACTTAAGAAAGTATCTACCTTAGCTAGAGTTATAGGTAAATACCTATTTCAGTAGTAAGAGTTTTACTATAGAGCTTAATCTGTTAATTTTTACCTAGGCCTTCTTCTTTATTAGAGTTATAATCTCTTTTTTACACGCCTAGCAGAAAAGAGCTCCAAGTAGGTAGTAGAAAAGATCTTTCTATATCTTTAGAAGAGGTAGAAGATTATCTTAGTATATAATAGGCTAGGCCTAGGTACTAGCTTCTTAGTGTACACTGCCTTAGCAGTACTCTAGCTTACACTTTTAGTATAGACTAGAGCCTTACTATAAAGCTAATATATCTAAAATAAAGTTATAAAAACTCTATAACCTTTGCTCTAGAAGTTGTTCTCTATTAAATCTATCTTATATTTTACTAGCAAATTCTCTTAGAGATTAGCTTCTTATAATTAAATTTAATAACTAAATAAGAATTAATAAGTAAGACATACAATAACACTGCTAGGTATCTAGAAGAATACAGTACTAAGCTATATACTAGCAATAATAATTAATTAAATATTAGAACTAAACTCTAGAACCTTACTACTATATTAGTACCTAAGAAATAGTAGGAAGAGCTACTAGCTTATATACTAGAACGCCTACCTACCTACCTATTACAAGCAACCCTACTTAAGGCTATAGTAACTATTACTAATACTAAGGCCTACTCTACTATAGACTCTAACTAGAACCTATAATAGGAAGATATAGGTAAAACTATATAAAGGCTAGTTAAGGCCTAGGTTTAAGCCTATATTATATCTATAAGATTGCTAAACTATAGTATAATACCCTCTACCTCTATATAAATAATTAATAATAAGCTAAGTAAGGCTCTAAAGTTACCTAATATAGGCAAGTTTAGTAGTAATTAATACGTATATAGAATATTTAAGTTCTAGATAAATAATAAGCTAAGGTCTATAAAGAACTAAGAAGCTAGCCTAAGAGTTACTTGTATATTTAATAGGCTAGAAAGATAAGCTGTATAGGCTAGCTTATTATAGAAGAACTATAACCTAATAGGTATAACTACTTAGTTCTAGGACTTTCTAGATAAACAGTATAAGGACTTACTGTTTAAGGAGTACTCTTAGCAGAAACTCTACACTATTACTACAAAGAAGAGTAACTAGAGTATAAAGTTCTTTAATACAGAGTTTATCTAGCTAGCTTATAATACTACTAAAGAGGATAATACAAAGAACCTTAAGACCAAGTATATATCTACACTCTAACTAGACCTCTAGGATAAGATAGTGTTAGTAGATATTCTAGATAACTAAGACTTCTAGAGTCTTATAGCTAGAGTCTTAGTAGTAGAGGTTAATCTCTATAGGTCTAAGGTATTAACAAACAGTACCTTTAGACAATATATATAAAGAATAAACCTAGATTGTATAAACTAGGAACCTACTAAGGTCTACTTTAGAAAGATTAAGTCTAATAACTAACTATAAGCAGAGTAACAGACTTAGAAAGTTATAAACTAGTAAAGAGCTGCTAATATCTATCTAAGATATAGGAAGAAGAGTTACTATATAAGTAGATATAACCTAGCTCTAGCTAAGAGACTAGAGAAAGTCTAGATTAGGAGTATAATTACTAAGGTTTCTAAAACTAATAATTTAACTAATAAAGGTTTAGAAAACTAGAAACTTCTATTTAAAGGTGTAAATAGAGGTTAGAAAGAGAAGTTAGAAAGAGGAGTAAACTATTCTAGAAATTCTACTAGCAGTAGCTAGATAGTAAGTCTATATTACTATATATAATAGCATAAGATAATACTATAGTATATATACTAATTAACACTAGGTGTTTAATATATAGTATAGTCTCCTCTAAGTTTATATTATAAAATAACTTCTAATATACTTCTATATATAGATAGAAGGTGTTAGGTATAGCTAGGAAAGTAACCTAGGTAACTTATGTTGTAAGAATAAAGATTAATATAAATAGCTACAGAGAGACCCTTTAGGCGTATATACTAAATAAGGAAAGAAAGTATAACCTTATTCTAGAGAGACTATAGATAGATAAGAATAAAGTTACTATAGCACTAGCTAAGAAGTTATTATTTATCTACTTCTTATAGACACAGGTTAGAAGTAGAGAAAGCACTTGTCCTAATTAACTACCTAAGCCTATTAGCCTAGTGTTATACTAGGCACTAAGAAAGAGGTCTAAAATAGACAAAAACATAGAATAGTTTGCTGTATTAATAGCAGATATTTAGAAGGCTCTAAAGAAGAAGAAGCTAATAGATCTCTAAGACCTTCTTCTAGAGTTCGTAAAAGATAAGTTTAGAATATTTATAAAGAAGAAAGTAGATAAGCTTGCACCTTACTATAGTTCTAATATAGATTATATAATTAAGCTAATTAAGTAAGATAGTAAACCTGTAATAGTACTATAGGGACTACTATATGACATATCCTAGAAGAATCTCCTAGTCCTCGAATAATAACTTACTAGCTACTTAGATAAGGGCTTTATTTAAGTTAGCAAATCTAGTACTTCTACGCTCGTGCTGCTTGTTAAGAAACGTAGCATAGGCCTCTAGTTTTATATTAATTATTAAGCACTAATAATAATTACTGAGAAGAACTAGTACTTACTGCTTCTAATCTATAAGACTCTCTTATAGATATTAAAAGCAACATAGTTTACTAAGATAGACGTTATCTAAGCCTTCTATAAGATTAGGATTACTAAGAGAGATAAATAGAAGATAGCTTTGTAGACGAGATTTAGACTCTATAAGTAGCTAGTAATACTATTAAGGCTAGCTAACACCTTAAGTATATTCTAGCAGTATATTAACTAGGTCTTAAGAGAGTACTTAGATAAATAGTACTCTGCCTATATAGATAATATATTAATCTACTCTAATATACTTAAGAGAAATATAAAGCTAAGGTTAAGGAAATTGTCTAGAAGCTAGGAGCTGTAGAGTTATACCTTAATGTAGAGAACAGTTAATTATCTGTTAAGAGCACTAAGTTTTTAGAATTTATTATTAAAGCTAGTAAGAGTATCTAGATAGACTCTATAAAAGTTACTGCTATAAATTTATAGAAACCTCTAAAGATAGTAAAAGAAATCTAGAGCTTCTTAGAGTTTTTAAACTTCTATTAATAGTTTATTAATTAGTTTTCTAGCATAGCAGAGCCTCTTACCCGCTTAATAGAAAAAAACATAATCTTTAAGTAGAGAGAACTCTAGTAGTAAGCCTTTAATGCTATAAAAGCTATATTTACTAGAGAACTAGCACTTATAAACTTAAACCTAGATTTAGAAACAGTACTAGAGTATAATATATTAGGATAGGTAATAGAAGGGGTACTTTTCTAATATAAGAAAGATAAGGTACTCTATATTGTAGTATACTTCTTAGCTAAGAACTCTAAAGTAGAAGTAAACTACACTATTTATAATAAGAAAATGTTAGTAGTAGTTACGTGCCTCTAAGAATAGAGTATAGAACTAAAATAGGTAAAAGAATTTATAGTTATTACTAATTACTAAAACCTAGAGTATTTCTACAAAGCCTAACTTCTTTTAAAAAGACATATCTAATAGTTAAGCTTTCTTAGGTAATTTAACTTTACCTTTACCTATAGGCCTAGTAAGGTTAATAACTAAACAGACACACTTTTAAGAAAAGAGGAGAATATTTCTCTATCTATAGAAGATAAAAAGAACTAAGACTTAATAGTTTTAACTGTTAAAACTATTTATATAAGTAGTAAGAACTAGCCTAGAGGATAACTCTTATTAGCTTAATAGCTAACGCCTTAGAAAGTTGTTACAGAATAACCTATCTTAGGTTAAGCCTAGTATAAATAGTCTCTTGTACTAGATTAATGCCTAGCATTAAACAGTCTATAGTTAACCATACATCTCTATTCTTAATTATCTTATTACTACTTATATTGTTACCTTATCTTTTAGTGCACCTTGCCTTAGAGCCTAACATTCTGTTTAATCTTACACTAAGAGAGAAAGTAGTAGAATTCTATAATAAGTATTACACTCTAACTCTAAGTAGAAGAATTAACTCTAAAGCTAAGAAAGAGAACTCTCTTTGTATCTATAGGCAAATCATCTATAATAAGGCCTAAGGAACTCTAGAACAAAGTGTCTAGAAGCACTTAGTATATAATGTCTAACAACACGTTAAACAAGCCCTATATCTAGCTTCTACTATCTAGTATAAGGCTCATTAGGCTATATTAGGCTAGAGTAGTATAAGATGCCTTAATAGTTAATAAAGTAAACTAGGAGCTCTAAGAGTTAGAAGCCTAGTATAAGAAAGCTATAAAGCTTTAAAAGGTAGCACGCCTTTAAGAGGCGTAGGCTAAATACCTTATAGGTAATACAAATGCGTTGCAAACTACCTATAGTAGTAATTAACTTACTGCTATAGTTCTAATAGTATTAATAGTAGGCTTACTATACCTAGAGCTGCTATACATGTTTATAAAGCGCAACTATACAGACTATAACTACTAGAAGTGTAATTATGAGCAATACTTTAAAAAACTAGCTACTAACTTCCTATAGAAAGTGTAGAAGGTTAATTTTAGTGCGTAATATCTTTTAAAGACTATAAAGAGTCTATAGAAGGTGTATTAAGCTAATTAGCTGTAGTTATCTCTATTATAGGTACTAATCTAGGTAACTATAAAAGTAGTTATGCTAGGTTCTCTATGTACTCTCTTAGAGAGAAGGTAGTAGGCATATAAAGCCTTAAGTAAGGCCTATATGCTTACTTATAGCAATCTAACAGATCTGTTAGATTATATAAGGCCTTACTAGAAGGAGTTTAGCAACACTTATAGCCTAGCACTATAAGTAATAGAGTATATCTATACGTTGCTTAAAGATGTTTAGAAGCAGCTCTTTATGTACTCTTTAGAGAAAAGAGAGACTCTTACACAGGTAGAAGAGGCTACTAACTAGATTTTCTGCTAAAGAACCTCTTCTAAGAACTATTAAAGCAAAAAACCCTAGAAGGAATATAAGAGTAGGAAGAATAGATCTAAGGGCAAAGAGAGATCTAAAGAGACCTCTTAATAGTTAAAGAAGAGAAGTTTAGTTTATTATAACTACAAGCGTACTAAAGGTAAGAAACTAAAACTAGAAAATGCTAAAATTACTTATTTTAGTTATAGGGAAGTTAGACACTACTAATCTAACTATCTAAACCTAGAAAAGTCTAAGAAATCTAAAGAAGGATTAGACCTAGGAAAAGGCAAGAGGCAGAAGGTGTAGATCTACACCTTCTTGCCTATATTTCCTACCTAACAGAAAGTAAGGATCTTAGTACCCTCTATAATATATTATACCTATAACTAGCTTAATTATTAATAGTTAAGGCTGTAGTAGGGTCTTTAGGCCTATTTAAGGCTCTAATAAACAGAGGTTCCTAACTAAACCTACTATTAGCTGTAGTAGCAAAGAAGTAAGAACTCTAAGTTAATCCTTTACTCTAGGTTTTAGCTAAGAGAGTAGATAGGAGTAGTATATTAGTATATAGTACGATAATAGTTATAACTACTATTATAGACTTATAAGAAAAGAAAGAATCTAGTAAGATACTATTTATAGTTATAGACCTAAGAAAGTATAAAATATACTTAGGTCCACTCTAGATTAACTAATGTTAACCTAAGGTTAACTATATAAGCTAGCTGTTGCAACGTCACTAAACGCTAGATCTACCTACTAGAAGCTTAGCTTACCTAAACTCACTCTATCTAAGGTTAGGCTAACTTACTAATAGATTTAAATCTCTCCTTACTTATACTACGTATTGTAAAGAAAGTAGGGGGGAAATAGGAGGACAGACTACTTTCTTCCCTAATCTAGAAGACCTAGACTAACTAGACTAGGTAATTTTAAAATAGGAAGCGTATAGCCTAAAGAGGCAAGAGGAGTAAATATAGTAATAATAAGATAATATAATAGACAAGTTATTATATTAAATGCTAGGTACAGAACTAAGAGAGAGGGAAAGTAAGTAGTATTTATACTCTACTTCCGTTCTCTCTATTACAAATCAGAAGGATCTAGAATAGTTATTACAAATAGATGCTTAGAAATCAAGAGTAGATTTCTAAGCAGATTGCGTAGGCAATTACGCAACCTACTAGTAGATTACGTAGATATACACGTAACCTACTAGTAAAGGCAACGTGTCCTTAAGCTATTTATAGTAAGAAAGCTAACTTTAGATCTAGTAAAGCTATAGCTATAATAAGCACAGCTTTCTAACGCTCTCTAGTTAGGCATTCTTTAGATAGTACTTTACTAGATTAGGTAAGAGCTTAACCTAATTAGGAAAGTACCTATATATAGGCCTAATATATATATATTTAGGCTAAATAGCTTAAATTGCCTTTTTAGGTAATAACTATTCCTAAAAAGGGAACTATCTAATAAAGATTATAAGAAGAAAGTCTTATAACTTTACAGGTATGCAACGCGTTAATTGCCTATATTAGGTATACTAAGTAATTAACTAATAGGAGCACAGAACGCTTAATAAGCATGTAAATAGTAATCTAAGTAGACACCTACGTATAAATTAATAATCTATCTCCTACTTATTTCTAAGCTAGTTATCTAAACAACAGTTATAAGCCTAGCTTTTTAAGACTAGAACAATCTCCCTCTGCGTACTTAGCTAGGATACACTACTTAGTAACTACTCCTCTTATATCTTTATAACCCTAATTAATTTATGCAATAACTAACACTCTAATCTCTAAAGGAGCTTATACGCTTACTAATTAATCCTAATAGATAGGATAGTATATCTAACTCTAATTCTATGCTATAAGCAAGGGAATGTAGGAGCAGGTTAATTTATTAGCTAAGGACGTAATTCTAATCTACAAAGCTAAGCCTAAGAAGCTAGAGCTACCTAGCTTAATAACCTTAGCTAATGCTTACTAATACAAAATACAGATTGCTAAGTATAGGGCTAAAATAAGCAACTAGGCCTCCTAGTCTGCGTACTTGCAGAACTTATAGACCTAGGTTAACTTTATAGTAGATCTAGTAATTATAACCCCTGCTATAATAACGCTTGTTAAAGAGAAGAAGTTAACTCTCTAAGCCCTAATTAAAGTACTAAAGAAGGAGCTAGCTCTATCTAATACTAGTAAAAAGAACTTAGTACGTGCATAGTACTAAGCTTATCTCTAGAAGGCTAGGTAAGGTTAGCAGAATCCTAAGAAATAGCACTAGGAATAGAACCTCCTATATAGCAAGGCTAAAGCTCTTAAGATTACTAACGTAGAAGGTAAGCTTATAGTATATAACTTCTTAGACTTGTTAACAAAGATTGCACTAGACTAGTCTAGGGCTATGCAACAGTCTATTATCTAGAGCTTAGTACTAGGTAAAACAACACTTACTCTAGATAAAGTTAGCAGAGTATATTTAGGTCTCCTTTAGGAGTACTCTGTTTAAGCTCCCTATAGCTTAGGCAGAGTGTTTACTACTATAAGTTAACTAGCTTAGACATAGTTATTATTAAATAACTAATCTAACTAAGAGAAGATTAACTGCCTATGCAGACAATTGCACTTTTAGAAGCTAATTAACTGCAACCTGTTAGAAGAAGCTCTTACAGGTAAACTATTTACCTCTAGTAATTAGGTTAAGAAAGAGATTTTAAAACGCCTTAACAAACCTAAGTATAAGGACTAGAAGAATAAGGTTATTAAGAAGAGATAGATAAAGGATAGTAACTCTGCAATAAGCAGCAGCAACTACCTAGGGTTAATTACAGCAGCACTAATAGATCCTAACTTAATAGTACCCTAATCTATAGAGCACAGAATCTACTTAACTATAGACTTTAACGCTTATCTCTTATTAAACAGTACTATCCTTAACAACAGAGCAGCACTTTACTTAGTTAACAAGCTTAAGCTTATTAATTCTACTACTTTCTAGAAAGCTAAGAAGCTTACTTATGTAGAGACTAGCACCTAGTTCTTCCTAATTCTAGGTACTAGCACTAGAGTAATTAAGAAAGTACTACACAGAAAGAGCAGAGAACGTACAAAAGACCTAATCCTTTATAACATTGCTGTAGTAGAGGGATTTTACGTTAATATAGTGTTAGAAGCCTAATTAAAGAAGGTAGGTGTATAGTACTTAGGGTTAGATTTAACACTGCGTATTAGCTTATTATAGAAGAGTATTATACTAGCTACTTTAACGCACTACTATAACCTTACTTTTATAGAATACAAACTACTATTAATCTGTTTAGCTGTAATAAGCGTAATTCTATCTACTTAGAAGCTTAGATTATAGACTACCTACTCTAGATCTAATAATAAGGATCTATAGCACGCCTAAGCAGAGCATCTAGGTCCTACAGCGCTCTAGGCACTTGTAAAGAACGCCTAAAACGTTAGAATTAATAAAACCTTATATTAGTAGTGTAAGCACTATGCTATAACCTATACTAGCTAGGTTATATCTAGGAGGCTAAAAGAGCAATCTTCTTAGCTATACTAGCAGATTGCATAGGATCTCTTTAATATGCCTAAGGGTTATCTAGAAGAGGTATAGATATTGCTAATAAAAGATAAGTACAGTAGAAAGATCTATACCTACCTAATCTATGCTAAGTTATTAGATACGATTATAAGGGTATTTAAGAAGTTTATAAATGTTTTTTATATATATTATAAGCTCTATATATCTATAATTCTCTAAGACAACAACATTACTATACTACCTTAGCATAGCTAATTATAATTTAGTGTATAGGTAGAGGATTATAGTATAGAAATCTAGAGTACTTTAATATATACACATAAACTAAATAGAAGTGCAGAAAGAGCTAGGTAGAAGATTATTACTGAGTTGTTTAAAATAAGGAGTAGGGCTAACCTAATAGCTAAGCTCTAGCTAGAGGTAGTAGCAGCAGCTATATAGTTATATAACATAAGCCTATCTTATAGCTACAGGATAATTACTCTTAATATAGTATTAGACAATTAGTTTGAGCAGTACTTTAAGTACTATTAACTAGAGCAAACATATTACTACTTAGTAGATCTCTAGCTAGATTAGAGTAGAATTTACGCCTATAGATGCTAAGCTTATCCCCTAAATAGAGAATAAGCAGCTAGGTATAACAAGCAAGGGTTTAAAGTAACCCTAAGAGGCTATATTAGATATCTAGTAGGATATAGAGCGTCTAATATATATAGAATATAGATCTCTAAGCTTAATTAGGTTATAACTATATATAATGTTACTTTTAATAAGAGCTTATTCTATAAGGATAAGGAAGTAGTAGAGTACCTATAAAAGGAGCTTAAGTTAATTATAGATCTGTTGTATAAGAATAAGGTTAGAAATGTAGAAAAAGTGTTTAAAAACATTTTTAATTAGCTCTATACAGCAGCCTATAAGTAGGTAGGTACTAATAATCTAGATTACCCTTAGTAGCAGCTAGAGAGTAAGAATCTAAGAGATAATAATTAACTGCCTAGCTAGCTAGTAGATTATACTAAATAAGAAGTATCTTCTATATAAGTAATAAATAAGGCTAGTAAGTTATAGGGAATCTATACAGAGAATCTAGAGTATTTAGGCTTAAGAATACTAGAGCTTATACCTAAGCCTAGTGTTGTATACTCTAGCAGCTCTTAGAAAGAGCACTTACCTAGAGGAGCAAGCCTGCTAAGAAGAGTAAGATTAGAGAGATCTAGGCAATATAACACTATACCTATACACTCTAGAAGCACTGCTTCTGCAGCTCTAGGTATTAAGGGCAATATAGCTACTGTAGAAGACTTAGGTTAATTAAAGGCAGCACTAATTCTAAGCTTATAACTAAGAAGAAGTAGAAGGTTACGCTATTCAGATCTAGAGGATCTTAGAAGTAATACACTAGGGGCTTACTTTCTTCTATATAACTACTAGACAGATTATAGAGAGAGCTACCTATTAGATAAGTTAATCCTATTAGGATTAACTAGCACTAAGCTTAAAACAGTATATACTATAATATAAGTATTAGTAGAAAAGAAGAAGTAACTACTAGTTCTAAGCTAAGCTTAACAGCTATATAAGGACTAACTTCCTAACTCTCTATAATAATAGAGAGATTTACTCTCTTACCTATATAGGTAGCTATTTAAGAAAGCTATAGGCAAGGAGATTACTACTCTACACAATGTAGGCACCTAGAAAGTAATTAATTTACTTACTAGAGATAATAAGCTGCTACTACTTAAATAGGTATTTTTGTATAAACTAGATTAGGATAGCTACTTTCTTAAGTGTAAAGCTAGGATAGTAGTATATAGGAATCTCTAAGTTATTAATATAATCTAATCTACCTATATAGCAACGCTTACTACTAGGTCTTTTAAGACTGCTATAGTAATTACAGCTAAATTTAACTTAGAAATCATATAGTATAACATTGTTAGAGCCTTTTTACACGCCTACAAGGATTACTAGCTAGTAGTAACCTATAAGCTACTAGATAGGTATAAGATACCTAGGAAATGTGTTTAACTTAAATAAGCACTATATAGGTTAAAGGACTTACTTCTCCTATAGTATAAGAAGCTCTGTTAAATACTAAGAATAATTAGACTTGTAGTATCTAAAGAAGAGCCTTGTTTGTTCTTTAGCAGTAATTGCTAGATACTACTACTCTTTTATATTAATAACATACTAGTAATATACTACTCTACTTAGATTACTAAGGTAAAGCATATTATTAACATAATTGCAGCAGCCTATACAATTAAAGAGTATAGTCTAGTATAATAGTTTCTTAATATTAGAGTACTTAGAAACTAGAAACAGTAGATAATAATACTTATTTATAATAAGTATATTAATAAAATTGCTAAGAAGTTTAACCTTAATAAAACTAGACTCTTCTTATATACTCTGCTTCCTACTGTAAATCTAGTAAAGAGTACTAGAAAAGCTACTAGGTAGAAGATTAAGAGCTATTAGGAAAGAGTTAAATTAGTGCTATACACTATAATTATACTGCAGCTAGATATAGCGTTTACAGCAGCTAAACTATCTCTATACCTTACTAATCTAAGTAAGAAGCACTTTAAAGTAGTACACTAGACAATTATCTTCTTATACTAAACTAGGTATTAGTTAATCTAATATAGCAGGCATAGTAGAGCTAAGCTGCTTATTTATAGTAACACATTATTTACTAATAATATTAAGACTTAGCAATTATCCTATAGCTACCTTATAATGCTCTTTAGTAGGCTAATAGTATAGAAAGCGTCTTAGTAAGCTACTGTTACTACCTCTACTACTAAGGCAGAGCTCTTAGCACTTAAGTATATTACTAAAGAGACTATAGCGCTTAAACAGCTATTTACTAAGCTTATACTAATTCTAGGAGCTGCCTAGACAATCTTCTATAACAACTAGCAAATAATTAGGCTAGTAGTTAAGAAGAATAAGCGTATAATAACGCAGCTGCGCTATATAAATATATAAAATATATAGTTATAACAGAAGTATACTATAGGTACGTTTAAAGTGCTTTACCTTTTTACTAACAGTATACTAGCAGATAGATTAATAAAAAATCTATTAAGGCAATAGTTTAAGAGGTTTAGAGACTAGCTTAATCTTAAGAATATAATTACAACAGTTATAGAAGAGCAAGGCATAGGTAAATATATAGATTAGAAGAGAGAATAAGGTATTATTAAGGAGCAAAGCTCTATAGCCTTAGGCCTAATCTAAATAGAGAGAAGTTTACTTATAAACTTATTAATAAGAGCATTAATAAGCCTAATAGCTCTCTTCTTATAGCGCTTGCCTAGAGCGTAGACCTTATTCTTGTTAGTAGCAGTATTAGCAGCAGAGGTAGAAGTAGTAAGTATAGGCAAGAGTAGCTTAGAGGAGAAGGACAGCAGCAGAAGAGAGCTATAAGCAGTAACTATAACCTTAGCAACTACTAATACTGCATAGAACTTAGTTCTTAATTTCTTAAGAGCTAAGTCTATAGGCAGCAGATTATGCTGTACAGCTGCTAAGAGCTTACAGGCCTTAAGAAGAGTAAGCAGAAGGCTATATATATTAGCTAGTAATTAATAGATAGGGGAGTAAAAAGATCTTACTAAGGGTTATAGTTGTGCCTAGAGGCGCAGCGCTAGCAGTAGAAGCTACTACCTAAGTAATTATAGCACTTACTGTCTAAATATCTAGCTAAGACACTATTAATACACTCTAGGTACAACTTCTTATACTAGGCTGTTTTAGCACTATAGGTGCTAGAGGCAGGAGCACAGGGTAGAGACAATATCTACTCCTTCTTATTACTTAAAGGCCTGTAAGGCAGTAAGAGCAAGTATAAAGGTAGAAGCAAGGGAGAGCATAAGCGTAAGCAGAGCAGTGCAGAGGAAAAGAAGTACAGCAGTAGTGCTAACAACAACATTAGTAGTAGTAGCAACAGCTAATAGAGTAGCAAGCCTAGGAGAGAAGCTAGTAGTAAGCTTAGAGAGCTTAGAGGTAGTAAAGCAGTAAGCAAGGCAGAGCGCCTATAGAAAGATTAGGTAGTAGATATAGTAGTAGTATGCGCCTTCTACGCAGCAGAACATTTCTATAGGCATTAGCGTTTAAGTAATAAATATAAGTGCAGATTAATTAGAAGAGTACTAGCCTTAACTATAGTATAGAGTTATACTAAAATAGAAGGTAGAATAAGTAATAGATTAGTGTTATAGAAAGCTTACTTACTAATTTCTTAGTATATATAATACATGCCTTAACAAAAACTAGTATAAGCTCCTAAACAGGTAAGTCTTATATACTTAACTTACCTAGAGGGTGTATTACAATGTTACTAAACGCTAGATCTACTTACTAGAAGCTTAGCTTACCTAGACCTACTCTATCTAAGGTTAGGCCAACTTACTAATAGATTTAAATCTTTCCTTGCTTATGCTACGTATATAATGTATTAATTGC
This sequence comes from Ascochyta lentis, assembly GCA_004011705.1. Lineage (NCBI taxonomy): Eukaryota > Fungi > Ascomycota > Dothideomycetes > Pleosporales > Didymellaceae > Ascochyta > Ascochyta lentis. Next base: position 412,952 of record RZGK01000002.1, read on the forward strand.
CTATATTAGGTATACTAAGCAATTAACTAATAGGAGCACAGAACGCTTAATAAGCATATAAATAGTAACCTAAGTAGACACCTACATATAAATTAATAATCTATCTTCTACTTATTCCTAAGCTAGTTATCTAAACAACACGAGCGTATATTGTTTAAAGGAAGCAAGGCTAAAAATTAGGCTAGTTTCTAAAAAATAGTAATAGAAGATGCTAAAGACTTTAAACACACTATATAAGACCTAATAGTAGACGTATATATATATATAGTTAACTTTATAGAATAGAGTAGAATAAAAGAACCTAAAGAAACTAACCTTCTTCTATAATACTATAAATATGCTAATATTACGTTAGAAGACAGTTTAAGAGAGCTTACTAAGTACAGCTTAAATAATCTAGTAATTAATATAGAAGAGAGAGCTGCGCTTTCCTACTAGCCTTTGTATAGACTATTAGAGGCAGAATTAGTAGTACTTTAAAAGTATATAGCTAATTTTATAGCTAGGAGATAGATAACCTAATTAAAATCCCTAGTAGGAGTCTCTATTCTCTTTGCAAAGAAGAAGAATAGCACTCTAAGGCTTTATATAGATTATTAAGGCCTAAACAAGATTACTATAAAGAATTACTATCTACTACTCTTAATTACAGAATCTCTAGAGTGTCTAGTCTAAGCAAAGGTCTATACTAAGCTAGATATTAGAAACACTTACTACAGAATTAGGATTAAGAAAGAGGATAAATAGAAGACTACCTTTAGAATAAGGTATAGCAATTTTAAGTACATAGTAATGCTATTTAGACTTACTAACGTATCTACCTAATTCTAGGCCAAATATAAACAAAGCCTTAGTAGGGTTAGTTAATATAACATATATTGTCTACTTAGACAATATCCTAATCTTCGTAAACACAGAAGAGGAGTATATTAGATATATTAAGAAAGTCTTAATAAGATTATATAAAGTAAAGCTAGCTATAAAGCTTTCTAAGTGTAAATAGCATATACAGTATATAGAGTTCTCTAGATATATAGTATCTTTAAGAAGAGTTAGTATTAACTTAGAATAGGTTAAAATAATCTAGGACTAGCTAGTACTAGCTACTATGCGTAATATCTATGTGTTTATAAGTTTTATAAACTATTATAAAAGGTTTATTATAGAGTTTAGCTATATTATACTACTCTTAACTATATTAACAAAGAAGTTACTAGGGCAAGCCTAGAGCAGGCTAGCTATAAAAAGAGAGAAAGGTTAATACCTAGATTTACTAAAAGAGGTAAAAGAGGTAGTAAGGTGCTTAAAAGACGCGTTTCTAGAGATACCTATACTTACTTACTTTAAGAGAGAGAGACTAACAAGACTAGAGGTTAATGCCTTAGGTAGAGTAATCTTAGGTATCTTAAGCTAGAATAGCCTAGGATTAGATAATAAGGACTAATAGAGACTAGTTAACTTCTACTTACGTAAACTTATTTAAGTAGAGTATAACTACAATACCTATAACTAAGAATTACTAGCTATAGTGCAGAGTGTAAAGCACTAGTAGTATTACCTCTTAGAAATCTACTTTAAGATTCTTATAGACTATATAAACCTAAAGTAGTTTATAGAGACTAAAGTACTAAACTACTAATAAGTTAGGTTATACTTAGTACTAAGTTAGTATAACTTCATTCTAAACTACAGACTAGAGAGTATAAATCTAGTAGATAGGCTATTATAAAGGCTAGATTATATAGTAGAGGTACAAAAACTATCTTAAAAGTATAAGAAAGCTTTTATATAACTACTACAGGATCTACTCTTAAAGAAGAAGAATTACACTACTTAGTTATTAGTAGTATAAACAAGAGCTGCTAAACGCAAGGATATATTACCTAAGATAAAAATAGTCCTAAAAGAATTTTAGAAAGCTAATAAACACGCTTCTAAGGAATTTTAGACTATACAGGAAGAAACTAGTATAGAACTAAATATAGAAAGTTTGTTAGATAAATCTAGTTTTAATCTAGGTTAGAATAACCTAGAATAAAGTATATTAGCTTAGTTAGGTATAAAACACCTTACTATATCTAAAGAAAAGGTAATAGCACTATAAGAGTACTATAACAGCCTGCTTATAGGATATTTTAGCGTAAGAAGAACACTTAAAAAGCTCTAGCGCTAATACAGGTAGAAAAATATAAGAAAGAATATTAGCTAGTACTACTAGGAATATATACTCTATAAGAGATTAACTCTAGTATTATACAGTCTATATAGATTGCTTACGCCTTTACTACTGCTAAATAGGCTGTAGAAAGAAGTAATAATAAATTTTATTACAAAGTTACCTCTAAGTAAGCTTACTAGAGTAGTTTATAACATAATACCTATAATTATATACTAATTAATAAAAATAGCATACTATTATTAGATAACAAGCTTAGAGATAACTAGAAGATAGATTATTAATTTATATATAGGTGTCTACTTAGGTTACTCTTTATATGCTTGTTAAGCGTTCTGTACTCCTATTAGCTAATTACTTATTATACCTAATGTAGGCAATTAGCCTCTTATATACGTAGTATAAGTAAGAAGAGATTTAAATCTGTTTGTAAGTTAGCCTAACCTTAGATAGAGTAGATCTAGGTAAGCTAAGCTTCTAGTAGATAGATTTAGCGTTTAGTAATGTTGCAACACACCTTCTAGGCAAGTTAAGTATATAAGACTTGCCTGTTTAGGAGCTTACGCTGTTTTTATTAAGGTATATGTTATATATACTAAGAAATTAGTAAGTAAGCTTTCTACAATACTAATCTGTTGCTTATTCTACTTTTTGTTTTAGTATAACTCTAAGCTATAGTTAAGGTTAGTACTCTCTTAATTAATCTATATCTATATCTGTTACTTAAACACTAATACCTATAGAAATATTCTACTGCGTAGTAGGTATATACTACTACTATGTCTACTGCCTACTCTACTACCTACTTTGCCCTCTGCTTATACTCTGCCTTACTTACTGCCTCTGTACCTCTAAGCTTTCTAAGCTTACTGCTAGCTTCTCTCCTAGGCTTGCTACCTTGCTAGCTGTTGCTGTTGTAGTCGTTATTGTTGTTAACACTACTACTATACTCCTTCTCCTCTACACTGCTCTACTTGCGCTTATACTTATACTTACTCTTATACTTACGCTCTGCCTTATACTCTGCCTTACATCTACCTCTACGCTTAATATTACTACCTTGCACGCCTTTAGGTAATAAGAAGAAGCAGATATTATCTCTGCTTTATACTTCTGCCTCTAGTACCTATAGTACTAAAACAACCTAGCGTAAGAAGTTATGCCTAGAATATATTAATAGTGTCTTAGCTAGTAATTTAGACAGTAAGTACTATAATTACTTAAGTAGTAGCTCCTGCTACTAGTACTGTGCCTCTAGGCACAACTACAACTCCTAGTAAGTAATCTTTCTACTCCTCTATTTACTGCTTACTTGCTAACATATATAGCTCTCTACTTACTCTTTCTAAGGCCTATAAGCTCCTAGTAGCTATACAGCATAATCTCTAGCTCTTAAACTTAGCTTTTAAGAAATTAAGAACTAAGTTCTATACAGTATTAGTAGTTGCTAAGGTTATAGTTACTGCTTATAGCTCTCTTCTGCTGCTGTCCTTCTCCTCTAAGCTACTCTTGCCTATACTTACTACTTCTACCTCTGCTGCTAATACTGCTACTAACAAGAATAAGGTCTACGCTCTAGGCAAGCGCTATAAGAAGAGAGCTATTAGGCTTATTAATGCTCTTATTAATAAGTTTATAAGTAAACTTCTCTCTATTTAGATTAGGCCTAAGGCTATAGAGCTTTGCTCCTTAATAATACCTTATTCTCTCTTCTAATCTATATATTTACCTATGCCTTGCTCTTCTATAACTGTTGTAATTATATTCTTAAGATTAAGCTAGTCTCTAAACCTCTTAAACTATTGCCTTAATAGATTTTTTATTAATCTATCTGCTAGTATACTGTTAGTAAAAAGGTAAAGCACTTTAAACGTACCTATAGTATACTTCTGTTATAACTATATATTTTATATATTTATATAGCGCAGCTGCGTTATTATACGCTTATTCTTCTTAACTACTAGCCTAATTATTTGCTAGTTGTTATAGAAGATTGTCTAGGCAGCTCCTAGAATTAGTATAAGCTTAGTAAATAGCTGTTTAAGCGCTATAGTCTCTTTAGTAATATACTTAAGTGCTAAGAGCTCTGCCTTAGTAGTAGAGGTAGTAACAGTAGCTTACTAAGACGCTTTCTATACTATTAGCCTACTAAAGAGCATTATAAGGTAGCTATAGGATAATTGCTAAGTCTTAATATTATTAGTAAATAATGTGTTACTATAAATAAGCAGCTTAGCTCTACTATGCCTGCTATATTAGATTAACTAATACCTAGTTTAGTATAAGAAGATAATTGTCTAGTGTACTACTTTAAAGTGCTTCTTACTTAGATTAGTAAGGTATAGAGATAGTTTAGCTGCTGTAAACGCTATATCTAGCTGCAGTATAATTATAGTGTATAGCACTAATTTAACTCTTTCCTAATAGCTCTTAATCTTCTACCTAGTAGCTTTTCTAGTACTCTTTACTAGATTTACAGTAGGAAGCAGAGTATATAAGAAGAGTCTAGTTTTATTAAGGTTAAACTTCTTAGCAATTTTATTAATATACTTATTATAAATAAGTATTATTATCTACTGTTTCTAGTTTCTAAGTACTCTAATATTAAGAAACTATTATACTAGACTATACTCTTTAATTGTATAGGCTGCTGCAATTATGTTAATAATATGCTTTACCTTAGTAATCTAAGTAGAGTAGTATATTACTAGTATGTTATTAATATAAAAGAGTAGTAGTATCTAGCAATTACTGCTAAAGAACAAACAAGGCTCTTCTTTAGATACTACAAGTCTAATTATTCTTAGTATTTAACAGAGCTTCTTATACTATAGGAGAAGTAAGTCCTTTAACCTATATAGTGCTTATTTAAGTTAAACACATTTCCTAGGTATCTTATACCTATCTAGTAGCTTATAGGTTACTACTAGCTAGTAATCCTTGTAGGCGTGTAAAAAGGCTCTAACAATGTTATACTATATGATTTCTAAGTTAAATTTAGCTGTAATTACTATAGCAGTCTTAAAAGACCTAGTAGTAAGCGTTGCTATATAGGTAGATTAGATTATATTAATAACTTAGAGATTCCTATATACTACTATCCTAGCTTTACACTTAAGAAAGTAGCTATCCTAATCTAGTTTATACAAAAATACCTATTTAAGTAGTAGCAGCTTATTATCTCTAGTAAGTAAATTAATTACTTTCTAGGTGCCTACATTGTGTAGAGTAGTAATCTCCTTGCCTATAGCTTTCTTAAATAGCTACCTATATAGGTAAGAGAGTAAATCTCTCTATTATTATAGAGAGTTAGGAAGTTAGTCCTTATATAGCTGTTAAGCTTAGCTTAGAACTAGTAGTTACTTCTTCTTTTCTACTAATACTTATATTATAGTATATACTGTTTTAAGCTTAGTGCTAGTTAATCCTAATAGGATTAACTTATCTAATAGGTAGCTCTCTCTATAATCTGTCTAGTAGTTATATAGAAGAAAGTAAGCCCCTAGTGTATTACTTCTAAGATCCTCTAGATCTGAATAGCGTAACCTTCTACTTCTTCTTAGTTATAAGCTTAGAATTAGTGCTGCCTTTAATTAACCTAAGTCTTCTACAGTAGCTATATTGCCCTTAATACCTAGAGCTGCAGAAGCAGTGCTTCTAGAGTGTATAGGTATAGTGTTATATTGCCTAGATCTCTCTAATCTTACTCTTCTTAGCAGGCTTGCTCCTCTAGGTAAGTGCTCTTTCTAAGAGCTGCTAGAGTATACAACACTAGGCTTAGGTATAAGCTCTAGTATTCTTAAGCCTAAATACTCTAGATTCTCTGTATAGATTCCCTATAACTTACTAGCCTTATTTATTACTTATATAGAAGATACTTCTTATTTAGTATAATCTACTAGCTAGCTAGGCAGTTAATTATTATCTCTTAGATTCTTACTCTCTAGCTGCTACTAAGGGTAATCTAGATTATTAGTACCTACCTACTTATAGGCTGCTGTATAGAGCTAATTAAAAATGTTTTTAAACACTTTTTCTACATTTCTAACCTTATTCTTATACAACAGATCTATAATTAACTTAAGCTCCTTTTATAGGTACTCTACTACTTCCTTATCCTTATAGAATAAGCTCTTATTAAAAGTAACATTATATATAGTTATAACCTAATTAAGCTTAGAGATCTATATTCTATATATATTAGACGCTCTATATCCTACTAGATATCTAATATAGCCTCTTAGGGTTACTTTAAACCCTTGCTTGTTATACCTAGCTGCTTATTCTCTATTTAGGGGATAAGCTTAGCATCTATAGGCGTAAATTCTACTCTAATCTAGCTAGAGATCTACTAAGTAGTAATATGTTTGCTCTAGTTAATAGTACTTAAAGTACTGCTTAAACTAATTGTCTAATACTATATTAAGAGTAATTATCCTGTAGCTATAAGATAGGCTTATGTTATATAACTATATTGTAACAGGCTAGGCCTAGGTGCTAGCTCCTTAGCGTATACTGCCTTAGCATTACTCTAGCTTGCGCTTTCTAGCATAGACTAAAGCTCTGCTACAGAGCTAACGTGTCTAAAACAGAGTTATAAAAACTCTATAACCTCTGTTCTAGAGGTTGTCCTCTATTAAATCTATCTTGTATTTTACTAGCAAATTCCCTTAGAGGTTAGCTTCTTACAATTAGATTTAATTACTAAATAAGGATTAATAAGCAAGACGTACAACAACGCTGCTAGGCGTCTAGGAGAATACGGCATTAAGCTGTGCACTAGTAACAACAATCGATTAGACGTTAGGACTAAACTCTAGAACCTTACTACTACGTTAGTACCTAAAGGATAGCAGAAGGAGCTTCTAGCTTATATACTAGAACGCCTAACTACCTACCTATTATAAGCAACCCTACCTAAGGCTGCAGTAGCTATTACTAACAACAAGGCCTACCCTATAACAGACTCTAACTAGGACCTACAACAGGAAGATATAGGCAAAACTATACAAAGGCTAGTTAAAGCCTAGGTCTAAGCCTACTTTGCATCTATAAGATTGCTAAACTATAGTGTAACACCTTCTACCTCTGTATAAACAGTTAACAATAGACTAAGTAAGACTATAAAGTTACCTAACGTAGGTAAGTTTAGTAGTAACTAACAAGCGTACTAGACGTTTAAGTCTTAGATAAAGGATAAGCTAAGGTCTATAGGAGACTAAGAGGCTGTCCTAGGAGTTGCCTATATATTTAATAGGCTAGAAAGATAGGCTGTGCAGGTTAGGTTATTATAGAAGGACTGTAACATAATAGGTACAACTGCCTAGTTCTAGAACTTTCTAGATAAGCAGTATAAAGACTTACTGTTTAAGAAGCGCTCTTAGCAGAAACTCTAAACTATTACTATAAAGAAGAGCAACTAGAGTGTTAAGTCTTTTAATATAGAGTTTATCTAGCTAGCCTACAACGCTGCTAAAGAAGACAACACAAAGAACCTTAAGACTAGGTATATATCTGCACTCTAACTAGACTTCTAGGACAAGATAGTATTAGTAGATATTCTAGATAACTAGGACTTCTAAAGCCTTATAGCTAGGGTCTTAGTAGTAGAGGTTAACCTCTGTAGGTCTAAAGCACTAACAAACAGCACCTTTAGACAACATACACGCAGGACAAACCTAGATAGTATAGACTAGGAACCTACTAGGGTCTACTCTAGGAAGATTAAGTCTAATAACTAACTATAAGCAGAGTAGCAGACTTAGGAAGTTATAAACTAGTAGAGAGCTGCTAATGTCTGTCTAAGATGTAGAAAGAAGGGTTACTACGTAGGCAGATACAATCTAGCCCTAGCTAAGAGACTAGAGAAAGTCTAGGTTTAGAGTGCAATTGCTAAGGTTTCTAAAACCGATAATTCTACTAACAAAGGTTTAGAAAACTAGAAACTCTTATTTAAAGGCGTGAACAGGGGTTAAGAAAAGAAGTTGTAAAGAGAAGAGAACTGTTCTAGGAGTTCTACTAGCAGTAGCTAGATAGCAAGCCTATATTACTGCATGTAATAGTACAAGACAACACTGTAGCATACATATTAATTAATACTAGGTGTTTAATATATAGTATAGTCTTCTCTAAGTTTGCATTACAAAACAACTTCTAACGCACTCCTACGTATAGACGTAAGGTATTAGGTATAGCTAGGAAAGTAACCTAAGTAACTAATGTTGTAAGAATAAAGATCGACATAGATAGCTATAGAGAGACCCTCTAGGCATATATACTAGATAGGGAAAGAGAGTACAACCTTATCCTAGAGAGACTATAGATAGATAAGAACAAGGTTACTATAGCACTAGCTAAGAAATTATTGTTTATCTACTTCTTACAGACGCGAGTTAGAAGCAGAGAGGGCGCCTGTCCTAACTAACTGCCTAAGCCTGTTAGCCTAGAGCTGTATTAGGCGCTAAAAAAGAGGTCTAAGACAGACTAGAACATAGAGCTATTTTCTATATTAATAGCAGATATCTAGAAGGCCCTAAAAAAGAAGAAGCTAACAGATTCTTAAGACCTTCTCTTAGAGTTCCTAAAAGATAAGTTTAGAACGTTTATAAAGGAGGAAGCAGATAAGCTAGTACCTTACTGCAGACCTAACATAGATTATGCTATTAAGCTAATTAAGTAAGACAGAAAACCTGTAACAGTACTATAGAGACTACTATACAATATATCCTGTAAGGAGCTCCTAGTGCTCTAACAGCAACTTACTAGCTACTTAGACAAGGGCTTTATCTAAGTTAGCAAGTCTAGTGCTTCTGCCCTAGTGCTGTTTTTTAAGAAACCTAGTAGGGGTCTCTAGTTCTGTGTTAATTATTAGGCACTAAATACGATTACTAAGAAGGACTAGTACCTACTGCCTCTAATCTATAAGACTCTCTTATAGATCTTAAAAGCAATATAGTTTATTAAGGTAGATGTTATCTAAGCCTTCTATAAGATTAGGATTGCTAAGAAGGATAAATAGAAGACAGCCTTCTAGACAAGATTTAGACTCTATAAGTAGCTAGTAACGCTATTTAGGTTAGCTAACGCCCTAAGTACGTTCTAGCAGTATATTAACTAGGTCTTAAGAGAGTACTTAGACAAATAGTGCTCTGCCTACGTAGACAATATGTTAATCTACTCTAGCAGTACCTAAGAGGAGTATAAGGCTAAGGTTAAGGAAATTATCTAGAAGCTAGGAGCTGCAGAGTTGCACCTTAACGTAGGAAAGAGCTAGTTTTCTGTTAAGAGTACTAAGTATTTAGAATTTATTATTAAGGCTAGTAAGAGTATCTAGATAGACCCTGTAAAGGTTGCTGCTATAAAGTTATAAGAACTCCTAAAGACAGTAAAAGGAATCTAGAGCTTCCTAGGGTTTGCAAACTTCTATTAACAGTTTATTAGCTAGTTTTCTAGCATAGCAGAACCTCTTACTTGCTTAACAGGAAAGAACGCAACCTTTAAGTAGAGAGAACCCTAGCAGCATACCTTTAATGCTATAAAAGCTGTATTTACTAGAGAACTAGCACTTACAAACTTTAACCTAGACCTAGAGATAGTACTAGAGTGTAACGCGTTAGGATAGGCAACAGGAGGAGTACTATCCTAATATAGGAAAGATAAGGTACTCTATACAGTAGCATACTTCTTAGCTAAGAACTCTAAGGTAGAAGTAAACTATACTATTTATAATAAGAAAATGCTTATAGTAATTAAATGCCTCTAAGAATAGAGCATAGAGCTAAAACAAGTAAAGGGATTTACAGTTATTACTAATTACAAAAACTTAGAGTACTTCTATAAGGCCTAACTCCTTTCTAAAAAACATGTCTGTTAGTCTAGCCTCTTTAGCTAGTTTAACCTTACCTTTACCTACAGACCTAGTAAGGTTAATAACTAAGCAGATATACTCTTAAGGAAAGAGAAGGACGTTCTCTTATCTATAGGAGACGAGAAGACTAAGACTAGACAGTTTTAACTGTTAAAACTATTTACGCAAGTAGTAAAGACTAGCCTAGAAGACAACTCTGCTAATAATATACAGGTTTTCTCCTTAGGACTACGTAGAGCGGACTAACTCCTCTCTATAACCTTTCTAAACAAAGAGCTACAGGAGAACTGCTACAAGAAACTAGAACAAACGCGTAAGGAGACGCCTCTAGCTAGAAACTTAAAACTATATAATAGTATTAAAGAATTTAAAACACTTTAGAAAAACGCTGCTAAGAACGATAAGACTTACTAGCTTGCTAAGTCTTCTATCTCTTTAGGAGCCTAGAAGTTTTCTGTGCAGCTTAACCTTAAAGTTTCCCTCTCTAAGTGCTCTATAGATAACAGCAACTAACTATACTACTATAGAAGAGTATAGGTTCTAAACTCTAATGCCCTTAGGACTAAGATTATTAATAACGCCTATTATTCTCTAATCGCAGGTTATCTAGAACAGGGAAACATGTATGCAATTCTCTCCTAAGCCTACTTCTAGCTAGAGATGTTAACTGCCTTATAACAGTACGTAGAGAACTGTAATATCTGCAGAAGGACGAAGCTATAGAGGGAACTAAAGCAGGGACTCCTTAAACCCCTCTCTTTACCTAATAGGATTTAGAAGGAAATCTCTATAGACTTTATAACAGACCTACCTAAGAGTAAGAGTAACTATAACCTTATAGTTGTTACAGACAGACTCTCTAAGGATATTATCCTAGTCTCTCTACTAGACCTGTTAGTAAAGACGGTTACCTGTGCTTTTATATCTAATATAGTAGGCTATTACTAGTTGCCTAACGCAATTGTCTCTAATTAAGGGACGTAGTTTCTTAGTAACTTCTAGCAGACAATGTGCTAACTGCTAAAAATTACGCAGAGACTCTCTACGGCCTTTTACCCCTAAACAGATAGGAGCACTAAACGTATAAACTCTGTAGTAGAAGCCTACTTAAGAGCCTATATTAACTAGGCTTAGGATAATTAGTCTGCTTAGGTGCCTATAGCCTAGATTGCAATTAAAGGACAGGTAGCTATATCTACAGGGTTTAGCCCTTTCTTCCTCTAGCACGGTTACAACATAGATCTAGTCTAGATAGACCTAGACTTAGCAGCAGAGTTGTTGCACTAATATGCAAGGGAACCTACTAGAGCTGCAGCAAGTATAGTGTAGAAGTTTGCTAAAATAATTAACTTTATTAAAGCCTAGATAGCAGAGGCTTAGTAGGTATAAGAATAGTAAGCTAATGCATACTAAAGGGAAGCCCTCTAGCTAAAGGTTAGGGACAAAGTCTAGCTAAAGCTAGAAAATTAGTTCTTAAACAGCTAAGTAAGCAGGAAACTAGACTAAAAGAACTAAAAGTTTACAGTTGTAGAAGTTATCTCCCTATACAACGTTAAACTAGACGTTAATAGTAAAGTCTATCCTGTTTTCTATATTAACTAGCTTAAGTTATACCTATAAGACCCTCTTTACGGACAATTAAACAATAACCCCTAGCCTAGCCTCCTAGTTATTACTAACAACGATAGTATATCCTCTAAAGAATAGAAAGTTAACTCTATCTGTAGGGAAAGACAATCTAGAAGAGGGGGTAAGAGACGTAAATACCTAGTATAATAGGAAGGCTATGTTAGCAAAATATAGGAAAAGAAGGACGTTTGCAAGGACCTAGAAGCCCTAGATAGATAGCTGTCTGTAATAAGAGACAGAAGAGATAGGAATAGGAACTTGCCTCTAGGCTTCTAATTAGAACCCCTAGAGAGGCATAACTAACTTTCTTACTCCTAATAGAGGAAGGAGGAGAAGAGCAGGAAGTAGAGATAAGCATAGGTAAGAGGAGGAGCACTAGTTAGTTAGAGAGATTATTTGTTACATTAGTCTATCCTAAAGGATAGGCTGCTCTAAAGAGGGACTATATTATTATAAAGAAAAAGAGCTAGAAGCCTAGGTATTATCTAGCTAAGAAAATCCTAAATGCTACAGATAAGAGAAGACCTAAGCACTACCCTTAGCAGAACCTCTGCTACTACTACTATTCTTGTTACCTGCAGCAGCGTTAGTAACGTTCTTAATAAGTATTTAGACAAAGTTCTTGTGTCTAGTAGCAGAGGAGATCTTAAGACGTGTGTAGAGGTTAGCCTTAAAGTAGGTAAAGCGCGTAAGCAGCGTTAAGTTAATAGTAAGCTATGTTAAGTAAGGAATTAGCAAATACTCTAGAAAACAGGTGCGAAAAGAGGGGAATAACTTACTAGAGTCTTAATCTAGACTACTGCCTCCTTAGCAGTAATAGCAGTGCGCTCTGCAAGGACTACAGCAGCAGAGGGATAGGCCTTAATCTTATTAACCTTAGCCTTGTACTTAGACTACTTAGTCTTATAACTAGTAGCAGGTAAGTAGGCGTTAGGCTAGAACGCAAGGTTAGTGTAATATAGAAGGTCCTTACGCTTCTTAAGGTCTGCCTAGATAGGCTTAATAACTTACAGGAGCTTTGCAGAGTTACCCTTAGTAAACTACAAGAACACGCAGTACTTATTTAGAGTCTTCTATATCTTACACAGGGCCTAGTAGATAGTTAGCTAGGGAAGAGAACACTAAGAAACAAGAAGTAGAAACTTACCTTATAGTAGTAAGAATAGCTAAGAATGTAGGGAGCGTAGCTAGTTAAGCAGCTGCTAGCAGTAAAGGTGCAGACCTGTCTAGACAACGTATAGCTAACGCAGACCTTAGGATCTACAAAGCCGCTAGCGCGTTAGGTACGCAGAGACTACTTACCTAGAACCTTAGACTAATTGTTAGCAGGAACATTATTAAAGGCTTTCTTAATCTTCTTGTCCTCTAGCTTAACATCTTCTACTATAAGCCTCGCCCTCTTAGTTAAGTAAGTAGTAGAAGAGGCAGAATCTGCAGGAGCAGCGCTGCAGGCCTAGGCAAGGTAAAAGAGTTAGTAAATAGGCATATTACAGGTAGAGATAGAGTAACTTACTTGCTTACCTAGCGCCTTCTTTTAGAGCAAACGCGACGCAGTTAGTAATCTAGGAGGCGCTATTGTTTAAATTAAGCAGAGCAGAGCAACTAAATAATTAGGTAGTAGTAGGATTATAAGAGGAAGGCGCGCAGACTAGAAACGTAGTACAACAGAGAATGCAGAAAGTAGGGAGTAGGCAATAGAGTTGTTTTAACCGAGGCGCGCGCTAATAAACAAAGGATAAGTAGAGGGGTACTATAACAGGCTAGGCCTAGGTACTAGCTCCTTAGCGTACACTGCCTTAGCATTACTCTAGCTTGCGCTTCCTAGCATAGACTAAAGCTCTGCTATAGAGCTAATGTGTTTAAAACAGAGTTATAAAAACTCTGCAACCTCTGTCCTAGAGGTTGTCCTCTATTAAATCTATCTTGTATTTTACTAGCAAATTCCCTTAGAAGTTAGCTCCTTATATATATAGCTGCTGCTACTACCTCTAGCTAGAGCTTAGCTAGTAGGTTAGCCCTACTCCTTATTTTAATTAACTTAGTAATAATCTTCTACCTAGCTCTTTCTGCACTTCTATTTAGTTTATGTGTATATATTAAAGTACTCTAGATTTCTATACTATAATCCTCTACCTATACACTAAATTATAATTAGCTATGCTAAGGTAGTATAGTAATGTTGTTGTCTTAGAGAATTAAAGATATATAGAGCTTATAATATATATAAAAAACATTTATAAACTTCTTAAATACCCTTATAATCGTATCTAATAACTTAGTATAGATTAGGTAGGTATAGATCTTTCTACTGTACTTATCTTTTATTAGCAATATCTATACCTCTTCTAGATAACCCTTAGGCATATTAAAGAGATCCTATGCAATCTGCTAGTATAGCTAAGAAGATTGCTTTTTTAGCCTCCTAGATATAACTTAGCTAGTATAGGTTATAGTATAGTGCTTACACTACTAATATAAGGTTTTATTAATTCTAACGTTTTAGGCGTTCTTTACAAGTGCCTAGAGCGCTGTAGGACCTAGATGCTCTGCTTAGGCGTGCTATAGATCCTTATTATTAGATCTAGAGTAGGTAGTCTATAATCTAAGCTTCTAAGTAGATAGAGTTACGCTTATTACAGCTAAACAGATTAATAGTAGTTTGTATTCTATAAAAGTAAGGTTATAATAGTGCGTTAGAGTAGCTAGTACAATGCTCTTTTATAGTAAGCTAATACGCAGTATTAAATCTGTAAAGAAAGTAGGGGGAAATAGGAGGACAGACTACTTTCTTCCCTAATCTAGAAGACCTAGACTAACTAGACTAGGTAATTCTAAAATAGGAAGCGTATAGCCTAAAGAGGCAAGAGGAGTAAATATAGTAATAATAAGATAATATAATAGACAAGTTATTATATTAAATGCTAGGTACAGAACTAAGAGAGAGGGAAAGTAAGTAGTATTTATACTCTACTTCCGTTCTCTCTATTACAAATCAGAAGGATCTAGAATAGTTATTACAAATAGATGCTTAGAAATTAAGAGTAGATTTCTAAGCAGATTGCGTAGGCAATTACGCAACCTACTAGCAGATTACGTAGGTGTACACGTAACCTACTAGTAAAGGCAACGTGTCCTTAAGCTATTTATAGTAAGAAAGCTAACTCTAGATCTAGTAAAGCTATAGCTATAATAAGCACAGCTTTCTAACGCTCTCTAGTTAGGCATTCTTTAGATAGTACTTTACTAGATTAGGTAAGAGCTTAACCTAATTAGGAAAGTACCTATATTTAGGCCTAATATATATATATTTAGGCTAAATAGCTTAAGTTGCCTTTTTAGATAATAACTATTCCTAAAAAGGAAACTATCTAATAAAGATTATAAGATAAAAGTCTTATAACTTTACACAGAGTAGCCTAGTATACCTCTTAGGTAGAGAGAATTGCCTCTAAGGTTGTAGGTTATAACTAAGGTGCTTATATTACAAAGAGAGTACAAGAAGAAGATACGTATAGTAAATACATACTAGAAGGTATATTAAAACAAGAGCAGGCTACTAATACCTTTTAGTATAGCAGACTAAGTAATAGTCTTAAATTACTATATAAAGTCTATAAGGCTAAAACAGAAACTAGATTAGAAGTATATTAGACTAGGGTATATAGTAGCCTAGATTAGGCTAATGTTGTTTAAAGTAGACCTACCTAGCCTAAAGAGTGTATATCTAGTGTTCTATATATTCTTCTTAGAATCTTTTAATCCTAAAGAGATAATTTTATACCTAGATTATTAGATTATAGACATACTCTGCACTTTTAGTAATAATATATATAATATAGAAAGAATTATAAAAAGAAGCTAAGATAATAAAGGATAATAGCTATACTATGTAAAGTAAGCTAGATATAGTAATAAGGAAAATATATAAGAGCCTAGAGTAAACATTTCCTCTAACGCTCTTAAAGAATTCTAGAGTAGAGAGAGAATTCTTCTAAAGAGATAATAAACCTTATAGACTGTTAAAAGGCAGCTAGAACAGCCCTCTAAAATGAAGAGGGATAGTTAGGCCTAGTAGCTAAAAAATTAGAAATCTCTAAGTTAGATAAGAAGAAATCTAAAGTTACCTTTACTACATTTTCTACAGGGTTTTAGGTATTTAATAGCACTTAGATGTAATAGAGAATAAAGTACACTAGAACAGCCTATAATAGTCTAATATAGTTAAGAATATAGAAGAAGAAGTTATTATATATTATTAAAAGCTATAGAGGTAGTAGGTATCTAAAAGCACTCTAGGTGCAGTATTATAGCCTAGAACGCTGTAATATAACTAAGAATGCTACAGAATTATCTACTATGTCTACTAGTAAATTATACAGAACTAGCTTAAGCAAGAAGTGCCTTATACTCCTTCTCCTTAACTCTAATACGCTTAGTTAGCTAACCTTTAGCAGGACTAGTAGTAGCCTCCCTCTTAGCCTCTAAGGCTAACATCTTAACAACTAGGTTAGTAGTATAACTGTTTAACTCTCTTATTTTAGTATTAATAATAGTGCTCTTAGCCTATAGTATGTTAGAATACGCTATAATAGCTAAGAATAGCTAAAAAGGGAATAGACTAACCTTCTAAGTAGAGGTTAGGGCCTTAGCAGCAATCTTAGTATCTAACTTATACCTCTAACTCTTAATCTTAGCCTAGATAGATACCTTATTATACTTATAACTAAGAGACTAGATATTAGTAATTAGATTAGCAGCAGAAAGAATAGCACTAGAATAAAGGTACAGCTTTTTAGTATAAGAGCTGTACTTACTAGAAATAGTTAGTTATATACTAAAATAGCTTAGAATAACCTATAATCGGACAGAAAGACCTATGCTGTAATCTTCTTAGCTAGAAGGTAACAGATCTTAGCAAGCTAGGTAATATTAAGTTCCTTTTTATTCTTAGTATATTCTTTAAGGTTATAGTTCTTAAGGTGTTAGTAGATAGCTGTAAGGTGCTTATAATATTCTTTAAAGATCTGTAAGGTGTTAGTATATACTAAAATAGCTTAAAATAGCTAAATATACTGTAAAACAGTCTAAGTTAGTAAGGAAGCACTTTTAGCACCTTATAGTCTAAATACTATCTCTATTCTTAAGCTTAAAGAGCTAAGACTAGTAGATCTACTAATTTTTATTAGTAATTAGAGGGAAGTAGCAGCTAACTATGCTAGCTATACAACACTCTAAAGTGCTAAACTAGGTAATATAGCAGATATAGACATAGATAGACATAAGAGCATAGTAAGCTATATTATTAGATATAGGCGTAAAGTCTATAATAGAGAAAAAGAGTAAGGCTAGAGCCTATATAGGCAAGTGTAGTCTACTATAGCCTAGAACAGTGTAGAATAGGCTGCTATACACTAGTTAGTACTAAAAGAGCTTAGAAACACCCTTTTTTACCTAAAAGCACCTATCTTAGCTAATATATGCTAGAATAGCGTATAGTACTCTAGAAAGGGAACAAATAAGAGAAAGGGCAAAAAGTTAATTTTTAGAGAAACTTACTAAAGAAGGTAGTAGGATATAGGAGTAATAGACTAAATTAACAAAAGAGAGCCTTGTATATAGTACTCTACTAACAGCTAGAGCAGCTATACTCTTACTACAGGAATTAGCAGTAAAGGTAAGAGAGAAAAGAGAGAGGCACGCACCTAGGTAAAAGTAGAAATTTAAACCTCTAGTTAATTAGCATAGAATATACTACAACAGACTACATTAGACTATAACGTCCCTTACTAGGGCCTATTAGCCTAACTTTTAGTTAATTAGGATAATTAACCTAAGAAGAGAGATATTATTAGCCTAATAGCTAACGCCTTAGAGAGTTATTACAGAGTAACCTGTTTTAGGTTAAGCCTAGTATAAATAGTCCCTTATACTAGATTAATGCCTAGTATTAAACAGTCTATAGTTAACTATACATCTCTATTCTTAATTATATTATTACTACTTATGTTATTACCTTATCTTTTAGTGCACCTTGCCTTAGGGCCTAACAACTCTGCTAATAATATATAAGTTTTCTTCTTAGAACTATATAGAGCAGACTAACTCTTCTCTATAATACTTCTAAATAAAGAACTATAGCAGAACTACTATAAGAAACTAGACTAAGCGTATATAAAGATACCTCTAGTTAAAAGCCTAGAACTATATAACAGTATTTAGGTATTTAAGACACTTTAAGAAACTACTACTAAGAATAATAAGACTTACTAACTTACTAAGTTGTTTATCTTATTAGGAGCCTAGAACTTTTCTATACAGCCTAACCTTAAAGTTTTCCTCTTTAAGTGTTTTATAGATAACAGAGACTAACTATACTACTATAGAAGAGTATAGGTTCTAAACTCTAAAGCTCTTAGAACTAGGATTATTAACAATGCCTACTACCTTCTGATTATAGGCTCTCTAGAATAAGGAAATATATATATAATTCTCTCCTAAGCTTACTTTTAGCTAGAGATGTTAACTGCTCTATGCTGGTATATAGAGAACTATAATATCTATAGAAGAATAAAGCTATAGAGAGAACTGAAATACAGACTCCTTAAACTCCTCTCTTTGCCTAATAGCATCTAGAAGGAAATCTCTATAGACTTTATAATAGACCTACTTTAAAATAATAGTAACTATAACATTATAGTTATTATAGACAGACCTTTTAAAGACATTATCTTAGTCTCTCTACTAAACGTATTAGTAAAGATAGTTACCTGTATATTAATATCTAACGTAGTAGCTTACTATTAGCTGCCTAATATATTTATCTTTAATTAAAGAACGCAATTTCTTAGTAACTTTTAGTAGGTAATATATTAACTTCTAAAAATTATACAGAAGCTTTCTACAGCCTTCTACTCTTAAACTAACAGAAGTACTAAATATATAAACTCTGTAGTAGAAGTATACTTAAGAACCTATATTAACTAGGCCTAGAACAATTAGTCTGCTTAGGAACCTATAGCCTAGATTGTAATTAAAGAATAGTTAGCCTTATCTACTAGCTTAAGCTCTTTCTTTCTCTAGTAAAGTTATAATATAGACCTAGTCTAGATAGACCTAGACTTAATAGCAGAGTTATTACACTAATACGCAAAGGAACCTATAAAAGCTGTAGTAAGTATAGTATAGAAGTTTACTAAGATAATTAACTTTATTAAAGCCTAGATAGCAGAGGCTTAGTAGATATAAGAATATTAAGCTAATATATACTAAAAGAAAGCCTTTTGCTAAAGCTTAAGAACAAAGTCTAGCTAAAGCTAGGAAACTAATTCTTAAACAGCTAAGTAAGTAGAAAACTAAATTAGGAGAACTAGAAGTTTATAGTTATAGAAGTTGTCTCTCTATATAATATTAAACTAGATATTAATAGTAAAGTCTACTCTGTTTTCGATATTAACTAGCTAAAGTTATACCTATAGAACACTCTCTATAGACAATTAAATAATAACTCTTAGCCTAGTTCTCTAGTTATTACTAATAATAATAGTACATCTTCTAAAGAATAGAAAGCCAATACTATCTATAGAGAACAATAATCTAGAAGAGAAGGTAAGAAACGTAAATACCTAGTATAATTAAAAGGCTATGCTAGTAAAACATAGGAAAGAGAAGATATTTGCAAGGACCTAGAAGCCTTAGATAGATAGCTGTCTGTAACAAGAGATAGAAGAGATAGAAATAGGAACTTGCCTCTAGGATTCTAGTTAGGATTTTTAAAGGGGTATAACTAGCTCTCTTACTCCTAATAGAGAGAGAGGGGGAAAGAAGTAGAAGAAGAAAATAAGTATAAGTAAAGAAGAAGAGCACTAGTTTATTAGAGAAATTATTTATTATATTAGTCTATTCTAAAGGATAGACTGCTCTAGATAAGAGCTATATTATTATAAAGAAAAAGAGCTATAAGCCTAGGTATTATCTAGCTAGAAAATTCTAAACACTATAGATAAGAGAAGACCTAAGCACTACTCTTAGCTATGCTAGTAAATAGGTACAGCGTACTAAAGTAGAGAGTAGAAGCAGGTTAGAAGCTGTATAGACTAGTAGTAGGGGCAGGATAAGAGCTGCACAGACTAGTAGTAGGTGTAGAGGAGAAGCTGTATTAACTAGGAGTAGAGGCAGGATAGAGGCTGCATAGGCTAGTAGTAGAGGCTAAGTAGAGTAGAAAGTACCTAAAAGGCACCTAACTGTAATAATTATATGTAATATTACTTAGATCTCTTAGGCCTCTTTCTTAGATCTCTTAGGTCTCTCTTAGATCTCTTAGATCTCCTAGATAAGTTAAGAATTAATCTAATCTAACTAGCTAGATCTCTCTTAGATCTCTTAGATCTCTTAGATAAGTTAAATCCTTAGAGGATCTTATATTACCTAATATACCTAGCACCTACTACTAGTCTAAACAGCCTCTATCCTGCACCTACTCCTGCTATATATAGAGCCTGCTCTATACCTACCTCTACTATATATAGACCCTGCCTAGCTCTAACCCTCTTAGCAGGAGGCTAGCATAGGTAGGTGCTAGGTAGGGGTAGAGTACCTTACGTAATATACCTAACCCCTACCTAGACTATACCTATTTACTAGCCTACTCTTAGCAGAACCTCTACTACTATAATTATTCTTATTATTTATAGCAGTGTTAGTAATATTCTTAATAAGTATTTAGATAAAGTTCTTATATCTAGTAATAGAGAGGATCTTAAGTTATATATAGAGGTTAGTCTTAAAGTAGATAAAGTGTATAAGTAGTGTTAAGTTAATAGTAAGCTATATTAAGTAAGAAATTAGCAAGTACCTCTAAAAAAATAGGTAAGAAAAGAGAGAAATAACTTACTAGAGTCTTAGCCTAGACTACTACCTTTTTAGTAGTAATAGTAGTATACTCTATAAAGACTATAGTAGTAAAGAGATAAGCCTTAACCTTATTAACCTTAGCTTTATACTTAGACTACTTAGTCTTGTAACTAGTAGTAAATAAGTAGGTATTAGGCTAGAATATAAGGTTAGTATAATATAGAAGGTTTTTATACTTTTTAAAGTCTGCCTAGATAGGCTTAATAATACTTAGAAGCTTTATAGAGTTACTCTTAGAAAACTATAAAAAGATATAGTACTTATTTAGAGTTTTCTAAGTTTTATATAGAGCCTAGTAAATAATTAGCTAAAAAAGAGAATACTAAGTAATAAGAACTAGAAACTTACCTTATAGCAGTAAGTATAGCTGAGAATATAGTTAGCGTAGCTAGTAGAGTAGCTGCTTATAGTAAAGGTATAGGCCTAGCTAGCTAATATATAGTTAATATAGATCTTAAAATCTATATAGCTGCTAGCGTGTTAAGTATATAGAGACTACCTGTTCTAACTTTTAGCCTAGTTATTAGTAGGAGTGTTATTAAAGGCTTTCTTAATCTTATTATCTTTAAGAATAACATCCTCTATTATAAGCCTTACCTTCTTAGCTAAGTAGGTGTTAAGAGGGATAGAATCTACAGAAGTAGTACTACAGGCCTAAGTAAAGCAAAAGAGTTAGTAAGTAAGCAGACTAGAAGGAGAGAGTAACTTACCTGCTTACCTTATACTTTCTTATTAGAGGAACGTAAAGTAGTAGATAATTTAAAAGACACTATTATTTAAATTAAGTAGAGTAAAGTTGTTAAATAGTTAAATAGTAGTAGAGTCTTAAGAAGAAGGTGTATAGGCTTAAAACATAGTATAATAAAGAATATAGAAAGTAGAGAGTAGGTAATAGAGTTATTTTAACTAAGACACGCGCTAATAAATAAGAAATAAGTAAAGAGGTACTATAATAGGCTAGGCCTAGGTACTAGCTTCTTAGCGTATACTGCCTTAGTAGTACTCTAGCTTATACTCTTAGTATAGACTAGAGCTCTGCTATAGAGCTAATATGTCTAAAATAAGGTTATAAAAACTCTATAACCTTTACTCTAGAAGTTATTCTCTATTAAATCTATCTTGTATTTTACTAGCAAATTTTCTTATAGATTAGCTCCTTATAGTAGTAAAATCTAGCTCTTAGCTGTTTTGTGTCTTAATTTTGTAGCTAGATTTTAGGAGGAAACTTATCTAATACATTTATAATAGTGCTATAAACAATAGTAATTACAGTAATAGTATTACCTTATACTCTCTAGAAGTTAATTCTTCTAAATAACAACGTTTTTTTATTATTATTCTACAGACTCTAGACTTGTAGTAGTTCTATTTATTTACACTTATAATAACTCTGTTGTTAATAACTAACTATTAACTACCTTATAAGCAATAACCTAAGCTACTCTATGCCTTACGCAGTTTCTACTTCTCTAAAGACTAGTAAACCTACTCCTTTAAAGAAGCCTGTAAAAAAAATACCTAGAATAGTCTTGTTCTGTCTTATAGCTTAGGTAGCCTGCTCTAGTGTTATTAAAGTAAGCGCTAATAAGATGCGCTAACTAAATATATATACTCTTATTACTTTATTAATATTAAACTAGTAGTAAAGGATGCTATTAATAAAGAGAGGTTGTATATAATTAATACTATATTAATAACATAGAGCCTTATTATTAATAGGTATAATAGTACTAAGTAGGTATACTTAGAGTATGCTTTTACGCTGCTTGTATTAGAGAAGTCTAGGTCTTAGTATTATTCTAGGGCTTAGAGCATATAAAGAAAGCTAGTATCTCTTATTAGAAATTCTTTTAAATAATATATTGCTTAGAGTAGTTAAAGAGGTAGATAGGTACAATGTTATAGGCGTAGAATTAAGGTCTTATAGCTAGAGTATACTCTTCTTACAAAATAGGCTAGTGTTTTCTAGTAAAGAGGTTGTTGCCTACAGTTAGTAGACACTAACCTCTTAACCTACTAACCTACAAATCTAGAGATTCTATTCTCTAACTAGTAGGTAGATGTTAAGTCTTACCTGCCTACTAAGGTATACTGTTAACTCTTAGATTTATTAAGAGTTACTTAACGTTTAAGTTACTAAGTTACTCTAGCTCTAGCGTTATATAGGATGCGTTTACTAGGTTCTTTATAAACTTTCATTATAATATATATTTTATAATTTTAGTGCTACAGGCAGAGAGATTAGACTTGTTTTAGTTAGTACTTTTTACTGTATACTTCTCTTTATTATATCTTTCTAAACTAAATAAATTATAGTAGTAGATACTCTAGAATTATTCTTACCTAACCTAATAGTATACTTATATATTAAACTACTAAATACCCTGCTTACTTTTTTTTAAGTAAGAGGATTAAGCTCTAGAATACTATTTTAGATAATCTTTTAGTATATTGTTTAAGCCTATTCTAGGGCAATTCTATAACCTAAGGTATCTAAGAAATCCTATATAGTAAGTACTTCTTTAGCCTCTGTAAGCTTATATAACTTAGTATATATATAGAGGTATAACTACTTATAGTACTAGTCTTATAGAGCTACTTATCTTTACTTAGTAGCTCTAAGGTATTAATAGTATTTAGTATAGACTTAGTTTTAAGTACTAATATTAGTAGAAGTAAGCTTCGTCTTTAGTACTTAGATAAGTAATTAAAGACTAGTAGAGTTGTTATAAATAAGCTTAACTATTACTAGTAAGAGGATTACTAGCAACACTATAGCGTTAACCTAGTTCTAGAGCTTCTAGAGTTACTCTGCCTATACTATCTACTTACTTACTTCTACTTTATACCTTATAAGCTTCTAGTTATAGATCTTAAGGCTTAATAACTTAATATAGACTATAGGTGTTATATAGAGTATTTCTGCTAAGTGTTACTTAGTTATAGTTTAGCTATAAGTAGATTAAGTAGGTAGAGGTATATTAGCAGACTTAGAGAACTTAGCGTTAAACAACTTAGATTCTTACTACTAGAACACTAGTACTAGTAGTAGTAAAAGAGTTAGAGTAGGTGTGTTTAAGCCTATAATAGGTAGCCTAGAACTAGGTACTCTTTAGTATAATCTACTAGTATTAAGAGTATCTAGGTTAATAATTTCCTGTATATTATATAGCTTAGCGTGCTAAGTAAACTAGATATACTAATTAGGCTAGTTAGTATATAACTTAATTTAGTAGAGTCTAGTTAGAATACTTAAAAGAGCTTACACGTTATAGCTAACTAGCTTAGCTATTATAGGTAGGTCTTAGAATTAAGAGAAAAAATAAGTAAATAATTAGAGTAGATAAGCTTAGTTTTACTAGCTCTTCTAAGTATACAGAGAGATTTACTATTTTAGAAAGCTAGGCTTATAACTATAACAAGCTAGTAAGAGGTAACTTAGTTAATTAATTATGTTTAATTAGTGTCTATCTGCTTTGTATATATAAAGCCTACTTATATATTAAGGAAATTTAGAGATTACGTAATCTTACTAAATTAAGTTTGTGGGCAGTTGTAGAGCCGCTTATTTCGTGAGTGCTAACCAACCGAGCGAGTGGTGGTCAGACCACATGCTCTATTCCGCGCGACAGTATCATAGTGGTCAATCACAAAACGTGAACGTCTGAACGCGTTTCTTGTACTCGCTTACAACGCTGGGCCAGCCGGCGTTGTAGGACTCGTTAAGCCCTTGCTCTTCCTCCTTTTTCTTCTTTCCTCTTTCGGTAGACCGACCACGCTGCCTTTCCTGCTTGGTGCATCCAAAGCCATAGGCGTCGCGATGCCTTTTGGTGTTGCTACGACTGAGGGCGCCGCGCTTGTGGGTTGAGTATCAGTCTTGATGATAGGCTGAGAAGCTTGCGAAGCTTGACTGGCCTGCTCCTGGGCTTTGTTGCGTGCATCGACGTGGCTCTTCGAGTTCGTGAAGACAAAGGCGCCAGGCTCGCCCAGCAATGGATTCTCGTCCATATACTCGTCCCCATAGGCGTGCATCAGGTTGAGAGAATGCATGAAGAGATCATCTGAGAATTGCGTAGTGGATGCGGCGGGGTCGATCGCCGTCGTGACATCTTTGGTCTGCGATTGCGAGGCGGAGGCATCAGGATCTGTGGGTGCGAGCGTAGGGCTGCCAACACGACTACCAGCAGCAGCAGCTTTTACAGGCTCATATGAAGGTGGCATATATGTGTGTCCAGTCGCTGGCGACCAGTGCGACATGTTCTTGGACAGTTCAGCCATCTGCTGCATCCGTGTTGAGACAGTCAGCAGGCGTGCCTGCACGACATCCAATAGGCTCGGCGCCATGAGAAGTCTTGTTCCTTGCGTGTAGTAATTGCCCTCAACTACCGTCTCCGGATTGCCGGTCTCTCTGTTCTCGACCTTGTGCTGCCGCTGTATGAGCCAGGGCTGTCCCTCGGCCTTTGGCTCACCAGCGACGATGAACTGCAGCCCAGAGTTGTATTTGCGCAGCTCTGCCTCATACGTAGGGCGGTCGTTGAGTAGTTGCATGCCATTTGGGTGGCCTTGTGCAGTCGAGTATACGGCACTGTTGTTGCTGTTTGGCTCGAAGAAGGGCGAGTTCATGTGGTAGAAGATGATGTTGTTGTCGCTGTCGAGATGCGCAAGAGGCATCTGTGGGTCGGCATACTCCTGCTCGTCGAGGGGCGGTATTATGGCCGGCATTTTGACGTTTGTTTGAGGATGCGTGGTGTCAATGAGATAGCATGGCTTTGAGTCGTGGGGAAGAGCTCAACGGGTCCAAGCTCCACCGAGGCAGGGCAGGCACCTCCGTCATGTCGCCGCAACTTTCCTCTCTTGATCATTCACTCACTTGCACCACACAACCCCCACCATGGATTTACTACAGACAGTGCGCAAGGAGGGTAGCCGGCAAGTAATGATATACGGAACGAGGGGAAACTACTAACATGATACAGTGGCGGCCGTAACGAGTTCAAATGGGAGGACGTCAAGAACGATGCACAGCGCGAGAACTACCTGGGCCACTCGCTGATGGCGCCAGTTGGGCGCTGGCAGCAGAACCGCGATCTCAGCTGGTACGCAAAAGGCGACACTGAATCCAAAGATACCGAGGCCGCGCGCATCAAGGAAGAGAAGCGCAAGCTGAAGGAAGCTGAGGAAGACGCCATGCTCGTAGCCATGGGCCTACCGGTGCCGGAACGAAACAACGCCAATTTGACGCCCTTGGGCGAAAGGGTGCACGAGGCTGATGTAAAGGATGCCATCGGAGACAAGGCAAAGGAAGGCGAAGATGAGGAGAAAGCAAGGAGGAGGGACAAGAAGGAGCGTTCGAGACGACACAGAGACGATGGCGACCGTGAAAGACGCAGGAGGCATCGTTCCAGGAGCCGTTCTCAGGACCGGGACCGCCGCCATAGAAATCGAGACCGCTCTGGATCCCGCGACAGGCGGAGGGATGGCGACCGGGAACGCGAGAAGCGCAGACACCGATCACGAAGCCGCGAGCATAGAAGACGAGATGATCGCACCGAGCTTCGCAGAGAGCGCAAGCCAGATGAGGAGCGAGCACGATCATGGTCGCGCTCAAGAGAGCGCCGTCGCCGGCGCGACTCCAGAAGCAGGTCACCTTACAAGGCTGAGAAGAGACGAGACTGAGCGCATATACCAATGCATTGCTTCATGATTGTTACAGAAACTTTGGACGAATACGAGTCATTCCCACATTAGCCTTGCGGCATCACTAAACAGCGTTTGAAGGCCTCTCCGTAACGCCCTTCCCGAACTGAACCTACTGGGCATCTCCTACGGCCATGTCAGTCATACGGAGATCATCTCCAAAACCAAATCGCCAACCGCAATCGAATACGTACCAGTCACAGTCTATCCCTTACAACTGTCGCTACACCTGAAAGAGCTACTCATATCAGACTGCCTCGTAGAACAGCTGCAAATGGTCGAATCAGATTGCTTGGTGTGTCCACACGTGTACGAGATCATATTGTAACACATTATCGAAGAGGACTAATCGTTGCGGTATTGATCAATATTAAGGCTGTCAAGGACTGAAGGCTGTTGCAGGTCTCGAAATTACAGAAGGGCAATGTTCTCAGTCTTTATGTCGGCGCAGTCAGCTTGCAGCCTGGTCTGACCGGTAACAGCAGTGATATTGAGCGCACGGTCAAGCTGACTGCATGTGAGCAACGAACCAGGCAATGCTAAGAGAGAATTCACATGCACGGAAACCGATACGAGAACGAATCCTACCACGATATGAGCCTATCGACGTATCAGAATGATATCTTTGCCTGTGATCGCATCGTTGCATAAGAGTGGATGATACCCCTCATGGCGGTACCCGCGGATTCGTTCCGGCTCTCCGCAAACCCCCCACATCACTCCACGTATGATGCAAACTGCATAGCGTTCGGGAGTGAGCTTACAAGATATGCGCCTTGTCTACGTGATTGAGTGAGTCGTGAATACGATATATAACGGCTTTGCCATGGTGTTTCTGTGTTTCTGTTTCGAACCTTGATACACGAGTTTATACCAAACACGTACTGGACTGTTCAGTAGGACGCAAACAGGATGTCGAACCCAGAGCCTGCTGTCGAGGTAGCGGACTGGAAACAACTCGCCCTCTCCAAACGCATATCGGTGTTCAAAAAAATCCCACAGGAATGGCTTCTCCCCATCGAACAGGCTTCGAAATACACCGAAACGAATCCCATCAGCGTGTTAGACGTACCGCGAACATGCGGCATCCTGACACCGAAAGAGCTGGATATCACGGAGAACTACGACGCTACTGAGCTCGTCCAGCAAATGGCCAGTCGCAAGCTGACCAGCGTGGATGTTGTGACGGCATTCTGCAAGCGCGCTGCTATCGCCCACCAGACTACAAACTGCCTGACGGAGATTATGTTCTCAGAAGCCCTCGCACGAGCACATGAATGCGACTCTTACCTCGAGAAGACGGGAAAGCCCCTTGGCCCGCTACATGGCCTGCCCATCTCGCTCAAAGACTCGTTCAACGTCAAAGGAGTCCAGAGCACGATCGGCTATGTATCCTTCATCGCCCATCCACCTGCGACCACCAACTCGGCTGTCGTGCAGATCCTCTTCGACCTCGGCGCAGTGTTCTATGTGAAGACCAACCTCCCGCAGACTATGATGACGGCGGATAGCCACAACAATGTCTTTGGACGCACCCTGAACCCACACAACCTGTCCCGCACCGCGGGCGGTAGCACAGGTGGCGAGGCCGCACTTATCGCGATGAAAGGAAGCGTGCTGGGCGTTGCCACCGACATTGCAGGCTCGAACCGTATCCCTGCGCTCTGCTGTGGGATTAGCAGCATCAAGCCCACGGCATCGCGTGTCCCTTTTGCGGGCGGGGTGCCGCCCGGACGATTGGGGAGTCCAGGGCAGATTTTGCCAGTGATAGGACCGTGTGGGCGTTCGATTCGGGATTTTGAGTTGTTTTTGCGAACGGTTGTGCAGACGCGGCCGTGGTTATTGGATCCTATGGCGCTGAATGTCCCATGGCAAACTGCAGATACTGGAATCAAGGAGAAGAAGTTAAGATTCGGACTCATTCGCAGTACACCGTCGCGCCCTTTGCACCCGCCGATTGCACGCGCGTTACACTCTGCGGCCACGAGTCTAAAAGCTGCTGGCCACACAATCGTCCTGCTCGACGACAAGATAGGAGACATGTACGCCGATGTCGAGCTGGCGTGGAAGTACTTCATGCTAGATCCGTCAGGTGCGGCGTTTCAGCACATCCAAGCGAGCGGTGAAGACCCGATTCCAAGTTTGAAGATAAGTGGGTGGCCGGAACTGAAGGAGTGGAAACCGAGTCTAGATGCATTGTGGGAGATGAATACACAGAGGGCGGGCGTGTTGAAAAAGTATCACAACCTGGTGGCCGGAGAAAAGTTGGATGCCATCTTGATGCCAGCGTATCAGGCAGTGGCGCCGAAGCACGATACGTATGGGCTGCCGATTTATACGGCGTTGGTGAATCTGTTGGATTACCCTGCGGGTATACTGCCGCACGGGAAGGCCGGTAAAGAAGCTGACGCAAACTTCCTGAAGACGGATGTTTTATACGAACCAGCCTGTAAGTGTTCTGGCAGCTTGAGTCGTTATCTACCGACTAACACAAAACAGACGATCCTGAAGAGGCTGAGGGAATGCCAGCACACATCCAAATTGTCGGCCAGCCGCTTATGGATGAGGAATTGCTTGAGATTATGAGAATCGTTGAAGCGGTGCTGAAAGAGGGCTCGTAGCTGCTTGAACACAGGATTGTTGTTCATCCAACTGCTGATGCACTGCGCTGATACCACGAGGCCCAATAAGAACGGTAAAGGTCCGCTATCGAGTCTGACAATCAACGTGCCAACCTGTGAGCGCCGAGTGACGAGTAGTTTGGAGTAAGAAGTGGGTAGTATCTCGATGTCATTGCCGCTTACGAGCCGTGGCAGATCGTATACCTAGTGATTTATGCTGTCTTTGGATAGGTGCCGATTGTCTGCCAGCACCGCAAGAATATCTGACCAAAACTGTGCGTGGTGATGAGCTGGCCACCCATATCAAACGTTCTATCATTTTTGGAGTTGTATTACTTGCTGAACTTTGCGTGCTGCAAGATATAGAACTGGGTATATTCATCGTCATCCATAACTCTAGTCATTACCAAGATCCGGCGGCGCTTGCAATGCGGAACATACTGTTTCGGTGAAGGCTGTGGCAGGCTGGTGGGTGTAGGCGTCTAGAAAAATCTCCACCAAATGAACACGATGACGATGAACGCGAGACCACCAATCGGACCATACTGCGTCTTGTTAGCTGCATGATCGTACTATGACAGAGGTTGGTTAAATCCGCTCACCTGCTTTAGCAAAAGCTCCCAATTGATCCTCACTGCCGCCTTCTTGTATTTCCTGCTGTCTTCCCGTAGCCTGCTCGAGATGTCTCCCATACGCTCTAAGCTATCTCCTCTGTACAGCAAATCCTCAATGTTTTTCGTCATGACCTTTGTTACATCCTTCAACTCATCGTTGAGCTTGTCGAGATTCTGTGTTGCCCGCGAATCTTGGTATGTCTTCTTGGTGCGCTGGATAAAGGTGTCGAACTCTACAAAGGCGTACGGCCGGCATGAGGGCGAGAGGTACTGTTGTGGTTGGTAGATGGTGGTGAACTCTTGCGAGAGATCCGAGAGATACGTAAAGGCCAGCTTGCGGGGATAGGAGCGGTCGCATATGCAGAGGAAGCAGAGGTCGCCGCTGATGAGGTAGCTGCATCACATGTTAACAGGCGAAGGTTAGATGTGGGAGGCACTGCGGCGTACTGGTATGTGTAGGAACCGCTCTCGATGCTGGCTTGCGGCTCGGAGTTTCGATTCAGGCGGCGCTGGACGAGCTTGACCTTGTTTTTGACCTCGCTGAACTCGGCGTCTTCTTGGCCATCGTCGACCGAGGCAGTCAAGATCAAGCCTGGAGCTTGTTAGTACCCTACTCATACAATGACGTCTGTTGCTGCAGTCCCCTACCATCGAGTCGCGAAATGATTGTGTGCTTGATCATAATTGTGGCGCAAGCAAGGAAGGATGTGGAGGTTCTAGCAGTGGTCTTTTGCGCGCAGAGCAAATTAAATGTCTGCCTATCAGGTGTAGAGGTGGTGGTGTTGAGGCTACGTGTCGAGGATCAAGCTGGCTGCAATGCTCGAGGCCCAGGGTGACGATGCGGAGGTCCGCGAACGGACCATCAACATCAACACTCGACCCACCTCGACCTCACCCATCGCAAGACGCGTCACGTTCTGTTACAGCTGGAGTCCTCACTCGTGCAGAGCTACAGGCTCCAGCGAAGCTTCATAGAAAGAGATGCGCGCGCAATAAGCAGGCTTGATGCAGAAGAGAACGTGACTTGGCGCGTCAACTAGAACGACATGCCTGTTCGAATACTCTCACCTTCTACAGTGTATGCCTCTCTCTGTACCATCTGCAAACGCATGCTAGCGCCAAGCTCTCTGCGATTGATTGGTTCTTGAAACTCCAATAAATTACCGAGCCCTCCATCTCGTTGCTGTCTTCTAGCGCCACAACCAGCATCGCCTTACTCCAGCTGCGACTGCCAACTTCACAAGTGGGTTCAGTTCTCACATGGAGGCCTCGAACTCTGACATCGTCATGGCCCAACTTTCCAGGTACGTACGCGCTCTTCAAACCAGCACTGGTACACATGGTTGAGCCTACATCTCGCACTTCACGCGCCATCTCGGCACAATTAACTGGCCCTGCTGTTCATTCTTGATGACAGCCTTCCTTTTTAAAGGAAGGTTCGAGTCACAACACGTCATTAAACCTTACCTTTGTTGCGCTTATTGTGATCCATGATTCGACTGACAAAGAAAGCATGTCAAACGGAACCAATGCTGCGGCCGGCGATAGTCAGGCGCACGACACTGTAATTACGCACACCGACAATCAGATAGCTCTTCAGCAACTGACTCCTTCTCTATCTGGAGACAAGACCAACATGGATTGGACAGCTCCGGAAACCTCCTCTCCGCCCACCGCGCCTGGGGTTTTGCATGCTCTGGCTAGGTCTGTTGCGACAAGTCCTTCGGTCCGACAAGCATCATCAGACCCCAGGCAACCACATTCAGATATGGACGGTGACAGCCTGCCAGAGCTTTCTAAAACGACGGAGTTGGATGTACCCACTGCACCAGCAACTAGCGATACCAAGGAACGTACAGCTAGGCAAGCAGCAAAGCGTACCCGAACAGAAAGCGCACTTGACGGCGTATCCCCAGCGCCTAAGAAAGCTGTGAAAAGACCTAGGGTGGAGGTAGTCATATCGGTCACGAAGTCGCCGGCCAAGACAAAAGCACCGACGAAGCTCGATACGAACAGCAAGGACCATAATGCAGAAGAAGGTGGTGGTTCTTCAGTAGAACACGAGATCCAGACAGCGGCTGTATCGGCTGAGTCAGAAGTATCATTCAGCAGACCGAAAGAATTGTCGAAGATTGCACCGAAGAAGTCGACCTCTATCTCAGGTCGTCGTCGCGCTTGTGATACTTGCAAAAGACGCAAGGTGAGCGCCGGACAGCTCTAATTGGAGCGCCTTTGAGCTAACTTTTAATAGGTGAAATGTAAACATAAGTTTGCTGAAGACGAGGTTGATGATAGTTCCGAGCTCAAGAAGGAAACGAGCTCGAGAAAGCCCACGGTCAAGACACCAAAAGTCACAAAGCAAAGTCCAATCGGCGAGCGAGACGAGCCAGTAAGCTTTGAAGCGTCTGCTCCGAATGCGGAAGTTCAAAGGGAGCAAATGGTTGATGCGGATGATCACAGCCAGGACGCCGAGGAAGAACTGCCTAAGAAGACTAAAGCACAAAAGAAGGCACCACCAAAGAAAGCTGCAGCTCCACCAGGACGCATCAGCAAACGCAATCGGAACCCTCCTGAGCGCTTCGGAGACCCTGAAGAGCGTCTACCTGCCAAGGCAACCCCGGTGAAGAAAAGTACCAGCAAAGTGTTCGACCCGGTCTATATTACAACAAACTCTACTAGTCGCCTGGGAAAAGCCGACATGTATCGAATGCTTCTCTCAGATGCTGCATGGTCCAGCCTATCAGCTGATCAGCAGATGACGCTCGTCTCTATGCTTCCTACCACCCCTGAACATCAGCAACTCATAGGAAGGATTAGGGCGGGCGAAACAGAAGGTACTCGACCATGGACCTTCACTTTGTCAAACGACTGCTTCAGAACCGATGTTGCGAAGTTCAAAGAGGATCTGAAGAATGGTCATCTGGCGAAGACATGGCAAGCTGCTGCTGAACAAGCTGTCATCGAGCGTGCAGCGGGCGAGTACGACGAGTGGAAGGCTAAGGAGGCAGAGCTGTGGTGGGGTCAGAAGGGTAAATAGACAACCCAAAGCAACGGCGTGTGGAGATCCAGGAGAGATGAGAAGCCAGAACACATATCTGTCTCAACGGAATACACTGTCGAACGACCAATGAGCCTGGCTGGTGTAAAGTTGCTTAGAAATAAGAATCGGAGAGACCGATATCGCACCTTCCAGCCTCCAAGCAAACACATAATCACATGTATCACATCACAGGCGTCCCAGTACCGCGTGGGAATTTCCAAATCCTTACATATAAGCCCGTGTTACATCATCCTTGCTTCCACTACTGACCGCATCCCTGCTCCACCACAAGTATGCCATCACCCCAACCAGTACCAACTCAAAACCAATACCTCAACTCGAACCTAATCCCCGTCGCCCTTTCCAGCGCCGCAAGCCCCTGTCCCATCTGCAAAGAACCCTACTCGTCTTCCTCTCCACCCATCCTCCTCCCAGAATGCGGACACATCTTCTGCCAGCCCTGCATAACAGCGTGGTTCAACAGTGGCCTAGAAAATGCAAACACATGCCCTCTGGACCGAAGAGTCCTGTTCCCTTGTCTCCCAGAAGCCGGTGTGTCGGACATGTACGGTGGGTCTGCGCTCGCTCGCCGGCCTCCAAGTCCAGCGAGAAGTACAGTCACAAGGCCGGTTGTCGAGCTCTTTATGAACGGGCAGATAATCGCCATCAACGGCCGGCTAACACACCGAGGCTGTAAGTGCGTCGTTAGGAATCTGTGGCACCTTACTGCAAGGCTATTACACTCTTTAGAAGAGTTTTGCGGCACTGAGGTGGATGCGCTGGGGCTGGATATTGAGCTTCTAAGGAGCTGTGTGCAGGATGCGCTGCCCAGGGGTGTTAGGTGTGCAGAGGGGGCTTGGGTCGTGTTGTATGGCTGTGCAAGGCAGATGTTAGTGTGGCATGGTGAGTGGGGGAGAGATGTGTGGGAGAATGGGCAGGAAGTGCCTGTGGAGGAGTTGAGGGGATTTGTGGTGAGTTTGTATGAGGCGTGTGGCGGCTAGGTGGAGGAATTGCTGCGATGAGGTTGTATGCTGTGATCTAGTCTGTCAATGATAAAACTGGAGGTGCCTGATCGTTCACCACATATTGTAAGATAGGTCTAAGTTGAAACTTTGTCCGCAGGTTCACTGATACTATATAAGGTTTGGTAAAGTATACCACCGATGAATATTTGCTCTGAGTCGCGAGGATCTTAGAAATGAAGTGAGGTAGACTGCGGTTTGTTGGAGGACATAAAGAGAATGTATCATGCTTTCCTCTCCTTGAGCCTCTTCAGTTACTGGAGATATCTCACTGTGCAATGAAGAGCCAAGATAGGATAAGCCCGCGTCAGGTCGATGTCTGGATCGGCGCTATTCGGCCATACGTCATTTTGTCGCACTTTGCCAAAAGCTTCTCCTTATACGCCTGTCACCTAACACCCTTTCAAACGCCAGAGGATTTTCAATGGGTGTTCTTTGTTGCGAACAATGACTTGCGAGCAACTATGGGCGTTGAATCGAGCGCATGACCTCCATACACGAAGTCCCGTTTCTGCGACTGGCTTCAAGGCCGGCGAGATCAGACGAAAATTCATTGAAGCGCCGAATCAACACAGAAAACAGCCTACAGATGGCCTGCTGTGATCCCTTCTGCGGTGGAAAGCCTTGATTCTCATCTCTTCTTGACGGGAGACCCCAAGAAAGCGAAGTGGCGGGAATTTGTTGGTCAAAATTCAATCCACCCAGAGAAAGAGTATGAACGATTAGAAGAATGTTTGTGGCTGTCCTACAACAGAAGACATCCAACCATTTGTGCAGCGGGATGAAGTTTTGTCGGGGTTTGCACGCTTGTAGGGTCCTAGTTAAAATACCATACTGCAGGGTGGCACGTGGAAGGACTTATGCAGCAACGGTTGGTTGTTCTATCAGGTTACTGCAGCAAAGACCTTTTAACAGACCGTTTAAAGCACTACAGCCAACAATCTGGCACTCTGTCGACGCATAATGGTCTCGTCTGGCACAGGAGGTCACATGTCTGGCCAATTGCTGTGCAGGGACCAGAAGAAATTGACTGGCGAGGTGTAGATTACCTTGGATTTATTGAGTATGTACTGGGAACGTATTTTACGATGATTATGATCATAATCACCATCGCTCGGTTTCCTGTCACTTTGCAGTAGGATCTCACGTAGAAATAAAATGTTTGAAGGCCATCAGTAGGAGCTCCTTGATCGCACGCTTACAGGAAGCGTTCTATAAACTTATCGCTATTTGTAGAAGCTCAGATCTCTAGACATCAGGTGAGAGTGGACGTCAGGAGGCATGGCTGGCTTTGGTCCTGCACGCGGCGATGAAGAGAATGCTCTGCGATAGTGGGCTCGTCAACTGATCAGATCGCGGTAATGTGTAGTGGACGTCGATGCTGCACATTTTTATACTTTGAGGACAGTCCAAACAATTAGCCCACGACATCAATTGACACTGAACGCACATTGGTGGCCGAATGCACAAATCACATGATTGGAGCCGTGCTGAAAGGTACGGAGACCATAAAGTCACTACGGAGACGCTTCACCTCAACCGACACCCCCGACATCGACCCAACTTCCCCACCACCAACATACACAAATTTGAGCTTGAAGGTGTGCACAACTGCTCAAAAGGTGTTGATAAACCTTTTTGTAAGAGTTTCCAGCGCACCCTCCATCCAAGTGGCCTAAACGTCGCACCCACCGCCACAGCTTTTCAACGCCGCCGCTTCCGACCTGGTCAGAACTTGTGCGAAGCCACAACTACTGCAACGCCCAGGTCTCTAACACTGCGTATACACTTGTCAGTGCGTATTCTGATCCGTTTTCTCTAGCTCACTTCACCGATAACGACCAACTCGCCGTTATCGCTGCTTTTTTCCCCAACCCCACCACAAGGCAAATCGGTACCATTCGAACTCGGCGCGGCGGTTGCGTCAACATGGAATCTGCTCACTCAAATGCTCCAGCTCCATCTAGTGCAGATGCGCCTTTCATGAAGCTTCCGGAACACGTCGATGGCTTTGTAGATGTGCAAACTCTCATTGACATTCAAAAGTATCTCAGCGAGAGCGGACAGAGCGACGACGTCACTTTGGCCGATTGGGTAAAGGAGCAATACCTTTACGAGCCGGTCATTGAGGAGGGTCGACAGATCCGCGATACAGAAGGCTTTGTCAAGCTCGACGCAGCATATCGAAGGGTGCGACTGCTTACTGGAAAGGCGCAAGACAAGTGGCCATTCTTCCATAGGAACTGGAAGAAGATGTCATCTGTTGTCGTCAAAAACGCTATCCTCGGAAATGCCGCCATGTGTACGAGCCGTCAAATCACCAACGGTGGAGTCTACAATTCGCCTATGAGTAATGGTTTTGATGGTCAGCTTGGTAAGTCTCACACACACCTTCGCAGTACATCAGCTGACAAGAATCAGATTCTAGATTACATGATTCAGAGTCGCAGACACCTTTTGGTGCTAAAAACCCCAGTCGCCACCAGAAGCCTTCACAACCAGCTGCTCCTATTCCAGCCAGCCAGCCTAAGCCAGAGCAACAGGCCCAACGTCAAGATTTGTTATTCCGAGACTTCTCTCTGTCTCCAAGTAGGTTGATGCTTATTGAATTTAACTGTTGGTTGTTGTCAACTTTTAGTTGATGTTGATTGTTTGTATCTTCTCAATTCACCAGTCCAGTCACTGACCTTAATAGCCCCAGAAACTCCTTCAGAATCGAGATCCGGCACCAAATCAGGAACTACCACGCATGGAAATGTCTGGGGCGTTCCCACACTTGACAACGTTGTCGATAGCGCCGCAGCACCGGCAAACTCGTCGCGAGATATTAGAGCTGACAAGGCGCGTGGCTCTCAAGGACGCTCTCTGAACAACGACAAGCCTTCCAGTACTGCAAGAAAAGGTCCGAACATCAAATACGTGAAGAAGCGTGAGTCTATACTGATCCTTGCTACTGTTCCAATATGTCCAGACATTGACGATGAATAGCGAGATCCAAGGCTACACTGGATACCGAAAGCGAAGAAGAGGCATTATCGAGTGACGAGAGTTTTCAAGCCCACCAGGATCTCTATGGTATTTTATTCCTTTTGGTCAGGAGAATGCGACATTAACGATGACAGCTGTCGC
Source organism: Ascochyta lentis (assembly GCA_004011705.1). Classification (NCBI taxonomy): domain Eukaryota; kingdom Fungi; phylum Ascomycota; class Dothideomycetes; order Pleosporales; family Didymellaceae; genus Ascochyta; species Ascochyta lentis. Next base: position 449,657 of record RZGK01000002.1, read on the forward strand.
TAGTGAGCCGAGCTCAGACGACGTTGATGAGGTTACCCAGAGCAGTAGTCCAAAGTCTAACAAGGACACACAGACTACCGATAGTTCGATCAATGGTAAGTGGTTGACAGTTATTTCGTGGACAGTACTTGATGTCAACTTGCGCCATTATTGGGTTTCGCTAACATGTACCCCTAGACTCACCTGCATCATCCATTCTTGCCGCTGAGGCTGAGGCTGTACCATCCAACCTTGACCGACTTCCACCGGGATCTGCAGGAAAGAAGCGCAAGAGCGAGGCCGCTGTTCAACGAGGTGGTAACAAGCGTAGCCGTGGATCACGCGGTGGTATGCTCGGTAGGCCTCGCAAATCCGAGTCGATTATCATGGACTCTCAGCCTAATGCAGATGATGCAGATGAGGGTGCGAATATCAAAAAACTGTCATCGGAGGCAGGAAGCATTGCCAAGATGACTACTCGGCGCAGCACTCGAACATCAGCTGTCTCTGCTCTCGAGCCTCCAGCTTTTATAGAGCCCTCGGGTAGGAACGACCTGCGAGAAGTACCACAGCAGAAATCCAACGAAACCAGCGCTCATCTTGCAACAACGGATTTGGGTATTGCCCTTGGTAGCGATGGTTCTGCCAAAACGAAGCTCAACGGAGCTATCTTCCTGAATGCCAACGGAATCGACAAGGATGCAAAAGAGGCTGCGTCTGGCAACTCTTTCAGCGCGCAGTCAACTGTACTTGAAGCTCAAGCTCCGGGTTTCCAAAAGGCCCCCGCGTCGTCAAAGAAGAAGAAACGAGTGTCCTTCTCGCCAGAGATCGACGCCGTAAACGTGGCGTTTTTCGCTCGAATTGATAACAGTGGCGTCACAGAGGAAATTCGCTTATCAGAAGAGGACCTTGTTTCTGGAGTGGATCTAGTCAAGCGTTACGCTGCGTGGCAGAAGTCAGGGGAGGCCAGCGTCACGTTCGAAACTTTCAAGAACATCGTAAGGTTCGCAAAGTAGACTGGATCAAGGCCGACGAATTGCCTATTACAAAGGGCAACGACTAGCGCAGTAGAGAAGGTAGTGCCGTATCCGAGGACGAAATGTGTGAAAGGTACCTAGCGATTAAAAGCTAAGCAGTTTGATTCAGCAGTAGGCAGCTTCAAGGGTGCTTTTCAACGCTTTTATTTTCGCTGAAAAAAGTTCTAGGAGCGCTGGATGCATCTAGATAAATACTTACGAGTCTACTTCATGCACTCATAAAAAAAACTTGGCTCAACTCTACCCTGTGATTTCTTCGTATTACACAGCAAATCCCCCGATGATGAACACTCTGGGCTTAGATATGTCCAGTCAATTATAGCATATGGGATCTGGTTTGACCAGCCAGGACTTGCTTTTCTCGTTGGTACCACCCGCTGTGGCACAGCTCCATCAAGCCGGCTATACCAAAACCTCTATCTGTATGCAAGGAGAGCCTGAAAGAGGAAAGGTTAGACCGACCATAAACTGCCGCCAGATTTTGAGTTATAAGGAGTGACCCCCAATTCTTGTGAAAATGCTAGATACTCTATATCGAATTGCGATTTCTTCTGCATCGTCAAGTGTTGTTACAATTCGAGGGAATGTGACCCCTGGACAATGTCCACATAGTGTTCACAATGTCAGACCAGCAATATGTCCTGTCGTTTCTGCTTTCGCTCGATCGATATGTTCACATCTTTGGATGCACCACTCAAAAAAGGCCTGTTGGCTGATGATATATCCGGCTGACATCTAGAGGTATCATCACGCCATGGCCGCAGTTCGTGCGATGCGAGCGCGGTGCCCTCTCGTGCATCGAACGCACAGTTTTGCTGTCAACCACGACTGCGGAATTAAGCTCGACGTACCTGTGATTTGACATGCCGGCATAATTCCTGAACTATGCCTCGTGGACCTTTCAGGTTCTGTCTTTCGCGACGCGGCAAACATCAGCCTGAACAGACAAAGTCGATTGTGCATGAGAACCAACCCGGAGATGAGTCTCCACACCCTGAGATACGGGATCCAGATATAAGGGGAGAACAGGTGCATCTAAGCGACGCAAGGCATCAAGGACACGTTCATACTGCATGGGTCCGCGTGACCTTCGGTAACGATACCACACTCGCGGAACGAGGAAAACAGATCATTCCATGCCAGAAACAAATATTCGGTGCCCAAGAAACGGCACGAAGAGGCGCAAATAACGCTCTATTCGATAGCGTCGAGCTGCGAGGAGAACAGGCGACACGACGGGAAGACGACAGAAGAGGAGGAGACCGCGGCTGAACCTGCGAATCAGCGCTTGCGGCCGTGCATGCCGCCTCCCGTTTGACAGGGAATGCTCTGTGGGCCGCATAGCAACGATGTGCTCACCCGCTGGAACTATCCTTGGGTGCATGGTCACCAAACCTGCAGCGCTACATTTGGCGGGCTCGTTGCCTTGTGAAGGTCCAGGCAAGCACCATTCCGGATGGCGCGCCCTTGCGAGCATCGAATAGTTCTGTGGACCCCCTTCCACATCCATTCTCGATTCTTACCTCCACCTTTTGCTGGGATAGCGAAGCGTCGGCCCGTTGATCATATAGGAGAGTGCATCTACTTAGATTAAGTTGTGCAATCGCTCCTACAACCCCGGCTCCTGTCATCTCACCCGCACCTCTTCAACGGTTGTCCTTGAACCTGGGATTGCGTTCGCTATAGTCAGCGTCAATATCTTACACGCGCTTGAGTAGCTGGGCAAAGCGGAAGCATGCGGTTGTACAGAAGCGTGATTGCGCTGCTCGTAGCAACAGGCGCTGCGGAGCCAATTCCACGTGCTGTCAAGGCACCCACTGTCGATCTTGGCTACGCAGTGTACGAGGGGAGTTTTGATGGCAATAATAGCATCAATGCTTTCAAAGGGTATGTATCTATCTGATTTAAGGACATTGAGCCTTCAAGCTAAAAACATGTCAGTATTCGTTATGCTGCACCACCCGTTGGCAAGCTTAGATTCGCTGCTCCTCAAACTCCGGCGAAGAACAGAACTTCGATACTCGCAGCCACTAGCGATCCTCCATTCTGCCCACAGACTGGTGCCTCCTCAAAAACGCCTGCTGCCTATGGGTTCACCTCAGCTCTCGGAAACGAAGACTGCTTGTTTTTGAATGTGTATGCACCAGCAAATGCTAAGAACCTGCCAGTTTTCTTCTGGATCCGTATGTCTTCCAAACGAAAAAAAAAGTGTCGAACCAAGCTAACAATGACCAGATGGTGGTGGCTATGGTTTATTCAGCGCTACAGGCCTTGACCCTACTGAGTTCATGAAGCAGAACGACAACGGGTTCATTAGCGTCATCATTCAGTATCGTCTAGGTGCTTTTGGTTTCCTCTCTTCTGAAGACGTCAAGAAGAGCGGCGCGCTCAATGCTGGTCTATTAGACATGAACCTTGCCCTGCAGTGGGTGCAGCAATACGCTAAAAAGTTTGGTGGCGACCCAAGTAGGGTCACTATCGCTGGTGAGAGTGCTGGTGGTGCTGCGGTCCTGTACCAGAGCATGGCTTACGGAGGAAAGCAGAAGGAAAACCTTTTCCAGAACGTTAGTACCGCCATAATCTCTAACAACAAAACGCTGACAGTAGTCAAGGTTATCACTGCTAGCCCATGGATCCCATTCCAACACAAGTACAATGATGACCAACCTACTAAAGCTTACAAAGACTTTGTCGCAGCTGCAGGTTGCTCAAGCTCCACGGATAAGCTCCAATGCCTTCGTGGTGCCGATACTGTTGTCGTCCAGAACGCCAGTGCTAAGGTCTCAGAGGCTGGCCCATTTGGTACATTCGCATTTTTGCCTGTGACTGATGGATCATTCGTCCAGCAACGTCCTAGTCAGCAGCTCGCCGCTAGAGCCGTGAAGGGAGTACGTGTCTTGTCCGGCAATATGGCCAATGAAGGCGTGCCACTCAGCCCTCCAACTACTCGTACCCTTCAAGATTTCAGAAACTACATTGAAACAACCTTCCCCGACTTCTCCCAGTCCGAGAAGACTGCCGTTGAAAAGCAGTACTCCTACGCTGGCGATACCAAGGACGTCAATGCCGAAGCTCCTCTCTTCGCAACAACTGGTACTTCCGTGCCCACGGCCATCAATCAGTCCACCTTCGGTACCGGCCAGCAACAGCGCGTCTTCGATGTTTTCGCCGAGTATGCGTTTGTGTGCAACAGCTACTGGGCCGCATCCGCTTTCCCCGTGGCTTGGAAATACCAGTTCAGCGCACCACCTTCTTACCACGGATACGACCTGCAGGCGCTGTGGTCTGGAACACCGACACCCGGTGCGAGCTTTAAACACGCTTTCCGAAAGATCTGGGGGAACTTTATCACCACAAATACGCCTGTGATTTCTATCGAGGATGCTAAAGGGGGCGTCTCCAACAATACTGTGCCTGCCCCAAGCGGTTATGGTGGCAATAGCATCCAGTGGCCAAGTTGGGATGAGAAAAAACCTGTGCTACTCAATCTGAATGCTACAGGTGGGGTCGCGACCTTGGTGCAGGCGACTACCGATTTGTTCTACAATGTGTACAGTGATCCCGGTGTAAGCAACCAGATCAGTCTGGCAAACGCAAGGGATTGGGAGGGTGGACGGGGCAAGAGGTGTGATTTCTGGAAGAGTGTTGCCAAAGATGTGCCATACTAAAGTACGCATTGTAGTTGCCCATGAAATTCTGCTTCAAGATTTCAGTACGTGGCGTTGCAGTAATAGTCAATACGAACAACATATGCTAATGATGGCCCACAAAGCCACGAGCAAGGTGTACAGCTCCACATATTTGTTGCTTATCCTCTCAAAAAAAAAGAAATACGACTTTTGGGACCACGGAATCAGCTCTTTCTATCGATGTCTCTTTCCGGGTTTATGTGTTAACCATCAGCTTGACCCACCAATCTCCTATACTCGGCTCGGCACAGCAGCGCCTCCGGACACCATAATGCGTTATCACTCCCAATATGCTCAGAGCCACGCTATACCCTTTCTAAAGCTGATCAATTCATAACCTGAGCGCACCCCAAGCCCTCGACGATAACGTGGCCGCGGAGATTTGCTTTTTGGTCCGGCATTGGTGGACAAGAGCTTTCAGAGTTCTTCTGATGGTGGGTTGCACTTCGAAGTAGCTGGCGCAAGGGAGCGAGACTGATTGAGAGGGCATAGCAGAAGGTAGTACGGAGCTCTGACAAGATGTGAGATAAGATGGTCAAGGGTGTGGAGATAGCAGTATGATCAGAAAAGATCGCGGATCTAAAAGCAAACACTCCAGCACTCTGAGAGTTCGGTCAGAAGTCCCTCAGTATCATAACGGTCGCTTGGCGGTATATCTCGTTTTAATCAAAGCCGATCCGCGTGTCCCCGATTTCAGGCAACTCCCTCACCGAACCCATCACTCCACAACATACTATCATCGAAAGTAACATCAGTCCACGCGCCCAGCCCAAGTACCTAGATCTTCCCTTTCACGCTGCAGTCCTGAATTTGCCATAGGAGGCGGTATGCACTCTACCGTCGCACATTCCAGGTCGTCTTCTTCATGCCTGATGGCAGCGGCTCTGAAGGGCCCTCGTTTCCATCTTCAATTCTCTCAACCGTAGTCCAGATCTTCGGATCCGGCTTCACAATGTGCTCAATGCTTTGTAACTGCTCCCAATCGCCATGCGCTGAAGTTGGATTACCCGAGTTCGTCTGAATTGTGCTGTCGTTTTGCGTTCGATCGTGGCTTGTGAAACCCAGTGCAAGAGCGAGACGGTTTCGGCGCGATGTTGAGCCAATGGTGGGCATACGGCCTTCGGAAGACGAGATCTTCGACGCAGAGGTGTGACGAGTCAGGTTGCTTTTGCGCTTGCGCATCATATGCCAGATGATGGGTAGATTAGTACAGAGAATACCGCCTAGAGGCTCGAAGACGGAGTATGCGCCGAGAGGTACATAGTACCAAGTGAAGTTCGGGTTGCCGTGGCCAAGAACAACGGTGAGACGAAGGGAAGATACGACACAAGTCCTGAAGAACATATTCGTCAGTGGGGCTACGAAGCTTCCAGTAGGGCACAACTTACGCAAGACCAACAAAGAAAATCAAGCTTAAAAGTAGCTTCTTCTTTGTCTGTAGCTGTAGGTGCCAGATCATCGGAACGGGCATCAAGAAGATCCATATATCGCTGATCAAGTTCGAAATGTTCGTGAAGTAGGTGAACGTGACAATAGTCAAGCAAGTGCCTTTTACGTCCGGGTCCCAATAGGTATTGAGTGGTCGACACACAAGAAACAGTGTGATTGTAATGCCAATCCCCCATGCGATTACGAAGGCGGCGGTTGCGAGGACGATCTTTCGGAAAATTGAGTGAACAAACACTCTCCAGTAGAAGGCGAGGATGCCTAGCTTTACTGTTACGAGTGCAAGATCATAGAAATGGCTGAAGACGTAATCGCCTTTCCGAACCATAATCTTGTCATATTCCGATACGTAGATAACGTGCCTTCCCATGCCGTGGGGAGGGCCTACTGTTGTCAGTAACTACCATGAGTTGGTCTCGTACGCAGCAAGCTTACCATAGCCTAGGCCACTTGCACATTGTCCAATTAGACACACCTAACAGACTCTGTCAGAGCATGAACAGATTGGATGGTATGGGTGTGCATACTGTTGCGATGGTGATGAGGTAGTCGTCCAAGTGGATGCCATTCCTGCCAAGGTGCTTAGAGTATAACCGCAACCCGGTGCTGATGATTCCGGAAGCGATTGGGACACTGTAGACCCAGCGTATCTCTGTGACTCTCGAGTCGCCCTCATGCATATTTGCTAACTCCGCTGGTGTGAATGGAGAGGCCATGTCTCATACCCTTCCAAGTCGGATTCTTTTGATTGTTGCTACCAGTCGCGTGGTTGTGAGGCTGAAAAGCCAGGAGCGCCTTCACATTTTGCGTCTACGAGGCAGCGAGAGCTTCAAAGGGAATGCGACCTAAACCGTGAACACAGCACCAGTCTGTCGATGGGCTGAGAAGAGACACAAGAGAGTTATAGCACTGTGTCGCGCTGTGGTCGTTAAATGGACAAAACAACGGAAGGGCGCGGCGGAAGGACAGGCCGAGTCGTTCAACTGGAAGAGCAGGGAGCTGGAATAGGGAAATCCTTTGTCGCATGTGCAATCAAGGTTTGGGCCGGAGATGTCGCTACGGAACCGGCCGTGGTTGGGCCTTAACCCTCGTACCACAGCTCCGGAAGAACTGACACCGTTTGGTCCGCATATTATCCCAGCTGCGTCTGGATGCGCTGGACTGTGCAGCAGTGTAAGCAGTGTGTAACCACCAAAGGTGTGGAGGGTTCAGAGTCGAGAACAATCGCGGAAAATGTCGAGGTAGGGGGAAGCGACCGTCGTGCATTGGTCGTATGTTAGCGCTGCCCTTGTGTCACCCCCCGCGCGAGCGGCAGTTTGGCAGCTCGCATTCCTTGTAACCGTCATAATATCGAAGTCTTACGACAAGCAACGCAAGCGCTGTATCGAATGCTTTGTATCTGCTGAAGCTGCCAGTCAGGTTGTGGATAGACCATGCGCCCCATCTCATCTCATCACGTGCAGCAGCTCGGATTGCGATAGAGACAGGACAAAGATGGGCGCAGTGAGTAACTCAGCTAGCGCATAACCTGCAACGATGCTTGGAACGAATTGTTTATTCGGGCAGCTGAAGTGTTAAGGAAACTCAGCACAGGGAAGGCACTAGTGGGAAGTCCTGCTCATCATTAAAAACATAACCTTGGCTTAGGCATTGGCACGACGGAAGCTTTTGGTGTAAAAGCCTCCAATATTGTTTATCATCACTTCTGACTGCTCGTCAGAGTGTCAGAGTGCATCGAATCTACCGAAGCTCATTTGAAGGCACCAATACCGACTTTCGCAGTTCTGCGAGGTTCTTGTTTAAACTACACGCCATCGTTGAAGCTATAATCCTTGTCCCATCGCTGTCTTTATCAGCAGCTGTAAGTTATGTAATCTAGGAATAGCTTACTTTATCCCAGGGCTTACTGGAGTCCACAAATCGTAAGTCTGTGCCCACTCTGATTACGTTGTTTGGGTCATAATTCATAGTTGAAGCGTGTATCTGAAAGCCATTAGCCATTACTTCCCCCCTACTACTCAAGTAGCTCACGGCAAAAGGGGTATGCAGAACTACATCCCCGGCTTCATATGATGTCACTAGCCACTTCCTGTCGAACGTATCAGAGTACTCGCGCGCCCCGTCTGCCAGCAGACCGGTCGAAAGCATGTTTTGGTTGAAAGCGTATTTGGCTTCCTCATCAGTCAAGCCACTCGCTTTCGCCTTCGCCGTGAAGTCTGCCTCTACCTCTTGCCCAAGAGTATGTCCTGGATAGATTTTAGCTAAGCGGGTTTGGGTACAACTTAGCACACTCACCATTCTCCAGATAGATCAAACCTCCACCGGTAAGACTGACATCGCCCATCGGCACCCACGCAGTGACGCTGGTAGGTTCGCCATATCTCAGGAAGATCTGGTCATAGTGGACGCCGATGGCCTTGTTTCCAGGTGTATTATTGCGGAGCAGACTCCTTCTAACCGGAAGTGTGTTCTCCTCACCCCACCCTGTCATGCGAGCAATGAAGTCTTTCAGGGCTGGATGTTTGCAGAATTTCTCTTTGTACCAATCCGCGTAATGTGCCTGTAGAGCAAGATCCACGAAGTTCTTGGCAGTGTCTTCTCCGGGTCTTCCATTGCCGCCAGCTGCGCCAGCTCCTATACCTGGGTAATTGGCAGGGTTTTTCTCAGGGTCGAAGATGCCTTCAACCGGTTGCGTCCCTGGCTTCAGAACGCCACTTGGGGACAACATGTTGAAGTACTCCTCGCGGGCTTTCAAAACATCTTCTTTTGGCAATAATCCCTTCAAATAGACGTAACCGTCTTCGTTGTACCTGCATCGTAGCTCTTCCATAGACATATCCGGTGTTGATTGTCTCAGAGCACCAACCTGCTCAGGGCGAAGAAGCCCATCGTTCACATACAATCTTTCTCCACTGAAGCTTGGGATGCCCCGTTCTGGTGATAAGGCATGAGGCATGACTGTTCAGCAACGCTCGAAAGCAAGTGGGTGCAGGAGAATTCGATAGAGAAGACTTAGCTGTTAGCAGCGACTGGCAACTTTCGTAGGTTTAAATGTCAACACAGCGTGGCGGTACACTCCACTACCGTGACGATGACCGTGGAATTGCTTCCTACGTTCGACGAGATAGTTCCCACATGTGACACGTTGAGTGTGGGGAAGCGGGGCTGAGAACTATGTTATCCCGTTTTCGATCAGGTTCGTAGCGGTTACCAACGCTGATCTTTACTAAAACATGCTTTTTGATTGGTTGAAAACCTGCATTTTCGGCGAGAGACCACCCGATATGGAAGCCGGGACCCAATTTTGCTGCGATCCTCCAAACCTCCGTAGGCGAACCACACAGCTGCAAAACCTGGCGCCCATCCTCGCTGACGGGTAATTTGCTCCGACAACAGACATTCGCCGCCAGATAGCCATCCTGGACGGTGACACAGATGCCATGGTATGCGATATCGAATTCGGAAGTGCAGTGCTTGTAGCCTAACCTATACAGCAACCGTTGTCGCACGCGTCACTACCGATGTAAAAACTAGCCGTCACCCCAAGTAAGCAAAGACTAAAGACTGCAACAGGCGACGGGGGACAACCCAAGTGCGGACGGTGTGAACATGCCAAAAAACAATGTGTTTACGAGACGGGACGGCGCTTTCGGCGGTCTTCCATCCAAGAGACGTTCAGCGAAAGTCAGCCTTGGGTATCCATGCCTCCTCGCAGTACGGAAGAAACCACCGGTGCAGCGACCCAAAACAATAACAATTTTGAATAGTACAGTTCTTGGATGAATCGAACGACATACGCTCCCAATACTCGGATGAAGTATACTATCCATTCTACAGTCCTCCTGCCGCACAGAGCTTCTCTCCCCAAGCACATTCATCTGTAAGTGGTGGAAACAACACAGGCACACCTTCGACATCTGTTGTCACACCCACGGAGGGGCTTACAGTTCTGTCGTTACTCAACTCGGAATCTCCTGCTCAGTCTCACTCTAACGCTATTTCGCCTCCGTTCGATCACCATGCGCCCTCAAACACATCACACCCAGACGAGGCTCGTATGTTTGTCTATCAACAACCGCCAGGCGAACCTGTTCTTTGGCCTCTTGAACACGAACAAGAGGCTATGTTGCTTCGACACTACATCGAGAATGTAGCACTATTCGTGAGTAACATTGTGTTAGATATTGTACCGCTGCTGAGACCTTTCAGTTCGATATGATTGACAATGAGTGTCATTTTGCTGTGCATGTTGTACAAAGAGCGAAGAAAGACAGCACATTGATGAATGCCATCTTAGCCTTATCTGCACGCCAGCTTAGCCGCACCACAGATTTCGATCCATACATTGCAGACGCATATTATCAGCGCTGCTTCGACACACTCATCCCTGCGCTGAACAACAACAATATTGCGATCAAGGATGAGTCGCTTCTTGCAGCGACCATCATCCTACGGCTGCTTGAAGAGATGAACATCTCAATCATTGGCAACGATCCCCAAGGACATCTATTTGGAACTCAGGCTATCATACGTGCCGCCGAGCAATCCTACGCTGCAACAAACGGGCCTAGCTTCCGGCAGGCCATCTACTGGGCCGCCTTTCGTCAGGAGCTGTGGATATCGCTGATGACACAGCGTGCCTTCCAGCTACATATCTTTCCAGCTGATCGGTCACTTGAGCCTGCTAGCGACCCAACATGGGCCACGCGTACCATTGCTCACCTTGGTGATGTTTGTAATTTTGCTTTTGGGGAAGACAGGCATAGTGTCTCACGCTACGGACAACTCATGGACGAGAATAGATCCTGGAGAACACGAAGACCTGACAGCTTTGATCCCTTCTACTATCGACAGGACCGAGACGGCAGTGGAAGGAATTTCCCTGACATTCGGCTGCATGAGAAGTCTCATGTTATGGGCACCCAGTACAACACACTGGCTCACATGCTGTTAGTTGTCCATGACCCCACGATCCCACAGCTGGGTCCAGCGCACAAACAATCCCGCGCCGTGGTGGACAGAATGGTGCAAGAAGATGTTCGCACCCTCTGTGGTGTTGCTCAGTCCAATGGGAAGTTCTTTCCATGCAAGTTCGTTGCTTGCTTTGCCATTGCTCTAGTAGGCGACCGCTTTCCAATAAGAGAAGATCAGGAACAGTTGCGCGAGCTTTGGTACGCGTGCGAGCGTTCGCATGGGTTTCCACCAACAGCAACTATACAGCAGCTCGAGGAATCCTGGGGATGGCACAATCGCTGAAACGTGGGTTCCCGGTTAGCTACGAGGCGCTCTTCCCGTGTGGCGACGCAAAACACTTAGCTTCTCAGCCGCTTGCAGTAGCAGCACACTGTGCACAGCGTTTGAGCAGGATGACATTTCTCTTGCCTTTCCAACGTCCAGGTTAGCGATCACCCGCACTGGGGATGGAACGCGTTGTCTCGACGATCTAGACTGGGCGCACACAAAACACATGATCCACACCGGCGTGGGCGTTCAGTGACGATGCTTGTACCATGCGCAATCCCAGTCAAGACAATTTTGTCACAAACGACTACGTACACAATCAAGACAAGCAGTGACGAAGTCAATCAAAGTCTAAAGCTCGTTTGCTGTGTATTCATCAACACTACGGTACAAACAGGGCTTAAGTAGAGTGCCAGACGGACAAGAAGGAGCAAATTGATTATCTTCCTGTCACACAGAATCCTGGCATGCAATTCTGTGAGCTCGTTGTCTAGTAGTCCTTGTGGGTCACCGAAGCTGCAATCGTGTTTTGGCTGGCATGTGTTTGCTCTCATGGGGCATTTTCCCATTCACTATCATACCTCAGACTAAGTCTTGAAGCACGCCAAACAAGCGCACATATCACTACTGCATTTGTTGTTCGAAAGGTAGCCCCCTTCGTACTTTAACCGGTGCCCCTACTGTTGCCATCGCCGTCACATAGGACACAGCTTTAGATCTTTCATCTCGCACCCTGCTATAATTGCCATCTATTTGACAACTCTACAACGCTCAGAGCCACGACATGGCAGGAGAACAAACTAAGTCAATGCCACGCATACTAAAGTTTCTCAGGAGAAGAAAAGAGTTCAGAACGAAAAGTACCACCATCAAAAAGGCTGCTCTTGTAGCTCAAGCAACCATCGCACAGGACACGTACGACAAAAAGGCCCCAGAATCAAGAATTGACGACGCCATTTTCTCATTGGAACACTACACCCCACGTCCCTCGCCCAAGACTTTTGTTGTAGGTGAGGTGCGTGAGATGCCCAATGACAATAGGCCTCTGAGATTTTCCAGAAGCAATCATAGAGAGACTGATCACAAAGTTGCCATAACCGCAAAATCGGGTGCGAATACAGAGGCTCGTCATGATCAACACGTCAACCTACCAATACTTTTTGCTGAATCTCCTTCAAAAATACCTGATACCGATTCATCCTTCACGAGCATAAACACAAAAGACAGTAAAACACTTGCCAACAACGTGAGTGCAGCATCACGCACACGTCCAGCGTTTAAGTTACTTCTCGGTCGGCAAGATCCAGCGTCTCCCTACTTCACACGTCGCTACTTCCACTTCTCAGACTTGGCAGCGCCTCACAGTCCGTTAGACGCCTCAAACGACACGCTGCACCATATCTCCGAGTTTGATCCGCAAGCCTTTGAAATGTACAAGATCTACTTGCACACTGGCCGCATCCCACATGCGCACACAAACAACGTAGACAAATTTCACTTGTGGATGGCGTACTGGCCGCTTATGAACGCGCATTCGTTAGGCTACATTGTTGAAGAACCTGGCTTTGCGGACAGAGTCATGGATGTCTTAGCAGAAAGGCTTCGGCCAGGTACGTGTCCGGATGTTGAAACCATCATTCATCTTTTCGGCGAGAATCGAGAAGGTGTATCAGATGCACTGAGACAATTCATTGTCGATCGCTTTATTGATGCTTTAGAAACGGATCGTCAATTTCTTAACAAATTTAACATGCCAGCGTCTTTCTCCCAAACTGCACTCCGGACAACGCTGCAACGACTTGACGGAAAGTTACCGGTTGTGCAGTCAGGCTGCGAGTACCACACACACGGCACTGAAGAAGCTTGTTACAAGACCAAGATAACTCCAGCGGAGGCTCTAAAAGAGAAGAAACTCGCAGAAGCTCGCGAGCTATCTGCTAAAGATGCAGAATCGGCCGTGGCAAACATCATCCAGAATGGTGTCAAAAGCATCGACTGGGAGAGACACAGAGCTGATGCGAATCGGAAAATGAGGGAAAAGACAGGCAGGACCTGGGTGGGGTTCAAGAGATTGGAGGATGCACCTTCTGTGGAGGGAGCTGATACCGTGGAGCAAGATCTGGAGAGGCTCAAGGGTGGAACCTCCAGCAACCATACGTCAAATCAAGCGAAGGAATGTCACGAAAGGGTAGCATCAATCAACGGGACAAAGAATACCTTCGGCTTGACCAGAAAGCCGAATGACTTGCCCGTGTCCCGGCGTCAAGATCTTGGAAAGGGCCCTGCTGTAACTCTTCTCCCAATCATAAGACACAACAGCAAAACGCCAGGTCTCGAGACGACAGTCTTTCACTCCAAGTCAACTGGTGAAAACGTTCACATCTTTGCTGCGGAGCTTCCTGGCAGCACTGTACACGAGTGCCCTCATTCCACGGATATTGAGGTTATCAAATATCATGAAAGGGTTGTGAACTGCCCGGGAGCATACCCTGAGTCTAACTTGGACACGTAGTACATGGCTTTGAGAAAGCACAGATTGCATAGCGAGTAATTTGGTCGAGCGGGTGTGAAGTATATTGTGGATGCATGAGTACATATCTGTTTCTTGTTACAATGTCGGGTTGAGTTAGGAAACTTCCGGCTACCCTTAAAAGATTGCAGTCCCATTGACATGCGAACTGACGCCTCCTGGACAGTTTGCCGGCGCACTTGTGAAGAAGAAGGTCCATCTGTTCTTTTCCCTGCAAGTCTGCGCCAGCTTTTCCAGATCGAGCATCTCACCCAACGGCATACCTGTTGTGTGTTAGAACGTATTGACTGTTGAAAACCCAGATTATGGCATGAATGCTGCCACGTACCCCAGAGCGCTAGAATGTATTCCTGTAATGTGTTAAAATGTGCAAACAGTAACAGTAGAGCTACAGCTCAAACGATATGACTTACGTGTAGGTGATAATCCTCGTGCGTCGGCCACGCTTCAAACGCGGGTGCATCACCACCAACCGTTGCGAAGTAGCAATCGTGCAACCAATCCAGGATTTTTTGTTCCTGACTTAAACCAGCATATCGCGAACCATCCTCACCATTGGGACCATGGCGTGTCGCAGCTTTCGTTCTGTCATCGTCGGACTTGCTGTCATACGCTTCCTTCCAGCCTGATCGAACAAACAGCATGTCCCCGATCTTAATGTCACCACCCTGGGCTGCAGGACGAATATCAATACCCTGGTCTTTTCCGCACTGATACAGTTCCTCCCACGAGATGGGGTAGTAGTCATATGGATCGTAATTGATACCCTTTTTGTGCGCGTAGCCTCTGTAATCAAGCAAGATGCCGCGGCCTGCAACGCCGTGCTCGGCCCAGTGGTGAATAGAGCATTTGTGGTTTGCGGCCGGTCCAGCGATGTCAGAGCCTTTGGTGCCGTTGTAGAACGATCCAGTGGGGACGTGGGCAAAGTGACGGAAGCCATCCCATTGAGTCCCGGATTGCGTATTCAAGTGGTAGAGGTCGTCATATGCGACACCTTCCAGGAGGGTCTTAATCTCGTGTTTGAATGGTTCGCGGCCGAATGCTGGTTGGCCGGGCACATTCAAGGGGAGACTGGACCTCTTTCAGTTTTGCTCCAGTGACAATGGTTGGCTTCACAAACTTGACAGGTACGATCTCACCAGATCTGATCTCTTTGGCAGCAGCAGCTACACGCGTGGGTGTGAGGAGGTTCAAACGTCCGATCTGTTCATTGTGAGTAAATAGCAGCATCATAAGCAATCGTTGAGTTATACGTAGTCATCGTTGCCCCATACCCAGGCAGCTTCTTTGGGTGCTCCCGGGATGTCAGGAAGCTCATTTCTGGTAGGGAATTTGGTGGAGTTCGGATCCCAAGGAATCGTTGTGGCGGTTTTGTTCATGGTCAAGAAGTCAGTGATCTGCGTCAGGCGCGAGTTGGCGGTGTTCTTTGGGTCTGCCATCGTGGTGTTGCAGCCAATGCCTCTCAGATTCAAAATGTGATCGGGTAAAATAATCCAGAAAAGTCAAGAGATATAGACAAATGATCTACCCCGCTAGTGCCTACGTAATGACTGCCGCCCCGCATTGCTACACCGTTGGAAGAATTGTCAACATCGAATCGCCGAGGCACCCATGAAACTGTGGGGTTGTCCTGCCGCATCACTCTGACTTTTCTGACATGACTCGGCCTGCCAGAGCCCTGTCTATAATGACCGCATCTGAGGATGTTCAGGGCGTAGGAATTTGTATGGTCCTCTTCGAGTTGACAAACATACATCGAATCGACTGCTAAGTGTGAAGGCCTATGCGCGCAAGGCATGACGTAACGCGTACGCTATCTGAGCTCGGTCCGTCGCTCCTCAACCCTTCCTCTTTCTGCAGCTCTCCGTGAGCACGGAATTTACACCCTTGAATAGCCACGAGACCTGCGCGTCCCCAGCAGGTTGCAGCTCGGCCCACCAACGGAATCACGGAGGCGACCATGCCAAGCACCGACTTGGCGACCCGACCATCTAGAATCTTACCCGACCAACAAACAAGATTACCTAGGAGAATATGTTCTTAACTTGTTTACCTAATCTATTAAGAACATATTCCTAATAAGTTATTATAAAGAAAAGATATTTAGTTTTTAAAGAACCTAGTTCTAATCTTATAAGGAGATAGTTATATAGTATAAGTATATAAATAACTTATAAAAACTACTTTTAGTCTTATAAAGAAGTAATAATTATATCTTAACATATTAAGAACATGTTTTTCTTATTAAGAACATGTTCTTAATAATTAATAGAATATGTTCTTAACAAGATAGGCTAAGAGAGAGCATCTGACCAAGGCTTAGATAACCTGACCATTAGAAAGTTATTTTTACTTGGTCGGGTGGGATGTGGGGCGTCGGCTTGGTCGGCTCCGTGATTCCGTTGGTCGGCCGAGCTGTGTCCTCCCTCCCCAGCCACCAGATTACGAAGATACCGAGATTGACGGCTTCCAGTCCTGCCAGGCCCACACCAGCCCAGAAAGCAAATCGCTGCGGTAAACATTAGCTACTGGCATGATGGTGTGTATGCTCCTCTCACCATTTCGTCGCAAGTCTCGGCAAAATCAACGTCCTTATATTCGTAATCGCGATGCGTACATGTCCACGAACTGTAAACAGTCAGCATTGAAGGCTGTCTTGGCATTCAAACGCCTACAGCAAATCCCAGTTGGTCTCGCTTTTGTCCCAGGTTCCGTAATATCCGGTTACACCAACCCACAACATGAGACAGATGAGGGATACGACAATCGTACTGATGTTACCAACCTTCGTCATCCTTCGTACCTGATCAATCGTTATCATGGAAGTCTATGTATCCTCTGCGTGGAGGTACTTACGATCTTGGTGAAGCTTGCAACAACTAAAACGAGACTGAACACCCCAGCCACGAGTGCGGCGCCTAGGAGGACATATGTTGGGTATAGTTTCAGGCCTTCTTGCTCAGGCCAAACCGGAAAGCTTCCACTACCCTCATGGAACGGATTTCTGACATGCTCGGTCTTGCGAAAGTTCTTAATGGCTTCGACGAGGCTAAAAGAAATCAATGCGCATGTGAACAGCGAAAGTATGCGCAGGACCAGACGAATCCAGTAAATCCCGCGGTACTCGCGAAGCTCAGGTGCAGATTTGCGCTTCTCGTTGCGACGCTCGGTCAGTATGATTTCAGCTGCATTGTTCTCCATGCTCAAGAGAGGTAGACGACGTGGCTGATAATAAGTGATGAAAGGCTGCAAGATGGTTTAAGAACGTTTGGTGATGGCTGCCAGCGCGTCTTATTGTCTGTCAGCTGCGGCGTAGTACGCCTTAATCCCACAATCCCTACCAAGCCAAGCGAGGCTGACGGTGGTCAGATCCTAGATTGAGGCACTGCCATGATTGCTGAGGTGAGGAGCTGAGTGCTCTACGTGAATCTGATTGGATCAATGCATCGATAACATTTGGAACCTGTATTCGCTGCCATAAAAGGCGTGAGATATTGTTTAGTACTCTTGTACTTCACCGTGCCGGCTATCAGTCTAGAGCACATAGTCTGTGCATCCGTTTCTTGGAACCTATAATTACCATTACACATCTAGAGGAACGGTATGCTAGTTACATTGATTCCGTGATGCAGACAGGGAAGAGACTGAGGTGGCCCGTGCCTCCGAGCCCTTCCCTTCTAGCTCACGAAGTACGTACCGACATACATCAACACCATCTCAATCGACACAATCCCAATCGACACAATTCCAATCCGTCTAATAAGTTCCTGCAACCACGGATCCACCTTTGGCCTTTGGGTAAAGGCGGCGCCCTTGCAATCAATCAGGCATCTTCCTCCAGGTCGGCTGCCTCTGCTGGATGCTCCGACGTTTGCGACCGTTATTGAAGGCTATCCTTCGACTTGCATTACCCATTTTGGCTTTCATTTTGATTTCCCGCTTCTGGAAGTCTCAGAACAAGCAAATGCCATTATCACCGTCTCCTCAGGAAGTTGCATCCACTCTGCTTGCAGAGAAGGGTCTCGATCTGCTGTCAATATCGTTACTGCAGTCGCTCTGGGCTGGATACGGGCAGATATGTCATGTAACTGCAGCCGATGGACTGGCTCCAGAGTTCTTAGCTAGCCTGCCGGAAGGTCCGAGGAAGTCACTCTTAGAAGGGCACAAGGCCGAAATTGAGAAGCTGCGCGAGTCTTCTAAATTAAAGCTTTCGGATTCGAGACCAGAGAACACGCACTCTTTCGTTCTCAAATTGATCACGCCGCCACCAACAAGAGCAGGGGATGAGGGTCATACCAGGAAGATCCTGAGCTACCAGGTTGAACAGTACTTCTACAGCCACTTGGCACCCCAGTTACCTGCGTCTGTGCCTGTCGCGAAATGTCTGGCAAGCATCAACGAGCATCATTCTGATGGCACTTCTACGACTGCCATGATTCTGAGAGATTTGAAGCAGGACTTTCCCGTAGCCGGCGAAAAGCGAGGGTCTTTGTCACGTACCCAAGTCAAAGCGGCGCTGGATTGGCTTTCTGGGTTCCACGGCTTTTGGTGGCCTCGAGTAGAGGATTTCGATCGCACTAAGCTTGTTCTTCCACCGCTGGAAGAAGTCCTGCGCGATGGCCAAGATGCAGCGGAAAAGACCGTCTGGCTCAATGGGGGGTACACTTACCTGGCTACGCGACGAAAAGAATACGGCAGCCTGGTGAACGACGACGACTCTGAGTGGAAGGAGGCTTTGACAGAGCTGTCAGAAGGTCAGAGCCGCTCTATCTCTGAAATGGTCGCTGCATTTCTCGCACCCTCGGTATCTGACCAGAGTCCTATCGAACATTATCAGACGCTGATTCACGGCGACGTCAAGTCAGAGAACCTCTTCACCAGCGAGTCTGGAGAAGAAGTAGCGTTCTACGATTTCCAGTACACCGGCCTTGGACTTGGAGTATGCGATCTGGCGAAGCTGTTCACTTGCTCTGTACCGCTCAGCATGCTAGTGATTGATGATGATATCCCGCACGTCTTGGAGATGCAAAATGGTGAGAAAAAATTGCTGGAAAGGTACTGGAACAATCTGAAAGACACAAGCAAGAAAGAGTATGCGTGGGAGACCTTCGTGCAGCACTGGGAGGTTGCTCTGGTTGACTGGCTGCGATTCCAGGCGAGCTGGGGCTTTTGGGGAAATACTGAGTGGCTGGAAGCGCGTGTTAGAAGCATTCTGATGAATGAGCAGTGGAAGACCGCTCTACAGAAGTCGGCTGGTAGGGTATAGTAGGGAAGCTAGGACGAGTCAAGACAGTTGAGATGAGGGGTTGCGTGCCCCACTTACCCCTCCAAAGCTTCTCGTGCAGTTCGGACCGTCCATAACCAGATGATCACAGGCTATTCATGGTCTTGCAACGATGATGCTTCTGACCTTTTTGTCAGTGTGCATTATAAATGCTGTTATTTGACATCTCGGCACAAGTTCGGTTGAAAATATCGATTTGGAGACGCCCGTTTGGCTTAGTGGTACAGCGTCTCACTCGTACACCTATGACATGAGAAGATCCTCGGTTCGATTCCGAGAATGGGCACTCTTTTTGCGCCTCTGCGACAGATGAACATCGACACCTTTGGATATTCCACCAGCCGTCTCTGTGGAGGGATGTTTTTGTGTTCAATAATTCAAAAACTTCACACCAGGTCGATTATGGTACATCACGGATAGGCAACCAAGAACAAGCTCCTCAGATCATTATTTTCATACATCACACTTAGTACCTGCATATGGCTGTACATGTTAAGGCGAGCAACTAAGCTGGACCAAGCCCGTCAAAGAAAGTTTCATCCAAGAGTTTGTACAGAACCTGCTGACCGGCCCACTGCTCCTCTGCAGCACCCCTGATTCTCTGAGGAGGCAGTACAAAGCCGTAATCGCCGGTATCAGGAAGCTCGATAGTGTAAGAAAAGCCAGCTCCACCGATAGCATAAAGATGATCAGGAGCAGCTCCGGTATTGGTATACAGAGTGGCACCACTGGGACCGAAAGTGAAAGTTGTGCGTCTGTCCGAGCTGTCGCGGATCGTCTCACTCAGGATTGAAGCGGTCTTAGTCCACTTACCGAGTTCAGGAGCGTACCGCTCTTCCTTGGCCCCAAAAGGCGAGAGGATATACTGTCCATAACTGTGCCAGTCGATGTATAGCTTGATTCCGACAGTGTCGCGCAGCTTGCGTACGTAGGCATCAAGACCCTGGTTCTCGATGGTATCCGACGGCTTCTGGCCCCTGTAGGTCAGCTCACATGCGTTCTTTGAAGCGCCCAACGCGTTCGCATCCCAGCCGTACTCCCAGTTGCGGTTGATGTCGGTGCCGTAGCAGGTTTGGTTCTGACCTGGTGGGGGAGGCGTGCGAGTCTTACGCCAAAGTCGGTCTTTCTCCTGAGAATAGACAAAGCCGTCTGGGTTAACGATAGGAAAGATGTGGAAGTCGTATTGGTTTAGGACAGACTGCGTGGTGTCTGTGGCGTTTTTGTGAGCGTTGATGAGCTGCAGAGTAAGGTATTCGACCGTCTTGGAAGTGATCCATTCTCGGGCGTGCACATTGCCATGGTATAGCACTGCGGGCTTCCCAGGACCTTCGTCGCCGTATAGATGGATGCCCTGGATTGTGCGGTTCTCGTACGATCGACCGGAAGAGACCAGCTTGGAGTTGTTTGGGAAGGCCGCGTGGAGATCGGCAATGTACTGCAGGTGATCGGCGTATGGGGAGTAGGAGTCGTACCATGACAGGTCGTCGATATCACGTTTGCGGTAGGCTTTTTGCTGTCCCTCCTTCTCTATCGAGTCCCCAAGATCCTTGTGCAGTGTGCGATACTTGAGTCCAAGCGACTGGAGTTTCTCGAACTGATCTGCCGAGACGACTATATCGATGTGGGTGTCGGTGTCCTCCCATTGCTGGTAAGAAATGGTTGAGAGCTTCTTCTGCACCTCAGCTAAATGACCCAATGTGTTCACGCGGAGAACTTGATAGCCAGCGTAGGACACGGCGCCGCTGGAAGCGGCAGCGAGACCCGCGGCGAAAGATGCGAGAAGCGAGCGCACAACGAAAGCCTTCATCCTGCAGTGTGGCTGAAAGAAATTAGACAAACGATTGCTAGAACCAGAGATCTGTGTATCTTATATAGCTCCGCAGAGCTTGACTGATTTCGGTAAGTATCTTGAAATATGGCGATGGTGCCACGATTGCGTGCGATGTTGCCTTTGCGCGCATATCATCCTGCAAAATTACCTGATGGCCTGGATTTAAGGACGGAATGCTTATGTTGTATGGATGGTCTAATGTTAGGTAGGGAGCTGTTAACGTGCACCCCGATAGCTCGTAACGTGCACCCTAATAGCAGGGGAAAATGCAGCTAAGACGCGCTGCCTTGCCTATAAGTGCCTAAAAAGGCCTAGTTACTACTTGCCTGCACTAACATGTATTAGAGATAACTAAGATAATAATTAGCAGCTAAACAACAACACGCGCGTATCTGTCTTTAGTGCTAATACTATACAATATATATATGCTAGGGTCCCTAGCTGCCTTGCAGCTAAATCTAACCTGCATAGGGTGCACGTTACGAGCTATTAGGGTGCACGTTAACAGCTCCCTGTTAGGTACCCTTCCTACCTTCCACTTTGGTGCTAGAGATTGCATGACATTCCTTGACATTACCTAAAACCGCATCTTTCGTGAATACTCCTCGCTGATGACGATCTCGGCTGCAGCAATTCTCGTGCCCAGCGACCGTCTGCTGGCTGGTTTGGCCTCGATGGCGTACGCGGTGGTTAGCCGGACGATGCCGGTAATTTAGTGATTACAGGCGCGGCTAGATGAGTCTCTCACATGCCGACCACCTTGTAAGACAGGTATGGGGGTTTTACTATTTTAGTATTTACTAGTATTTACTAGAGAAAATAATCAAAAATAGTAAATATCTTTTATTTAGCCTGTAAGAAGTACGTGCTTTAATCTTTAATTTTTAATATTTACTAACTTTAGAAAAAAAGTCTGTTTAGAAAATAGTAAATACTAGTATTTACTAGTATTTACTATTTTAACTAATCTTACTAATACTAGTAAAATAGTAATTAGTATTACTAAGATAGTATTTACTAGTATTTACTAGTAAAACCCCCAACCCTATTAAAAGATAGATAACAATGAAGAATCAGCTCTGCTTTGTCAAAAACTCACCGTTTTTGATATAGTAATGGAAGTTAAGAGACATCAAGAAAGGATGAAGGCGCGGGCGTGTGTCCCGCCAAGAGAGATAAGTAGGCCCATATGACGCCAACATCGCAGCACTTAATAACATCACGATTTCGACTACTACAAGTTTTCACAAGGGTAGGATTTATTACAGTTGACAAAAGAGTATCAGTGTACTGCATGCTGTTCATCATGGCGCCCGACACTTTAGCAAAGAAGCCTGATCGAGAACATGAGAAAGGACACAGATTCAACTCGAAGTCCCAGCATGGACCATAACACTATTGAGAAAAAGGGACAATGTATTAATCATCCATCCCGAACAATGTGGGCCTCCAAAAACATGTACACCTCCCTGATCATCTGAGGACGCTCTGTCGCTGTGCATGCAGGAGGATTCGGATTTGCCATATAAGGCAAAGGGAGAAGCGCATGGCCTTGGGCAAACTCGTCAGTCTTCCCAGTTCATGATACTTGCTTAATCTTTCCAGTCTTTTCAACGACATGATTCGACGTTTTTCTATACACTTCTTTACTATGACCGAGCCTGGTCTGGCAATCGCGTACAGACCGGTCGAGATGTAATTTGAATATCTCCGGAACAGGTAGATAAAGAAGAGCCCCAAGACCCAATTAAGATTGGTGCCGTGGATTAGTTTGTTTCCAAATCTTAGATATGTTGTGGGCATCTGTTGCTTCACAAAGTTGACGATTTCATGATCTACAATCGCGCCCGGATACAGCACCTCAAAAGAGGTCAAGGAGATGTCCATCAAGAAGACGGTGTAGATTTCATCAATAAATCCGCAGCGGTCTTCTTTCTAGCATTTCCGGAATATATGGTAAATTTCCATGAACTTCAGGTGGAGATTTCCATCGAGAAACGCAGTGGGAATCACTTCACTAAGACAATGAACCCTTGGGCAGGCTGAGAAACGTTCCCGGTCTTGAAAATCATGAGGTTCAAAGTTTACGGTATTCTCGGCTTCCGTATTGATATGACGATCCACAACAGGTCGCCCACGGTCGCCACAGCAATCCAGGTTGTTAGGACGAGTGCTATCCTCGCCATCATCGTTGGAGAGTTGAGAAGCCTTGTATCCGAGTGCACACTTCGGCCACTGCTAGCCCTCAATCCACTAAACTGAAATGTGATACCCACCAGGATTAGCTTTTGTGCCTGGAGAATCGTGGTTCTCTGCCAGCGAAGTCCTAGTATAATTAGCGCGAAGCCCTGACCATCCGAGCTTACAATGCACCAAGTTACTGGAGCTGGACTTACAGATGAAGGACCTGTGTCGTAGGAAACAGCTTTACCACGGTAGCCAGCGTGGACGCCGAATTCGGCGCAAGCCAACTCAACACTCTCTACGAACGCTGTTAGGCAGCCTGCTCGTGGGGAAAACCACCGAGTCATGTCCAAGCGTTAAGGAACGCGATATAGTTGACAGATGAAGGACCTGTGTCGTAGGAAACAGCTTTACCACGGTAGCCAGCGTGGACGCCGAATTCGGCGCAGCCAACTCAACATACTCTCTACGAACGCTGTTAGGCAGCCTGCTCGTGGGGAAAACCACCGAGTCATGTCCAAGCGTTAAGGAACGCGATATAGTTGAAGAGACGAAAGCAGGTGTAGGCACCGGGAAGCTTACTGGACCGTGATTGGAAGTAATGGCGTGCTCTTTTTCCGGCAGAGAAGCTGGATAAATGGAAACTGTTAACACGACTGGACCATGTCCGAGAGTAAGTGAACGATCCCATAATGATGGGGTAGCTTCGTGGCGCTTGACAGTAGTCGTGGGTGTGTTAACCGTGATGAATTCCGCGTCTATGTCGATAGAAATGTAAGGTGGGACGAGCGACGTGTGATAATCCTCCAGACTGAAAGAAAATGGCTCAGTTGAGAAAGTCGGCTCTGGCATTTCCACGAAAAAGCCAGTGGAGTTGGGTATTGGCAGTATCCGGAGAGCGGGTACGACCAGTTGACGTCTGGCAGCCGCCAGTATGAGCAAGTCGGAATCCATGTTAGCTATTTTGCAGATAATACGGCGACGAAGGCGTTGTGTTGGAAGAATAAGAGAGTACTCCAAGCGAGAAAAGTCACTGTTTTACGAATGTCCGCGGCTGTGGTATTATTTCGTAACCGCGGTTGAGCTCCCCAAAAATTTCTCAGGGATCCGGTACGAACCAAAGATTTGGACAAAAATCCCTGATCCCCCATAGCTGGACAGCACAGAACAAGCAGACACTATTTTAATATGATGAAAACTAGGGCGATCTGCCATAAGTCCACAGCTAGCTGGTTAGGAAACCAGCGGAATGTTTTGAACATTATGCATCTTGCTATATTGTACACGGCGTACATCGAGAGACCTGTAGCAACGTGTAGAAATACCTGGAGAAACATTGTGAGAAAGAAGAACAGAAGTCTATTTTTAGGAAGTTGGATAGGCATGTTGGATGATTCCGAGGCTAGAGAACGTTGAGAGAGTTTGTGAGTGTGAACAGAATAGATACCGCCATACAAGATAGCTGATTCTCTGATAATACACAGGGTGTCTTGCTTCATCTCGAAGATGGAATATTATATCAAAGGGAAGGAACAAAGACCTATTGATTTTTCCCAGTCCAGTCATTGGACACACCACCATCCTCACCACACGTCCCACACCCGCCCATCAACCATCTATTCATACAGACCTCGCCTCTCCCAAAACACTAAGAACACGTCGGATTCGTCGAAGGCCTCGAAGCGGCATTGCTCGGATTCGTCTGCCCACAACCAGTCGCAGCGCCCAAAAGCGTATCATCAACCGCCGCATCATACGCCGCGCCACAATTCGCATCACGACTCGCCGTCAGCCTCAATAAAGTGTTAGAACGAATCTTTAATACATACCTAGCACCTCCGGAAGCGTTATTGAACCACGAGCACACATCGTGCGAAAAGCAGTCCTGCGTATACGCGCTGCCTAGCGCTGTGCCAGAACAGCCTGCGCCGCAGCGACCGTTACATGAGTAACTGAGTTTTGTCAGTCTCATCCAAAATTTTATCCACCGGCTGTGTGTTAAGGATTCAGGAGGAATACGTACTCTCCGCCCGTAACGCTATTGGTGCCGAAATTGCTGCCTACGGTGCCGGTCCAGCGACATGTTTGCCCTGCGCTATTCTTCCATGTGGCGGTCGCTGTGGCGCCGGTTTTGAGACAGGTCACTGCGCGTTTCTCGAGGGGCGTGGTGGGGGAAGTGGATGCGAGGGCTGCGAGAGCGAGGGGTGTCAAGAGTGTGAGCTTCATGGTGGGTGGAAGAAGATTGAGATGGTAGACTGGAGTCAGTGGGTGAGTGCTGTAAGTCCTATATGTACAAATTGTACAAATGCCAGGCATTTCTTATTGACCGGCCTGCATATCGGTTTCCATACCGAATGGATACCGACCTTTGTTCGGACAGTGAGTTCACTACTTGAGCGGCAACTTTGTAACGGACGTACGTGCCGCATAAAGCTCGAGCACATACTACCAAACATCATCCAGGAACATTACTGGATCACATTCATTCGCATCAACTTTCTATCCGTAAACAACTGACGTACACGTAAATTGATGAGCTTACTTTTCCATTGAGTTCTCCGCCCAAGTCGGCCAGACACCCCGCTCAGCACCCATTAGTACAGCACGGTGTGGACTTAGTAGCTGGTAGCTTAACACACAGTCTCTTCAGTATTCGCGATATGGCCGCTCCGACCGACGTGCAATCTACTACAGGACGAATTTCCCAATTGGGGTCGTCGACAGCCTCGGCCTGTCTGCATATGGTAGTGACGTTGCGAGTCTGGAGTAACGACATACAAGGATTCGATGTTGCAATGCCGCTGGGACCCCACATGTTCGGCGATTTGAAAGCAGCATCAGTTGTATGTTGTGAGCAATCGAATTTCGATGTTTATGTGATGTGAATGCTCTGTCCCTGAGAATCAGCAGTGGTCTTGCACATCGAACACACTACGACCACCACAGTGCAGCTGTTGGAGTAATTGTTCGCTACAGTCAAGCTTGAATCTTCAATACTCGTTAGCGACGTTCAGATACCGTTCGGAAATCCTCCTCCAAAGCCCGCTTCTGCACCACCTGATTGTTGTGGCGCTGCGATCTCTTCAACCGTAGTCTGAGCGGACATATTGACAGCCGTGAAGTGGGGCGAGGCCTGGTCCATTGATTGCTCGACGAACGCAGTGTCAAACAACGCGTCATCCTCTCTGTCTTCTCGTTCTTGCTTTTTGACTTGCTCCCATTCCTCCTTCGTCTTGATGGGGCTTATCAACGTGGTCGAGAACTCGATTTGGCCCCTCAGCTCTGGTGTGCTGTATCTTGAGCCGTTCACAGCCAGCTGATCAGCTGCGACGTTGCCTGGGTCATTGGCGTGCCCCTTGATCCACTGGAACTTCGTTTTCGCCTTGCATGCCTCCCTTTCACAAACCCTGGATACGATGGGTTCTACGAGGTCCCTATTTTCAACGTCTTTCCCAGCTGAGCTCTTCCAGCCATTTCTCAGCCACCTTGGGGACCATTCTGTGATGCATCGTATTGAGTAGTATGAGTCGGTGCAGATCAAGATGTCTCGATCGATAGGAACATGATCGAGTGCTCGGGCAATAGCAGTTAGTTCGGCACGCTGGTTGGTTTGTTTCGACCCCCGCAATGGCTCAGAAACATTCCTGCTCGTAAAGTTAGCCTATGATCCACTAAGGTGGTCTGTGATCATCTACCTCTTATCGTTCGGACCAAAGTAGACGCCAACGCCAGCCACTGCTCCAGTCCTACCGTTGCCCAGTGAGCTACCGTCAGTATAGACCACGACTTGACCCGTGAAATCGCCAGTCGGTTGCATTTTCATAGCTCCCAGCTCCGACTCAGTCTTGTGTCTGATAGCACCACTTTCGAGATCCATCTTCAGCGTGCGGTCGAAGCCATCTTCAGCACCGTCAGGCAATGGTCCCATCCCAGGCTCGTATGTGACATTGCCATTGGGGACAGCCGCTGCGGCCAGTCCATTGTTCTTTTTCTGCTTCTTCAACACGCTCTCACTGGCTCTGCAGCCCTGACCGACTGCGGATGATGCCTCAGAAAGGTCACCTCGCAAGCTGATGGGCACGCTGTGATCTCGCCTGTGCTCATTGACGAAGGCCTGGGCTTCTTCGCGTGTGGCAAAGCTTTGCTGAAGCCCACCACTGCAGCCCTTGATCTGTGCTTGTGTCGACGGCCAATCTGCATATACGCCAGGAACGTGTCCGATGGCTACGCCGTAAAACTTTGCCTTCCCTGGCTTGGCTGCAGACTTGTGTCCGCTCTTCACAAAAGCTTCGGCCTCAGTGAGGGTGTCGAACTTTCTATCTGATTTCGTCAGCACGCTGGGCTCCAGAAGTGGCTAGGGAAACTACATTCAGATTTTATGCCTTTGCTCTGTGCCTCGCAGTCACGCCAGCTGTAGTATACGCCTGGCGTGTGGCCAACCTTTACAGCATAGAAGGTAGGCCCCGCACTCCTCTTCCGTTTCCCGCTCGAGGTGTTTGACGTCACCGACTTTGCGTCGCCCATATCTTTGTCGTGTCTTCTTTCTTCTTCTTTGGCAAGGACGTCGTGGAAGCGGGCTTCGTATATAGGGTCTGCGCGCGAAGACGAATGCCGGCAATGACGCTGCCAATGCGATGCTGCTGGGAGCGGGTAGGGTGTAAGAGGATTTTTCGTGGCGTGCGTATCTTTAACTCTTGGTGATCTGTCTGGTTCAGCTTTGCTTATGAAGGTATCAGAAGGGCTACTCACAAACCAGAGGTCCGCAACAAATGGGTGACCGAGCGCTGACAAGCAAACCGCTGGGCGAACCGTTTCATGTACACACAGGAGAAGGGTAAAGATATGACGTCGTATCCTAGTCAGACGGCTTGTTGTCGACTCCTCGCGCTGGTTGTGGTAGGAGAGGGGAGGGGGCAGGTGCGACCCGGGGCAGCTTGGAAGCTTGGGCAGGGACCCCCGGCGACTCGAGCTCTCTTCTACCTGGCACAGCAAGCGCTGCCCACGTCGCTGCCAGATTGTGACATGCATAGATCAAACCATGGCATCGTTCTGTAAAAACAGCAGCAAACGTGACATTTAGGTCCGAGGAACATGACAACAGCGGCTTGACATGGGCGGGGCGGAATGTCGCGATTCGAGCCTCGGCGTTATGGGCGTCCGAAACCACTCCAGGTTCACATGAACTGGCTCTCTCGTGCACATCATCTGCCAGACTGACCTGTTGACTGCAATACAAGCTGTGCACGGCCCCAGCCCAGTCCCCATTCACGTCCATCGCCTGGTCTGCTTCTGCCAATACACTCAACAACCGTCGTCATGTTTGAAGGCCGTCATATCGCTGACCAGTACCACTTGCGCCTCCATCGCGCACGCTCTGTCGTTCTCACGCCGGCTGAGATGGTAGAGATTCGCGCAGCGCAGCGTACCTTTGAAGGAGCCTACATTCGTACTGCCATTGGCCAGTTCTCGTTTGCACTTATTGTGCTCAAGATCTTCACGGCCGAGTTCTACTCGATTGGAGCGCTGTTCGCCGTGTATGGAGCGGGTATTCTATTCATCAGCTTGTTCAGACGGCAGCAAGGTGTGTGGACAACCGAAGCACAGACGTGGGCGTTGAGCTGACAGACGACAGGCAACAAGCAGTTTTTTTCTGAGGTGGGCGAGGATGGGCTCCATAGGAAGAAATTCAGAACGAGCGGGAACGTGGTGAGCGTGCTGACGGCGCTGAGCATCTCAGCGTACACCTGCTTGCTGGTGCTCACGCTGCGACTCGAAGCTTGATCAGCATCCATGCGCGATGCTTACGAGGTCTCGTGCTTGGCCTCAGTCGTCAGAATGAAATGCTCATGCTCATGTTCATGCTCATGCTCATGCTCATCCGGAGAACGGCTCAAGTTCCCGTCCACGCACGTCAAACGCCCAGGTTTTGGATGGGCATGCATCACTGCCACGCTCCACGGCCTGCCTGGCGCAGCTGTACGGCTGCATGGTGCTGCAGCTCGAAGCATTTGGAGACGACGGCATGGTAACGAAAGCATGTGCCAGATAAGGATAGTTCGGCGACCTGAATCTCGAGCAACGCCTCGACAGCACCGTGGCAGCGAGCAACGGAGAGTTCGTCGTCTCGAGCGCGTGTGCGATCGATTGGCCTCGGAGTCCGATGTGGGCCGGCCGCTTCGAGCAGGACAGCTCGGCGGGTGGTAACTCTCCACAGAGCCAACAGAACCAGAAGGACAGGGCACCTGCTCACTTCTTTATCTGGGCTTGATAAGACACCAGGCGGCAGCATAGCATGCAGTATCGCCATCGTCGCGCACAATCTGCCCACGTCGCACGCGTTCCTCGAGGTTCAGCGTCCGCTCTCGACTAGTTTTTGACGGCGGACCGTTTTCAAGGCTCACTTTGGTGGATACTGTGTAGTTCGCACTGAACCCTGGGAAAACGGGAACAGTCATCGGCCGTGGTTCCCTTTCGACACAAACTACACGAAGAAAAAAAAGCACGCGAGTCGCCAGCCTGCTCTTCCGAACATCTCCCCGCGCGCTTGATTACCCCAGGTACTTGACCTTTTCTCCTCTTCACACGCCCGTTCACCATCGCACCCGCCAACCTCGAGCTCTGTGCGCACGCGTCCGTCATAGCTGCACAGTCGTGGTCCGCGCCCGGTTTGCAGGTGACTAGCAGCGGGACTTCCCAATACGGCATGGCCGCAATCACGCCGCCCAGACAAAATGCCGGAACAGGAACGCAGCTACATCATCCTCAGCGCCGACGCTCCTCAGCCTCCAGCAACCCAGCTACCTCGACTCGCCGCACCAGCCAGCACTCCATCTACGCCCGAAACGTTCTCATGAGCAGCCTCAACCACAGCCAGGAACACGCGCAGTCCACCACCCCGACCAGCAGCAGCGGCGCCCAAGCCCCCGCTCCACGCCCGCCCCGCCCGCCATCCCCTCCGCAGGCCCCCCCAAGAGCGTGCAGGCCATCAAGGACCTTGCCGCCCAGCGCGGAGAGCTCAGGCCCCCGCCTGCATCGGCCACCGCCGCCCACCACCTCACCCACAACCATGCGACCTTGAAGGATGGTGTCGGCGTCGCCCTGAGCGACACCCCCGCGCCGTCGCAGCCAGGAAGCCCCAAGGGGTCCGTCCCAGAAGACCAGTCTGCTGAGGCGCTACGTACTAACAGACCCAGGGCCCTGACGAGGAACAGCAGCGCTGCCTCGACGCCCCGCATTCGCCCCACTACCCTCGACATCCCCGGCCTGACCAAGTCGAAAGTATCCCCCGATGGCAAGATTGCCCAGCGCGATGTCGGCTCCAAGCTCGTCATCGTCATGGTCGGCCTGCCAGCCCGTGGCAAGTCGTACATCACCAAGAAGATGACGAGATACCTCAATTGGCTGCAGCACGACACGAAAATTTTCAACGTGGGAGAGAAGCGCCGTGTGGCTGCAAGCGGACACAGCTTTCGCCTTTCTCAACAAAGCCTGGAGAGGGTCCCTTCGGGAGTCAGAAATGCCCTGGAACAACACCAAGACTCCCTCCCTCAGATTGCTGCCAACATTCTCATCAACGGTGACTCGGCAGCGGCGGATAACAGAGAAATGGCCCCACTGAACTTGAAGGACCCACCTCACGACTCGAACGACTCTACCGCTGTCGAAGAAACAGACGTGCCCCGCGTGCAAGTCATATCGCCTGGTCCCCAAGCCTCAACACCGAAGAACGGCGAGACAAATGGCGACAAGCAAGAAAACGAAGAGGAGGGCATGGACCAATCGGCCGACTTCTTCGACCCTAACAACCAAAAAGCCGCGCAGATCCGAGAGCAGTGCGCTATGGAGACTCTGGACGATCTTCTGGACTACATTCTGAATGGCAACGGCTCCGTTGGCATCTTCGATGCGACAAACAGCACCCTCGGACGGAGGAAGCAGATCATGGAGAAGATCCGTGCGCGAGCTGGCCCCGAGCTCAACGTTCTTTTCGTCGAGAGCGTGTGTCAGGACAAGAGCCTCCTCGAGTCGAACATGCGTCTCAAGCTGTCTGGACCCGACTACCAAGACAAAGACCCATACGCCGCGCTCGAAGATTTCAAGAAGCGTGTCGCCATTTACGAGAAAGCATATGTACCCATTGGCGACTACGAAGAAGAGAACAACATGCCCTACGTCAAAATGGTCGACGTAGGTCGCAAGATGATCTCGCATCAAATCAAAGGCTTCCTCGCAGGTCAAGCAGTCTACTACCTACTCAACTTTAACCTCGCACCACGCATGATCTGGATCACACGCCACGGCGAATCCCTCGACAATGTCGCTGGCAAAATTGGCGGTGATAGCGACCTCTCCGAAAACGGACGCAAATACGCGAAAGCAATGACGCGCTTCATTGACAAGCAGCGCACAGAGTGGGCCATCCGTCAAGCCGATAAAATGGCAAACACACACTTTCCTCCTGTTCCGGGTGACCACACACCGCCTAACCCATACTTTAGCAGCGACTTCGAACACAACAACTTCTGCGTCTGGACATCCATGCTGAAGCGTAGTGTCCAGTCCGGACAGTACTTTTGCGACGAGGACTTTGAGGTCAAACAGATGCGCATGCTTGACGAGCTGAATGCGGGCCTCATGGAAGGCCTCACATATGACGAAATCCGTACAAAGCACGCAGATGAATACCTGCGCCGCCGCCGCGACAAGCTTGCCTACCGTTACCCTGGTCCCGGTGGTGAAGGCTATCTCGACGTCATCAACCGCATTCGCCCTGTCATTGTGGAGTTGGAGCGCATGCAGGATCACTGCCTCTTGATCACACATCGCTCAGTAGCGAGGGTGCTTTTGGCATACTTCCAAGGGCTGAACAGGGAGGACGTGGCGGATCTAGATTGTCCGCTGGGCATGCTGTATCAGCTTGAGCCTAAACCGTACGGCGTCGAGTTCAAGGCGTGGAGGTACAAGCCTGAGAAGGACGACTTTGATTACCTGCCCATGTACAAACTGAGGAGGGCAACGACCAACCCGCAGCTCAACTAGGCGTGGTTCTTGCCGGAGTGAGCTCGATGAGAAGGGAGGCGGTGTTTCGATGGGTGTATTACTACGATCTGGATCCTTTATGGCGGGCTCGCGGATCCTTCTGGGTGCTCGTGGGCGGCAGTATTCTTCCTCATGTCCTTAATGGTTCTTCCTCACGTCTGAATGTTTTGATGAAAGTTTCATGCATTTGTCGGCGTATCTACCGGGTGGACCGAGACAGGTTTTCTTTTCTTCTACCTATGGCCTGTGCATCTTTCATTCGCGGCCTCTTCCGAATTTTGCATATCTAGATGAATAGAGAGCCTATTTTTTCTATTTCCCCGTCTGCCCAGCCCCACGTGCTCGCAAGCGGTCGCAGTAGTGCACCCGGGTAATAAAAACAACAGCTTGACGCGTTCTTGGTAGTATTAGCATGTGTCTGTGCATCCCTGTCTGCTCCACTACTACTAGAGAACAAGTTCTTGCAATGTCGTTTGAACTAGGAGGGCAGGTAAAGCGCAAGTTTTTCAGACTCGGGCGTATCATCGGACATACTCATATGCAGAACGTCGTTGCCTGCCTATCTAGGCAGCGAATTGACGACAAACTTGGTTCTCTTTGTTTCTTGTCGTATCAATCATGCTGCGGTGTCTCGCGGAAAGTTTCCAACACGCTGCATAATGTTTCAAGACCCACTTACTAAATAGATTCTTCCCTCTCAATGCAATTGGCTGAGTGGATGATATTGACAGTACCAGGTTGCCTGACACTTGACGGACATCGAACTGAAAAGGAGGGCGCTGAGCATTACAGTACGCTTTGCGCGGTAAACAGACAGACTCTACAGGCTCCACATCAGCCTCAGACGTGGACACCGAGACTGTGAAAGCTTACAACACCATCACAGCGCATCTGGACATTCTGCACAGCCTCTGATGGTAATTTCCCCTATCTGGCACTTTCAACGATTTAGAGATTGCGGATTTCGTGCCCGATCTGTTCATGATCTTCCTTTACTAACGATTGAAATACTCACTTAGCCTCGCGAAAACTTGGCTCGACAGTCAAGCATCTGCTCGTGTAGACCCGCTTAGGCGTTCACCTGCATTATTTTAAGTTTGCTCTCCATTTAGACCGGCACATAAGGCCGATGTTATCTAAGTGCCTACTCGTACCATGTATAATGGATCAGCAGGTGTACCTACTGATGTGGCAGCTCCGAAAGTCGTTCTGGGATACGCATCCTTCAGATACTAATACTATCCGCAAGTCATTGACTTGCGACTGCAGTGTCAACAACATGTGACAGACAAGACACAGTCTGCGAGTGTACTGAGTTCGCACCACTGTTACAAAAACCACAGGCAAAGTGATCCTGAGAGGCTGCTGCGAACACAGCTGGCTGCAGGAATGGCAGCTAGCATAAAGGGGCCGTGGGCTGAGAAACGAGTGTGGTGAGCTTGCATGCAGGATTTGGTGGCTCTCTGCAATTCGGGCCGATCCCGTCCGCTTGGCTGGTGGATCATTCCCCACCTCCCGAAGGCGCGGCCTGCGAGTGTTGGTGCACCCGCAGCCAAGTCAGATACGATGACAGTGTCCCTGCATCGCGATGCAACGCGAGCTCAGTCGCGCTGACTGGCGACGCGCTCAACAATATGCAACGACCTGAATATAACGACTCGGCGATTCTCAGCTTCGCCGGAGTCGCCTAGTCCGTGACCCCTTGTCAGAGCAGACTACATGAACTGTCTCCTATTAGTGGGACATGTGTGAGAGGAGGCCTCACATTGCAGACAACAGCCGATTCTCTACCCCTGGTAAGCCATAATATATACTGCTAGGGCATGCTGCTAGTCGCTCACTCCCGTGCATCCGAATAAGCAACAGGATTAAAGTTTACACCTTTCATCATAGGCAATATGTATTCGTGCATGTCTGGAAACCTCAGAGTGAAGGATGATTGCGCAACACGATCGTGACAGCACCAGCCAACGTCAATTGCAGATCAGTGGAAACAAGCAGCCCTGTTCCACTGTTTCAAGCAGGGCTGGGCTGGGTCAGGTACCTAACGTCAAACTCACGATTTGCTAGGGACCTTAGCCTGCGACACGTTAGGGACACACAACCAGCGCATCGGGCAATGGCTCCCGATAACCGACGATGGAACGAAGCAACTTGGCAGCGCGACGCAATGAAGTCCCCTACATGACGCCTGCCATCCCTCGCGAGCCGCAGAACAATCAAAGGCTATACCTACCCTTGAGGTTGGGCTTCATCTTCCTCAGTTCCTAGTGGCATGTTCTCAGTCACGACCCGCTCGTTGTGAAGCTAAAAACCGGGGTAAGCACATGCGCACCTATTGGGTCGGTTTCCGTTTACGGCGTATGTCGATGCTGTGACTTCCGTTAGCTGCTCGCTCCCCCCAGTTTCTCGCAAGCGTACCGCTGCACGACTCGGAAGCTTTGACGCGATCGACTGGTCCGCAGGGCGTACATGTGTGCGGCCCCTTCTCCTCGAGACCCTCGAGACCCTCGACCGCAACCAGCCCTAAGACCTACATCTCACCGACCGCGCAGTTTACCTACACGACAACATTCCATTGGACCTCTATGATTTCTCCTGTCTTGTCGCCTGCCGGACGGAGTTTGACCCTCGCTTTCTGATTAGCTATGGACCAACTCACACCCGAGGAGCTGGCCGCTCTGGCTACCGAGGATCGAGGGCCTCTTTGCAAGCAGATCGTCATTGCGTTCACCGTTATATCGTTCGTCTCGGTCTGCCTTCGGTTGTTTGCGCGGATCAAGTATCACAAGACTGGGTGGGAGGACTGGACGATAGTTTTGTCTACGGTAAGTGGCTTGACTCGGTGGCTTGGTACGGGCATTGATGTACTGTTATAGATTTTCTCCATAGGAACAGGTGTTCTTCAGGTGCTTCGTGAGTCTTAAAAGCCCTGCTGCTTTCACTGCTTGATCACTGACGCTACAAAGAGGTCGAAGCTGGAAACGGGAAGCATGCAGTATTTGTGCCGTACCCCGAGGGTGTGTCGACTGTTTTAGAAGTAAGTCGCAACCAAGACACATTGAACGCATGCTGACAGCTTCGAGTATCTCTACTTCAGTATCGTTACCTATAACATCAGCCTTACCATCACGAAGATCTCCATCTTATTACAGTACTACCGCATCTTCACACTGCGTGAAATGCGCATACCCATATATGTTGCACTGGCTGTTGTCGGTGTGTGGGGGATAATACTACTGTTTACCTCGATATTTTCTTGTGTCCCAGTAGACGCCTATTGGAAGGTGACAGAACAAGGAAGTGCGACATGTGTCAATCGTATGGCGTAAGTGTTCTTCTCGTCTGCGCAAAGGGGAGATGAAGTGAAGAGCTGGCAGACATCTTGCATACACTCTTCATAAACGCGGTTACCATGCTGACACTCTCGGCAGGTTATGGTACACGAACGCTTCGGTCAACATCGTCACGGATATTCTAGTCGCCGTTATTCCTGTTCCGGGCATATGGGGATTACATATACCTAGACGCCAGAAGATCGCTCTTCTCGGCATCCTTACCATAGGCTGGTTCGTCTGCATCGTTTCAGTACTACGGCTCTGGGTATTGAGCGTCTTTGCTCGTCACCAAGACGACGCAACCTACTACAGCGCTCCAACAGCATACTGGAGCTCTATCGAATCCAACCTCGCCATCGTATGCGCGTCCCTACCAGCCCTCAAGCCCTTGATTGTCAGGATCGTTCCTGTCTTTGGCACTCGAAGCAGCAGCACGAGAGGGCGGGGCTCGACTGCGATGAGCGGCAACAATCACAAATTGCACAAGCTGAAGAGTAGAGAAACATGGAAGTTCGCTGGTGACCAGGAAAAGCTGACAAGCGAGTCGAGCGCCAGCCGTGGACAATCGTTTGTTTCGGGTCCTTCAGAAAGTGAGCAGCGTGGAAAGAGCATCTACGTTACCAAACACTTTGAACAGCATATCGAGGACTGTAAGGGGCCAGGGTATAACGATAGCCAGCAGGAAGTGACGGCAGCTGAGTTTCTAGCACATCGCAATGCGTAACAACACGGCAAGGTACGTGCGAAAACAATCACATATTGTTAGTCATCAGGATCTTGAAGTGTTCTCTTGCGTTTCGTTCTCGTTCTCGTTCAAAGGTTAAAACTGCTCTCGAACAGTCCCAACAGGTATAGAAGGGTACACTAAAGCGGCTAATAAACATGACGTCACCAGTCCAGTCAGTAACTCTAGTTAGTTTAACCTCAGCAAGGCATCCGCATAGATCCGTAGGTTTGCGCATCTGGCGGACGTTGGGCGGACGACCAAACCAAGGAAGCCGACCTGTCACTCGTTTGGAGTGGGGAAATGCCGAGGGGCCCAGCCTCAATTCAGCCTCACCTCACAACCGACTTTCATCGGACGTCGCGCCTCGGCGTTTCGGTGAGTTGACAAAGCAGCGCCCTACTCACGATGAGTTGGAAATCACAGTGCCGAAAAGCAACGGTTCGCACTTATGCAATGCCGTCCACGATGGTTGCTTGCTCATGGTCGGGCTAAGCTGTAGTGCTGTGTACTGCACATCTGCCGTAGCCACGCAAGCGTACCTTAGCAAGACCCTGATGACGAAGGTACCTGGGGATCCGAGCCGTTCTAAGGTCGACTATGCGGAAGGTACATAAACATCTTCACAGCCGTATCCAGATGTCACTCCATCGATCCAACTATCATCAGGATGGCTCTAATGCGTCAGTTCTTTTCAACCGCAGCACTCTGCCTGCTTGCTGGACAGACTGCTCTGGCAGCACCACTTTTGAATGCGCAAGATCTGGCAGTTGACCTTGGCTATGGCGTCTACCAGGGCGCTCACAATTCCACCACGCAGCTCAATGTCTGGAAAGGGTACGTCAATCCCAAAGACTGTAGAGCAGGGTTCCCCGCACGGCAATCTAACATACTGACAATCCCTACGTAGTATCCGTTACGCCGCTCCTCCAACGGGTGACCTTCGATGGCAAGCCCCAGCAGCACCGGCCGTGTCTCGAAATGGCACTGTAAATGCTACGGTCTTCGCGCCATCATGTCCTCAAGCACTGCCAGCACCGTTCCCCAGTGTCCCTTCACCTTCTGGTAGTGAGGACTGCTTATTCCTCAATGTCTATGCACCCAACTATGAGGAAGGAAAGAAACTTCCGGTGCTCGTTTGGTAAGCGTTGTTGCGATGCATTTGCAACAAATGCTCTGTTCATGAATTTATGTATACTAACATAGGCCAGGATTCACGGAGGTGGCTATGGCGCCGGTAACGGACAGCAGGATATGAGTGAGATCATCAATGCAAACTCTAACAGCTTCGTGGCTGTTTCCATTCAGTACAGAGTAAGGCACTAGAAATGAACGTTGAAGGCCAGGGCTGACATTTTACAAGCTTGGAGCATTTGGCTTCCTTTCTTCGGCGGAAGTAGAGCAAAACGGTGTTCTCAATGCCGGCATCCTCGACATGGCTTTCGCTTTGCGTTGGGTACAAGACCATGTTGGTCAATTTGGAGGAGATGTTTCGAGGATCACTATCTCAGGCGAGAGTGCCGGTGCTGGTGGAGTGATGCTGCTCGGTATCGCGCAGAACGGCACTCTTGGGACATCTCTTTTCAGTGGAGTAAGTCAGTCACTTCGTCTATCTCGCAACTGATCTAACGGCACACTAGATTGTTGCTGCTTCGCCCTACCTCCCACCGCAGTATGACTTCGATGCTTCCATACCAACACAAAAGTATCAGAGCTTCGCTTCCCGCGCCGGCTGTGCCAACTCGACAGAGACGCTCGCATGTCTCCGATCCAAGGACTCAACGACACTGCAATCTGCCAATTCAGCCGAGAACACTGCCAGCTTCTACGGCAACTGGGCCTTCCTCCCCGTCACGGAGCCAGAAACAGGCTTCATCACCACGCTCCCCAGCGACTCTCTAGCAGCCAAGCGCGTCAACGGCCAACATGTCCTCGTCGGCAACAACGCAAACGAAGGCGCGCTCTTCGTCCCACCCACAATCAACAGCACCTCTGCACTCCAAACCTGGCTGCAAGGCGCCTACCCCTCACTCACGCCGTCAGACCTCGAGCAAATCCTCGCCGCCTACCCAACCTCCAACTCCACCAGCACAGAAAAATTCGCAACCTCGGGCCTCGGCCCCGCCACAGCCCTCGACGTAAGCCAACTCGCAACAGGACCCCAACAACGCGCCAACAACATCTACGGCGAAGCCACCTTCGTCTGCCCCTCGTACTTCCTCAGCGACGCTTTCACATCCGCAAACCGCACGGCCTACCACTACCAATACTCGGTCCCCGCAGCGCTACACGGCAGCGACGTATCCGCGTACTTTGGCCCTGCGACGCCCAACCAGCCGCCGCTGTTCACGCAGGTCTTCCGCCAGATATGGGGCGGGTTCGTGCAGCGCGCGGCGCCGGCGAGTGCGTCTGGGTTGCGGAATTTGACGTGGCCGGCGTGGGTCCAGGATGGGGGTAGTCGGATGCTGGATTTGAATACTACGGGTGGTGTGCCGTACGAGTCGGTGCAGGTTACGGGCGGGAGTGTTACGCAGTTTAGGGAGCCTGGAATTCAAAATGACTTCAGGGTTGTGGATGCGTTGAAGTGGGAGGGGGGGAAGGGGGCTAGGTGTGCGTTTTGGAGGAGTGTTGCGGGGAGGGTGCCGATTTGAGGAGTGGGGAGTTGGAAGTGTAGTGAGGAGGTTGTTGAGGTAGGTGAGATATGAGAGTTGAGGGGATTGAAAGATGATAGCTACTCATTTGTGTATACGATCTTGGTATCTTCAAACCAACCCAAAGAACAAACACCACACGACAAAGTTCTTTCAACGTCACAACACTCCACTCACGTAGCCCCCGAGATGGATGCAGAGGTATCAGCTTCC
Source organism: Ascochyta lentis (assembly GCA_004011705.1). Taxonomy (NCBI): domain Eukaryota; kingdom Fungi; phylum Ascomycota; class Dothideomycetes; order Pleosporales; family Didymellaceae; genus Ascochyta; species Ascochyta lentis. Next base: position 488,843 of record RZGK01000002.1, read on the forward strand.
CCCGTCTTATCCTTGTTCGCCGGCTCGCCCTTCTCGTCCGGCTTGGTCGCCGACTGCTCAAACGACTGCTTGAAGTCGGCAATGATATCATCGATATGCTCCGTACCGACCGAAATGCGGATGAGATCCTACCCACCAGATCAGTATACAGTTGCACACGACCAACGAGTGTCAACGGGGGGAGGAAAGCAACGTACCTCAGTAACACCCGACGCCTCCTTCTCCTCATCACTCAACTGCTCGTGTGTCGTGGTCCACGGGTGGATAGCCAGAGTTTTGGAGTCCCCAACATTCGCCACGTTGGAAATCAATCGAAACCCATCGACGACCTGACTCCCTGCGTCCTTGCCCCCCTTGACGCCAAAGGACAAAACGCCGCCGAATCCACGGACGAGGTATTTCTTCGCCGTCGCGTGGGACGCGTGGCTCGCGAGTCCCGGGTACGAGACCCAAGTTACGTTTTCGTTTCGCTCGAGCCATTTCGCGAGCGCGAGCGCATTGGATGCGTGGCGTTCGCAGCGGAGACTGAGCGTTTCGACGCCGAGGAGGAGTTGCTGCGCCGCGAAGGGGTTCAGCGCTGCGCCCAGATCGCGTTGGATTTCGACGCGCGCGCGGATGATGAAGGAGAGGGCTCCGAAGGTGTCCCAGAATTTTAGTCCGTGGTAGCCTTCGGAGGGATCGTTGAATTGCGGGAATCGTGTCGAATGCTTGTCCCAGGGGAATTTCCCACTGTCGACTATCACACCCCCGATTGTCGTGCCGTGGCCGCCGATCCATTTTGTCGCTGAGTGTACGACGATGTCGGCGCCGTGGTCGATGGGGCGCACGAAGAAGCCGCCGGCGCCGAAGGTGTTGTCTACCACGACGGGAATGCCGGCTTCGTGTGCGACGGCGACGATGGCTTCGAAGTCCGGCACGTTGTAGCGCGGGTTGCCGATGGACTCGAGGTAGATTGCTTTCGTCTTGTCGTCGATGGCGGCTTTGAAGTCTTCGGGCTTGTCGCCGTTGACGAACTTGGTCTGGATGCCTAGACGCGGGAAGAAGACTTTGAACTGGTTGTATGTGCCGCCATAGAGGTTGGTGGTGGAGATGATGTTGTCGCCGGCGTGGGCTAGGGCGCTGATGGCGATGAACTGGGCGGCCTGGCCAGATGATGTAGCGAGCGCTGCAACACCGCCCTCTAATGCTGCGATTCGCTGTTCAAACGTGCTGACCGTGGGATTGCCGATTCTGCTGTATATGTTGCCGAACTCCTTGAGGCCGAACAGCCTTGCGGCGTGGGCAGAGTCATTGAAGGTGAAGGACTGATGGAGTCAGGTCTGTCTCGAAACGCCATGTACAGAAGTGGATAGGGTACCGTGGTTGCGTATATGGGCACAGCGCGTGAATTCGTTGTTGGGTCTGGGACTTGACCTAGAAATAGTCGTTAGCAGCGTACAGTTGGAGAGCTGAAGAGCATACCGGCGTGCAATTGCAGCGTCTCAAAGTTCTTGGAGAGCTCCTCAGCCATGACGAGCGATGAGCACAGCTAAAAGAATAGAGAGGGTATCAAGCAAAGTGGAAAAAAGGGCCTAGGAAGCAATCTAGAAAAGCAGTCTTCAGTCACGTCATACACTGTTCAAATCCCACAGATTCTGTATCTCACCGTCACGCCTCGTGGGGCTCTGCGATATTTATACAGCTCCACTGCATCCCGCTCGCACACGTTCGCCCACACCACCACGGTGCCTTATTTCGCGAGTACATACTGCTAACCCAATTGCTACAAACCCAACAGAAGACTGCTGTCAGGCGTGCCGCTTGGGGGCATGATTGGAGTACAGCCGATCGCGTCATCTTCAGAGGGGCAGCCTTACCCCGCGCCCTGTAAACAAACGGACTAGGTGGGGACTAGGGTCTGGTTGGCGTTAGTCCAGACACCTCCCGCACGTCCTGAGTGGTTGTGAAGATGTCGTGTATTGATGGTGTAATGGCGTTTGTGGTGGTCACAGAGGCCGTCAGATAATAGAAGCGCTTCTTCAGCGCAAGCACACGTCGAGAGCCATTGAATGTGAACAAGTAGTTGATCTGCTTCAAGCACCTCTACTGCTGATACGACTATGTGTGTACTGAGATACAAGCGTGCATCGTTAGATAGATGGCATCGGACAAGACCATCTACAATCCCTCAATATGATCCAGCAAGTGTTGCAGACAGCCGTCCCGGTCTTAGCAAAAGTCCACCGGCGCATGGTGGGACATGTGATAAGCATGCAAGCATGATAAGATAGTGCCGTGCAGCGCCGAGCTCGTCGTGTACTGAGCTCGATTTCCATGACCAATAACAAAACATGCAGAAAGAGAATGCCTTAGGAAAAGCGGCAGATTTGCCTTCGCAGGTAATGTGTGTACGTGAGGTAGCATGGTGCAGACTGGACCGCCCACAATGCCATGAGCTCAGCAATCATCCAGGAAACAGTAGCAGCGAAATATATAAAAGGAAATGTCGCGAGATTGCACGTATGTTGCTCTCGGGTATATCGATATTGAACGAGACAAAAGCCAAATGACGCCAAACACCAATACTCCAAAGTGCAGTTGCGCGCAATAAATCGAAGAAAGGCCCATGGGCTCGAGAAAACAAGGTCGAATCTAGACGTTCACCTCTGGAACGTGACGCTGACGTTGTGTGCCGTCTGCGCGTCGGTAGCTCATAGCAGCTCGGTCCATTGGCTCCTCCATGTCCGACTCGTCGTAGGTGTAGCCCGGTCCAGACTGGACAGGTCGCGCACCTTGCGTCATGCGCTGCGTGATGTGGCCTTGGTCGAAGGTGCTGGAGAAGGACCGCTTCTGCCCGGTACCAGCCATGGGCGGAAGGTTCGCGGCAGGGTAGTTGTGCATAGCGTAGTTGGAGTTGGTGGCGTCGGAGTTGGCGGACATGGCGTTCATGGGTGAGTTGTACGAAGGCGAGGCAGGTTCCAGCTTGTCTGCGCCAATGGGTGGTTGCAGCGTTTTGAGGGTAGGCAGAGCGTGGTTGTGCGGGTGCATACTGCTGGGACCAGACATGGAGGCAGCGCGCGCAGGTGTTTGCATTGGCTGCAGAGGCTGGCTGAGGGACTGCGAGCGTTGCTGGTACGGGTCTACCGGGCTGTAGGGAGACAGGAGCGGCTGTTGGCTTGATGGTGCGTATTGCTGGGTCGACTGAGGCATGGACGGCCTGCGGTAGTCGATGGGTTGATGGTGGGCGGCGGGCTGTTCCTGGCGGGGATCGTAGTGCGAAGGCTGCTGGTGATGGCTCGGGTATCCGTAGGACTGGTTCATTGGCATCGAGGTGTGGGTCTGGTAGCCGTTGTAGGCAGGCTGGGGCTGGTGCTGGGGTTGCTGCTGGGGCGGCTGCGAGTACGAGGGTTGAGGGGGCTGCATCATGTGGCTTGGTGGTGGAGGGGTATACTGCGGTTGCTGCTGGTACTGAGGCTGATATTGGGGCTGGGATGGTAGGTGAGAGTAGCCGTTCGCCTGAGGGGGAGGCATCTGCTGGTAGTTTGTGCTTGGTTGCTGGTAGGCCTGTGCCTGTGCCATATCCTCCATGCTGGGGCGGCGAGGAGGAGCCAGCGAAGCGTTGCTGGCGTTGGACATGGAGCGAGGACGTTCGTCCATGGGGGCGCCAGGGGCTGGCATGCCGGGCTGTTGGCCATAGGTTTCGGGGGTTGGGGTGCGTCGTGTTGGTTGTCCATAGTCGTTGTCGTCGTCGTAGTTCTCCCAGTCCTTGGTACTCTTGTTCTCGCGACGCCTCATCCTCACATCACGGCGTATGCGGACACGGCAGCCTTGCTCGGCGACCATGCGGCTGAGGGCCGTGCTCTCGGACAGTCCTGGGAACTTCTTGGCGGAGAAGACGGTGAAGGGGGCCGACTTGACCTCGCAGCGATTGGTGACGAAACGGTTACCGTCGTGGATGACGTTTGGGTCGTCTGGGTCGAGGTCCTTGACTTCGCTGAGGTTCTCCAGCAGGGCGAAGCTGAGGCGGTACTTGCCCTCGTGACGGACGGAAAGGTCAGGGAAGATGAAGTAGCCAGCAGGCGTGGGGCGGTCGAGATAGGCCATACCGGCGACGGGGGTGCCTGTGAGGACGGGGGAGCTGGAGATGGAGGGGGCGGCGCGGCCTGCAGCCAGGGGACGGGCATTCTCGAGGCTGGCGTGCAGGAAGAAGTTTGCGTTGTAGGCAAAGGTGACGTCCTGGTCGTTTTCGAAGATGCGCAGCTCGACAATGGGCGGGGGGTCCACCGGACGGCGGTCAGCGCTCGACTTGGCGCCGCTGCCACAGGCACGGGCGCGCTCGGGCTGCTGAATCACCTGCAGATCGTAACGGATGCGCCGGCCGTCCTTGGTCTGGCGATGCGACGTGTTTTTGGTCTCATTGGAGACGGGAATGACAGAGAGAGACATTGTGGGGGGATGCGATGGCTGGGATGGGGTTAGTGGCGGCGTGGAGGGGAGGTGGAGTGGGTGAGGGTGCCAGTGGAGGTGGAGTGGGTGTGAGGATGCCAGTGGAGGTGGAGTGGGCGTGAGGGTGCCAGTGGAGGTGGAGTGGGCGTGAGGGTGCCAGTGGAGGTGGAGTGGGCGTGAGGGTGCAAGTGGAGGTGCAGTGGAGGTGCAGTGGACGCGTTCCCAGGGTGCGAGACGTCAGGGACTGGCACGCACCAAGAAGGCAGGACCAGGAGGAAGGTTCGACAGGCCTACACTTACGTCGCTGACCACAGGCTTGGAACTTGACGAGGAAACGAGGAACACAATCTGTCAGAACCTCGACCACGGAACAATGAGGTCTGGAAGGGTCAGCGTCGTCGTTTGCAGCGCAGCAGCCTCGTGAGCGTGCCAGGAACAGCGTCCGCAGCCGTGGCTCTGCAGCCCAGGCGTTTGGGCATTCCAGCGTCACGGGCGATGCACGGTGGAAAAACACTCGGTACCAGGAGAAACACGTACATGTGGGAAGAAACAAACCAGTTGGAAGCAATGCGCAGGCAGTGCTGGAGTCGGCGAAGATAGGACAGAATGGTTGACGTGGTTGACGTGGTTGACGTGGTTGACGTGGTTGACGTGGTTGACGTGGTTGACGTGGTTGACGTGGTTGACGTGGTTGACGTGGTTGACGTGGTTGACGTGGTGGAAGTGGTGGAAGTGGTGGAAGTGGTTGACGTGGTGGAAGTGGTGGAAGTGGTGGAAGTGGTGGAAGTGGTGGAAGTGGTGGAAGTGGTGGAAGTGGTGGAAGTGGTGGAAGTGGTGTCGAGTTGGAGTAGTGCAGCAGCAGAGGCAGTGCAGGGAGGATGGGAGGGTGCGAGACGACAATTGGGTGCAACGGACGCGCTGGAGAGTGCGAGGGTGTCGCTGCGGTCGCTCTCCCGTGGAGGTTGCGGTGTCGTGGGCGAGAGAGGCAGCAGAGGTGACGAGGACGAGGACGAGAAAGCAGAATGCAGGCTCGGAGAGGAGCGAGTGCAGCGTGCCGAGTGCTGGGTGCTGGGTGCTGGGTGCTGAGCGCTGAACGCTGAACACTGAACGCTGAACGCTGAAGGCTGAATGCTGATGAAGGCTGAATAATGCTGAGTGGGCCGGCGACACGGCTGGCTGGGACCTGGACGGGCACAACGGGCTAGCCACCGACCCTCTCCATCTTTAGCCGACCCGCTCCTTTGTTCAGGTCAAAGAGAGCAGGGCCCAGCACCCAGCACCCACAAAACACCCAAACCATTCACGGCCTGGTTAGCGCCCCATGGCCAATGATGGCTGAAGCCTGGAGCCCACCCAGCGCTGCAAGGCCTGCGACATGCATGCGCCATCCGAGAAGGATGGGAGCTGCCTCGCCTCCAGCTGCTGCTGCTGCTGCTGCTGCTCTGCACCGATGTCCATGTATCACGCATCTCGCGCCGCATCTCATCGCCGGCCATGGCTGCCCGAGATGCAAGCTGCCAGCGTGCGGCATGGACATGGACGTGTCGCACCACCGCTGAGCCGGGCGGCGGGCGGCGGGCACACTGCGGGACGCGAGACGAACCTGACGAAAGCTCCGGAACTCTCCAGCGCTCCATTCTTGAAGCTTTGCCTAGACCAGGCCTGGCTCCTCGCACCTTCGTCACTACAATAATACAACAATCAGTAGTCAGTAGTCACTACATCAGTAGCTACCAACTACTGCACGCTGCACCCTCAACGCTCAAGCCTGACCATGTGCGTGTCCATACTATCATCTAGCCTCTGCTCGTGCCTCACCACCTCTCACTCGTCTCTCACGGCCTCCCTCCCTCCCACCTGTCACCGCAGCTTCCTGCTGCCTGCTCCCAGTGGCCGTGTGCCCGCCTCACACCGTCTCTGCGTCGGCGGACCATGGCACAAACCTGCCAGGCTTGCCTGTTGTGCAACGGTGCAACCCAAAGCCCGCAGCCAGCCCACACACGGCAGCAATCATGGCCTGATCTCGGGCACGGAACGCACCACACGGAACGCTATTGTACTACAATACTAAATCCAACATGGCACACGGCCATCTGCAATCTGCCTCACCCTCTCCGGCACGGAAACCGCTGCTTCCTTCCCTACAACCGCTGTTACTTCCCTACAACCGCTGTTACTTCCCTGCAGCCGCTGTTCCTTCCCTGCAACCGCTGCTGTCAGCTGCCCCCATTGGGACCCAATAGCCGTTCGTGAGCCCTGCAATGCTCCCAGCTGCCGAGCTTGGACCGCCCAAAGCCCACGTCCCAACCGATCGCCATGGCTCCGACTTCCCTGCCGCCCTTGACCTGGAAGCGCAAGTGGATCCCCCCGTCCACCGCCCCCTCTTTGATTGGACGAGCGCTATGCCGGATGCCCCCATCCACTCCGCACCAAGCAGACGGAGCGCGCAATTTCCCGCCCAACGATTCGTGTGCGGATCAGCCCGCTGCCCAACACGAATCGTGTCTTGGATGAAGGTCCGACTGCTGCTCGCACTCCCTGTTGCACGGTTGGGAGTGTACGTTGTCGCTGCATCTTTGAACAGAGTCTGCACCTTGAACTGCAGTTCCCCACTTGCCAGCTTACCAACCGAAAGCGGGGCATTACATCATTCCCTGACCGTTGCCCGCTCCGCTGCCCGCTTCGCTGTTAGTCTAGTAGAATCAATGCTGAACAGGCTCAATACTTGCAAGTATTAATCGCTCCAGGTTCTGACCACGCCGCAGAAGAACAGCTCCGTACCATGGAATCTCGAATCCAGGGCCCAATCCCAAGGGTCCTAACGTGGAGGCGCTGAAGATACTCTCCGGGCCGCGAAAGACACATCGACTCCGTCTCCGAGACACTGCCTTAGCATCCGAACAAAACAAACTCCAAAACCCACGATATTGCAGCCGATAACCCACCATCATACCATCAGCTTCTCCAGACAACCACCACCACTTGATCATCTATCTGTACACAGTCGTTCCGCCTCCAGCCCAAACCATCACCAGTGGAGTACCAATCGATCACAGTGTAGCATCAACACGGCGCACCTCCCACTGAGACAACTGCAACCTCCTCCACAAGCCACACCCCAAGCCCTCGGATGCGATAGCCACTGCGCCCAATGTAGACCGACGTGCACCCAAACCAACGCCGTTTCGGCACACGCATTGCACGTGGAAAGGACGCCTGCAAGCCACCCACGCTCTGCCTGTATCCGTGTATCAGTGTGGTCTGACACTCGTACACGGCCCCGTCTCACATTGACTCGCTCTGCAGCACAGCGAACGGGGCGTTGTGAACGCGAGGTGCCGGCGTGCGCCATCCTGCACCGCGGGCGCGAAAAGAAGGTAATTGCATGGAGAGTAGACGTCAGCAGCCACCCATCCCATCACTTTCATCGCGGGGTTTGCGTTCCCTGTCTGGGTACGCAGCTGTATCTAAACCTCCCTTGCTTACCGCCATTCCCTTGTGGCAAGCTGGCGCGAGCTAACTCCCATCACCCCCCGAACGACTCGCTTCCGCTCCTGCAGCCTAGCATACACGATGCTGTAAGGCAACTCTCGCCATCGGTGGTATTCCCCTTTTCACCGCTCTCAACTACTGCACTGACACACACGGTCTTTGATCACTGTGTGGAGTGCGTAGGTATGTTACTTCACAACGTCTTTCAGTTTCCACGACGCAGTGCAGTGGATGGGCTGTTTGTGTTGATGCGGGGGGTAGTGTAGGGATAATGTAGTGTTTGTGTATGATAGCAAACATGATATGTGAATTATTTCCATCTATTCATCTATTCATCTATCCATTCATCCACCACACTTTTAATAAGGAATAAAAAATGCTCTTCTCGATATTCACAGCTATCCCCTGTCTTCAACCCCTAACTTACTTCTTCACTGCCTCCTCTACCTCCCACTCCTCCTCCTACTCCTCCCCCCTATCTACTTCACCCTCTACTTCACCCTCTACTTCACCCTCTACTTCACCCTCTACTTCACCCTCTACTTCACCCTCTACTTCACCCTCTACTTCACCCTCTACTTCACCCTCTACTTCACCCTCTACTTCACCCTCTACTTCACCCTCTACTTCACCCTCTACTTCACCCTCTACTTCACCCTCTACTTCACCCTCTACTTCACCCTCTACTTCTACTTCACCCTCTTCTTCCTCCTCTACCTCCCACTCCTCTTCACCCTCTACTTCCCACTCCTCTACTTCCACCTCCCACCCACCAACCCATCTATCCACGCTCCCCTACTCCTCCTGGCAACCTCCTACCTGTTCGCGGAAGTGTTCTGCGCCGTGTTCGCATCGCTCGTGAGTTGTGGGGGGAGGGGGGGGGGGGGTGTGAGTTGGGGTGTGAGTGAGTGGAGAAGGGTAAAGAGTAGGGTGGGGGTAAGAGTAAAGGTAAAGGTAAGGGTGGTAGTGGGGATAAGCGACGTGTAGGGTAGAAGGGGGGAAGGGGGAAGATGGAAGATAGAAGGTAGGGTAGAGGGAATGTGAGTGTATACAGAGAAATGTTTATAGTATAGAGAAGTTGTGGTTCTACTTATACTTCTCCCTCTATATTTCGTGGTGATGAAGATGAAGATTGACGTTAATACTGACGTTAATAGTAAAATTAATATTGAAATTGAAATGACATTGACATACACACACCAACTAAACTACCACCTGTCCATCTCCCCAGCTCTAAACAAACCCATGCTCGACCCTCTATCACCATCAACCCCGTTTCCAGCCCTGTCCCTCGTCCCCCGTCTTGATGAGGACCGCAGAATCCGACTCCCCGTCTGACGGCGAGAGCGCGATACCGCCATCCTCGGAGTCGGTGTCATACGCGTCGTGGACTACGACATCACCGCCGCTGGTCTGTCTCTCCTCTTTCTTTTTCGCAGCAGTCGTATCCTGCGGTTCGCGAATAGGCAGTGCACTTGCGCTGCCGCCAACTTGGTCGTGCACCGTAGTCTCCTTCTTGCCCTGCTGGTCTCTGTACGTTTCCCTAAACTCGGGACGGAACGTCTCGCCTCCTAGTCGTTGGAGGTCTTCGTGTGCTCGCACGGCCATCTGCTTGTCGTCTTGCGCTATGTGGGCTGCGAAGTTGCTCCAGCCACCCGTGGTACGAGGTGAAGCGGCTGCTGGCTCAGTTGCTGGGTTTGGCTGTGCCTTGCTGCGATCCAGAGACGAGGTGGAGTCGCTTTTGGTCCGTTTTGAAGGTGGAGATGGCGATGTGGAGTTCGTCATGATGCGGCGATGAACACGAGGCTTGCTTGGCCTACTGCTGTATCAGCGTCAGCGCTGGATGGTAGAGATCGTCTACGAAGCTCATGCTTACGTTGCTTGCCCAGGGAACTGGGTCGGCTCTTCTTTCAGGTCTGAGAAGACGTGAATGCTGGGTATGTGGTCAAGGGAGACATGCTCTTCCCCTAGGTTGTTCTTTTCTAGGCTTGTTTGTGTCGCCTGTCTGCCATCCTTCCGAAAACAATCTGCGTCAAACGCCTTCTGCTCGTCTGCTGGCAATTGAATGCCTTCGCATAGCTCTTTCAGATGGCTCATAGGTACATGTTGCTTGTGTGAGCCTAGCGTCTCTTTGTCTAGTATTCGTGTGTAGTATCCTGGCACACTGGTGTTGCGCGAAGAGTGAGCTCTGCTAGTCGGCCCCGAATGCACTTCTTGTATGGTTGTTTGTAAAACACCATCCGAGTTGACACTATGTTCAAAGAGCTGCATAGCTTTCGGCAACACAGACTGTCTCGAGGGAGAGCCATCATAAACAGTTAGGATTGCTGGTTCCCACGACCGCTCTGATGCTCGACCACGGCCTTCTCGAGGAGACTTGTCTTGCTGTTGACTATGCTCTCCATGGCCGCGAGCGGAAAAAAGAGACGAGGTTGGACTGATATGTTCTGACCGGCGCTCCCCACTGTGATTGCTTACATACTTACCTCTATCAACAGCAGGACGAGAGCGCGTCGCACGGAGTGGGTGGTCTTTTGGTGGAGAAACTGCAAACCCAAACCCGTATTGCTCGTCCCACTGCAAATACTCGTCCTCTCTGCGACCTCGGTACGGTCGAGCGCGTGGGATGCTGGGTTCTGGCGAGTAGCGCACTAGGGCAGTCTTGGACCTCTCGTCGACATCAATGACGTTGCTGTAGGATGGTCGATTCTTAGATGCTGGGTCCGCGGCCGCCTTCTGCTTTGCGTATGGTGGCCGATCTGAGATATCGTATTCCTTAGTAAGCGGTTCATATGCACCATAGAACGCTTTGTGTAAGCCCGATCGCGGCCCGGTATACGTCGGCTGGTAGTTATTATGCGATTCTGTTGGCTTGTGGGCGACCTGTACCTGGGAGTTATTCGAATTCAGATCGAACGGTACACCAGCTGAGCTCAAGTAGCTGTTGTGCACCGCACTGTTGTCTTGAGTTAGGTTCGAGTTCATCTGCTGCCCTGGCCACCCAATCTGATACCCCTGCCAAGTGTACTGCGGTTGTGCTTGCTGTGCTTGCCAGTACCCGTGGGCACCACCACCCTGGGACTCATTCAAAGGGTAGCCATGAGGCCAGCTTGTGAATGACATCTGCCATTGTCCCATCACGAAAGGCGGATAGTAGTAGTTCGGCGCTGGCCAAGGCGGCAATGAACTTGTTGCTGGCTGTGGAATTCTGTATCTGAAATTGTAAGTAGCCAGTCACACACCTCGCAGGATAGAACCTACCCAGTCTGTTGATCAGACTCATTGCCGTATGCATTGACATAAGGCAACGCCTCCATATATCGCTGTGGGGTTTGCACGGTACGAAAGCTCCTCTGAGCGGCTGGCTCCAAGCAAGCATACTGAGGATACTGCGGCTGTAGATTCGATAACTGCTGCGGTTGGTACGAATCGTGTGGCTGTTGTTGCGTGCGCAACTGGTCAGACTGTTGAAGAGCTGCATCCCGCTGCTCGAGCTGGTCGTGCTTGTTCCCGTCCATGGGCGCGGCTTCAACGAGGTGAGAATAACTCCGTGCGAGGGAAGCCCATAGGGTCTGAGCAAAAGACGTGTTGGCGGGCTTGGCAGAATCGCTGGTAGCGGTGAGATGTGAAGGTGAAGACGGGTTAGGGATTTGTTAGGCCTCGATTGGGGTGGGGGGCTAGAGCACTCGAATCGAAACGCACTTGCCAACACGGCACTGAGATGGAGGAATTATCGCATGCAAGTGAATGGAGAGTTATAGAAGCTTCATTTGACTGGTATAGCTGAAGGCAAAAAGTTAGATCAACTGCGAAAGCGATAAATTGAATAGCTAACAGTACACAAAGTCGTTTGCGTCCCTTGCATTTGGTTCGTCTACTTCTCCATATAAGAAGATCAACTATCCAGGCGGCACCACGAGGAGGCGCAAGGGTCCGACTTCTACCGCCCGTCCAACTCTTGCGGTCTTCCAGCACTTTCATGCCCGACCCGTTTTCTCCAGACAGATTCAAGCACCTGCCCCGCTATTACCGACAACCACAGAAGCGAAGAGCCACGATTTTGGGCGTTTACACGCACTTGAGCCAACAAATAGACTGGAACAGTCAGAAGGTGTTACGAATCGAAGGACAAGAAGTGGGATCGAAGTATCGAGAGCCCGGGAAGCGCCGCTTAGGTGAAACCTCCAAAACTCTCGAAATAGGACCGGAGGTTGCTTGCAAGCAACACTGCCAAGGACCATACGGCCTGTCAAAACCCACACCAGCAGCTCGAGAGTTGCAGCATGGACTTAATATCTGTTGGCATCTTCCACACGCTTCCTCCTGAAAAGGAGAACACTGGTGGCGGGCAATCCCTGCTGTGCAAGTTCCTCATTGACGATCGACGACGGACGGATGGACGGACGGGACGGAACGCGAGCGGATGCTCTAGCGAAGGGATTTGAAATCTGGACACAAAGCGTAACCTCGATGGAAATGTGGGCGAACCCAAAGGGACAAGTGGAACGTGCAGCGAAGGTGCCTGTGGACAAATTGCCATGGACCGTATGGTCTGTCAGAGTGACCTCCAAGAGGAACTGAACTTCGCAGGCATCTCCCACGCGCTTCCCTCTGAGAAGAGAGACACTGGTGGTGGGGACAAAGGTCCCTGTCGCGCAGGTTCTTCGTGCGGGATCGTCAATGGGCGAGCGCTGAGGCGGGACCTCGTCTCAAGCCAGAAGGAGCAGAACCGGACGCGAAGGCCCAGAGAAGTCAAGGCAAGACCACGGTGGAGGGGACACCCAGGGAATTATTGCAACAGGCCACAGGCCACTGACCTGAAGCACACACCTAGGAGCAAGGAGTGTCCGCCTTTCAATGAGCCGTGGACCAATCGGTCTATCAGAGCTTTGTGAAAAGACCCCATATCTCAGGCGTCTTCCACACACTCCTTTCTGAAAAGAGAGGCACTGGTGGTGGGGGCTGCCCCTGATCAGCGGGCTCCTCGCTCCCAAATGACGAAAAAACGCCAGGTGTGGACGAGCGACAGCCAGTGCTGCGACAACAGCATTGGCTGTCGATCGTGGTGATTCGAGCCGAGGACACGGTCAGCCAGGCTGAAGCACTCCAAGAAGGTTAGGGGTTAATTTCGAGGAGCGCTTCAGATCAGTAACCACGTAGTCTGCGACTCACGAGCGTGCCATCTCACCATCCTAGCTCTTGATGTGAGATCTTTCGGGTGAGTGACACAAACCATAACCCGTTGACCATGATGGCAAGATCGAAGCGGTCTCCTGTTATTGTTCAGCTGCCATCAGATGTTCCTAGCAAAGGTGGCTATGCGATCCTTCCAGCTTTACTGAAATCTAGCGTAGTGAAACGGCACCACTACTCGGGGCGTTATCGCAATGAGCTCTGCCATTGCTGGGTCCTGCAACAAGATAGCTCATGGAGTCTTGGCCACCGGCGTGTGAAGTGCAATGTTTCTTTCCCCGCTATTGCCTGGCCCGAGCATACAAGGCCTCCAGAGTCCCTACATGTTTATGGCCACAGCATCGAACAAGAGTGCTTCGCTGCAATGTTGCCAAGGGCACCAACGCCTGTCAGAGCTTTCGCTCCATATCTGCTGGCCTCTCTCACGCGGGCTGACCTGAAAAGGCCGCACTGGTGATGGGGTTGATAACCCTGCGAACGAAGGTCTTGCTCGAGCTGGGCGGTTTCGGGTCACTTTGTGACGGGACAGTACCATGTTGATGCATGCCAAAACGTGCGACGGCAATGATTACCAGCCATTTGGGGGTGGAAGCGGTAAAGGGGGGTGTTCGAGAGGTGACGGTGTAAAGAAAGATACAAAGTGCGCGTTGACCGCGAAAGAGGCGCCGCGTTACGCAAGAAGATGATCTGCAGTAAATGTGATGTAAAAAATGAGCTCTCCGCTTCAAGTCGTCCTGAAAGCAGGATCGCGTATCGAAGGTGAAGGAGAATCGTAGTTCCCAGTAAGAGGAAGAGTTGCGAGGTTGTAGAGAAATATCACTGAACAGGCGTTTTTTCGCCTTCCACTCTTGGTCAGGGTGGCCTGAAGAGCAGCACAAAGCTAGGTACCACAGTAAACAGCACCATACATCGTGGAAACATAGGGTGTGGGGTGATACCAAGTAGCGCTTCGGAGGAGCCGGGAACCAACCCTACTACGTCCGGCAATAACCACACGCCAGTAGAGTCTCGCACAAACGTGCTTGTCCCGTCGTCTCGTTCGTTGTTGTTACCTAGGGCGATCGGAGAAGACGTCGGTCGAAGGTGCCAGCGAGTCGCTGGCAAGGTACGATCCGATGGCCAGTCCGCTCGCCGAAGTTGTCTAGTCGCTAGTCGCTAATCACTAGTCGCTATCTCCCATCAGTTCGGCCAATTCTGCTTCCTCTTCGGCAGTCATCATGCCCTCCTTCTTCTCTAGCTCCTTCTCCTTTGTCTTACCGAGCTGCTCGTCTTCAGCTTCTTTGACTGCCTTGGCGAGCTCCTGCGCCTTGAGGCTCCACTGTCGAACTGTTGCGTCGATGCTCACACTGACGAGTCTCTGGCCGGGCAACAGGACCAGCCCAGTGACTTCCTCGAAATGACCGGAAAAGGTGTGATGTAATTTGCCGCTGCTCTTGTCCCATACGCGAACCTCTTCGTCTCTGCATGCTGTGGCGACCCAGCCTCCCTCCTCGTCGACAGCTACGTCGCGCACGAAGTCAGGATGTTCGAACGCCGAGTCTTGTTCCCAGCTTCTGCCCCTGGAGAGACACTTTGCGGTTTTATCCGCAGAGGCAGTCCAGAGGTCTCCATCTGAGTCGAAGTGCACAGCATCGATGCTCGTCTCATGTGCAATGATCGGCGAGGACTCCATCTCTGAGGCTGAAGCAAAGCCAATGGTCCAACGTCGTAACTCTCGGTCGCTGCCAGCACTGAAGACCGTTGCCGAGTCTTTGTTTAGCTCATAGTCTGTGAAGTCGAGTGCAAGCGCAAGAATCCCCCGTGTATGGCCTTTGAGCGTATGTAGCTTGTTGCCTGTGGCAGCGTCCCAAACGATGATGGTTGCGTCTGCCGAAGCAGAGACTAGAAGCTCCTTGTCTTGCAGACGGAAGGGCAAGACGGCCTTGACGAAGTCGCTGTGGCCTTGAAATCGCTTTGCCAGCTTCTGTGTGGACAGCGTCCATGACCAGACCGACTTGTCCCAACATCCAGCGTACACAGTATTGGATCTTGGTGAGACAGCAAGAGAGGTGAGAGGGGCAACGGGTCCAGTGAAGGTGGCAGATACCTTCTTAGTCTGAATCCAAGGACAGTCAGTGGGAGCTCAGCACAGTAGACGTGGGTGGGTAACGGGGGGCCTTGCGGCAGGGAATGGAGGTCTGACCGACTTCAAGATGGATCCGCTTCACGTTGCCGGCGGCCTCGGCGACGTATATCTGCTGCTCATCCTGCGGGTCGGGGACGACAGCGAGGATCTTGGAAGGGAGTCTGAACGGGGCGCCGCGGTCATTCTTCGACTTGGCGGCCTTGCGCGCTGTCTCGTTGAGCGCGGAGCTGTTGCTCGTTAGCGTTGGGCCTCCAGATGCCAGAGCGCGCGGCGTACGTGGTCTGAAAGTAGTGTCCTGGGTCGTCGGACCGCGACATGGTGTTATATAAGGGGACAGGGCGGGGCTGAGGGTGACGTGTGACTTGTCAGGTCAGCTGCCGGGCCTTGGGTTTGGGCGTCAGGGCGCGCTTGCATGTGCTCACCCCACTTGCCACGTGAGCCAATCGGGGTAGACCTGGGAGCTGGCTTCACCATCACAGGGACAAGGCATAGAGAGTGGATGCTAGCAATAATTTTGTATGTATTTCAAGATCCCTATGTATTAGTAGCAGTACGTTGCAAGAAGGCTAGTGCAAAACGCCGACGTCGCCGTGGAAATATCAATCCCAAAAGATACCGTCCTCTTATCTAGAGCTAGATAGCCCAGGTCTTCCATGCGAAACAAGTCATAAGTCATAAATAGGTCGTAAAGAGTGAGGCGCGCATCCTGGCACCCATCGCAACACTCGGGGTAGACGCCTTTTGCCTCGGGGGTATATGCCCAATATCCAAATGTGCAATGCAATCATGAAGTCGTAAGTATGGTGAAACGCGTCTACAGCAGCGTTCAGTTTCAGTTTTCAAAAGCGCCGGCCGACGCGCTCGCGGCGAACTCTCGGATCGCCCATCTCCACCCGCCGCGTTGCTCACCCGAGTCGCGGATGCCGCCGACCCAGCCTTCGACTCGGCGCCGCCAGACAGCTTCCTCTTCACGCTGCCTGCGGATGAAGCTGGGGCCAACGTCGAATTCCTCACCGACAAAGGTTGCGTCGTCGGCGTTGGTGGCGCCGCCTGCACCACCAGCAAAGTTGTTGCCGCCAACGACACTCTCGTTGTCCTTCAGGTCGTCGAGGCCAGCAAAGGGGTCTTCTTCTTCGTCTGCGTCCCCAACCGACATGGGTGACTGGGGGTTGGTCGAGTGTCGCGGGGCTTTGAGCCAAGTCATCTTCACGGGATCGAACACCATGCGGCCTTCGTACTGCACGCCTCGCGGAGCCGAGATTTGCGAGATCAGTGCCGGACGTGGTGGTGATGGCGCAGGCGCCGGTGCTGGTGGCATCTTCATTAGACGCGGCGCCGACATGTTCTTTTGTGCAGAGTGAATCGTGGATAGTAGTGTGTGCGACATGGACTGCGAGCGGTCGTGCGCTCGGCCGTGCGACATGCCTGGTGGCGCAAAAGTCGGTGTGCTTGCTGTGGTCAATGCGAGCGTGGTTGTGGAGTTGTTGGGCTGGGAGAAAGACACGAGAACATCTTCGTTGCCTTCCCAGCGCTGCATGGAGGGATTGTATACCATTCCTTTTTCGGCTGCCTCGGTGTTAGCGACAAGGTGAGAGGCGCAGTATACCAATCTTACTTTGTGTGTACGGCTGTGTCATCTGCCTGATCAGCTGTGGCTTCTGGCCTGAGCTCCTCTTGCGTTGAGAAGTCGGACTGGTGTGCGGGCTCCGAGCGGCGACCTGTGCTTGCCAGCTCATGGGTCGGGGCGTGGACGCAATAGGCCCTTCGCCTCGCGATCTTGTGCCTGCCAGACGCTGTTCACGGGCATTCCTACTAGCAGCAGTGTCTCGAGCGAATCGTGGCGTGTGGTCCGTCTTGGGCGGGCTCTTGGGCGTTTGGGGCAGCGGCGTAGTCATTCGGTCTGGCATGGGCAGACGGGAGGTGCTTGTCTGCGATCGGAGGGTCTTGGTGCTTGCGCTGTTCCGCGGCGTCTTCTCGTACTGCCTTTCCTTGGTGGCCGACGTGGGCAGGTCGTCGAACAGGTCGAGCTCGTGACCATCGCCAAAGTTCCTCTTCCGTTGAGGCTTTGTCAACTTCTTCGGCGGCGGCGGGTGGCGGCCCAGGGCTGATGAGGCCAGGTCGCGTCGTACTCCAGCTCGGCTAGGCGTCTCCATCTGGCCGGAGATGGACATGCGAGAGTGGGAGCGCATCGAGGGCGACAGGGGCCGGCGAGGGTCAGAGTCGCGGCGGAGGTGGCCTTGGGAGCTCCGCGTGGTGACATGGTGGGATTGAGCATTGGAGCCACCGGCAGGCAGGAAGGGCACACTCGAGCGTGGCGTTGGCTGCAAGTTTGCGTTGCGGAGCAGCGGCGCCGAGCGCTTTGCCTTGAGGTATTGCGCACTCGTGGTAGTGGGCATGGGTCGCGTGGTGCCATGCATGGAGGCGCCGGACTCGTAGACGGGCGTGAGCCTGGTACGAGCGGCCGTGGTGGTGAGCGGGCGAGGAATGCGGGAACCCGAGGGCTTGTCAGTGAAGGTGATGGAGGCGGTAGGTCGGGCGGCAGGAGGCGTTGCAGGCTTGGAGGCTGTTTTCTTGACTACGATGTTACGGTTTAGCGTGAGCTTCCTTGTGTCAAGGACCTCCCCTGCACCAAAGTCGAGGCCATCCATGAAGTCTTCCTCTTCGTCTGCCGGTCTCGGCGCGGGCTGGGGCGACGAGGCCGCCTCACTTTCGAGCGGCGGCGAGGTGATGGGGGTGACTGCAGGCGACTGGGGGAGGGATTGGGGCAGGGCCAGCGGAGGGAACGTCGCGGGCAGGTCGAAGTCTGCTTCAAAGTCATCTTCGGCGGGTTCGTGGTGGACGGGGTGCTCGGCAGGCGGGGGCACGTCCTCGTCGGCAGGGAGTCCAGGGGCGACGGCGGGTACGGATGTGGGGGGCAGGTCGCGCTGGGGCTGAAGCTGGAGCTGGAGCTGGAGATGGTGGTGGTGCTGATGCTGGTGGTGGTGGTGCTGATGCTGATGCTGATGCTGGTGGTGCTGCTGCTGGTTAGGGAACGGCGAGGGGGCCAGGGGCGGGTGCTCGGCGCCCAAAGACGGGTGCTCGGCGCCCAAAGACGGCTGCTCGGCGGCCTTGAGCTTGGTGAGGCGGGCGTTGAAGTCCAAGGGCTCCGTGGGCAGGATGAGGCCGGTCAGGTCGTCGTCCTCGCTCTCGAGCGTCATGCAGCTGCCCAGGCTGGGGCTCATGGCCGAGGCCGAAGAGCTGCGGCCACCGCGAGGGTCTCTCTTGGTGCCGGCAAAGCGGATGCCCAGGCTGCCCTCGCCCCAGTCGTCAAAGTCGTCGTGGTCGTCGGCGGGGGCACGGGGCACAGGGGCCTTGAGCTTCAGCTGGCCGCCGGCGGTCGTGTCCGGCAGCTCGAGGTCGTTGCCCCAGTCGTCGTCCAGGTCCATCTTCTTGCTGGTGCGCGGCTTCCCCAGACGCTTGATGCTGCCGCCCAGCAGGGCCGAGGCGGGGACGCTCGTGGGGATGGGGATGCCGGCCTGCTTGGCGGAGAAGATGGCCTTGTGGGTGGACAGGTCGTCGTCCGGGGTCAGCAGGACCTGCCAGTCGTCGTCGCCCGTGTTGGACTCGGAGCGCACGCTCAGGCGCGACGACAGCGAGTGGACCGTCGAGTTCTTGAACAGCAGGCCGTCGCCGTCCTCGAAGTCGGCGTCGTCCCAGTTCTCGATGCCCGAGACCATGCTGTTCATCGAGGCGATCCGCCCCGCAAAGCTGCGGTTCGGAGCAGCCATGGCAGAGTGGGTCGGCAGATGGCGACGAGGGCGAGGGCGAGGGCGAGGTCGATTGTGGTGTAGTAGGGCAGGTTGGGAGCGCGCCGACGAGGTTGGTGGGTGTGCTGGGCTGCCGTTGGTTGTTGCTGCAGGGTGCGTAAGCGAGCAGCAGAAGGCAGCGGCAGCGAACGCAGAAGCAGACAAGGCAGCGAACTCAGGGCCCTGGCCGGCCATGGCCACGGACGAGGGTCCGCCTGCGCGAGGCCCACGCTGCGGCCAGAAAACGGGCAAGCTTGACGCGTCCAATGCAGCGACCCCTGTCTGCAGTCACACCGCGTGCCCAAACAAAGTAACAAAGGAGCCAAGAGTGGGCAGGACACGATGAACCCACGCTGAACGCACACTGAACCCACGCTGAACGCACACTGAACCCACGCTGAACCCACGGCGAACGATGATGCGAGTAGAACGTCTCCCCACACAAAAAGCGGGCGTGCATGAATATACATAGTATTACCTACTATACACACATCAACACCCCCGCTGCTGCCAAACACGCCTGGACGCCCACTAGACGTCTCGTGTGCCTGGCATGCAGCAACCAGGCAGCACCAGGCAGCACCAGGCAGCACCAGGCAGCACCAGGCAGTCCTCTCACACCTCACGTAAATAGCTACCTCTACACAGCGGCCATTGCTGTTTCAATAAAGCCTACGCCCACGTGAAACAGCCGCCTCGCCTGCCTGCATTGCTCTGCTAACGACTCCAGGGTCGTCCAGCACTCG
Organism: Ascochyta lentis; assembly: GCA_004011705.1. Classification (NCBI taxonomy): domain Eukaryota; kingdom Fungi; phylum Ascomycota; class Dothideomycetes; order Pleosporales; family Didymellaceae; genus Ascochyta; species Ascochyta lentis. Next base: position 508,609 of record RZGK01000002.1, read on the forward strand.
CCGACAGGGACCATCCTTAGCCTGCTGCTACACTCGCCTCCACGCCACCACTTGAGCATCATCTGCGCTTCACCTTTTGCGCCTAACGTGCTGGAAACGCTGCGACCGACTTTGTGTTTGGAAACGCTGCGCAGTGTGTGTCGCAGCAATCGAGCAAGCAGACAAACAAACAAACAAAACAAGTAAACAACACTAGGCGCAGGCTACCAACCCCAGCACCATGCATCGCCACATCGTGCCCGTCGAGCCGGCTAGCGGGCGCGGCGAGATTGTCGTCATCGAGGTGCAGCAGCACGGCGCGCACCAACTCGACGTCCGCCTGGTAGCATGTGAAGGAGAGAGCCCGTATGTAGTGAACAGTAAGGGTGACCCTGACCTCCACCACGGTTGCCACGCTGACACGGCTGCAGTCAAACAAAGCGAGCTTCCCACATGGCAACACAAGTTCAAGGGCACCAATGCAGAGTGGGAGGCCGTCTTGGCCCACTTCCTCCTGCAGAAGCAGTTGGCTCCAGACCAAGCCAATGTATGGAATGGTGTCCGCATGGTCTACACCTTGAACAAGCACGATCTGCAAGTCTCGATTCGGCAAGACGTCCAAGGCATAAAAGTAAGATAGCAAACACGCGCCACAACCCCTTCTAACCTGAGCAGGTAACTTTGGGTGAGATCGTGTTGCCCAAGGACGACGAGTTTGAGTTCAATCCGTTCGAGTGGGCGCAAGCATCAGCCCAGGCGCATTCGCAAACACTGCAAGAGCTGGCGCAGGTAAAAACACGCATCGACAGCGAGAAGGATACCATCGCCGAGCTCCATGCCCAGCTGGATGACTTTATCAAAACGAAAAACGAGGCTGAGACAGCCATGCTGCAGCAGTTCATGGAGCTGCTCAACGAGAAGAAGAGGAAGATCCGAGACCAGAGCCGTCTCCTAGCTGGCGCCAAGGTCGACAAGTCTACGGGTAAGCATATCACTGCGCTGCGACTACCACTAGCTAACGCGTTGCTTCGTAGCGCTCGCCATACAGTCAGCCAGGACGGAGACCCCGCGCAAAGCAGGTCCGTCACGCAGCTCGAAGCGCAAAGCGCCTGCGAGAGCAGCCAAAGTAGTGCATGAACAGGACTCTGATAGCGACCAGATGGAAATCGAGGAGGCCAAGACGGAGGAGCAGCATGACGACGAAGACGTTTCTCGGCCTGCTACGCCAGATCGTGGGTCTGATGTTGAAACCGAGTCTGAGGATGATGCTTCTGACAGCGGTTTAAGGGTGACGGCCGAGTCAACATCAACGGTCGCACAGCCTACAGGCGAAGCTGCCCCGTTGCGTGACGGGCCGCCACCGCCGCGCGCTCTCCCTTTTGGCAGAGCAGGCACACGAAGCCAAGGTCTGGCGAAGAGAGCACCGGCGCCGCTGCCAACGAGTGATGATGACGACGATGATGATGATGAGACAGAGGAAGAGGAGCTGTGAGTAGCAGAAGGTTGCATGCACGCTCGGGAGTCGAGTCTCAAACCTTGCTTCTGCGCCTAACCCCAAGTCCTGGTCAACGGGATCAAGGTTTCCGTTTCGAAGCTTGGTCGTGCGACACGGAGGAGATGACGCGCAGCTGAAATGGTTCGGAACCTTGAACCGTGGTGGAGGACAGATGCCATAGCAACGCACCTGTACCAGATGGTGGAAGGGCAGCCATGACCTGGACGGTAGCAGCCATGACGTGCCAGCTACGACGGACGCCCGTGTCCAGGCTGAAGGGAGCACATGTCACGGGGCTCCTGTAATGGATTTTTCTTCAGCAACTGAACTGATTTCATTCCTCGGTGGGTATAAGGGAATAGCGTGTAGTGGGTATGGTAGCATTGCGCGTTCTTGGTTCCCCTTTGGCGGTTGGCGGAGGTTCGTCGCAGCATTGCATCACGACAGGCGGGAAGATGGCCATTAGCGCAGATCTCCGCTCGGGACGTGCCTCTGGCCAAACGGGCCGGCTTGGACACGGACAGCGATGGACAGGCAGTAGATAGAGTACATGGAGAACAAGGCAAGCAGCCATGCCAACGACACATGGACTGCAGACGGCAGACGGCAGACGGCAGACGGCAGACGGCAGACGGCAAACGGCAGACTGCAGTGCTCTGCAAACGTGACTAGACGACTGACGTGTGCTGGGTTCGCGACGACGAGGTGAGACAGGTCAGCAGCTGGTTGGTGAGGGCGGGTCTCGCTCGGGCAGCCCATATTATTGGCTGCAGGCGAGCCATCTGTCGGCCGGCCCACCTCATCATGCTCGTGCCAAGCGGTCACCATCCCAAGGAAAGCGTGCAGCCCGTCGCCTACGTCGCCCACGTCGCAAACCGCTCTGACACCGCTCTCCTCGTTGGAACCCGGGCTCTCTGGAATCGCGTCGCGCACACGTGCTGGCCTGCGTCTAGGCCATGGTTGGCTTCTGCTCCCGCGCTATCAGCTACACAGCGCATCGGAGGCTGAGGTAGCACTCACTTGTTCTCCGGCACCGTATGCACACACGCCTGCCCTCTGCGCGCCGCCGCCTACCCGCAGCTACTCTCCCCTACTGACACGCGCTGCAGCGCCCCATTGTGCCTCCTGGCTTGCGCCCGCCCGCCCGTATCTGCCATCCTTCACCGCGCACCCACCCCAGTCGAGCCCCCACATCTGCCATCCTGCACCGCGCATCCACCCCAGCCGAGCCCCCACCTCCACCGCCCGCCCATGAACCGCGCCTTGCCAAACGTCACCTCACGCCGCGCACCCTCGCCGCGACGGCCCTTGTCTTGCACACGAAGCACTCCGCTAGCCACAACCGCCCTCTCCCGCCATGTCAGGCCCCGAGCCGCCTGACGCGCCGACGACGCGATCGCTGAAGCGCAGCCACTTTTCCAAGGACGACCAGGACGAATTGGAAGAGCTGGACAACATCTTCAAGCGCACAAAGACCGTCGTGCCCCCGAACCCCTACATCCTGTCAACCCCGTCCATGGACCCGTACCGCTATCACTCTCAGCAAGAAGCCAATGCCTGGATGTTGGGGCGCTTGTGGCGCCATGACGAGGAGCATATGCAGTACAGGACCTACCTCTACCGCGAGCCCTGCCAGGACTGCTTCGAGCTGCAGGCGGGAGAGGACGACGAGCCAGAGCCAGAGCCACAGCCCGAGCGCCCCAGGTCGCAAGCATCGCAAACCTCCAACACCGTCAGCCAAGCGCCCAAGAAGAAGATCAGCCTGTCTGCCTATAAGAACAAGCAGGCCAACGGCGTCCTCACACCAACACCCGGCTCCAAGCTAGCCTCACCCAGCTCACTACCGTCGAAACCTCCACCAGCGCACACGAATGGCGTCAAGAAGACGGAGAAGCCACCACACGCCGCGCAGAAGACGGCAGAGGCAAAATCCCAGAAACCGTATGTCAATGCAATTGCGTTGAATGGCAGAGCTAACACGACACAGATCCACTACCGAAGTCCACACTGAACGCAAACCGCAAAAAGACAGCCAACGGAGCAACCACTCTCAACTACCGCCACGCCCTCCAGCTCCGCCTACCAAGCACATGGATGCCGAGGACTCGAGATCCATCGACAAATCCAGCCCTTCCAACTCGACGCCCCACGGTCTGCCGCCAATGCTGTCGCCAGTACACGAGCCTCTGAGCAACCCATACGGACTGCCCAGTATTCTGTCGCCCACCCTACCTTCCGCTATACAGGCAGAGCTGGACAGACTGGAGCAGCAACGGTCACGAGCAGTCTCAAGCGCGTCGGCCTCTTCGACAGAACCAAAGAGTCAGACTCTATCCGTACCAAAAGACAAGGAGCGACCGCAGCTTGCCGGCAAGACTGTCAAGACGGAACAACGCATACGATCAGTATCCGTGAGCGGAAAATCGCCGTACATGGCTCCCCCCGCCACCGCGGAGGATAAAGCCCCGTCTTTGATAGTGAAGTTGAAATTCTCAAAAGCGAAGGCGGCAACTGTCAAGCAGGTACTCCGCTTGCCCCCGAAGCGGGCGCTGCCGGAGAAGAAAGAGCGCCAGGAACCACCAAAAGAATCTCCTATCAAGATTCGCACGAAAGTCGTTGAGGAACCCGTACAAAAGAAGCCGAAGCCAATACCGAAGATCGCCGCGCGTCGACCCGACACATCGACAACATCCACACCAACCCCCAGTGCTAAGCCTGCTGTCCCAGCTACGAAGACGGCAGAAAAGCGGCCCAGAACCGACGATGACGCGTCACTCGCAGTACCACCAAAACGACAAAGAGCGCTTTCTACCCAGGATCGGCCCAATACTCCAACCCCACAAGCCGCCTCATCCCCTGCCCTGTCGAACAAATCCAGCGCCCAGAAGAGTCAGGCGCACTATGCAACGCCGAAGAAGGATCACAAAGCCGTCAACATGCTCCGCACCGGTTCATCGGAGAGTCAGGATACAACACCTGGTCGATCAGGTGCCACGCCTGCGAGCTCCAGGCATGATGCACGAGTGGCACCCACGTCTGCCCCTCTGACGGGAAAGAAGCAAGCCGACATCGCTTTGATGGCGCAGACATCAATGAAGCTCAACCAGATGGGCCGAGCATTGAAGCACGAAGCTACCAAGATACTCACCGAAAAGGGCAACAAGACAACGAAGCAGGACGAGAAGCGGGCGGCAGTGACTAATTTGGAGTGCATACTGTATGTCGGCCTTTCCATGGACAGAACAAGACTAACGTTTACACAGCTCCTACATGGCTGCTTATTATGCCCAAGACCTCTCGCTCAACCTCCGCAACCGCGCTGGCGAAGTAGAGCAAACGTGGAAAACGCTCCTGCCTTTGTGTCTGTCCTACGCTCGCTGCACCAAGGACTTTGCACATCTCGACGGCCTACGGTCGTACCTTGGCTACGTCATTGCGTCGACAATCTGCACGTGTGTTGCCCAGCGCTCGTCCATTGCGAAAGCGCACGATTCGCCTCAAGATGTCACGCATGCCCAGCTCGCACGGGAACACACGTCTCTCGCAGAAAACTTTGCGCTGCTCTCGGACCACGCGAGGAAGATGGTGGTGCACTACCAGGATGCGAGGAATGCACTTCCGGTTGAGGAGATTCAAGCCATGTACAAAAAGACATGGGCCAGCCGAGAAGCCAACGCAAAGCTGATCAAAGAGCCGGAAAAGGTCAGCGGTGCACGCATGTCAGGACCTTACTTTCTGCCCATCTCCAACGACACGACTCCCATCCAGGCTGTGCGGTTTGGGCTGAAGTTTCTGGGGGAGTACTGCGAGAAGGAAGGGCTGAAGTACTCGTTGAGGGTCAATCTGGACAAGCCCGAGTAAGCCCACTTTTGGTCAGCGCTGTGGTGTACTGTTTCCCAGCACGACGGCCGAGTCACGACAGCACTCGACACGATCTCATTCTTCTCCACATACGTTGTATGTGTTCTTTGATTCAGCGAGCGATGATTACGGTGTTCTGTTCTATAGCGAAGTGCACGGGCGTGTGCACGCGGGACCTGGAATCTGATCTTGCCACGGTGATACCCTCGAGGTGGAAAAGCCTCTTTTGATATGGTCTTTGATTTTGGCGTTCAAGTGGATGGGATGGATGGTGCATGTACAGATATGGGAGGACTGGGACGATATGATAGATTAGGACTCTACTCGATGAAAGTGGACGACGAACAGCTCAATGCAAGTGCATGACTACCCACGAGACCTGTGACATGGTGATTACCTAGCCTAGAGCTACCTCACCTCCGAGCCAAAGCGGTAGGTAGTCGGTGACACACGATAGGTAACGAGTTTCCCACCACCCGTCGGAAAGCATGGCGGCGGAATGGGCGGTGGTCGTGAAGTGCGACCCCGGAAAGTCCTGCCGCATGGAGTTGGCGTGTAGCGCGTGTGCCAGGGCAAGTGTTGGCGTGTAGCGACGGTTATCGCCCAGTCAGGCTAGGCGATAAGGGTCCCCAGCTCAGCTAAGCTTTTGGGTCGCGTGGAGTAGCTGTGTTGGGGAAAGGCGGCAGCCATCATGCAACGACAACGGCCGGGATGGATAGCTTGCGGAGGGGGAGTATAAAACGTATGTTGCCGTTGTGTTGATATCTCCGCTTTCAACCGTCTTTGTCGATTGTTTGTCTCTGGATTGCCATTTGATTTTGTGGCTCGCATTCCGTCGCGTAACAGGTCCAAGAGCTGAGGCCCGCCCGCCCCCGCATTTTGAGCTCCCGCTCAGCGCTCGATATATCAGTAATAGCCCGAGGATAGCGGTTCTCTCGCACTTCAGCTTCACCATGGCCTACCTCCTCCGCACGGCAGGCCGTGCGCGGTCGTCGGTCGTCGCTGCCAAGGTTGCGCCCACTGTGCTGCGTAGGCGGTATGCTTCGGCGGCGGCTGCTGCTGCTGTCTCCTCAGACCACAGCGAGCAGGCTTTCTTTCCTGGCGAGCCCAGCCAGCCCATCCTCAAGACACAGATCCCTGGGCCCAAGAGCAAGGCGGCGATTGAGCGCCTGAGCAACGTCACCGACACACGCAGCTTGAACATGATGGCCGACTACACGCGCAGCAACGGCAACTAGTGTGTGCAGCCAAACAAGGGAAACGGACGGATGGCTGACTCCCCACAGCATCGCTGATCTCGACGGCAACGTTCTCCTCGACGTCTACGCCCAGATTGCCTCGATCCCCGTGGGCTACAACAACCCCAACCTGCACCGCGCAGCCACCTCGCCCGAGATGATCTCGGCCATCATCAACCGCCCCGCCCTCGGCAACTTCCCCCAGCACGACTGGGCCGACATCCTCGAGACGGGCATTCTCTCCGTTGCGCCCAAGGGCCTCAACCAGGTCTTCACCGCCCAGGCTGGCTCTGACGCCAACGAGCTGGCATACAAGGCCGCCTTCATGTGGAAGCGCCAGCAGGAGCGGGGAGGCGCCGACGCCGACTTCTCTGCCGAGGACATGCACTCGTCCATGAACAACCAGGCCCCCGGCGCCCCTGACATGTCCATCATGTCCTTCAAGAAGGGTTTCCACGGCCGCCTCTTCGGCAGTCTGTCCACCACCCGCTCCAAGCCCATCCACAAGCTCGACATCCCCGCTTTCGACTGGCCCCAGGCGCCCTTCCCCGCCCTCAAGTACCCTCTCGACCAGTTTGTCTCGGAGAACGCCGCCGAGGAGAAGCGCTGCCTGGACGAGACGGAGCGCCTGATCAAGGAGTTCCCCAAGCCCGTCGCCGCCGTTGTCGTCGAGCCCGTCCAGTCCGAGGGCGGCGACAACCACGCTTCACCCGCCTTCTTCCAAGGCCTCCGCGACATCACCGCCCGCAACAACGTCATGTTCATCGTCGACGAAGTCCAGACCGGCGTCGGCGCAACCGGCAAATTCTGGGCCCACGACCACTGGAACCTGTCCACCCCACCAGACATGGTCACCTTCTCCAAGAAAGCGCAAACAGCAGGCTACTACTTCGGCAACAACGCCCTCCGCCCCAACAAACCCTACCGCCAATTCAACACATGGATGGGCGATCCCGCACGCGCCCTCCTCTTCCGCGCCATCATCCAAGAAATCGAGCGTCTGGACCTCGTAACCCACACCGCCGCAACCGGCAACTACCTCTACAGCGGCCTCCAGCGCCTCTCGGAGCGCTACCCCGCCGACATCCAGAACCTGCGCGGCCAGGGCCAGGGCACCTTCATCGCGTGGGACACCCCGCGGCGCGACGACATCCTCAAGACTGCAAAGGCCCACGGTGTCAATATCGGTGGCTCCGGAATGGAGGCGGTTCGCCTACGGCCCATGTTGATTTTCCAGCGGCAGCACGCGGATTTGCTGTTGGAGCGGTTGGAGGGGGTTTTGAAGCAGTGAAGTAGTAGCATGGGGATGGTTGGTGCTGTGGGTTGGTGGGATGAATGCATGTGTGGAGTTTGTGGCGTTTTTTTTCATATCGGAGGGTTGAGGGTGGAGACGATTTTGATGGGTTGGTTGTGGTGAAGGCGGTTGTACTCGCATCACACTAGCTTGCTGGCTTTTCGATAACGCAGAGATGAGGAATGGATTAATGACAAATTCATATATCAGCTAATCCCACCACCAGCCTCTCATCGAACTTTCAATTCTTTCGATGCAAAACATGTTGTGTAGTACTTCCCTCGGGTTTTGGTACAAACGCTTACAACCCCCGGCTAGTAGATATACACATAATATTACTTACTGTCGCGCACCAGAGCGTGTGAAGCACCAGTAGATACACAACCAAAAAACAAGAACCCCACAACAGAAGCAAGTTCACATCAGCAGCAACGTGTAGATGCAGTTGAATTTCTCTTCACGTGGTGTTAACCTGTTGGTAACTTGTTAGTTACCCCAGCATGTACTACCTCCACGATTGCGGAGGAAGACTCACAAGACTACTTTGATATCCTTTTGTCTTGATAGCTTGAAGTATTCCATGGGAGCATTGGGTTTCTTTGCTAGATTACATAGTGGCTGACTGCTACGTACCCCTGATTATTTTTCATCTGTACGATTGTTGCGCTTAATTGCTGGTAGCTCTTTAGCGCTTTTGCACGGTAGTGGTGTCAAGGATTATCTCGCTTCAAAGCGCTGGGTGGACGGTGTTGACAAGCTCTACTAGTATGAGGCTTCCGAGACGCGGTACCGGTAAGGCAACTTATGAAAACCGCGGTGTCGATGTGCGAGATGCTCAACTGGGATCTTTGTCTGTACGGACTATTGCATGGACTACAATGCTTGTGTACGAGGAACCAGCAGTCCGATCAACGTGCTGTATTGCTTGGTTTATAGCGATGCATTGCGTGTCCCTCGATATATGCGGGGCCAGCCAAGATGAAGTGACTTCGTCCCCCCTTGTTAGGTGGATGCTGCTGTTGCTTGAAGAACTCAGCAACGTTGCTGTAACTTATCTGCTTGCATGGTCGACCCGCCCCACGTACGTCGCCTCATCACGGAACGTCGGAGAACCACTCATGTGCCAATGCCTCGTTAGCTGTGAGTCGCCGAGTGGGATCGACGTTCATCATCCGTATGATAAGATCCTTAAAGTTAGGGTCAATGTCCTGCCACAATGCAAACGGTCGCCTTGGATTGTCCGCATTGAAGTCTGCCGCTACCATTGCAATTAGTTGAGCCCAGGGACTATCGCCAAGGTACCGAATTAGACCGTCTATACCCTCTAGGTCAGAGAAGTAAGAAAGCTGCCGTTCGAGAACCAGGTCTAAGAGTTCGATGCCCTCTGGAATCTCTTCTTCGTCTACTGCGAGTACCACTCGTTTCGTGATGGCATATATACACTGTAGTGCTTCAGATTAGTGGCTATCGCACAGGGAAGAGAGACGTACCACAAGACCGAAAGAGAAGATATCTGACGGCATGTGCACTTCAGCTGATGCGTGCGCCTCTGGACTCCGCCACATCCAATTCCCAACTTGTCTTCCTTTGATAACGCAATCTTTCGGTACATACGCCGCGTCCTCAATGTCCGCAACCTGCACTTGCTCCACTGTCATCTCGCCACCCTGGTCCTTCCATTCTATCAAGATGTTGTTTGCCTTGATATCGGTATGAACGATCCCCTTGCTATGCAGAGCAGCGATCCCACGCAGACTATCTCGGAGAATTCGCTTGGTTAGAGGAAGCGGAACTTCATTTTGGACAAAAGACAGAAGGTGGTCTTGAAGGTACTTGTATACGAACACGGATTCGTCCGGGCAAGCATCGTCAGACACGCGTAGGTAGGGTGAGCTCCGAAGGTCGTCGAACATATATTTGAAGTATGAGAAGTCGCGTGGCGCAACGCTTTTCAAGACGTACTTGTGGTCTCCAGAGCTAAAAGAAAAGGTAATGTTAGTGTTTGTAGGTCTCTCTTTATGTGACTTGTGTCTACTCACGTCGCGAGATACACACGTCCCTGGTTCCCTGGTTTGTCTTGGAGGATGCGGTCGACGAGGTAGCGACGACCTGACTGGCCCAAGACTCGCCTGAGTGCAGCCGCTCGCGTAAGTGTTTGGGCAGCAGTCATGTCAGCAAGCAAATCGACTTTGTTGCAAAGCCAGCGAAGCGAGTGATGCAATACTAGAAGAACAATCGGTTACAAGAAAACCTTAGTTCAGACAGCCTTCCCCTATTTGTTAAAAACTAGCTAATTTAATAAGTAGAAGGTCTATGCGCAGAACACCAAAACTTGCGATAGTAGACTATAAAATAGGCTATTGTTTCTTATAATAGAAAAATATAGCAAAATACTAGCAGCTAGCTTCTAAAAGTTTTAAATATCATCTAGCTGTACTACAAGAGATGCTGTAAAGTCTAGTCTAAGAATATCTAAAGCTCTTACTCTAATTAATAAGAACACATGCTTCTAAGTATTCTTCTACCTCTTGGTATTGAGGTGGTCATGCTGCGCCGCATGCTAAGACCTAGCCGGTGTTGCAAGTTGCAACAGAAACACTGCAGCGGCTACGCAGTAATTAGGCGCCGGCTAAACCGCAAGTTGCGGGGTTGGTTACAAACTAGGCTAATGACGTGTAACAAAGCTCGTCTTTTAGGTGCCCCTCAGATCACGTTTCTCTGCTGCTCTGCAATCGCTACCTGCGTTACTATCTAGACACGGCGCCTGCAACCTACCGCAGGTCAAAGGAAACAGCGCCGCATTGCTTATGCATGTGCTTGAATCTAGCTTCTCGATCGCCACACACACAGCCCAAGACTAAGACTGATTGGGCGCTGAACTCTTGCTTCGCCATCACAATGTCTATGCTTGAGCTTCTAGCTGAGCTGCTGCAAATCATCATTGACATCGCTGTGCAACACACTGATTTGCCACACGCCACCAGACTCCGGGAAACATGTCGTAAGTTGGCTCCAGACAGCTGTTGAAGTACCCTTCTTACAGGATCTAGGTCAATTCGACTTAATCGTCCAAAATTCAATCTTTTGCTTACCGAAAGTGATTCTCCTTCAAAAACGGTTGAGCACGTCTTTGTTGCAGGCACTTGTACACTCTAAGATGACACTCGGAAATGCAGATGAGCTACTACTTTGCTATACTATTAATCGCACAGCAGACTACCTCGTTGGCTGTGCTCATTCTGATATCCGGAATCAATACGTGAAAGTACTCGAAACATCCGCCGTGGGAACAATGATGTACTGGAGACTTCTCGACTGCCTTAGCGCAAAAAGCCAAAGCCTTTCGCTTGCAACAATCAAGGACAATGCTCTTGTAGCAGCAGTGGGGGCAAATAAGGATGTTGAGGTACGGAAACTCTTAGAGGACAACGCCAATGCTGCTTCGAACACGCCGTTCTTTGGAGAACCTTTAGCTACAGCAGCATCTTCTGGATCTTTGCCAATGGTGGACCTCTTGCTTACCTACTGGGACTGGGAGACCTTCGAACATCTTGCAGGACTTCGCCTCATGAACGCCATCGAGGTTGCCGCTTCTACTGGCCATAATTGTGTGCTGGTCAAGCTGCTCAACTACAAAGATCGCATTGCTAGGTCTACGTACGATGACGCTGTCATCCGTATGACCAGGAGCAGCCATGCAGCATCTGTAGAGCTGTTATTGGATTGCAGACGAGCAGACCTCACCCTGGCAGCGAAGAAAGAGTTTTGGTTTCGTTTATTGCGAACAGCTGCAGAGTGTAATCAGCAGGCGTTGCTACAGGCCATTCTTCCAAACGCTCAGTCAGACATTGGAGAAGCCTCGCTCGTGACAGCAATGGACGATGCATGCTTAGAAAATCATGGGCAGACGTTTAAAATCATCATGTCTCACCTGTCCATTACTGACCCTACACCTTACGCGGACAGTCTATTTTGGGCCGCCAGGTATAACGACATAGACGTCATGAAAAGGATCTTGTCATTCCTACAGCATGATAAACGCGCTTTGCTCCTGGCTCTTGCCGGTGCTGCGTCTGCAAGAGCATCGGAAGCTGTCCTGTTCCTGCTCGGTGTTGCAGGGATTAGCCTCATTATCGAAGACGTCCCAAAGCGCTTCACTGATATTGCCCGTCTTTTGCTTCCAAACGCTTTCAACTATGTGGCAACACAGCCTGCTGAACCGCCCTCATTATCAACCTACGTGGAGAAACTGCGCGCAGCCACCAAGGCAGGTAGTCTTTCCGACGTTATCACTGTCTCACAAAGTATGAAAGCCCACCATCCAACTGATAGCTTGGTTAGGATTTCTAGTGCGTTCAGCGATGCGGCTAAGGCTAAGCGCCTCGACGTCCTTGTTTTTTTGTGTGAGAATTGGACGCCTCATCTGGTGACCTCTTGCGTAAAGTCGCCTGCAGTGGCACAGATTTTTATGAACTTTGGTTGGGACATCCGTGAGACTGATCAAGGTTCAAGGTATCCGCGCCTTGGGTAAGTACACTGAAGGATGCGCCGCCAGCACAGCTAATAATGGTATAGGAGCTTTGTTCACGATGAACACTTTTGTCGCTGGCTGCTGGTTAAGGGAGCCTCAGCCGATGCAAGAGCAGAATTTGACGTCACAGCGGTGTCAGTAGCGGTCTGCCGCGCTTCGGTGTCAACGATCAGACTATTGCTCGAACGTAGCAGTGGTGGTACTCAGCATGGACAGCTGCTCCATTTTGCCATGCAAAGACTAGGTGAAGACAGCCTTGAGGTTGTTGAGCTTTTGCTAAACTTGGGATGTCCGGTTGACAGCATTTGGTTCCAAAATGATGAGCGTTCATGGCTAGAATGGGGTCAGGGGGAAGCCGGAACAGCTCTTTTCAGTGCAGCTGAGCAGGGCAGAGACGACATTGTGGCGTATCTGCTTTCAAGAGACGCCGACGCTACGATAGTATCTAACAGAGACCGCTCAGCCCTAGATGTGGCAGAAAGCAAACAACGGTCTAGGGTCGTACAGCTTTTGACCCGTTAGGCTGGAAGAACCTTCATTGCCACATCGCACATGCTGATGTAGACATATAACAAATCCTTCATCCCAATGATATTTATGGCTACTGACTGGCCCAGCTATGCCTGTTCCACATAATCCACTTCTGCCCGTTAAGAATCCACTGGTTAGCAGGGGGGTTGGCTTGTGACTCAATTACAATGTTGCTAATCATGAGCTGATACCGCGTTTGTCCGTTCTCAATGGCGACTCTCCATGTTGGAGCATTTCCCTTAACGCCTGTGATATCCCTGTCCTCGACGTAAACCCGAGGCGATCCGCTTCGCCCGTCAATGAAAACAATCCCTAGATGTGTCTCATTGTCTATAAGAGCTTCGGTTGAGCGCTCATAGTGCCACTGAACGTTGGTATGGGGTAGCGATCTGACGCCGCGGTACATAACCCGTAGTTGCTCGGGTGCAGTGATGATATCGTTGTTGAGGGTCGCACAAACAGTTCGACTTACATACAGTACGTTACAATAAAAAAAATTAGTTAATATAAGGTAAGCTCTTACTATATAGTAAAAAGGTTAAAATTTTTATATCTTACACTGAACGTTTGATTAATAATACTCTATAAAATAGACTTTATTGTACTCTACAGTCTACACTAAATAGTTTAGTGCCCTGAAAACTGACTGTATGCTACAGGAATTGCGATTGACTGTGCAACCAAAATCTCGACAAAGAGCCGCGTTTACAAGGAGTTGCTTAAGCTAATATGCTACTGCTATTACCTTTAAAGTTTAGCTGCGACTGCACGGTACTGGCCAGCTCGAATCGAAGCCCACCTGCGCATCTCGTACGAAGGAGCTAGTATTTGGTGTTGCACCGCATGTAATACTAAGCTAGGCTTATTCGGTGCAAGACCAAATACCAGCTCCTTCGTACAGCGCCCTCTCATATTTGCTGGACCAGCGTCACTAGCGTGCCAATCCTCTCAGGCTGTTTCGCGCAGTAAAACCCACCCAAACGCAACTATAACACATAAAGCCTTACAATATTATGAAGCTAAACAGTATGTATACACTCATGCTGATGCTGTCTTAGATTGTTTACTTATGTCCGCACAGGGAAGTGTCAAAGAGGCAGATGCGAGATTACAGATTCAGGCCCCCTATATGCGGGTTCAGCGGTAATGTGATGCTGCACACTGATCACACGGAAGTCTTCAGCCTCGCGGTGCCACACTCCTCTGCCAATTTTTTTTTTTACCGGCAGGTTTGTCATATTACTAGTACGTGTGTTCCGTGGACTCACAGATTACAAGCAGTTCGCTTTGCTTTCTCCATTTCAGGGCACGCACGACTTGTCGCCATGAGTTATGCCGCGCTCCCGCCCAGCCCCCGTTTGGAGCAAAACCACGACGATCAAAATATTGCAGACCGCGAGACGCGGTATTCGAGCGGTCTTTCACCTTTGGACAGGCCCTCGCGCCATAGCTTTCTCGGATCCTCTACAGAACGCGCGAGCATTGATAGCGAAGGGCACAGCGTATCGACACAACGTGATACTGATCCAATAGTCCCTGCTATCCATCCTGGAAGTCACTTGCTACAAGATGCGGACGACCACCGCCCACACTATGACCCCTCGAATGCAACCGCTGCTGTGTTCCCGACATCAACAAGCGCTGGCTCTGGCTTGCATGCCACCGGGACGCAGGCTTCACTTGAGATGCAAGATCTCGACCAGTCAAATGAACTCAAGCTGACTCGACCTCGTACATCTTTGGGTCAACTAATGCAAACATGGCGATGGGAAATCTTCACTTGGGTTCTGGGGACTGTCGGCTACTTATCCAACCTCATACTCGTTTGCATATCTGACGGAATGTTACAAAAGAACTGGCACTCCAGGATCCAGATCACGGCATTCGTTGCAGCGCTTGCACAAGTCTCTCAATCAGCCCTGCTTGTCCCAACTGCCTCGTCCATCGCCCAGTTGAAGTGGAAATGGGTTCTCACTGCTAGCCGTCCGGCGCAAGATATCGATCGCTTCGACCTAGCAAGTCGTGGCCCGGATGGAAGTATGCGGCTTCTCTGGTATTTTGCCTTGAAACAGTGAGTCTACAAATGCATCTCGAAATACACAAGCTAATGTAGCAGAAATCTGGCTTCCCTTGGTGCATTGGCTACGATATTGTTGCTCGCATTCCCAACATTCGTGCAGCAGGCCGTGCAGATTGGCACGACGAATTTCCAAAATACTGGTGCTGAGTTCGCTTCTTTGCCTCGCGCGACCCAATACCTGTCTGACGGCGATCTGGGTGGTTCCAATAACGCATTTTTCGACCAAGCAAGGCTGGATACCTGGTTTAGATCAGACTATATGGACGTATACCTAAAGAGTGCGGTTGAGGCTGGCTTACTAGCTGCCGATGTAACCCCCGATGATGTAGCAAGTCACTGTGGGACAGAAGCATGCTCTTGGGAACCCTACCATACGCTCGCCATCTGTTCAGGGGTAGAAGACGCTGATCACATGCTTTCGTTTGAAGACGGAGCAGTACCACGTGTGCCACTTGGAGGAGACGACATTCCGCAAGGACGCAAGAAAATCCAGCCTGAAAGTACTTTTCGCGCAGAAAGCAAGTTCTTCGCGGCAGATCGATACGAAGGAAGTACTGATGCGAACTACACCAAGCTTGTGCGATCGCGTCCAACACCGAATAACACGGAAACCAATCTTCCCGATCTGGCCCATGTCTATTTGACCTATTTCGATCCATGCCTTGGAACAAACAATATTGCAGGGAGAAAGGATAGAAAGGGCTGGAAAGCGCATAAAGCGACTTTCAACCTTTGCATTCAGACTCACAACACGTCCTACAACGCCTCTGGAATGCATACGACGATCCTCTCTAATAATGAGAAGATCAATTGGAGCAACGAGACCGTAGTAGAATATGATGGAAGCACGGTGCCATATATGTGGAAAAACTACTGTGCTCAGCTGCCAAACTCCACGGAGCGGTTTTGCCTAGCGGATCGCGTCATGGTGCTTCTCGGCGGTCAGTTGGCACTGACTCTGAATACCACGGCCTATTGGGGCGGACCGGGCGATCACTACTACGTCTACAGCTTATGGGCGCCGAACCTAGGTTCCGACGTGCTCGGACGTGATCCAGGAGTTTGCAGTACCGACGAAAGCCGTGGTATCAAAGGCTACGAGCACCGTATCAGTAACATCGCTACGAGTTTGACTAACGCGTAAGTCTTCTATTCAACCTTCTGCAGTCCTTACTGACAGCATACAGCTTCCGCACGGCGAACAGCAGCACTGCCGTGACTGGTACAGCTTACACGACCGAGCCGACCATTGAAGTCAATTACATGTGGCTCATCTTCCCGAACGTACTATATCTCGTTATTTCGGGATTCTTCCTCGCAACACTGATTCAAACGAGGGACCTGCCTTCGTGGAAGTCTTCGGCTCTCGCCCTGCTGTGGTGCAAAGAACCTGGAGACAACCATCTCTTGACACCAAATCAGATGAAAACACGAGTAAAACAGGCTAGAGTACAACTGTTGTATGGTCGTGATACGTGGCAGCTAGCGGAGACTTAAGAAGATGACGCAAGTAACTCACTCAGGATTGTATCCTTCTTCGATGCCAATATTTGCCATTACATTTTTCTAATACGGAGCTGTGCTTCATTCATCTTCTCGTGTCTCGTGTACGTCCACCCGGTGCTGCTCTTCCGCCTCACCAACGGGTCGTACCAGAAGGGAAGCAAGTATCATCTGAGTTCTGTGGCGCGAAATCCTCCATCCAACTCAGCCGCCTGTTGCCTGTTCTCAATATATGCTTCATGGCTGGGTAGTTCTGAGGGAGGTTCGGGCGCTTGGAAAGCGTATTTCTCATCGTCGGTCGCTGCGTGCTGAGGTGGAGGGATTTGCCGTATCCGTCGCCAGATTAGAAAGCCGACGCCGACGATGAGAGCGATGCCGGCGACAGCGCCGATGGCTATACCGGCAATGGTGCCTGTTGATAGTTTCTTGGCGTCCGAATCTGGTGTTGGTGTGGGAGCAGCTGGTGTAGATGGTTCCTCTGAAAGAGTTGTTCCATTCAGCCAAGCGACACAGTCATTTGCAGTGTCTATTCCAACGATATCAGGCTGTCCTTGTGCTGCTCGCGCTTCGGCAATAGTAAACTCGTCTTTGTCGTGGTTTACCATGAGGTACGCGGAGCTGAAGAACATCCCCCCTAGCCGTGACTTCCGAGCCGGGTATTCAATGAGTAGCGGGACGTTTGTTAGGTTGGTATTGGTCTGTACTAAGCCGCTGGAATCAATAAAGTGGTCGTTGAATAAAAGCTGTTCTGTTGTGAAATTGATCGTGACAGCGCCCTCAACGGTGATTGATAGGTTGCCTTTGAAGGTGCTGCTGCTGTCAGTATAGTATCCATGCCGTACGAGATCAAAACTGACGCGCTGTTGGGAGTGACGACAGCTGTGTTAGCAAGTACTCCACCATATCTGCCATTGTTGTGCTCGTCAGCACGCTCTGCACCCATGCCCTTTATTATCCTGTCCCCATAGTTGAACGGCAGCGCCATAATATTGCGCATCGTGAATTCTAAACACGCATCAAGGGGCTCCAGACCATCAAATATGTTTGCTACTGTGCCACTCTCACTTGACAGATGTATTGCTGTCAATCTCACCATCATGCCCTGGGGACAGTCCGGGTCGCTTCGATTGAACGCCTTGGTAACACGAGAGTCGCCGATGATCGCTTTGTCATATCCACCAAAGACGACAGAGCCGTCTCGGTGCTGCTCTGTGAACTCATCGCCCCAGAACAAAGAGTAGGATCTCGAAGAAACAGTTCCAGCGTCTTTGAGAGCAGCAATGAAGGTCGAGTTTGCACCAACGCCAATTTCAGCTTGAGGCTGCAAGCCATGCAACTGCGCATCAGGAAGACTGAAGTCGAAGGTCTGGAGTGAGGTGTTGTCGCCCAATGTCACGTGGTCTTTGGCCCACCTCTTAGCTATGTCTTCGCTGACATGCTTGAGTGGGTCACCGCGGCTGGCCGAGGATGACAAGGACTGATTATAGTATCCGCCGTGGGATGTCATACATGCGGCAGACGAATCTATCCTTGGGATGTCGCAGGTGATATTTGTTCCATAGACGTAGGTATCAAAATGAGCCCTAAACGATAGAGTGAGTGAATGATTGCGAGCTAATGGGAGAAAACTCACGCACACGGTAGAAACGACAGTACCTGCTTTGGATTGCCGATCTCCATCGAGACGCCTCGTGTTTGGGCCTGGTTGGCGAGCTTCTGACCTTTGAAAGGCAGGGATATAGCGCGAGGCTCACATGTCGCAGCTCCATGCGCTCTTGAGAGTAGATGAAAAGCGAGAGTTAAAACAAGCAAGCGGTCAAACATCTTGCCAAGAATTTCAGACGAACGATGGCGCCGCGAGATGCAAAGGAGATAGCGAATGAATATCGATGGGCTCTACGTGCTTTCAGTTCATTGAGGTTTTGGTAGATACTCGAAATGAAGAAGAGGTGGGTAGCCCTGCTAGTCTACATTATCGTGGGATGCCTAACGACAACCCGTGTCGAGCACACCTGCAGTTCTGATTTGTCTGAGGAGGCTGAAGGATCTAATTCGATATCTGTAGGCTGACATTTGAGACACGGCACTGGGTTCTGCTCTTGTTTTTATTGGTCAATGAAGGGTGGCTGTGGTAAGCACAACATGGCATTTCTGTTCGAGCCAGCCTTAGGCCCTCGATGATACGGCCAAGCTTTCGGAGTCCTCTATCGGGATATGGTACAGGGCATAGCTGTAGCTAAAGATGTCTTCGATTTGCAATTTGGAAGTCTGCAAGCAACACAAGCATCGCGCGGGTGGTGTTGAGCGTAGCATTGAGAACGACAGTATGCGCACACGCAGGCAGTCGTATCCAGAGATGGATCTGTTCCTGTGGGCCTTATGTCCTCGTTAGTTATGCATAAAAGATGTGCATATTCGATGCTATGCGCGATACATTTTATGTAGGCGTAATCGTCGCAAGAACGCCGCGGAACCAACAGTGTTGTGGAAAGCACAAGCTCACAAGTCGTGTCAGCCGTGGGCGTGCTCATCCGTTCTGATGTTTCTGGTAAGAAGTCGAAGATGCAGCATCAAAAAGTTGCGCATGACGTAGAGGAGTTTTGAAGGATTGCGATAGATGAAGTGGTTGTGTCGCGTTGCAGAGCATAGCTTTGCTTCGGTGGTGTCTCCTCAAAAGAAGGCAGCTGCAAGAGATTAGGCGACCCGAACCAAATCTAATCGGTCATAGCAACGTTGACACAGCAAAGGTTGTTCCTTAGTTCTCTTCCCCATCTAATTCTGCGAGTTCGCTTGATTGGCCACTCCAGCCAGCTAAAATATCTCTCGTCAATGACTTGCGCGGTGTTGGCAATGATGTGACCGGATCAACCAACCGTAAACCGAGTGAACATAGTTCTGTAACATGAGCGTAAAGTGAGCTGCGACAACTTAAGATAAGGAATGTTTTTTCTGTGCTCGGGCTGTGAAGTGCTTTCCAAGCTGGTACGGCCAGATGAGCAAACGCCTTGATCCTTCCTCTGGCGCAACTATTTCTGGGCTTACTGTGCGATTTTCTCCTGATCTTCGCATGTGCGTGTGTGGACTCATAGGTTGATGACACTGGGCCCACGCAGTAATCGAATGCAGCTGTAGCCAGATGAGGTCTAGGAAGAGGAGCTGGAGCTTGCAGAAGGCGGTGGATGTCAATGACGCGATGCCGAGAATATCAGCGAATACCAAGCCATGAGCAAGCGCGCGTGTACTGCATTGCTTGCAAGTTCTGGACCGAGATTCCTGGGACGTCAGGTAAACTTGCGCGTCGTCATTGTTGTCCCGGCGGAACTACGGCAACTGATGGTCACCCATTTGCGACTTCACTGGCTGTGCTGCAGTGTGTCTCAATCGGGGCTAGCTGTTGCCAAGCCTCCCCAGTATAAGTATCTCACGCACTCCGGCCCTTGCTGTCTCTGCAGCTCTCTTTGTAAGTCTCACCCCAACCCTACACATCCTTCAACCCCAGCCCGCACACATACACCCGCAATCTCTTCTCTCTCCTCGGTCACGTCAATATCATCATCTGGCGCGTCGCTAACAGTTCAAAGGCCTTTTGGCTTAGATCAAGTGTACGTCTACCTCCGGTCCCCCCAACCATTACCTCTGTTGCTGACTCCCATTTTAGGTAGTATCTGTTCTTTTTAGTTTAATCGCTAAAACTGTTTTACGAAACAAATCGATTAATCTGATTTTTGAAATCCGCCTTTGAGTCTCTGGGCTTGCTCATACTCATCGGCACAGTGTCGTCTCTATTGCACTACAGGAGATGTACGCGACCACACTTTTCGTTAATCTGGCTTGCCTGGTGCAGCTGATTGAAGAAGCGAATGCCAGCAACTGCGTTGCTTTCAGATGGACATTTGAAGGGAAGCGAAGAACGTGTTTTTTACCGATGATGTCACGCGTTGAAGTGTAAACAACGTCAGATCGCAGGCAACAGCTTTTGCAGCTAGCGCGCTAGCAGAGTCAGGTAATGGTCCCTGGTTCTTTTGAAGGGTTTCGACAGCTTTGCAATCGCCTTCATTACACGTTCCAGTCGAGATCTCGCACGGCCACGGACTGGATAGCAGAACAGATCCCAGGCTTAACCGTAGATTTTCTCAAGTGGCGCCAGAGTGCGTCATGAGCGTACAGTGCTGTTCAAGAGTGATTGCCGTTCAACGACGATACTGCCATGAGAGGACAGACTGGTAGAGCTACGAGCGCGGATATGTGAAATAGTACGAGCGACGTCTGATGGGACAACCAAAGCAATTGAGGTAGCAGTTGAGACACGAAATATGGTGCAGGCAGCGCTTCAAGAACAGGAGGCGGAGTTCAGATTCTGCGAGGAGTAAGTCTGCATCGCTCCTCAGCACGCCTGCGTAGGACGACTGACAAGATCAGAGCCTATAGACCCATTCATGAGAATTTTCTGGATGCTACCGAGGCGTATGCCTGCTCATTTTGTGCCTCCCTCACCACAGCCATGCGGGGAAAATGGCCTCGTGAACTGCGAGACATGATCTACAGTTTCATGTGGCAATATTTCCCCCTAAATGCGATCTAACTACAGATGCTGCATGCAAAAAAAAACTCCAGTCTCGCCATGCTGTACCTGGTGAGCATCCGTGATACGTAAATGCCACCCTTGATCAGGACTTTATTGACCAAAGTATCATAGAAGAGCTGGTCGCAGCTGCCTCGCCGATCCAACTTCCCTCTTGCAGCTTTTGGGTATGGGGCGTCTGGTCAAAAACCCGAGCGAATTTGTTCTGTTGAGTGTGAACGAGCGATCACTTTGTCATCGCTTGAATGTGGAGAAAGTATTTCCGACGAGGCGTGACTTTGCCAAAAGAAGAGAGGATTGGGTATTGGAGCCGGAAATGCATAGGGACACTGAATGATACGCGACATTTGTGAATGCTTTGGTCAACAGTACCTTTGATGAAACCTTTGTACACCACAACTGCGCCCACTTCAGTCGCCACTTCGTCCCGCATATTGTGGATTAAGTTGCTCCGTGTTCGCTGCAGATCAGTCGACATAACCCCTAGAACCTGGCTCATTTTACGGGCTGTTGACTATATCGAGCGTCACAAGGGCTCCATCGTTTCATCTTGGAGCATTTGCATCTGACAAACAACTTGAAAGATACTTGGAGGTACGGCTACCTTTCGTCTTCCTCGTGCTCCAGTGCGGCTGTAGGCACCTCAAACTTTTTGCGACCCCTGACGAACCAATCCAACATTGCAATTATAAGAAACCCAACCAAAATTGGTGGCGCATAGTTCATAGTCAGACTTGTCACCGGCCTCGATGCTGGGAAAGCAACAAAAACAATGACGTATATCAAGTAGACCATGGCGCAAATCTTGACCGGTACGCTCCATTTTCCCAGTTGAAAAGGTCCGTACTTTGGATGTCTACCGGCAAGTTGACGAGCGGTGAGGAGTGCAATTGGGACGACATATGATATGTATAGCGCGATTGTGGGGAGGGACACGAGTGAATTGAAAGCAGCCGCTGAGCCGAGATTAATCAGCGATAGGAGGCAACAAATGAAGCCAACTAGGAAAAGGGCGGGTATCGGAACTTGGAGTGTCGGATGAATCTATAGCTTTCTTAGTTGAGTGGTTAACTTTGTGCATGCAGAACTTACGTAAGTGAAATGCTGGTGGAAAGGAAGACCTTTGTCGGATGCGAAACGCCAGACCAGACGAGCTACAGAAGCAACAATGTTGAAGTTGCCTATCATGAGTACGAACCCCATCATCACAGTCATTGCTGTTGCTGCTGTCTTGGACTTTGTGCTAAGTATGGTGTTAGTGCAGAATGCACATCTCCTGTTCAGTGACACACTGACGCAGAGTAGAAAACCTCGGTAATCGGTAAGATAGATTTTGCGACAGCCTCCTCATCTCCGATCGTGAACATCAAGCAAACACAAAACGCGATCATCATGATTGCGTTCAAAGATGTCGCCAAGATCATAGCTTTGGGTACTCGTTTACGTGGCTCTTTGGTCTCCTCGACTGTGGATCATGTCAACGTTGACACCAGAAAGCGGACTGTGCCATATGACTTACTCATGTGAAGGACACCATCGAAACTACTGATGGGATATGCAGTAGCAAGCATACCGATCGAAAATGCAACCCCAGGATTGTTCCAGCCAGCATCTGTGTGCAAAGTCTTGAAGACGAACTCAGGTGTGCTGCGCTCAGCGAGCGTACAGAGTGTCGTGATGATGCCAACAAAGAAAACAACGTGGAGGATGCCACCGATTGTTTCCAAGTAATTGATTATCTTTCTTAGGTAGAGATTGAGAATCAGCGGGACGATGAGGAAAGCTATCAGGAACACCGTTGGGTGCCAGGCCTTGGGCTCGTAATTTGGACTGTTGAAGATGATCAAGCCAGATAAGGTATTGGACATAAAGGAGAAGGCTCCGGCACAGCTGCAAATCCAAGCAATTACTGTGATCCAACCTATGCTTATTGTCAGTCCTGTTGTCTTGGAAGCCAGCAGTTCGAAGCGGTCATACCCTGTATGAATCCCCAAAATTCAGGTGCGAATGGTGCGAAACGCGCCGACCATCTGTACTGCGCACCTACAGTTGGATCCCTATGGTACTATCAGCGACCCCGAGAGGAAAAATAACAAGAATTAAAATTACATGGAGGCCATCTCTCCCAAAGCCGTAGCGACTAGGACGGAGCCAATGCCGGCGATGAAAGATCCGTAGACCAGAGCAGCAGGGCCACCGTTCAGCCACGCAAGTTGAAACGAGAGGCCAACAGCTTCCCATGCAACTTGGAGTGTGAAACCGAAATTGTTGATCGCGAGTTGGTTGATATAGCGCTGGAATATGAGTTAGAGCGCTGATCTCGAGTAATTTACCACCAGAACCGACCTGGAAAACACCTTCGTTTGATGGAGCAGGCTGGCCATTGTCACATTCAGGGTTGTTTCTCTTTTCGTGGAGCCTATCGTGGTAACCTGGTACGGTTGTTGTAATGAATGCTGGGTCCTTATCCATAGTGTGTGAAAGAGATGTAAGACAGGCCGGTGCGCTACGGTCGTGAGCAACTGTCAAGAGGCGAAGCATTGTGGAGAATCATGGACTTCCACCAGATATGGGACCTGGAAGGTTTTTTAAGCTGACTACAAATAACATTTAATACCGACTTGTGCTTGAGCGGCCTGTGTCTTGAACCTTATGGAACAAGACGAGGCATACTTGCTGATTATGTGCCGTGTCCCAGGGGGACCGACAGGGAAGGCTGCACGAATCAGCTCGAAGGCCAACACACCGGAACCGATAAATTCTACGCGGGGAGCGGTGATGTTGCACACGCCAGCGAACCTGCAGCGATAAGGAAGCAGATGTATGTCGCACGTACATGAGCTTGTCATATGCGCTACATGAGTGGGTATGGAAACATCAGGGCAGGACGAGCTGCCGTTTCTGGTGCCACACTCACATCATGGGAGGGCTTCTGCAGACCAGCCTTATTCAGGTAGTCGAATTCCAAACGTACTACAAATTCTGCCAGTGATATCTAAAGAGGAGACTGGAGCCTGCAGACACGCTAGCTTAGCAGAATGCCCCAAGGTGACATTTCTGTACATTGATAGATGCTGCATTGGTATGTCACCAATTGGGCGTATCAATTGATGGAGAAAGAAAAGATTACCAGATCCTTATAATATGGCGGTGTGGTTCGACGGTAGATTCGCTCCTGGGCGCTCTCCATTCTTCTTGTTCTTTGTAACACAGAGATTTGCTGCAGATGGTACTATCCGAGGTTGCGAAGATGCAACGTAGTGGTGGAGGGACGCCAATCAGAGGAGGCGTGTGGGTGCGCGCGGCACGGTAACTTGCCGTTGCCATGCAGGCCATTTTATCCAGAGCGGCGCCACTGACTGCGGACCGTTAGTCTCAGCTTCTAAGTCGCGGGCTTTAATCCTATTCAGCGCATGGCAGGTAAGCGCGTGAAAAAGTTGCGAAGTATCCTTTCTATACTTTCTAAGACAGTAGAAAGGCCGCAGGCTTGCGTTGACTGCCTTGTCCAAGCTTCAAAAGAAGTGAAGTTGAATATCGTTTCTTCATTTTTTGAAAGCTACGCCATTTCGCCCTTCCTCTCTTCTCTTAATGCATTTTTCACAATGGCTCCACACATTTTCGCATACGGATTTGTTCGAACACTCATTTCTCTCGCAGCCTCATCGCCGTACCGCGCAGCAGCTGCAAAGTCTTTCGATGAGAGCTCTTCTAAATCGCTCTTTCCCAGTCCTCCTAGCTCTGTCCCTGTTTCACTTGCTTTCAGGTACAAGAATGCACGGTGTGAGTACGCTGTCCGTAACATCCGTGCCTGATATGACGATACTGGTGCTGCCTGTGCATACGTGGGCAATGAAAGATGGATAGCGCGTGCCAGGTCTGTAAAAATTGCTTCGATGTCCGGTTCCGGCACAGAAAAGATATGGTGATCAGGCGGTAACGATGCTTCGATTTTCAGTCTTTGCAACATGGCTCGGTTCACAAAGGCGCTTGGATATGTTGGATTTGACGTGGTGATGTCATTCAAACTTCTTATTGCGGAGTCGATGGCTTCAATACTCGAGTCGCTCGATGTTTGTTGAATGATTTCGTTTTGTTGAGTCTCAAGGATGGACAGTTGTGAGGAAGAGATAGTTGGATGAGGCGGTAACAAGTCGTCTATGGCGGACGCATCTTTTGACTTTGCGACTGACGAAGGGAGAGTCTCTGGGTCGAAGAGTGCATTCAGAATGCGGGCATCGTTCGCCGACAATGATGTATTGATTTTGTCGACGGCCATTGTGGCAAAAACCTATAGTAGAGTTGTTGGCTTGTGATGTTCGAAATTTGAGCTTCGATGGCTTTATCTTTGGCTGGCAATTAATAGAGCTTTGACTGGAAGCCCTCTATAGTTGGCTCTTGGTCGCCTGGGGATCCGGTCTGATATCGTTCAAGTGAAGGTAAGTTCGGTTTAACGGCCGGGCAACCTTGGAAGCGGCTGGTGGCGGGCTACGATGCCGCTTGCCGTCAACGGCTTAGGCCTTTCCCGAAACGGACATCACCATTCACAACCGCTCCTTCCTCGACGACGTGTACTTGATGCGGGAATCATTATTGAGCGTTGATACAAATTATGCTCTAGATGTTTTATCTCAACCAAGTGAATCGGACAGTCGTCGACTACTAAACATCACAATAACCTCAACACAAGCTTCGATCGGGTAGCGGCGGTAACGGACATCAGCGGACAATCGCCGTCGCTTCAGGAAGGTACCGCACGCACGTGCTCTCGGCATAAGGACTCTGATGACGGCGCATAAGCAGACTTCGCATGGATTGCGATCACTTCGGTTCTTCAAGGAAAGCAGTGAGGGGAGGGACCCTTGGTAGATAAAGGCAATGGTGGAACGCCCGGATCGAGATAACAAGAACACAGTTCGACACTTCTTTCATCCACTTGAGCATTCGACTTGACCATCACACATATCGACTTCAATATCTCTTGATAACATGGCTCCCGCAGCTATATCGCCACCCGGCTCGCCAGTCCCTTCTGCCACTTCCTCTTCAGATTTCGCGTCGTATCGCGGCTACCACCATGTCCACTGGTACGTGGGCAATGCTAAGCAAGCTGCCTCCTTCTATGTCTCAAGGATGGGCTTCGAACGAGTTGCATACCGTGGTCTAGAGACCGGATCTCGAGCGATTGCCTCCCACGTCGTGCGAAATGGCAACGTCACATTCATTTTGACTTCGCCGTTGAGATGTCTTGAGCAGAGCCACCGCTTCAGTGAAGAGGACGCAAGGCAACTGAAAGAAATGCACGAGCATCAAGAGCGCCACGGTGACGCTGTCAAGGATGTCGCCTTCGAAGTTGACAACGTCGACGCCATCTACAACGCTGCCGTCTCCGCTGGAGGTGTTTCCATTGCCGAGCCTCACGATATCTCCGACTCACACGGCACCATCCGGCTCGCCACCATCCGTACATACGGCGATACAACACATACCTTGATCCAAAAGTCTACATACAATGGGATATTCCTACCCGGCTACCGCGCAGAAACCAAATCTATCGACTCATTGAACCGCTTCCTCCCGTCAGTCCAGCTTGAAGCTATTGACCACTGCGTCGGTAATCAAGACTGGGACGAGATGGAGAATGCATGCGACTATTACGAGAAGGTGCTTGGCTTCCACCGTTTCTGGAGTGTTGATGACAAGGATATCTGCACCGAGTACTCAGCCCTGAAATCCATTGTCATGAGCTCGCCAAATGAGGTGGTCAAGATGCCGATCAACGAACCGGCTAAGGGAAAGAAGCAGTCCCAGATTGAAGAGTACGTTGACTTCTACGGCGGCCCGGGAGTACAGCACATTGCGCTGCGAACAGACAACATCATCGGCGTCATTACCAACTTGAAAGCGCGAGGCGTCGAGTTCATCAAGGTGCCTGAGACATACTATGACAGCATGAAGATGCGCCTCAAGAAGGCAGGTCTCAAACTCAACGAGGACTTTGAGACTCTTAAGGGCTTGGACATCCTCATTGACTTCGATGAAGGTGGTTATCTGTTACAGCTCTTCACTAAACACTTGATGGATAGACCAACAGTGTTCATCGAGATCATCCAGCGCAACAACTTCAGTGGTTTCGGTGCAGGCAACTTCAAGTCGTTATTTGAGGCGATCGAAAGGGAGCAGGAGCTGCGAGGTAACTTGACATGAGAGAACTGGACTTTGCAATAGATCGCGTGTTCGAACCAAAATCTCATGATTAGTTAGGCATTGATGGCGTCGTAGGTCGTTTATATACCAACATAGCAATTCACATTCCACTTGTATTAAATTTTACTCCACATGTACACTGTGGATCTCTTGATATAGCCCATCCGCAGGTAAGCAAGCAATGTAACGCTTGCATAGTTCGATCTTCTCTGTCAACACAGCGTGTGGCCGGCCCTTTAGAAACAACAAGCAGTAAGCATACGCAAGACTGCAAGTATTCAATCTGAAGCAAAAGATAAAACTAACAACAGGAAACTGCACGTCATGGACTTGAAGTATGGGAGAGGCAAAGATCAGGTTTGCATAGCCCTTTCAGTTCTCAGATTCTCAACAACTAACGTCTATGGATATCCTAACTCAACTACTCCAGATATGCTAGGTACCCTTGATACCTTTACTGGCTCTTACTGAAGCCAAGCTCGTATAAAAAGCCAAGCACAAGCTGGCCGTGTTGGAGGACGTGCTTGGAGTCGATGTGCTCAATAGTGTCGTTAGCTGTGTGGATGTAGGGATTGCGGTACTCAAACGCAGCTTCGAAGATGAAGGATGCTGGGTATCCATTTCTTGTAGCGGAGCCGTGGTCTGAGCAGGCGTATCCACAGACACTGTTGACGCGTTCGATATCGGTGTACTATAGATCTGATCAATCTTCTATGACTAGAACCTGATAAAGAGCGTAGAAAGCTCACCTCATCGATGATACGGCCAATGTACTCGTTTAAAGTTGCATCAGTAAAGTCAGTAATCAAACCGAAGCTCTCTGGCTTGCCTGCGTCAATTGTAGCCTTGGTGTAACCGACCATGTCCTGGTTCAACATTGCCCAGACGTCCCTGCCAGCGTTTGCGTACTGTGTGAAGATGTCCTGACTGCCTCGCAGACCTCCCTCTTCAGCAGCGTACCAGTGAAACTCGATGGTGTTTTGCAACTTGCTTGGGCCAAAATCCTTGTCGGACAGAAGCACACGGAGCGACTCAAGTAACAGAAAAGAACCCGAGGCATTATCGTCCACACCTGGTGCCCTAGCTTCCAGACGATTTGCACCATTCACGGAATCCAGATGAGCACCGACAATAACCGTCCTGTTGCTCCGCCCCGGCACTGTGACTACGATGGATTTCTGTGGCCAGAGTGCGTGTGGAAATGCCTTGGCAGTGACACCCTGCTTCTTCGACTTCAGAACTACATCCTGGACCTGAGACAATAGCCACTCAGACGCTTGAGTGCCTGTGACAGTCTCGGAAAAGCGCGTGTGGTACGTTGCGTACTTCTCAAGGTTCCTCTTGATATTGTCCCATTTAAGTTTGGGGAACAGGCGCCTGATGTTTTCTTCATATTTGAACTTTGAAGGGTACGGAGCGGGAACCTTGACAGCTTTGACCTCGGCGTTGAACTCTGTGATATCGAAGAAGTGGCTTCCGCAGCCACCACTCTACCCTGGTCAGCAACAAATCGGAGATCAAGCTCAGTATGTCACTCACAGATGACAGTTCCCATCGCTCTTCTTCGGTGATCTGTACGGTCTGTCCGGGAGCAGTCTCGATAGTGTACAATGCTCTAGGCTTGATTTGCTCTGGCTCCGCGAGGACCACGGAAGCACAGACGGCGGCAATGAGAGCAATGGCTTTCATATTGTCTGTGCAGCCAAGTTCGAACAATTGAGATTGATCCGAGCAGAGTGGTACAGACCTCAAAAGCTGAGGGAGATGTGCTGATATAAATACTATCAGTCGATCTGTCGCGGTTGGTAACACAACATGCAGTCAGCGGATCCATCGCGTAGGAACATGCTGTTCGTGATATCTTAATAGAAAACCTGGCAATACCAAGATCAGAAAAATATGGAGAGCTCCAATAAAGACGCTGTGCAGCTTGGTATAGTCCTCGGCGTTCTTGTCCCTGCGAAGCGTGCGGCGGATTCTCTTGCCGGCTGCCTAATGCGATTTAGCCTTCAATTGACACTGCAGACAACGAGCATATATGCGCCTATTGCCAAGGGAAACTATCCGATGTCTGTTGGCAAGATGAGGTAACAGGCAGATTCCGTGTTGGTTTTCCTATAAAGACATGGAGGAATGGAGGAGGAAAAAGAGCGGAGCGAAAAACGAACCAGTTGATCGCGCTAGCGACACGGTTTTGGCGCGTCATCACTCACCGTCCCTCTTGCACAACTTTCATTCGAAGCCACTCAATCATGATGCCTCTTTCTCCGAGACCACCAACAATGGATTCAGTAAATACGGTCAGATTTACACCGTTAAATTTGTATAGTGACAAGTGTGAAACCTTCCCTACATTCTATATACCTCTACCTCTCGTAACCGTCACATCTAGCGCTCTCTATCTAGCAAACCTCGCCTATGGACGACCCTCAGCAAACTATGCCGTTGAGACTTGATAGTACCCTGTAAATCTCTAATGCAAACATGAAAAAAATCTCAAGGTTGGGTGGCTCGCCAGATGCTGAGCGCTCTATGGCAGGCCTTTGTGTAGGTCCCGCGTGGCTTCTCTTCGAGCGTCATTAGATGTCAGTTGCGCTCCAGCACCGAGAACATCGCTTCCAGAAGGTCCTTGGGTTTCCCATCGTTAAAATCTGTAGAAATACCGGCTGAGACGATTCGATTGCTATCTTTGAGCGAACCGGTGGCCGCGCGTGTAGACCCTCAATAGCGGTTGTCTTGGACGTTGCGGCGACAAAAGGCATTGAGCAGTCGTGACCTCTAGTTTTGGCTAGACGTGTTCAATATCTCGTCCCGAACCTGATGGGGCTATGTATGTCAAGACATGTTAATTAAGAGGTGAAATCGAGAGGGCCAAAGTGCACGTGCTTCGTTTGCTGATGGCCAGATAAAGTAGTTATCGTCCCAGATTTTGTTGAATTAAATCTTCACTTCACTTCGAATCTGGGGGCCAATCGAATTATCGCAAGCTACGGGGCCCATGCGCTGCTTTGCTACATAAGTCTGTACTTCTCCCATACTCGCCACGCGATAAACTCCGGCTCAACTACAGTCAACCTACGCTCGATGCCACTCAGTGCTGGCCGATTTCCGCTTTGTTCCGGTTGTAACTAGACTGTGCCTCACTTTGTTCTGGACTCACTGTATCATGCCTAAATTTTCGCGCTTTTACTCTGCAACCGAGGCGGAAGCACTTGCCAGCATCAGTCGGCTCTTCCCTCAATCGGTAGAACGTGCGCCGCAGTCCATCAACAGCGATGCAGAGCAGTTGTCTAATATGATCAACGGTAATGTTGACTTTTCGCCTCGCCCACGCAACGACATCAATCAGCCAATCTTCGAATGCACTCCACCCGTACAACCCGTCGAGCAGCTGCTAAAATTGTCTGGCTTCAGTATTTCCTATGATACCATACATCGCGACAAGATGGTCCGCTACGCGAGCTCCTCAGAAGGCTCAAGGGAGTGGAAGACCAGAAGCCGGACACCAAGCTCAGACGAGCCATTCCCTTCTCCATCCTCAAGCGTTAAGGCCGAGACTTCAGGCACCAGCAATGGCTCACCAGAAGATGATCTGGCCCAGGTGTAGGTCCATCCTGGTGAAGTTGACCATCGCGCGGCTTGCTAACATCAACCAGGATCGCACCTTCACCAAAAAAGCGCGAAAACAACTGGAACTTGTATCCAGACTACTACGCAACCTATCCACAAGACGTACTTCAAGGCATGGACACACAGTTCAGCAAGTTTACCTACGACCTTCACGAAGGCAGCACGGCTATTCCATTCGTCATGGCGCAGGCTCCAGCAAAGACGCACGCCAAACTGGTCGCAGTCGATCGAAAGCTTTGGACATCAGACGATGGCCATGTTGTTGAAGACAGTGTAGACAACGACGCCGCTGCAGTCTTCGTGTTAGAACGCTTCCAGAAGACTGACCGTCAGCGCGCAACGTCGAACAGACGCGCCCTACAGGCAAAGAATGACGGTTCGGATCATAGGCATGAATCTCACAATGACAAACCCACATCGAAGCGTGCGGCACTCATTGCGAGGAGTCAGGCCACGAAAGACAGCTCGCTCGTTATTAGTAAGTCTGCAAATCAGAGACGTTCCGCGATACATAGGAACAAGAACCGCAGATCGATCATGCCATCACCACCCCTAATAGTTAGGAGACAAGAGCAAAAAACAACGCCAGAGCCGCCGATCGAGCAGACAAAACCAACTATTCTTATCCTGAACCAGAAGGAGGACGACCAACGACGGGACGTAGACTCCGCTCTTCAGAACAACGGTATCGACCTGGATGATACCCAACAGTTGCAGGAATTGATGAGGAAATTGGGCAAAGCGATGACGGAACAGGACAAGGCCAGTGAGGGCCAGGTAGTGGAAAAAATTGAGGTAGGTGCATCGTATCGGAACACGAGCATTGCTGACATCTGGAAGGAAGTCGACTTAGATGGGGCAGCAGACCGGGCAAGCAAGGTGCACAGATTGAAGGGAAAGGCGAGGAAGGATGCAAAGCGTCGAGCGACATGATAGATGCTCATCACGAGCTCCGTACAACTGGGATTCAACAAAAGCGTTGCAGCGGTCCCACCGCAATGCGTTCCTAGCAATGCAATATGGAACTCATGCAATGTTTGATTTGTTTAGTGAATTCATAACGTACAGCAGAAGTGCCGAGCATGTTGTGTTCAGTGTTTACTAAAACCTTTGCGAGCGAGGTCAGTGGTTAAAGCCGAACTGTGCGGTGCCCCGCAATAGCCGGTCGGTCAGCATGAGCCGTCGAAGAATGGCGCTGGATGCAGTTTCTGCACGCAGCTTAGCAATGTGAATCTCTAGAATTTGGCACTGAAGAGAACTGAAACTGTCTTCTAGTTTAAGCCGGATTATGTACACCTTGAATCCACATCTCCCCGGTCCACACCGCTCGCTCAGCAAGTAAGAAGGCTGTTAGCTTCGGCATTTCGCGGACTCGGCATTCGGCCCTGACGACGCTTCATCCACAAGCAACCTTTCCAGTCACTACCCGCCGCCAGACTTAACAGTCTTGTTCCTGCGCCATCCGCGCATCACTCCACCAGCCTGTAAAATGGCCACAACACAGGACCCAAACGCCGCCCTGGGTGCACAGGACGCGAATTCGACCACTAAAAAGCGGACCCACCCCGAGGACTTCAAGCGCGCATACAAAGCATGCATTAATTGCCGGCAGCGCAAGGCAAAATGCATCCTGGGCACTGGGCCGGACGGCGGTGAGCTAAAGCCACCGTGCCAAAGATGCAAGCGAGAAATGCGAGAATGCGTTTTCAGATCTGAACGCTCATGGGTTAAAAGACGGAAGCCCGGGGAAGCAAGAGATGAAGAGGACGAGGAGACTCCGAGCTCGAGACCTCAAACTCAGCCTCCGGCACCTGCATCTGCACATGTACCTACCCAGCCGTCGCCGGCCCAAAGGTCGTCTTTCTCGGGCCATGGGTTCACACCTGTGCAAAGTCCCTATCTTAATGGACATGCGCATCGCTCTGACATCCTATCGCCACCAGCTCACTTTCGCAGAGTATCATCGTCTCAGCCAGATCTTGCTCACTCCGTGATGAGGACTGTTGTTTCCAGCGGCAGTGATGCGTTGAACCTGTTGTTTGAGGCTGCAAACCATCGCGATGCTATCGATAACCAAGAAGCGAACGGCTCGCAGGCGTACGAAACCCCAAGGTCAGGCCCATCTGGTGGGTATGACGCTGGGTCACCGTTCCACACGTTCCGAGCACAGCCTGTGCAAATGTCAACACCATCACCAGAAACACTCAAGATATGGACATCGTGTCGGTTCGTGCAGATGGGCTGGTTCTCTGCGCATGAGGCGGTTACCTATGTGGATCTTTTCTTCAAGAACTGCTCACCTCTATCGCCTATCCTCGGCGACTTCTACTCACATCATGAGAACCACTACTCTTTAATAGCACTGGACCCATTTCTGTGCGTCACAATACTCATGATCTCGTCGCGCTACAATATCTTGCCTGGAGTGGGAGGCGCGTCAAGAGGTTACTTCGTTCATGATCGGTTATGGGAGCAGTGTCAACGTTTCATCATGAAGATCATGCTCGGTCAGGTCAAGCCTTCAAAAGCCCAGAGTCGGACAATTGGCTCAATCGAAGCATTATTGCTGCTTTCAGAGTGGCATCCACGCGCACTGCACTTTCCTACGGCAGCAGACGGATGGGACTGCGAGCTGATGATTGGCGCAAACAACACCACTGCCGAGGGCGCCAAGCTCCTTGAGGGCGACACAACATCAAGTCGATGGCTCGAAGATGTTATTGAGCCCGCCAAACGATCGGATCGGATGTCATGGATGTTGATGGGTTCTGCTTTATCGATGGCCCAAGAGCTGGGACTATTCGAGGACAATGCCAGCATCGACAAGGACCAAAGATCATACCCCAAATCGTCTACAGAGTTCTTGACATTACGGCGGATACGAGCTCGGAAGCTCCTCTATGTGTTGCTGGAGCAGTTGTCATGGCGTCTAGGCTGCACATCCATGATACCGCAGAGCCTGAACCACGCTCTAATGGAGAAGATCCCAGTGGACTCAGCTACCGGAGCTGTTGAGCAATGGCAATCATTCATGAGTGCCTGGGTCGAGCTCACCAAACTTGCACGATCTGTATCTGACACCATCTATCCTTCTGCAGCAACAACGAAAAGCTTGCTGCGGACTGGTCGGTACATTGGACTGCTGGAGCATTTCCAACCGTTATTGACCTCATGGCGGAAGAAATACCTAGATCCCTGCAGTGTGTATTCACACCAATGCTGATTGCTCCTCCCACTGACTCTTGTACAGAATTGAAAGTGGGATTACACGACATGCTCACGATCGAATACCAATACGTCCGCATCTATACCAACTCAGTCGGCATGCAAGCAGTCGTCGAACGCACTCTCGCGGAGACAGATACCGACGTTCCACAGGACGACATTCTACCCATGAACCTCGAGCCCAGAGACTACGACTTCATCCAAGAAGTCGTCGACGGAAGCTGTCAGATTCTGCAGAAAGTAGTGCAGCTCTCAGAGTCAGGAGCTCTGCGCTACTCGCCAGTGCGGATATTCCTGCGCATCACCACATCGTCTATCTACCTCATCAAAGGTCTGAGCTTGGGATCGCGGAACCAGAAACTGCAGTCATCGCTCGACATTCTGGATGCCGCGATTCGCGCTTTGCGCGCAAGTGCGTACCACCTAGTCTTACCATTTCAATCCTACTAACAATCGCAAAGGCGTCCTCGACGACATGCACCTCGCCTCTCGCTACGCAACCCTACTCGAACTGCACGTCGCCCGCTTACGCGACAGTTTCGTCGTCTCCTCGCGCCCGCCCAGAATTCCATCGCGCGCCACGTCGGCCGAGAGGAACGGCACCACGGGTATGGAGTTTCTGAACAACCACGCTGGTCAGTCGGCGCTCGCAGGGCTGGCAGGCGATGTGACGGGCATGATGCCTGATGACGACTGGTTGGCGCTACCGTTTGATCCGGCCATGGCGCCATTTGGACTCGACAATCAGCAGAATTTCCAGAGTTTCGATGACGGGACGTTGGATTTCATTTGGAATCTGCCGATGTAAGATATGGCGGGCTAGTTGAAGCGGATTGAAGAGTACGTCAAGGGATGGTCTGTGTGTAATGCTAGATTAGATGTCAGGGTGGTGTCGTGAAGAACGATCATAGTCATTGTTCAAGAAGACTAATCAAACATCCGATTGTGCATGATGTGCAACTGAGGAATTAACTAATTTTAAACGCACATTCAAATAGCTCCAGCTACTGCTCTTGCGATGCTCGTAACATCGACCCCTTGGAGCAGGTCTCTCTAATAGCGAGCTCTTCGAGCGAACTTAGAGTGCGTTTCCAAGAAGACTCTCGATTGTCTTTGAGTCTTCCACACTGCTTAGAAAGCAGAAGATCTGCATGAAGCATATCAAGATATCCGAGGCAATGGTATTCACGGATGTCTGATGTAGTTAGCATCTGTGCAATATCACCATGTGTTGACTTTTCTTTTGTGTTGTGACTAACAATGAGACGACGTATCCAAAACTGTGGAAGTGTGTTTTCATTGGTGCTTAATTGGTGCATGCGACGGTACTCTATTATTCGTGTAGATAGGTGAACATTACTTATCACTCTGTGACATGACCTTCCTTCTTTCGAAGTCTAGAACCGATGTACAGCATGCCCGCTGGGGTAGTTTCGTGAAGTCTCCAACAGTGGTGTGATGACAGATCTGCCAGGGTAACTGTTGCCAGGAAGAATGGGTCATGGGTTCGAAGAAGGGGCGAGAAGGAGTAGAAGGTGTAGCATGAATGGCGGGCTCTGTGATACAAAGCGTTGACATCGGAAGAACTTTTTTTCGGTTGAGGTGTAGCTTCGGATGCGATGTCGACAATAGGTGTGGCCTCGAGCGTAATGTCTGCTGCAGACATGGCTCTTGAGATGATTTTGCGATGATTCGCATGACTTTCGGCGTAGCGTGCTACCAAAAGTGAAGACTCAAGTGACCTATCCGAAGCGGCTGGTCGAATCAACTGCTAGGTGACCACCGGGGTAATTGCGACCGCAGAGAGAAGTTCACAGACGCTTGGGCGTTTGAGGCTCCCACGGAATTCACCAGTTGCACAGATAATCTGGTAGCCGGAAGTTCCGTGCAACGAAAAATCTGGTCCTGTACAATACTTTGTGTAGTGGCGTTGAAGAAGGTGTGGTTTGATCGGATCGTGCAGCGTTGGAAACCCCCAGGAAGACGCTTCAACAGGACTTCAGTACAAGGCCGCTTAAACGAGGAGCTGTCAGAGAGCCAAGCAGCTCTGCAACTAGACGAGACGCGAATGGTCTTATGAGTCCTTCCCTCTTTTGGGTTCTCTTCTAAGAAGCTATTGAGTGCTTGGCCACTGATACGTCCTCTGAACTGCTTGTTTGCAGAAATGTAGTTTTCGAGCTCAGTAACTGATAGATGCATCCATTGGTGATTATGCGTTAGCTCTGAAATGCTGTCGCTCTTGAGATGATCTGGAATAGGCCTCGAGAGATGTGTGGAGGGGACGTTTGACAGAAGCTAGGTCGGTACTTCGCAGAGCGCAGCGTGCCGAATTGTTCATGCTTTGAGGGTCCAGTCACACTGGCTACGCACAAGATCGTACGGACATATCCGCGCACTGAGAACTTCAGGTCTCTTTGATGGCTTCGAGCTCCTCTGGCCTACCGCCGCCGACCATGTGTGTGCCATCGCCGTTTCCATCAAACCAGCGACTACTTCTGTGCCAACTAGGAAGGTTTTCTGGATCTTCATCCTCGTTCTTGCAGCCGCGTCTACACCCACCACCTTGACGCCAGCTGGTGCTCGCCCATTTCATGCATCGAGCATACTCTGCACATCGGCCAGACCTTCGTTTCTTATTGGCGGAGAACTCGGTGAGTGTTTGACGAGGCGAGAATCGCCGCAGGGTAATGATTGAATGTGCGCAGAAGTCGGGTATCGGAACCGGTAGATGAGTTAATGCCAGAGCGGTGGTCTCGAGCGATTCGAGGGTGTAGAGTAGCTCGGTGGTCGAGGCCGTAAGGAATGGTTGCTGCGGCTTTGAAAGTGTAATAGAAGATAGCGACGATGCCTTTCGCCGCAGCACCCTTTTCTGTCCAGGCTCCAGCTCTCTAGCAGGCAGATGCCCGTCTTCCACGGCCGAGGGAACTGGTGTGATGGCTCTAGCAAAGGCATCATCCATCTCTTCAAGGGCGCCGATGGCCGGGCCATCGATCTCCCACTCGAGCACCTCCTTGTTGCAGTCCGCCATGCCCATGTAGATGAGGTCCTTGAGCTCCATGAGCAATTCGAAAATCATGCGCTGTGGTATGGGACGCTGGTCGAAGAGCGTTTGTATGGCTGGGAGGAACTTGCGTGCTATTTCTCCGCCGGTGTAGAGGTTCTTCCCGTGCGAGAAGGGCGCGTTGTCCGCCATTTGGAGCTCAACCTTGGACATCTGACGACTGATGCCGGCAGCTAGGTGGCGGATCTGCACGAGGGGGTTTTGCGTGAGGGAAGCTTGGAGAGTCGGAGATAGGTCTAGGTTCATGTCAGCGGTACCGTCCTTGGATATGCAGGTGCACTCTGGTTATGGTGGAAGAGCAGGGGAAGCCGCATACCTGTGAATGAAACCTCGCCAGCAAGCATGACCAGAGCTTCGGCAAGCTCCTTTTCTTTCTCTTTCAGTTCTCGCCTCTGCGCCTGCATGCTCCGCCATGGAACCACGAAGCTGATGCTCTTCCCACCAACGTCCACTGCCTTTCCATCCTCGAGTTCCGAGGTGGTTTCCACCACGTTTGTCTTGCCATACTTCTTGCCCTTGGAGGCTCGCGCATCGTCTTGATGGTACTGAAGCGTCAGATAGAAGTCGTTCTTGTCACGAGGGTTGCGGAGGTTGCGCCAGACGCCCACGAGGGCTTTCGCCGAGAAGATTTGCTGTGCAGGCATGTTGATGCGCAACGTGGGACGTTTTTCACATCGCAAGGTACGGTTATATCGTTTGCGATGCGTTGCTACGCGTGCCCGACTTGGTGTCGAAAGCAGGTTCGTGAGGCGTGAGTGTGGAGCTTGCTGCGCTGGCCGTGCGTATGGATTCCATCCTTGTTTACTTTTAGCTCCAAGTGGTAAACACGTGGGGCCGAGGTGGGGCACCATGTTGCTGGGAACACCATGAGCGTCACCTTGCATGAGAGTTGTAGACTTTGATGAGAAGCTCCCGTTAATTCTGTACAGAGCTGAGTATATTTTGACCAGTGTATCCAGGTATCTATACATACAGTGTTATCGCTTGCCTAACACCGACGTCCCATGACCGTAGCAAAATGAGCCCCAATCGACCCAAATGTATGCTGATGCGCCAACGAACACCAAACTATGCATCGCTACAAGTAAGCGAACAATGACTGAACCCACTCTTTACATCAGACCCTGCATGCCATTCGAGGCGTACGCCATGGGCTTGATGTTCGGATGCGGTACGGCTTCGAACTGTGTGTACTTGAGCTTGTAGTCTGGGCCGATCTTGATAAAAGCTCCCTTGTTGCTTGTGCTGTCGCAATAGTTGGGTGCAGAGAAGACTGTGATACATCGTCCATCGTGCTCGACCTCGTAACCCTCCATGCGGACTTCGTGCGATCGAATAATGGCCTCGAGGCCGTTGTTCTCGCAGAAACGCTTGGTGATGTCGGGTCCGAATTGCAGACCGACACCGCGCTTACTGGGTCCACGTCCAGGTGCAGTCTGCGGGTCGGTCCAGAGCATCTCCATCATGAGGCCAGACTGGCCCGGCTGTCTCTGCTTGAAACGGTCAAGCTTCCTGACATCGTCCAGTGTGATCTTGTCGTCTGAAAACAAGCCGCCGTGGAGGACAAAGTACTTCTTGCCAATGAGCGTGGCGAGGGGCAGCAATGAGAAGGACTCGGAGAATAGCTTGAAGATACGCTCTGTGTACTTGGCCCTGCATTCACCCTCAAAGCCGTACATGCGGTTCATGTCGTCGGTCTCGTGGTTTCCACGGTTCAGGAAGAACCTATCGGGATATAACCACTTGTAGGCGTATAACAGAAGGGCGATCTCGGTAGACCAGGATCCTCGGTCGACGAAGTCGCCATTGAAGAGAAAGGAGTGCTTCTCAGAAGGCTTGCCGGCAAGCTTGAAGATGTTCATGAGATCGAAGAATTGACCTGAACATGATCAGTATCGTTTTGAAACATATTTCACTGGTCGACCTACCATGTGTGTCACCACAAACTGTAACCTCGTGTCCTTCGTCGACATCGTACTCGATCATTGTTGGCTCCTTCTTGGATATTTCCATGACGGCAATGATGATCTGGTAGGCGTACTTTTTGGCCAGCTTCTTTCCGTTCTTGAACCTCTCAATCATGTCTTCGACGAACTCGGGCGTCATCTTATCTCCCAGCTTTGCGCCGTCATAGCCACTCTCCACAATCATGTTCTCAATTTCCAGACCCTCTACGACCGACGGCGCATCTTCGACTTCGATGGCCTTGAGGAAAGCATCTCTCTTGATGATCTTCTCGCATTCGACCATGCGCAGCTTCGCGGTCGCATCGTTGGGCGCTTTCTTGACGACAAGCTTCCAGTCCCTCAGAGCGTCTCGGTGCTTCAGGATGAGGGTGTTGGCTGATGCACGACGGTAGTAGGCCTGAATCTACAGTGAGCCTCTGTCAGACTGGCTCTGGAATGTGTCATACCTTGACGTTGTTGGGGTCGAGCTCGATCGCCTTGTCGGCATCTGCAACAGCAAAGCCATATGCTTCGACCTTCAGGTTGGCCTGCCAAAGTGAGTAAGTAGGTGGTCGTGCGCAGCGGCCAGGCCAGGCTGGCTACATACCTGCGCGCGATTGGTGTAGAACGAGGGCTCTTTGTCGTAGGTCTCGATGGCCTTTGTGTAGAACTCTAGCGCGGTGGGCCAGTCGTGGGCTTTGAAGGCATCGTTACCCTTGTTCTTAAGCGCTATGGCTTCTTCTTTATTGCCCATGATGCTTCTAGAGTTTGTGCGGAGCGGCGGGGTATACGAGGCACGTGAGTGCAACGCGGGCAGGCGCGACGGCT
The DNA here is from genome assembly GCA_004011705.1 of Ascochyta lentis. Classification (NCBI taxonomy): domain Eukaryota; kingdom Fungi; phylum Ascomycota; class Dothideomycetes; order Pleosporales; family Didymellaceae; genus Ascochyta; species Ascochyta lentis. Next base: position 548,597 of record RZGK01000002.1, read on the forward strand.
GGTGGTGCGAAAGAATACAAGTCTGGAAGTAGTGAAGGGTGAAAGATGCTTTCCAAGACTGACAAGGTGACGCACAGCAAATTGTCGTGAGCTGCCAGCGCCTCGGGCTTCCCGCTAAGAAGTTGTCAAGCCCTCCCCGCCGTTCTCGCCTTGCCACTGGCGTTTCGGCCAATCAGCGATCCCTGCAACGACGTAACTACCCGCCAGTACGAAGTATGCCTCCCAGAAAGGGCCTTGCTACCACCAAGAGGGTTGAGTACAGACAATGGAGAGATCAGCCCGCCCACATCTTCGGTCAGGAGCAGAGATTCCGTCAAGGGGAGTACTACTTTCAGAAGCAAGAGCACACACGCATAGCAATCTCACAGGCGGCGCTGGTCTTTGGTCCAGTCGGACGAGGAGAACATGGACCCAGCAAACCCCCGCGGGCTCCCAGAATAGTCTAGCGTACAAAGCCGCGGTCCGCCCAGCCAAGGCTCTCTGAGCCTCCGCTCCGATCAAGTACAACGAACCACTCTTGCCAACATTCTTTTCCGCCCAACGAAAGAAAGCGCGCTCTACCGTGAACTGAGGAATTCGTAGCCGAGATCACCGCCTGGCTCTTAATTTCGCTCCACCGACCTGACCTCCCGCTCGAAAATATACTGCGCAAACCGACTTCTCCACGCGAACCTGACGCGCAAATTGAACGAAAGGCTGTCAGCCACGTCGAGGCTATAAAGCGTCCAGCCCGCGTTGCGCGCTCTTATTCGGTTCATACCACCACCTTTCATCACCTCCAACTTCTCCAACTTCTCCCATCAGACCCTCCCATCTACGAGCCGCCATCAACATGGCCAACATGATCCCCGGCGGCGCCTTTGTTCCCCCCAACCAACAGCGTAACCTGCGCGCCTGCATGGTCTGCTCCATTGTGCGCACCCAAGCACAGTTCATGAGCGGCGGCTGCCCCAACTGCGAAGACATCCTCGAACTCATCGGCAACCCGGAAAACGTCACCGACTGCACATCGGCCGTCTTCGAAGGCCTGATCACCGTTGCGGATACTTCGAAGAGCTGGGTTGCGAGGTATCAGCGACTGGAAGGATACGTGCCCGGCGTTTACGCTACACAGGTCGAGGGCATTCTGCCCGAGGAGATGGTCTCGGCTGTCGAGGCTGCAGGCATCAACTACGTGCCCAGAGATGGCAGCGAGGACCAGATGATCCCCAAGGACTAGATCTCCAGGGGAAGGGGAAGAACAATGTGTAGTGGGAGCCATACTTTTGCATTTTTAGCTATGGAGTTTGGGTAAAAGGAGCATGCTCAGATGCGAACATCATTCGGATACCAAAATCAACGGACGCATATCACTTGAAGCCAGCCCTGTGTTGGATGCATTGTTGTGTTCTGGTGCAACCAAGAGAACGAATTTGTAAGGGGAGCTAAGACATTATCAATCATCGAGTGCCATTACAGTTCGCAAGATATCAACTCCGTAGGGGTTTGAGGATATTGAACATAGTATCGCGATAACCGTTGACTGTTATAGTGTTAGTGAGAGATTGTTCTTCCAATCAACGCTGGTAGCTCGACACTTGTGAGCCTGGGGTTTTTGACAACTACATATCAGCTAATTTGTTCAATATGACAGCCGTTTGGACGGATACATGCGTTATACTGATGATGATCACGGATCTTTCGACACAGTTATTTATGTAGGGATACAAAACATGTTTGACACCACCGACGCAGTCGGTCCTCTCGCTGCTGTCTCGTCTATTTCTGTTAAAGGCTGCTCCCAACATAACATCCCTAATAACATGGAATACGAGGTTCGTCCGTCGCTTTTCCTTCGTGATTCAACCAGACCGAAGGCCCCAAGGGAAACAACATTTCAGTAATCGCGGCAGCCGATGGGTAGAATCAAGACTGGTATGGCAGCGTCAATCCGTACACGCAAGTAAATAACCACGGTCACTCAACCATGAACCATATAAACGGTAAAGCCAATCCTGCAGAGACAACGACGTCAATCTTTGAATCTTTCCTCTAGCAGGCAACTCAGCAGGAAAGTCTGTCACCCAAGAGTCTCACTGAAGATTTCTCGAGGTCGTGCAAAAGCTCAATCATCCATAAAATGATCTTGCAGACGAAGGAAATGCCACCTTCTACGGGATAGAAATCCGCTGCAATGTGACGTCCGCAATGGGCAACGCCAAAGTCGATCCAGGGGGTCGAGCGTACTCTTCATTTGAACGCGGCTAGGTAAGCCTCACGGATCCACTCGTAGCGCTGTGAGTGTCCAGCTTCCACTTCTGGGATGTTGGATGACCATCCAGGATATTTAGCTATTGTTTCTAAATAACGTAATCGGCCATTAAGTCGGCCAGGCAATTGAGCCGGCCACCTTATGCAGCCACCCACCTTGACACGCAGATAACTCAACACCACAACGTCGTGCTGTAGCTCACAGTACGTTAAATTAATCTACTCTGTCTACAGTATCTTGCTTACATATGCGCTTATTGTGCCTAGCCTGACTACACATCCCACAGCGTCAAGAACCCTCTCTACTACTACCTGTTTGCACCCTCTCCTCACGCCTCTCTGCCTCTGCCTGCACCACTACCTCTTGTGCAGCTATTATTTCCTCTGCCTCTTGCTATAATAGGGTTCCTCTATACTAGATCTGCTTCCTTTTACGTGCTTTACGCTCAGAAGCAGCTTTATTTGCTGCTTAAAGCTTAACTATCTCAGCCGCTATAAGCACCTAGGAATGCACTATTATATTAGCTCCCTTTTTAAACTGCTGCACTATCTTAATAATTAAAGCTAGAGATAAACTGTAGTGCTGCCTAATCTAGTCAGATATTAGCGTTAATTAAGCTAATATTTCAGCAGCGTTGCTTAGTATTCTAGGTTGCTAGGTAGTAGGCCCTAGTAAAGGTAGTGTTAGCGTACAAGGCTTTACTTTAAGCTTTAATAGCACTACCTCTAGGTTGTCTAGAACTAAGCCTGTTGCTTAGAAGCTTAATTAGATATTATTAGATAAAAACGCCTTATTAAACACCTAATTAAAGGCAGCTAAGAATGCTTTCTTATTAATGTAAGTAACGTAGCTGTTTGCTAAGACATTAATTTCTGTCTTATATACTTGTTTTAATAGGGCAAAACAGCCTACATTAAGTAGCTGTAGGATATAGGAGGTATAAGAAGGTATATAGAGAGTAATAATTTTGTTCTCCTTACACAGATCCTAAAAGGCAAGCAACTTATAGCTCTTATAGCTATTAATAATTAGCAGCTAGTAGCTACCTACTGTCTAGGCTGTTATATACTAGATAAAGTGCTTTAGCTACTCTAGGCCTAGTTTATTTGTTGTCTAGCTATTATTACTAACACTAATACGCTAATCCTTTAGGTTGTAATACTAGGCCTAGTTATAGTTCTTCGCTTTAAAGATAAAGAAGGGTAGGATAACCTACCCTATAGCGTTAATCGCGGCAATTAACGTTGCCTACTTATAGTTACTAGGCTAGACTCTAAGTAGCTTAAGACGCCTCTTAGACGCTATTACTACCTTAACAGACCCTCTAACACCTATCTAGAAGCTAGTCTTGTTAAAGTTGTAGGTATCTTAGTTCTAGATGCTATATTTAGCTTTAACGTTGCGCACAAGGTTAAACTAGGGGCTGATAATAGCTAGATTACTGTACAAGACTCTCTAGTAATTACGCTGTCTAGTTACCTAAGACTTAATCTTAGGCTTCTAGTTTATAAGGTGCCTAGCCTATTTTTCTCTAACCTTACTACTACTATAGGCAGCTAGCAGTTAATTAGCTATTTTACGTACGTAGCTTAGCGTAGGGGCAAAGCCTTGCGTGTTAAGCTTCCTTATGTATTATATAACTACCTCCTCTTTAGGCTTAGTAAGCCTTAATCTGCTGTAGTAGGAATTGCGTTGTAAGGTGGTTTTAGCGCGTTAGTCTTAGAGAGTTGATTAAGGAACGTTATAGATAGCAGCAGCGCGCTGTTAGCTTATTAACGCGTCAGATTTTATAGCTTAAATAGCAAGGATTATCCTATCCTCACAAGGAAGTAATCCAAGATCAGGTTGTTGAGACATTAGATAAGAGGTGGAATAAGGTGTGATCTTGGCAAAGGTGGCCGGCTCAATTGCCTGGCCGACTCAATGGCCGATTACGTTATCCTAGATATGCATAGGTCTAGCATGCTTAGTCAGTTATAACAAAGCAAAAAGCACTGTAAGGCAATACAAGCAAGGGTTTTAAGTGGTTGTTGCAGAGACACTTAGCTTTTGTTAGATGCCAAGCATCTACCTATCCCGTATCCTCCTATCTGTATGGGATATTTCCACTTCCTAGTTATCCACCGTAATTTAAGGATATCCCGGATACTCACAACGCTATCCACTTGTGAGGTGGATCGCGTGTTCCGTCCTGCAGTCATCCTCTTACCGGTCCGCAGCGAGGCTGTGCCGGGTGATAATGATTTAGAACCAATGACTGACCGTGAACAGATCATAACAGTCTGTTGCTTGCCTGTTGCGGCGTTTACCTTTCCAGTGTTTTAATTAAAGTGTTCGCAAGGCTGAGAAAAGGGGTCCGGTCCGCTGGTGTGTCGGTCCGTTGGTGCTTTACGTTATCACATTCTGCCACATACATCACCCTATCGGTCCTGCGATAAGTGCACGCAACGTGCGTGCTGGAGCTCGAGCAACCCCGCACACAAGCTTTATGTAAGCTTCCTTCGATGCGTCGAAGCATCTCCTTAGCGGGCTCTTAGCGGAGATAAGCAACCCTCTTGTCAGCTAGCGTGCCTTTAGCGTACGTTAGTGCTCACAGTGGCTGAGCGGTTCATTGATACCTTTGGAGTCTGAGCGATTTTCGGGCGTTGCGCGAATGCGCCGAGGCTACAATAGGCATGTACATCGGTGCTCTTCCAAGTGTGCTGACACTCTCTCCTCTGAGTTTACTCTGGGATCCCAGCGCGCGGTCCGGTACGCGAACGCGTTTTAAGTCAGAGTACGGTCTGTAGTGAAGAGGCGTCAAAAGTACTGTTCATTTCTTGCTTGTAGGCGAAACCGCGAGCCAGATATCTGAAGACCTTAGAATTTGTTCTCACGCACGATCACTCACGGTGGCTTCGGATCTGTCTCTACATTGGTCTGCACGTTGTGTTGCATGATATCACGGTGCATGACTGGCATGGCATTCAGCACATAATTGGCATAGTACGTTCTACTAAGATTTACCGACTCCTCGTAACATGGTATCCTTGTAAGTCTAGGGTCTGACATAGCGGTTCGTGGGCGAAGATAAGCTGAGTCCCTGTGCGCAGATGCAGCCACCAGGTGGCCGCTACTGATTGTCTAGCCGCGTGCTCTGCTCCCAAGCTCCAGTCCCTCGTCGCGTGCCGACTTATATATCATGGCGTCTCACGCGCACCTCGCTTCTGTCCCTCGTGTCCTCCATCTTGTCCCCCTTTCCTTGATAGCCGCACGTCTCAAACGTTTGCGACTTTCGACGTACTAACTCCGTCTTGAGTCTAATTCGAGTGCCACACGGTCCTCGCTGGTTCTCGTCACGTCCTTTCCACCATGAGCCTCGCGCACGAGACTGCCGGGATGGAAAAGAATCACCACGACATCCCACCTACAGCGCAATATCCCCTGACTGATCACGCTAAAGCACGGCCGCTCAGTGCCGATGGCGAGGATGTCGGCATTGTCATCTCTGAGCAGAACGAGCTTAGGCGTGACTTGAAGGGTCGTCACATGCAGATGATTGCCATGTCAGTCTCGCTGGGCACTCCCTGATGATACAACTATGTTGTGCTATAACTGACACGCTTTACAGTGGCGGTGCCATTGGCTCTGGTCTGTTCATTGGCTCCGCCGGATCCTTCACCACTGGTGGACCTGCCGCTGTTATCATCGGGTTTACCCTCATTGGCATTATGATGTACTTGATGATGCAAGCCTTGGCCGAACTTGCAGTCATGTACCCAATCAACGGAGCCTTCACCATGTACATCTGTCGATTTATCGATCCATCCTGGGGCTTTGCCTGTGGGTGGCAGTACGCCATTAACTGGCTTACTGTCCTGCCTTTCGAGATCTCCGCTGCTTGTAATATCATCCACTACTGGCCAGGATCGGATGGCATCAGTAATGCCGCGTGGATCACACCACTTCTCGCAGCTTTGATAGCTATTCAATTCTTCGGTGTCAAGGGTTATGGCGAGGTGAGTGCACTGCTCTGTAGCATGCCCCGCTATGAGCAAATCGGACTGACATTACTGAATAGGTCGAATATGTACTATCGATCATAAAGATTTTGGCTTGTTTAGGATTTATGATCCTGGGCATCATTATTGATACCGGAGGTGTGCCAACCGACAACAGAGGTTATATCGGCAACAAATACTAGTACGTCCTCCCTGCTTGGATCGCAGAGCTGTTCATTAATTGTTTTTAGCAATATCCCTGGTGTGACCTCCGCGGGGTTCCGTAACGGCTTTCATGGCTTCTGCGGCGTGTTCGTCAACGCAGCATTCGCATACACCGGCACTGAGCTTACTGGCTTGGCGGCAGCTGAGACGGAAAACCCAAGGAAGGAGATCCCCAAGGCCGCGAAGCAAGTCATCTATCGCATCATTCTCTTCTACGTTGTTAATCTTGCTCTGGTCGGCCTGGTGGTGCCCGTTGACAACGAAGCACTGAATAGCAGTGCTGGCTCCAGTTCGCTTCACTCGCCCTTCGTAATCGCTATCCAGCTCGCCGGAATCAAGGTCCTCCCATCGATCTTCAACGCCGTCATTCTCATAGCAGTCATGAGTGTCGCCAACGCCTGCACCTTTGGCTCTACACGCACGATGCAGGCTCTTGCGGCGAACGGTGAGTGCCCTGCACCATTCCCTACTAGTACCCCACTGATCATAGTGATTATCTAGGTATGGGCCCAAAGGTCACCGCCTATGTTGATAAGCAGGGTCGTCCAGTCGTTGTGGTGGTTATTCAGCTTCTGTTCGGACTGCTGGCATACATTAATCTCGCTCCCAACGGTGGAGATATCTTCACCTGGTTGCTGTCTTTGTCTGGCATCACTGTACTGTTTGTCTTCGGCAGTATTGCGATGGCACATATCCGTTTCCGCAGAGCTTGGTGAGTCCTATGCTACAGTGTGTAAAGTTTTTCTCGGCACTAACGTTATTTTAGGGCCTTGAATGGCCACACTCTTGATGAAATTCCATACAGAGCCTCATTCGGCGTTTGGGGCTCTTGGGTATGCTTCGCCATCAACGCCATCGCGCTCATCGCCCAATTCTACGTCGCACTTTACCCAGTCGGTGGAACACCTCTCAGCGTTGAGGGATTTTTCGAAACCTACATGGCGGCACCTTTCCTCGTTGTCTTGTATCTGATCTGGAAGGTCTACAGCTGGTTCAAGCATCCTTCGCACCGCCCATTGTGGATTCGAACCAAGGACATCGACATCTATACTGGCATGAGGCAGGAACAGAGACAGCTGATCAGCGGCGAAGGTGTGACCGTAGAGCAGAGACGCACGAGCATCCAGGAGATGCAGGGCGAGCCGAAGAAGGGTGCCAAAGCCCACATTATGGCGGCTTTCCACACAGTGTTCTAGCATCGGACTTACCTTGCTTATAAGCACGTCCACAGAAATCAAGAGTCCTTGAGGGAGCAATATTCAGACAGATAGTGAATCAATCAATTGGTTAGATTATTTAATATTGTGAGGAGTACTTATTCTAACTCAAGCCAACAAGCGTGTTTTTGACGTGGTTGTGGCACACTCGCAAGGGAACGATATCCAGGATGCTTGGTAACCAATTATCTCTGACTATGGCAAATGTCAATTGAAATCCGGGGAGGACAAACTACCTGCTTTGCCGGGTCTGGACTCTCACTTTTAGGTTATTATTAAGGATGCTTAAACTGCGGGCCACTGGAGAATCAATCTTGAGAATTCTCTGTTATGGAGTTGCGTAAATGATGCCTTTCGAGTCAAGTCATACAGAGCTCCCACCAGGATCTGGACCAGTATCGATCGAGGACTCATAACTAATGACGAACACCGCCCAAGTGACGATCCAGATAGGTGGGCGACCACTAGCAAATAGCCGCTGTTGTATGTTTCTGAAACTTACAACTTTTTGCTATATGTCGCCCTTACGTATCCTTCGCCTGATCTATTAAAAACACCCTGGTTGGACTGGTGACACGACGATGCGATGCGTGACAAGCTTATGCTGTAAGGGTATGTTCCTCGCTGTTTTCAAGATTAAATGTAGTCAACCTTAGATAGAGCAATACGCTGCTATTGTCTCTGAGGCGATAATACAACATCAACGTGCTAGATGACAAGCCCAACGCAATTGCATAACGGAATCAAAACGCTGATTGAAGCTAGTAGACAAGGGTGATATAGAGCATACACTGAACAAGAAGGTGCCATAACTTGTTCAAGGCGCGAAAACCCGCGTACCAAAAAACCGGACTGTTTAGAGAGAACGACGGAGAATCTCTTGATACCGTATTCAAGGCAAGGAGAAACATTGCTTGAAGAATCCATGCTAGAATTGGATCGACAGTGGACGCGAATCCTCTTGACACTCGTGCTTGGAATCTTCATGGAAGATCGCTCTCAACGCGGCTGATAGCTTCCACTGAGGCAGAAATGCAGTGGAAGTTTAGAGCACTGAAGACATACGAACCCCACCAGTGTTCGTATTCATTGAAACCATTGAGTTCTGCACCTACTGGAACGCCGGACCAGGGAAGCGCCAGAAGATACGCTCCACATAAGAGTCATATCATTGGGAAATGCTTAGCTATAGTTGACGATTTCGTGGTACAGGCTCACAGCTCTGAGTAGCCTGGCCCAGAACTTTAGAGTGGTGACCGGGTCCAAGTACATCGTAAGCCTTTGAAATGAGTCTATATCACTCCAGTCCCTCGAGGTACCCATCCATGCGGTTTGTTGTTTCTGAAGATAATGAGATGTTAGCTCCATGCAGTGCGAATACATCGAAGTAGCGAGTGAGAGTTAATAAGAACATATCAACCAAATTCCACGCAACTGTCAACTCCAACTGAAAAACATCAAACTTGTTTGATGAGTGTGAATGCCTGCATGAGTACATAGAGAGTGAAGCTTGGAAATGAAGACGCAAAGATTATTTCCAGTCTAAATTAACCTTCTTTCCGCCACAACATCACCTCGTGTATCCCAGATAACATGTTCTCAATGGCCAAACCTATTGCCCATTCTTCTTCGTCAAGTGCTTCCCAATGTATCCCCTCTCACCCCACAGGCGAAATGGGTCCAGCAGCGCGGCAATTGCACTCCGCTTATTCGCTTTCTTCTCCAGCCTGCACCTCTCCAATTCCTCATCATTCATGTCCCAGAACTTAGTCTCATTGTCCTTTCCCCTCAGCAACCCCCAGATGTCCAGAGGATCAAAGATGGTTACGGGCCATGGCCTGTCGTCATCCCAACCCGGCCCCCTTCGTTCTGTTATCCCGTCTCTGGCAAGGAACGTCCCGTTGGAACGAGGCAGACGCTTCCCAGGATGCAATGTGTTCAGCAGGGCAGTGTTGACGAACATAATGACCGCCTCGAAGATCCAGAAGTACACCTCGTCTTGGTAGATTGAGGACTCCCAGCCAAGAACGTACTCAACAAGCCGATAGATGCAGCGTATCGTCAGGATGGTAGCGCTGGCGTACATGACGTACAGCACGATTTTGAACTCTTTCTTCAGCACCCCGGCGCGCAGAGCTTTGCAGTGGAATAGCGCAGCGAGTATGCCGAAGGCCACAAACAGCGCAGCCTGCAGACACAGGCTCGCCATGACCATGTTAGAGCCGATTTGTCTCTGCGCGTCGGTCAGACTACTGTTTGCCATGCGCCAAGCGCCGTTGCCGATTAGAACCTCGCACACGCCGTCCAGCCCAATAAAGGTCGTTGCTACGCGGCCCGGATGCATGGGTGCGAAGTACGGCATGTAGTAGAGGATGCGCGAGAGGATGAAGTAGTTGATCAAAGCGTAGACGGGTGGGCCGGACATGATGAGGACTGTAGAGGCAACCAGGATGCCGAGGTCGGACGTGTCGCAGGCACCAGCGAGACGAGTTGCAAAGCCGCATACCATTAAAATGGCGGCCCAAGGGAGGAGGAGGGTTGTGCGCCAGGATTTGTGTTTGCTGGTACGGTCAGTTGGGATCGATTGAGGTACTGAAGGGGAGATGAACATTGTTTGGTAGGTATGAAGCACTCCAGATATAAGGAAGAGGATGATGAAGATGGCGGGTGCGGCTTTGCTTGGTGCATAGTACCATACGCTGCCCGACGAGTAGTCTCCCATCCCCATCGTTGCGAGAGAGAAAATGACCGACAAAGAGCAAAAGGCAGAAGATAAGTCAGACCAATCGAGATATGGTCAGAAAGTGTGAGTCCATCGAAGACTGTTTTGAACGAGCATTGAGCTTTTGCATTGGGGTAGATGCTATGCTTTATATCGATGCTTGCAAAGGAGTAAGGCACACAGATGAGACAGTGATAATAGGCTTCCGACATTTCTAATCCAGCATAGGCATTACATACGAAGCGCATGAAGAAGCAGTACCAGACTACTCCAATACGAAGACGATCGCGGTTGTCAGGCTGATACCGTCCAGCAATCATGGGAGTATGTGAGATGCACGGTCATCCGTTCGCCTTATGGAAAGTTGAATGCGACGAATCCGAATACTGAAGCGTGGCGCCAGTGTTGTACCACGATCGATGGCGCAGGCCGCTTTACACTCACCATTGTAAGTGGACGATTACTGTGACCGGTCACGGAATAGGTCAAATGAAGCGAATGAATCTTTGATCGGTCAGAAATGTCGAAGACATGGTTGGAGGCATGCGGTCAGTTGACCGGGGATTCGGGCAGTGCGGCTGGGATTGCGATAAGATAAGCGAAGCAGGCAACTAGAGCCGATCAGCTGTAGCTCGAGCTAACCGCAACGTTCACTCACTGCAGCATTGGACCCCGTGAAGCTTAACGGCATCGCTCCTTGTCCTGTCATTGGCAACAGTATCATCGAAGTGTGCGTGTTTCATGAGCGTAGTCGAGAATGCTGCGCCAGCCTTAGGTGCTCCGGAAGATGCCCCCAGGCAGAAGCAACACGAACCTACGGTGATGGATGGGTTGTCTAGCTCAAAGGTTACGGGTATGGGGCCTTTGTCCACTGGCGACCAAGCACTATGCTGACAAGCATAGTCGAGTACTATGACCCTTCCGGCGTATTCCCTTTGGTACAAGAGGACCTAGCTGCTCGACTGCCACTCCGGAACCTGCATTGGAAAGCACCTACCAGACCTCTGAGGTCTATTGACTCCCTCCATGTAGATCTCGTGCCTAGCAAAGAGACTGCGCAAGATGTAGGTACTGATTCAACTTCACTAGCGCCTCCAGCGCAAGGAGTGCCGAATCGGACCACAGAGGAGATGATCAGACCACAAGCCAAAGAGAAGGAAAGACGACATCAGATTCCAGGTCTTCGACGAACCCCGTATCTGAAAGTATATCTCTTAAGATGCGATGATTCCGAGAGCTACAAAGGCACAGCACGCAAACAGCTCCGTGAATGGATGAAAGATCATACGCCACCGGCTCAGAGCAGCTCGGTCAGCACACAAGAAAACCACGATGCCTACGAATGGATGATCATCCATGTTGTCCTTCCCGATACTCCTGCAGCAAGTCAGCCGCGTGGGTCGGGGAGTGCGGCAACTGGGGAAAAAGAGAAGAGCGGTGCAACCTCGGTCTTCAAGCGAGCATCAACTACCATCCTCGAAAAGATTCGCGCCGATTTCAATATTGCTTCCAAATCTGCGCCCGATCGGATCGCCCAAGTGCGGCTAAGAAAAGAGAGAGTGCCGCCCCAGATGTTGCCAGCTGCCGGCTCGGTCGCAACTCCATCAGCTGCGGAAACTCAGCAAGAACACGACAGTGCATGGAGTGATGTTATTACCAAATTCAAAACTTTGATCCTCTCTTCTTTTGACCTTCGTGTCAGTCAGTACGAGGAAGACATTCGCAAGAACGATGCGCAGCGCTCTTTTCCAGGCTGGAACTTCAATACGTTCTTCGTATTGAAGGAAGGACTTGCGCGAGGGTTCGAAAGCGCAGGCCTTGTCGATGATGCGTTGCTCGGATATGACGAGCTATCCATTGGGCTCGACACTGTTATCCGAGACCAAACAGATGATGGTAGTGCGTTGCAGATGCTCGGTCATTCCGAGGATCTGTATGAGCAAGTTGTGAAGGTGTTGGAACAGTCACACGAAAATACAAGCAACAGCAAGAGTCATCTGCAGTTCCACGACGACAAGCCGATAGACGCTCAAAAGAAGGACTATCGGGGACTCATCCTAGCTAACAATATCTCAATTTTCGAATTCAGGGTGTACATCTTCGCTCGTCAGATGTCCATCCTTCTCAGGATGGGCAACTCGCAATCGGCTCGAGCAGACCTCGCGAACAAGCTTCAGCCGCGGCCAAATGCCAGTGTTACACAGAAGTCAATCGACGATAGTCATCTTGGGACAAGGTCGGGTGGCCAACCAGTTGATAGTGAAGATCTGCTCTCGCTTGCTGAGCTCTGCACACGAGCACTCAATTTCATCACATTTGCAGGTCGTCTGTTGCGAGAGGATTTAATCAACGGGTGAGTGGGTCCGTTGGCTCCTTGTACGGCATTACTGATGGCTCCGACAGTGCAAATGCCCACGAAACCACTCTACCTGAGCAGCTGGTAGATAACGTAGTTCGATCATGGACTTTCTCGGCCCTAGATCAAGTGTTGCGAGAAACTGCGACTTCGTCGCTCCCATTCACAAAAATTTCTAGAGACATAACTACCGCATCGTCCGGTAAAAGCCTATCCTTCAGCGGTCGCAGTAAGGAACAGAAGATGAGTCTTTCGGAACCCAAATCCATGATACACCCTTCCAGATCTTCGTCCCGCTCAGGTCCGACCGACCCTCCCTACCTCCAGCCCACCGCGAGTGGCCAAGTAGTATACGAGAACGGACAATACCAAGACCGGCCAGCTCTAAGTCAGCCGGGTGCAATCAACCAGTCAAAGAATGGTCTGATGGACTTAGCTGGGCAAAGGGCACAGCTGATTGGCATTCAGCGAAGACTGCTTGAGCATGTTGGGAAAGCATTAGGATGGACCGTTGGCTGGGCCGCTATTCTTCCGTCTCTCAGTCAAAGCGAAGACTTTTCTGAAGTGGACCTCAACCGCGACGAGGAAGAGGATGAAGAGGTTGCAGAAGGATCTACAGACGTCAAAGACGCTGAGAAACCCACGCACGCCATGTCTGGCATATCCGCGACTGCCCTTGTCAGCGCCTTAGCATCGATTGACCACTTCCGGCAATTCTACGAGACCCTCAGCGACCAGATATTTCAGCACTACAGAGCTGCTGGGCAAGTCAAGTCTGCAGAGAGTATCACAGGCGACTTGGCAGCCCTTCGATATGAGCTTGGTGACTTCCGCGCCGCAGCCATGTATTTCGGTAGCATGGCAGGTATCACAAGCAAGGGCTCCCCAGATGTCAGCCTCTCACTTTACGCTAAGAGCAGATGGAACAGTGTTGTAGCCACTATGTTGAAGATGTATGCTCGTTGCCTCAGAAAGCTCAACCGTAAGGATGAGTACATTCGGACACTCCTTGATCTACTTGCAAGATCTTCCGCAAGCAGGATATCCTTCAGCAGTTCATCAAAACGAGTAAGCGACGATCACATCTCTAACGTGCCGCAAGACTGGCTGAACGACGATAAAGTCGACACGGGCGGCGTGCTCAACGAGCTTGTCAATTACTCACAACAGCTGCCGTACGATGTGTCGGTTCAGATGGCAGACTACTTCACGGATGTTCTGGTCGAACCATACGTACGGCACTACGACGAAAAAGACGGCTTCCAGCTTCGTCTTCAGTTCAGACACATTCTCGAAGACGAGATTGAGATTCGCGCAGCCAAGATCCGACTTGTCAGTGCCAACTCGACGACTGCCAAAGACATTTGGCTGGAGACTCCAGAAGCCATGACAGTTAAGAAAGGTTTGACTCGCGTGTGGCTTGGATGCAATGTGGGTTATGTAATGAAAGAGTATCACTAAATACTGACGGTGACAGATAAACACAACTGGCCCGTACACTGTTGATAAGATTGTTCTCGAAGCGAAGCGTATTGTCTTTGTGCACGAACCTGTCGGCAAGACAGAGGCTCCAACCCCTCTCGGTATTATCGCTTCCGCATCTGTGACTTCTCTGAAAGCCGCGAAGAAGGCCCGCGTACAATGCTTTGCCCGCGCCCATGCACTTGAGGCACGTGTTTATCTCTCTCACTTCATACATATCGACAAGCCACGGCACATCGAGATCGCCTGTAACACAGGCTCGAACGAGATCGAGCGCGCAGAGATTCGGCTCAAATCCGCGTCGGCTGGACTGCGTTTACGAACGGCCAATGCGAGCGTAGAGTCGGAAGAGGGTGTTGTTGAGGACAGCCAGAAGCCAGGTGTCATTTCTACTGGAGCAATGGCCGCCAATTCCAGCATTACACTGAAAATACCTTACGATATGGAAACAATCCTGCAGGATCTCACTGTCAAAGCAGAAATCGACTACTACACAACCAGTGGCAAATTTCAGTACTTCTCGTCCTTTACAATTCCGATCGACCTGCCACTAGATGTCAATGTACACGACCACTTCAAGAGCAAATCGTTGTTTTCAAAATTCAACATCAAGACCGCGAACCAGGTACCGTTGGAGCTACTGGATGTTGAGCTCGAAGGCTCCGAAGAGTTCGATGTTCATGCGCCAAAAAGGTCCAAGCAACCTGTACACGTCTTTCCGAAGCAGCCAGTAGCGGTCACATACAAGATCACGAAGAAAAGCATCAATGCT
This sequence comes from Ascochyta lentis, assembly GCA_004011705.1. Classification (NCBI taxonomy): domain Eukaryota; kingdom Fungi; phylum Ascomycota; class Dothideomycetes; order Pleosporales; family Didymellaceae; genus Ascochyta; species Ascochyta lentis. The sequence continues at coordinate 563,602 of RZGK01000002.1, forward strand.
GAAGAGCGGAGACAAAGTTGGCCCTCGAAAGCAGGTAGTCTTTCTCTCGCGGTAGAGTACCGCTGTATTAATGAAGACGTCCTTGATCGCCTGCGAATGCTGTTTGCCGATGCTATCAGGGGTAGCGCCATCGCCCGACTGAGTCGGCTATTGGTAGCAAGCTTCGTCGAGCGAGCCGAGCACAAGGTTATACCGTATCAGTACGAGAAAATTGCTCTGCTCGAGAAAATCGACATGGGTATCTTCGAAGAGGCGGATTGGGTTGAATGTTTGGATAGCCTACCGCAGTCTGCACGCGAGGAAGCAAGATCGTGGTTGCAGGATTGGCTGAAGGTAAGTCGCTCTCAAGATAGCCTCGACAACACAAAGCTAACAAACGAACGCAGGATAACAAAACCGTCCACCTACCTAAGACCGCCTCGCTGACTCCGTCATCTAACTCCGCTCCTCTCTCACCCTACCCACCTCGCCGCATGGTCATCACCGTCTCCATCCCTCAAACCCACATTCTACACACAGCATCTCTGGACCTCACGTCACCCTCATACAGCCCGAACATTGCTATCGTTGGCCAACCTCTTCGCGCAACCCTCCGCATCTCGCATACTCGTCGCTGGGCCTCGCCTGCATCGCTCATCGCAGCAGCAAACCTCGATTCTGCGGATGGGCCTATCGAGTTTGTCTATACGCTTGACGCCGCGCCAGATCAATGGCTCGTGGCTGGCCAGCGACGTGCACTGTTTACGGCTGTGGAGGATGAAGCGAAGGAATTTACCATCATGCTTATTCCGCTAAAGGCTGGCAATGCGCTGCTACCGAGTGCAGACATCAGGGCGAGGATCAAGCCAAAAGAAAAGGACGACGGGAAGGGCGGCGAGGAAGAGATTTTGAGCTGCGAGACGGATTATCTGAGTTACGGGGAGAGTGTCATGGTGGTTCCGGATGTGAGGAGTATTACAGTGGGGGTAGGGGATATGAGTCTGGGAAGTCCAAGGAGTGTTGTTTGGTTGGAAGGTGTGGGGCAGTGAATTCAAAGAAAAAGCACACTAGTAAATAGACTCATCAAATTGTACACTTCTGAGCTCCAGAACCACGGCCAACCGTTTCCTCATGACCTAACGCAGCACATCATAGCTGTAAGCATCCATGGTATTGAGAACTGGCCGCGCTGGATCCACGGGTTTATTATCCCCAAAATCTTTCTATACTGTCTTGATCACACTATACTCCATCTCGAATCCGAGAATACGCGGCAGAAACACAGTCGCTATTTTCATGCCCTAGCCTCAAGCGCTTCGTAATATCTGAGCAGAGCTCTGAGGCCATTTGAGTAATCCAGGAGAATAGTTCTAACAGCAGATTCGTTGAGTGATAGCAAGACACGCAAACGATCGAGCTCCAACCATAATAACTCCAAAAAACACCGCTCGCTACAAAAGAAACAAACCCGCAAATACTCTCGTTTGTCGCCACGCAGTCACACATTACCTTCTTCACCGTGAACATGAACAAACCAAGCCAACCCCCTCATCCACACTCACCTCGCAAACCGACGTAGCAACCAGTACCACCATGTCCACACACATATGTATAATAATCGTCGTCCATCCATTTCATCCCCTATGTCCAACGAATCTCAGACGAACAGCACGTCGCATCAAGATGACCTGGTACGAACACCACCCCGACGCCACGTACGCGACAATCGGAATTACAATCTTCGCTGCACTGCTCTGGTACATCGGCAGACGCGATCCAGAAACACAGGTACCTGATCCCTCTCACCACCCAACCGAACACCGCCTTTCCTTCTCCCTTTCTTCGTCTTTGATTCCGTGTCGTCTTACATCGTCTTATATCGACTTACATCATCGTATATCATCCACCCGCACAATGATAACCTACACCCACCTCCCCACCCATCACCGCGCCCCGCCACCCCCCACACCTCCGACCCCCACCGCAGCACGACGACCCGATGACCTCGGACCCAGCAACTTTCGCGCCTGCGGGCTGCGCCGCTGTTCGCCGGCGAGTGACGACGCGGGCATGTGTTGTGCGGGAGGAACAAGGACGGGTTCGTGGACGAGCGGGGTCGCGATGCGGGGGGTTGATGAGCGGGAGTTTAGGGGGGTGTCGTTGTCGCCGCCGAGGGTGGGTGGGGGTTTGAGGTGGTGGAGGGGTTGGGGAGGAGGAGGGGGTGTTGGTTGAGGTGGAGCGGGATAGTGAGGTTGATGTGTCGGATTCTGAGGAGGGGGAGGAGAGTGGGGTTGAGGAGGTGTATAGGTGTGCTAGGTTGAGTGTGGGGGGCTCGGGGTGCGGGTGGGAGAGCGGGGGGATGGGGTTGCTGGTCGGAGGCTAGAGAAGGAGCAGAGGGGGGTGTAGAAGTGGTGTTAGATAGTGATGGTGGATGTTGAGAGGGGTCAAGACGCAACTGGAATTATGAGGTTGCAAGTTTTGTGTATGCTGGTATCTTTCATGGCCATCTTCTTGACCCCCTTACCCTACGTGTGACACGCCAAACGCCAGGCTAAATGCAATGCAGATCCGACTTTCGTTCTGGCTACTTCGATGGCATGACGAAAAGCTGAGGCTGCATGTTGATCTTGCAGAGCTTCGCGATACACCCAGATAGCTGCAGCAGCGTCTGTACACCTTCGAGGATGCGCATATGCGTGAAGCCAATCTCTTTGATGAACTCAAGCTTCGCGTGCTCGCTGAGGGTGTCGATGGTTTTTGTGACCCTGAACATGGTGCTGATGATGTCGTGACACGAGTATCCCAGGTCCCACAGCTCTTTCAGTGTCGTCATTGCATCGTCTATCCTCTGTTCATGGCACGCCTTGATCATGGCCTGGACCTTGATTGGATGCGGACTGTCCACCACCTTGAATACGTTGTCGCCGTTCAGAAAGCCGAATCCAGCATGCGTTGATTGAAGGTTGTTGATGGCTTGTCGCATGTCTCCCTCAGCAGAGAATACCAGCGCAGCGATTCCATCGTCGGAGTATTGTACATTCTCGGCTTCGCAGACTTGCATGATTCGGCGAACGACTTGGGCATCGGTGAGGCGGGCGTAGCGCAGGATGGCGCATCTCGATTGAAGCGGCTCGATGATTTTGTTCGACTGGTTGCAGGCAAACGCGAATCGTGTTGTGGCGCTGTAGATTTCCATGGTTCGTCTCAGCGCCTGTTGCGCTCCGCTTGTCATGCTGTCCGCTTCGTCAAGAATGACGAGCTTCTGCCTGCCTGCTGGCAGAGTGACCTTCTTCTGCGCAAACCCCTTTATCCGGTTCCTTACAACGTCGATACCACGTTCATCCGAGGCATTGAGCTCCAGAACAGCTTCCTTGTATGCGTCTCCTAGCAGTTGTCGCGCGAGGCAGAGGATGGATGTGGTTTTGCCGATACCTGGCATGCCAGAGATGATCATGTGCGGCATGTTCCCGTCCTTTGCGATGATCTTGAGGCGTTCGATTGTCTCTGTGTTGCCGACGACATCGTCGAGGTACACCGGACGGTATTTCTCGACCCTGGCGTTGCGGTCAGTCGTGATGTACTGGTGGGATTGGACGGTGTCCATTACCATGGCAGCTCGTAGTTTGCGCCCCCGGCAGCATTGGGGTTTTCTCGCACGCCCTTGCTGGCGGCAGCTTTCGACGACTCTCCTTTCGACATGTTGGGCTGTGAAGGTTGACTTTGGTGGAGGGGCTACGCGTGAGACGCGACTTGACGCGTTGCAGGGGTGCCTGTTAGTGCCGTCACGTGTGATCACTCTAGCTACCCGTGTTGCAAGGGTGGCCCTTCCCTTCCACCAAAACAAAGCTTGAGCAGACGTCATGGTGAGGACGCTTGCCGTGGACGATGCGTGGCGCGGGTTGCGTCCTTCACGGCGTCCAGCTCAGGCCCGGTACAAGTGTAGTAGTTTTACAGTCATTGTCCGAACCCCGTTTGGCAGCGAAGATGAAGACCTCAGTGCTGCTTGGCGCGACTTCCTGTTCCTAGGTGGCAGACATGCATGCAGACATGGCTGCGTGCGACCAGCGTGTCTGCCCTTTGCGCAGCATCGAACGCTTCGAGCATGTCTCGATGCACACTGCACAGCGTCGTGGACTGGCACTAACCACTGGGCAAGCGCCGGCTTTAAGAGGATGATGACATTGGACTGCAATAGAAGGTCGCCGGTGCATACGCACTTGCACACGCAACGCACCGGTCACCAGGCAAACGCCTGTCTTTGTGTGCTTGCAAATACTTGTCAGGCGGCAAGCAGAAGCATCGAGTCCGTCGAATCTGTCTCAGGTTCCTTTCAAGACTTGCGCCACGTCGGAGAGGGCCCCGTCCGTGTTGCGAGCAGTGGTCGAGCGCAAGGCTTGACCGAGTTGACCGAAGCGCTCAGGCCCACGAAACGCTTGCGATCAAATCACGTCTCATGGCAAAGCACCGCCACCGGACGACGCAATGCGCAACGGCCAGGCACCACAACGACGCCGTTCCTGTTGGCTCGAGGGCTTTTCAAATTCGGCAGGGGCGGCGCCTGTTGCAAGTGGGTTACGTGGGCGGCTGCACGATCCGAGCAGCGTCCGCAGCACATTTGCAGACCAGCCTTGATGTGCGTCGTCATCACTGGGCAACTGGTTGATCGCCCCTTGGGCAAATAAGACTTGCAAAGCCCGCGCCTCTTCACTACTGCTCTGCCTGTTTGTTTCCTTTCACCGTCGCCTGCTCTGTTCGTTTTCACCTCGAATCCTTTCTCATTACTACGCACTTAGCCAGCGACCAGCGCAGCATATAGTCCGGGTCAGCCAGTTCCGAGCTGCGACCTACCGCGCGTCAGATTCCCGCGAGTCACTGCACCAGCCAGCACCCGCCACATATAGACAGGTCTTGGGTCGTCTTTTGCATTCACAGGCGCCGTAATGAAGTACTCGATCTTTGTCGCCGCACAGTTGGTGTCGTCGGCGGCTGCGCTGAAGCTTGCGCCACGAGAGGTAAGTCCAGTCTTGGCGACCCCAGGAACGTTGCGAAGCGAATCCTCCCGTTGCGGCCTGGATGCCTGATGTCTCAACGCTTGCCGTCTTCGCCTGGAGCCCGACTGACAGCAGCAGAACCCCAGAGTAGTCGGCCTCGATATCCAGCGCCGAAATGTCGACAATCCTATTGCCCATGACCAGCTGCGCCGGCGGCAGAAGACTGTCCAGCAGACCCTCGACAACCTAGAAACCCTCTATTTCGCAAACGCAACACTCGGCACGCCAGAACAGACCTTCCGCCTGCACATCGACACGGGTAGCAGTGATCTGTGGGTCAATGCGGTCAACTCGAAACTGTGCACAGAGCGCGGCAACCAGTGCGGCGACTCGGGCACGTACAGCGCCAACGAGTCGTCGACTTACCAGTTTGTCAACAATGCATTTAACATCTCCTACGTTGACGGCTCTGGTGCGTCGGGCGACTACGCGACAGACACATTCCGCTTCGGTGGCCAGACCATCACAGACATGCAGTTCGGTATTGGATACACGTCGAGTTCGGCCGAGGGCATTCTGGGCATTGGCTACACAATCAACGAAGTCCAGGTCAACCGCTTTGGACTGGACGCCTACCCCAATTTGCCACAGAAGCTCAAGGACGACGGCACGATCCGCAGCGTTGCGTACTCGCTGTGGCTGAACGACCTCGATGCCTCGACCGGCAGCATCCTCTTCGGCGGCGTCGACACGGACAAGTTCTCTGGCCAGCTTAGCACGTTGCCCATTCTGCAGGAGTCGGGCGTGTACGCCGAGTTTATCATCGCTCTGACCGACATGGGCATTGGCAACAACAAGACGGCGCTCTTCGCCAACTCGGACGTCCCTGTCCTTCTCGACTCTGGTTCGTCGCTCATGTACCTGCCCAATAACGTGGCAACCGCTCTTTACACGCAGTTCAACGCACGCTACGACTCCAACCAAGGCGCCGCGTTCGTCGACTGCAGCCTTGCCAACGAGGAGGGCTCCCTTGAGTTTGGATTCAGCGGTGTCACCATCTCGGTGCCCTACAACGAACTCGTCATCACGGCTGCCGTCAGCCGTGGACAGGCAGTCTGCTTCTTGGGCATTGCACCAGCGGGCAACAGCATGTCGGTGCTCGGAGACACGTTCCTGCGATCTGCCTACGTCGTGTACGACCTTAGCAACAACGAGATCTCGCTTGCGCAAACCAACTTCAACGCGACCAGCTCGAACGTGCAAGAGATTCAGGCTGGTTCTGCCGGTGTACCAGGGGCCAGTGTGGTTCCGAATGCTGTCTCGACGGGTGCCGTTGGCACGGGCGGACCGCGTGTCAACGGCCCAACGGTGACGGGCACGGTGACATCGACAGCTGGTGCTATGCCAATGATGACTGCCAACGCGTGGGTAGCAGGTGCTGGCATTGCCGGGGCTGGTATGCTGATGGGGTTCAATGGCTTCTGAATCGCCGACCTCTTTAACGAGTTTTCTATTTCTACCTGTCCGGCTGTGTATTCTTAGAGATGCATTGGGTGGCGTTCAGCATGAGGCATGAAGGGGCATGTGGATTTGATATCCAGGATGTGCACATACGGGTGTACCTACATAAGTCGTAATCGTACATGAATCGAGATTCACACGAATTCAACAAGACAAGTTTTGATGATGTATCATGATGACAGCTCTCAACACTGAATCGTGATACGTGAGTGGTTGTCGCCAAGCTAGTGCTGCAGGTGAAGGCGGGAACAAGCCCCCCAGCAACAACCGCCAATGCCGGACGCGGCCCTTAGACGTGCCAAAACAAACACCATCAGCACCCACAGGTGCAGTTGTGCAGCAGCGCTCGCCTCGCACTCAACAGCCCCTTGCGCGTGCCCGCCGCCACTCGCACGTCATTGGCACGTTCTGCTTCCCCCGCATCCACACGCTGCAGCTGCACGACGCGCACGAATCGCAGCAGCAAGCATTCCTTTTCGGCGGTGGATTCCGCGCTAGCCCGCGGGTCGCCATGAGTGACGAGACGCCTGCTGAGCGTGTGTCGCGTTTTCGAGAGCACACAAACACCAACAGCTCCATACGGCCCCCGCCCGACGAGCTGTGGAAGGACTTGGGCATCGAAGTGCTCCTCGACAAGTTCAACGACGAGAACGAGAGCACGCCGGCGGTGCGCAGAGCCGGCCATCCGCGCCAGATCATGTCGCCAACAGCCCCCGCCCCGCCCTCGACGTCGACGGCCGCAGCACGCAAGGGCAGCGACGCCGCCGCCACGGTCGCGACGGCCGAGGGCACCTTTGGCCGCTTCTCGCGCGTCTTTGCCAACGTCTTCGGCGGCGTGCTGGGCAAGCGCAAGGCAGGCCACGCCGACGCCGAGCCCAGCGTCACCCCAGACCAGGCCCGGCTGGACGAGCGCAAGAGGCAGGCCGAGGAGGCATACCACATGGCCAAAGAGCAAGGCCTGCTCCCCGCCCCCAAGGTCTTCGTCCGCCCGGGCATGACGCCGCGCGCCTGGTCTGCGGGTGAGTCCCTCGACGCTTCCACGCCAGGAGATGAAGCTGACACCACGCAGACACGCCCACGCGCTCCCGGCCCCCGCTCACCCCCCGCACCCCCGGCACCATCGTCCGCTCCCCCTCCAAGAAGGACCTCAACAAGCAGAAGAAGCTCTCGCGGCGCGTCTCCAGCCTCGAAGTCAAGCTCGCCTCTGCGAAGAAGGAGCTCCAGTCTGTACTAGGCAACGACTGCTTCCCCGCTGTGCCTCCATTCCCCCAGCACATGTCCGCCCACGCCCATGGTGACGCACAAATGAGCCCCACGCCGAACACACCGCACCTCTTCAGCGACGACGCCATGCCCCTAAGCCCCACCCGCGGCTTCTCAGAGGGCGCGAGTGCAAGTCTACCCGGCAACATCACCAAGAAGCGCAAATCCGTTGCCCTCGTCGACAACGACGACGCCGACGACGACAGGGACTACGCACCCACCACAACCGCCATCGCGAGCGACATGGACATGTCCGACGCCTCCCCCGAGCCCCTCGTCTCCCCCGCGCCCGAGCGCCAGCGAACCATCAAGCGCGTGAAGAGCGACGCCAGCAAGCGCCTGAAACGCACGAGCAGCCGCCTGACGCGCAAAGTCAGCAGAAACAGCGTCAAAGAAACCATGGACCGCGACGACAAAATCTTCGTCGTCAAGCCCGGCGGCGCCGTCCCACCCGTCCCCACCGTCCCGCATGGCGTCGAAGGGCAGAAAGTAAAAGTCGTCGGCGACGACGGCTACGGCGGGCTGGGACATGAGATTTTCTAGTTCTCCGTCCATCTACACAGTGTGTCTGTCTCGTCTGGCGCTTTTGTCTTCTCAACGCCTGCGTACGCCGTTGTTGGATACCGCTCCCTTTCTTCTGCCACATCACATCACATCACATCACATCATTTACATCTCTCTCTCTCGGCAGCGACTTGGCATCTTTCGTTCCTCGTCTGCCTACCCACACACACCCACACACTCCACGAAGCCCACGGCTACGATGCTCACGATGCAACGGCTATCCATTTCTTCCCTCCATTTCTTCCCTCCATTTCTTCCCTCCATTTCTTCCCTCCATTTCTTCTTTTCTTTTCTTGACTTTTTTCTTGTTTTAATCCGTTCATGACTTCGTTATAGCGTAGGTAATCAGCAATCAGCAATCAGCAATCAGCAATCAGATACACTGCAAGTTTCAATTCTTGAGAACCTGGTCTCTGTCTGTGTGTATATGTAGGTGTAGGTGTACGTGCAGACGAAATGTTTTGGGTGAGTGTTGAAGGGGTGGGGTGCTGTGTATAAGTGAGGGAGTGAGGGAGTGAGTGAGTGAGTGAGTGAGTGAGTGAGTGAGTGAGTGAGTGAGTGAGTGAGGGAGTGAGTGAGGGAGTGAGTGAGTGAGTGAGTGAGGGAGTGAGTGAGGGAGTGAGTGAGGGAGTGAGTGAGTGAGTGAGTGAGTAAGTGAGAGAGAGAGAGAGAGTAATTCAACACTGCGAACTCAATGATATTTCTTTCTATCGTGATTGTACAATTGCTATATCGCCTCATCTCATCCATCTCATCCACCTCATCTCAACACCTCGCAGCGACTCTAAATCATCTACAACTTCGCCTTCGCCTTCGCCTTGCCCTCCGCAGCCAGCGCCTCCTCGTAGCAGTCATCCAGATGCTGGCGGAACGCCTTTGCCGTCTGTGGGCGCTTGAGCTTGAGGCTGAGCGGGTGGTTAGTACGGATTATTCTTCATGAACACCGACAAAGACAATGCATCAGAAAGAACAACGGGGTTGGAAGTGACTTACGTCGGTGTGAGAAGTTGGTTCTCAATCGTGAACGGATCGAGGAATAATCGCACGGCTTTGACTTTCTCGTAGCTGTTGAACTTGTTCTTGGTTCCTATTTTGTTCAGTTCTTGCAGCACCGCGGCCTCGATTCGCTTATCGGCCAGCACGCTCTGCAGCTTGGTGGAGTCGCCCGAGGGAATCTGCTCGCCGAGGACTTTGGACGCGAATTGTGGGAACATGTCTGGCGCCACGCCGAATATGGCTACCAGGAAGGACTGGTGGCTGTCGCCGTGCACGTAGGCAGACGCGATCCAACCGCAGTTGGCCAGGTAAACGTTCTCGATGCGCTCGGGTGAGATGTATTCGCCCTGGGCTAGCTTGAGGACGTTCTTCTTGCGGTCGACGATCTTGAAGCGGCCCATTTCGTCCACGAGGCAGATGTCGCCCGTGTGGAACCAGCCGTCGGCATCGATGGCTTTGGCTGTCTCCTCGGGGTTGCGGAAATACTCCTTGAATGTTGTTGTGGAACGCACGAGCAGCTCGCCGCGGGGGTAGGGCTTGTCGGAGCTCAGGTACTCCATGTCTGGCACGTCGCCGAGGCAAACTTCCGTGTTGGGTGTTACACCTCCGCAGTTGCCAGATGTGAAGTCGCCCTCGTGCTGGATGAGGGACACGGCGTAGGTCTCGGTCAGGCCGTAGCCCTGGGTGAAGTTGCTGCCGAACACGATGCGGAGGAACTGGTGCAGGCTGGGGTCGATGGGCGCAGAGCCGCTGACGAGAACCTTGCAACGGTCGAGACCGAGACCGCCGGCCACCTTCTTGGCCCATATACGGTCGTACAGCATGTGTGTGTTGGTGGGATTGTGCTTGTCGTTGACGGCAGCAAGCTTTGTGGAGACAACGTGTCGTGACAGAGCGCCCTTGATGCCGGACTGCTCGATGGTCGCTTCCTTGATCTTGGAGCCGAATCTGTTGTACAGACGTGGGACACCGGAGAAGATGGTGGGTCGGAGCATTTGCAAGTCCTCGACGAGCTCCACAATGTTGCCGTGGAAGTACCCAATGGCTGAACCAGCTGCCAGAGCTCCGTGCTCGCCCAGTCGCTGGTAGATGTGAGCGAGAGGCAAGAACGAGCAGATGACCTGGTCGTTGCCAGAGCCAAGGAGCACCATGGTTGTGCATGTCGCGGCGTGCGCATTGCGATGGCTCAGCACAACGCCCTTGGGGTTGCCGGTGGTTCCTGAGGTGTAGTTGATTGTCACGGTGTCATCTGGAGTGGGAGGGTTTATGGGGAGAGGCTGCTTCTCGCCCAGTGCCTCGACGTCGCGGATGTAGTGGATGGTCACGCCCAGCTCACTCGCCAACGAGTTCAAGAGATCTCCCTTGGACTCGCCAGGAAGCTCGCCAGCAGACAGAGGGTCCAAAACGACGATGATCTTGAGTGTCGGCAGCCGAGGCTTCAGCTTCAACAGCTGTGTGACATGGTTCATGCCGGTGACAACGCAGGCAAGCTCGGCGTGGTTGATGATGTATTCGGTCGTGTCTGGACCGAGGGTGTCGTAGATGGAGACTGTGTAGAGAGCCTGCGACATGCAAGCCAGATCGGTAATCTGCCACTCAGGCCTGTTCTGGCACCACAACCCAACGCCGAATTGCTTGGGGGCTGTGACGCCCGCCTGTCTGTGAAGGTGTACCAGACCGGCGCCGAAGTTCTTGCGGCGCTCGGAGATCTGCTCATAGTTCTGCCAGACATAGGCACCGAACTTCTTGGTGACGGGGTCGTATGGGCGGTGGCCGAGGCAGTTGTTCTTGGGGTATCTGGCAACGCTAGCCTCAAAGGCCTCGTGCGGAGTGTTGATTTCAGGGACTAGACTGTCGAGCAATGGCTTGTCTGTGAACCTCCAGTGTCGGTAGATAGCACTCTTGCCATCTGTCTCGGTGCCTGCAAGCGGCAGACTGTATGGGTGGCCCTTCGGAGGCGGAGCATGCAGCTCCTGCGCGCGCTGGAGCTGGGGATCTGTGGTTCCAAACATGGCAGGCGATGACGGTGTCCTGCAACTATGACAATTCAAGAAGGGGTGAGAGCACGCTCACTCGGTGTGCAGAGAGAAGTCGAGCTGTCTGCCATGGCCAACTGTGAGCTTCTGCTGATGTCGGAGTGTCCGAGCCGCACAGACATACCTGGGGTAGGGCTGGAGCGCCACAATATGCGGGGAGAAACAAGCTGCTCCGAATAGGCAAATGCACCTGGACGATGTGCGACGATGAAGATGGGGATAGCAGACAGATGCACTGAACTCACAGACACAACGTAGTAAGGAGTCCCAGCATGCCTCGGACGTTAAGCGCAAACCCACATTCCCTCGCTCAAACGTACCGAGGCACGTCAGAGCCGCCGAACGCTCCACGAAAGCTGGAGCCAAGCTGCTTGAGCTTTGGACTCGGACAAGACAATGCGCTTTGGGCAACTCTGCGCCGAGCAACAGCTGGGGACTCCGGATCCTCCACTTTCCTGGAGACGGCCAATCCCTTCGTCCATTACAGGCCGTCTTTTTCCTTTCAGCAGCGCTGCTCCAGCTTCATCGTTCAATTGCCCCGATGAAAACGACCGGCTCACATGCAAAACGCAAACGTGACGCTCACATGTCGATCTGGGGGACCACGCGGACGCGATGCAAGCCATGCAGCGGGAGCAACCATTCGGCCATGGAGTGATTGGCTGCTTCGGATCACGGGTGCTGGTGCGCCGTTCAGGAAGAGCCTCGGCATCTCCGCGCCAAGATCTTGTGCACGACATCCTAGCCGGCTTCAACGCTTTTTCAAACCTTCCACATGCAGTAGGTTACGTCTCCGCGCCAAGATCCAGCTCCCAGGCCCGCGGGCTCAAGTTGCTGTCCACATTGTGCGACCGGAGGCGTCGGTACCATGACTTTGCTGCTCGATAGCGCAGCACATCATGGACACCACAAACCCTATGAGCCGTAAGCGCTTGTCTCGAGCATGGAGGATCAATTGCGCTTACTCTGGTCGATTTTCGGTATCCCAGCAGGTCACAGAACAACCCCATCTTTTCCCTGACGTCTTCCTCTTTGTCCAAGGTTATCTGTCAACGCTGGACTACGTACCACCAGTAACGGCTGTTGAGATTGCTGTTTGTTACACAGGCTCACCACCGTTGGGATGCCCAGTCCGTATCGTGGCAACCACACGCGTGGAAAAACAAAGCGCGGCGGGCTTACGGATCCCAGCAAGTTAATTTACAGTGGCATACAGTGGCGTTTGCGATGGTTAGCAGCTCATCTTCGCATAACCTTTTCGACTACAAATCTGTCTTTGACGACGACGAAAAAAGATCGAATGTCACCAGAAAGCATACTAGGACCTTTATGTACAGCAACACCACTGATTGTCAAACTCAACGGGATTACCATGGAGACGTCAGTTGAAGTGGAGATTGGCTGCCTGCTGTGACACCAAAAGCCTGCAACGCCTCTTTTTCGACGTTGCACGGGATAATGATTTCAAAACATGAAAATAGCACTTCATTTGTTTCTCCGATCCCACTGACGATTCGAACCATTCCGCGCCCACTCGCCATATCAACGGCTCGAATGACTCCAGACATTCCAACCCGAAACCCCCTTCGACGTACAAGATATGCATGTCGATGCCAACGATGCTCTCGGGTCCTCGATACTTGCCATTGTCGGTACGCTGGTCTCGGTCGCGCTATTGAGCTTCTCGCTCAGACTCTACACTCGTGGAAGAATCCTACGCAGCCTCGGTACTGATGACTGGCTTCTCCTTGTTGCGGCGGTAAGTGACATGATGTCGAGGCCGGCGAAGATCTACTGATTTCACTACCCAGCTGTGTACCATAGGAGTTCTGGTAATCGCTATCTTACTGAGGGCAAACCTAGAGAAGCAAGCATGGCCTTTCTCGGCCGACGACGATCATACGACTTCTCTCTTGGTGTGGGTATTCACTCTGTTCCACATTGTGGGTGTCGGCTTCGTCAAGCTCTCGGTGGCTCTTACTATACTAAAATTTGCTCCCCGGAATTGGCACCGACATGTTAGCCTGGGTTTCATCTGTAGGTCAAGTTTCTAACTACAGGCCCGACCATACTGACCTTACAGGTTTGACCACTGTTCTTACAGTGCTCTGGTTAGGGTCCGCATTACTTTTTGGCGGCCCTATCACTGTCGACTGGAGCTCCACTAGTAAACCCGAAGCTATCTGGAGGCTTGTTAGCTTCATCAACAGCGTACTGGACGTGGCGACGGGAGTCTTTGTTGCCCTGCTTCCTGTCCCTGTGCTTGGGGCTTTGCTTCCTGATCTCCCAGTAATCTTGGCTCTGCTCGCAGTCTACGCATTCGCCATTGTGGTTGTAGCTGCGGCGATCGGACGGATGTATCTGCTACACACCCTCTTGCAGAACGAGGACATTGCACATCCCGTTCGAATGGACATGCTTTGGTCATCTATCGAGCTCACATCAGCTATGTTAGCTGCCAGTATTTTCACGTTACATCCCCTAGCTTCTTCAGTCAAGCTTTATCTGTCCAAGCGCCGCAGTAAACACCTCTCACCATCCCCAGACTTGCCACCACACCGGTACCCCTCTCAGACGTACGCCTCAACCGATACCGTCATACATCGCCCCAACGGCCCCCGCCTCCTCAGCTTACGCTTTCACGACGCCGAGTCCAATCTTGATTTCGACATCGAAACACCCAATACACGTACCCGAACGCAAACACTACGCTCACGAGGGACCCATAGCCGCAATGTGTCTGACTGGTCGCAATTTTCAGGCTTCACGTACTACACTACTACAGCCAACTCACTGCACGAAGCATCCCCGCGCAGGTCACGAGTGGTGAGCATGAACGAGATGGAGTTGAGGACAAAGACCATAGGGGTAGGAAGAGCAGGCGAAGGTAATGCGAACATTGGAGTTGCCGTCACGACGCTTCACGACCAGCCTGTGCGAGAGTCGGGGGCTGGCGAAGAGATGGCGGAGTTGGCGAAATTGTTCGCAGATAACAGTAAAGATTGGGGGACGGAGATATCTCGCAGCGTGCGCACAAGTGTAACGACCGATGAGACTCGCACGAGCCGCCACAAACACGATTACGCGGGACACAGGTGAGGGTGGATACCACTATTTCATGGACATATATATTTGGCTTGTCGATATCTCAATTCGTTAGTTGTATAGATAAATAGGTCCTGTAGCAAGTAGCTCGAAAACCTTCAGATCAGATTCTTCTACATTTTCGTACCATACCATTGAGGTTCAAAAAAGGATCAAGACTTTAAAAGAATAACGACAGCAAAACAGACAATATCGAACATGTTTGCACGCACAGTAGATGAACAAGTTGGGGCACTGTTGGATACTAGCCGCTTTGGGCAATGGACGAATGCACTCCGCCTCCACCCACCTTCCCAGGCTCAGCCGCCCGAGAATCAACAGCTCACCGGTCACCACATCTGGGAAGTTCAAACGCATCGACAAGACAGCCTTGTGCGATTGCTTACCCTGATCTAGGCTGACCTGAAATGGTTGACAAGATGCGCACAGGTGTGCATGTGGTATAGGCAAAAGATACCGCCAGGGCTTGTCGAGCCGGCGGTTCACTTTCACTTCATCGCGTCTGGTCCTTGTCTTCGCATCGAGAGAGTTCTGCAGCTGACAACCAGTGAAGCGTCTTTCGTTTCCCAACTTTCTACAACCTCACGCTGTCGAACATACGAGATTGTGCAGACATCTTCTACATCGCAATGGCTGCAACTTCCGGCAACGCTGGATCTGGCGATCCAGACATGGTACTAATCGGCGAACTAATGGAAGAGATTTCGCGACACCCGCCTGCCATCAGTGCGAGAAAGCTTCTCGTCGAGCACTACATCTCCGTAGGGTGGCTAGAGGCTGCTATCGACGATGCGAAAGAGCTGAAGAACCTGGCGCCAGGAGATTCCGATGTCACAAAGTTCCTCCAAATACTCCAGAAGAAGCCCGAGCCACCTATGCTAGAGAAGAAGTCACTGCCACCAAAATCAACCTCATCTATATCGCGAACAGCCGAAAGGCTAGAGTGGGACTCCAAGTCAGGACGATACAAGAAGGCAACGGTACCGGGCCTTGTCGAGGAACAACAACAAGTCTCCACCGTTGTCATGGATGACGACCTGGAGACAGCACGGCAAGATCTTGTTACGGGCTATCGAGCATTACGAGCCACGGCAGATTTCATACTCGCCGATCTGCTGCATTTGCAGGCTTTGCAAAAGAAGGCAAACATCCTTCCCTTAAAACAGACTGCTAAGATCCAGCGAATTGTGAACGGACAAGCCGAAACATGGGCACAATTGTCTACCCCGCGAACGACAGCCCGCGCTATGCGCAATAGCCCGCAGGATGCTACCAGCATTGCTATCGCAGATATGGAGGATGCAATGAGATGGCACAAGACCCTCCCTAGTCATCCTTCAGGCGCAAATAACGATACAATCCGCGACGCGCTCGTCAAACGGAAAGCTGCTCTGGAAATTGCGCTACCTGACGACTTGAAGGTCCATTGCGAAGTCGCCATCATGCACATGGAACATGAGTATCTCGAACGCAACTACGTCAACACCGAGACGATGTACGGTGATGAAGTGAAAGATATTCCACGATCGAACTTCTATGTCACCGAAGACAACTATGCATGGGATCTAGATGAGCTCGTAGCTGCTATCAAGGCTGGAAGTGGCGTTCTGCGTAATCCGTTAAGCAAGCAGATGTTCACACCGAAGGATGTCAAAGGCATATATATGCATCCGCTAGCTAAGCCTCTTGCCGCCCTTGCAGTCGAGCAAAAGGAAATGTCCAAAGGAGTCCGTCCGGAAACCATCACTTGCATGGAGAAGTTATCCAACACATTACTCGAGGACCAGTCTGCCGATACCATGCCAAGCCGCCACGCAGTGGACGAGTTTTTGGCATACGTCGCAACCTGTTAGTATACCTTGACCTTCTTTTGTCTGCCTGAGAAACTGACTGATGCTTGAATAGTACCTGAGCTCGAACAAAATGCCATCCACGGCCTCAAGTGTCCTGCGAAGGATAGCCACACTGGGCAAGCTTACGACTCTAGCATTGGAGAAGCAGTGCGCGACGCAAAAGGTAATCGAGTCTGTTTCCACAAAACGGGTGATTTCATTGGACAGGCAGCTGCCTACCTCCGACAGAGCCAAGGGTAAGTAGCAATATCGCGCATGTCTGTACGCAAGCCTGATGACTAAGCGTAGCGTGGCGCCTGATGCAGACAAATGCAGTGTCATGTAGAATCGAAATTAGAGCCATTTCTCTCGCTTGACACTCAAGATGATGGTATTCTCTAAACGTCGTACCAACACAGTTCCATCAGCCCATCGTATCTCGACTCTTGGTCGGCGGGTGCAGCTCTCACACACGACATGATAACACGATTTTAGTGCACTCAGCCGCAAGGCAGCATGCCCTGGACAACCAGTTCTATTCACTCTCGTTCTCTTCAGCGATCCACTTACTCTCATGTCATATCCATACACATTTGCATAGCCTAGTCGCTTACCGCTGTCTAGTGCATTTGTTGCGTTCACGATCGCCGTGCTTCTAACCGTTTTGAGCATTCGGTCAAGCCACAAACGGATGAGCCTCTCCAGTTCAGCCTTGTGCGCAGTAGAGCATGAAGTACTCAGGCTACTTTCACATCACCGGTAAGGTAGTCTTGCTTGAGGTACGACAACCCCACTGTATTGCATGGTGCCGACTGCTCCGCATGTCTGCCTGAAAGTTCGCTACAGCCTTCCAATGTCGGCATCTCATCATTGAGGATTGACAATCGCAGTATCCACTGAGATTTGGTAGTGCTTTTTTCCTCACTGTGGTCAGACCTCGAGCGACTTTTCATATCGTTGTACCCGCAAAATACGCCCTTACTATTTCGTCAATCATGTCAGAAACAGCGATAATGCGTGTCAACGACTTTCGAACCAAAAGAAGAATACCTTTGAAGCACTCCTTACTCTTCAACAAAGCTAAACATAGCGAAGACTGGCATCGAGAGATAGATGCCACCGCAGGTGTGCTACACCCGTCGGATCCGAAGTTCCCGCATGCTCTCCTGCGGCAGGCTACCGACGTGTATCTCAAGAAGAAGGGCAAGATCGCCCAAGCAGATACAGATATACGTTTAGCCATACTCATCGGTGCTCATGAAGCAAGAGATATTGCCATTGCTGCCGCAGCTCGTGCCATGACAGCATCGAGCCTGAGAGCGACGCTCCAAGTAGATCTCAACGTCGCGCATGGAAGCTACTGGGGCCTGAATACGTGGCTGCAGTGCCTCATAGCAGCAAATCATGGCAATCCGGCCTCGGTCACAGATCTGGAAGCAAGCTGGGCACGACACCTGCTCCCCTTCGCAACATACGGTTCCAGCGCCGCAGGGAAGATCTTGGTCGGTGTGAGTCGAGCATTGAGGGAGTGTGCGACACCGAACATGAACACAGTACCAGACTTCTTGACTCTGACAAGCCGTGCTTTGACCGACTACGCTGCACACTTGGAAAGTCTGCGACTAAAAAACGACTGGCTAGCCGCCCATAAAGCTTCATATTGGATGGCAGAGCTCGGGCGCACATCACCTCCCACAACACCACCGGGATTTCTGTTACCAGAACACGTACTCGATGCTCAGTTTCCAATATGGCGAGTGTGGGCGCGCTGGAGACCGGACGTGAAGCGTATCACACTCTTGAGCAATATGGACAGTAACAGCGCGGCTACGCTACCAGACCTGCTCGCTCTTGAAGGGCCAGACTTCATAAGTGGCACCGAATTTACAATGCGAAACGGTCTTGTCGAACAGTATAGATCAGGGAGGAGCTGTGTTAAGCTCGGGAGGCTATTGATTGAGGTGCCTAGTCGTACTAAGGATAGCCTAAGGAGTCTACTGGAGAGCGCCAGTTCGACGCTTGGGACAACATGGACAGCAGCATTAGCAGGCCGACCACAGATCTTGAGCCTATTCATAGGACTTGTCGTCAACCGACCCATGACTCAGGAAGCCCTGAATCTCATACAAGCTGTCTTACATATTCAAGAGAGCATCGAGCCTGACGTTTTGGTCACTATATGTCATACTCACATTGCCCAAGGTTATCTTGGAGGAGGCCACATTCGAGAGCTTCAACGTCTCATTCAGTTGTTCGACCAGGACTGTGCAGCCAGTCTCCGGAAGATACTCTTAACCCCTGCAACCTTGCAAGGCATTACTAAGTGCATACAAGACTGTCAATCTGCAATACGCACACTTATCGAGCAAAGCCAGCCGTGGACAGAACTTGCTGTTGAGCTTTACGAGTTCTGTGATGTAGTTAGGTCCTCTCAGAGCATTCCGGTTCTTGGACAGAAAATCGTTAGTCAGATGTGCTTGCTACTTCCTCCAGCCGGGGATATGACCATAGCCATGGAAATCTACGCTGCTGCACAGAATCTCCGGTCACAAAATTCGAAACAAGGTGGCGCCAGCGAAGAAACAACCAACGAACAGGACGCCGCAGAAAAACCCACGCGGCGGATTTCAGCCCCTTCCTTTCTCAAAGGTCAGCCTGCTGAATCGCAACATCCCCTGGAGACAGTTGTCGAACAATATTGCCTGCATCACCTTCTGGCGCAAGAGGCAGCTAACTACACCTCTCAGCGTATCTTCGACTCCATTTCGAGAGTATGGAGAAGCACATGCAAACCAAGCCTTTCTCAAGACCGACGCCTACTGGCGATCCTGGTAATGAAACACACAGGCGATAATGTCGACCTTGGTATTAGATGTCTCAACGGAATTGCCTCAGCAGACGAACAGCTAAGTCCAGGTCTCTCGACTGTTGATGTCAAGATGGTCCTGTCAGGCTTAGAGGGGAACTTAGAGCGTACACTCGTCGACTTCGTCAGACTACTCGCACGGTGTTCATCTGCTGATGATACAGAAATGAGAAATATATGCTGGCGAGACCTTGCATACCATCTAATGGCTCAGGGGACTCAGTTTGAAGTATTCAAGGAAAGCAATTTGGTCGAGTATATATTAAAATCGATGAAGGCATCAGAGTGGTTGTCTTTCCTGGCCGAAGTGGAAGCTTTGTTTGCGACCGGACAAACTCTACCTTCAGAAGAATGCGCGATACCGCCTGTTCTACGCCCCGAATTACAGGAATGGAAGACAAAGCTGGTACCTTACGCAAAGACTCTTACGCGGCTGGAAGGAGCTTTGGGCAGCAAGAGCGAGGCTGTGAAATGTATCTTGAGCAGCAGTGGTGCAAGGAGCAAAAATGCTCTGGCAATATTGCAGTCCTTGCGACTCGCCGAAAGAGAACCTGTCGAGCCTTTTTTGCAAAACATCGTCGGTCTTCTGTCTACGAAGGCCAAGAACGACTGGGATGTCTCAGGTTGCATCTCTATCATGGCTCAAGCTTCCACAAAGACAGTGGAGGTCTGCAAAAAGATATGGGACGCCAAACACGGTTATATGTATATTCCTGGTCTTCCAGCTTGCGATTCAGAGCCTGCTCTTCAGACTGTCGTTCAGACCAAGTCGATCGCAACCCTAGTCTCGAATTCGATGGCTCCAGCTACGGCCCATTCATCGAAAGCATCCACTCTCAACAATCCGGCCGCTTTCAAGTACGACATCCCACCTTCTGTAGTCGAAGTCATGGTGACAGGATGGCTACTGGATGAAAAGGTGGACGAGAGTACCAAGAACGCAGTGCATTCGATAGCTTGCCTGCTCAAAGTTGTACAAGCCGATTTCGACATCTCCAAGGAGAAACTCACCGAAACGGCGATTTTCTGGCAAGGAATCGAAGAAGAGCTGCTGCAAGAAGCCCAAAGACTGAAGACTCTACAAAAGGCACTCAAAGCAAAAGATCCCAAAGGGACAACGCTTCTTCTTGAGCAGCTCGGCGTGTCCGATACGACTGAGCTAGATGAAGAAATGATGAAGCTCCCGGCTGGAGTGATAGATATGGTGGAAAGAACCAGTGACAACGAAGTTGAGATTAGTTTTTCCTTGGCTGCCTTCACGCAGCTACAGCGTACAGCGATGGGCATCCCGGAACAAGCCAATACGCTTCTGCTTCGGCTGTACCGCGATGATAGGAAAGAGTTGCCGCCTTCGTTTTGCTTACACTACAACATGGAATCAAACTTGGAAATCATTTTCCACACTCCGTACACCTGCTCGGAGAGATCTGAAATCCCTACGCAACGGATATGCACGTCTGCATACACAGCCCTCACATGGCAACTGAGCCGCATCATTTACTCCCGGATACGCAGAGGGGAGGTAGGTATAGCGGCTGTGTATCAGGATGTGACCTTATGGCTGCGCAACATTGCCCAGTATTGTGTGTCGTGCAATTCCTCGCACAATACGCAGACGGCCCAACTTCGTCGCTCGACCCCTTGCAACCTCATCTCCTGTGCTCGACTATGGTACAATCTTCCTCTCCATGTCAGGATACCCGAGATTCGAACAGACACTTTCGCCGTCGACCTAGCTCTTTCATCTGTCTATGCTGCCGCCATGACGGGAAAACCAGAGCTGCTCGTTGATTGCCCAATCGGCGGCAACGAGGTCGTAAAGTCTATACTCAATGCCCTCCCTCGGATGGCGGTCATGCGCGACGCCGTCGATCTTTCGTCCGTACTCACCTCCTACCACAAGTCGGCCGAAAAACTGATATCCTGGGCCGTCATCCACCACCGAGGCTTCCTAGCAACCGCAACAGGACTGCTCAAAATCCCAAACCTCCCACCAGGCACCCACCAATTCGTGCTTGCCAACGCCAGCCCCAAGCTCGAAAAGACGTTCGTGTCGAAAATCCAATCGACCAAACTAGAAACCACGGTACTCTTCCACGGCACACCCCTCGACCGCCTCCCTGCCATCCTCGCCCAGGGTCTGCGCGTCTGCTCAGGCACACCGCTCCAGCGAACAGGCGCCGCACACGGAAAAGGGGTGTACCTCTCCGCCGACCCGACGATGAGCTTCCATTACAGTCCAGTTAGCTTGAGCTGGAAAAACAGTGGTCTAAGCAACATGAAGTTGCTGCTAGGATGCGAGGTCGTCGGGGGCGGGAACAAAGTCAGTGACAGTATCCAAGTGGTGCAGGATGTGGAGAGTATAATGGTTAGATATGTTTTGCTGTTTACACGAGAAGCGAGAGTGCCGATCAGAGGGCACATTGAGCCGGCTATGGCGAGCGGGATGAAGGCGTTGAGGAGCGGTGCCGTGTAGATATTTGGATTTTGCTATTGTTTATTCTAGATTTGTGAGACGTATGGAATTCAGGCGTCAATTGATTTTCTGCTCTTCACCATATTACCGCTTCGTGACCGCCGTTGCACCGACGTCCTGAAGCATTGCCAGAACGCAGACAACCGCTGTTGCTGGCCGGCTAGTCAGGCTAGGTCTGGAAGTGAGGTGAGGCTCGCTTACCGACCGTAGTGAGTGGGGTCAATAGGGGACTGGCAAATTATTAAAAAGAATACCGCGCATGTAAGTGATATCCATAACCAGCAGAATCCATGCACAAAAAAAGATGCCCTCTGCCAGAATCGAACTAGCGATCTTATCATTGTATTCGATGAATACTAGTGATACGCTTTACCACTAAGCCAAGAGGGCTCATTATTGAGACCAAGGGATTCCAACTTTGTTGGATTGACTTGTGGCAAATTTCAGAATTGTTTGTGATATGTAGTCGTTGAGGGGCTTTTGGTGTTGCGTTCTATGTCACATTCATACGTCTCATATCGTTGTGGGGCCGGCGACGTCTATATTAACAGTGCTGGCTAAGCTCATTTACTATCTTGCCGTCTCTTTTGCTTGCTCGCATGTTCTTGTGTCCATACGTACCCACCTCACCGCTTCTTCAGAGTCTGCTTCTCAGGTGCTGGGCTCTGGCCACGGCTGTTCGCGCCAGAGTCCGTCGTCTTTCCTGCCATCCACGATGCAAGATCGAAGTTCTGGATCTGTTGTGCTGTGTTTGTTGTGCCTGACCCCAATACGCCGTTCTTCTGCATCTCTTCCATCTCAGCCTTCATCTCAGGGTCCATGTTCTCCATCAACTTGGGCATGCCGAACATGAGCAGGCCAGAGAAGACTGCCATGAGAATCATGGGGTTTTTCAGGAAGGATAGCGGTGAGACTGCCTGTGTTAGCGTCTGCTTTGAAGTGGTTGGAGAAGGATTATAAGGCTCACATCCAGCGCGCTCCTGATAAAACTCCTTTTGACCCACTGGTCTTGCCTCGACCACAAGACCGTTGCCACCTTCTCCTCTACTCTCGCCCTTGTTATCCCACTCGTTGCCCAGGAACGTCTGCCATGCCCTGATAACCTCTTTCTTTTCCCCGCTTCCCTCAACGGGCTCCTCTACGCTGACGTCGATGCGCAAGGGCTCAAATGCATAGTCGCGGCAATGCACGGTAGCAAGGTAGCTTCCAGCGCTGACGTTGTTGAAGTTGAAGGTGTTGGAACGGGTCAGGTACGCATCAAGTGGGGGCCCACTGGATTGTAGAGTTGCGTGGGTTGTGGAGGAGAGCGCGGAGGGGTTCACAACATGTGTAGTTGGGACCTGCAAGAGGAAGCGAGCGGCAGTTGTGACCGAGGCCAACGACGCGAGCACAGGGAGCGAGGCGCGCATATTTGTGTATGTGACGGTGTTGATGCTTTGACTGTGAACCGTTGCTTGGTGATGGCGATGAGCTTGGAAGCTCAGCGACGCTAGCTCAGCTTGATGCTTGGCACTCGAGCAACGGGAACGACTTGCGTCATATTCCATCCAGCGTTAAGAACACTTGGGATATTATACACATCTTGTTTGTAGAGCTCTTTTCTAGTCTTACTCTCACGCCTTCGCAAGCTCTCGATACGACGTGTTTTATGAGATAACGTACCTAAACATGATTCGGGCTGTACAGCCGCAGCTGGGGGCCAAAACCTAAAGAGGAGACAATATGCACAGCCGCTTCCGCCTGATGGCGCAACTCATATATCGCGCTGGCCTGCAGCTGAATGCTCGTTCGGCTTCCATGTGGCATACACGATATTTTGCAACGACTTGTCCATCTTTGATAGAATAAGCCGTGGATTGAGAAAGACTCGTGGCTGATTTGTATAACCATGGCGGAACTGGTAGCCAGCATCATCGGTATAGTGTCCGCCGGCACGAAAGTCGCACTTGTCCTGTCGCAGCTCGCTGCGGATATCGGATCAGCTGGCCATGAAGCTAGAATGATGGGCGGCGAGATTCGATCATTCTGCGCAGTACTAAAGACGCTCGGCGAGACCATGGAGAAGATCGACAAATCGCCTTACTATGCTCATTGCTCCGAGATGATCAAGGACATGACAGCTGCTAGTCTAGAAATGTTTACCGAGATCCTCAACGCCACCGAAAGCTTGAAGAGTTTGACTGCAGGAAGAGATGGCAAAGATGGGAACTTCGGGATCGTGACTCGGGTGCAGTGGACTGTATTCAAGAAGCCCAAACTTTTGATCCTGAGAGCTGCTATTGAAGCCTATAAGTCGAATCTGTCTTTGATGCTAGGCACTATCAGTACAGCTGAGAAAGTAGCGCGTCGCAAGTAAGTTCCCTTACAAATTCTTAATGCGAACGACGCTAACATTACAACAGTTCTTCGAGAGATGCACCAAAAAACTTTGCCGAGGATGCGCAGGATCGTTCGTTACTCGCAAGCCTTGAATTGGATCGTAAGGCTTCGCTATTGGATCTGGCGCAGGCTGAACGTCAGTACGAGGAGACCATCGCACAGATACCTTCATTGCTATCAGATGAAGCTTCCGCCGTCGTCGGTTCGACAGATGAGTTGTTGGACGATGCAGTTTCGCCCGATGTTGAGTCGAACAACGATAGCTTGGTGGAATCGGTACGCAAGGAAATCGAGTCCATCAGGTCGAGCCTTGCAGGGAACGCCACATTCAACGATAGTGTCATCCAATCCCAAGTCACTCGTCACAGTCAGCGAGTTTCTAAGATGCTCGAACACGACCAGACAAGGCTGTCACAACGCTGGTCTCAGAATTTTCCAACAGGAACAGCTGTGGCTATGATCTCAACATCGATAGCAGAATCGCGAACTGGTTCATCTTCAAACCATGCAGAACTTGCAAGTTCCGTCTTAGTAAGCCCTTCACCTTCGTCGTTACATGATGTATCAACAATGGCGCCTACTGCACAAGACACACACAGCATCAAGACACCTTTGCCAGCCCTAGATCCGCGTGCGATAAACCACTATGCATCATTCTTGTCATCTCTGCTCCTACTAGATCTCTCTGAAAGGCAGACTGTATTACGAGCTCTAGAGCAGGATGTGTTAGCCGAGTCGCACGCAACCACAACGCTACGGGAAACAAGCCATGTACAAACATCACAAGAAGACCTTTCAATCTCTACGAATCCACACGCAGAGAGTGAGACTTTGCTTGAAGCGCAGGTTTACGATAACTCGCAGCAACTTGTGGATCTAGTCGAGGAACAAATACTGGCCTGGCATAAACCTAAAGCTGCAAAAGCATCGAATTCCAAGAACAAACTCCACAATCACGGACTTACTATCGACCTTCGTCGACAACGCATAAACAGCTTGCCGCACGAGATCATTGACATGATGGGTCACCATGTTTTCAGGTTAGTACTGCGAAACAATCATCTAACCAACCTTCCAGCAAGGCTTAATATATGCTGGCATCTGCATCGTCTTGATCTGTCAAACAACAGCCTTGTGACCATTCCAGAAGTGCTGGTCAGGTTACCACACCTCGAAATTCTGAACTTGCGAAGAAACCGACTTCGTCGCCTGCCATACAGTATCCTCAAAATGTCGCAGTTGAAGTCATTGTCAGTGGAGGAAAATTACATCTCGGCGTTCCCACCTGTGTTGGGATCTATGTCAAACCTCATTTTGCTCTACACAAGCGACAATCCTGTTGTGTATCCCTCGAGGGATCAAATCGACTATAACTTTCCCACCAGCGAAGACAGTGACGAGAGCGTTGCCTCCTGGACAAGTCAATTGAAAGAGTTTCTGCAGAAACAAGATATCTTAGTTTGGACTCTCAAGCTGAAGCAGCTTATGCGATCGCTGTGCGTGGAGGATCCCATTGATCCAGGTACGTTACATGCACCTTATTGGACCTTCCGGCCACTTCTACATACTTTCCCACATTGTCAAGCACCTTGCTGAACTTGAGCAGCATCAATAGCGGCTCATCAAGTACTCGACGAACAGAAATCATCTCCACATAAAGAACTTGAACAGCCTCAAGGCAGAGATATTCCTACAGTCAGTGTGATCGAGGTGAACGACGATCCGCTGTCGGAATCGGCCCTGTCACCATTGGAACCTACACTGCCGATCGCTTGGCCAGTGTCATCGAAGCCTGGAAAAGGTCTGTCTGTTCAATCAGATGACATTGAGTCCAAGCCCAGTGCATCGCGCCCAGTATCTATCATGGGGCAGTTTCCGCTCTCACCTAGTCTTGTTGTTTCGGATCATCGAAGATCTCGTTCGCAACATCAATTCGGTGGTGTCAATGCAGAAGTACCCTTTTCCATAGATGACAGCCGCAGACGGTCGCATTCTGTCCAAGAACCCTCTGTTTCATTGGACGCAAAAATTTTCCTCAAAACTGAAACTCCGGTCGATGTAGCGGATGCATCATGGAAAGCTCACCAAGACAACAACCCTCTTAGATATACCCATCTTGCCCAAGGCGCTCCTTTCCTACTAGCTTTACCGAACGAGCGTTCAGACGGAGAGCTGTTAGAGCCTCTCAGTGTCTCAGATACTTACAGTTCCCTGGACGCTGCGTTGGAAGTCAGCCATGACAGTGGTGCTAAGGCAGAGGTCGAGCCGCACGCAGAGTCCATCCAAAGCCCTTGTATTACACCCAGCCGTACACCTGAGATATTGTTGTCTCGCGAATCATCAGAACAATCTCTGTCATTAGTACCAAACAGCTCCTCGCCTACATCGCCCCGCTTACAGACCCCGACAAGCCCAGTCAGTCCAGGAAACTTGGCAGGCTTTACAAAAAAGCGAACGTCTTATGCTCACCATCGCAATACGAGGGTCTTTGATGATCTTGTCTTTCACATGCCGGAGGTAGAGGAAGACGACAGGGCTTGATCAACAAATGCAGTCGGAACTTAGCAATGAACAATACTTTCAGCTAACGCTGCCCCTCTCTCACCGCTTTTTGAACAATCTTGTATAGCAAAGGCTACTTTACATACAAACGGAGTCCGTCCCTCGAGATCGCTTACTTACCTTGGCTAGAATTGCGCACTGTAGGTGAAGGTGAGGGCCAACGTTTCCATATTATCCGCTCTTGCTCCTATCGGTCTGCTTACTTCCTCCCCTCCACCAGTACATTACAGGTACGACACTCGACCATGGCGGCTACGCGCGCGTTTACTCCCCGTCTGCCGACTGAGGTTGAGCGTATGATCTTCAGCTGCGTAAATACCCTCCCTCACATTCCATAGCCGCGATATAGCTGCTAACATCTGCTCAGTTGCCAAATACAGATCTCAAAAATGTCCGACTAAGCAACAAGCAATGGAGCGCAAGCGCAGCGATGATTCTCTGGAAAGAGCTCACAATCGACCTGATCGACAGCAACACACGAAATGTGGTTACTATTCTCGATTCCAACTCCAACGGCATTCTCGACAACCTTAAGAACCTTTCGATCTCCACTTGCAAAGGCTTCCTAAGCCAGCCACTCCAGCAGCAGGTCAATATATCTCTGCTCGTACTACTGGGGACTCTCAAAAGGGACTGCCTCAATGCTTTCATCAGCAGTGAGTACGCCCTTAGTAAGTACGAGCTCGGCATCCTCCTACGAAACCAGACACAGATAAAAAAGTTGGCCGTATCACTCACGACAGATAAGGGTGGTCCACCAGGAGAAAACTATATCAAAGGTGCACTGTTAGTGCTGGAAGAACTCTTCATTAAAACATCCGGAACTGAACATCACGCTTACCAAGGTTACTTCCACTGGTTCGCTCATACGCCCAACTTGCGCAAACTGTGTATCGAAGGCAAGGTACGCTCGGCAACCGCTTGCTTCGATGCTTGGGCTTTGCCAGATCAGACGCCGCTGCTTAAACTCCACACTCTCGAGCTAAGCCATGTTCAATTGTATGATTTGCCCAGGAACATCGTAGATTGCCTTCACGTACCCAGTCTCCAATTCCTGGAGATCTCAGAGTGTGAGAACGTCTCGTCACTCCTGGGATCATTCACCGCAGCATTCAATAAGACATCCGACATTTTCCTCGAATACCTCTCAATCAGCAGCTCAGAGTCTGCTGAGGATCTATCCGGATCCTTGGAGGGATTTTTGGAAGCTATCGCAGGTGTTTCCACCATCAGGTTAGCCTTCACAAGTGGTAATCTGCCTGGACCTCGAAGCCTCATACGTTGCGGCCCGACGTTGAAGTCATTGCGCATCTCTCATCGCGACCCAGAATGTCTCTACACTCCACAAGAACTCCAACAGCTAGTGGAAAGCTGTCCAAACCTGGTTTGGATTGCGTTGGACCTTGTCAACCTAAGCGATACGATTGACGCCATGCCACCATTTGCGCATCTTCATGTGTCTACGTCAGCAAACTCTGGAGCAATCCTCCACGCACTTGCGACATCGCTGGTAAGTATAATATCCAGATCTCTCGGGTGTTTCAGGTCTGACTTGTGATATAGGAAACACTTGCAGGACTAGCGAAGCTCAAGATGCTTTGGTTGACGCATCGTCCGTGGATGGGCCGTGTCTCCAACGCAGCTGAGCGCCGTTGGCGTCACACACAGATCGCTAACGAAATCATGGGGATTCTTGCAGACAATGACTCCCCTGTTCATACACTCTGCTTCTGTCCTCTCTACCGAGATCGTGGCGATATCTTCAGTGTGACCGATGAAGATGGTAACATGTGGCCCTACTACACATACAACAGGGGCGTGGTGTCTCTGTTCGAAGATGATTCAGCTAAGGCAAGGACTGTAGCTGTACCGTCCAAGGACCATTCTTGGGACTAGGGTCGACCAATTCGGCAAGATGTGGATTGGACTCTTGGACGGAAGATGAAGGAAACGAGAGTGAAGAAGGCGGTAAGATGTTCGAGCAGAGTTCAGGCGATTTGACCCGGGACGCGTTCTACAGAATGAGGTTCTTGCATCACAGTAAAATGTGGTCCTTGCAGCTGGAGGCAAACTACTCAGGCCCTACAACTGAGAGAGTACTTTAGTAGAGTACAAACAAATGGACGCGGAAATTACGATTTCCCACGTGCAGTGCAAGTAATGAAGAGTCTCTAGCTCTTCCCCTTTTCCTCTATGGTACCGTGTAACCGGGCCTATACTATAGTCTCCGGCGAAAGTAGAGTTTCATGGCCAGTGCGGTGGCTCCGGTACGGAAGCGCCTATTAACGTTTATAACAAGCACGCACAGATGCTCCAACAGATAACTAAGACAACAGAGCTCTGCTAAGTGGGCAAAAATGTACTATGGTATCTGGCAAAAGTAGTGTACATTGGTCAGAGCGGTGGCTGAGTTTAAAACATCAACGTACAGACATAATAACAGATAAGTAAGGCAACGCTAAGCAAGTAATTGGTTCCCATCTCGTAAATTACCTGATAGACAGCATTCAGCTCCCCGTGACAGCCCCTGTCAGCACTGACCAATGTACACCACTTTTGCTGGATACCATAGTACTTTGGTAGCTGGCATAAGTAGTGTAGGTGGGTCCAGCATGATCTGAGTGTTCCGAAATGTCCCTACTGACTACATTACACCGAATCCCTGTTATTTTTGTATATAATACAGTGCCTCTTGTCTCTAGAAGCATCTATGCAACATTGTCCTTATGCTAAAGTACTGAGTAATCAATTCAATTCACCCAAAGATTACAGCCGAGTACCCCTGTCAAGCGTCTCCACCTACACTACTTATGCCTGATACCAAAGTACAATACCTTAGGTATTAGAGTTGCCAAGCACTCACGCTCCCTCTACAATGCACTGGCCCGGGACTCTACTTTCGCCGGAGACCGGCTGGAGACCATAGTAATACCCGGGTACTGTGACCGAAAATTTGATCTGGGAGCTATTCAGGGGGTAATTCTAGCATAAAGGGAATATTATAAGTGAATAAGTGGGGCAGCGGGAGAGTCTGAACTGCGTATCTGGGCAAAGGAGTCCTTGCAGTTAAAATGTCCAAGTAGGGGTTTTTTACTTATTTTGTTCTTTTCTTATCCTTCTCTACCAAAGCCGCTTCCTTTTTGCCCCTCGGCCCTTCCTCCTTTTTTTTTTTGTTTTGCTAGGTTTGGCAATTATTTCACTCTTGCCAGCCTCTGGGTGATCTGTTCAGGCAGCCTCATAGGCCCGACTTAGGTGAGAATACTGTAGTCAAACACGTTCAAAAAGATAGGCAACCCAGTTTCTAGGGGGTACTATAGAGTAAGAGGGTACTCTACTTGAGGGGATGTTATACATAGTAAGCCCGGTTACACAGTAGTTAACGGCGCTACTCTCCAGAACGTCAAAGGTGGCTTCCAGAACGGAGGAACTCGGCACTACGGCGCTACCTTGGAAAAGCAACGCTGACAGTCATCAACATCAGACCTGCCAGTACACCAACCGGATCACTGCGCTTGATGTTCGAGCACGTCGTTGATACCTGATCTAAATGGAGCTACCAGTTCAAGCGCTTGAATTGTTTCGATTGATCGGCGTCCCAAAATAGCAATACTTGGACAAAAAAACGAAGAGATTGCTTCAAGGTCGTAGCACCATAGCGTTATGTGCAAATGCAAGGACTCTATGGCCATATACATACATAACGTAATCCACCATCGAGTTGGCCACCCCATCGAGTTGGCCACCCAATGCACCCCCCCATTACTCCACCCCTAATATCTCAACACCACCGCAACCAATTTTAATAAAAAGTAGATAGAATTAATCGCCTAATACAGCTGCACCTTTTATGCAGGTTCTTTTGTTGTGCCCTAGCTTGCTGCATGTACTGCAGTAGGGAATACCCTGGCTGCTACTACCAGCTGCACGCCTCTCCTTACGCCTTACCTCCCCTGCTAGCACTACTGCGTCTCTCTAAGCTACTATATCCTCTGCTTCCTCCTGCGTAAGGGTCCCCCCTCTCTGTATACGCTTTCTTTTTTAGCTTCTACGCTTAGCTGTAGCAGCGTTAGCAGCTTAAAGCTTAACAATCTTACTAGCTAAAATAGTTCTAGTGTGCACTAGCATTTCTGTACCTTTCTGTATCTGCTGTACTATAGTTATAAGCGCTGTTAGAGAGGACCTAGCGTAGGTTTAAATACAGTTCTTAATTAGCGTAGATTAGGCCTGTAATTTAAAGGCGTTGCTAGGGGTCCTAGGGTCCTAGGAGGTAGTAGGCAGTAGTAGTAACAGCGTTTAAGGCTTAATCTCTAGCTTTAATAGCACTGCTCCTAGGTCTAGGAGCACTAAACTAGTAGCTCTAAATCTAGCTTTAATGTTATCTAATAAGAAAACACCTTAGTATACTGCTAGAAACGCTGCTAGAAATGCTAGCTTGTTAATATAGTTAATGTAGCTGTTTGCTAGAGCTTCTACTTTCTTCTTATACGCACGCTTTAGGGGAGAGAAGTACCTAATATCTAGAGGTTGTAGGATATAGGAGGCGTGCGCAGGCATATAGAGGGTAATAATGTTGTTCTTCTTGCAGATATCCTAGAATCTAATTAAGTTATAGGACTTATAGCTATTAAGGATAAGCAGCTAGTAACTACTAACTATACGCTAAGTAGTATGCTTAATAAAGTGCTAAAGCTAGGCAATCCCTACTTTATTAGTAGTCTAGCTATTATTAGATACAGTAATCCTCTAGTTCTTAGGATTATTATAATACTAGGCTTAGTTATAGTTCTTTCCTTTAAAGATAAAGAAAGGTAGAACAAGCTAGCTACCTGCACTAACAGCAGCGATTAGGGTAAGCTCGGCTATATAGTGTTCGGCTATATATAGTAATCGGCTACTCTACTAAAACGCGTTACAGTCTTTAAAGTTGTAATATTTTTAACATAACCTGCTTAAAATAGACGCCTGTAAAGCTGCTATATAATTAGCTATCTATAATCTTAATTCTAGTGTTTTTACAAGTTAAAGGAAGGCTACTAAGGCGTATAGAGTCCCTAGATTATTGCTTTAGGAGCGCCTTAAAGGTTACTAACTAAACGCAATAGTATATTACTAACAGCAGTAATTAACTTAAGAGTAAGAGCGCTTCTTAGTAGAGTAGATTCTTAAAGAGGACTTACGTGCTTAGCCCCTGTCCTATCTGCGCGTGTAAGAGATAGCCTCCTAAATACTTTAGATAAATAGAGACTACGCTCTGCTTAGTTAACTGTAGGTACCCTATTTTATTGCTTATAATCTACAGGTTACCTCTATTGTTAGGCGTATAATTAAGATAGTAAGGACTACAGGAGCTTAATATAAGACTGTTTGTGCCTTTCTTAAGCTATTTAAGCGTACTAGAATTAAGCTAGGTATACAGTATAAGAATATATAGAATATAGATAAGACTAGGGTTGCCCTTAGAGTATGTATAAACACTAGAGTTATTACTAGCTTGTTAAAGAAGAAGGCTTATATTAAATCTCTAGAGGATCGTAAGTAGGTATTAATAGTTAAGATAATATCTGCTACAGGCGTTAAGCTTTAATGCCTTGTTATCTTTAAGAGCAAGCACCTCTAAACTACGTAGTTTCTAGCATAAGGAGTACCTAATTAGCTATATACAACGTTAGAGAATAGATAGACGTTAAATTAGATTAGATTAGAGTAGTTACAGCGTATATTTATACTAAATACAACTCTACGCTAAGGCACTTAGAGACTTCTTGTTCTAGACAGCTACGGCTCTTATATCCCTATTAACTTTATATAGACCTGCTAGGAGAACAAGATATAGCCTCTCTACCTCCCCCCTTACGCCTTATACGTGCTTTAGCCTCTAGATCTTACTTCTTTCTCTATTATTAAGACAAAGTATTAATCTAAGATCTAGGCTCTCTCTGCCCTTAATAACGCGGCACCTATTAAGAAAGAGCACTTTGTAGTATCCTATAATAAGGCAAGAGAGAAAGGTTTAACTAAGCAAGTAATCTAAGCTAGGTAGAGAGCCTTAGGGCTCTGCCTATATAACCTAGACCTTGTCTTACTCTTATCCTAGGTATCTAGCTGTCTAGCAACACTACTATGTAATAGCTAGGACTTAGAGCTCTTAAATTCTATCCTTAGCACGCCTTAGAGCGCACAGGCTCTATATAGGGCTTACTAGCAGCTCCTATAGTTAGAATCTCTCTTACAGAGCACTTAGGTAGTGCTTAGCAAGGCAGGCAAGGCTATAGCAAAGGCAAATACTTAAGCAGCTAAGCTCTAAGCTAAGAACTAACAACTTAAATATTAATTAGACAGTACTAAGATTACCTGCTTAAGGAAGCGCGTTTAACCTAACCTAAATAAGCGCTTTAGTAATATTAAAGCTATTAAGGCTGCGCTTAAGCGAGCGGCGGCATTACAGGCTAAGCAGGTATTACGTTTAGTTAAACAAGAAGCTTAAAAAGCAGTAGAGGCAGCAGCAGCTCTCACGCTTCAGTCTATGTGTAATAAGTGGCAATTAGAGACGCTGTAGCTGAAAATATCACAACTTCAAAGACTGTAACGCGTTTTAGTAGGGTAGCCGATCACTATATGTGGCCGAACACTATATGGCCGAGCTTAACCCACTCACGATTACTAGGTTGGCGTCTAATAGGGTTGAGACGAATCTCTGCTACAGTAACCACCTTAATAGACCCCCCTACGCCTATCTAGAACCTAGTCTTGTTAAAGTTGTAGGTATCTTTATTAAGGATACTATACTTAGCTTTTACGCTAGCTACTAGCTTAAACTATAGCTTAATAATTGCAGGGTTGCTGCACAGGACCCTACGGTAGTCCCTAGGTTGTGATAGCTGAGATTTAATTTGTGGTTGACGTAAGATAAAGCGTTCCACCTAGTTGATGCTGACACAGGTGCTGGCGCGTACAGCCAATAATTAATTAGCTATACTGCGTACTTCAGCGTAAGAGGGGGCAAATCCACGTAGAGATAGGTCCCTTATACGTGCAACAAGACTCTCCTCTTCGCTCTTGGTAAGATTTGATCGGTTAGGGTGGGTATCGCGTCAGGAATGCATTCCAACGCGTCGGTTCGTCAGGGTACTCTGAGACACCCTGTACACTAAAGCAACGTGCCTAAGGCTTAGTGACGCGTCAGATTTAAGTAATTAGATAGCAAGGATTACCCTCTCTTTATAGGAAAGTGATCCTATATCTGGTTGTGGTTGCATTGTAGGTGGTTGAGAAGTTTGATGGGTCTTGGCATTGAGTGGCCAACTCGATGGGGTGGCCAACTTGATGGTGGATTACGTTACACAGGTATATTAAAACCCACTAGGTCTGTGCATCAAAGATCTTCACCAGCCATTTGACCGAGATTTGCGAGTACGATCGCAATGAAAATCGTTTATGCAGTAAACGTCCAAATCCAATTCGCCGGTCCTTGACTACACACAGATACTGCGATGGTGCATCTTCACAACCACCACGTCAGCAATGTACGCAACTCGCTCATCCCTCGAAATAGACATCCAATAGCTCCCGCAGCCTCACTGCGAACCGCGCCGACCAACTCGTGTTCACGTGGGTACGACTAGCAGCCTTTCGCCTTGTCTTCACACGGCCACTTCGCGATTCAGTGGCTTTGTTCGCTTTCAACGTCCCGACCGCTCGTCGCAGTGGGGTGGTCGGCACTCATCCGATCGCTCAACATCGCCGGCTCATGACTTATTGGTTCCTCACGGTAGCCCCAGTGAGCGCCGAGCGTGAAGATCGTTCTGCGCCGAAACCTCCGCGCTGATTCATGTCTCTTTCACTACCACGTTTACCTACTTGCCTACTGTGAACGTACCAATACCGCTTCGGTCAAGACGGAGAATTAGGGTCTTCGTGTTTCGCGCGCCTTTGGGGACATTCGAAGCCCAATCAAAATGATGCTTACGCCCGCCACAAAGTGTTCGGCGCTTGTTGGAGGGGTTGGGTCGCTTTCGTGCGGCTGCTATACGGATTGAGCCGCAACACGAGGCCTCGCCAAATTCATTCTTGGTACCTTTACACGCCCACCTTGGTAGCTGCCGGGAAGATTCCTAAATGGGAGTTGGTGGCCCGCATTTTTCGCCCAATGTAGATAGCGACTGCGCGGCAGCTGTTTACAGAATTCACGGTACTTGATGGTGGTTGTTCGTTGTTGCTCACCGATCATGTTCAGGAGCTGGGAATTATTGAACTGTCATGGTGCAAAGTGCTTTTGACGACGCCATGCATGTGACGACGCGTTAGTTCCCAATCAAGGTAAGCAGCGGAATTCCTGGTCGGGCTCGGTTTATAAATCTGGAGATTGACGGCACACGAGCAAAAGAGCGGCTGTTTCAACTAACGCGTGGTCCAAGCGCGTAGCGTTTCAAGGATGCTTGTAGCGATCTAGATGCGGGTCGTGAGTATTGCTAATCGCGGAAATCATCAACAAGAGGGAATGTTTGATAAGCGTTGCACAGCAATGGTGATCTGGCGATCAAACAGTTGTATGTCTGGAAGTTGAACGTCTTGATTCTTGTCGTGTGAGGTGGCGTCACCGCACGTCGTCTCTGTGCGACGGATCTGCCTGCCCTGCGTTCCTGATGGCTGCAGTCCCTGCGCTGCCCAGTCACCCTGCTCCCAAACAGCCGGTGCCTCATCGCGCACCCTATCCTCGCATCCAATCAACACAATTGCAACCACCCTTGTGACTCAAACTCCCGTTGAGCAAATAAATAGCAAACAAAATGAAAAGTCCCGAAACGCCCCCTATGGTATATGGGCGGTGTTATACCAGCCCAGGTTGAAGAAGAAGGTAATGATGAATGATCATGAGACATGATATGTTTCAAGATACCCATAAGACGGAAATCAAAACGACAGTGGAGCGTAAATGACGTGCCAAAATCCCTAGCATCTTCTCGTCGAAGATTAAGCATTTAGAAGTTGATTGACAAACGAAAGTCTCGTATGTAGGAGGTGGGTAATCGATGAAGTTTTATCCTTGCAGGGTCCATTGTATTGCCGGCGCTTTTCGAACGTTTGGTGTAAATAAAGTGCGCGCGGGCCAGTGATATGGCGAAGGTCGAGAAGAAGGGGTAATGGTGAGCAGGCGAAACGAAACAAAACGAGTAGGGATGTTCTCAAGGTAATCCCTACTCTCGGATGCGCCAGAGTTGAGTCAAATCCAAGTGAGGTATCGAAGTAGGCCGAGGCCGGGTATTACGAATGGAACAGATCCCATGCTCTTGCACATAGACCAATGAACTCTTCCTTCTTCTTTTGTTGTGTCTCTGGAGAATCACGGCCCTCTCCGAACGGTCCAATGCGGGGTGCTTGACGGCCGAGGGGAGGCGTACCGGCGTCTCGCTCGTACTCATCGCGGCCACGTCTCCTTGAGCTACCGCTGCGGTGGAGGTCAGAGTGTGCGGGGTACGCTGATTGGCCGTTCTTGGGCATGGGCGATGGCGGTGTAGGGGGCTGGTGGCCGCCATAGTGAACCAGTCGAGGCAGGAGATCCTCACGGCCGCCAGACAATGACTGTACTGCTTCCTCGGCTGACTTGTACTCACGAGGCCTCGATGTCAGCGGAGGTGGTACTGAGTGAGGAGCAGCGAATCCTGGAGACGGTAGAGGTGGCTGCTGATTCGAATGTGATGAGTGGCCGGGGCTGTAGTGGTTCCTCGTGGTGTGAAGAGGCTCTGGGAAGACGTCTGATATTGGCGGCAGGCGGTTGTTGGTCTGTTGCGCTGGCACATGGTGAATGTGAGAAGTTTGCGACAGACCTGACGGGCCGTTGACAAGCTGCCGTGAAAGCGGTGCATTGCTGCGGAGGCCAGTGAAGGTCTGGTTGATGGGCGCCGACTGAATAATCCTGTCGTTGGCGAATGTCTGGTGCGCAGGAGGTGCAATGGAGAGGCCAGGAGGAGGACCCTTCCTGCGAGATGTCTGGGGCGTCTTGATGGGCCTCCCAAATGCGCCGACCTCGGTGCTTCGTGGGGGCTCCTCGTCGACGGCGGGACCTTTGCCACCGGTCTTCTGGCGTGCCTCGATAATCTGTCTCTGCCTTTCCCTTACATCCAGACTGCGCTGGAGTTGCGAGCGCATGGTAGGGTCCTGGGTGTGGAAGCCGGGAGACAGGCAGGCGAGGCCCATGTCCATGACATTGGCACTGCCGGGACCTGAGGGCCTGGCAGTGAGGGCACCTGACGAGTGGACAATGTTGTGGTTGGACAGATCCAGGCGTCGAGGGCGGTGGCGTGTGGTGGTGGTGGGCATATCTGGCGAGGCGGGCTCCTTCTTGACGACTATTCTGGGAGCTGGGGGGCCGCGTGATCTGCTCGAAGAAGGACGGTTAGACATTGGATTGTGTGCATCGTGTCGCGGCGGCGACAGGGAGGTCGAGGTGGGAGAAGAGGAAGAAGGGTGACGGCGATGCGTCGAAGGAGAACGAGAGGAAAGACTGAACGACGTACGAAAGAGGTGAGCGCTTTCCCTCCGCTCTCTGCTGCTGCATGGCTGCATCACTACTGGAGGAGGTAGGTGAAGCATTGTGGTCAGGCAGTTTGGAGTGCTTGGAGGTGGGCGTCAGGTTGTGAGGTGACAAAGTAGAGGGCGCAATGGCATCATATGTTCTGCTGGAGCCGACGCCGTCTGCAGGTGCTGGTGCCGCATACTGCACAGGGATGGGGGAATTGGCGACGACGGTGGTCATGGCTGCGTCGTATAGTGGCCCGGACAAGGTGGATGGGGAGGGGCAGGTAGATTGTAGGAGTGTCGCAGGATGCTTTAGATCAAGTCGGCTACACTGCACGTCGAGGGAGGGCCGCGGCGGGGGATATTACAGGCTGGGGCAATCAACGGGACTGCGGCCAAGCGGAGAGTGGCAGCGTTGCAAGAGGGGCAGAGGCCAGAGAGAGAAAGGCGGTGCGCGCGCAAAGGCTCAAGAAGGAGTGCGCAGGCAAGCAACAGGCCGCGGTGAGGGGATACAAAGGTAAAAACGGAGGCACGGACGCAGCGCTGCTAAAGAGACACCAAGGATGGGCGAGGCATGGGGCCAGCACTGTGACTGCAGCAACTCGTGCAGGCCAGGGTTTCGCTGGCTGGCACTGACTGGCACTGGTTGGCACTGGGGGGGCACTGGGGGGCACTGGGGGGCACTGGGGGCACTGGGGGCACTGGTGCTGCATGCTTGACGGTGCTGCTTCCGCTGGGCAGCCTGGCTGGGCGAACAGAGTGTCGCTCCCGTTACAGCAGACGGGCGCCACACGAACCATTGTTTCGAATCCACGGCTCAGCTCCTCTTGCGCTGCGTTGCGCTGCGCTGCGCCTATCCTTCCGGCTCCTTCACCCCCGGCCCGTCAGAGAGTCACAGACTCAGACAACGGCCCACCACGGCCACGCTGAGGATGCAGTTGCAGACGTTCCCTTGTCAGCACCACTCAGCTGCTGCTCGCCCTCCAGCTGCGCGTGTAACGCTGCCATGACTGGCCGCCTGCGTGCATGCAGCGTGTTGCACATCCAATTGCCAATACTTAGCTCGCCCAATCACCGCCCCCTCCGCCCGCTTAGCCTCCTCCGCCACTAGACCGGCTGCCAGTTTCACACCAAAGTCCCATCACCCTCAAAGCGGTCTTATCCACAGCCAGCCAATCACCGCCTGTCGGCCTGCCCTGCATGCCTGTCGTTTCAACCCGCTGGCTGCCATGGTACGTACACGCCGACTCGCTCACTGCCGCCTGATGTGAAGAATTCAAACTGCGTTCCACGCCCAAAGTTCAAACCTCCGCCCGCGGCGCAGTACAGCTCCAGCAAGCCCAACCTCGTCCTCGCCCACATGGCTCCCAGCATCTCCCCTCGCCAATCATC
Organism: Ascochyta lentis; assembly: GCA_004011705.1. Classification (NCBI taxonomy): domain Eukaryota; kingdom Fungi; phylum Ascomycota; class Dothideomycetes; order Pleosporales; family Didymellaceae; genus Ascochyta; species Ascochyta lentis. The sequence continues at coordinate 602,079 of RZGK01000002.1, forward strand.
TGACAGCTCGACGCTCGTTCACCATCATGTCATTGCTTCCACGTGGTCGGCGGCATCAACCTGGCTCTGGGTAATAACAGCTCGACGTAGCGTATATGATCTCCAACACCATCACCCTTAGAAACACGCAATTTAGCTCCTTTGACCTTCTTTCGGCCCGCAACTTCCATTCAGAATACATGTGCGTGTCGGGAAGCAGATGAATACGTGCCGTACCAGCCAGCTCACGCCTGTTTCATTCACAACACAGTCAGCCCGTCTTCAACACGAGCTCTACCAAGACTCGTGAGCTCGGTCACGAGCCAAATCTCCAATCTCGTCTGAAGCCGTGGTCCTTGTCGGTTTGCCGAAGCTCCAAACGGCCATCTGTCACTTCTGTCAGATCCACAAGCACGGCCGCATGATAGTCATCTCCTCCACCATTTCGAGATCACCGCCCATCGAGATTGACTCTCCTTCATATTATTGAGAACAGACGTCCCTGAATCGTGCCAGCAAGCGATTGTGCCGAGTGCTGTGGCTCTGCTCCGCTCCGCCCATTTTCCGCCTCGCCTAGTACAACCGTCTAATTTCCGCTCACTGACTGAGTCCGTAGGCCGAGCACATTTTACACGTTTTGCAAGGGTTGGCAGGGCAATGCCTCGATCAGACACTCTCGCTTTGCAGAAGACCCTGATACCAAAGCTCTGGATTTTACATGAACAACGCCACCTGATGTAGACAGAAACTCTGCCAAGGACTCTGCAGCCTGCTATAGACTTTCCGAAACTCTGAGAGTGAACATGCTTGTACTCTGCCTTTTCGGCTCTGCTAGAACACGGAACATGCAAATCTGCTCAGACCGTCAGGGGCATTCACTTTTACCCGGATAGTCAAACTGGATCATCACGCCTTACACCTCCTGCAGCGGAGATCAGGTACGGTTCAGCAAGCAATTTAATACTCCTTCCAGAAGCGGCAGTCGCTTCGATATCGATGCGTGCGGGTCTCGACGGTGACTTGCATGCAACCGAGCAACCGGGACAGGCCCTGTCAGAGCTTGCACCAAACAGGAAGCTGATCTCCCAGCTGTTTATCTCGAGAGCAGTCCTTACTCCCAGTGTCGACATGCGAGCTTGAAGGCAAGGTTTCCATGAGGGCATAGTGTTGGGGAGCCAACCGCGTGATGAAATTTAGGCCAGAGTTGAGCCTCAAACCACCTTTCTTAAGTCAACGCTGCGTCACCGACGTGCAGGTAGATCACCTGCATAGCTGCATGGTACCACTAGCGGCCTCGCCCATCCCAGATGCTATCAAACGCTCTCTCAGCTTTCAGTGAGGATCCAATCTTACACATCACAAACCGAAATGTCTATGCCAGCACTCATTGCATCCTCACACCACCCCAAACCTTTATCTCAACCTTCTCAGATCCTCACACATCCTGGTCTCACAACCGTCCTGTATCACCACACATGCGTAACCTTCCCCATCGATCTGCGACCTGTCGTCCCACCGCCCTAATCCTCGCTATGCCATCCATTTTGAGCCGCACATGCCCGTTACAGCCGCCCCATCGGTATGCGCTGCAGGTCACACCAATACTCTCACTTTCCCCGCATGTCGCACGGCAAGGTTGAGATGCTGCAAGAGGCTTGAAAGAAATGTGTTTGAGACACGGGGGACGTGAACACCCGAGGTGAGTAAAGGTGAGCTCAGGTAAGGACTCGACAATACGTGTCGCCACACCACACCGCCATGTGCGCACCCGTCTCGGTTGGCGGGCGATCCCGCGCCTCCATGACTCTGGAGCAACGCTTTGAGCCACTGCTCGTGGATCAGCGGTCATCCAGAGTCACTCAACCTTCTTGCAGCATGTCCATGTGAGACTCTTCGACACGCACTTGGTCAATCTAAACACAGCAGCGGAGTACTAGCCTGAATCGTATGTTCTGCGACAGTGACTGCGACAGTGACTTGAACGCCTGCATACCAGCTCGTTATGGCGAGTAGATAGAAAAGCACGACAGCTCGCTTGCAGCATCACCGAGATACACTGTTAGCGATGGTGTGCTTGAGTCTCGCGTCTTGATACCAGACAGTGCACAGCAGGACAAGCGATATGGAAAACGCTCTCACCTGATGATTATCTGCACTTGAATAGAACTATCATGTCCTTCGAGACCTCTCACTCAAACCACTTCGCCCATTTAAAAAGACCGACACTTTCTCTGCCTCGAACGAAAATGTAAGTTGGCAACAGCTTCGCTACAAACCCATCACAAACGAACACGCGGGAAAGCACCGCACGACTCCTGTCTGACAACCATGTCTCGGTGTAAGAGCCCCATGCAACAAGGACAACAAGCACCAGCGAGGCTGCAAAACCCGTCCAGTCGGAGAAAACCTCCCGACCATGTCAAGTGTGTAACGTTGGCATGTGCGACGCTCCACATCTTTAGCATGAACCACGCAAAGGCGAGTGAGGACAGCGGACTCAAGACTGCATCGATGGCATGATGGTCATAGACTAGACAGGCACAGGCACGTCACAGGGTGTAGTGTGTTTGAGTACTGAAGATGATAAGAATGGGTGGCTAAGACACGATACAAATACAACGTTCGAACTCCTCTGGAGAGGTATTAGAAAAAGAAAATAATGGGAACCAAGGATATTGCGCGTCTGTTGAACCCATCAACCTGAACGCCCTTATGCAACGTGTTTCGTTTCCTTCATACAAATTGAACCAAATGTCCGGACGTCAACGCCGAACGTGAAAAGTGGGTAGCTCGTAGCGACAACGTCTACGCCTTGAGTGTGCCGAAGTCACCGTTGGTGAGGCCGTTGGGCACGACGTTGAGGCTGAACTTGCTGAAATCCTTCTTCAGGTCGTCGACCTTGTTTTGTGTGCCGTTGGTAGCCTTCTGGTCCTTCGAGATGTCGTGCTTGCTCTGGGTAGGGCTGCCGACAACAGTGTCGTCTGTCTCTTCTGCGTCATCGTTGTCCTTGTCGTCAGCCTCCTGCTCCTGCTCTTCGCCCTCGGCTTCCTCGCCCTCAGGGCCGTCGACAGACTCAGACGCGTTGTCCTCGATGTCGGCGTTCTGCTCGAGCTCAGCGTCGTTTTGCTTGATCTCCTCGTCGACATCGATGAGGTCCTCGCCCTCGGCGGGGTCGTCGCGTGCATCGGGAACGACGTCCTCGTCCAGCCTCCAGTCCTGGATTGCGCAGATAATGTCGACTGCAAGCTGGCCGTTCTTGCGCAGAGCCTTGTCCCAGTGCGCAGGCAGGCCCTTCTCGAGCACCATCATGCGCGCAATGGAGTGGACGAGCATGTGGCGCATAGGGCTTCCGTTCTCCGTGTTTGCGTAGATGTACTGCACGCGACGGAGACCAGGGTATGAGTCGCTGAACTTGTACCATTCACGGACAACTTGCAGGACATCGGCAATGAGGTTGGGAATTTGGAACTTCTCAGCCATCAAGTAGAGCTCGAAGAGCACGCCCAGGTCGGACTCCTCGCGAGGCACGGGGAGCGAAGAGCTGTAGAGCCAGCCAACAAAGGTCTTGAAGGCATTGTCGTCGTCTTCGGGGAGGCCGAAAGTCTGTGTGTTGCTGCCCTTGGCATAGAAGATCTTGCGGAAGAAGGGCGAATGATGGCACAGCAGCTTCTCGTGAAGAATCCAGTGCGTGTTCTCCTCGCCAACATAGATGTCGACCATGGAGCGGGAAAGGAGCCTGGAGTAATAATGTTAGCTACGGATCATGCATACGAGTTGACCCGGACTCCATCCCAGCCACACGACTTCATTAAAACGTACTCATTGAGCGGCTTCTCGTGTGCGCCAGACATGATGGGTATAGTGATCTTCGACCGTTGCGACTAAATTAAAACGGCACTAAGTGGCGGCGCGTGAACGTTGAGATCTCAACGGTCAGCTCGTGGGGGTATAAGATAAAAAGTCGAAAGGTATCAAAAGCCAGATGAATACAGAATGAACAGCCTGAGATGTGGCCGTGCCGACCCTATAAGCTGGCAAGGAGGCTGGGAAGCACACATGCATCGGTATGACGTCGACGTTGACGCTGTGGTGTGGAGCGGCACGCTTTCTTGGAGAGACCCCTGTCAGAATGAGCGGCCTGCCAGGGATCTTGGAGATCAAATCACCCAATGCGCATCGAATTTCGCGAACGCCATCTCATTTTGGCGCGGTTCTGGGCTCTGGAAGGTTGCCTTGACACATTTGGTGGTGTGAGCTTGTGAAAACGTGCGAAAACCTGTGGGGGGCTGGAAAGCGATGCCCACGGTTGGGGCTGCAAGTAAGGTCTGGAAGTACGGACTGCCTGGAATGCTGAGCCATCTCTAGTACTTTCTCATTTCGCCAGCACCCGCTTTGCTGAACAGGGTGTATGTGTGATGGTAACATTAAAGTTCGTCGACGACCCTGCTCTTCCCGTCCAGATCCCGTCCATGCAGCGGGTACCTGTGAGCTCATGCGGCGCGTCGCTCCGCGGGCATATTCCTCCGCTCCTTCGAGGTCACCTTCTTGCGACGGCGCTCGATGGTCCTGTCGCGCTGCTTCGATTTCATGTTCTGGAAGCGATCGATCAGGGCAAGCTTCTTTTGCTCGGCTGCAAGATTTGTTAGTTGAGTAAGGTAGAAAATGAGTAATGGCATGCAACATACACTTCTTCAGGTAGAAGGGCTGCTTGCCGTCCTTAACCAGCTCCTTCTCCTTCTTCTTGTGTTCTCTCACGACAGCTTGTTGCTCGTCCTTTCTCTGCTGCGTTTTCTGCTGGGATTCCATCGACTCCAATTGCTTTCTCATCTGTTCCTTCTCATCGCCATTTCTTGACTTCTTGATGGCCTTCTTGAGATCCGCAATTTCAGAAGCCTTGTAGTCGCTCAGGAACGCATAACGCCTACTGACAGTGTTTTCGTCTGGTCGAGGCCCACCAATGTTCTCAAATCGGGGGTCGCGAAAGACAGGTTTCTTGACATCGACAACGTTTCGCTTGCGTGAGACCATGCGTTTGCTCGACTGTACGGCGGGTGCGTGTTTGCTAGATCGTGCGTGCGGTGCAGCATCTGAATCCGAGTCGCCCTCTCCAACCTCGTTCTCGTCTGGCTCCTGGTGCTTTGTCCTACTCTTCTCATCGAACTTCGACTTCTTGCTAGGTTTTGCCTCGCCATTTGCAAGCTTTGCTGCCTTGATCTGCCGTAACCGCTCCCTCAATGCTTCTAGCTTGTCTTCCTGTGATTTGGAAGAATCATCGCCCCGCTTGCGCTTTCGGTCGGTCGATTTCGAGAGTGCGTCTTGTGCCTTTGCCAGAGCCCCGAATGACACTTTGCTCATCTGTGCTTGTACCTGATCGTCCTCGGATGCGTCTGACTATAAAATATGAGCGCAAAAGCGAAGAATCGACCATACAACACTCACCATTTCCTCATCCTCAGAGCCATTTGCGTTTTCGTCTCCACTGTCGGAGCCCACAACCTCTCCAGCGCCAAATTCGAGTACGGACTCCGAAGAAGATCGGTCAGTCACTTCATAATTCTCGCTTTCGTCTGAGCTCTCGTCAGCAGCTCGTAGCTTGCGATCAAGCTTACTAGAGAGTGGCGGCATTTTGTGTCTTTTTGCTTGAACTGAACATGGAAGGCGGTGATGCAGCCATCCAAAAAGTTCAGCCCCGCAATTTAGCCATAGATTAGCCGGCGCAAAACTATGGAAGGCAACAGGAACCTACACGTGCATGCTAGACAGACTTCTTACTGAGACTTCATGCTGCGGTCTTCACTTTCACTTTCACACCGCTTCCAACCCATATCGAAAACACTACACGCAGCCAAGCGAGCACCGTTTGTCTGCCATGTCTGTCGAAACCGAACGGTATATTCCCCACGACGCTGCAGTTGCAGAACCCAACACTAACCCACACAAGGCCGCTGTCGGTTGTCACGACAGCGCATCTCCTTTACACACCCACAGCCAGCCTCCAGTCGCCGCTATGAACAACAACTTCAACCCTTGGGCGCAGCCCTTTACGCCAAACTATGGCTACCCAGGCCAACTCCAAAACCAGAACCGCAACCGCAACCGCAATCAGTGGCAGACGCCTCCGCAAGGCTATATGCCTCCTGCACCTGTGGCAAGCGCGCCATGGAATGCAAACCATGCGCAGTCGCACCAGTACTATCCTAACGGCCAGCAAACCTACAACAACTCCGCCACACAACAGGCGCAGGCACAAGCCTACTATTACCAGTGGGCGCAGTACTATGGATACACTCAAGGATTCACGCCAGTCAATGCCCCGTCGCAGACATTCGGACAGCAAGCGCCGGGACCCTATCCCTTCTTCGCGCCATCCTTTGCTGCCGTGCAGCCTTATCCAGGCCTACATGGTGTCTCGAACAACGACCTACAGTATGCCTTCGATAAGCTCTACAAGGGCATCAAAGCAAGAAGTCGCAGAACTAATGTCAACCGTAGGGCGTCAACTCCAACCTCTGATGATGAGCCTATTCAGGCAGTTACAGATAATCCAGCCAGGGTGAAAGAGTATGACTCCCTTCGTCGGGTTGACCTCAGTTCTCGCATTAACAAGTCTTACAGAGAGCCGGTAGCTTATCCCACCACCAAACCTACCGGAAGAAGCAAAGACCCCAAAATCATGTTACCTGCACCTGCACCGACCGAAGCGTACATGGCACAAGCAGCCGGAGAACCATCTACAGTCGCATTGTCCGGTCGTATACTAGTTATTCTCGACCTGAACGGCACGCTGCTCTATCGTCCGAACAGGAACAAGAAGACGATGATTGCACGGCCATTCCTCATCCCCTTCTTACGATACCTGTTTTCGAACTTTGCTGTCATGGTGTGGTCTAGTGCTCGTCCTGAAAACGTGGCTTCGCTCGTAGAGCAATCCTTGGAGGAGGACCTGAGGAAAACTCTTGTTGCTCAGTGGTCTCGCGGCGAGTTCAACTTGAAGCCTGAACACTACAACCAGAATGTGCAGGTTTACAAGAACCTAGACCTCGTCTGGAACAGAGAAGAGATACAGCAGCAGCACCCGGACTATGCCAATGGAGGACGCTTTGGGCAACACAACACCGTTCTGATCGACGATTCGATGCTCAAGGCAGCTGCGCAGCCACACAATCTACTCCAGATCAGCGAGTTCAGCGCCACACCACAGCAGATGCGGGAGGACAAGCTTCGTGAGGTTGCTGGTTACCTTGAGACTCTGCGTACACAGCAGGATGTTTCCAAGTTCATGAGGAAGGAGCACTTCCAGCACAGCACCGGTAGATGGGCGTACGAGTGGCCAGAGAAAGACGCCGCTACTCAGGGAACTGCTTATCAGGGTGGTGAGATGCAAGGCAAGGTCTCGATGGAGAGTCCGTCGAAGAAGAAGCAGAGCAAGCCGAATAAGAAAGCCAAGAGACGCGAGGCGGCTGCAAAACTTAAGGCAGTTGGAGGCACCAAACAAGGCGAGGGGGTTGGAAAGGCTGGGCAAACTGAAGAGCGCGAGAGCGATGATAGCAATGAGAGCGAGGAGGAGGTCGAGAAGGGACAAGGTGGTGTAAAATTGGCACGAACAATTTGGTAGCTGCGATGGTCCTATGTGTACGGGCCTTGGTGTTCACTTCTGGTTGTGTGTGACAACGGTCAGGCTCCATCAACACAACAGATTGCAACGTTCGGATACGAATGGTGAAGGTCCCTAGATACCCAGTAATAATGAGACGAGTTCAAGATATCAAATGGTGCATGCTTGCCAGAGTTGCTCTTAGATCGTTATCCGCTTTATGAGCGATGCGGCTGTTTTAGATTCCATGCTATTGACACCCACATGATGTATGGCAAGCTGTATCATAAGTCGTAGCCTAAATTCGTGAACCTATTTACACCTTTATCGCCACGATCGTCTATACCACCCTTCTACCTCGCGCCCACGTCTAAACATCTATTGTCTTATATGCAAATGCACTCAAGTATCCCTCGTGTACTCACTTCTCTGCCTCCACTCGCTCCCATACCTCAAGACAGCGATGGGAATCACGGCGACCACAGCCGCCACCCCTCCCAACACGGTAAAACCCCAGCCGTATCCCAGGTACTCGGCCAACGGACCCGTTGTCAGGGGCAAAAACGTTCCCATCAGACATCTCGTCACGATCACACCTGTCATCGCACTCGCCGAGTACAGTCCACAGGCGTCTACAACGTATGCTTGCAGCGGGATGATATTGGTGAGCAGCGTGAAATCGAGGAGCGCGACGGAAGCGAGCAGAAGCGGGACAGGGAGCCGGTATTGTGCGATCCAGCCATAGGCCGTGACGCTGAAGGGCAGCAAGACAGCGCCGAGGACTGCGAGGGGGAGGCGGTATTCCGGTTTGCCCACGTCTGGAGTCGAGCTTCGATTGCGGAGCGAGATGTAGATCCTGTCGAGTGAGAAGTTGCAGAGCACGACGCTCATGAGCGAGCCGATGCTGAAGATGATAAATGCTGCGCCCGTTTCCGCAGGGTTGAAGTTGTAGGTTTCTTGCAAGATCAAGGGCAGGCTGATAGACATGACGTAGAAGAAACTGAAGGAAATGGACGCTTGCAGGGAGAGCGCCATTAGCACACCGGACCCGAAGAGGACAGCGAAGGGGCGCGTGAGTGCGTGCCAGATCTTCAACAAGTCTTCGTGCTTGCTCTTCGTCTTTGCGACTTCCTCTTTGAACTCGCCGCTCTCGCGCTTGATACGCGCGATCCGCTGGTGCAAGATAGCCATCTTGTACGTCTCGCGGAAACATGTCAGGAAGAGGATCTCAGCAACGACGGCTAGGCCTGCTGCCATGAATAAAACCTGTCTCCAGCCCAGGGTTTGTGCAATAGCACCTGCGATTGCTGGACCAATCGCACCTCCGATTAGGGGTGCAAGCGAGATCAGACTCATTGCTGAACCGCGCTGGTCAGATTCGAAGATGTCGCCGATGATACTAGGGTTGAGCACATTGGAGGCAACAGCAAAGCCGGTGAGCCATCGCGCAGAAATCAAGAGTTTGGTGCTCTTGCTGACAGCAGTAAAGAGGGTAGCGATGATGAAGACGATGTTGCATCCGTTCATTACGGGATAGCGACCAAAAACTTCCGAGAGCGGTGCGATGAGAAGCGGGCCTGCTGCTTCGCCCAGTTCCCAGATGGTAACCAAAAGAGCACTGGTTGATGTGCTCGCATGTTTGCCCTCGAGCTCGTCGACTATGTTGGCTGCAATTGGGACAACGCCGATGCATGTAAACGTTCTGTGAATCGGTTAGCATTGTTCTGAACTTGTTGAACAAAGAGCCTTGACGGCGAGCAAAAGAAGTTCTTACACAGTGAACGCCATAAAAGCGAGAAGAAACACAATCAGCCCTTTAAACTTTGAGTCCCATTCCCTAGGGTTTTCAGGGTCTCCCGCCTCGAAGTCCAAGATCACCTCGTCATGCTTCCCGTCTGCCTCCGCATCTTCAACAACTGGCACAAGCAGCGACTGCTGCTCTTCTACTGTCGCCATTGTTTCCCAGTCCTCGCTAAAGGTATTTTCGCTATGCGAAATTGGTGTTCAAGAGATTAAAGGTCAGGACATACCGGCGGTACTTTTTTTCTGTCCAAGCCATACTTATTCATCGCAAGTGGGGTCTACGCCCTGCAGTAAACTGGGGGCCTTAGCGCGAATCGCGAATTTCTATGTCCGGTAGCGTGATTCGATGAGTGGATCTGACTCATGTAAGTACAACTTGCCGAGGGTCAACCGTTGTGTTTTGTATCAGCGAGCGAGCGACAGCTGATGAAATTCCGAGTGCATTCGTAGGTGGTTCCCAGCATTTTCGTGCCAAGCAGACTATGATCTACACGAGCGTACATATTAGACGCGGAAAGAGTACTGCCAGTACGAGAAGTATCGGCTAGGTACCGACATCCAGATTGTTGGATGCTCAGCACAAGCGCACATTGTATGTGATCAATATGAAGATTTCAGTGAGCTCCCGTCCCCGATCATATGAGTTCTGCTAATTGTTAGCGACAAAAGAAAGGAATGTGAAAAGATCATGTTGAATGTTGTAGTTGTTCCTTCCTATGATCGCGGAACCGTTTTGATATCCGTTTTGGAAAATATGTACCCAATCAAATCATCCTACGTGAACTTCGTAAACCCATGCGCCTGTTGAAAACACACAAAACCCACTGCTTAGTGGTGGAACAGCCTGATGTGCTGCTCGACGAACGTGATACCGAGCTTCTCGGCGGTCTCGAAGACGGCGCCGTCGTTCTGGCTTCCTGTCGGTGCAGCAATGTACTTGGCACCACTCCTGTGCGCCCTGAAGACGTTGTCGATAAAGGGAAAGAAGGCGTCCGAGGACAAAGCGACACCCTGGAGCTTCGACAACCATTCCTTGCGCTCCTCCGGGGTGAACGACTTAGGAACCTGGCCTTCCTCGAAGTTTGCAGCGAAGTCATCGTACTCAATACCAGCATCGGGGACGAGACCAGAGCAGAGAAGATCGATGGCGTTGGACTTGGAGGGACGCTTGGTGCCCTTCTTGAACTTGAGGTTGAGTGTACGCTCGTGGAAGCGCATCCACCAGTTGTCGGCCTTGTCACCTGCCAGACGTGTGCAGTGAATGCGAGCTAGGCGAGAGTTAGCAAAGGCACATCAATTGGGTTAGTATTAACTCACACTGCTGACCGGCACCAAGACCAACGACCTGACCGTTGAGCGCGTAGCAGACACTGTTAGACTGTGTGTATTTGAGCGCAATGGTAGCCACCGTCAGATCACGCTGGGCAGACTCGGGCAGAGGCCCAGTGCCCTTGGGGACAATGACGGTGTTGAAGTTGTCCGCGGGTACAATCTTAGCATCGTTGCGGTGCTGCTTGAGCGTGATGCCGTAGACCGTCCTTGTCTCCTCGGTGGATGGGACGTAGTCATCGTCCATCTGGAGGACAAGGTACTTGCCGCCCTTCTTCTTCTTGAGGATTTCCAGAGCCTCCGCGGTGTAGCCTGGTGCGATGACACCATCAGAAACTTCTCGACTGATGATCTTCGCAGTCGGCAAATCGACCTCGTGGGACAGGGCAATCATGTCACCGAAACTGGACATCCTGTCAGCACCACGAGCCCTGGCGTAAGCCTGCGCAAGACCAGAGCTCTCGATGCCTGCAATGTCGTCGACCATGTAGACCTGCCTCTCCTCTGCGCTGAGAGGAACACCAATAGCGGCACCGGCAGGAGAGACGTGCTTGAAGCTGGCAGCAGCTGGGTAGTTCAGCGCTTTGCTCAGTTCCTGAACCAGAGGCCATGCGTTCAATGCGTCCAGCAAGTTGATGTATCCCGGCGACCCGCAAAGGACCTTGAAGGGCAGAGGCTTGTCGGGCATGGAGACAGTCGCAGGCTTCTGGTGGGGGTTGGCGCCGTATCGTAGGGGAAGGAACTGGTCGCCGTCGCCAGCGTACTTCTTTCGGAAGAACTCAGAGATGGCGCTGTCGTACGCGGATGTCTGCTCAAAGGCCTTGAGAGCATATCGCTGCCTGTTCTTCTCGGAAACCTCGCCGTTGTTCGTCTTGAGCTCGGTAAGAAGGTCGTGGTAGTCGTTGGGGTCACTGATGATGGTGACACGCGCGTGGTTCTTGGCCGCAGCCCGCAGAAGAGTGACACCGCCGATGTCGATTTCCTCGACAGCCTCGGGGATGGTCACGTTGATCCTAGCGACGGTCTCGGAGAAGGGGTATAGGTTGCAGACGACAAAGTCGATCTTGTCAATGCTGTTTGCCGAGAGATCCGAGTCGTCCGAGTCGAGGTTGCGTGCGAGAATGCCGCCGTGAACAGCAGGGTGAAGAGTCTTGACGCGTCCACCGAGCATCTCAGGCGCCTTTGTGATAGCAGAGACATCCTCAACGGGGAAGTTGGCCTGACGGATCATCTTGGCTGTGCCGCCAGAGGCGAGCAGTCGGACGTTGGCCTCATGAAGGCCCTTGGCCAGGTCGAGTAGACCTGTCTTGTCGTAGACGGACAGAATAGCTGTGCGGTGTCAGATGGAATAGCTTGTCTGGTTCTAGCTGCTCACTCACCAGTCTTTTGGCCACCCATATTGATCGAATGCTTCGATGATTATGTGTGATCAATTGAAGTTAGAAGAAGAAGAACACAAAGCAATGGGTATCTGGGGTATAAAGCGCAGGCGCCCAGCGTGGGTGTATTGATATTTTTGCGCAGCAAATCTGCCCCGCTGTGACGATGCTCCTTCCCCTCGGAGTCCGATCTCGCTGGCTTCTCATTCGCTACAGCTTCCTCCTCCGGCAGCGCTACCGAGCAAATAGCACAACCGTCTCCAAGTGCCACAGACGACTGCTGGAGTCGTTGCGCGATAGCATACTATGTTGACTGTGCTATGCTGTCTGAGTACTTCTTACGTGCAGCACAAAACCCCAGCTTACATGACTAGCGCTAAGCCTCGGTTCTCCAGATTCTGCTTCATCGTCCGAGAGCTTACTTGACCGTCTACCTCATCTTCGAGCTGTATAATACGGCAGTGTTGTTTGTAGAATTGCACGTGTGCCTCTCTAGCTGTGTACAGAACTGGTCGAACCACGTTACTGCATTAGATTCTCCCATCTTGTGTCCTACGTGACAGCGCCGTCGAACAGAGCAGACTACCTACCACGGCTCGAAGCTAAGCGTCACGCGCCAACATGTCAGCGCAAACAAACGCCGAGGATTTGATCGCACACCTCAAGTCCGTCCTCCTCGAACTCAACGCACACCCATACCCTGAAATTGCGTGCCCTCCAGAGGTACCCAAACGCGCATCTGTCGCCCTGATACTGCGCGTGCAGCCAAACTACAACCATTGGCCAGCGTACGCAGACAAACCTCTACATTCTGCATCACAGCACCCGCCAAAATCGCGTCGACGATCCTCCGCAGCTTCAGCATCCAGCCACAAACTGAGTTTCGAAGACATCCTACACGCCTTCTTCGAGCAGGACTGGGTGAAGCATGGCGATCCTGAGGTACTCTTCATCAAGCGAGCGACAAGGATTGGCGACAAGTGGAACGGGCACGTAGCTTTGCCTGGAGGGAAGCGAGACCCAGAGGACGACGACGATGCTGTCACAGCTATGAGGGAGGCACTCGAAGAAGTGGGGATTGATCTGGGCTACCACAACGCAATAGCAGTTGGTAACCTACCCCAGCGGATAGTCACAACGAGCTGGGGCAAAGTCCCGTAAGCATTACCACTACCTTGCTGACCAGTGGCACTAACATACTTAGGCTCATGGTGCTATGTCCCTACATCTACCTCCTTACCTCCCCCTCCTACCCGGCCCAACGCCTCCAACCCACCGAAGTAGCCTCCTCACACTGGGTTCCTATCCGCGCGCTCCTCTCTCCCGTCCTCCGAACCCACGAATACGCCGACGTCAGCGCGCGCCTCGCAAAATCCGAACTCGGCATAAAGCGCTGGTTTTTACAAGCCATGCTCTCGAAAATGATGTTCGCAGCCATCCGCCTCGTGCCCTCTAACTCGACACACTGCGCCACGATACCAGATTTTGTGCCGGCTTTCAGTGCACCGCCAAAGGGCACGGTTGGGAAAGCGAGGGACTTGGTTTTTGGGGAGGACCGCAGTGACGGCAAACCGCCGCTACTGCTTTGGGGGCTGACGCTGGGCGTTGTGAGCGATTTTCTGGAACACATTCCGCCGCACAACGCACTGGAGCTGTGGACGTACCCCACGTTTACGAGCTGGGATGTGAGATTTGTCATGTGGGCTATGTCGTACCGTTTCAGGCGTCAGAAGTCCCTCGAGATGTCATCTGTGCCCACACACTCCTCCACAACCGCGGGCGAACAGGACTTGCCGGGCTTTGGAAGCGAGGCTGTAGGGCCGATCTTCAGCAAAGGTGAAGAAGGGGCAAGTAGACCTGGTGAGGTCGGAATAGCAGGGCTGGGTGTTGGACGTGGGTGGGGACAGACGGGGAGAGCAAAGATGGTTACAAGAGGTGCGGCTGTCAATTCGATGCTGGAGGGGTACTACCCCCTTGTGAGGAAAGCCGTAGCAACGGCGCTGGTGGGAAGGGTAGGTGTATTTGCGCTGCTAGCATTTGCAGCCTGGAAGAAAGTGGACTGGAAGAAGTTGATGAACCTGTTAGAATAGAGTTTGCCGACTTTCTCGTCAAATACGTATAATACATACTACACAGACGTACGATATCCTAGACACTTTAGGCTTTTTCCAAAGGCACTTGCAAGTCTTCGCTCACCCACTGTCTTGCCAAGCTCAAGGTTCATTGACTCCACATCCCCACGCCTGGTGGTATCTGAGAGAAAGCTACCTTGGGAAACACACTCCGACGCTAGGTGCAATCTCAGACAAGGGAAGGATCCGTACAACGGCGGGTAGGGGGCGATCGTGCTAAGTGAACCTGGGTCTCGCTGGCATGTGAAAGTCTGGAGAAGACCCACTTTGACGACGTGCAACGTTGCTTGAACGCCACAGTATGGTGTGTGATCGTCCTTATCATGGGATTGTGTTGGGCAAGATAGAATCCATCTCTGGTGAGGAGTGTATGGCGAGTGTCCGTATAAAATTCGTTGGATTGTGTAAACCGGTCTTCAAACGACAGCTCTATCCTTGGCCATTCACAGTCGCACGCTGATCACAACGTTCAGACCGGCCTTGCAGATCTGATTAAGGGAAATCGTAGCAGCAGAGCATGTCGCTTATAATTTCAGGCAATTGGTAGGCTTGGTCGAGACGTGTGGTGGTGAATGCCTATCATTGGTCGTCATATGAACCGGAGTAAGTCGGTGGCCTGCAAACAGCTGAGTCCTGCCGTCAGCGGCTCAGCTCTGCGAGCGTGTTGAGAAGTCCCCTCTTTCACATGAGTTATCGGGGCGCTTTTTCCTGATAACATCTGATAGCGCTTGACGCGATTGTTGCAGGACAACGTCGACAGGCATCCATTTGGTCTATTCCAAATTATTGTTGTCTCATGTCATTCGGTGTGCTTTGTCTGAATCTGACCGACATCACGGCTTTTTGCTTAGGTCCCATCTCTCTGGTCAGCATCTAGCAAGAGAATCTCCGAAAACTCGGTCAGTGTATGACAGCCTCAAGTTTGCCACAACAGGAACGGAGCTGAAGCCTCGGTGGTGTGACCAATCACCATATCGAAGGTGAAACTAGCGCAGGGCCCTGCAGTAAGACCTGGAGATCTTCGAATCTGATCCCGGCTTTGCACGATAGGACCCATCGACGAAAACGCGCAATCGCATCTGTACTTGGGTTGCTTCTGGCTTGCCAGCATGTGCGAATATTATTCCACTGCCTCGGCGCCTCAGAATGCCATGTTCACACCCGGAACGTTCTCGGGCGTTGGCGCAAAGCGGGTCGGCACAGACTTGGTACCTGCTGAATTGGACCTCTAGGCGAGACCGCAGAGCAAATCAGCGGAAAAGAACGCGTGACGGGTGGTGCAAGTTGGCGGTCTGAAAGCCCGTGTCCATGCGCCAAGGCGGCGGGCAGAGGGAATCGGCTTGAGATCTAGCGCCCCAGACGAGGCAGAAGAAGGCGTGTTGGGGCTAGGGAATGTGCGATGCACGCCGCCACTGTGGACACTGTAGACAAGCTGTGTTTCGCGCTCAGTGCAGTGCTTACGGTGTTCAATGCGGTGGCAAGTGTATCCATAAGAAACCAGTCTGGCATTTTTCCGAGTGGAGAGATAGAGATCGGAAGTGCATTAGCAGTCGAGCTGGAGCTGTCTAATTGGAACCCCTGTTCTCGAACACCTTTGCTCGCGACGCTTACCAGAGTTGTCAGGGTCTTCCTAAAATTCCAATCGACACCGCCTGGGGCATCTGTGCTGCTTTAAAAACTGCCTCCCGCTCACAGTTGCTCTCCAATTCCTCTTGGACTTTTCAATTCCGTGACGGTTTTCAGCCCATCGTTCTTTGTTGTCGTCGCAGGCATTCGACCTCAACAAACGAGCCGCATCTCAACAAGTTCTCTGCAACTTGTCCCTTCCCGCTGCCCCTCCTCTCGACCTCGACGACTCTTTAAGCCATCCTCATCGACCTCCCATTATTGTCTTCAAGATGGCTGCCACCACCACCGCCCGCCCTTCAGGTGCCCTGAGGCGCAATGTCACCGCCGACTCGGCTCCTTCAACCATTGCGAACTCGCCGTCCGACTCCCCAGCTGGATCGGCTTCCAACACCTCGCTCTCGTCGCTCGGCTCTGAGGCCGATGTTGTCGCTAAGCCCGCCGGCAAGCTTCTCGATACTTACGGCAACGAGTTCGAGATTCCCGACTACACCATTGGCCAGCTTCGCTCTGCCATCCCCAAGCACTGCTTCGAGCGTTCCGCCGTCCGCAGTCTGGGCTACGTTGCTCGCGACCTTGCTCAGCTCGCGACCACCTTCTACCTCTTCCACAACTATGTGACACCCGAGACTATCCCCTCGATGCCCGTCCGCGCTGTCCTGTGGACTCTGTACACCTTCATGCAGGGTCTGTCTGGAACTGGTCTCTGGGTCATGGCCCACGAGTGCGGTCACCAGGCTTTCTCTCCCTCCAAGATCCTCAACGACACCGTTGGCTGGGTCTGCCACTCCGCTCTTCTTGTCCCCTACTTCTCCTGGAAGATCTCTCACGGCAAGCACCACAAGGCCACTGGCCACATGGAGCGCGACATGGTCTTCGTGCCCAAGACTCGCGAGGTCTACGCTTCCCGCGTCGGCAAGCTCGTCCACGAGCTCCACGAGTTGACTGAGGAGACTCCCATTGCTACTCTCATCCACATGGTTACCCAGCAGCTCGGTGGCTGGCCCATGTATCTGATCAGCAACGTCACTGGCCACAACTTCCACGAGCGCCAGTCCGAGGGCAAGGGTGTCGGCAAGAAGAACGGCTTCCTGAAGGGCGTCAACCACTTCAATCCCTCTTCTCCTCTGTACGAGAAGAAGGACGAGAAGCTTATCCTGCTTTCTGATGTCGGTATCGCCATCACCCTTGCTGCTCTTACCTGGGTCGGCAAGAACTACGGTTTCGCCAACCTCCTCGTCTGGTACATCATCCCTTACCTTTGGGTCAACCACTGGCTCGTTGCCATCACCTTCCTCCAGCACACCGACCCCACTCTTCCTCACTATGACGCTAAGACCTGGACTTACGTTCGCGGAGCTGCCGCTACCATCGACCGTGAGTTCGGCTTCATCGGACGCACGCTTCTCCACGGCATCATCGAGACCCACGTTCTCCACCACTACATCTCTACCATCCCCTTCTACAACGCCGATGAGGCTTCCGAGGCTATTAAACCTGTCATGGGCAAGCACTACCGTTCTGATACCGAGGGTGGCTCGATCGGTTTCCTCAAGTCCATGTGGAAGAGCGCTCGCATGTGCCAGTGGGTTGAGCCCACCGAGGGTGCCACCGGTGAGAACGCTGGTGTTCTGTTCTTCCGCAACCACAACGGTCTCGGTGTCCCACCTACAAAGGTCATGGCTCCGGTCGCTCAGACGACTGCTGGTAAGGGTGCAAAGATGGAGATTGGCCCTGAGGACGAGTAGACTACGCGACGAGAGCATGATCTAGTGCAGATCATGCTGTGTTCATGGAATGGCGTTTGGGGTAATGGCCGTCTCTTGTTTTCGCTTGGAGTTGATAGTGAGGTTACATAGAGGCGGATAGATCTCGATATCCTGGCTCTTGAGCGATTTGCGGCGAGGCTTGTAGATCGATATGAGGAGACAATGAAAAGTATCAATATGTTCACCACCATCATCGTTCATTTGCGTTATGTGATGTGTGCTTCGGAGCTACAGAGATGAACGGGGGGTCTATGCTACTGTGCTTCAAATTCGAATGATCCCCGCGGCATGCGTAGGAACAGCTGCGTGCCAGCGTAACTGTTATGTCAGGACTCGTGGCACGCAACGTCGAATCAGCCTGCAGCGGCTGCAAAGCCACGACGAGGCGGACGTGTGCCTCCTCCAGCCACCGCACTTTCACAACAGGACGAAAACATTCATCTTCACAGCAATATGTAGCGACGTTGGTAAGGAACGAGATATCATCAGATGCCTCCTCTGCTCCAGCTACCTCGCACGGTGAGTCGTGCTCTGGGACACGTAATAGAGGAGAGTCGAGTAAAGGGCTCAACATTCCTACAATAAATTGTGTCCGTAATGAGTGAAGAAGAGAAGAGGGTGTGGGCAAACGAAGAGTTTTGTTCCACGGGCACGGACGTCTGACCAATCAAGCAGCTGCGAAAGTGATGATTTCTTAGTCATGTGCTCATGGAAGGTGCATCTGATAATCTGCAGCTACGACACGACCTCCCGCAACACGTCCCATCGCCCCCCTTCACACGCCCCCAACATGCTGCGGCAACAATTGATCCGGTCGCTGAAGAGGCCTGCCCACCGTGCAGCCTTCAATGGCAGCCGGGCTTTTACTGCCTCGGCCCCCCGGCCTGCAGAGGTCGAGCTCACAATCGGTTTGTGCCACCCCCCGTAGCCCGCGAGGCCCGCGAAGGGGACCGCTGACAGTACTGTGCAGATGGAAAGAAAGTCTCAATCGAAGGTACGCCGCCTCACTGACCCCGCTCGCAGCTGCAGACACAGTCCTAACGCCCCCGAACAGCCGGCTCGGCCCTCATCCAGGCCTGCGAAAAGGCTGGCAGCACCGTCCCGCGATACTGTTACCACGAGAAGCTGATGATTGCTGGCAACTGCCGCATGTGTCTGGTCGAGGTGGAGCGGGCTCCCAAGCCAGTCGCATCGTGCGCGTGGCCAGTGCAGCCAGGCATGGTGGTCAAGACCGACTCGCCGCTCGTCCACAAGGCGCGCGAGGGTGTCATGGAGTTCCTACTCGCCAACCACCCGCTCGACTGTCCCATTTGCGACCAGGGAGGCGAATGCGATCTCCAGGACCAGTCGATGAGGTACGGTGCCGACCGTGGTCGGTTCCACGAGATCGGTGGCAAGCGTGCCGTTGAGGATAAGAACATTGGCCCTCTGATCAAGGTACGACTCTTGTTGTAAGGGCTGCGAACGCTATGCTTACAACTGCCAGACTTCCATGAACAGGTGCATTCACTGCACACGATGCATCCGTTTCTCCAACGATGTGGCTGGCGCCCCCGAGATGGGCTCCACCGGCCGTGGCAACGACCTGCAGATCGGCACATACCTCGAGACCTCCCTCGACTCTGAGCTTTCTGGAAACGTCATCGATCTCTGCCCCGTTGGTGCTCTGGTTTCGAAGCCATACGCTTTCAAGGCCCGTCCCTGGGAGCTGTACAAGACTGAGACCGTTGATGTCCTTGATGGCCTTGGCTCCAACATCCGCGTCGACTCTCGCGGTATCCAGGTCATGAGGATTCTGCCTCGTCTGAACGACGACGTCAACGAGGAATGGATCAACGACAAGACCCGATTCGCATGCGACGCGCTCAGCACACAGCGCCTGGTCAACCCGCTCATCCGTGTCGATGACCAGTTCCAGCCCGCATCTTGGGAGCAGGCTCTTGTCGAGATCGGAAACGCCTTCAAGAAAATCGCACCCAAGGAGAACGAGATCAAGTTCGTCGCCGGACACCTGGTCGAGGCCGAGACTCTCGTTGCCGCGAAGGACCTCGCTAACAAGCTTGGCTCCGACAACCTGGCTCTTGATCAGCCCGGAGGTAGCCAGCCCATTGCTCACGGTATTGATAGCCGCGCGAACTACTCGTTCAACTCCAGGATCTACGGTGTGGAGGAGGCTGATGCTATCCTTCTTATTGGCACCAACCCCCGACACGAAGCCGCCGTTCTCAACGCTCGCATCCGAAAGCAGTGGCTGAGGTCAGACCTTCAGATTGGTCTCGTTGGGGAGGACTTTGAGAGCACTTTCGAGTACTCGAAGCTTGGAGACAACGCCAATGACCTGAAGAGTGCTCTGTCCGGCGAGTTCGGAAAGGTGCTCCAGGGTGCTAAGAAGCCAATGATCATTGTTGGCAGCGCCGTTGCTGAGCACGCTGATGCGAAGTCCATCTTCGAGCAGGTTGGTTCCTTCGTCGAGAAGAACAAGAACAGCTTTGCCACACCCGAGTGGAACGGTTACAACGTCCTTCAGCGAACAGCCTCGCGCACAGGCGCTTACGATGTTGGCTTCACTGTTCCCTCGCCCGAGGTCGCCAACACCAAGCCCAAGTTTGTCTGGTTGCTCGGCGCTGACGAGATCAACGAGGCCGAGCTGCCCAAAGATGCTTTCGTCATCTACCAGGGCCACCACGGTGACCGCGGCGCTCAGCTCGCTGATGTTGTCCTCCCTGGTGCTGCTTATACAGAGAAGTCTGTCACATACGTCAACACTGAAGGCCGTGTGCAGATGTCCCGTGCTGCTGTTGGCCTGCCCGGCGCTTCGAGGGAAGACTGGAAGATCATCCGAGCGGCCTCGGAGTACCTCGGTGCTGAGCTGCCTTACGATGACGTTGAACAGCTTCGCGATCGTATGGAGGAGATTTCCCCTGCTCTCAGGAGATACGACTTGGTTGAATCGACTTCCCTGCCTGGCCTCAGCAAGGTGCAGCTGGTAGACCAGAACAAGGGATCACAGGTATCTGGCCAAGCTCTCGAGAAGCCTATCAAGAACTTCTTCTTCACAGATGCCATCTCCAGGAAGTAAGTAGCATTCTGTCTATCCACGGAACTCCCATCATACTAACAACTTTCTAGTTCGCCGACAATGGCACGATGCTCAGCAGCGAAGGAGCAGAAGAACCCCAAGACCAACTTCATGGCGCCTGGATACCCCGACCCTCAGGTCGGCTACGGGCCACAGGGAACACCTCAAATCGCGTCGGCAGCCAACATCTAAGCAAATGTAAAGCATGGGTTTGAGAAAACGGGAGGGAGTTTTGATTGTACATAGGCTCACATTTTCCTTTATCAGTTCTGCCATGCGACTTGCATGATGTTGAGTGTATGAGAATACCAGCGTATCTGTTCAACTACATTTGTTCTACGTGAAAATGCTTCTGGTGTCGTTCATACTTTACAGTTCACTGGGCCCAGCAACGGTCCGGTCAGGCGCTTTTGAGGCTTGATTTGTATTTGCGCGAATTAACTCGTCATGCCAAGGAGCTACCCCAGTTTCAAATTCTTGTACCTTCCGCTGTAACTCATTCAAACTCCTACTCGATCTTCAAGATAGCAAGCACCAACCTTTCCACGTCATATCTAATGCTCTCCAAAGCACCAAAAATTGCTTCGTTCGACACTGTTACTGCTCCTGTCAAGTGAACACACCTCCTGTGTCTTGGCCATAGTTGAAGCAACCCCACACCTACCACAACCTTGAATCTTCGAAAGCAACGATCACGATGCCGACTTTGGCGTTGACTAATTTCAACATCGTGTGCGCCTCGCTAGGCGGCTTCATCACGTTGTTTGGCCTTGTTTCTTACCTGATGAAGGAGAGGTTTTATCTCTCAGAAGCGTGTAAGTTTTACTCATCAAACACTTCCTTTGCTCAAAATCTCACAAGCGCAGTGATATCATTGATCGCCGGTCTTATTTTCTCCCCACACGCCACCAACTGGATACGACCACACGACTATGCCTTGCACTCCGTAGAAAACCTGGATGCTATCACGCTGTATTTCACTCGAGTCGTTCTTGGAGTGCAGCTTGTCCTTGCTGGCGTTCAGCTGCCTTCCAAGTACTTGAAGACAGAATGGAAAAGTCTGGCTCTGCTGCTCGGTCCGGTCATGACGACTATGTGGGTCGTCACCAGCCTGCTCGTCTTTGCACTGGTACCTCACATAAGCTTCTTGCAGGCCTTGGCGGTTGGTGCTTGTGTCACACCCACGGATCCCGTGTTGTCCAACTCTATCGTCAAGGGAAAGTTTGCGGATAAGAACATTCCCAAAGAGCTTCAGAAAATCATCGTCGCTGAATCGGGAGCTAACGACGGCTTGGGTTACCCGTTTCTATTCCTGCCGCTTTACCTCATCCAGTACATTGGAAGTTCTGGACACGAAGATGGTAAAGCAAGTACCGCCGTTGCATTATGGTTTGGAGAAACGCTTGGATACACTATCATTTTAAGTGTAATCTACGGTGCAGCCGTAGGATGGGTTGCGAAAGAGCTATTGCACTGGGCGGAAGAGAAGAAGTACGTCGATCGCGAAAGCTTCCTAGTCTTCGCCATCACTCTGGCACTCTTCATCGTTGGCACTGTGGGCATGATCGGCAGCGATGACGTTTTAGCATGCTTCATTGCTGGAAACACATTTACTTGGGATGACTGGTTCCGTCTTGAGACGATGGACGACTCTTTCCAACCCACCATTGACATGCTGCTCAACGTGTCAATCTTCATTTGGTTTGGAGCAATCTGCCCTTGGGCTGAATTTTACCATAACAACGTAATTCCCATTTGGCGACTGGTCATCCTTGGCATTTTAGTCCTTCTGCTGCGCCGTCCTCCTATCGTTTTTGGAATGCACAAGCACATTCATCAGATCGAGGAGAAGCGACAAGCACTGTTCGTTGGCTTCTTCGGCCCCATTGGCGTGAGTGCTGCCTTTTACCTCTACGTCAGCATTGAATTCCTCAACAAGCTCACGGTTGATGGGGATATTAGAGAAGATGCAGCATATCTCATGGAAGTCATGAACGTGGTCATCTGGTTCTTGATCATCTGTTCGGTCGTTGTCCACGGCCTCAGCATTCCACTCGGCAAGCTCGGTTTCTTCATCCCTCGAACCCTCTCACGAGCCATCTCAACTCGGGGTGACGAGCCAGAGCCTTTCTACGTCGCAGACAATGCCGAAGATGCGACTACGGATATCGAGCAGCGTCTTCGACGCCGGCCTGGATGGTCTCGCACAGGAGGCGACTCGCTGCCGCACCGTGTGGTGCGCATTGGCAGGTCTATTATGCGGTCTGGTGACAACTCGAGGAATCAGTCAACGAGTAACGTGCAGACACCCGTGCCATTATCAGCTGCGCCAACAGTGGCAAGAGGCGAGGGAGGGGGAGAGGGTGTCAGTGCCGCAACGAGTACAGGAGATGTAGGACTTCAGAGGACTATCAGATTTCCTGATGAAGAGCCGCTGGGAGCCAAACCATAAGATTGGACATCGAGGGCATGGCCCAGTGTAACCACTCTCCAATATGGCTAGAAAGTGTCATATCAAAAGGCATAAGGGTGTGGGACGTTGAACATTGTAGATATCATAAGAGAAAGAACGTAGGGGAAAGCAAAACAATGAAAGCAAAACAAAACATGTTGGCACTATGCCACAATTTTCTCTGAGCCACTGCACTGCTCTAGCACATAGGGAAATACTTTGGAATGAAACAGATTGAAGTCCGAGAGTCTCACACAAACAAATGCCCTACCATGATTTTATCATGAATGTGATCACCTTTGTTCTGTGTTATGTACACGAATACTGGAATCGCTGTCGTTTTGACTTTGCATGGTCAATCGATCCAGATACCTCCAATGACTTCTGCAAACCCAAAACTACATGCTTCGGTATCAAGAAAAGTGGAAACCACATAGACTGCAGGCTTGATCATGGCAGTATACAGCCCCTCCCTAGCGCCTTGGCCCCTCCACCGGTCGTCATTGGCTGCGCAAAACCCTACCTACACACCACACCACCTCTTGACAGCACGTGAACCGCGCGCAGATGGCCTCCAACGACGACCAAGGCGCTTCCTACGAGGCCGAACACGTCCACGAGGTCTACGAAGAAATTGCATCGCATTTTTCATCCACACGCTACAAGGTGTGCGTCGCCCCTCCTTCTCTCGCTACAAAGCCGACTAACCACATCCAGCCATGGCCGATAGTTGAGAGGTTCCTGAAAGAGCAACCGAACGGTGCTGTTGGCGCCGATGTAGGATGTGGGAATGGGAAGTATTTGGCTGTCAATAAAGAGGTTTTTATCGTGGGTTCTGATCGGTTAGTGTCCCTCGTTCTTCGTACTGTTTAATACCTTCATGACTACTTGAAAGCAACTATATTTGAAGAGGAGTATGTTGATTTTGATACGTGATTAGATCAACGAATCTGGTCAAGATTGCAACACAGCACGAACCACACGATGTTATTGTAGCAGACAACCTCTCCCTCCCGCACCCAGCAAACAGCTTCGACTTCGCCATTTCTATAGCTGTAGTACACCACCTGTCCACACCAGCTCGACGCGTGGAGGCTGTAAGGTGCATCTTGGATCTTCTACGTCCGTCACAACAAGGCGTAGCAGGGAGCGGAGGCAAAGCACTCATCTACGTCTGGGCACTCGAGCAGAAGAGTAGTCGGAGGGGGTGGGACGAAGGTGGCGAGCAGGACGTCATGGTACCGTGGGTCATGACCGCAAAGAAAGAGAAAGTCCCGAAGAAGAAAAAGCAGCAAAAGAAGAAGGGCGAGGATGCCAACGCACGGGACGGCGGTGAAGCAGAAAAGAACACAGAGCAACCGCCAGTAGAGAAGTCAGGAGAGACGGTAGAAGCGAAGTCAGAAGGCGATAAGACGTATCTGCGATATTACCACCTGTACAGGAAAGGAGAGCTCGAGGAAGATGTAGAGCAAGCTGGTGGCGTGGTTGTCGAGAGTGGGTACGAGAAGGATAACTGGTGGGCAATTGCAAGTCTAAAGTGAACCATTCAATTGAATCCACAAAGTCAGATCAAAATACCGACTACCAAACCCTATTCACTCACGAGCGGTGCGCTTAACCCAGAGGAACATCAGCCAGTTCCACCACCTCTTTCGTACACTTGGCAGTGGGGTCTGTCATGTGCTGACGGTATCACCTTCATGAGTTCTACATGTCGTAATAGGCGAAAGGTTGGTCTTGGTCTTGGTCTCCTCGACACTGCAAATACTGTCCGACTCCCTGGGGCATGTGCTCGATCGACACTGCTGATAGCTACAGAAGGGATGGAACCATTTCCTTTGTCGTGATCTTCAGGAACGTAATAGCCTCTCGCGCCTCGGTGGAATGTGCAGGGGCAACGGTATAGGGTGGGTTTGAAGTGCAAGTGGATGTGCGGGAGTCATACTACGCGATGTTACGGTGTGGACAGCAGGTGCAAATTCTAGCAGTGAAACGATGGTCAATAGTTCAACAATCACTTGGGAGATGAATGGTTGTTTGTAAAGGATCTGGTATCATATGAGTTGATACACATGGTGATTGATTCAGTTTCCGTGACTTCTAATGTATAATGTTACCGTCTTGCCAGAGGTGGAAACTGTCAGGACTGGTACAGTGACTGCGAGCTCCCTGACTTCGCCCTATCGTCACGTTTTGCTCGTGGATCGGACAAGCAGAGCATGCCCGCTCTCCGTCAAGGGGAATAACTGGGAGTAGAACCCCACAGCCCCCGCTACCAAAAGCACATAGTACGCTACTGTCCAAGAAACACCCTTCCCTCGGTACGACAGAACGCTCTTCGAACCGTCGTCCTTCTTGTCTACATCTGGTGGTCCAATTGGTACTCCAGCTTCTACACCAACACGTCCGTATATTCGAGGAAGACCCATCCAGTTGCAGAACGTATGCGCGAGTATGCACGTATAGACGTTACCTGTGCGGAGGTACAGGAACGTAGCAAAGAACCCGAACAGTGACGTATATGTGAATTGGAATAGCGACCGTAGCGTAGCCATAAACATTGGGACTTCTGGATGTGTGATGTGGAACTCGTAGAGGTGGTGCACATGGGCAATGCCAAAGTATAGCGGGGTGAGGAAGACGATTTGCTTCTCGGAGAATTGCGCGAGTAGGTGCAGTGGGACCATGAGTGAGCGCCATACGATCTCTTCGCTGACAGGACCCTGTGGTGTGGGTCAGCATCTGTACCGAGTCTTGAGGTCGAGGTACGTACGACTACAAAGTTTCTGTATCCAATCCAGCTGCTTAGCGTCTCATGTACCCCCTTCAGCTTAATCCAGTCTTTCCAGTCACCATCTACGATGCCGTTCTCGTACAGAGGACCGGCAAACAGGATACACACTAACAATATGCCTCGTGCAATGTCCAAGACGGAGACTGGCCACAGGCCAAACAGATGCAGCAGTTGGTATGCGGAGACATCATGTTGGTGCAGGTACAGTGTGGTGATGACGGTACAAGCAACGGTAGAAAAGGTCACCGCCCTGGTTCTGGCGCGTATTGAGGAGGGCGCATCGCGAGTGAGGGAGGGAGAGGGCCGTGTGGCTGCGGATAGATAGAAAGGAAGGACGTAGATAACCACGAATGCAGTCTTCAAGCGTGCCGGTCAGTACAATTCTCGAAAATGTCCGGTGTGGCAGTCGCGATAGGCTGGGAACAATAGTAGTCGTGGAGGGGTGGGTAACTTGAAACGCACCGACAGTAGAGCCGCAGCAGTGGGAGAAACAGTTGGCGCCTTGGGAACTGCGAAGGCGTCAGACTTCATCATGGCCGTGGTGCGAACGCTGAGCGCCGAAACAGAAGTGTAGACGCGACTTCAGCGTGGTGGGTCGCGCGGGCGTTAAAATGGTGTTGACCTGGAGGGAGCACACAGGCCAACCATTGTTCTCGAACTTACCGCCTTTGACCCTATCGTACATGTCGCTGAGACGCTCTCGCCAACCGGTCGCAGGCGGTGGCATCGTGTGTGTGCTGCCTGTCGCAAGCCTGCGCAGCAGAGTTTGAAGCCAAAAAAAGAAGCTCGATGGTGGGCTTATACATGCACGACTTGTCCCCGCGCGTTGCTCGAGCTCCATCATCAGCTACAAACAACACTCCACTATCGATACCCCAACCGCCAGACAAACACTGCAAACATCCAGGAGGATCACGTGCGCTCCAGACTTCCAGCCGATCCGATTCGACTTGCACCAGTGCACCCAAGCGTCCCCTTCCCGTTGTCGCGCATCCCTGCCTCGTGCAGCTGCACAACCGCAGTGGCCATCCACTGAAGATCAAGGGGAGACCGTTATCCGGTCCGTGGCAGCACGTCACTGGCTCGTTAGATCCTCCTAAACCCGCCCTCATTTCACGTCCAGCCCACTACGCGTCGAGTTGTTTATCGATAGTTCGACAGGGGCCATCGTGGGCGTGGGCGAGAGCGAGGGGTTCCTGGAGAGAATCGCATCTCTGAGCGATCCTGCGGCTTATAGAACCAGCAGCTGAGGAGCGAATCATCGATTTCCTCAATTTCCATCTTTGCACGATTCGACACCTGCGGCACGTGCTCTGGTACCTGACCAGGGGGAGGGCTGCACAATTGGCTCTGCATTGGACACCCTGCAGCTCGCAGCGCGAACCTGCATCTTGCAGCAGCCAGCTTTCCACGACTAGGCCGAGGCGGCCGGCCACGCCTTCCTGGGAGTTTATCATCTGGTGTCCACTCCTCACCTCCATCCTCTCTTTTTCGAAACTGCGCGCTTCTTAATGGCCTTGTGCCCCATTCTGTCACTCTTTTGACATGTTTGTACATTGTTTCTTGCTATTCCTTCTTTGACCTGACGTTTCAAACGTCTCTTTTTCTGTCGTGTCTCTTATTCTGCCCTCGTCCTTAATGGTCCGTTTCAGCCTGTCCGCACGCGTCCGAGACCTCACATTTTGTGGCGCCTGGTACAACATCACACCACAGCATGTCTTCGAACTCTGATCCACGCCATCGCGCAACCAATTCGCAAAATTCCATTACATCACCGCTCGCCCAAGCTCCCAAATTCACGCCACCGTCGCATCCACGACCTGCTCCTGCCTTCCGCAGGCCCCTCTCCGAGGCGTCAGATCAATCCAACCGCCATTCAGGCCCAACCATTCGCATAGTCGACGATCCTGGGAATGATGTATACGACAAATTTCCATTGCCCAGCGAACCCTCGCAGATCCTTCCACCTCCTCGCAATGCGCCAGGCTACGCGTTCGAGACCCCAGGATCCCGTGTTTCAAGTGGCAGCCGTGTCGCCAATGCTCTCGCAAAGTTCGAAGCCATCGGTGCCAGCAACACCCTTGCTCCACAGCCACCCTCCCAGCGCCCAAAGAACACTTTCAGACACTCGGTGTCCACTAACACGTCTGAGGACGACACCCTTGTGGGCACTTTCAATTCGCGATCCTCCTTGCGATTTTCCCAAGGAAGCACACCCCCGTCCTCGCCCGGCCAACATGAATTAAAGGACTTTGAAACAGAGCTGGAAGTACTAGAAGAAGAAACAACTCCTCCTGCTCGAAGGTCTACCATACGTGCTGTCCCGCCTTCATCGTCTGGTGGTGAATCCGTTGCAAGTCGTACTCGCGCCTTATCGCCCCAGGAATCTGTTGCATCGTTTGCCTCAACCACACCTGCGGCCTCACCCGCTTCACCTAGTAATGCCGACCGAAACTCGACGGGTGTCAGTGGACCGTTACCGAAAGAGCACACCCCGTCTGCCGGATCTGAAGACGGACGCCAGCAGGCTCTCGATAGTGACTTTTCGCATCGACAACTTGTATTGAAGCCATCCGCGGAGTCATTTGCATACTCTGACATTTCGTCTACCAGCATCGAACCGAAGCAACCTACCTTTTCGCCATCACCAACTATTCATGAAGCAAGTACAGCCACTTGGGCAAGCGGGATCAAAGTCAACTATCCCGTCGTACGTCCCCCAACAAACAATAGTCAGCGGGCCGAGTCCCAGACCACACCCAACATTGCATCACGGATGCTGGACCGCGGTCTTGCGCACAACTGGAGCTCACAGCTATCCACTATCGCCTCCGTTTCTGAACGCGATTCTCGATCACTCGCGCGTGGATCCCGATCATTCAGCCCAAGATCGCTGTCCTCCGACAGCTATGCAGAGAGGAGCCAGACTCATTTGCCAAGGAGGAGAGGGCAAACTGTTGGAAGCTACAACTCATCGTCAGACAATTACTCGTCCGAGCCTTCAGAATCGGCAGTCCCCCTACCGCTCTTCTCGCCTCAGTTGCAATCATCCGGCGAGTACAATGAAAAAAGTTTTGGAGATGAAGACCTTGACACAGTCTCACCACTACCTCCATCCAACACGATCCGCATGAAGAACTCTGGTTACCTTCGAAGGCAAAGCAGCGATACATCTCTAAACTCGTCGCGACCAGGCTCGTCCCAATCCGATGTGTCCACATTCAACCGCAGCATCATCCCAGCATGGGCAAGGTAAGGATCCAGAACCGGAAAGTATATACTAAGTGCTGACATGGCTTTAGGGCATATTATCAGCATGGTGAACGCATCTCAATGGTGGCACCTCGTTCAGAATCGTCTGGCAGCATTCGTTTAGGAACATCACACAGCGGTCGCACCCACACGCCTTCCGAAAGCAACTTTCCTGCGCATATCCATCGTCCCCGCAATAGACCGCGCAATCGCGGATCCCACGCCGATTCCATGTCATTATCCTCCGAACAACTGATTGACGAGGACGGCTATGCGACTGGGCCTCACACGCAGTCCGTTAGCGGCTGGTCAACACCGCACCTCCGAACTGATAGACGTGGATACCCTCGCTACAGCTTCTGGAAGGCACCCTCAATGGACAACGACTTCGGCAAGCGACCGTTTAGTCGTCAAAACAGACAAATCCTCCTCTTCACCTTAGGGTTCATCTTCTTCCCTGCATGGTGGATTGCATCTTGCCTGCCTTTACCCTTCGACCCGGCTATGGTACAGAACGAGAGTCAAGTCGAATTCGAGCAGCAGTATGCTCAACAGATTGCGACTGTCGACGATAAAGCGTACCAGAAAGCCAGTTGGTGGCGCAACCTGAACCGAGTGATGTCGGGAGTTGGAACGTAAGTCTGGGTCTGTCTGATCGAGTAGAAGAAGTTTACTGACCTGCAGCAGGCTCTTAGTTGGCGTCATAGTCGCACTAGGCATTCTGGCTTCCAGGATGTGAAAGTCTATACTCCAATTTGCAACGACATCACAGATCAATAGCACGCCGCCCGAAAACATTTCCGCCACATCGTCGCCATCTATGTATCTACCATACCCACCATCTCCAACAGCTCTCGATAACGAACCGACTTACGACCTCCTGATGCCTTTCACGCCTGTTAATGTATTTCCTCGCTATACGATCGATGCTCTATCGGGGTTCCACAAATTCCGATTGAGTCACTTTCGGCAGCGCCGTTGTACAAATTCCTTTTGATTGTTCAGACGCATCCAGCGCACACATTGCATAGCTTAGCGGGCGTTCTCTTTGCTTCAGACTACCCATTTGTTGTATATTCCAGCCGCAATTTGCGCGCAAGTTTTCTCTTTGTATATCCAAAGATTTGAGGTCCGGACAGGGATTGCTGGGATCGTAGATTTGCACCTCAAAGAGGTAGCATCACGGTGCTTGCTCATTGATAATCATAGTTTTAGATAAACACTCGATTCAAAAAGATGATCGGACTTGACTTTGTCAGTCCATCAATTGACAACAAACCCAACAACTCCACCACTGCATGTTTAGCTTGATTTGCGTCTTCCTGTTTTCACTCCTGATTTTGCACAGCCTCAGTCCCGTCTTACTTTTGTGACACTGATCAAAGCATAGTGACATGGCGCAAGATTCGAGGGAGCGTGGCCTGGTCATCAATGCATCCGAGCATGAACGTGCAATCCTAGCTGCGGTGCACGAGGCTCGCTCGGGTACTGCCTGATCTGCCAGATGAGAGGATGTTTCATGTTTCAAGCACGAAACGGAGAATCGCGGCCCCCAGCCTTGTGAGTCTTCATAACCCAGTCATCGTTCGCATATCATCGTTTTGGGAAAGGACAATGTGGCGAAGTGCAGTCTGAGGCTGGAAGGAGCGATTCGTAAGGATGAGTCGAAATAGTCCAAGCGCCTAGTGGGGCAGGCATGATGTCGCTCTAGATACAAATTGATCTACCGCCTATTGAATTCTTCACGGAACGCCGAAGAGCTCTACTGCACGCGACTACACTTACCGTTCGCTCCTCACGGTTCCTTCCACCCAACAGATCTACAACAGTACCGCACAAGACCAGGCATCATGGCTGTCCGCGCGCAATTCGAGAACTCTAACGAGTACGTACGGGGCGGGGCAAATGCACCGTCGAACAGTTACTAACGAGCTGCGCAGAGTCGGTGTCTTCGCTACACTCACCAACGCATATGCGATTGTCGCAGTAGGCGCTTCTGAGAACTTCTACAGGTACGTAAAACTATGCGCGCAAGCGCTCGCTGCCCAACAGCCTCGCCAGCACCAAGCCGAACTAACATACCGTGTGCAGTGTCTTCGAAGCTGAACTCCAGGATGTCATTCCTATCTGCCACGCCACAATTGCCGGAACACGCATCGTCGGCCGTCTGACCGCCGGCAACAAGAAGGGTCTCCTCGTTCCCACTACTACAACCGACCAAGAGCTCCAGCACCTGCGCAACTCGATACCAGACAGCGTTAAGATCCAGAGGATAGAAGAGCGATTATCAGCCCTCGGCAACGTCATATGTTGCAACGACCACGTTGCACTGGTGCACCCCGACATCGAGCGCGAGACTGAGGAGATAATAGCAGATGTGCTTGGCGTAGAGGTCTTCAGGCAGACAATCGCAGACAACGTTCTCACAGGCTCATACATGGCTCTGAGCAATCAGGGTGGCATCGTCCACCCCAAGACATCGATTCAGGACCAGGATGAACTGTCGAGTTTGTTGCAGGTTCCGCTCGTCGCGGGCAGTGTGAACAGAGGTAGCGCGGTTGTTGGTGCGGGTATGGTTGTCAACGACTGGATCGCCGTCACTGGTCTCGACACAACAGCGACTGAGCTCTCTGTCGTTGAGTCTGTCTTCAGGCTGGGCGAGGGCGGGCCCGAAAGAATCAATACGACACACAAGGACGCCATGGTCGAATCTTTCTATTAGACAGCATCTGGCGTGTAGGGTGGCTTATATTCTCTCCGCTGCTATCTCAAGCGCGGTGGATCGAGACAGGTTCAAGGTCAGCATGGCGTGTTCGACGAGAATTGAGCGGAAAAACGGATACACAGCTGGTATCTATATGCTCTTCTAGCTTAGTGACTGAATGATACCACGATGAAAACCAGTACACCATGCAGCTCATGATTGTGAATTTGGTATCCTTCCGGTGCCCTAAACTTGCTGCATCATACCCAAGTTACTACATGCGCTCGGCAGGGCTGAAAGCGGTGACACTTTTCTGCCGCCACGCTACGCCATCACTCACACACTCCCACCTTTCACATACTTACACCAACCACAGCGCAGCCGCAGGTGCACCGCTCCATGGTTTCATGACACAAGTCCAGGCGTGTTTGAATTGTGACCAAACCGTCTACAATCTTTGCGCCTTTCTCATATGACATGGCCTCTTCCAACTCGACGGCGCTCACGAAGCGCAGCGCTGCTGGTGCGCTCATGCTACCTCCTCCAGCGCCGAAACGAATAAAGCGGCCTTCTGTAGTTCTTGACGAAGATACATATGTCTCGGCGGTGTCACACATCATCCGGCGTGACTTCTTCCCAGGACTGGCCGAGTCAGATGCGCAACGCGAATACCTTAATGCGCTCGAGAGCAAGGACAAGTCGTGGATCCGCGAATCAGGGAGGAAGCTCACCCAGGTCATGACACCTGTACCGCATGGTCGGCGACGAGCAGCAGACAGAACGAGGTTCGATAGACCAGGCCTCGGTTCGACAGACAAGACCCCAAGCGTATGGGGGGCCGACACGCCTGCTACCGTCGCCGGTACCGAAGAAGGCTCAGACAACGAGGATGGGCTGGGGAAGCTAGACAAGGTCGACCTGGACATGCCTCTCAACGCATTCCAGGCTAAATACACCTCCGAAGACCAGGAAAGCTTCAGCGCCATCATCGACAAGCAGAACCTGAAGAAGTTTGAAAAGAATACCTGGCTTCATGACGGCAACCGTTACGCCTCCAAGCAACGCATCGCCCAGCAGAAGGTCATCGAAGCCAGGGCTCCAGACTCGCAGGCACTGGTAGTACGCCCAAGCCAAAACCTCGACGACCGCCCTGCCGCACCCACAATGCACAAACACACCGCCTTCAACACGCTCATGTTCGCGCCTGACTCCGTCGAATCTTGGGCCCCAACGAATCACGCGCGTGCTGAAACTGCGTCCCTCGCTCCCCCCAAACAAACACGTTACGCGAACACACGTCTTCCAGCCGACACCGAGGTCCCGCAGCGGCCAACGAGTCCAACGCTCTCTGCGATCCGTGATGCTGTGTCAGGGAACCCAAGATTAGGCGCGAGTGAAGGCGGATATACAGGGAGCGAGACACCGAGGGTAAACGGCTACGCATTCGTCGATGCCCGCCCCCCAGAACCCGACAGCGAGGTGGAA
This sequence comes from Ascochyta lentis, assembly GCA_004011705.1. NCBI lineage: Eukaryota > Fungi > Ascomycota > Dothideomycetes > Pleosporales > Didymellaceae > Ascochyta > Ascochyta lentis. Next base: position 635,456 of record RZGK01000002.1, read on the forward strand.
GACGCGCCCGAAGACCTGCTGGAGCGATTCGGCGTCAGCAGCAAGAGCTCAGCAACGAGCTTCACCATCTCCGACGCCTCCAAGCGCGAGAAAATGGCACACAAGATGGTCGACGCCATCGGCGCAAAGCGCGCATCTGGCTCAAACAGCAAACCAGGTCCAGTAGGGAAGGGACTCGGCATCTTCACCAGCGAGACGCCGCGGTTCATGAGCGCGCCCACGCCCGCGATGCGCCTTGCTGCGCAGACGCCCGGGCGGAAGGCAAAGGGTGATCTCACGCCTGCAGCGCAGAGGCTGTTTGAAAGGATGGGCAAGACGCCACGAGGCAACGGAGCTGGTGGGTTCGGTGGGAATGGAAAGGGTCAGGATTGGACGCCCAACTCACGAGCGAAGCGAAAGTCGTGACTGAGAACATGATTTAGCGATTACGAGGCGAAGGAGCGACCAAGTCGATCTGTACGAAGTGCTCGGGCAGGTCGGTACAGGTTGATTTATACCCAGAAGACACGATATTCTTAGCACTCAAACCACAATCTCATCACAGGCCACACGATATGCAGTGTACTCGATTTGTGCATAGAAACCCAACTTTCAATAATGTGTATAAATGTGCAATTCCAACGGTGTCCGAAGACAAAACGGGTGCTGATCTATCGCCCGTGGTATCAGAAGGGAAAACAGGAATACAAAGATACAATTACGGACCAGGTGTCCACGCTATGCAAAACGCCAACGCTGAAGCTAATAGTGTGCCACCATGCGTGGACTGCGCATTGAGAAAGCATGAAGATAGTGAAAAGCAGATAATCCAAAAAAATAAAAATAGACCCTACAGGGCACATTGTATACAGTCGACCCGCTTACCGATGGAACCTTTGCTCGCCGCTTTTTGTTGCCACGACGTACGGATGTTGCCACGGAAGCGCTTGATTAGCAAGCTTTTGTTCGGTCCGCTGGTTCTTTCTTACCGTCACCGCTTGCGCATACTGTGATATAAGCTCCCCTTCGGCAGATATCTCTTCGGTGGGGCTTTCTTCGATGCAGCGTACGAGATGGCTTTCCTAACCGCCGCCTCTTCCTCTTCCCCCACCAGGACCGTTATACGTCCTGAACTGTGTACCGGGAGCATGATAGCTCCTGTAAGGACGCCTAGGTCTGCTTTGGGGACCCATGAAACTATTATCTCGGCGATCGTTCTGTTCGCTATGAGGATTTGGCTGCAGTGACGGGGGTTGTGACACTGGTGCTTGGCTCTGTGGTGGTGAGAAAGCTGGTGCTGCGGTTGGTTGGCCATATGGCACCGCCGGGCCGGAGTGTGGTGGGGGCGCCATACTTGCTGGGAGAATGGGCTGGCCGCCGTATTGATGGATCTTGAGAGGTGGGTATGGAGGGACATTTGGCGGTGGGGGAGGCGGTGCTTGGTAAGAACTAGGCGGCGGGGCGTATGCATGCTGATATGGCGACGGGTAGGTGTGACCATAAGGCCCCGGTGGCGGAGGTACGTGAGGAGGGTGTGAGGCTGGTGGATAGTTCGGAGCAGGTACCTGATATGGAGGTCTTGACGCTGAGGAGGGCGGGGCCGGATCGTAGTGGGCAAAACGGAAGTTGATAGGAGCTGACGGCGGCGGGCCAGGTGGTTTGGGCGGTAACGAAGTATACGGACTCTGATGTGCAGCAGTGGGCCCAGAGCGACTTAATTCATCATGGTAAAGTTGAGGAGGGCTTCCCTGATATGGCGATGGACGAGAAGCTTGCGAGCTGCTCGGTCGTCTGTCACGGTCCCAATGTGCCGACCCTCTGTCGTAAGATCCACGACGGTGTGAGGGGTGTCCATTGGCATCAGAGCCACCTTGTAGTCCAGCGGATGGATACTGTGGATCATATACTGGAGCTGCCTCGCGCCTCTCTTGCGGTTTGATGTCGCCATAGTATTCAACCAACGGATGGTGAGACCTGTCCGGGGGAGGCAATCCATGTTCTGCGTGTTTTCTGTCGAGCAACTCCCTAATCTTGCGCAATGTATCTCGAGGGTCTTTCCGGCGTAGAGACTCGTCAGCCTCCGCTGGTGGCGGAACGCTTGGTGGCGGTAGACTTGAATGCTGCCAGGCCATCATGTTTGGTCGAGCTGGCGATGGTGGTTCACTGGCTTGGGGTACGGGTCCACTCAAGGCGTCCATGAGCTGTTGATCGACAAGATGCTCAGTCTGTTCAGGTTGTTCTGGCTGATTGACAATGTTTTCTAAACGCGCGGCGCCGCCTCGGGACGGCGTCTCGCGCTGTATACTATTGTCTCGTCTTGATGGTGTGCTTGGCAGTTTGTGCTCCTGTACAGGATGTTGTGGTTCTCTTGGCCTCGAGACTGGCACATCTTCATCGTCATTCAGCATGTCCATGATTCGGTGGGTCGTCCGCGCAGGGGTAGGCTTCTCGGAAATTTCAAGAGTCTTCATTGGGATGGCTCCGTTGAATCCTGGTCGCGAGGCGTCTTGAGCGTAGCCCAAGGCTGGCTGCGACGTCTTCAACGGACTAGTATGGGCTGCTTGTGAAGGCAGAGTCACTGGTGACTCTGCAGGAGCAGGTATAGGTGATAGACGTCTGACCGGTTCCTGTTCAACTAAAGAGAGTGCAGTCTCCAGAGGCTGGATTGCTTCCTCGTGTGTTTTGCTTGGAACAGGGATGTTGGTGTCACGGGTGGGCTCTGCTACTGAGAGATCCGCGAGCAGCATAAGCATGGTCGCTTGATCATTTGGAATGACCTGAACCTTTGGCAGTTGAATCTGCGGCGATGGGGTCCTCTCAACATCATGCGCAGCATCTGCGAGACTGGTGATGTTGTAATGTGCGATCGCTTCTGTGCGGTCCGGTCCAGCAAATCGAGCAAAGCCACCAGAAAGTTCCTCAATTGAGTCGTCCGCATCCTCTTCTTTGTCGACAAAAACGACGCGAGCTTGTGCGAATCGCTTGCGCCTGACGTCGTCTTCAAGTTCCCGATCGGCCTCGACGTACGCCCGACTACGAGATGCAAATTTGGAGCTGAGTCGTTCATCAACACCTTGAGTTGCACCATCAGTGTATGTTGGTGGTAGCACGTTGTCCTGGTAACCGTCAGAAGAGTCAATAGAATAGCGCTGTTAGGTCCTACCTCATCATCAGTGGCATCGTTCTGCGCAGCTTGCCACTCCCGCTCTATCTGCTTCATGCGGAAGTAACAGCGTTGCAGACAATCGTCTCGCAAATCTTCGAAACGATTCTAGGACATGTCAGCGTCGTGCAAAGCGCGTAACATTGTTCCGGTGACTTACAAAATACTGCTGCTTCTGGATCCGCTCCTCGGCTATGCGCACTCGATCCAATTGATCTATCCGTTCTGAGCGCCATGCAGCGAGATAATCGAGCTGCGTGTCTCGTTTTTGATCCAAGCCAGCCATGAGAGGCTCGTACTCCGGGCATTGTTTGTGATAATCCGGATCATCTTGGAGGTTTTTGTTTGTTCTCTGTGCTAGTTCATCTAAAACACCCTTCAGCACTTTCGCAACACTCCGATAGCTGGTTTTGAGGGTGAGCTGTCGGCGCAGATCCACTTCAACGTTGGTGTCCGGATGCGGTTGGCGTCGGCGACCGGGGAGGCGTTTTGGAATCTTCGCAGGCGCATCACCGTTGGCTGGCAAGACATTGCGGAGATTCAGGTTGATCGCAACATCAGGGACCTGCTCTGGAGAATTTGGCGCTGTGCTTGCATCTGTCAGTTCTGGAGGCTGGTCGGCTGAATCGGCAGGTGCATCTGTTGTTTTGCGCTTTTTCCGGCGCGGTTGTTGTTCGGAGACATCGCTTTGAGTCCGGGTCAGAACACCATTCGGTCGCGTTCTGCTGGACTGCGTCGAGTCGTCCGATACGCGCCTCCTCTTTCCAGCGGCCTTTGTTAGTTGCAGTGTCGCTTCTGCTACGGACTCGTCCTGATTTGGAGTTTGCGTTCCATTCATAGGCGTGTTGTTACCAAATGAACCATTTGGCGAACCAGAATCGGTCGACATTCGGCTGCGCTTGGCTGGTTCATCGTCAAAGTCTGATTGTTGCGCAATGTCGTTCAAAGAACTTCGACGACTGCCGGAAGCTGCACTTGACGGTGCAGCTGGGCTCGTATGATTAGACGACGTCTTTGCAGCACGTCGAGTTGTCATATGTAACGGGATGTCTGGTGCCAGCCTGGACTGCTTCCAGTCTTCTCCTGGTTGCTTTCGCTTAGTGGATACTGCACTAGTCCCGGCACGCGCTAGTTGCCAAGTCAGGAACAAGTTGTATGAGAGGCAGGTGCCACTGTGCCAGCGGCAGCAGTAGAAAGGAAGGAATCATACCGGATGACTTGTTGTTGAACTTCTTGGCCAGTGGCATAGACTTGCTCTTACGTTTTGGAGGCATTGTGATCGACCTAGGGCTTGAGGATTATCTCCCATTCATAACCTCCCAAGCTCGAAGATTGCAACATACCGACGGCCTTCTGGGTTCACGAGTACCCTTCAGAGTGAATGCGAGAGCGCGATATATCCGCGGAAGGCTCTCGAATAGAGCTGTTCGCTGATGCGGAAACAGACCTGGTGAGAGTGTAAGCAAGTGCTATTAGCTTCTGCGCGCGATCAGTCAAAGCATCCAATGTCGAGAAGGATTGGACCAAGAGATATGATCGGATCCCTAACTAGGGATGTGATATCACGTCTGTAAAGCGCTAGAGGTTAGATATCAAATGGTACTTACAGCGAACAGTGCCTGCTGACACGCGTAGTATGGCTTGTTGAACCGCGCGATGCTAGATGCGCGGCCACTGTATGATGTACTTCTTTATCGTCTTCGAGGCCTAAACATATCTCAACAATGAGTTTTCGGGATGTCGTGTGGGCTGCAATGGCAAATACAGCTTCGCCTTTGAGCCAACCTTGCAGAGGAAAATGCTCCTTAGGGTCTAGGTGGAAAGGAAAGTCAGATGGAAGACTGTCGTCAAATATCGTTCAGATGAACTAAAAGGTACAGCGATCGCATCTTATGAGTTTTGGGGTTTGCCGGAAGCGCTGGAGGTTGAAGTTGATGGTTTGAAATGGTGAATCTCGTGCTGAGCGGATCCACCTGGTCACTCCAATCAGGCCTAGTTTCAACTGGGTGGCCAATGAGCTCCGGGCAGTGCGACAAAAGCCCAGTTTGCACAACAGAGAGGAACGGAAAACTTCACAGAATAGCGTGTTCTGGTTCTTTGGTTGGAGTACCTACCTGACTCCTTGCGACCAAGGTCCTTGGCCAAGATAAAGTACATGCGCAGAAACGTCAAGAGCAGTTGGCATACCAGCCTCGCGCCTGCAGGCGCCACCAACCAGATATGGAAAGAGCGAAGATTTCATGCGGTGAATATCACCTCATCATTTTGGATGTGTACATAGATCATTCACGTCTGTCTTTTTTTTCACTACACATATCGATCTCGAATCCGTCGCCTCGCGGTTCCTTCTCGATGTCTCGTATGCTTCATTCAAGGTTTCATGTCGCACGTCATTTAGCCGCGACGCTAAACGGGATGATCTTCCGCCTCGGACCTTGCAGCTTCTCCCCCTTTCATGCAGCAGCAAGACGACGCAGTGCGAATACAAGCAAGGGAATCACTTTAAATCTGAACTGCTGTTAACAGGGTATATGCAATGGCGCGACCAAATACAGTTGTCCTACCACTCTTTGTGTTGGTTCTTTGAAGATTCTAGCCAATCCAAGAACAGCAAAATCAATTGCATGTCAGCAACTTGCAAACGACGATGTTAACTGCATGTGATCCGTCTACGGTCCTGTTTGCCCTCGAGCTGCTCTTGTGTTGCTTTGGTCGAATGGAAATGAAGGAGGAGCAATCGGACTTCTAGGTATATGCGAACCTCAACACCCACATCACATTCATGAGAACTAGAGGCACTGAGAGTAGCTTTACAGATGTTTCAAGTCCATCAGTACCTAGAAAAGCGCAGATCTTATAGCTGATCAAACGTCTTGCTATCTAAGCTTTCAACGAAAATACTCATGACCTCCAAGCTTTTCTGTAACACCAGAGGCTGTACAGCCCTTGTCCGAAAAAGACACAAGGGCGTAAAAGACACAAGGGCGTAAAAGACACAAGGGCGTAACAACGACGACTACAACCATATTTCGAAATGCAGAGAACATCTACCGTCCCTCACCGTTCCGCCTTCCACACTAAGATCTGTCATGCATCTACCCGCCCATCTAACCGCCTCACATAGCGTCGCCCACGACACCGCGCCGACATACGGTGAAGGTTGCTGCAGCAATGCAAAACTCACCATCCGCGACTTCCAGATTCGCAACATTAGGGACTCCAGGTCTGGCAGTACAGGCATCAAGGCTGCACGACAGGGCTGCACGTATCTAGGGTGCGGCGCTGGGCTAACAAACTCGTCGCCGTTCGCGCCGACAGGCATCATGCACGTTGGCTGTGGGGCCGCGCCGATGCACGCGTGTTGGGCTCTTGTGGATTGTAATCACCATCGAAGAAGGTTCGCGGAAGAGCCTTGGAAGCAGGCAGGACCGGACGAAACATGGGGTACGGAGATTGTGGTTGTCGTGTGATCACGATGTTCGTTATGAACGTTGGGACACGAGTCAGAGCATGCACAAAATGATGTCAGAAATACCACTGCAAATTTTGCAGACGTGGAGAATCAGAGTACAGTGTGTGATTGAATTGGTTTCTTCGTTGGCTTCCATTGCTGGGTAAAATCTATGGTCCGGCCATTACTACTAGAGAATGTCGCAAAAAGCAATACTATTGTTAGTAATACTGCTGCGACGAAGACTGTATCGTCGTGTGGTATCATGAACGAAAACGCTGACCCGAACGCTTGAAGCTCAAAGCTCAATCACCAATATGTGAGAGCTGAGCTGGATAAAGTGAAAAGAAGGTATAACGCAGTAATCAAACGCGAAGTACAACCCAAACAGACGCCGAAGGAGTCCTTTCGTTTCTGAACAAGGAAGTCATAAAGCGTGCAGCACATTAGGCCCATCATCACCAAGTGCCACCCCAGAATGAGCAAGACGCCAAAGAATTGAAATCTAATGTTTCGTGTGTGCGATCCTTCACCGATCAGGTGAGTTCCGTAGGCTGACCTTCCGTGAGCCGCTCATGCTGCTACGCGGCGATGAGTTGAGGACGAAGTCGGGAATGGGAGGTGTCATCTCCCTACTGGGAGGCGAGGGTGTCCTGGATCCTGCATAAGGACTGGTCGTGCGGCCTCGGAGGCTCTGGACAGGGGCCAGAGGACTGGGACTTGTAGTGTTGTTACGCAGGTTGCTGTTTGATCGCATGCGCTGGTATGGTCTTGATGGGCATGTGATGACTTGGTCAGCCAGCGGGCTGGCGATAATGCTCGTGCCGGGCGTGGCCTCTGGCGGCGGGACTGGACTCTCTGTCCTGAAGAGAGGATGGATGTGTGCCTCACTGACGGCAGGACTAGGTGGTCTTGAAACGTCGGGGATCATGCGCGGTGCAACAAGGTCCTCCTCAGTCAGCTCCTCGTCGATTTCAGGGAGAAATGGGCCATCCAGAGCGCGTGCCGGAGTGACTGATCTACTGCCAGGGATCGGATCCAAAGGTGTGCCCTTCGATGGGGCTGTCTGCATCACAGCATCCCGAGCCTGAACGCCAACGCTGCTGGTGTCCCAGCTGTCGAAGCCATCTGAGTGGGATACGTTATCAATTGAGTGAGCGTCAGAATAGATACTCCTTGTATCACGGTTGAAAGAAGGTCGACTGATCAGCGTTGTGCGGGACGTAACGGGTCGAATAGCATGACGAATGGATTCTCGGAAGGACCTGAGAGATTGCGATGAACGAGTGGAGAAAGTCGGCGATGGGAGAGCTGCAAGAGGAGAAGAGGGATGGGTAGGCTCCATGGCGAACAAGTTTCTGCTTGGCGCGGTGCTTCGCATCTCTGACATGACCGAGTCTCTGGGACCCGAGACAGTGATCGGCTGAAGCTTTGGGGTATGACGCTTCCAGAAAACTGACGAATAGAGCACAACTTGACTGAAGCAGGAAATCGCCCAGACGACAATATGACCGACAAATACTCCCTCCCAGTTGGAAATCGGTCCCGATGACGAGGTGCCAATGAGCTCGTCCCATTTCGATCTGATAGAGATGATGAGGACAAGCGATATAGCCAACGCAGTGGCAGACAGAAGGACGCTGACTCCGATCATTGCTTTCCTCGCTTGAACTGACCGCTCCATAAACCCATCTCTTCTTCGTGTATATTGAACCACATAAAAGCCAATGCAGCACAAAGACACAGCATCTAGCGCACTTGCGGTGGCGGCAATGTGAAGGAGGGATGCTTGTGTGGTAGAGACAGATGCCGCCTCGACGATCGAGAGTGCCGCGTCAGCAGCAGTACTTGACCATGCCAAAGCTCCGAGGAGCGAGACGTAGAACTTGCAAGACCGAAACATGCTGCTGTCCACCAAAGCAAACTGAACGAACAAAGGAAAGAGAAGAGATGCTCCAGTGTCGGCGTGGAGATCAGATGAGTGCGATCAGCAGGGATACTAGAGGCCAGTCCGGCTCAGTGGGGTTGTTTGTTTGTATGATGAAACGTTGGGTGGGGAGGCGGCTGTGGGTCCCCAGATCTGGATAGATGCTCGATTGCCGGTGCGATGTTGGTCGTAGTTGAATCCTTCAAAGGAGGGAACAATGGAAGTCGTTTATGCAATGCGGATAGAGACAACGGATAGATGGTTGATGTTGCCGTGGTAAGACGCGAGGCGGAGTATCCAACGCGTGAGAGTCGCGAAATGAAATGACGAATAGCTGTAGATGCAGCTAACTGGAGTGGAAATCGGTCGAGGGCGACGCGGAGGCCCAAATAGGAAGCGAGCCGTTGAACGAATGGGTGGCTGATGCGGGCGTCAGGTCCGGTCGACGTTGCAAATAACCAACGGCCTGGATATGAGGGCTGTGGTTGGTGGAGCGCACAAGCGATGGTTAGGTAGAGGACGGGAGCGAAGGAAGTGTTGAACGAAGGACAGGACGGCACCACAGAAGACGAGAGAGCATGTGGGGGCCCACGAGAGTTAATAAATTTAGAGGAAAGTAGAGGGCTGATTTGTGTCATTGTTCAGCAGCCCGGGGGGGCAGCCTTTGCGTTGAGCAACATGGAGACGAGACTAGGGATCCACGGGCAAGCTAGCGTCCTGGATGTGTTGCAGGCATTGTGGGGTGCGATGTCGAGAACGGAGGCTCGCACGACCTCTCCAACGCACGCTGACAGCGTCGCACTGGGCCTGAGGCACGATTGGAGAAACATTGGCGCAGCAGGATGCAGGCGGTGGCCCGCCAGCTGAACGCACAGCCCGAGGGTGCGCGAGAAGTGAAGCAGGGAGAAGAGAATTCACTGGCAGCCAGGCGGATAGGCAGCGGTTGCGACCAATTGCGGATCGTCAGGTCTGGGCCCCGATGCCCACAGCGTCGTAATGTTTGTGTAGGGGCTGGTAGGGGTCGCCTGTCAAAGTTTCTAGGGTGGAGCAGCCGCCTTATTCGGCTTTCATTTGCGACGCGTTGTTTTGGGCTTGCTTCTTGGAGCAGCATAACAAACAATCTCGGGCTGGACTGTCACGAGCTCGGCGCTGACGCTGCGGAGAAGCGTGGAAGAGGCACCTGGCAAAACAACACGATGCCGTCATGGCGGCCACTGCAGCTAATAGCTCCGAGCTCTCTCTTGCCTCTTTGGGCGCTTGCCAGCCCACAGGCTGTGGTAGCACAGTGCTGCGAGGCCAGCATGTCTGAGGCAATGTGAAACAGCACTGGCCTTTGACGTTGCCTGGCGGCCACGCTTCGCTGTCCCGAAACAAACAAGGAGACACGCAGAAGAATAGAAAGCGTATACAGTCGCATGCGGACTGCGGCTGTGCATGCAGGTGCGGGTGGGCGGCATGTCAGTGCTGCGTGGTGTGGTTGTTGATGTGTATTGTGTTGGTGATGGATGTTCCGGTTCTCAGGTCTCAGCTTTGGCCTGGCCTGGCTTGGTTCGGGAAGCGTTCGCCTTGCCGTTCGTCCCCAACGGCAGGCACATCGCAGCTGCAAGTCTTAGCGGTTGGGTCACGTGAAGCAAGCCTCGCGCTTATGTAATCCACAGGTCCCGCATCTGAGGCGGCGAAGCAGTTGACGACGGTGATTCTGCCTGGACGAGTTCCATTGCCTTCTGTTGGTTCCCACAGGCAAACTGTCAAACGGTCGAGCAGACCACGGTACACCTTCCACGCAACCACTTTCTCTCTCTCACTTGCCCACCTAAAAATCAATCTCCTCTTAGCTTGACTGCATCTGAGCCGCCCACCTTTATAAGCCCCGCCTCCTACCGCGTCACCGCACGGAGCCAGCTACACACCACCAAAGCATCCACACACCAACCGCCACCATGAAGATCACATTCAAGGTACTGCCCCGCCGCCCTCGCCGCATCTGAGTGAAGCTTACCTTTGCCCAGGATCTCAAGCAGAACAAGTTCGTCATCGAAGCCGAGCCATCGGAAACGGTACGCCAGAGCGGCAACCCTCTCACCATGCATTGCAGTCTTCTAATGCTTCGATTAGATTGGCGAACTCAAGGCCAAGATCCAAAGCGATAAGGGCTGGGAAGTGCCCCAGCAGAAGCTGATCTACTCCGGTGAGCTTGCCTCTGCGCCCGCAACCGTGTGGTGACACTTCGGCTACAGGCGCTGACCTCAACTATAGGCAAGATCCTCCAGGATGCCAACACTATCGAGTCGTACAGCATCGAAGAGAAGGGCTTCATTGTCTGCATGGTCTCCAAGGTTGGCACGCCAAATGTTCCAGTAGCATCATGTCCACTAACCGCCGTTGCAGCCTAAGCAGCCCGCCGCCTCTGCCAGCAAAGCTCCCTCAACACCCGCAAAGCCAGCCGCTCCAGCTCAGACACCTGCTGCCCCTGCAGCTCCCGCCGCGCCGGCTCCCTCATCCTCGACCACACAAAATGTCCCCGCCACGCCTTCCCCCGCCCCCGCGCAGCAGTCAGAGCGCTTCAACGATCCCTCAGCCCTAACAATGGGTGGCGAGCGCGACGCAGCCATTGCCAACATGGAAAGCATGGGTTTCGCGCGAGCGGATATTGATCGCGCCATGCGCGCCGCCTTCTTCAACCCCGACCGTGCGGTTGAGTATCTTCTGACAGTAAGACAACGGCCTATAGACCGCATTTGACATGTTCTGACTGGTTTCCAGGGTATTCCAGAGAGCGCGCTCCAGGAACAGGCGCAGCAGCAGTCACAAGCTCGCGCACCGACCTCGCCACCACCCGCTACCGGAGGGAACACAGGTGCAACACCCGCCGCTTCTGGAGGAGATGAGCCGATAAATCTTTTCGAGGCTGCTGCGCAAGCCGGTCAGGGCCGTGGCGGCGCTGGTGGTGCACGCTCAGGAGCTGCAGCGGGCGGAGGTGCCGGTGCTGGTGCGCTGAACGCCAACAGCCTCGACTTCCTGCGCAACAACCCCCAGTTCCAGCAGCTTCGACAAGTTGTACAGCAACAGCCTCAGATGCTTGAGCCGATCCTGCAGCAAGTCGGCCAGGGTAATCCTCAGTTGGCGCAGATGATCGCATCGAACCCTGAGCAGTTCCTGCAGTTGCTTGCCGAAGACGCTGACGATGACGCGCCCCTGCCTCCGGGCGCACAGTCCATTTCTGTTACGGAAGAGGAGCGCGAGGCTATCGAGCGCTTGTGTCGCCTTGGCTTTGAGCGCGACCTCGTGATTCAGGCTTACTTTGCGTGTGACAAGAACGAGGAGCTTGCCGCTAACTTCCTCTTCGACCAGCCGGAGGACTTGGACGACCAGTAGAGGCTGTTTAGACACCTGTGCGCCTGCTGTCCGACCACACTATACCCGATTCCGTCACTTCTCCATCTGATGCTATTGTTACAATGTCACAATCACCATTTGCAATATTGGGCGGCAAAGTCCTGATGCCACCCCAGCCTCTTCACTCAGCGCAGAAGAACCCGAGCGCACAATGATTAGTCTGGTGCCTGCGTTCGCCCGGCGATGACACGGTCAGGAAAGAGCAGGGACTGGAAGGCCGGCAGAACGGTTCGCGTAGCTAGTTCGCCTCGCACCTGTCGAGGCGATTGAAGAATCCATGAACGATGAAATGCATTCACACTTCCAACCTCACTGAGTCCTACGTGTGTTGCGGTATAGAAACGTTGAACCCTCTATCTACACTGTCCCCTGCTGCGCTCCGCCTGCTGACAAGACAAGTTTTGGAATCGATTGAGTTTTGACGCTTGGCAAAAGAATATGTATAACATGTACAGTACGGGCTGTAGATTTCCATCAATCAGCTTTACACCTCCATAAGTTCAATCATTCTTCGTAGCGCACCCGCAACAATCACCAAACTCGTAGATCAAGTACCCCTCTCACGTCCAGCCATAAATTTCATCGAGAGCCGTTTGCGCTGCACTCACAGAGTCAGATGTAATCTCCATCAAATCAGGTTTAGCTATAGTCTCATAAGTTTGGTATGAACACCAGGTGATCTAGCATGATTTATTATCGAATGAAATCGAGAACCAGACTGGCCAGATTTGTCAAGGTCTGAGGTTTCCGAAAACGACGGACACATGAAGCAGGGGCCCTAGTTTTCCTGCAAGAAAGAAGAGAGTAGGACTTTTGGTAGAAACAGTGAATGTTGCCGTGTTCTTCAATTCCAGGTCTATTCGTCAGTTTATAGTGGCTTTCGTTGCTCACACATATGGTTGTTGCTGTTTTGTTTTTTGTGGAACTTTGTAATGCTCGATTTGACATGTAGGGTGTCAGACTTTATTTTGGACGTTTTGTTCTCTGGGCCTCGTTTCAGTAAATAGAAAGGGAGGGAGGTTTCCTGGCGAAGAATTTGTGGTACGAGTAGATGTGTTTTTGCAAAGAGTGTCTGTTGCAGAAAGAAAGAACGCAACTCGTCGAATTGGGATTATACTGGTTAGAATGCAGAGCAGGATCAGCATATACTCTTCTTCTATTGCCAATTACAAACCAAGCCTATCGACTCGCCAGAAGCGAAAGTCACATAAAAAGCCCTGTCGTCGGGTTCAATTACATCGCTCACAACAATCAGTCCAGGTAATTTTCAAATTCTCAGACCAGCATCGTGTTGGCGATTTGTGCATTGTGGCTTAAACTGATACAGGAACGCCCACACACCGATACAAGCGGAGAAGAAAGGAAACAGCCACCTGGAAACATAGTGCGAAAGTGCCAGGGTTTATATCCAACACTCAGAGTCTGATATCATCAGACTCGCGCAAAGATCCTCAGCAATACGCATAGCTTCTACTGTCCTGTAATTCTCAAAAACTACAAGTCGACATGAGTCCTCCCTGTGATGGTTTTCCGAGCCGGCAAGCAGGAACATGTGAGAGTTGAGTGTAAGTGTTTGGAAAAAACTTATCTTAGTTCATCGATCAAGGTTTTGTAGTAACGAGAAGAGCTGAGAAATCGATCGACGACGAATATGTGGACAACGAAGACTGTAATTGATATCATGAACGAGATGGTTATACAAATTTGAATTCTCCCAGGCGTTATTGTCCGCGGCATTTCGGAAGCTCATGTTGATGAAGCGAGAATGCGATTTATTTTTTAAACATTCGTCAGTACATGGATGTGAGAAGGAGGAACGAACCGCGGCTGGCGCTTTAACACTCAAAAACGAGAAGTGATGTGACGCAAACGCGTTAAACAGGGTATATTACGTCAAACTACATTCCGACTTCTACTATATCATCCAAGCAAACAGCAGCCACCGTGTTCGTCGACGAGCGATCAAGACCCAAAGTTCATCTTCAAGGCAATCGTCGGCTCACCCTCTTCTTCCCTCCTAACCTCCTTCTTCTGCCCTTGCCCACTCTTCAACACACCTTGTAAGAAGTCCCTCTGCTCCGCACTTAGCCCCGCGACTACACCCTTAAACGCTTCCTGATCTGCCTGCGCAATCTCCAACAGTCTGCCTGCCGTTTCTTGACTAGTCTTCTCGTCCTTTTGCACGCGTGCAAGAAGGGCGGGAATGACAACCTTGGCTGCGAGCTGCCTCTGCTCTGCTGTTTGCAAGGTAATGATGAAAGTGACGAGAGTTTGAGCAAGGAGAGTGCGCGACTCTTCAAGACCTTCGACATCCGAGGGGTTGGCCAGGAAAGAGAGAATCTGCGGGAGAATCAGAGCGGCGATGCTGGTTTCGACAGCGCTCTTCTTTGGCATAAGCACGAGAGAGCGACAACAACCGACCGCAACCTTAGAAGTTGTCACGGTACCGAGACAATCGAAAAGACTGTCGATGAACAGCTTGATAAGAGGGTCGTTGGGAGCAAAGGCAGATGCTGCTGAGCTCACAAGTATCGTCGTGGCTAGAATGATGTTCTTCTCGCAAGCAAGTGCGGCGTCGAACTCTCGCTGTTGTGCGTGCCGCATGATGGTTAGGAAGCGCGTCAGCGTTGCGCGTAGCTGCTTGCTGGTATCGTCTGTAGCTTCAGCATCGCGAGTCAAGCTGGTGACAAAGCGCTTGAAGATGGGTAGCGACTGCGGTACGACTGTCGCCTGGCAAGCCCCGGTACCGAATATAGTGGCGAAGATGTGTAGTATGCAAGCGTGTAGGTCGGCTTTTATAATCGCAGGGAAGACCTGAGCGGCATCAACCAGTGCAGAAAGTGCAGTGATCAAAAGAGCAACGGCTTCCTCGTTCAGCTCGTGACGAGCTTTGGAGCTGCTGTCTTCCAGTCCAGGCACCAAGCCGGAAAGTACTAATACCATTATCTTCGTTAATTCGAACAACTGATCGATGTCTTCTGAAAGATGATCATCGCCAGGTGCCCCTCGATCCCTTCTGGCAGATGGATGTCCAAGACATAAATTCCTGGCAATCTCTACAATCACTGTTTGCACAGTCAGGCCTTCGGTGAGCACGAGGCGATCCAGCATGTCCATCGTTTCGGAGAAGATAACTTCCTGGTAGATAGCCTGGCCAGAGACTGATGGTCGTAAGATCTTCTTGAGAGCTTGGAGGATCTCTAGAATCTGCTCCTTCGAAGCTTGCAGATCACCTGGACGTCCCGCTAAAGCTTCGAATGCAAGCCCGAAGAGCACGAAGAAGAAAGCCACGGGCTCGTCTCGATAGTTGATGTGGTCTGCTTTGGTAGGTGTTTGCGCTTCGGAGAATTCCGTCTTACCGTCAAGAGCATCGAATACAAACTCGCTGTCTTCGTCGATCAAGCTGGCAATTGCATCGACAAGGTTCAACCACGATTCTTGATAGAACTACACACCGTCAGCTAATATTCTCGCAGTGATCGTGATCGACCTACCTTGAGCAACGTCTCACGGTTCAGCGCAGCGTATATAGTGTCGAGACTTCCGGACAGGGATGTAGAACCCATCGAGGACGAGATGTCGGGTTCAAACCTCAAACGAGCGTATTCTCGCAAGGAAGCAAGCCACAACGGTGTAAGCTTCGCAATGTGTGGTCTCAGAACGTCGACCAGGTAAGTCTGCTCAGCA
Source organism: Ascochyta lentis (assembly GCA_004011705.1). Classification (NCBI taxonomy): domain Eukaryota; kingdom Fungi; phylum Ascomycota; class Dothideomycetes; order Pleosporales; family Didymellaceae; genus Ascochyta; species Ascochyta lentis. The sequence continues at coordinate 651,059 of RZGK01000002.1, forward strand.
CTGGCGATCTGAAGCTCTGCCCAGGCCGAGAATACTGACATCTTGACCATGACTGCTGCGTTCGAGCTCAGTCCGCGGAGATCACCAATAGCCGCAGCCTCTGTCTCGCCTATATCTTGTAAGTATCAAAGTTTGACCCGATCTACATGACTCAACTTACTTGAAAAGTTCTCAAGCGCGGAGATCAAAAGTTTAAGAATACGGCCCATGCGGTCCACGTCCGTAACGATACCCGTGGCAATGAATGTTGCGCACACGTTGATAGCCTCTGCTGCGAGCTCTGGCGACGAGTCTGCCGCGAAGGCTGGAGTGAGTGCCGAGCCAATCTGCGCTTGATACTGCTCAAGCAGAGTAACCTCTGCAAAGTCAGGGTCTGGAGTTTTGCCAAATAACTAGATAATACGTCAGTCCCAAGCAGGTTACGAGTTCTGGAAGGAAATACCTTTAAAACCTGATCAATGATTTTCAGGCCACGAATTCGCAGCTGAACAACCCCAGCAGTGGACGCGGAGAAGGCGATGCGCACGACGTCGGCAACTCTGTGCTGCAAGGCGAGAACACATGGCGACTCTTCTCGGAAAGCGGCTTCTTTGCTCACCATAGCAACCAACTCACTCAAGAGGTCCATGCCAATGGTTCGTACCTGCCATTTGAGAAGTTCCTGACTCGTCTGCGAAGCTTGGCCAACCTCAGCGCCAGGTGCATTTGCAGCAGCAGCAAAACCAGCAACTTCTTCATCTTGTAGATCTGTTGCACCGGCCTTTGGTTTCGTTTCGATCACCTCTTGTACCTCAACCTTCTTTGTTTTGGTCAGTACTGAGTGGCAACGTTGCACCCATGATGCGGTATCCGTTAGCCCGGTCTGGTGGAGCCAGTTGCGCAGGATGTTTCGTACGACCTCGTGATCGGGTTGTCTGTCGAGGACGTGCCATAGTGCATCTTCCAGACCAGGATCACCCGCACGAATGATCTCTTCTGTGTTGCGTCTCATGAGATTGTGAAGGCCGTCAACAGCCATGTCGCGAATCTGCGTCGACGGGTTTTCCAGTGACTGCTGCAAGTGCTTCACGTAGTGCGTGAAATGTATCTGACCAGGTGCATAAAGCGAGACGTGTTCCTGGCAGCGAAGAGCCTCAATCCTTACCAATTCATCGGGCTCTTTCTCGAAGAGACCAATCAACGTCATGATCATGTCTCGTGCCTTGGCCATCTCTTGTAAGTCTGGGCCAAGAACGTTGATAGTACTGTCTATGCATCGCGCTATGACGGCCGGTGTTGGTAGATCGATCTCGATGTTTGACGAGGCTAGCGACGTAGCCTCTTCGTTATGGGAGTCGGCAGCGTAAAGCTGTGCTAACATGCCAAGGGTGCCAGTGACGTGACTAGAGAATGACAGGCCCGCAGAATCCGCTACTCGTGAGAGACTATCAATAGCGGAAAAGTGTACGATGGGATGAGGATCGTTGCCAAGGGACATAAGTATCCCGAGTATGTTCTTCAGGTGGTAACTGGCAGCCATACCACCGAGCTGGGACAAGATGCAGCCCAGTGCGTAAGCATAGCCTGAACGAGCGAATGGTTCACGGTTCGCAACAATCTGATCAACTAGATAGTTGACCTCACTGCTGGTCAATGCATTCCCAGAGCTGCTGCACAGACGGCCTAGAGCCTCGCCAGCCAGCCTTCGGACGAATGGATCTGGTAAGATGACGAACATCTTCACAAGTTAGTAAAAGCAGTGTCATGGCTTGGGTACACTTACATGTAAAAGCTCTTGCATGACCTTCTCCACCGCTCCACCCTTCAGGCTACCAGAAGTGGAGCGTGTCTCTTTCACGGCTACCTTGAGCGCAGACAATACACCGTACGCCATATTTACCATCATTGCAGTTCTTCTGTTAACGTCACGCTGCAGACTACCAGCGGACAAGAACGATGTCATCTGCTCCAGAATACTCTCTTGGACCTTAGGCGTTTGCAAAGGCAAGCAAATAGCGAACAGTTGCAGTGCCGAGTTTACAACCTCGGTCGCTGGAGGATCCGGAAGCTCAGTGGAGCCTTGGGAGATATTGTTGTATAGCGATATCGAATCATGTTCGCGTGCACCGCAGATTGGCGAGAGCAGCTGCTTTTGTCAGTGATGCGAGTTTGGCAAGTTCTAGGTTACCACTTACCGTGCGATCGATGATAGCTTCTGAGCCTTGTCTTACCAACCAATGGTGTCCAGTGCTGCTATCGTGCTCTCCTGGTAGAGGCCTGATGTCGAAGCCTCGCACAAGACCAGTGACGCCAAAGCCATGGTTATCGGCGACCTCCCAGATGCTCTCAAATGAGCCCGCAGCACTTGCGATGGCCGTACTGAAAGAGCTGGTGGTGTAGTTGTCTGGGTCCGCAAAGTTGGCCACGGCAAAAGAAAGCAGATTAGTCTGTAGCAAGACCTCGTTGCTGCTTGCAGGTGTGAGATCCACAAGCTTAGTGTAGCACTGTAGCACTCTTCTTCGGACCATAAGGTCGAAGTCGTGCAGCTGCAATGCAGGAGACAAACGTTGCGAAACATCATCGGTGGTCTTCTTGACTGGTAGCGTATTCAGGAACATCGTCGTGTTCTGAAGCATTGCAGCTAATCGTTTTGTAACGTCCAGCGTCAGGAGCCTGCTGTTGAACTCCAGAAAAGTCGATATCGAGCCTAGAGCACACTCGCGCACATGAGACAAGTAGCTGAGCTCGAAAACGTTCCTTTGGACCATGTTGTCTTTGTTGAGCGGCTTCGGAAGTGCGTTTTTCCAGAGGAGAAGTAATTGCGACAAGTGTATCTTGACGAAGTTTGGTCCGAGAGTCATCAATCCTCCAATTAAGATCCAGGCGACTTGGACTTGTGTGGCAGAAACTCTAACATCTGAGTTACCAGCAGACTTGAGCAGTGTTGTCGCCTGTGAGAGGACTCGAGAGTTTACATCCACAGAACCATGCAACGGCTGTTCGGTCGATGTGCTCAGCACCGCAGAAAGCCCATTCGCAAGACCGACACACTTTCTAGGTGACTGTCTTCCACTCCCAAGCAGACCAAGCTCCCGGTTGACGCTGTTCATGCATATCGTGACAGCGGGCAAGAGTTGAAGCGGACAAGCAAGGACGAAAGATCGTAGACAGGACGATGCATGTACTTGTACGGTGTAACTTGGGTGCTGCAGGATCTGAATGAGTGCATCTCGAGAAGGGTCGGCAATGACGTTAGAAGCAGATCCTAGACTATCGAAGAGAGCTGATAGGGTACTGAGTGCCCCGATTAGAGTCTGTTTTGACGGCTCTGGCCGCTCCTTCAGAGCTTGTGGGTAGTCCTTCAGAATCTCATTGACAAGAAACCTTGCGGCATTGAGTTGTCCAGACTCTCCGAGCATCTCACGACCAATGACGGTTTCCAGGATGACAGCCACATATTTGCGGGCACTGAGCGTGCGATATCGGTTTTGAGTGATGACTTGACTGGAGAGAATGTCGGTGAACAGACTTCGTGCGATCTCAGAGTATTTCGATTCGACAATCTGCTCCCCTAACCCGCGCAGCACCTTCATGTAACAGACAGCAATACCAGCTCTTGCGCGATGGGACGTGGAAGGTCTGCAATACTGTGTCGAGAGAAGTTTTAGGGTGGTTGAGATGGTGAACATTATCTTGGCAGCCGACTTCTTGGGCGCGGGTGACTCTGGTCGCTCCATGATATCGTCGTCGCCACCATCGATGGTAGACATCCTCTTATTCTTCTTCTTTGTAGCGCCCGTGCCTACTCGCGTTATGCCCATGATTGGCTCCTCTGCTGCAGCCGTCTCAGAGTAATTTTTGACAAGCGAGGCGGAGAGAGCTGAAGCGGCGGCATGTCGTAGCGTAGCGGAGCTGCTGTCAATAGCCTTCCACACGGCCGTCTGTAGTTTGTCGAAGTCGGTCGCATTGTCGAAAAGGGCAGTGTACTTGATCAGCTGCTCGAGACAGAAGCATGCGCTTGACTGTACGAGTAGCGACTTGTCTGCAGCACACGCATTCCGGGCCTGCTTCCATGCATCTCTTGCAACATTCTCGTCTGCTGAAGGAGTAATACCCTTGAACACTCTGCCCACTGCCTTGAAAATAGCCGCTCTCAGTCCGGTGTAGTTTTGCGCAAACTTGATAAGGCGTAGCAGCGACATTGCGGCTACTGGTGCCAGGTTTATCGCGCTGTCTCCTGCCGCCTCGAATATGCAGCCCAGACAGTGCGCCGCGGCGTGCTTTGCCCTGACATCCTTTTCGCTCTTGCCCGCTCCATTGAGTATACTGACACACTCGTTGATCGATTCAAAAAGAAGCTTGCGGTCTCCCTTGCCCAGTATGCCGGCGAATGCTCGTCCCAAGTTGTTTCGGATTACTCGCGTGGGCGCGGGGGAGGCCAGATTGATGACTTGGAACAGCTCTTTTTTGATGTAAATCTGATGCGCCGAAGCACCATCGGCGTCGAGCGAGTCAACATGGCGCGCAAGGTCGGACGTAAAAGTCAGGAGGTACAGGTCTTGCTGTTCAGTGGGAAGCGCGTGAAGCTTCTTGACATCGAGTTCAGGGTTCGAGGCATCCTCCCTCGCAGGCTGCTCATCGGATGCGGCCATGAGAGGCTGTGTACGCTCGTGTCTATGTGTGGTTGGAGTGTTGAGCTGGACAGCTCATTTACATGGCGGGGTGAGCTTGCCTGTCAGTTGCGGAGGGGTGCCCAGGTGGAGCTGTGGATGCTCGCCATGTTGCGGAGTTCGGGGGTGTCTTTCTTGGCGGTGAGCGACGAGCTCAACTTTTGTTCCAGATCTCCTCGTGCTACAGCCAGAAATCTTGAGAAAATTCCAATGACGGCTCCATTCGCTCGCGCAGTTCGCGCATCACTGTCTTTTGAAGGTGCGGCTCAATGCGCCTGTCCTGTCCTGCGATCGAGAAAGGCGCGCGCCCTGGAGCAGGTACGATGCCTGAGCGCCACATCTAGCTTGCAATCTGGTCATTCGTATGTCAAACCAGACGAAACAACGATGCAAGGAACACTCTGATTTTTTTCTATAGTAAATGGGCGACCATCAAGCATGACAAAGCCAAAAACGATGCCGGCAAGAGCAAGCAGCGCTCTCTCATGACCCGCGATATCACCAACGCCGTCAAGATAGGTGGACCAAACCCTGATATGAACGCCCGCCTTCACCTAGCCATATCGACTGCGAAGAAGAGTGCCGTACCGAAGGCCTCGATTGAAGCCGCCATAGCACGAGGCCAGGGTCTCTCAGCCACCGGCGCGGCGCTCGAAAATCTCACTCTGGAAGCTATCCTGCCCCCCTCAATCGCCACGATAATAGAGTGCCAAACAGACAACAAGCTGCGCGCCTTGGCTGAGCTGAGGCTGATCGTAAAGGAAGCGGGCGGTCAGGTGTCAACAGTTGGGTTCATGTTCGAGAAGAAGGGCAGGATAATATTCAGCAAGAAAGAGAATATGGGTGTAGATGAACTACTTGAGCCTGCGCTAGATGCAGGCGCGCTGGACGTATTGGAAGACGAGGAGGGGCGCGTTGTGTTGTACACTGAGCCTGCGCAAACCAACAAGATCGCGGAGTCGCTTGCGAAAGAGCTGGAAATGGAGGTCGAGGAGAGCGAAATCATATACGATCCCAACGAGGACACCAAGGTCCCGCTGGAAGACGAGGGCGCCGCGAAAGAACTCAGCGAACGCTTCCTGGACAAGCTGCAGGATGTACAAGGGATTCAAGGTGTGTACACGAATTGGAGTAAAGGATCGATACCAGACGATCTCTGGGAGGAGCTGAAAAGCAAAGTCACGGTTTGAATAACCTCAGATCCTGTGCGTATATATGTATAATACAACACTGTACAATAGTGTACACCATCGGCGACAAAGCGCCTTCTCCTAAACGCCCTCCATGCATTCGCAATGACAGTCATTCATCCTTTTCCTGACCTTACTTTCTCGCATATCCTCAACCGAGGCAGGCGCAGCGCGCAGGCGCAGCGCTATCACATCTACAGAGCCGCTCTACTCGTCCTTGCTGATACCCATAGCAGCCATGCGCCTCTCTTCCTCCTCTCTCCGCCTCTTGTTCTCCAGATTTCTCGCCTTCAGCCTCTCCAGCTCCTTCGCAATCTCCTCACGTTCATATGGAATTCGATGTGTCTGCTCGGGCTTCGGCCAGAAGTCTGGAACCGAGAACTTCCCGTCGAGGTTTGTACCGAAGTAGTACATAATGCTGATGGGGAAGAGAATGTACATGCCGAACTACGGAGAGGTCAGCCAGGAAAATGAGGGAAGACAGGATATCGACGGACCTTGGCAACTTCGAGGTTAGGGCCACCCATTTTGGCGCAGATGTTGGAGTTTGGGGAATGTAGAGTGTGGGGTTGTGCAGGCGCTGCAGGGTCAGTGGACTGATGAGGTCGAAGACATTTGTGGAGATTGTTCGGAGGGAAGTTGGAGATTGCTAATCGATAAGTGCGATCTACTTTCGCGTCTTCACGTGCTCGTCTTTCTGACACGAGTCCTTGCGATTCGAGAAACTCAATCTATTCGTATGCTGCTTTAGTTCTGTAGCATCATGTGCTTCAAGTCTTCTATCAAATGCACTAACATGTCCCCTGTTGTAAGGCTGCGTCGGCTATCGATCGCTGATCAGCTCTCCGCATTTCGATGAGCCTCGGCTCCATCCATCTGATCTTACGTTTGCGACTCTCAACTTTAGGTTCCTGGATAACACAACATAGCCAACGGGTTCAGGAGTTGGTCATTAAATCTCACTGTCTAAACCAAAGAAACTACCAACATGTCCGAACCAGGCATTCTCGTCGAATACAAGGGCAAAGTAGCCATCATCACCCTTAACGTCCCTAAGAAGCTCAACGCCCTCAATGGCGACCTATACTACCAGCTTGCGCGCGCGATGAATGAGGTCGCAGCCCATGATGAGGTCTTTATTACTGTTCTTACCGGCAAAGGACGTTTCTTCTCCGCGTTAGTCCCCAGACCTGCCCAAGTACACGACTTGTATTTACCGTCAATCATACTAACACCCATCAGCGGCGCAGATGTAACCTTTGGCGCTGCCCAAAAGTCCTCTACCGACATTGACGAGCGCCAAATGTGGCTCAAGAACTTTGTTTCCAACAATCTGCACATTACACACGCCTTCTACACGCATCCCAAGATCCTCGTCACCGCTCTCAACGGCCCCGCCGTCGGCCTCAGCGCCGCCTTGATCGCCTTCTCAGACTTCATCTACGCCGCGCCGCACGCCTACATCTTGACTCCCTTTTCCTCGCTCGGCCTCGTCGCCGAAGGGAACGCTTCCTTCGCATTTGTTAAGCGGCTGGGAATCAGCAAAGCCAATGAAGCGCTGATCATGTCGAAACGTATCTCGTGCGAAGAGCTGGTACAAACGGGATTCGTGAACAGGGTATTTGACGTCGGGTCGAAAGACAGCCCCAAGTTCCTGGAGGAGGTGCTCAAGGAGGTTGATGACAGGCTAGGCGATCACTTGAACGGCGAGAGTCTGATCAAGATCAAGGCGCTGATCAGGAAGCCAGATATGGACACGTTGGATCGTCAGGGTGTGGAGGAGGTGTTCGGTGGGTTGAATCGGTTTTTGAAGGGCGTGCCGCAAGAAGAGTTCAGGAAGATTGCCAGTGGAGAGAAAAAGCACAAATTGTAGAGAAACCTTGAGGGTGACCAGAAGCAAGTGAAGAAGTTCCGACATCAGGAGAAGCTTGTTCTGGACATGTACTGGATGATGAACCAGCGCCTTCTTTATCAGTCTGCACTCTGACCATCTTCCATATCAATTGAACATTATCAAGCCAGGTTGATTGTGATCTCAACAATGGTGTTTTCGTGGGATTTTTGATGTGCTGCGTAGAGATCCGCGGCCGATGGTTCCTCCATAGGATTAAGCAATTCTTGTGAACTCGACAGCACGTGGAAGTGGACCCTTCAGCCCCATCGTAGATCCCGCGTCTAACCGTTGTAAAGTGTTCTCCGATTACGGTCAAGATATCCCTGTCCACGCCTTGGCAATTGGTGCAATTCAAGATGGCAACTCCAAACAGCTTCTCACACACCACACTCCTAGACCCACTGAGATGGCCACACCGCGGCTCCCTTTCCTCTGGCCCATGCTGTGGAAACCCTCCAATGCGCCCCGGATACGCGCCCGCGCTCGCGCGCCCCCTTCCAAGTGCACGCTCGCAACAACGTCATACCGCCGCATCGAAGCTCCCATCCAGAGATACGGCAAAGCGCACGAACCAGCGCCGCACCTACGAGAGGAGCTCTCAAAAACGGAGCCAACACCTCCCAAGATCCCACACGATCCCGCCAAAGATGTCGAAGAAGAAGACGACGAGCACGAAGCCCACCTCCCCACCTCTCCACCCTCGACCCCAAGCCAAACCAGCTCGATAGAAGATACACCCCCAACATACACACCGCCTGCACCGCCGAAAACAGGCGAAGCAAAACCCCTCGATAGCGTCCTCCACATGCCCGGCCCCTCAGAGGAAGACCACAAGCCGCCCCACCTCAAAACACCCCCTTACGTGCACCACTTCGACACATACGGTCTGGTGCGCCAACTCTCCAAATCAACCTACACGGACGCGCAAAGCGTAACACTGATGAAAGCCGTGCGAGGAATTCTAATCGAGAACATGCTCCTAGCGCGACAAGGGCTGGTATCGAAATCCAACGTGGAGAACGAAACGTACCTATTCCGGGCAGCGTGCGCAGAGCTGAAGACAGAGATGGGAAACGCGCGGCGGGGGGAGGTAGAGCGGATGCGAACAGAGCGAGCGCAGTTGCAGCACGAGGTGGATATCCTGGGGCAGAAGCTAGGACAGGAGACCGGGAGCGTGAAAGATGAACTTAAGGGTCTTTTCGATGATCGCAAAATGGCAGTTAGGCAGGAACAGAGGAGTATGGAAACTAAGGTATTTTTTTACTCTTACCCCCCCCCCCCCCCCTCTTACATCCCTGGTTTGTTGTTATCCATACTGATAATCTACCCCCCCAGATCCAAGAACTCAACTACCAAATCACCATAAAACTAAACTCCGACGCGCGCTCCGAAGTCGAAGGCCTAAGGTGGGTACTAACCCGACGCATCGCAATGGGCATAGCCGCCATGGCAACCATGGTGGTGATACTGCTGCAATTCAACTCGAGCCGCAAGCACGAAGCGAAGGAGGAGGCTGCCAAGAAGAAGAAGGTCGATGACGCGGGTGGTGGTAACAACAACAGTGGAGGGGCGGAGGAGCAGAGGGGGGGGAGTAGTGCGGGTTCGGGCGTTGCTGGTTCCGCGCAGGGGGATAAGCTGGGTGGGGAGTTGTTGGCTACTGAGGGGGTGAGTTTGGGGTAGGGTAGGGTAGGGTAGTTGAGAGAGAGAGGGTGTATGTGTATATATAATAAGATACGAGTATTTGAAAAGAAGAAGAAAAATTAGATAAAGAGATATTTGCTTGAACTTGCTCTGAGTAGAGATACTATATTATTTTACTTTACTCTACTACTTACTATACAACTACATACAAATAACACTGCTATTCTACTTATCTCTAACCCGTCTATCTACCTATCTTCTAGTAGCAAAAAAAAAGGTACTTTTCCTAAACGCTAAAGCTCTAAAACACCCAGCAATGCACCTATGCAAGCAAGTAAGCAAGCAAGCATCTTAACACTGCTATAAGAAAACAACAAACTTTTATAAGTAATTATAACTAGAAAGAGAAAGAGGGAGAAGTATCTATAAATATACACAACTCTAAGTAGAGAAACTATGTTATCTTACTTTACTCTACTACTTACTACACAACTACATACTAACAACACCCCTATTCTACTTATCTCTAACCTATCTATCTACCTATCTTCTAGCAGCAGCAGCAGCAGTAGCAGCAGCAGCAGCAGCAGCAGCAGCAAAAACAAGTACTTTTCCTAAACGCTAAAGCCCTAAAACACCCAGCAATGCACCTATGCAAGTAAGTAAGCAAGCAAGCAAGCAAGTAAGTAAGCATCTTAACACTACTATAAGAAAACAACAAACTTTTATAAGTAATAATAAACAGAAAGGAAGAGAGAGAGGAGTATTTATAAATATATATAACTCTAAGTAGAGAAACTATGTTATCTTACTTTACTCTACTACTTACTCTACTACTACATACAAATACCACCGCTATTCTACTTATCTCTAACCTATCCATCCACCCATCTTCCAGCAGCAAAAAAAGTACTTTTCCGTGAACGCTCAAGCACCCAAAACACCCAGCGACGCACCCATGCAAGCAAGCATCTCAACACCGCTATAAGAAAACAACAAACTTTTGTGGGTCATGATAAACAGAAAGGGAGAGAGGGAGGGGTATATGTAAATGCGACGCGCGACTCCAATGATAAGGACAACCTCGCGGTAGGGTAGTGTAGTGTAGTGTAGTGTAGTGTAGTGTAGTGTAGTGTAGTGTAGGATAGAATCAATCACTGATCGTGGGACGAGCTACTAATGGAGCTGCGATTAGTGCCCTCGGTGATGAAAGTAGCAATGCTGGAGCGCTGGAAGGGAGATGCGATGCCGTTTTGGTCGCGGGACGGTGGGCTGGAGAGGGCTTGGCTGCCGCCGCCGGGTGAGGCCGGGGTCGAGGTTGGTTGTTGGTCGTTGGTGGTGCTGGTGCCGCCGTAGCGTTCGCGGAGGCGTTTGATTTCGCGGAGTCGGTTGCGCCAGGACGAGATTTGCTCGCCACCTTCGCGCTGGAACCATACGTCGGAGAAGACGCAGGCGTTGATGGCGATGAGGCGGCAGTATGCGGCGATGTGTCTTCCGCCGAGGATCTTGGTTTCGGCTGCGGGAGAGACGTCGGGGAAGCCGGGTTTCGAGATGACTTGCACCTTGTAGTAGCGATCTTTGCCTTCGGGGTCGGCGTCGATGCGACGGTCCACAAAGCTCGCTCGAGATTCGGGCGAGATGACAATGTGTACGTAGTTGAACGCACCGGGGAAGGTGTCGAAGTTGTAGGGTAGACCAGAGTCGTTGAAGATGATGTTGACGAAATCGTTGCCAATGTGACGCTTCTTGTTTGGGTATGTCATGTCGTCGTTGGGGTCCGTTGGCATCATAGTAGTGATGTGGTATACCAGCTCCAGACATCTGTCGCGCCAGAGGTAAGTGAACTCTCCATCTGCGTCGCCACGAGTGTCGAGACCGCCGGTGTTGAACTTCGCACCCTTGAGGCGACACAATGTGCCCAAGCCGCTGACAAACGACGTGTAAGCAGGAGAGCCAATGTCGTTCATGAAGATGTCACGCTCATTGGTTTGCCCTTCGCCGATGTAGATGACACCGACTTTGTGGCTATCGATAGTCGCAGTTCGATCGAATGTGGCAATGGCACGACGCGTCATGTCGTCATCTGGAAGAGCAACGGTGTTTGCCAGATCCAAAGGCGCATAGAAGCTTTGGAAGATATCCTCTGGCAATATGCCGACATAGGACGAGGAATAGAACGCGTCAGACGCAAGCCCGACCGTTATCGGCACTTGATGGCGCGGAGGCTGCACAAGCGACGGTTGCACTGTAAGGAAACGGGTTCCACACTTTGAGGAAGTTAGCATTAAGCAGTCACTCAGCGCCGAATACGTACAGGTCGACGGGATGTGACTTGAGAAACACCCGTTCTTGCTGCTGTCTCAATCGTGAGCAGACCGTTGTTAACGATCCATGTCTTCTTCCAGACCTCGCCATCGCCTGGTTTCGAGAAATTCTCTGAACGCACAGTGTGGTCTCGATCTGTGTAGGCCACCATGTTCATGATGTCTACGATGACCTGACCCTGCTCTTCCATGCTGTGCCTTCCAGAGCTGTCTACGGTCAGGAGATTCTTGGTGATCCATGGTATTTGCCTGGGTCGGTCCTCCATCTTGAGTGCCATGAACCAGAAGGTTATGACGTGGAAAGCCAGTGAGTACAGGTAGTGGGGCAGGTCTTCTTCCACAGAGTGCGGTCGTCTGGAGCTGTTATCTGGCGTCGTTGTGGATTCTCTCGTAGGACCGCTGTGACGCAATGAATTGTGACCTCTCTGTGACAGGCTTGGCATAGCCGCGCGACTGCGTTGGTCTCTGATATGCTGCAGATAGCGGAAACATACACCAAACACTGTCTTGAACTCTTCCTCGCGGAAATTCTTGTATAGCTCTGGCAAGCGGGCTAACGAGGTAAGAAACTCTAAAATATGGATTGCAGTGGCCGGTTTGGTCACAATCTGTGACATTTTCTGGATGATGGTATCGAGAGATTTGCTGACAGACAGTGGCACCTCAAAGCAGCAGACGGACAAGGCGTGGATGCACCACTTCGAGGTTCTGTCCCACTGCACGATCCCTTGCAGGAACGCTTTGACGAGGTCGTCCTCTTCGCTCTTCTCAAAATATTCGTGGTAGCTGATAATGACTGTGAGGATGTGATACAGGCACACTGCTACATCAGCCCTTTTGAGCAAGGTGTGGGGTGGAGGTTCATGAAAGCTAGAGTTGCGAACTTGCTCGCAGAGGACGTTCCTAAGCATTTGTAATTGCACTACGCAACTCCGTACCAGAGCTTGGTTCGACAGTTGAGGTCCCAGGTGAACCAAAACATAGCTGTAAACCTCCCAGTCGGACGGCCTCTGCAACAACGAGATGATCAGCTCCAGCCACAGTGTGATCTCCATATCATGAACATCATCGCTGAGGGGATATTTGCTGGCGTCAATGTGAGAAAACACGACGCGACTAGGCTCAGAAGTGGGCTCTTCAGGCAATCCTCTAGGCCCTGGGTACATCCACAACGGGGCAATCGGTTTCGATACACGGCCCGCTGCAGCAGTCGCACGGCCTGTTTGACGATTGAGGGAAGCATGTGGGCTAGAACCGGAGATTTTGCGCTGTTCGCGCCACGAAGAAGCATCCTCAGATCGTGCATGATCGCTCACGATGGACCCATCGCTCTTCTCGGTGATGATGGCGGTCTCTTCCGTTCGACACAACTCGGCTGCTATTCGTTCGCCTTCTGAGGAGGCGTTGACGGTAAGGGCGTGGCGTGAATCGGCACGCAATCGGAAGAGCAACCTAAGGGCAGTCAATCGCGAATCATTGTCGTACTTGTCGTTGCCTGCAATGCCTCGAATGGCGTTGTATAGAATGCGTGTCTTTTGTGCTGCATGAGCGAAGTTCCGAATGAAAAGTCGCACAAACGCCACAGCTATGACGCTACAATGGGAACGATTTTCTAGGTCTGACTTGGGAAGGAAAGCGGGTGATGATGACCATGGTTGGGTCGGGTTTGCGGCTGGTGGCCGTGGCTGATCCAGTTTCCTTTGAAGCAATTCCATGATCTCTGAGAATCTGTCTAGGTGCGCTTTGTCGGCGACATCAACAGCAAAATCGACAAGCGCTTCCAACACTTCAACATTGCCTTCATGTTCAATTCTGTCGAGCAGTATCGCAGCACCCTGAGCTGCTATGTGGCCTGCGCAAAGTTGCTCTACAGCGTCGTGGGAGTTTCTTAGCGTCTTGATGGCCAAGATTCGAACAGCACTCGGCCTGGTCGCATCGTGCAAAGTTACCGCTGCAACATTACGAGATACGTCTAGCCAGCCAACGTTGGAAGGGTTCAAGAACCTCTCTTCGGCAAAATACTGGATCATCTTCTCTGCGATTGTGTCGCTCAGGCGGTTGGCACAGTGCAGGAACAGTTCCATGACTGCTTCTTTCTGGACATGATCCATTGCGTTGCTGATGCGATCCAGTTTGACGAGTAGTCGGAAAATACGGTCCTCTTCGACACGGCGGACAGCTTCGAACTTGGTAGATGATACGGCAGGGCTGTTGGCGTGTGGGCCAACGTCTTCTTCGTGACCTCCTGGGGATGAGACAATGTCGGATTTGGCTGGTCACGTCAGTATATCGCAAAGGTTGAGAAAGGGGATGGAACACACCACTTCGTGCGCTACCATTTTCCCATGCAGACTGTGGCAGCACATGCGTGTCCTTTACTGAGGCATTTGGAATCTCGGCAGAACCAGCCATCCTGGCGCGGAATCGGTCTTCATCACGCTCAGCGCAAACACGAACAATGTCCAGCATATCGGTCAGATCTGCCTCGGCAAGTAATGCATCCGTCATGGTGTCTTGTGCTAGGATCGAGTCTACAAGATCGATGACGAACTCCTCCTGTGTCGCGTGCGGCTCTTTGATCGAAGCTTTGAGGGCGGAGAAGATGAGCGACATGGGCACTTTTGGCAGCTCGCCCTGTCCGTCTTTCAGCACCAGCAGCTGCAGGACCTGCATGGTGCCCCTGTACAGGCTGCTCTGTCGGTTCTTGATCGATGGGCCATCCCTGAGCGTGTGCAACAGCGACATGATGGCGGCCTGGCCAATGTGCGACTTGAACAGATTGCTCAACGTGTTCCACGTCTGGTCTTGCAGTCCAAGGATCTGCCTGTGGATGGCACAGAGAACCTCGAGACTCGGCTTGAGAGCGTTGGTTGGGACGTGGACGTAGGTGATGATGGTATCGAAGAGCTTGATGCAGTTCTCCATGTCGACTTGTTGGGTGGTGTTCTGGCAGATGTGCATGGCGCGTTCGAGGATCTGCTCGAGATTGTTGTCGGTGAGAATCCTAGCATTGAACTTGCAGACGTCGGTGGCGTACTGGAAGATGCGGCCCAGATTCTCCGTCTCTGGCAAGGGATTGTCCAGGCTGCGTTTGCCGCTGGCTTTCCGGTTTGAGTTGAAGGCGTCACGGCTGGCTCTGAAGCAGGCATCCAGGGCGTTCAGTATGAAGGGCACAATGGCTGACTCGCAGGCAGCGATGTTCTTGCCGCCGTTGGTGAGGGTGGAGACGATGTCGAGACGCCATTGGAAGCATCGCGTGGTGCGGCGGTATGCAGCGGCGTCGAAGATGATGGTGCGCTCGACGGGCGTCAGCTTGGGATCGAGCGAGATGCTTTTGAGGAGCTTGTAGCCTGCCTCGGCGACGTCGTCGGGCTGCTCGAGCAGGACCAGGTCGCTTGCCACGGACCACAGGCCGAGGATGTTCTGCAAGGGATATTCTTCCAGGACCCTGCATATCTTCTCGACGGCGTCTGCTCTTTCCAGGAACGGATGGCTCTTGTCCAGCTGCTCAACCAGGTGTGGCAGCTCGGGCGGGCCTCCGGTCACGTCAGGCCTGACGGTGTTGCTGGCGACGTGGGTGATGCGCTGCAGGCTATCGTCGGCTGAAGGGCCGCTCGCTATGGAGGAAGGAGGGAGAGAGCCCACGGACAGGGCACGGACAGGATTCACGGGCGGCGGGGGAGGAAGGGGTTCGCCGCGCGGGCGGCTGCCGGTGAGCCTGCGGAAGGCATTGAGGATGTCGTAGGACGAGGCGCGGCGGTCGTCGTCGGCGGGGGGAGGCATGCGGACTACGGGGGCTGGGGGGACCCAGACAGGCGCTCGGGAGGCAGACAGCTCGACAGCTCGACAACTAGAGGTGCAGGGGCGGGGGAGGGACAAGTTCGCAGCAGGGGCGCAGGCGCTTTGTGTCGGTCATGGGTGCGAGGGCGGGGGTGCAGCTGGCCATGGACTGTGCGTGTGAGATGGGCGAGATGGGCGGGCGATGCAGTGGGCTAGGGGGAAGACGGAGGAAGCAGCGTCTAAGAGCGCAGGGGCGACATGGCGGCGGCGGGCGGGGCAGCGCAGCAGTCAGGCGGTAGGCGGTAGGCGGTAGGCGGACGGTGGTGATGAGGACGGCGAAAATCCGCGCAGGCGTGCGGCGGCTTGCTGGAATCTGGGGTTGCGGCAGCCCAAGCGCCTCGGTCGTCCGCGCCGGGCAAACAGTGGCTGAGCTAGTAGCCAAACAGCAAACAGCAGCCAGGCCTGGTAGTGGGCCCCGCCAAACAGCAAACAGCCGCCAGCAGCCAGCAGCCAGCAGCCGCCAAAACATTTTAGCAGCCCAGCAGCTCAGCTTCTTGCACGGCCACCTCGCACCAGCACCGTCCCGTCCCCTCCCCTGCCTCCTGTCTGTTGTCGCCATGGCCGCCGACATGTCCACCCTCTCCAAGCTGCTCGAGGCCAGTCTGGACCCCCGCCAGAACAAGCAGGGTGCGTAGCTTTTTTCCTCTGTCCTGTGTTGTGTTTACGCCTGTCTGCATGCCATGTCCCGCAGTGCCCCTCGCTGCACGCACGCATATACACACGCATATACACTCACACACACTTACACACACACTCACCTACACTCTCACACACTCACCTACACTCTCACACACTCACCTACACTCTCACACACTCACCTACACTCTCACACACTCCACAGACACCCCCACTGACACCCTCACTGACACCCCCACTGACAACACCCCCAGCTGAGCAGGCCATCGCCCACGAGCAGACCAAGCCCAACTTCTCCCTCTCCCTCCTCCACATCGTCGCCACCGACTCAGCACCCCCCACAATACGGCTCGCCAGCGCCCTCTACTTCAAGAACTTCATCAAGCGCAACTGGGTCGACGAGGATGGCAACTACAAGCTGCCCCTCGACGAGGTCACCGCCATCAAGCGCGAGCTGATTGGCCTCATGGTCTCGGTGCCCCCCAGCCTGCAGGCCCAGCTCGGCGAGGCCATCAGCGCCATCGCAGACAGCGACTTCTGGGAGCGCTGGGACACCCTCGTCGACGACCTCATCTCGCGCCTCACCCCAGACAACTCGACCGTCAACAACGGCGTCCTGCGCGTCGCACACTCCATCTTCAAGCGATGGCGCCCGCTCTTCCGCTCCGACGACCTCTTCACCGAGATCAACCACGTCCTGTCCAAGTTCAGCACCCCCTTCCTCACCCTGCTCCAGAACACCGACAACCTCATCGCCCAGTCCCACGCCAACCCCGCCGCCCTCAAGAGCGCCTTCACTACCCTCGACCTGATCATGAAGCTCTTCTACGACCTGTCGTGCCAGGACCTGCCCCCCGTCTTCGAGGACAACATCGCCGCCATCTCCTCGGTCCTCCACAAGTACCTGACCTACGACAACCCCTCGCTGCACTCCGCCGAAGACGACGAGTCCGGCCCGCAGGAATACGTCCGCGCTGGCATCTTCGAGGCCCTGATGCTGTACATCCAAAAGTACGAGGACGCCTTTGGCGCGCAGCTGGGCCAGTTCATCGAGACCACCTGGAGCTTCCTCATGACCGTCGGCTTGGAGACAAAGTACGACATCCTAGTCAGCAAGGCCCTGCAGTTCCTGACCGCCGTCGCCTCTACACAGCACGCAGAGAACTTCAACAACCAGACCGTTCTGGTCCAGGTCATCGAAAAGGTCATCCTGCCAAACCTCACCCTGCGCGACTCCGACATCGAGCTGTTCGAGGACGAGCCGATCGAGTTCATCAGGAGAGATTTGGAGGGCTCCGACAACGACACCCGCCGAAGAGCTGCCACCAACTTCCTCCGTCAGTTGATGTCCAAGTTCGAAGGCCTGGTCACGAGCACGTCGCAGACATACGTCGAGGCCTACCTCCAGAACTACGCCCAGGACCCTGCCAACAACTGGAAGTCAAAGGACACGGCTGTGTACCTCTTCACGGCAATCGCAGCCAAGGGCACCGCGACCGCTGCCCAGGGTGTCCTCAGCGTGAATGAGAACGTCAACGTCTTGGATTTCTTCCAGAAGCACATCGCCTCGGACCTGCAAGCCCCTGATGCCGAGGCGATCCTGAAGGTCGATGCCATCAAGTACCTCTACGTCTTCCGCAGCCAACTCTCCCCCGATCTCTGGCGGGCGGCCTTCTCCCTACTCGTCAACAACCTCGGAAACGAAAACTACGTCATCCACACATACGCTGCCATCGCTGTCGAGCGCGTTCTGTTCATGACCGACGACAACCGCCAGCCCATCATCCCCAAGAGCGACGTCGTAGGCTCATCCAGGGACCTCCTGGCACATTTGTTCAAGCTCATCACCAAGAACTCGGCCCCTGAGAAGATCCAGGAGAACGAGTTCTTGATGAAGTGCGTCATGCGTGTCCTCATCTTCATCCGAGACGGCGTGCTGCCCATCTGCGAGAACATCCTCATGAACTTTGTCGCGATTATCAAGGTCATCAGACACAACCCCAGCAACCCGCGATTCCAGTACTACCTGTTCGAGGGCCTAGGTGCCCTCATCCGCTTTGCCGCACCAAGCCACCCTGAAGCCTTCGAGACCAAGCTCTACGAGCCGTTCGCGACGTGTTTGCAGGAAGGCATCGAGGAGTTCTCGCCGTACATCTTCCAGCTCTTCTCGGCGTTGCTGGAAGCCAATCCGTCAGGCCAGTTGACCGACTACTACCGCAGCCTGTTCTCGATCATCATCCAGGGTGCTGTCTGGGAACAACGCGGTAACGTGCCTGCGCTTGCTCGCCTGCTCAGTGCCATGATCACCCGTGACGCGCAGCGCATTGTTGCCGACAAACAGATTGAGCCGATACTCGGTATCTTCCAGAAGCTCATCTCGACCAAGGCGCACGAGCTGCATGCCTTTGAGCTTATCGAGGCTGTCGTCACCTACGTTCCGGCTGAGGCTCTGCAGCCCTACTTCGTTACCATCCTCCAGCTGATGCTGCAGAGGCTGTCCAACATGAAGACAGAAAACTTCCAACAGCGCTTCATCGCTTTCTACCACCTGATCTCCGCACGACAGGACAAGGGTCTGGGTGCCGACTTCTACATCAGTGTCACCGACCAGGTTCAGCACGAGTAAGTGTGCTACCGCGATTGTGTACATACTTGACTAACCCGGCGCAGCGTCTTCAAGCCCATCTACCTGACAGTCATCCTGCCCGACACCCAGAAGCTGGCTCGACCCACTGACCGCAAGACCGCCGTAGTATCCTTCACCAAGACACTCGGCGAATCTCAAGCCTTCGTTGACCGTTACCCCAAGGGCTGGGGCCTGACAACACAGCGACTGCTCGAGCTTCTCATCAACCCGCCTGTCCCCTCCACCGCCGACGACCTGATTCCGGATGCGGACGTTGATGAGGTTGGCTTCGGCGTGGGCTTCACCCAGCTCAACACATGCAAGAAGGCACCGCGCGACCCCTTCCCGGAAATCACCGATGTCAAGCAGTGGGTTGGACAATACCTGAAGGACGCAAACAACCGGCACGGCGGCAAGATTGTGAAACTGGTTCAGGAGAGGCTGAACCCTGAACTGCAGCAGGCGCTGTCACTGTACTTGAACTAGGGTGATTCGACGTGGTGTTGGAAGCAACGGGCGCTGTGGATAGATGATTGCAAATGATATGATACCAGGGACAGTGGAGGAGTTTTGCTAGATCTGCATAGCGATTCGCATCAAAAATTTCGTACTTCAACTCGGACTCGCAATGTAATGCCAATGGAAAGTGCCGTCCTATTCTCGAGAGAAGTTGCTAGAAGTTCGAGACGAAATCCACAGCCATTCACGTACCTTCCTAGTCAGGCAACGCGCATGTCGTCTCTCGACATCAAGGCGTATTGGCGTGTCTGGAACTCCATCATGGAGAAGAACATGCAAAAGCGGCTCTGACTCCATTTTGGAATTGCCAGTTATAGAAAGGAGTAAGAAGTTCGGAAGTGCATGTAGCGCCTGCAACGAGTGGTGGAATGGCTCGGCTACCTCTGCGGCACTGGGACTATTTCTTCACTGACGTTCAACTATGTCAATCTCAATTTAAGAATTCACAGCAAAATGGCCACCTCAACCCTCCCTACCACCAAAACAGAAGCTCTCTACCAAAAAGATGGCCACCTATTCACCCACAGCGCGCCCATATCGTCTGTACAGCCACTGCCCGCAGACGCCCAGGGTCTGTTCAAACTACCAGCCGAGGGGGAACCATACGTACTCACCACGCCCCGCACAATCTTCCACGCCCAAGGCGGCGGACAGCCCAGTGACACTGGCATTATCGCGGTAGGTGATGTAACGTCAGCGCATTAAGTGCGGTGGTAGACACGACAATTCCGCACATGGGAATATTTAGCTGCGCGGATGTTTTCTCACCTGCATAGTGGAAAGCGAAGAAGGAGAAGGAGAAGAAGAAGGAGAAGAAGAGGAAGACCAAGAAGAAAAAGAAAAAGGTCACCAAAACCTCGACATCAACACCCGCCTCCACACCACCCGCCTTCCCAGCCCCACCGCCACCCAACGAAAAGAACCCCACCTCCTCCCCGCAGCCCTCGCACGGAACAGCATCCCACTACCCGAACGCCTCCTTCGTGGAATTCTCCGGCCTAATCCCCAACCGCAAACCCCCTCTTGCAATCCCAAACCGACGACCTCGTACCAGGACCTGCGTGTCAGTATTCACGTCTGGGATGAAGCGCGGGCGCGGCGGGAGTGTACGGGGTGTTGGGTAGTTTGAAGCACGATGCGCGTGAGGGGTGAGAGTTGTTGTGGGGGAGGTGGGGTGGTGGGCGTGTGCGATCTAGGGGGGAGGGTGGTGGTGAGGAGTTGAAGTGCGAGGGGGGTTACGAAGGGGAGTTATGAGGTAGTGGATGAGTAGTTGACTATCCATCAATATCAATATCAACATCAAAGTAAACGTAAACATAAATACACATACATACAGAACTACAAATCAACGAGTATTTTTTTTTTTTTTTTTTTTTTTTTACTTCCACTTTTTTCTTTCAAGGCGTTGTCTCCGTTTCTTACCCTGCTCGCTTTCTCTACATCCCAATACCATCATGCGATGATCCACAAGCACCCTGAACTAAACACCATAAACTAAACTAAACCCACGTCAACACTTCAGTCACAACAGCCACCGCGTCGTAAGAAAAACCAAAAAATCGAGAACCCAAGAACTCACGGTTCGTCGAGTGATTCGATATGATTGCTATACCATACCCTACCCTACCATACCCTACCCTACCCAAATCCTCAATCAGTGTACTACCACACAGATCAGCAGGAGGATGGTGATGATGACGACGATGACGATGATGATGTATAGAAAGGTGTCTGTGATATATAAGTGGTGTGTGGAAATGGTCGTGAGCGGGGTTATGTGGAGTGGAAGGAAATATATTAATCATGATTCATGGACGGAGAAAGTATGGATGGTGCTGAACAAATGGTCGTAATCCATGTGCGACTTATATGCCAGGAAGGTGGAAGTGCAGTGGCTCGATTGGTAGTCAGGTAAAGATTCGATGCTTGGTGCTGTCTTAACAGCAGCCTCCCCAGCCTTGTTGTTTGCCTTTTTTCGCGGCGTCGTTCATGCCTAGACTGATGCCGGCACGATTGCCGCCCCCGGCTCCTGGACCCTTTACGCCGCTTCTCCGGTCGTTGAGGTCGTACCGCCCGGCTTCGATGTTTTGGTATATCCTCTCTGCTACTTCTAAGAATGCTCTCTCCACGCCCTCTCCGCTCTTGGCTGACGTCTCCACGTACTGCATGACGCCGTTGGCCTTGCACCACTCTTCGGCCTCTTCTCGTGTGACTTGTCTCTTGTTGTCCGCTTCCGACTCTGTTACTGTCGACGAGGCTGCCAAATCACTCTTGTTTCCTACTAGCACCACAACAATACCCTCTTCGGCGATCTGTCGCAGGTCGTGCAGCCAGCTTGTGGCACTGAGGAAGGTGTTTTTGCGCGAGATATCGAAGACGAGAAGCGCGCCGGACGCGCCTCGAAAGTAGCTCCTTGTTATACTCTTGTAAGTCTCCTGGCCGGCTGTGTCCCAGAGTGAAAGCTTCATGTGCTTCTGCGCAGGGTCCTTTTTCGACGGCGATGGCGGAGGCTCGACATTGGAGGGATTGTTGATGCTCAGTGAATGCGAGGCGGGTGGCCCCACGGGGACGATGCGTGAACCAAACTCGACACCGATAGTCACATCGTGGTGAGGTGAGAAGCGGCCTTCACAGAGGCGGACTGTGAGCTGTTGGTGTCAGTACGGGCGTGGAGGTAGGCGTGGTGGCTACGCACACTGGACTTGCCGCAGCCCGAGTCGCCCAGCGACACAATCTTTGCAATGTAGTCCCACGGCTGTGCCATTGCAGGGGTGGTTACCGCAGAACGGGGCGGGTGGTCTGGGGAGACTTCAGGCGCAGGCTCGTGCTACTGCGCAGAGCAATCGGTACACTTCCAGGAGGTTGCGAGCGTGTCGGCGCTTGTCGTAGACGAGAGGGAGCAGTGTTGCGATTCGAAGCCGTCAAAGGTGTGGTATGTGTTGTGGGGAGTCTGCGTCGAGATGGTGGTGATTGCAGGGTCAAGAGGCGTGGCCTGCGATGCGATCATAGCTCCTGCCGTGCTTGCTCCACCAAGCGCCTGGAGAAGTCACGTCTTGGGAAGTCCATGTGGCGTAAGCAGACGAACGAGCATCGAGTACATGATCTTTACTACGAACAGATGATGCAGGCCATACAACAGGTAGTGAGTCTGCTATTCGGCTATTGATTACATGACTGGTCGACTTGTTGGATTGGACTTTCAGATGTACCATGACTTGCATGTCGGAGGTACCCGCCGATGAGTTCAGCATCAACAACAGGACCAAGACGTCGAAAACACGCAAGCAGCTCTGATACGTGATCTCATCGCACGACTTGTTCAACCAAAGAATGCGGGACCTACCATAGTATCTCGTGACGAGCGTGCAGGGTAGTGCGTGACGTTGAAGATAACCGGTGATGCATAATCGATAGCAGTAGCGCGTGGTTAGGTCCCGGCGTGAATGGCGTAGGCGTAGGCGTAGGCGTAGTCGTGGGTCCAAGCCAGTACCTACAGACCTACCGCTCAAATCCCATGTCGTGCTTCTCTGCTTGCCCTCCTACCTGACATCCTGTGTTTCTATATTCTTACTGCCCAGCTCCACGCGCCACAAGCGCCACACTGCAAGCAGCTGCATGTCTCTCTGCTGCGTCATCCGCTTGCTGCCTCATTGTCCGGCTATCGCGCTACCGCCTCACCGACCCGAGTCCATCTCAACTCCAAGGCTGCACCCGCGTTAAAGGCGCCCAGCCTGGCAGTGGAGTGTGGACGCTGTGTAGGCACCCAAACTCTCGCTTGAACCACGCCCGCCATGTTTTCCGAATGTAAGCCCCCTCCCGCCTTATCAGGTACATGTGACAGCTGCCGGACGCCTCTGTCTCGAGTGTGCCTTGGAGCTCGTGTGACTGACAGGCGTGCTGCACAGATGCCTCCAAGTTTCTCTCCCAGTCTCAGTCGCGCCTGTCACTGGGCCAGCCCGAGTCGACCTTCGCCCGTAACCCTTCAGACCGCCAGCGTCCCTCGTCGCGCGCCGCCCATGCCTACCTCCACCGCCGCAACATGCCGAACCCATACAGCTCCCAAGCCATGTCGCGCTTTGCCTTTGCCTCGCGCACTTCCAACGCCCCGGCTCCGCTCTTCTACTCCGCCACAGACGACTTCCGGGAAGAGGACGACCATGTCGAGCACGACCGCGAGATGGCCGACCACTACGCCCTCCAACGCTCGCGGCGGCAGTTCGGCGCAAGCAACCTCTCCGACTCGTCCGAGGTCGACGACGACGGCGTGCACAGATCAGACCACACCATAGAAGCCGACGGCGACGAGAACGACGCGCCAGACTACGGCCTAGGCAGAGGTATTAAGAGCTCCTGGAGGGGAGATAAGCCAGCGCGAGGGAGGTCGAACACGGCAACGCGACTCGATGACGAAGAGCGAGGCTCGAGCGTGCCCTTGTCCGAGTCGACTGAACCGAGCAGCAGGGGAAACGGGAGATTGGTCGATGTAGAGCTGGCTTCGACAGAAAGAGGCAGCATCGAAGAGCTGGACAGGCGAGAAGCGTTTGACCACAAAGACGAGCCACCACCGTCCTACCAACAGTTCCGAAATATGCCGAGAAACAAACGCCCTCGCAGTCCGCTACGAACGACCCTACCTATCCCGCAAGAAACCGACGAAGATGTGCTACTAGAACGCCCGCGATCAATGAGCCCAGACCGTCACACCGTCCCAGACCTTGTGCCTGAGAATCCAACAGCACCGCCAAGACACAACTTCTTCTGGGCTGAGCTGTTCGTTATTGTGCAGTGCGCTATGATTGGCATATGGTTCATTTCCTTCTTGCAGGAATCACCGCCTGGGAAGAAGAACCCGCTTGGCGACACAGTATATACTGTTCTCCAGTCCTCGTTCCACCTCATAGGTGTCTACTCACTGGTATCCGTCATTGTCGGCCTACTGTGGCTGTCCTTATTACGGTCGTTTGCTCGACCTCTGGTATACTTGATGCTCGTTGCAGTGCCTGTCATCTCGTTCTCCTTCTGGCTGTATCCCTTCATTTCAAGCTTGAAGGGCTCGTGGCATGGAAACAGCGCGCAAGACAAGGCAATGCGTTGGCTCTCATTCGGCCCGCTCCTACTCGCCGTTTTCTGGGTCTACACAGCTTTCAAGGCACGGCACTCGCTGCACCGGGCTATTGGCATGCTGGAGTTCTCGAGTGACATTCTCAGAGCGCAAGCGCCCCTCCTCATGGTTGGCGTTGCAACACTTGCCGCTGTGATGCTGTGGTCGTGGCTGTGGATCCTGATGTTCACACGGCTGTTCCTTGGTGGCCACTTTGCGAGCAACAAGTCCCGCTGGATCGTGGACGCGAGCACTTGGTGGCTTGGGATAGCCTTCTTCCTCAACTACTTCTGGACGTTGGGTGTCATTGCTGGCGTGCAGCGAGCAACAACAGCCGCTACTCTTTCACAGTGGTACTTCCACCGCAACACTGCACCTACACCACCAGCCTTGACCGTTGTGCAAGCTTCGCTCAACCACGCTTCGTACACCATGGCTGGTACCATCTGTCTCTCGACTCTGATCTCGCTTGCAGTACGACTGCCCCTCATCGTCCTCCCACGACGCATCGCCGGCATGATCGCAATGTGCGCATACTCCATCGTACCGACACCCATCGCCGCCCTGACCAATCCTCTCACTCTAACCTTCGCATCCATCCACGGCGTGCCTCTCAATCAAGCCGCGCGCGGCCTTTCACAGATGAACTTCATCTCAGCCGCATCACCAACCACGACTCTCGGGCCCAGTTCCTTCAAAACCCACGGCCGACCTTCCCTCCAATCCTACCGCCTAGCCAAACTCCTACTCCACGCCATCCGCTGGGTCATCACCATAACCCTCGGTTTCGGTGGCTGGGTATCAACCGCCAGGATGCTACAGCTCGCCAATGAAACCGTACCGTACAAAGGCAGTCTGTACGCTTACATAGTAGGCATCATCAGCGCCGCCATCGGCTGGGGAGCTTTGGGCGCCATGGAAGGCGTTCTAGGCGGTATTCTGGACGCCGTGCTAGTCTGCTGGGGCAGCGAGATCGGCCGCGACGGCCAGGGCGAGGCGAGGTACTGCGTCGACGCCGGACGGCTGTTCGACGATGAGATTCCCGGACGCGGGCGGGGTAGATTCGAAGTCTAGTGAGTAAATACACAACAGTGCATTATTGGTGTTTATGGAACCCCCGGCGTTGCAATATCCTTACAAGTAAGAACTGGATACGGATACAGATCGGGTGTTTGGGTATACCTGATGCAGAGCAGTACCGTGGTTCTGCTCCATCTGCGTTGTTTCGTAGTTTTGAGAATTGACGTTGCTTTCTTCTTCGCCTGCACTTCTCACGCCGTTTGATATCTAATCGCTGCGAATTGTTGACCATCACGTGTGCTCGTTTTCACTCCAGCCCGTCAACCCGCTCGCTACCCATGTAGTCGTGCTCTATGTCCAATCCAAACACGCCGTCAAGACTGGGAGAGAGTCGCAATAAACGACGCGATGACGTCCGTAGGGGGGAAGCGATTTACTGTTTTCTGGATGTAATCGTGGATTTCTTTCCGTTTGATACATTTGAAAAACGAATGACGCGCACATCTAACTTCTCCAGCTACCTACCACCTACTCTCTCTCTCTCTCTCTCTCTCTCTCTTTCTCTCCCGCCTCCCTCTTCGCAACTATGATACATGATTCACGCACATGCCACGACCTCAACTTGGGCTCGCCCAGCACATCGCCCCCCTGCAACAGCGTCTGCGTACTGCTCCTCGGCCTTCCTTTTTCTTGCCCCCCGGCTACTGGCTGCAGGAGCTCTGCCTCGTCAATCGTGGCGGCTACTTCGAATGTGCCGCTGCACAAGGCGACGACGCCTAGCTCTGACTCGGCGGCTTCGCCGGGCTGCAGGATGGGGAGTTTGACTTGCAGTACGCCGGACCAGGAGAGGCGCTTGTCTAGGTCCAGCGCGAGGTTGTGCGGTAGGTTCGCGAGGTGGGGTTGTAGTCTTAGTAGTGGTGAGATGGGGCGCGGACTGCGGTTTTGCACGCGCGTTTTCAGCGTTAGGAATTTGTCGACGTGGGCTTGGAAGCGCGCGGCGCCTAGCTGCTGCACTTTCTCGCTGTCTTCCTCCGGGTCGGAGGAAACAACACGCATTTCCACCGCCATGTCGTCGAGTCTGATGGCCTCTACCATGCGTGCTGAAAAGCGGATGCCACGCAGCTCGATAGAGCCGTGACGGCCACTGCCCTCTTCTTCCCAGCTGCCGCGTACAAATTGCAGCAGTGCGTGGCGGTACCAGAATGCTTCTCTGCTGGCGCGCTCAGTTTCAGGCGAAATTTTGCTGGTGCTGACGACGAACTGGCGCTGGTTGGCTGGGTTCAGGGATGGAACGGCGGCGTGGGGGTCCGAGAGATAGATGCGCGGGAGAACAACGACGCAGCGGTGAACGTGGCCGGGTTGAATGACTTCGGTGATGGTATAGGCGTTGTTCCAGTTGACGTCGTCTTGGTTGTTGTTATTGGACGATGGTGGTCGGACCTCCAAAGTGATGGTGAGCGGGTTAGGCCAGGAGTTGCGGAGGTCAAGGAGAAGAAGGCAGTATTCGTCGCCGTGGCCGAGGGTGCGCATGTGCTGGAAAAAGGTCTGGAATTGACGGCTGTTTCTGTCTAGCAAGGCAGACGTTGCTGTCGTCGTAGAATTACCCGGCTGTTTGTTCCGGCTGGACCAAGCGAAATCGTCAGATAGCGCTACGATGTCCGGGCGCTGGAGTTGAACACTCGCGTTGACTGTGATTGATATGGGTACAGACACTTGTCGGGTGAAGAATCGATCTTGTACTTCAGACCGTCGCTTCCCTAGGTGAGCGTAGTTGATCTGAATGGTAGCGTCCGTAAGACGAGTACGACCGACAACTTCAATGGTGAAGTTCGCTTCTGCATCGGGCGCGATATTGAACGACTCCTCCTCGTCGCTCTTGCACCAGCGTAACGATGGAAAATGTGCTAGTTGCACCTCCAATTCATGCAGTTCGGCGACAGGTAGGCCTTTTTCTGTGATACCCGCTTGCATCGCCGTTGTTGCTGAGTCCTGAAACGTGATGTGAACAAAATCGACTGCTGTGGTCTTCGAAGTGTTCTTGACAGTCACTGTGAACTGTTTGCGCTCTCCTTCCAGCACCATGAGTGCTGATTGAGGTAACGAAACCTTGGAGACTACAATAACAGGCTGATCAGGAATGACACTGAATGTCAGAGTTTCCGGCTGCGGCGCAGAAGGTGCCTTCCTTGCAATTGTGGGATCAACCGCAGTCGAAGGTCGAGTGGCCGGCGCCCCTAGACATGCTTTGAGACCTATTCTTTTCATCTTTGATTCTCTTGTCGGCCTCCAAGGCTGCGGGAAGATAGGGAACAGACGCTCTCGACAGCCAATCACTTTGATGTAGCATCCGATGACCTTCATGGATCCGGAGGAGAGTGCTTTGCCGGTAATCTGGAACTTCTGAGTCCGGTACGGGCCTAAGAGAAAGTGCTCCTCCTTGCCAACAAACTCAATACCATCCGCAGCAATTCTGAGTGACTGCACCTCAAGCTCGAAGTCGTATGGATTTTGCAATGCTAGAACAAAGCGGTAGTCTTCGTTAGCGACGAGGATGGTCTCTGACGCGCCGGTCTGTGGCTTCTTTAACCATGGGTTGTGAATGAACGGGCCATCTTTGCCGGATGTCGCCAGCTGTAGCTCTGCAGACCGATGCTGTGTTAAACGCAGAGGTACAGGCTCTTCCAATATGAAGAGTCCACGAAGCAAAAAGTCGTCCCAGTATTCGGTCTCCATATGCTCTAGACCCAGCTTGTTCGCTGCTGCAACGGTACGGGATATGTTTGAAAACAACCTGACCTGCTCTTCTCGTGGTAGCGAGACGAACACGTCAGTACTGTTCGGCCTTGGTGCTGTTCCCGGTCCTGCAACACGAAGTAACAGAGCAGTGAAGTGGAGTACCCCGTTGAAGTCAGGTAAGGCTTCGCAAAAGTTCAGACACATCCGCAGAACCTCTAATTTCAAGCTCAGACTCCCAAATGACTTCAACGTCGATATCTTAAGGATGTGATCAATCAGCCGCTGGCTAGTCGCATCGTGGGATGCGTCCAGCGTTCTCGGGGCTGGAGCGTCGAAAAAAGAACCCTTCGAATTGGGTATCCCGTATATCCGCCCCAGCAGGCCAAGGAACTCGTCAATGCCGTTCTCCACCTCAGCTTCTCCGAGATTCAGGACACCGGCACCAGATGGATGCCCACCCACCATATTGAGGGCAGCGAGGCCAGCAGCAGGATGGACACCCATCTCTGCAGCACCTATCTTCCGAGCTTGGACTAAGCCTGGTATCAGTGACGTGATGAATTCTTTCATTACAATAGCTTTCTTTCGCTGCAAGCCTAGGGATGACAGCACGGATGCAACGCCAGCAAGCACTAGCACACGGTCCGTTGGATTCATTCCTGATGCTTCTACAGGGCCAGGCAGAGCCCTGAACAGCATCGTTGCAATGTCGTTCCGTGTGGGATGGACACTGAGTCTTGGGACTGAGAGCCTTGGTTTCTGTACGAATGGGGTGTTTCGAACCAAGTGTTGAAGAGCGTCATAATCGAGATACCCTGCAGAAAGATTCATGGCAGCCAGAAGCTTAGAGAATCTGATAACACACTCTGAGAGCGCCAGTGGCGGCATAGCTTCGCCTGCGAAGTTTGCCGCTCGACTATACATGTTCAAAATCATGTTTACCAAGTCTGGGAGCAGATGGTTGAGGCTCTCGAGAGCCACCTCGTGACTGGAAGATCTTCCCGATGCAGACATTTCAGACACGCTGTTTGATGGTGTGTGGTCAGGGGATTTAGATGACGATGATTTGTCGTATATGGGGAAGCATATTTGCGGTATCTGGTCTTGTTAGCTTTGTGAGTGGTTCGGTATGCGACAGACTGACTTGAAAATCCATGCCCGACCATGCAAATAGTAGCATGCACACCATGATGTTCTCGAGGGCTTTTGCTTGCCACAAGTGATCACTGTAAGCTCGAGCTCTGGTAGCACCGTCGGTCAGCTCCCTCATAGCCTCGTGCCAGTGCCCCGCACACATATACAGAGAGCCAATTACAATGCTCACTCGTCCGCGTCCCTTGTTCCGCGCACGCTCTCCAACGCCACCAGACCCAAAGCCTTGAATAGAAACCCGGTCAGAGCTGGCATCCCTGGCAGACTTGGCGGACGTGGTGTTGCTAGGCGGAGAGTTTGGAGCATTTACGCCTGGTATCTCATCAAAGGTAGTTGGAGGCGTGTGAGTTCCTTGAGTGGATGGCGAGCCAGCTCTGAGATCGTCTGTCGATAACGGGCCCCCAGACGACGATGATAGCACAGGCATAGACATGCGATGCAAGTCCTTCGACTGTGCACCAGATATAGGTGACTCAGGTCTGCTGCCCGTGGGAGCTTGCGAGTTCCGCCTTGAAAATTGAGATGTGCCCGAATCTGGACTGGCCCAGCTAGGAGCGTTATCTGCTGATCCGCTATGTGATGCAGGCGATGCGATTGTTGGCAAAGCTTGCATCGATCTAGCAAGTGTCGTCAACTCTGCCAACAGCGTCGAGGTCAGATCGCACATGATGGTTTTCAAAGTTGTTGTTTTAAGACGTGCCATTGGTGGCACCAACAGCGTCTCTTGGGGCAAACGTGGGTGCCGAGATTGGGATGTGGACTCGAACAACATTATGCTGTGATGGTAAGCTTTTGGGAACTGATCTTGAAGATCTTCAGCTGCTGAAGATAGCTCTTGCGAATCCTCATCGTCGGCTGCAGGCTGGAAAGGTGAGCCGTCTCCATCGGCACGTGACCCGTCAAGCCATGAATATTCGGTCGCATCTGCAATTCCGATCACCAGAAGTGGCTCCCGAAACTGTTCAAATGGCGACAAAGACAGCTGTGATGCTGAAGGTAGCGACGTTGACAGATCAAACAAAAGTGTTCCATTGGGAAATGCTAAAGGAGAGAACATATCTGCACGACGCCAGTATCAGTAATTGTTGGCCTCAGGCGCGAATTCAAGGGCTCGTACTCCTGTCTGGCCGGGGATCGGGGCTAACATCTCCAAGTCGGACAAGAGATTGCTGCCGCAAGAGGTCGACAAATGCTAAGAAGCGCGAACGCTTGATACGGCCGACGGGGAGAAGCTGCGCTTTGATGCGCGCAGGGGCAATGAAGTCCATCGGGGAGAGGGGCTCGGCTGCCATCGCCACATTGGAGTCTGTTCAGTGACCTGGCGGCCGAGGAGAACAAATGCTACCGTATGTCGCGTGTGGAGTTGGCCTTTTGATGCATCGCGAACCGCTCAGTGAACGGTAGTCGGTCAATGAGATTTGGCTGCATGGCAGTCACCGCCCAAGTGACAGGCTAGGCCTATTTCTCCACTAGCGCTGAAACGCCACTTGTTTGTCGCCGTGTCAGACATCAGCTTTTGTCTTGACAAACACTGCATCTTTTTTCGCATCTCTCATCTTGGTTTCACTCTCGCATAGCGTTGCATGATTAGGGTCTTTGTCATAGCGCTTCTTCCGCGTTCTTGTTATTTCGGCGCGCGGCCTTGCCACAACCACGGTTGATACTACACAAGCGATCTAGGTTCTTCATCACACTCACACAAGCACCTTCTACGACCGGATATCTGTGGTCGTTGCTACAGTTTCGGGATCAATATTCTCATATTTACTCATCCGTGTCCGCGATCAGTCTCGATATAGATCCAGCGTCCAACACCCTTGGGGAGGCAACAACATCGCCACCTTAACTCTACGCAATACCCTCCTAAGCAAGGGTTTCCATTTTACTGTCCTCACTTTGAGTTGCAAAAATGGCTTCAATAGATTTTGCGCGGTTGCGCAACCAGACTATGGCCGACGGTCTCGACAGCGAGGTTACAGTCAACACTAGAGCATTAATAGACAAGGTTCTAGCCCGATATTCCAGCGAGCATACAACATTAAGAGAATTGATACAGAACGCTGCGGACGCCAAGGCCAACACTGTCACTATCAGACTGGAGACCGATCCTTCATTAAGCATTCCGACACCCCAAGGAGCCGAGGATCCCGTACTTCTCAGACATGTCATTCAAAACCACACATTGAAGCGACTGGTAGTCACCAATAATGGTCAGGCCTTCACCACCGCGGACTGGAGCCGATTAAAGAGTATCGCAGATGGCAATCCCGACGAGACTAAGATCGGCGCGTTCGGTGTAGGATTTTACAGCGTCTTCGCCGATTGTGATGAACCTTTCGTAGTTTCTGGAGACAAGACTATGGCATTCTATTGGAAAGGCAATACGCTCTCTACCAAGATAGCATCTGTTCCAGCGGGCCACGATACGACGTTGACCATCTTCTCTTTGGACTATCGGCAAGCGAATCCAGCATCGCCTTCCTACAGCCCCTCGAAGCTCCCCAATTTGCCGGATCTATGCCAATTTCTAGCGACTAGTCTGACCTTTGTTGGACTCGAGAGCATTGAGTTGCACGTGGATGACTATGTGGTTGCGTCTTTTTCGAAAAAGATCTCACCCCCGGAGGATATCCGGGTGCCGCAAGGTCTCAAGACGGAGACAGAGGGTGGTCTCATGCGCGTTACACATGTGACCCGACAACACTCGCAGATAGACGCGGAGTGGCTTAATGTGATGGCTTCAGCACAGCTGCCTCCAAAACGCGCTGCGGATTTGGTGCAGCAAGAAGTCCGCAATGCGGGAACTACTCTGAGGAGCTTCTTCTCGAAGTTTTCCGCCCCAGCACCACAACCCGTTGTGAAAGCTGCCAAGCCATTACCCACAGAGAAACTCAGTTCGGATCAGGCTGTTGCAGGCGAGTCAAAAGGCACTATTTTCTTGCAAGTATACACGGTAGAGGCTTCTACCAAGGTATCGCAAAAGTTCGCTGCCGAGATCGAACGGGCGACAAAGAAGTCACCACCAAAGGCAACGAAGATTGCTTTGTTGACTTCGCCTTACCAGGACCCATCAGCCATGCTCTCGACCGGTTCCGGAAGCACGGCAGAACTGTCCGCGAAGATATTTGCAGAAGTACTGCCCACGAAGTCTGGTCGCATCTTCATTGGATTTCCGACGGCTCAGACTACAGGTTACCTTGCCCATATCTCAGCTCCATCGCTCATTCCGACAGTCGAGAGAGAGAATGTCGATATGAACGCGCGATACATATCTACATGGAACATCGAACTCTTGCGCGTAGCTGGTCTAGCGTGCCGCATATCTTACGTGTCTGAGATGGCTGAAATTCAAGCTCGCGTCAAAGCGGAATCCGTCGATGCATTGGTGCCTAGAGCTATATACACCTTACAGCAATACACGGCGAATGCTTCTCATCCCTCAACAGCGCTGGGCGAGAAGATTGATGAAGCCTTCTGGAGTT
Organism: Ascochyta lentis; assembly: GCA_004011705.1. NCBI lineage: Eukaryota > Fungi > Ascomycota > Dothideomycetes > Pleosporales > Didymellaceae > Ascochyta > Ascochyta lentis. Next base: position 683,869 of record RZGK01000002.1, read on the forward strand.
GCTCGAAGGAATGCTCGATTGCTATCCTTTCGACCAAAGGTGTCATGGCTAGTAAGAACGTGCGCATGCCCGCAGAAACGTTAAGTTTCCTCGGAGAGGTTCCTATGGTGCCTCAGCAGCTAGCTACTGAAGCTGTCACGTTTATGCTCAGCTTACACAGACGTGGTTTCATCACTGAACTCACGATGCAAGACATCCGGCAGGGGCTAGAATCCCGCGCGCTCAATGAAGAGGAATTAGGCGAGTTTCTACAGTGGTGCGGCGCAAAACTCGAGAATGGCGAAATCGACATTCCCGGTTCACGCAGCTTGTTCGAGAACACCGTGGCAAACATCGACGTCCAACCAGAGAAGAACTCGGGCAGAATTCTTGCTCTTGGAGACATTGGCACCTATGTGAATCCAGCCAGGATCACTCCAACGTTGCCATTGCCGTCTGACACAATACCGTTCGTCTTTACCAAGAGCATGACAGCCAAGCAGCTGCAAATGTTTGGTTGGATCGAGCTGTCAATGGTTCGTTGGCTTCGGCACCTTACAACACCACCGCAGCTGACAGAGTTTACCACGTCCGAGACATTGGCATTGTCAGTACTCAGCCTGGCATCGAAGTGTTGGGAACAGCTTGACGGAACCTCGAAGGAAACTGTTGTGAAGATTCTCACTCCACATACCATCATGCCCACTAAGGTAGGGCTAAGACGGCCACAGGAATCGTACTTCCCCACTGTAAGATTGTTCGACGATCTACCCACAGTGAAGACTTTCGCTGGGTCAAAAGAAAAATTCCTGCTAGCTCTCGGCGTTCGGAAGACCATTGATCTACCCATGGTGTTTGACAGGATGCGAAACAACGATGCTGCATCTGGCTCCGAAAAATCATCATGGAACCACGTTGACTTAATCAAATACTTCGCTTCGGTCATCGATGAAATTCCGAAGAAAGATCTGGATCGACTGCGAGAAACGCCATTCCTGCCCGGAGAAGGGAAGTTAGTCAAAACAGGACAGATGTTCAAGGCCTCAGAGCTGTACGCCCCGGACCCAGCCATACTGTTGCTTGGCTTGACACAGGCTAAGCTGCCATTTGAGTTCAAGCCTAACCTACGCGAAGGAGCGCTCCTTCTTCGCCTCGGTCTGAAGCAATGGCCTGACTCTGCTACTATTGCGAACATTCTTCATCGCGCCGGTCAAGCTAGCGATCAACAACTGTACCTGCAGACATTGGATTACTTCTTGCAGAACTACTACAAGAACAACTATGGTGCAGAGGTAGCCAAGTTCTCAGCTCTCACTCTTCCAATTCTACCGACAGAGCAAGCACCATTTCCAAACCTTGTTGCGCCTTTCCAATGCTACATGAACGAGAACTCAGCATGCTTGGGCTTCGCCATTCTGAGATCCGACCTTCGTCCACATGCCGAGAAATTCGGAGTCAAACGAGATCCTGCAATCACCCCTTGTGTTCAGCAGTTACTCAAGGCGCCACCGAAGAGCAAGATCGAGGCAGAGATGCAGTTTGCATACTTTGCCAGCAGAGGAGCCGAGTTGGATCAGTCTCGTGGGCTTCTGAATAGCTTATCGACTGCCAATATTGTACCCATTTTCCGAAAGTACTATGTCGATCCAAGCTGCAGTGGCTTTGAGGACAGCTCAAAGCGACAGACGGGCAAAACAGAGATGCGCATCCACCACTACAACCCCCCAGAGCACGTTTTTGTTGGTCGTGACCAAGAGTATCGGGGGATTCTAGATTACGTTCACTTCGGCGCAGAGGCTACAGCATTTCTGTTGAAGATTGGAGCGAAGCACGAGCCTAGCACTCGTGACCTAGCAGAGCTTCTTACCTTCAAGCCAGGCCGTTTTCTCAACACCATTGGCCAAGAGAAGTATCTCGACTTGCTTCGAAAGCTGGCTGAGCATGCACCTGCCTTATGGAAAGACAAGGCACTTGTCGAGAAGTTGGTAGCATCAAGAATACTGCTAGGATATAGGGACATCAAGGAAGATTCCAAGAAAGAGGACACGGCAGATGACGACCTGGATGACTTTGACGAGCCGGGCGTGCATCGCGAATGGTCGCTGAACAGCGCCAAGGAAATTGTCATCATCGACGATGTCAACCATCTCCATAGGTTCCGCGACTACATCATCGCGGCACCGCAAGAAGAAGTACTGGAGGATTTCTACTCGCGCTTTGGGGCACCCAAGGTATCAGATCTTGTCAAAACCAACCAAACTATAGGTGCAGTGGCTCGCGATCAGAGTCCTGCCATTGGTCTGCGCAAGGATATCTTGGAGCGCGCTCGGTTGTTCCTTCACGAGTATGAGCGTGATGGCTCGTCAAAAGCCATCCGGCACGACTCAAAATGGCTTTCATCTAATCTGACTGTACACTGTGTATCCGATATCTCTATACGCTACTCACTCGCCGACCGCAACGTTGCGACCTCGTCTAAAAAGACGGCAATTATCCTCAAGATGCGGGCTGCTGGCTACGTTCTAAGTATCACACCGAAGTATGACTTGTATGAGGTTTCGAAAGAACTCGTCAGGCTCTTGGTCCTGCGACCCAAACAGAATGACACGATCGCTTTGGAACGCATCCTCACAGAGCCATTACGAAGGCTGCAACAGAAGGGTATCAATGTTGAACGCATCCTTCGCCGAAAAGAACACGAAGCTCGCATCGCAAAGCAGCAAGAGTTAGAGCAAGAACAGGAGGATCGTCAACGTGCGGCGGACCAAGCAAAATCGGCTGTCATCAAGACAGGAGATGCTGAGAACATCCCACCGCCCTCTACTCCCGAGAGATCCAACAATATGCCCGGGGCCTTCGGTAACAGCCCAGACAACTCAATGGAAATTGCCAATAACAACCGTCAATCGATGGACAATGGTCTGATCAACAACTGGGCAAAGAAGCTTGGCTTCAAGAATGTGCCAGCGCCTGAGACCAAGGGTACCGATGGTCCTCAGATCAGTCGCGATATCCAAGCCACAAAGTCAAACATCCAAAACGCGATCAAAGAGTGCAGGCCGGCTGGTCAGCAGAACATCAACACCAAGCACCACCAAGACCCGACCGAACTTGACAGAGGCGGCTACTGCAACGGTGAGCAGTGGGAGAACCTTCACAAGGCTTTCTCTGTCCCATTCAATGGTAGACACGTCGACATCTACTACGGTCGCGACGAAGCTGCACCACCAGCAGAGCTGCAGTCACAGCTGAATAGTTTCCTTCCTCTCATATTCGGTTTGACTGGTATATTCCAGGTCAACCCTGCAGCTGTCAACATTTTCCTCGACAAGAAATCCAACACGGTCGCTTTCAATCTGAATGGTAGTCTATTCTTCAACCTGGCATGGTTCATGGCGCTGCATGCACCGAACTTTGGTGATCTCGAGGGCCGTTTGCGAGCCCTGGACAGCTGGTTTTTTACCTACTGTCACGAATTGGCACATAACCTGGTATCGGACCACAACGCGAGGCACAACTGGTACAATCAGCAGATTGCTATTGAGTACAGCCAGCAGTACCGGGCAGCATTGGAAAGCTTCACGAAGAACCTCTTGATTTGATTTAGATTTAGCCCTTCGTTGATCGGAGCATCGTTCATGTCTACATAGCACGGAGTATTACCTGATTCACATGCCAATTTCTTTAGATCTCTTTACATTGTTTGTTCTGATAAGTAGCGCTTTCGCAACATGTGTTTCACCGTCTTTTACTCACTTTCACCTCCTCCGTGTTCGTTTGGCAGCTACGTCATTGGGTGTCTTTTCACCGTGCCCCAACTCTGCTGCTAGAACCATCGACGATAGTAGGTGAAGGTCGCTTCGGAAACAGCTGTACGCACAGTAGGTATAAAAACCATTCAACCTCCACCTCGTCCTTCTCTCTCCACCTTTCCTGACAACTTCTCACTCTCAAGCGACATTGCTCCAGTCAGCATGAAGATCAACAACCTCACTATCAGCGCCATTGGCTTTGCCAGCCTCGCTGCTGCTCAGAATGGTAATGATCCTCTCATCCTGAATAACCGCACTGGCTTAGCTCCTATAGTGTACGACACGTTTTCCACCTCGTACACCAAGTTGCCCGTCAACGGGTCTGCCTTGTCTCAGGCAGTGCCTGCCACGGTCCCGGTGCTCACGTCTTCTCTCGTGCGCTCAAACACTCACCTCCCCAAGCCCACCACCTCGGTCGAATGCTGGCGTAACGGCTACCCATGCGCGAACGGCGGCCAGCGTTCTCAGCGCCAGGTCGCGAACTTCGTTCGTGCTACGCCTGCGCCTGTCGATGATGAGAGTATTGTCGAGACTGACGTGAACGCTGTTCCGGTTCCCTCCCAGGGCATCCCTCGCCTTGTTGGCATGGCTGTCGCTCCTCGCGTCCCGCCGCCAGAGTTCTTCAGCTCGCGTCCTGACGTCCATGTCCCCGGTGAGACAGACGAACCGACTGTGAACATTCTCCCGATTCCCACCGAGTTCCTTGATGGCCCGCACTACGACGTTCCTGGCGAGACAGGCGAAGTCACTTTCACCATCCTGCCCATCTCCACCACGCCGCCCGAGGACAATCGCGTCGTCGTTCCTACCGAGTGGTGGCGCGGCCCTGTCCCAGCCTACACTATCGACTGCAACCGCCACTACTGCCCAACCAACGCACCCTCGCCCTCGCCCGCCCCAACTTCCCTCCCAACAACCTCCTACCCCCTCCTCCCACCCACCGAATCCTTCACGACCAAGCGCCCCGCCGTCCCTCCCGAGGTGACAGCCCCAGCTCTCCCAGCCCGCAACGCCGCAGTGCCTATCGACTGGTGGCGCGGTCCTAACCAACCCGTTGGTCCTGTCGAGTCTATCGAGTCTATCGAGTCTATCGAGTCTACTCACACATCCGATTGCAAGCTACACTACTGTCCCTCCTGGAAAGCGTCGCTGGTCGACCCTGTGCGATCTTCTTCTACAAAGAAGACGACGACGACGACGCTGAGTACGGTTGTGTTGCCGACGGGAACGGAGCGGACTTCGTTTCCGGCTGTGCCGCCTGTTGTTCCTACGGGGGTTTAACGGTCTCTTGGGTGGGGTGTGATGGGATTGATTATGGGAGATAGTAGATGGATGGATGGATGGAAGTGAAACGAGGTAGATGTGTGGAGGGCTTTCGAATTGGTGGTCTTGAACGTTTGGGGTGGAGGATACTACGTGAGTTCTACGACATGGTAGCAAGGAACGTTCGGAAGACATGGGGTTACGAACTACTTTCTTCTCTCACTTTAGCTCTTAGCTACACAATACGGAAAAGTGCTTTCTACTCCTCCTCCTCCCTTGCAACATGACACAGACCAAACATGCACATTACCCTATACACCGAACCCCTCAAGTGGATACCCCACACTCTCAACCACATCCGGATACCGCAACCCACCCTGCCTCCTCACCTCATCCATAACCTGCATCACCGCCCCGCTCTCCTCCCACCCCAGAACCTCGCTCTCCAGCCTCCCATCCCTGACACAGCGCGCACACTCATCCGCTTCCCAGAACATCCCGTGCCCCTGTCCGGGAATCTCAAAGGTCTTGCATCCGTACGAGAAGTCTGCGAGTTTGCCGCGGGTGGCGGTCTGTGCTGGGGTGAGCGTGTAGGAGAGTGGCCGGTACGAGGGAGCAGCGATTTCGACATCGGCATGAGTGCCTTGGATTCTGACGGGGGGAGGGGAAGGGTGGGAGGGGTTAGGGTTGTGGCCGACTCTGATGCCGGTCAAGGCGATTGCGTGAGCGTCTCCGTTTCCTGCGTCTCCTTCCGTGGTGGTGCCGATGCGCGCGTCAGGGAAGTTTAAGATGATGGATGTCATCTCGTCGCATCCTGTTTCTCGGTATAAGCTCATGGCGCTCTTGACGATGGGCGTCTTTCGCTTCTGCGTCGCTTGCAGATGGTATAGCACTATGAATACCCATGTCAGGCTGTAGATTCCTAGATCCAGTAGCGCGCCCCCGGCTAAGTCCAAGTTGACCATTCTGTGTTCTTTGCCAAACTCCTGCTCCACGTCGTTCCAGAAGCTGAGATCGGCGTAGACGCGCTTGATCTCCCCGAGTCGGCCGGAGGAAATAATGCCTTGGATTTCTCGCGTAAGAGGGAAGAACCGCGTCCATACTGCTTCCATCAGGAACAACTTCTTTTCCTCGGCTAAGGCGAACAGGATGCGTGCCTGCTCTGCATTGACTGTGATAGGTTTCTCGACTAGTACGTGCTTGGCGGCCTCGAGAGCTAGGCGCGTGTGTTGGTAGTGGTGGGAGTGGGGCGTAGCGATATAGATGATGTCGACATTGGCATCGTTGACCAGGTCGCGGTAAGAGCCATAGGCTTTCGCCGAGTCGGGAGCGCCGACTTCACGGAGGAAGTCTGCGGCGCGAGACGTAGAGGATGATGAGGCTGCGGCTGCAATGACATGGCGGATGTCGTTGGCGTCACGGGTTGAGGGATCGACAAGCAGGTCCTTGGTGAACGCTATGACGGTTAGGGGAGAGTAGTGGAGGGGGGTGTAGGTGGGTACTCTTTGCTATTCCGCCGGTTGCTAGGAGGCTGTCAGTATTGTATCTGCAAGTCGGTATTGAGTGGAGATACCTAGAATGCCCCAGCGCAGTGTGAACGGCTCAGACGTCATGGTGGGTGGGTACGCTCAGAGAAACTTGACTTCACTATAGATAGGCGGAAGCAGGACATTTGTACTTATTTGTTAAGTAAAGAGCGGAAGACATGGTCCGCATTGCTTTCATGAGTGGAGTTGTGGTTAAAAGGGAAGGCCCCGCAATGGGTCAAGTACCTGCATGGAGCCGGGTAAACAGCCGGTATCTGTCAGATAGGGCTGCGAACAACACCACATCGATGGGGCGCGTATAAGTTGCAGTAAAACAATAATGGATACAATTTCAGAACAAATTCAGGGTATATACGGAATATCGACTTTTCCTACCTTTCGTTACCGTACACAACTGTCTAGCCCCCTCGACAGTCGTACCCTTGTACACTACATCCTGGTGCATTCTTGAGAGCATCATTCGACAGTCTTTGGAGAAGTATCAGTAGTCGGAGAGCTGCACGCTTACTTGCTGGCAAGCTTCTTGCGTGCCTGGACGGTGTAGGCGTACAGCACATCCTTGAAGGCGAACAGGAAGGCAGCAGTGATGACACTTTGGGTAACCTTGGGACCAATACCTGGCAGTTGTTAGCAAGCAGTCCCTCTTATCGAAGTCAACACACTCACCCCCGTACAGGCCGCTGTAGCCCTCCTCGTTGATGATGCGCTTGAAGGTGGTCAACATGCTCTCCCTCGGTCCATCCTTGCCGGCCACGTGCATCCTGCTCTTGACCGTGATGTACGGGTAGGTGATGCTTGTCGCAAGCAGCTTGCCCAGGGCGCCAAGGTAGAAGGCGTCCTTGGGGGTGACGCGCCTCTTCTTCTCGAGGGCGTTCTTCATCTGCTCGAAGACGGTGTACTGCAGGATGGGGTTGATGACGAGGACCAGCGCTGGGGCAACGCCGGCGAAGAGGCGCAGCGGGCCCTCGTCGCGGATCAGAGCGAGCAGCGTGCCAAGGGTGGAGGGGGCTTTGGCGGGGGTGGAGCCGGGGAGGAGCTGCTCGTCCGACTCGGACTTGCGGGTTGTCATGCGCGTGTTGACGACCCAGATGGGGTTGGTCAGGAGGACCGTGGCCGAGCCTGCGATGGCGCCGGCGATCATGGACTCGATGGTGGTGAGCTTCTTGGACGGGCGGCCGGCCTTGAGCGCGGCCTTTTCGAAGAAGGCGCGGGTCCATTCATACCCTGTGCAGGCGGTAGTCAGCCTCTTGCTAGGATGGTGGTGGTTGCGCAGACATGGACGCACAGTAGTAGTAGACGAAGTTGGTGACAGTGATGCCGAACAGCGCAGACTCCATGCCCGCATACAGCCCCATGATGCCCTCGCGCTTGATGATGCGGCGCGCAGCTCCCAGAGTCGACGACTGCGCGCGCTTCGACTCGACCTGGGCGCGTGTCGAGAGGGTGATGAGGGGGTACGTCAGCGCCATGGACAGCAGGCCTCCGCCAGCACCAGCAAGCGCGTGGGCAACATTGTCGCTCTGCTGCGCCGCGGTGCTCTGCGGGAGTGACTGCGTCGACTCGGCGAGCTTTCCCTGGGCCTCCTGCTTGATCTCAGACATGTTGTGGATGGATTGGTTCGAGTCGTCTCGAGTGGGGTGGGACGGTGGTAGCGGTGACGGCAGCTGGCTCGACGCTGGGTTTGTATCGTGGGAAGTGAAAAGACGAAAGAGGGGATTCAAGTCTCAGTCAGGCCTCTGATTTGCATCCAAGTCTGTGGCAGCGTGCGGATCCGGAGTCATTGTGGAGAGTCGGGTTGCGGTCCGCAGGCTTGTGAGATCATGGCGCATCCGGGGTCGCATGCACAACCTCGGCAAAGTTTACCCCATGTCGTCCACATGCAATCTCTAGAAGACGCCGACCATCATGCACGTCACATGTCAGACCAGCATTGCCAATCGTGGGCATTCAATGGCTTGACCATCTTCGAGTCTAACTTACAACACCAGTCGAGGAAGAGGCATCCCCTTAGAGCCTACCTTCCGTACTTCTTGCGCTCCATCATCCGGAAGGGAACATACAACACAGCAGACAACACCAAAGCTACCTCGAACCCAATATCTCCTGTCTTCTCTGCAATAGGCCCCACGAACCAAGTCTGGCTCATTCCTGGAATCACCAATCCAAAGCAAAGCACTGCTGCCCCAATAGCAGCAAAACCTGGAGGCAGCTTCGTCGTGTCATCCCAGGCACCCTCGTCCTTGGTGTATGCCGCGAAACTCCCCTTCCGGAAGAAAAGGTGCTCCGTGAGCATGACGCCAATAAATGCAGCAGCCCAGTACCCAATGAGTCCGAGGAAGTTCTCGAGGTTCAAGAAGAACGACTTGGCTGCAGGGATGGCGACGCCGATAACGATGCCCGTAATCAGCACGGCGTAGAGTACACGCGGTATGCGGAAGAACCATGGAAGCGCCATCTGGAAGTTCAGCGTGATGGCGTACATGGTCGCTGACAGGTTACCCAGCATGCTGAACGCAAGGACGACGGTGACGAAACGCCCAAACCCCCCAGCCGGGTGCAGCATGGCTGCCAACACACCGCTGGCAGCGTTGAGGTCGTAGCCTGCTTCCCAGGACGCAACGTTGGAGACTGCCCCGCCCATGGCTGCTCCCAGCGTCATAAGCAGGATGGTGGGCAGTGCAAGCCCAGCGTACGTGTACAACGCGATGCGGGAGGGCGGAGCCTTGGGGTGCATGTAGGTGCTGAAGTCGCTCGCGAGCGCGGCCCAGGGGAGCATAAAACTCGCGACCAGACCACCGAAAGAGAGGACTTGTTGAGCAGTCGCAGCCGGAGCACTCACTTGTTGCTTCAGCCCTTCACTGCCACATCCCGTAGCGATAGCCAGCGCAATGACGGCGGGGATCCACGCCCAGCGCTCGTAGTGATGCAGAATGCGGAATCCGCAGAAGGCGACGAGCATAGCGAGCAGGGAAATAATGACGATGCCAACTGTAGCGTTGATCGTTCGGCCTTCCATAACCGCAGAGAGTGCCTGACCGCCTATCGTAGCATCGACGACACAAAAGCCGGTAAGTGTTGCGAGGTTCAAGAGCACGAGGAGAGACACAAAGTACTTTCCGAAGGCGAAGCGCGCTTGCACGAGTTGCCGCATTCCCGTTCGAGGACCCCACGTACACATGTACGCAACAGGCACAGTCGATATCAAGGTGAAGAACAGGATGACGAGTGCTGCATCCCGTAGGTTCAGACCGAAAGAAGCGGTTCCTACCATGCCAAAGGTAACTCTGTGCTACATATCAGTAACAGTCTCTTCAAGTTGATTCCGGATCTGGTGGCTTACGGTAGAGGATTGCAGCTCATGCAGAACCACAGAGTAAAGATGTTGAAGTAATTCGTCTCCGTCCTCTCATCGTAAGGTACTGGTATCGCACCTTGCAATTCGACATCTCCGCGTTTTGCGAGCAAATTGAGTATGCCATCCAACCCTCTGACTCTTGATGCTTGCCCTCGATGAGGAGAGGTATCTGGCGAACCACTTTTACCAACTTGAATCTTCCCCAGCTCTTCCTCTGACGCTGCTATCATAGGAACCACCATGGCTGCTGTATACGGGGACGTTCAGGCGGAGTGCAGATGTCAATTTCCGGGTACCTGGTATGGAGAAACGAATGTGTAGTGCAGCGCGTCAACAATTGCAACAACGATGGCTGGCGCCCTGTGTCTGCGAACCACTCCAAACAACGCGGATGACGAGACTTTTTTTTTTTTTTTTTTCGAGAAACGGATTCAGTTGCTGTAGTTGAGAAATAGATTTCGCCTCTATCAGCAGTCCCACAGTCTTTTTCCCCGTTTTGATTTCCGACGCTCAATCGTGACTCCCCATATTTTCGCCGTGGCGCGCAAAACCTTTCCCGCCCGGCTTTGTCCCTGCACCCGTCTCGCCCGCCACGCGCCTCGGCCTCACCCGCGCGCCTCAATGTCGTCGCCGGGTTTAAGCGAGTCTGGACGGTTGCCGCTTCCTTTTCCATCTCGTGTGGCACCTCTGTAGCCATTTGTGGTTTAGCAGTGCCCTTCAATCCTGGTTGAACGTTGTTATCAGACGACTTTGCCGATGCCTCGCCGGTCGGAAGCGGCTTCCCGTCGTTTCTATGGGATTGCGGTGCCAGATACTCCGAGATGCTGGGACTAAAGAGTAATGATGGGAGGAATGTCGTGTGGGATTTTGAGGGAGAGTTCTTCGCCTCGCAAATTTCGTGAAAGTACGCTGTCATGGCTGCTGCTGAGCCCAAAGAGATCGAGAAAGAGGTGGGTGAGGAGCCAGAACTGGCTGTTGGGACCGATGAGGCGTATAGCATCTACACGAATAAAGAGAAGTGGTTGATTGTTGCTATGGTCGCCTTGGCCGGGTTCTACAGGTACGTTGGAGTCGGAAACTTTGTTCGATATTAGCTAACAAGCTGTTGTAGCCCTCTGCCTGCCAATATCTACTTCCCAGCTATACCAACGATAGCAAAGGCCTTCCAGAAATCAGTCGACGACATCAATCAGACTGTCACAGTGTATCTCGTGTTTCAGGGTATCTCGCCTATGCTCTGGGGTCCGATCAGCGACCGGTATGGCCGACGACTGGTCTTCCTTGGATGCCTGAGTATCCTCGTAGCTGCAAGTATTGGGCTTGCTCTGTGTCCAACGGATCAGTTCTGGCTTCTACTGTTCCTACGGTGCTTCCAATCTGGAGGAAGTGCCAGCACAATTGCTCTCGGTGCTGGTGTTATAGGGGATATATCAACAAGCAGAGAAAGAGGAGGGTACTTCGGGATGTTCAACTTAGGACCCATGCTGGCACCCTGTATCGCTCCTGCAATGGGCGGTGCCCTTTCTCAAGGACTCGGCTGGCGATCGATCTTCTGGAGCATTGTCATCATGGTTGCTGCCTGTCTCGTCCTCATCGCCCTTTTCCTGCCGGAGACCCTCCGATCCATTGCAGGGAACGGAAGCATTCCCGTTCCTCGACACTCCCGGGCCATCATCACCATCGTTGGTCGCAAAGCTACCTTGAGGGCCGCTGACACCGAGTCTCGCGCAAAGCCAAAGCACTCCGTCAACCCCTTCGTCCTGTTCACTTATCCGGATGTCATCGTCCTGCTGACCTTCACTGGCATCGTTTACGCAGTAAACTACACCATCACAGCCACCATCTCTTCCTCCTTCGCGAAGATATACCCACACCTCTCCGAGACCGTCCTAGGACTCTGCTACCTGCCCACCGGCGCGGGTATGATCATCGGCAGCACCGTGACCGGCAAGGCACTGGACTGGGAATACGACCGCATCAAGAAGCGCTCTGGCGAAGCTTTCACCATCGAGTACGCCCGTCTGCGGCTCATGCCTTACTACCTGACTCTCTTCGTCATGTGCGTCATCGGCTGGGGATGGACCATCCAAGCAAAAGCCCACATGGCGGCGCCGCTGTGTCTCGCGGTGCTGTTAGGGTGGACGAGCATGGGTATCCTGAACACCACCATGACGCTGAACATCGACATCCTGCAGTCTCGGAGCTCGGGTGCAACGGCGTGCACGAACCTCGTCAGGTGTTCGTTGGCGGCGATTCTAGTCTCGGTTATCGATCGCATGACGAGCAGGCTGGGCGACGGGTGGACGTACACGTTTTGGGGCGGTCTTTGTGCGTTGCTGATGCCGCTGATGTTCTTGGAGATCAGGAAGGGGCCGCAGTGGAGGAAGAAGCGGGAAGCTAGTGAGGAGAAGTGAGGAAACGGGTGTGAACATTTGTGTTTGTTTCGAGCGCGAGTGTGGAAAGTTATATACCCAATTGTAGTTTCAGTTTCGACGCATGATCATCTCAAAGAGCCATTCACCAGTGTGCACCCGCTCTATGTTTTTCGTGATACTTCATCTCACCTTCATGAATTTATTACCAACGATTGCACGATACAGAATTGCGAGTCCACTTCTGAAGCTTCAAGATCGTGCATCCATGCATTGCAAAACAGGTTCAAATATGACAGATTACGCTGTACCAGCTAAGTAATACCTCTAGCATCTCTGAGAACTCGTGTACATGTACATGAGCCGTCGCTATTCGTCTATTACAATCTCCACCACCTACCCATCCATGGAACCTGTCCGACCACCTAACTACCCACACCAATGCGTCCTCATCTCTGCCAAGCAGCCCTTGAGGTGCGTTCGCTTTCTTATTTCCCTGTGTGGGCGAAAGCTTCTACTTCTGTTTATCGAATGTTGCTTCGAGGTCGTTGTCACATGGTGGACGGCCTTTGGTATGTTGGAGATGAGGAGGAAATCGAATCGCCTGGTGTTTTTGCTGCTGCTGGAGATGCACTGCGATAGACTGCATGTTGACTCTCACGATTGCTTGATGGAGCATGAACGGGATCTACAGTTTCGGATGCAAATTCGTACATTGGCTGGCTGAGATATTTCGAAGAGAAATTCGGATATAGGGAGGAAGGGGCATGGAAGCACTCGTGTTCATACAGCGAAGACCGTTGGATGAGCTCACGGCCTTTTGTTTGCTATGTACTAAAACTTTCAAAGACTTGGATTCTTTCAAAGCCATGTTCGATGGTTTACGTGGCTGGACCATACTAGTCCTTGCTGAATTTGAGCAGAGCGACGAGATGCTGCATGGGTTCTCATAGATAGGGAGTGGCTCCATAAAATCTATGAACATTGTCAGGTCCGAACTGCACCTCGGTGTGCAATCGTGTTTGCCGGTTCAGAGTTTTTCAATTCCGCGACCGAAAGTAGTCTCGAAGTGAAGCGTTACCCTAGACAGTGGCCTTAAGCTACGTCTAGACCAGCTTGACTTCTTGAGGAGCGGAGTGTTGCTATCCTCTGGTGGTGTTGGAGTGTAATTATTTCTAGATAGCCTGTGGAGCCGGTATTCTAACAATGGTCTTCAAATCTTAACCTGCTTTGTTGTCTTCCTAGCACAAAAGTTTCTCATTTTTATCGAAGCAAGTCCACGTCTCGCAACGATTCGTTTCCGTTGGCTCCCTAAAGCGATTATCCTAGCTTTGATTGCGGTTGTAGCTATCGCTGTGAGCTTGTCAAACAAAACGCCAACTAAGGGTTTTGCTCTTTGATGGTTGGAAAACGATCTTCTTGAAATGCACTGGCTAGAACATCATGCTACAACCAGGACCAGAAGACCGTCTTGGGTCATTCTGAAGCGGTGGCAATTGATTCAGAAATCCTCGTCTTTCTCCAGGCCAAGAATAGGTAGATGCGATGTTTGCTGATCGCGCATCAGGAAAGCGTTGCCCCAGTGATCAGCAAGCTGTACTTACCGCATACGGCACTAGTGTGGAGAAATAGTGGGCGCGGTGCTCACCTTCACAGCTTCCTCTTCATCGTCGCAAACCACACAAGTCACGAACACGCCAATCGCACCACCGTCCGAACGTATCACTCACACGTTTCTCAAACACCAAACCACACGATCAACTACATACACAATGTCTGCTCAATCCAACGACCAGCAGATGGAGGGTGTTCAGGATACCAAGGGCAAGGGCAAGGCCCCTCAGCAGAACACAATGGAAGAGTCTGAGGACTCCAGCGACGAGTCCGCTGCCGAAGACCAGGTGCGCTCACTCCATACACTCTATGTCCCAGTGTAGATAGCTAACGAGTACATGACAGACCGCCGAACGTACGCTCCCCACCTACCAACCTGAGTGAAAGCGACGCTAACAGACACAGCTGAGGAGGCTGACGAGGACAACATGGAGGAGATTGAGACATCCAACATCATCCAGGGCAGCCGCACGCGCGGCAAGACGATCGACTTCGCCAAGGCCAATCAGGAGCTTGAGGGCGAGGACGACGAGGACGAGGACGATGACTTTGTCGATCCTGATGATGAGATGAAGGATTAAGCGGCGCAAAAGCTGCGGGTCCAGTCTTTTGGTATGTTTGCGCATTCCCTCTCGACACTGTGTGGCAAACGACCTTTGGAGGGGCAGTATGTTGACAGCATCAGGATGATATCGACGCGATCACGAGCCTTTGACGTTGGTCTCTTCGATTGAATACGGCGATATGATACGGTACAAGGAGTATTTTGGCGGCATTGGGCAGCGGGTAACTCATGTCGAGTTGACATGGAGTCTTGGCATGGCTTGTTGGAAATGCGGGGGGCTGTTGTGCGCGCGCCGAGCGCGTTACTTCTGGCGCCACGCGTTTGTAGGGTGAACTTATAGCCACAAAACACATAACGAATGGACGATCAAGCATCGAAGTACCTGGGGTTAGAGTATCTCGTTGAGGCTGCTGTCGATGCTGTACCTATCTGTGCTCCACCCACTCGAACTTTGTCCGACCTGCACTCTTTTTGTCCAAGTCGCACAAGACACTACATGCCACTACAGTTCTGACGGCTGTAGCGCACTTTGAAGAAAGGCACACAAGACACTTACCTGAGCCGCGGTAGACATCGGAATGAGCAACCCCCCCAGCACCCACTCTTCGGAACCAATTCGGAATCACCACCCCCTCATCATTGCTCTGCAACGTGGTCTCCGAGACTCTGAGCTCGCAGCTATGTACATGTGCGTGTGTGTGGATATACACATTGGCATCATATCATGCAGGGCGTCCACTAGCGTCGACGACGCATCTCTGCCAGCGCAACACTAATTGGGTACCCATTCATTCACTTCACGGCGTTGCACGTCGACGGCCTGCGAGACCGAAGCCGAAGCTTGTTCGAACGTGAGTGCAGGGGTTAGCTGGCGGTAGTGGTGGGGAGCATGCTTGGTGTGGGTAGGTAGGTAGGTAGCGTTCTGACGTGCATGGTACCCTGGTATGAACAGCATTGGGATAAGTGCTGCGATAGCGAGGGCGTCTCCGTGGATGGGCGTGGTCGGAGACGGCCGTAGGGAGGGTTGGAGTCGGACTGTGGCGGGAAATGGGAAGGGGAATCTGGTTAGTTGGGAAGTTGTGCGGAGTCTGTGGTGGTTGTCGCAGTTGCAGATAGATAGGCAGATGGTTGGCGATTTGAATTACCACCTTGCAATGCGATTGGAGGTCACGAAATTTCATGTCTAGCGAAGCATGGCTTCCATGTCAAGACTCGTAACAACCGTCTGTCGACTAAAAATGTACCGGGAGGTGGTTTCCTTGACCCTTAGTGTGGAGTAAAGAGATCACCTGATTCGCTGAGGTTAGCAGCAGATCTGGGCCATCTATTTTTCTTTACAAGACGCTTTGATTTTCTACCGGAGGCGACATAGTAAGTAGCAGTGCAGACTAGCGTTCTTCGGCGGTCCGTTCTCCCGCGGAAATCGAAGACATCACCACCTCTGTGGAGATGAGGCGTGCCACTGAGAAGGCGACAAGTTGTTCTGTCCTGCTGATCTACAGTCGCAGAGCTGGCAAAAGCTGGCTTGACTGCAAGACCACGACAACCTGCAGTGTGATGAGCATAGAGATCAACGCTCGAACAAGCCACGCGCTCATGAGCTGCAAAGGGATAATGCTCACGAGGGGAGCAGTTCCGCCTTGCCTCGAAATTGCCCTTATGCAGCATGTGAGTGCGTTGGCGAAGGCCATGTCACAGGCTGTTCCCAGAAGGTTGTCCGTTGCACCACTTTTGCGTCGTTCTTGACACAGAGAAAGCGGCAACACTATTGTAGGATCTCGAATCCCGCAGAAGAGCTCCCCCTCTCTCTGTTCACCGCTGGATGGCATGTTGGTGCGGTGCTGCTAGCTCCAATGGAGGTTTCTCGTTGCGGCACAAGCGGCATCGCCTGGAGTATCCGCCGAGCCAAGCCAGGGAGCGGCGACATCGGCGGAGTGAGCGACGTGGAAATGGGCTCGGATGCACTGGTGGAGGAAATGAATCCGCGCGTTCTCGTGACTCATCGAAACGAGTCGAGGAGACGTCCGCTACCTACTGCCGTAAGAAGAGGCTGGCATTCCGGTCTGTCCCGAGGTCGATGGAGTGGTCAAGTGCAGCTTCAGCACCACGGTGAGGATCGCCCAAGGTTCAGAGCGGGCTTTCCTGGTGGCAGACGCATTGGCTTTTGAGCGCGCTTGAAAGTTGGGGAACATGGCCGTGCTTGGACATGACGACGGTCATGATGGTGCACATGGCAGCTCGCCGGTCGGCATTCCGCTGCAACGGGCGGGATGCTGACATTTCCCAGCCAGTGACGTGCAGGCTTCGGTGCTCGCAGCGCGATGTCCGCTCTTGGTGCAAGCTTGGGCAGAGATAAGGGCAAGATGACGCTCCCGAATTACGGCGACGAAAGAGGGCCCGCCGGGCGCCGCGCCAGTAAGAGCATTGCGGATACAAAGCAGGCTGCGTGGGCTTGGTGGGACCCAGAGCGGAACGATGCATGCTGCACGAGAGGGTCATCGAGCATTGTCAAGTGCGACGTCGGCGTCTGCTATTGGATGCACGGCCAAACGACACGCTGACCGCCTGCAGCGGATAGACGTCTTCAGCCAATCTAGAGCCGCTTGAAGTAACGCGTCCGGCAGAAACCGTGGGGTAGCCTGCCAATTTTCCAAAACGCGCGACACCGCAATGTGCAATGGTTCAGCGAATATGCACACGAACATTGCTAACGGACGGCCAGGGACACGCCCGTCTGCTGGGAGGACCCTCATCGACGGGTTGCCGACCAATTGGGCGTTGTTAGTCGGCACGAGAGCGCCGACTGGCTTCAAGGTCGACTTTGGAGGGGCGAGACGAAGCGTTGATGGACATGTGCTGTTTGGAAATGTACACAAGCTCGCCAGATACGCAAACAGAATCCCAACAAGCGCAGTTCAAGTCCAGGCAGCCGAGCAAGCACACGCACGCAGGCCGGACACGCGCTCAGAGAGAGCAGACAACGCCTCCGTCGCTGCGCTTCTAGGCCTCTAATTGGACGGAGGGTGGGAGTGAAGTGCTAGCGCTTGGAGAAAAAAGACCCCACCGAGCAACCCTCCGCCCTCTATTCATAAGCTCTGCCACCCGAGTTCCCGCGACCAATTTCCCACCTACTTCCACCACTCTCTCTCTCTTCGCTCACAAGTGGCTTGCTGGAACACCGCGAGTCGACTTCAAGGCCTGTTTCCTTCAGCCTTACACAGCAAGTAGGTCCACCTGTTTCACCACACTCATCTCCCTTGCACCTGTCGCCCTCTGGCCACCCGGCATCTTTTTTCTGCTACACCCTCCGTCTGCACGAAGGCACTTAGCGAGTGCCCTACATCCCCAGCACGCGACCCCGCGCCACCTCATTCGCCAAATCTCTTATCAGTATCCCTTGTGCTGCGCGACAGCTATCAGTCGCCTCTGAGCCCGAGCAGCGTCATTTGTACCAATTCATTCTTCTCGAGCATCTGAGGCTGGTGACGTAGCCAGCGTGTTGTTTAGCCACCCTCTGCACATGTTTGACGCTTCGAGCCTCCGAATTGCGACCGCTACCCCCCTCTACACCCAATCTATGATTTGGAGCTAAGCCTTTGGCGCTTGCTTGTGAAAACCCTCGATTTCGATTTGCGGCCCACAAACAACACCAAACCTTTTCTCACTGATCTCAGAACTAACACATTCCCTCAATAGCTTCCAATTGATCCCAGGACATCAGTTCCCTTCTTGATACCCCGAGCGCCGCCACCAGACGCGGTTCGCCTCCCTATATACGCCACCTTCGATCCCAATACTTCGGCCTTTCGCCGATATAATGGGTCGAGTTTCGTTCGCCGAAGATACCAAACTGCCTGACGAGACCTATATTGAAGAAGAACCCACAAAGGTCTTCGAGTACCAAGATGGCCCGGAGAACAAGTCCTGGGCGGGTGCGCTTCCCTTGAAGCAGGGTCTCTACGACCCTTCGTTGGAGAAGGATGCTTGCGGTGTGGGTTTTGCTGCGTAAGTGATCTGGGTATCATCAACTCAAGGGCGCGAAGTCTGACATGTAGACAGTCACATCAAAGGCAAGGCCAGCCACAAGATTGTCACCGATGGTAAGAGCGCAAAAACAAAAGTCTCGGATATAAGGTGCTAATTTCTATGCAGCGCGTTCATTGCTATGCAACATGACCCATCGTGGTGCCGTGGGTTCAGACGCACGAGATGGTGACGGTGCAGGTGTTATGACCTCCATCCCCCATCGATTCTTCCTTAAAGAGTTCGAGCGCGAACAGGGCTACAAGCTACCTGCGCTTGGCCAGTACGCTACTGGTAACTTGTTCTTCAAGCCGGACCCCACAATCCTGGATGAGACCAAGACCATGTTCGAGGATGTCGCAGATCAGCTCGATCTGCGAGTACTTGGGTGGCGAGTGGTGCCCCGCGACTCTACATTGCTCGGTCCCGCTGCGCTCTCGCGAGAGCCCATTATCCTGCAGCCGTTCGTTGTCCTGAAGACCGCCTACGGAGATGCACGGCAGCCTAAGGAGGATTTCGAGAAGACTTACGATGCCGGGTACTTCGAGCGCCAGCTGTATGTCCTGCGCAAGCGTTCTACACACGTCATCGGTCTGCACAACTGGTTCTACATCTGCAGTCTTTCCAACAAGAACATTGTCTACAAGGGTCAGCTGTCGCCTGTCCAGGTTTACGAGTACTACCATGACCTGCTCAACGTCGACTACGAGGGTCATTTCGCACTGGTGCACTCTCGATTCTCCACCAACACATTCCCTTCATGGGACCGCGCACAGCCTTTGCGATGGGCAGCTCACAACGGTGAGATCAACACATTGCGAGGAAACAAGAACTGGATGCGAGCACGCGAAGGCGGCATGAAGTCCAGCCTGTTTGGCGAAGAGCTCGACCTGCTCTACCCTATCATTGAAGATGGCGGTTCCGACTCTGCAGCTTTCGACAACGTTCTCGAGCTGCTCACCATCAACGGTGTCTTGTCTCTGCCCGAAGCAGTCATGCTCATGGTTCCTGAGGCATGGCAGGGTAACCACACTATGGATCCCGCCAAGCAGGCCTTCTACGAATGGGCTGCTTGCATGATGGAGCCGTGGGACGGCCCCGCCCTCTTCACATTCTCCGACGGTCGCTACTGTGGTGCCAACCTTGATCGTAACGGTCTGCGACCTTGCCGTTACTACGTCATGGACGACGACCGCATTGTCTGCGCGTCTGAAGTCGGTACCATCTCTATTGACCCTGAGCGCGTCGTTCAGAAGGGCCGTCTGCAGCCCGGTAAGATGTTGCTTGTCGACACTGTCGCTGGACGCATTGTCGACGATGCCGAGCTCAAGAAGACAGTCTCTGAGCGCAGCAACTTCAGTGCATGGATCGAGAAGAACCTTCTCACCCTGCCCAAGATCCTCAAGAGCGTCGGCGAGAAGGGCCTTGACCTCTCGTACACACTCACAGACTCCAAGCTTCACGAAGATCCGCGCCTGCGAGCGTTCGGCTACTCGCTCGAGCAGGTGAGCTTGCTTCTTGGACCCATGGCCGCCGACTCCAAGGAGGCACTCGGATCCATGGGTAACGACGCACCTCTTGCTTGCTTGGCTACCCAGCCTCGTCTGCTCTACGAGTACTTCCGCCAGCTGTTCGCACAGGTCACCAACCCTCCCATCGACCCTATTCGTGAGGCTATTGTCATGTCTCTCGAGGCCTATGTTGGACCTCAGGGCAACCTTTTGGAGATGGACGAGTCTCAGTGCCACCGAATGCTTCTGCCTTCGCCTGTTCTGTCTATCGAGGAGTTCACAGCCATGACCAACACTCACACTCTGCACTCTGAATGGACTGTAAAGAGCATCGACATCACTTTCGCGAAGGGCGAGGGTGTCGAAGGATACATGAGCACTCTCGACCGCATCTGCGAAGAGGCTGCTGAGGGTGTTAAGAACGGTGACAGCATCATCGTCTTGACCGACCGTGCGACTTCCAAGGACCGTGTTCCCGTCTCTGCGTGCTTGGCCACTGGTATGGTCCACCACCACCTCGTCCGCAACAAGTGGCGTTCCAACGTTGCTCTTGTTATCGAGACTGGTGAGGCTCGTGAGGTCCACCACATGTGTGTTCTTGTCGGATACGGTGCTGACGCCATCTGCCCTTACCTTGCCATTGAATGTATCTTGAAGATGCACCGTGAGGGCGTAATCCGAAAGAAGCTCTCCCCTGAGCAGCTTATCGACAACTACAAGCACTCTTGCGACGGTGGTATCTTGAAGGTCATGTCCAAGATGGGTATCTCCACCCTTCAGTCTTACAAGGGAGCCCAGATCTTCGAGGCTCTTGGCCTTGATGACTCCGTTGTCGACCGCTGCTTTACTGGAACTGCCTCTCGTATCAAGGGTATGACGTTTGACCTCATTGCCCAGGATGCTTTGGCGCTTCACGAGAACGGTTACCCATCTCGCCCTATCGTCTCGGTTCCAGGTCTTGCTGAGACTGGTGAGTACCACTGGCGTGATGGTGGTGAGCCCCACATCAACGACCCCACCGCTATGGCGAACATCCAGGACGCAGTCAGGACTAAGAACGACAAGTCGTACGAGGCTTACTCTCTCGCCGAGTACGAGCGCATTAAGGACTGCACACTTCGTGGACTCCTTGACTTCAACTTCGACGACCGCACACCTATCCCCGTCGACCAGGTGGAGCCATGGACAGACATCGTTCGTCGTTTTGTTACTGGTGCCATGTCCTACGGTTCCATCTCCATGGAGTCTCATTCTACCCTTGCCGTTGCCATGAACCGTCTTGGTGGAAAGTCCAACACTGGTGAGGGTGGTGAAGACCCCGAGCGCAGCTTGCGCATGGAGAATGGAGACACTATGCGTTCCGCCATCAAGCAGATCGCTTCCGGACGTTTCGGTGTCACATCCAACTACCTCGCAGATGCCGACGAGCTGCAGATCAAGATGGCCCAGGGTGCTAAGCCCGGTGAGGGTGGTGAGCTTCCTGGACACAAGGTGTCTAGTTCCATTGCTAAGACTCGTCACTCCACCCCTGGTGTCGGTCTCATCTCTCCTCCTCCGCATCACGACATCTACTCCATCGAGGATCTTAAGCAGTTGATCTACGACCTGAAGTGCTCCAACCCCCGCGCCCGTATCTCCGTCAAGCTTGTCTCTGAGACTGGTGTTGGTATCGTCGCCTCTGGTGTTGCTAAGGCCAAGGCCGACCACATCTTGATCTCTGGCCACGATGGTGGTACTGGTGCCTCTCGATGGACTGGTATCAAGTACGCCGGTCTTCCTTGGGAGTTAGGTCTTGCCGAGACTCATCAAACCCTTGTCCTGAACGACCTTCGTGGTCGTGTCGTTGTGCAGACTGACGGTCAACTCCGTACCGGACGCGACGTCGCCATCGCCTGTCTGCTTGGTGCCGAAGAATGGGGTTTCGCGACAACTCCCCTGATTGCCATGGGCTGCGTCTTCATGAGGCGTTGTCACTTAAACACCTGTCCTGTCGGTATCGCTACACAGGATCCTGAGCTCAGGAAAAAGTTTACTGGTACACCCGAGCACGTCATCAACTTCTTCTACTACATTGCCAACGAGCTCCGTGCCATCATGGCCAAGCTTGGCTTCAGGACTATCAATGACATGGTCGGCCACTGCGAGTTTCTCCGCATTCGCGATGACCTTCGCACGGCCAAGACTGAGAATATCGACTTGTCCTTGATCTTGACCCCTGCGCACACCCTCCGCCCTGGTGTTGCCACCTTCAATGTACGCAAGCAGGACCATCGTCTTCACGTACGTCTTGACAACAAGCTCATTGCTGAGTCTGAGCTTGCTCTTGAGAAGGGTCTGCCTGCCCGCATTGAGTGCGACGTTGTCAACACTGACCGTGCTCTTGGTGCCACGCTCTCCTACCAGGTCAGCAGGCGCTACGGCGAGGCTGGTCTTCCCCAGGATACCATTCACGTTAACATCCGTGGTTCCGCCGGTCAGTCTTTCGGTGCATACCTTGCCCCTGGTATCACTCTCGAGCTCGAGGGTGACGCCAACGATTATGTCGGCAAGGGTCTCTCAGGTGGTCGCCTGATCGTCTACCCGCCACGCACTGCAGTCTACCGTGCTGAGGAGAACGTCTTGATTGGTAACGTCTGCTTGTACGGTGCCACACAGGGTACCTGCTTCTTCCGCGGTATCGCTGCCGAGCGTTTCTGTGTCCGCAACTCTGGTGCCACGGCCGTCGTTGAGGGCGTCGGCGATCATGCTTGCGAGTACATGACAGGTGGTCGCGTTCTCGTCCTAGGCTCTACTGGTCGCAATTTCGCTGCCGGTATGTCTGGAGGTATCGCCTACGTTCTTGATATCCACCAGGACTTCGAGCAGAAAGTCAACCAGGAGATGGTTGAGCTCTCGCCCATCGAGGAGCCCGAGGAGATTGCGTTCGTTCGTGGTCTCATCGAGGACCACCACCACTACACTGGCTCCGAACTTGCTGCCCGTATCTTGCTCGACTTCACCCGTGCTCTGCCTCGCTTCGTCAAGGTCATGCCTGTTGACTACAAGCGCGTATTGCTCGAGGAGAAGGTCAAGGCCGCTGAGAAGAAGCGATCGGAATACCCTCTCCCTCTTCTCGCCGGCAACCCAGTCCGCACTGCGCACGAAGACTCTCGCAAGAACGAGCACGAACACGAGGCTAAGGAGAAGAAGAAGGCTGACCTTCTCGACATTGAGGAGAGTATCACCGATGCCAAGGCTGAGAAGAAGAAGGCTCTTGTCCTCGACAAGACTCGCGGCTTCATGAAGTACCAGCGCCGCTCTGAAAAGTACCGCAACCCCAAGACCCGTACTCGTGACTGGGCCGAGCTTTCGCAGCGCCTAAACGAGGACGAGCTGAAGTACCAAACCGCCCGCTGCATGGACTGTGGTGTACCCTTCTGTCAGTCCGACACCGGTTGCCCGATCTCCAACATCATCCCGAAATGGAACGAGCTTGTTTTCCAAGGACAATGGCGTGACGCCCTCAGCAGGCTTCTAATGACCAACAATTTTCCTGAGTTCACGGGTCGTGTTTGCCCGGCTCCTTGCGAAGGTGCTTGTGTTCTTGGTATCAACGAGGACCCCGTTGGTATCAAGTCCATCGAATGCGCCATCATCGACCGTGGATTTGAGATGGGCTGGATGGTGCCTTCGCCGCCCCAGATCCGATCTGGCAAGACTGTTGCCATCATCGGCTCTGGTCCTGCTGGTCTTGCCTGCGCTGATCAGCTCAACAAGGCTGGCCACACCGTCACTGTGTATGAGCGTGCCGACCGTTGTGGTGGTCTCCTCATGTACGGTATCCCCAACATGAAGCTGGACAAGAAGGTTGTCCAGCGCCGTGTCGATTTCCTCGCTGCCGAGGGTGTAGTCTTCAAGACTGGTGTTACTGTTGGCGAAGACGGCTCGGAATCTCTTGACTCCCTCCGTGAACAGTACGATGCCGTTGTCTTCGCTACTGGTGCTACCGTGGCCCGTGACCTGCCCATCCCCAACCGCAACCTGGAGGGCATTCACTATGCCATGCAGTTCCTGCACAAGAACACCAAGTCGCTCCTCGACTCTGAGCTTGCCGACGACGCTTACATCTCTGCCAAGGACAAGCACGTTGTCGTCATTGGAGGTGGTGACACTGGTAACGACTGCATCGGTACCTCTGTTCGCCACGGTGCCAAGTCTGTTGTCAACTTCGAGCTGTTGCCCCAACCTCCAGCTGAGCGTGCCCGTGACAACCCATGGCCACAGTGGCCTCGTATCTTCAGGACCGACTATGGTCACAACGAGGTCAAGACTCACATGGGCAAGGACCCTCGTGAATACTGTGTCATGTCCAAGGAGTTTGTTGATGACGGAGCTGGCAATGTCAAGGGTATCAACACTGTCCGTGTCGAGTGGACCAAGTCTGCCTCAGGCGGCTGGGACATGAAGCACGTTGAAGGCAGCGAGCAGTTTTTCCCTGCTGACATCGTCTTGCTCTCCATGGGTTTCCTGGGCCCAGAGCAGCGTGTCATGAACGAGGTTGTTGAGCTTGACGGCCGCAAGAACATCAAGACACCTCCTGGCCACTACAACACCAACCTCCCCGGCGTCTTCGCCGCTGGTGATTGCCGTCGCGGTCAGTCCCTCATCGTCTGGGGTATCAACGAGGGTCGCCAGTGCGCTCGCGATGTGGATACCTTCCTCACTGGATACGGCACTCAACTCCCCGTCACCGGTGGTATCGTCAAGCACACTCCTCTTATGAACACCCGCAAGCAGGAGATTCCTGTCGCCGCTTAGATTTGAAGAGATAGACCGGAGTTAACAAGACGAATGTTTACGAGCGATGTCATGATAAAAGATTGGACTACAGGCATGATTTGACGACATTCGGAGTTTGCTTTTATTGCGTTGTCTTTCGTTACCTGCAAGATACCTTTTCTGATGGAGTCATCTGGCGGCATTTGCAGTGTACAATCGATTTGCTTCTTGCCATATATTACCAATTTCTGTACATAGAATTGAAGACGTATATTACGAAGGCTGTTCACATGTGAAATTGTTATGATTTTCGTGTTGATTAATTCTCATGTTGCAGAAGACGTGGAAAACAGCAGCTGCAGGTGCCAATTCTGAACGCTAACACTGAAGGTTGGAGGTCTTCCGTGAATCTGATATAGTTATCTGATATAGGCAAAACACGTTGTAGTCCTTTACTAGCCTATTAACTGCTAAGGCTTCTGTTAATTTGCTGTGAATAACTCCCGAAAGATAGAAGTTGCGCACATGTTCTGAGACAGCACGCGTTGTGCCTGCCTGCCAAGATCACGGACCCCATGACGTCAACGCGCTCCTCTCTCTCCTCTACCGTTGCCTGCGACATGTGAACCATATCATCGGTAACAACATCAACTGCATTCGAAATGCTTTGGTAGTGATTCGTAATTTAAGATGCTACCACGTCCAGGCTGGCAGCATGCAGGTCCAAGGCCATTGCAGGGCCTGACCAGGTACCTGAGGATCCTCTGCGGCAATTGCAGATCATCGCGTAATGCTAACAATCCATCAGAACATCTGGTCTTACACCATTCCCTGTAACTCCATCTCTTTACAGATTGAGACAGTTACCATGGAAAAGCTCGACAAGGTATGCTTCGCTTCAAGCTGGCGAAGACAAGACGGGACACATCAGTGCAGGGCCCAACGAAGGAATCCTCTTCTTCAACAATGTATTCCCTATATCGATCCGGAGATTCTTAGGATTACCAGCACCGCGACTTCTGGACCGCCTGGTCGCTCCGGCCATGTCAGGAACCGGTCCACAGCAGGTTATCGAAAGGGCCAAGGCAAAGAAAGGTCTGCAGATTACTGCAACTGAGGTTCTTCCACGCATGCGAGAAGGAGGCGCATTTGTCAAGTTCACCCACGATGGAACAGCATCCACATCTGAGATCGAGAAGGTGCTTCAACAGTATCTAAGAGATGAGCCCGTCAAACCGTGGTGGGCACCATTCCGGCGGATGCGCACCAAAATCGTCAAGGGTCGTCCCTGGGTTGAAGACATGATGCGTATGCCAGCACCACGGCTCAGAGTGGAGTTCATCTCTGGAGAGCCTGGAGGCAACCCCGCTGATGCTGTTGAGTTGTCACAGGAAGAGTTGTTCCAATTCTTCCGGCCCTACGGAAAGCTGTCAGACATCGTCATGCAACCTCCAGACTCGAAGATACTGCCCAAATTTGCACATATCGATTTTTCGACCATGGGTAAAGCTATCATGGCCAAGAACTGCATGCATGGCTATCTAGTCTCGCAAGCGGAAGGTGGTGGGGCGAAGGGAACGATCTTGCGCTTGAAGTACGAGCAAAAGATCAAGCCAAGATGGGTCAGAGACTGGCTCTTCAGTCATCCAAGAATTGTCATCCCCATCCTTGCAGCGATAATAGCTGGTATCACTGTTGCAATTTTCGATCCTATCAGAACCTTCTTCGTCAAGGCACACATCACAAGAGTACTGCATCTCGAGGATAACAGGCTTTACAAGTGGCTCAAAGGATATGCCGAAGACCTCATTCGTGGCAAAAAAGACGACGACGAAGCTGGCATGGACGCTATTTGGGACGATCGCAAGGGCAATATCGAGCAGGTTCAGACATGGCTCATGGAGACAGCTGATACTTTCATTATTGTACAGGGGCCTCGGGGATCCGGCAAGAGGGAACTAGTCGTTGATCAAGCTTTGGTTGATAAAAAGCTCAAGCTCATCATCGACTGTAAGCCCATTCAGGAAGCCCGGGGCGACAGCGCCACTATCAGCGCTGCTGCCAACTCCGTTGGATACAAGCCTGTGTTCTCCTGGATGAATAGCATTAGCGGCATGATCGATATGGCTGCTCAAGGCGCAACTGGTGTCAAGACTGGCTTCTCAGAGACCCTCGATTCTCAGCTCAGCAAAATCTGGAACACTAGCACCACCGCGCTCAAGCAAATTGCACTCGACACCCGACACAAGACTGACAAGGACGCAAACTTGGGTGATGACGAGTGGCTTGAAGCACATCCGGAACGCCGACCCATCGTGGTCATTGACAACTTCCTGCACAAGAGCAACGAAGGCGGTATTGTCTACGACAAGATTGCTGAGTGGTAAGTCGTCTTATGATCATGCTCCATCGACACACTGCTGACTATGGATAGGGCCGCTCGTTTGACAACTGCAAACATTGCGCATGTAATCTTCTTGACCAACGACGTCTCCTTCAGCAAGTCTCTTTCGAAAGCCCTTCCCGACCGTGTTTTCCGCCAAATATCTCTCTCCGACTGCTCGCCAGAAGTCGCGAAACGCTACGTCATAACTCACCTTGACGCTGACGTTCAAGACGATCCTGTGCCTCACGGCAAAGAGCCCAAGCCAGTTCCTTCGCAATCACGTACAGATCTTGACGAATTGGACACCTGTATTGAGCTGCTTGGTGGTCGACTTACAGATCTTGAGTTCCTCGCACGAAGGATCAAGACAGGCGAGACACCCCAGAAGGCCGTCCACGAGATGATCGACCAGTCTGCTTCTGAGATACTCAAGATGTATATCTTTGGCGCGGAAGATGAGGGCGGCAATAGGCACTGGAGCGCTGAGCAAGCATGGATGCTTATCAAAGAGCTGGCGCAGAAAGAGAGCTTGCGTTACAACGAGGTGCTACTTGACGACATCCTAAAGACAGGTGGCGAGACTGTCCTGCGTGCTCTTGAGCAAGCCGAGCTAATCTCTATCATCTCTGGACCCAACGGACGGCCATCGACGATCAAGCCTGGAAAACCTGTATATCACCCTGCCTTCAAGCGCCTTACAGAAGACAAGGTGCTCAAGAGTCGCCTTGATCTTGCCATTCTCACGCATTTGACCAAGATTGAAAGCGCGACGATCGACAAGTGCGAGAACGAGTTATTGTTGCTCAGCAAGCTCAAGAGTCAGCCAGCACAGATGGCAGGCAGGGCAAACTACCTCCTGAACAAGATGATGGTGAGCCAGGACAAGGTGGAGAAGTACGAAACAGATATGAAGGGCTTGAAGAAGGTTCTTGGTCAGGAGTATTAATCGTTCAACTTGTATAAGATACCAGTCTCCTATCCATTCAATCATATAGCACGTTCCAGAATTTGACATCTGTTTTTTCCCTTTTTAGCTTGCTTCTGCTTGTGCTGGCTACTGACCCGCTGCCTCGACATTGATAAACCCTCGCTTTCACTGTCCCATCTCTTGCTGTTCGCATACTGGTGTTTAAGCAATACACAACATGATTCGCGTCTCTTGTTCTCGCCGTGCACGATACTACCTCTAGCCCAGGAACAGTTTCTCCGTCCCACGTCATTGGCGCTAAAATAGCTGGCTTCGACTACCGCGGTCCGAAGTCCGTGCATCCATCGAGCCGAGCTGCGGACACGCGAACTCCAAGCTGTCCAACCTCATCGACTTTTCCCGCGACTGCCATTGCGCACCACCCCGACGTCCATCACTCTTGCCTCAACCCCATCCCTAGCGTCTCCTCGCGCTCCGTTCACCTTTCGACACAATGGCCCCCCTCACAGATTCGGCGGTCTCTGACCTCCAGAGCACCGTCTCCAGGCTCGAGAAGCGCATCGCAGAGCTCGAGACCAGGCTGCAGGGCCAGGTTGGCATCGCGGATCAGTCGCAGGAGAGCGTCAGGATGATCCTCATGGGGCCGCCCGGTGCTGGTACGTCCCAGACCGTTGCACGTGGGGACTGGGAATTTTGTTAACGCATGCGTACAGGCAAGGGCACACAAGCGCCGCGCATCAAGGACAAGTTCTGCGCATGCCACCTCGTACGTGGAGAAATTCCGCAGCTCCAAGAAGGAGTCAGTTGTGAGACAAAATCACTGACAAAGGCAGGCCACCGGAGATATGCTCCGCGCACAGGTTGCTGCGAAGACAGCGCTCGGTCGCGAGGCCAAGAAGATCATGGACGCTGGAGGTCTCGTCAGTGACGAGATCATGATCAACATGATCAAGACTGAGCTTGAGACCAACCAGGAGTGCAAGAACGGGTACGTTGGGCCTTGAATCCCCCCGCTGGCCGGACATACTGGAGAAGCGTTGCTAACCTACATTGTTTCTCAGCTTCATTCTGGACGGTTTCCCACGAACAGTCACCCAGGCCGAGAAGCTCGATGGCATGCTCACAGCCACCCAGAAGCCCCTGCAGCACGCTGTTGAGCTGCAAATCGACGACTCGTTGCTCGTCTCGCGTATCACTGGCCGTCTTGTCCACCCCGCGTCTGGTCGCTCATACCACAAGATCTTCAACCCTCCCAAGTCTGAAATGACCGACGACATCACTGGCGAGCCCCTCATCCAGCGCTCCGACGACAACGCCGAGACACTCAAGAAGCGTCTTGCGACATATCACGCACAGACCGCACCCGTTGTCAACTACTACCAGAAGACGGGCATCTGGAAGCCCATCGATGCCAGCCAAGAGCCCGGTCAGGTCTGGAAGAGCTTGCTCAAGGTCTTTGATGGCAAGGCTCGCGTTGCTGGACAGACCGGCAGCTTGCTGAACAAGATTGGCCTCAAGAATTAGATTGCATGAAAGCAGTCTGGGAGGCAACAAGCGGGACGAACGGCTGTGAGCAGTGCAAGTGTATTCAAGGATGCATGCCGGTCATGTCTAGAGCAGCGGAAAAGTCGATCTCCATACGCTTTAGCATGGTGGATGCACGTAGTGGAACGGGACTCCAACGGTCTCTGTACTTGTAAAGACGATTCTGTTGGATCTACTCGCGGGTGCATTGGGACGGAAGTTGTGTTTCAATAGTGTATGTTCATATTGCTCTTCTGCGGTCTAGCTCTGAGATACCTTGAGACTAGAATGCTAGGAGTTCTGGAAATATATATGTACCCCAACCATTATCTTATGCACTGTGAAGCTACCTGGACACGGCACTCAGATACAGCAACGAACGTTGTCCCAGATTTGATCGACGTTGGAGCCCAACGGCGTAGCCGCTCACGCGTGCCAATGTGTATTGTAGCTTGGTTCGGCTTTTAGCCACTTATCCTCCGACGACCACCCCAGCATCTTCCCAAAAATCGTCGCCGCGCTGACAAGTGTCCTCCACAGTTTCCACAATTGCACTCCACACTTGTTTACACCCAACTCCAACCTCCGACCCGACGTGTCAACGCCAACGGCCTCGACGTAGAGCCAGAACTTCACAGCAAGCCCACGGCGCATCGCAGCGCATAACAACCAAAACCAAACCACACAGCAGCGCACAGCAAGCCCACAATGTCCAGTCGTTTCGGCCGCGATGCAGCCCGCGACGACCTCTTCAGCAGCTACAACCGCTCAGCCTCGCCCTCGAAATCCAAGAACAAGAGTCGCGCATCGCCATACAATAGCACAGGGGGCTACGGCCTACCGTCCTCATCCGACGGACCAGGCTTCTCTGCGTATCCCAGCGCGAATGCGAACACGAGCTTGTACGGCGGCAGCGGCTATGGCGCTGGGGGAGGGTACGGCGTAGGTGGCAGCGGGAGAGACGGCGGTGCGCGAGATGGAGGATTAGGGGGCTACAGGAGCACGACACCGAACTCGAAGGGCCAGTATGCGAGTGCAACGCTGGACGAATTGGAGAGCCAGAACGAGGAGCACACTGGTGTGTTGATTGGGAAGGTGAAGATGCTGAAGGATGTATGTTTCGACCTTCCCTGCCACGACTGGCTACGCTTGTGGTATTGGAGCTGCTGCTAATCCTCTGGTGTAGTTGACGCATCTCATCGGCGACGAAATCCGCGACTCGACGACGCTCGCTGAGAAAATGAATGATCAGTTTGAGAACAGCAGGAACAAGATCAAGGGCACAATGAACAGGATGTTGAGCATGGCGAAGAAGACCGGTGTGGGCTGGAAAGCGTGGGTTGCGTTCTTCGCCGCGCTGATACTGCTGTTCTGGTGGGTATGGCTCGGGTGATTGAAATTTGGCCTGAGATGGGAGGAGAACCACTTCATGTACATGTAAACTCGCATTTGGCGCGGCGTTTGGGCATTTCTTCCGCACGTAGCTCGACTAGACGAACGACGAGGCAGGATGACGCAGGACAACGAGGTAACGCGGGACTTCTATCAAAGCGGTACGCGACTCCACAAACTGCGTACGTTCACCGGGTACACAACCCTCCTTTTTAATTCCCACATACCAAACCCCCTACCCCCCTCACCATTCAACCAACCTTCACCCACTGGAAACACCGGATCCACACCCTCTCTCGCCCACCATTTCTGCACGACATCAACCTGCGTTCCTGGCGAATCCACCGACGAACCTCCAGCATCACGAACACGACCTATTTCCTTACCAGCCGCCGCGTCACAAGACATCGACCCGCCTTGCCCAGCTCGACGACGACAGTGGGAAACATAAAGAGCATGCACACGCTCAGCGCCACAAGGCTGGCAAGTAGGGGTATAGACTTGTTGGCGGTGGGGGTATGGATGTTTCTCAGGTAGAGGAGATGTGGGGTTCGAGGTGCGATGGGGGATTACATTGTGGGTTTTGGGTGGGAGGGAGGGAGGTTGGATTGGGGTGTGTGCTTTTTGTTAAATACGGTAGAGTGAGAATGCGGGTCTAGTGGACTTTGAAGTTCACTGTTGTGCGAATGTTTGCTTTGGATTTGCTCTGCTGTTTTGGTGTTGCGCTGATAATATGGACTGGGGTGGTGGTAGGGTGTGTTCGTTTTGGTTTACGCAGGTACGGACTATAGTTGTATGGTTTGAGAGGGTTGGGAAATGTCTGCTTTGTTGGTCGCGGTGTTTTTCTTCTGTTTCTAGCTTGAGGCTGCTCGGTGTGGAAGGTGGGTTGCTTTTCACTAGAGATGAGCAAACAATCTTCGTTTGCTCTGTTTCACCCGAAGATTGCCCTCGCTTGTTCTAGTACCTTGTATATATAAGAATGCCATCCCTGAGCCGTTTGCTTTTAGGCTCTTCAACCACTAGTGCTGTCGGAAAAAGTTGATAAAACCACTTCTCTGCTAGCGGCTCATCGACATGGCTTTCGGATGGCTGATGCCCACTTATCGGAAGCCCTTATGGATAGAGACCGTCGTACATGACGGACTTTGTCAATCTCAAGCACACGTCGACTGGCTCATCGGTAACAGTGATATGCTCACACAGTGGCAGCACCATCTTCACCGTCAGCCTGCTTCCATCTTCTTCATCGTCATCAGTATGAGCGTCCTTTGGATCTTTGTTTCGTACCTTTCCTCATGGAAGCATCAGCGTGTCGTCCAGACACCGGCACCGCAAGGACCCTCTGCCCTTACCTCTCCTCCACCGTCATCGTCGCCGCCTCAAGCCAGCAACAAGAACGTCACGCCGCCAAACGAGAGTCCAGTCCGCCCTGTTATGATTGCAACAGCTCCTCGTCTTGCAGGCACTAGCTCAAACGTCCCCTCTCTCCAAAGTGATCACCATCTCGCTAAACGCACTGGTCTCGTCTCGACTCCAGGATACCAGACACCGCTCGTTACCAACCCTGGAAAGCTCAACTTCTCGGGACTTTCAAAGGCTGCGCCAGTCAGCTACGACACGCTTCAGCGCAACGGCATCCTCAATCAGGATGGAACACCGACAAAGAAGTACAGTCATGGCTTAGGTAAAGGCCAAAAGATCTCACTGGATGACGAAGAGGCGGTGTATCCCTACGACAGTCCAACAAGGACTTGGGGACGCCCGAAACAGTCTCCTCAAATTATGAAGGAAGTTCAACGGCAGGCGGAAGGTGTGAAGGCGCTGTGGGTTGACGACCCGGATGATGGACGGGTGCAGCATTTCTCGCCTGTGAAGGGGGAGTCGAAGACTTCCTAGGTTTTTCTTGACCCTGTAGGTCACAAAGTGGGGAGTGGCTGTAGGTTCAGTTGCTGACGCTTATCATGCCCGATGTAGTCTCTATCACAAACACGTGTAATATTTGGAAAGGGAGTTAGGTTGAAAAGAGAACGTGTTGGTGTACGTTGACAGGAAGGCGCGATTGTACCAACATATGAGAGAGCTGCCTGAAACGAATTAGCTACGGCACAAGTAGGTGCGGAGGAAGAGAAAAAAATGTATTCGTATCAAGATGCACTATCCACTTGCTCCTGCGTCTTTTCAAGTCGATTTCGTTGGAAGGTCAACCAAGTCTCGCCGTGTGTCACTGGTGTGTGAGCGACACCGTAACACGCTACGCGCCTGCCTAACTCACCGTGAGAGTAAACAATCCGACCTCAGTCACCAGACCCAAGCTTTCCTGCTCATCTTAGCACCCACCAGCACTGACGCAAGAGCACTTTTTCTCCTCGGAATACGTTCACCCTCACTTCAAACCTCAACCGTTTCTCAGCAAGATGATGGACGCTACCAACTCTCCCACCACACCTTCTGCTGAGGTAGCAGCCGTGGAAAAAACAGCATCTGGCCATTCATCCTCAGCCATGGACACTCAGATCACTACTGGCTTGTCCACTGCAACCGCTGTCGAAGGGGAAACTGCCACGCCGCCGCCTCGCCTCCTCGACAGCGACCCCAGCAAGTTTCGGTCACTCAAGCAGGTGATCGTCATCGGCCGACCTGGAAGCGGTACTGATGGTGAGATCCATATACGTTGAAAGCTTCATGCATCACTGATTCCGTGCACAGGCATCAGCGCTGCGCTCAAGAAACTCGGCTTCAAAGTCTACGACTTCCAGGCAGCAAGCAGTCGGTACGAACGTGACTTTCCGCTGTGGGCGGAAGCTGCTCTTCTACGCAAAGAAGGCAGACCGTACAACCAGTCTGACTACGACAAGCTGATTGGCGACTACAACGCCCTCGTCGGCGCGCCTACCTCATTCTTCGAGAGCGAGTTCGTCAAATTGTACCCCAACGTCAAAGTCATTATGATGACACACCAACCTGACCCTGCTATTGTTGCTGGTATTTTTGGGAAGGTCACGTCTCGTTTCTGGCGCCGTGTCGATCCTGCCTATCATGGGAACATGTTTCGGTTCCTTACGCTCAGCGACGATGCAGAGCTCAACCACTGTGTTGGAGTCGACCAGCGGTTCGTTCGCGAGGTTGTCCGAGAGAAAGATCTTCTCGAGATTCACAGCTTGGTTGCATGGATACCGCTGTGCAAGTTCCTCGGTGTCTCAGTCCCGGACGGGCCCGCACCGGAGCTTCACGACAACGAGACCAAGACAGAACTTGCTGCTCGTCCACAGCGCGCCCTCTCAGAGACGGGGAATAGAGTCTGTCGCAGTATCGTTAAGGTGCTGTCATACATCTCCACCATGGCCCTGGTCACTACAATCGCTGTACTGACAGTAGTTATCGGAGCTTTTGTACTCCTCAAACTATCGTTCATTGTCATGAGGCTCTTCAACTTCCTAGTCATACGGTCGCAGGTCCGCGACGTAATGCGCTTCCTGGCCGTAGGAGTGGCATTGCTTACTCTTGCCTGTGGCTTCGTTGCAGGATACACTCTAGGTTCTAGTCGTCATTCGAAAGTCGTCGAGATCAGCTCGCCAACACCCGAAAACCAGCGCAAGTTCAGGAACGGCCGTAGGAAGAGCAAACAAGACCGCAGCAGGCAGTCTGACAACGACGAGAACACGCGCCCTGAGCGCCCGGTGCTGCCTTCGTGGAGCGGCGTGCAGGACGACATCCGCAAAGACGATGCGGCAATGTACAAAGAAGGCAAGACGACCTTCGAAGAGTGGAAGAACGGCAAACATGTGACATTCCATGTCACACACAAGCGGACTGAGGGTGGCCAGCAGTTCTTCAGTGGCCCTCGCAAGGTTCTGTCGGTGACAGAAGAGACGATTGAGTAGGATGTCCGGCGGTGGAATCCCGAATGAGGAGTGATTTCATACATTGCAGCTCTTTTCTATATGCTACAACTGTAGCCAAGCGCAAACAGAACGATGCGCGGGACCAGCTTTTGAAGAAGAGAAGCAACATGTACAATACAATCTTACGCAAAATGAACGCCGGCCCATGCAATGTATCTAAATGGGTATACACAGATCTTACAGCGTTCAAACAGTACCACCAATCTCCTTCCTGACCCAGTTTTCAAGGCCACCAAGAGCGATAATCTCCTGCACGTTGGGAGGAAGCTCACCAACCTTGACGTTCCACTTGGCTCCGTTGGGGCCTTCCTGTACGTTGACAGTGCTCCTGCGAACATCCCACTCGAGAGTCCAGCCAGTCCTACGAGTAAGCTGCTTGGCCTTAGCGGGCTGGGCGGTAGCAGCAGGGGGCGGCGAGTCAAGCGACTGGCTGTTCTGGTTCGGCTCCTTGATAGCCTGCTGGCTCGTCTCGACGTTCTTGGACGAGAAGACCTCCCGCAGCCTGTTGGCCAGCTTGGGCACCTCGACCCCCATCAGCGCGTTGTTGATGCTGTTCCTGCTGAAGATGTTGCCGAAGCTACCAGCCACTACCAGCGGGATGCCCTTGGCCAGGATCGCGGTCGCGGCCTGCTCACGACTGCTACCGCAACCAAAGTTGAAGCCGGAGACGAGGATGTCGCCAGCCTTTGCGTTTTGACTAAAGCTAGGGTCGTAGTTCTCCATGCAGACTTCGGCCATCTTCTCGCGGGTCACGTCGTCCTGGTATGTGTATTTGCCTGGGTAGATGCCGTCGGTGTTGATGTTGTCTGCGTCGCAGAAGACAATCTCGCCAGCGATCTTCTCGGGGAAGCCGGGGAGAATCTCTGTCAGGGTCTCGGCTTCTGGCGAAGTTGCTGCGGGCTCGCTGGCAGTCTGGGCCTCGGTTTCATCGCCAAAAGTGCCAATGGCTGATTCCGCGTCTTTGATTGCTTTCTCGATCATGTCCTCGATGGTCATCATGCGCTCTTCCTCAGGGATACCGTCGCCTTCGCCGCGGCGGACACCCGCGTAGTCTTCCGGTGCCTCGTACCATCCGGGACCGGAGATCTTGCCGGAAAGTGCACTTGCAGCGACGACCTCGGGGCTGGCAAGGTATGCCTTGGCGTCCGGAGAACCCATACGACCCTTGAAGTTGCGGTTGCTGGCGCTGATGCCAACCTCGCCGGGCTCGAGCAGACCTGTACCCAGGCCAATACACGGACCACATCCGGAGGGCAGTGGCTGGGCGCCTGCTTCGAGAAGGGTCTGCCAGTCACCGGACTCTTCAGCAGCCTTCTGCTCCGGAATAGATGCGGCGGCGATGTAGAAGTTGACGTGGTCAGGGATCTTGGGGACCTTGTCGCCGTTGGCGGCCGCGGCTTCCTTGAAGACCTTGGCCGCGGCGGCGAGATCAGATGCGCGGGAGTTTGTGCATGAGACGAGGTAGGCTTTGTTGACTTTGATGTCCTGGCTCTGAAGCTCGATGAGAGGCGTGGCGACCTTGACCGAGTTGGGTCCAGCGACGTAGGGTGACAGGGTGGACAAGTCGAGGAAGAGCTCCTTGGCGTAAACAGCCCCCTTGTCGGCAGCCAAAGCCGGCTTCCAGATGTGGCCAAGCTGTTGTCCAACGATACCGGTAGCTGTGAAGAGCTCGTCGATACGCTCATGGACGAACTGCTCCTGGTGGTGGTCCTTGGCCTCGCCCTCGCCCATGGCCGCCAATGTAGCCCTAGCGCGAAGCCAGCCGTGCAGAACCGAGTCGATGGGGAAAAGCCCGGTAAGGGCGCCCCATTCCGTTGTCATGTTCGCGATGGTGAGGCGGTCGTCGACGGGGATTGTGCGCAGCGTGTCGTCAGTTCCGGTGAACTCGATGGCGTGGTTGAGGACTTCGTCCTTGTTGAAGAGACCAGCCAGGGCAACAATGACATCCTTTCCAGTAACACCCTTGGGCATGGTGCCGCTCAAGGTGACCTTGGCCACAGGCGGGACCTGCCACCACGTCTTTCCAGTGGCCCAGATACTAGCGGCATCTGTACGCACCACGGGCGTACCGAGACATCCGATGCCACCGTACATGTTCGAGTGACTGTCCGAGGCCACGGCAAGCGTTCCCGGCCAGGCGTAACCCTCCTCGACCATGATCTGGTGGCCGATACCACGCCCAGCGCCGTAGAAGACGACATCGTTGTTGCCGGCAAACTCCTCGATCTGACTGTACTTCTTCAGGTTCTTCTCTGTCTTGTTCTGGACGTCGTGGTCGAGGGTCATGACAATCTGCTTGGGGTCGTTGATCTTGGTGGCACCAATGGACATGAACTTGAGCGCAACAGGCCACGAGTTGTCGTGGGTCATGCACTTGGCAGGCTGGAGGGTTACGTAGTCGCCTGACCGAATGACCTTGCCCTGTGCGACGCCGACTGCATGGCGCTGGACAATCTTCTCGGTGAGGGTCTGCGGTGTCTTGGGGGTCTCCTGGATGGTGCCGAGGAAGTTGGCTGCCGGGCCCTCCCTCAGGGAATGGAAGACATCCGGCGTGTCATGACGGGCGGCTGTCGTGCTGAAAGCGCGTGGGGCGAAGTTGAGACGGGACGACTGCCTCGCGACGCGGGAAAGGCGAAGGCTCGAGGGCAGCTACAAAGACGTTAGCATGCATCACGGTCAGTGGAGTGGCAACAAGACGTACGACTGCCACACGGCGACCCAAGAGTCGCGCAGCTCGCAGTGACATGGCCATTGCTTCCGGATTGACAACTCGGTGGAATCGGTGTTGATTCGTGATACGCATCTTCCCCAGATATTTTTCGGCCGCCAAGCCAACTTACTCAACTCCCCGACCGCGCCGACACCGGCAACCAAGGTCATCAGGGTCGCTCGCGTTGTGATTGGGCGCTTGTACAGACGGTCAACCACTACTCTCCAATCCATCAGAGGCAGCATGCGGGCAGCAGTCAAAGACGGCTGAATGTGCTCGTGGACACGTTGCCCCTGCAGTCCTGATGGAGCGGAATGCTGGTTTGGGGGCTTGCAGCACCGTGACCGGCACGACTCACTCACGACGAGTGAGTGGAATTGGAGTCATTGGTATGACGCGAAAGCTCGAGAATTTCTACTCCGCAAACATAGCCTCCGGTCAATTGACATTTTGTTTTCCTGACAGCTAACCTCTCCACCCTCTCCTTCGCACATCACTTTTGCTCACCCTCCGTTGCATTGCCGCCATGGTTCAACGATCTGACGTCAACTATTTCGGTGCTGGCCCCGCGCCCCTCCCCACCGCCGTCCTCGAGAAAGCATCGCAAGCGCTGCTCAACTACCAAGACAAAGGTCTTGGGCTCTGCGAGATCTCCCACCGCTCGCCAGAGGCCAATGCCATCCTCGCCGAGACCAAGCAGGCGCTGAGCGACCTGCTCGAGATCCCCGATGACTACGACATCCTCTTCCTCCAGAGCGGCGGCAGCGGCGAGTTCAGTGCAACCGTCTACAACCTTGTGTCGATATGGGTAGAGAAGAAGCGCGCCCAGATTGCTGAGGAAGTCGGTGACAACAAGGACGAGGTGCTGAACAGGCTACGAAAGGTTGTGGACGAGGAACTCAAGCTCGACTACCTCGTCACAGGCTCCTGGTCGCTCAAGGCTTCACAGGAAGCCGCACGCCTCGTAGGCGCCAAGCACGTCAACGTTGCAGTAGACGCTCGCAAGGCCAACGATGGCAAGTTTGGCAAGATCCCATCCGAAGACCAGTGGAACCTTACCCCCCGCTCATCAGGCGGTCCCGCCTTCGTTTACTTCTGTGACAACGAGACTGTCGATGGTGTCGAGTTTCCTTCGTTCCCCAAGAGCCTCGAAGGCGAGGATGCTCCGATTGTCGTTGCCGACATGTCCTCCAACTTCATCTCCCGCAAGGTGGACGTGAACAAGTACGGCGTCATCTTCGGTGGTGCTCAGAAGAACATTGGTAATACCGGTATCGCTATTGCAATCCTCCGAAAATCCCTCCTTCCTCCCCAGTCACCGTACGCTTCGCCAGACTTGTTGAGGGAGCTCAACCTCGCAGTCGGACCTATCGTCCTGGACTACCCCACAATAGCAAAGAACAACTCGCTGTACAACACCCTGCCCATCTTCGATGTCTGGGTCGCTGGTCAAGTCATGAAAGGCCTTGTCGACTCCTACGGCACAAAGCGCATCAGTGGCCAGGAAGAAATCTCGGACGAAAAGGCCAACCTCATCTATGGTGTGCTCGACAAGTATTCCGACATCTACCGTGTTGTGCCAGACAAGTCCGCGCGAAGCAGAATGAACATCTGCTTCAGGGTCTCCGGTGGAGATGCGGACAAGGAGAAGGCATTCCTTGCGGGTGCGGAAAAGAAGGGTCTGCTTGGTCTGAAGGGTCATCGCAGCGTTGGGGGCATTCGCGCTAGCAATTGTGAGTATCGGTTCCACCAAACTGGTCTTGCATAGTACTGAGCTAACCTGTACAACTCATAGACAACGCCGTTTCCCTTGATGGTGCCAAGCTGCTTGCTTCTTATATCGAGGAGTTTGCTAAATCCGCGTAGACAGTCACTCTCTGACAGGCCACCGTCGAGTCTCTGCCCGCGTAACTACACTGTCACAATTTGTGCCGTACACAGAGCGCTTCACCCAAGATACCCTCTGAGCCACAATACAATCAAACTATCACCTCTCAATCACTATGACGAAACACATCTTTCTTAATTTACAAGGCCAAGTCTGCTTCTGCCAAGATCTAGACCGTACTGATCTGCTTGCCCGCCGGCAAAAGGCGAGGGCAAGCAGATCAGTACATTTCAGGTTTTCGCTTAATGACACCAGCCTGAGGCCAGCCTCGCATGCCTCTCATTCGTTGCACTCGAACCTCCTCCCACCGAGGGCGGCTGTCCGTCGCCGGCCGTGGGTATCAAACTCACTATATGCAGCGAGATGAGCTTCGTCGCTCAAGGATGGTGTACATGGTTACTTAGCCCCGGCTGTCAGGCACAACGGTTACCCGGCAGGCGCAGTATCATTCATCGCTGCCGTTGATCATTTCCACCAGGCAAAGACAGGACTGGGAATGTAGAAGATCCTCTGATTGACAGTATGTTGCTCCTCGATCTTGATACCAATGCTTTGATCAAGGCGGCAAATGTTGTGCTGGTACTCAGGCTCACTAAGTCAACTCGTCAGCCAAGCAGCAAGACGACAAATTCCAGCAACACCAACGCCACTCGCTGCACTATCTTGCATTGTATCGCAGGCGCTACATCATCTGGGTACCCTTTCAAAAGCCTTCACCGCAGTGAATAGGGTCCGCTTAGTTGGCCTAATTCGGCATGGGCTCAACGTGTTAAGCCTCGCAGCTCGTAATGGATACTTTTATGCCTCTTCACTGGTCATACTTGACGTCCCTGAAGTTATGCAATTTCCTCCGAACGTTCATAAGATCCCAGCATGCGGGGTGGGGCGCATGGTCTGGCGTTCTCAGTGTCTCGAACAGGGTTGAAGCGAGGATCTGCGGCACGACCTAAACTTAGCGAGCATCAGAACGTTAGTTCAACGTCCCCCAACCTCACAATGACAACGAACAATTGCAATACGCCACGCGCCGATGTTGCCAATCTCGAAGCGGCAAGAGAGATCTATGGCGACACCTGGCACTGCGTGACAGAAACGAAACCTTTGGCCCCAGAACAAGCGCTCAACTTTTGACAGGAGACAGTCCCACGGCAATGGCAACCTTTCGCAGTGCTGCAAGGGGCCCTCGTGCACAAAGCAATGTCTGGACCAGTCTATAGGCGCAGGTTCTCGACTTGATATGCCACGATGAGTATCCGGGCATGACAAAGTCCACAGCTTGTGTCCGTGGCAGTGAAGAGAGCTTGACGAGACGGGTCTGCTAGCTTCCGCTGCCCAGGCTCCCCAGTATGCGTGCGCTTGTGAAACCCCACTTTCTCCAAGCAGGCGAGGGTTGGATTTCTAACATGGCCGAATCTGGATGGTGTCAATGCTTGCTTGCCCTCAGCGAATGGATTGACAGGCGCCTCAGGACCACCGTCCCGAAACTGTGCGCTACTGACACCCTCTCCTAGTTTCCTCATATACCTATTGGCGTCTCATATTCGCCTCCTCGTCCCACGCCTAATGCTTACCCTCTCTCCCCCTTCCCTCGTTCTGCTGGCAGGCTCAGGCACCTCTTACTGAAGCTGAGTAGTCACTGTTGTTGGAGTCCCGTCAGATTGTCTCCATGAATACCTAAGCGGAAATACTTTGAACAGCCGCTGCTGGTGATCAGCGAGATTCTAATCTTCTTGTGTTTGTTGCAAAGTTTGGCACTATGGAAGGATGGATTGCTCGTTTGCCTCTGCTTGAGGCCCGGTCGCACTTCAATGTGTCGCTCAACACCTCGGCCGTCAGCGAAACCTCGTGGACCTCGACAAATTCGACAAGAGCCGTAATTGCAAGCTTGCAGCTCGCCCAGGTACAGACGCTGCGTACCATGCATCTGGCTTTGGGCGTCTTCAGTCTCGCATGCGCACTGTCGACGGTCTATCGAATCGTGTCGGATGCGAGGAGAGCGGCAGCACTGCAGGTCACTCTCCGAAAGCAGTCAGTATAAAACGAGGACGCTGCTCGAGCTGGGCTAACGTGTTGCAGAAGGTTCAACTGTCTCCAGAATGTCCATCCCGCCGAGACCTTTCCACTCGCGCTGGCTAGCGGTGTGGTCTTATCGCAAATTATCTTCGTATCAGTGCAGGGCACGACTCTCCATAGTGTATTATCTAACAGCTGTCGAATGCTGGCCATGATCACCTACCCTGGTATGTCACGATTACCTACAAGCAGGGACAACGGCTAATGAACGTAGCGATTTTCGCCATGGGTTACATCACTCTCGTCTTCGGCATCGAAACGGCCTTCCGATCCTTCAAGAAAGAACGATTCGCGCCTCGCGGGAAGTGGAATACAATACTCTGCATCTGCGTGGTGGCTTTTTTCCTCCTTCTGACCTGGATACCGACAATTGCATGGCCCATGCTGAACAGGTGTTTTGGTAGTCTGATCTTCTTCCCAATGCGCTACGACCTCCTAACTCTCGTCCTCCTCGTCATTCTAGTCTCCCTACTTCTGCTGTTGGCTGCTATCATCAGCGTCCAGCTTATGCGGAATGCTGAAGTAGATCCCAACGAGCGTATTGCAGCATCGAGAATGTTCTACTACCTACTATTGACCTCAGTCATCTACGTAAGTGCAGCATGTTGGAGAACATGGAGCTCAACTGACATCTTTAGATCCTGGTCATCCCCGTCGAAGTCCAGTCCCTTCAGGAGAACTTTGACAGTGCGCTCGGAGGCTCCAGATTCGCAGAGGCATCGCTCTTCTCCTCAGGAATGGTCGTATCATTTTTCCACCTCTTCCTCCGCACGAACGCGAACCGGCTAGTCATTCGACCTATCGAAGAGACAAGGGCGCAACCGAAAGAGCGGCGACCAAGAATCCGTTTCTTTGGCCCTAGCGATTTGGAAATGAACATCAGCGGGCCCCTCTCCCTACAAGGTGGACATCGTCCAGATAGCAGACAAGGCTTGATCGATGTTGGCCCTGAGAAGAACCGAATCGACTTCGAGCCAGAGTACTTTGAACGACCAGAAAGAGCAATGACACCAGGATCGAAACTCCAAAGCCCGATCGACCTAACAAAATGGCCTCTTCCCCCGGATATGGACGAGCCTAATGAAGAAACATACAGAGGCCACGAGCGAAACAAAGCGAGTTATTCCATCTTCCCAACTCGGGCTGAGGATGTTCCTCGCCTTCCTGCCACGGTGTATAGCCCATCGAAAGGCAACAAGAGCGAATCCAGGGTATCAAAACTCGCAATGCGTCGCTTCAACCGCCGAAGCTCCGTCACAGACGTTGGTCAGGCATTCGACTCAATGGCCAAGCCAAACCCGTTCTTCGCCATGGGCAGGAGTCGACACGCCAGTACAGACAGCAGTGCAACTGTACAGATTGGGCTCCGCTTCTCTCTAGCACCCGCAACACTTGCAGCCGCCAAGTACACTTCGCCTACCGCCCCCAACATGCCCAAATTGAACCGCAACGAGACGGATACGAGCAATGAAAGCCTGGGTCTTCCTCTTCAAATCCCGTCGCCGATCACAAATGCCGACGAAGTCCTCCTCAAGCCTGCGGTGTTTTCTCCCCCTACTCAACGCACATTTTCGCCCGCAAGACCCAGCCCAGCCCGGACACCGGCATTTCCCCTCACGCCTTCACAAAACAGCAGCGCGTATCTCCAGGCTCAGCGCGAGAAGGTGCTACCAGTCGCGCCCGCAGTCCCAACCCAATCTCCGCTCCCTGCACCTGCAGCGATGAGCGGGCTCCGCATGAACCCAGTCACACCTGCAGGTTCCGTCGCAGCAACCTCACCCACCACCACATCTCCCACATCGGAACCAACATCAGCGCCAGCGACGCCTGTAACATCGCTTGCCGCTTCTCTTGTGCGCTCAAACAGCGGGAGATCGGCTGCGTCTCCGTCGCCCACGGCCAGGATCCCACTCGGACAAGGCACCATGTCGCGCAGCCCGCCTCCCAACGGGTGGCTGTAGACGGAAGCCTGAGGCAGGCTGGTCACATATAGACCGGGAAGGCGTTAAGCCGGGTGTACAGTACAACTGGGATGGGTCAAGGGTCAGCGGCCAAGTGACGGCGTTCCGGTTTCACATGTCTTGGATCGGGAGTATCAAGTTTTATCCCGACGTCTCAGCAACCCCAGATCGCAAGCACGCAACGCCATGCCGAGCCGGGACCAGGGTACCAACCTCTGCGACTCCCAGTCCTCTTTTTTTTCCCTTCCTTTCCTACCCATCTTGACGACCCCGCTTGCTACGCTGCTCCCTCCACGAAAGTACCCGCCCACACACGCCACGTGCTTGTGCTGCGCACATCCACTCTTTTACGACTCGACGCTTT
This sequence comes from Ascochyta lentis, assembly GCA_004011705.1. NCBI lineage: Eukaryota > Fungi > Ascomycota > Dothideomycetes > Pleosporales > Didymellaceae > Ascochyta > Ascochyta lentis. The sequence goes on from RZGK01000002.1 coordinate 727,796, forward strand.
TCCTTGTCCTCTTCTTCTTCTTCCCAGCGTTTCGATAGTACCATACCACACCCACCACACCACACCACACCATGCCATCTCGTCAATGTCCTTGTCTGCGTTCAAAGCGCTTCGATTGTCGGATTGGATGGAGATGGTTGAGGGGTTTATAACAATACAATACACTACAATACACTACATTGATATCACCTGTACCCTGTCGTCGCCTGATCGTTATCCGTGACGTTTACTTGCTTGCTTGCAGTGCGGGGGTGGGGTGGGGTACTCTGTTTCTTCGCATCTCTCGTCTACCGTAACTGTGAGAGGTCGTTTGCTGGAGTGGGTTGCGAGCTGGGTGGTGGTGGTGGTGGGGTTTAGGTGGGGGATGCTGGTTACGCTAGTTACTGTACTCTACGCTACTCTGCTCTACTTTACTCTACTCTACTCTACGCTACTCTGCTCTACTTTACTCTACTCTACTCTACTCTACTCCACTCTACTCTACTCTACTGATTATCACTTATACGTCCCTCCACCTACCTACCTACCTACCTACCTACCTACCTACCTACCTACCTACCTACCTACCTACCTCTGTGGTATATATACCAATCACATACTCCATCTTAGCTTAGTTCTTGTTTAATGACTTACTACATCCTCGATCGTTAGCAAGTCTGGTTCATGCGTTTATACAACTCACCAACTAATTGATTAATTGACGTAGGTATATGCATAACTACTGAGTCAGATTGTATTAGATTAGATTATACTAGACTGAATCACCACTTTATCTTCAAAATCATGTCCGAGGAACATGTACACTGGTGCAAGTAGATTTGAAATTCATTTCTTCATCATATATGATACAAGACGATACATCAGCGGGTCCACCGCTTCCAAAACATCCAGCCTGCGCCCTTTTCGCCTCCCGCCTCCATGTTCCTAAATCGCTGGCGCTCTTTCCCGCGGCGACGACCCACCCACGCGAACCACACGGCGAGGCCGACGGCCATGAAGGCCACGACGAGCAGGGTCTGCACGGGCTCTGCGAAGACGGCGCGGCTGAGTAGGAAGAGGCTGACGCAGCAGAAGATGATGGGGGTTGTGATCCAGGTTTTGTAGGGCCGCTCGAGGTCGGGTTCGCGCACGCGGAGTACAATCAGGCCGAGGACGGTTTGGAAGTAGAAGGTGTAGCCGGCGACGCCGTAGAAGGTGACGAGGGTGTCGAAGGAGCCGATGAGGATGTAGATTGCGGTGATGCCGGCGTTGAGCAGCATGGCGCTGATGGGCGTGAAGAAGAAGCCGGCGTCTGGGTCGGCGAACCAGTCTGCCATTTTTTTGGGCACTTTGCTGGTTGCTGTGCTCTGTGCGTTGAGACGTATGGCGCGGTGGTTTTTGCCTAGCCCAATTGATCCAAACATGCTGGGCATGTAGCCTTCTTTCCCTGCGGCGTACACGAGGCGTCCGCTGGTGAAGGTCGTGGCGTTGAGCGCGCCAAAGCAGGAGCCCGATACGAACAGGGCGAGTATGAGGGCACCGACAGGACCGAAGACTTGGGCGCCAAAGGCGACGGCGACGGTGTTGGAGGACTCGATGACGCTGGTGGGGAGCACCAGGAAGTAGGAGATGTTTGCGAGGATGTAGCAGAGGATGACGAGGGGGAGGGAGGTGTGGATGACACGGGGGAGGTCGCGCGCGGGGTTTTTGAACTCGGCCGTCACGTAGTTTACCTACAAGATATTAGCACGGGTAGAAATGGATGGAGGGTGTCTATACGTTATCCCAGCCGTCAAAGGCCCACAGACCGGCATACAGCGCGACAGCCCAGTTGCTGATGTTGTGCGAGGTGTTGTCGAACCAGCCCTGATTCTTCCAGTCCTGGTTGGCATCGCCCTTGTAGGAGAGGCCGGTTATGGCGACGACGATGCCAATGACGAAGACGCCAATGAGTGCGACAAACTTGAGAAACATGAAGACGTCGGCGCTGCGTGTGCCGAGCTTGGTAGAGACGCAGTTCAGCGCGGTGACGACAACGAGACCGGCCAGGGCAATGCCCTTGTTGAGCCAGGCGCTGGCGTCGACGGCGTCTGCGCCAATGACGGCGCGCACCAGGTACTCGCCGAAGATGATGGCGATGATGGCAGCGGAGCCGGGCTTGAGGACGGTGACGGCGCACCAGGTGAAGAGGAAGCCTGCCCATTCGCCAAAGATCTTGGAGAGGTAGACCTGGGCGCCGCCGTTCAAGGGAATGGCGCCGCCGAGCTCTGCATAGCTGGCGGCGCCCGTCCAGGCCAGGACACCGGCGACGACCCAGATGAGCAGCGAGGCGCCCGGCGAGCCGGCGTTCTTGTTGACCTGCGAGGGCGAGGAGAAGATGCCGCTCCCGATGATGAGGCCAATGACCAGCGAGAGGCCGTTGAGGTAGGTCAGGCTCTTGTTCTTCTCGAGGGCGCCGCCATTGAGGGCGCTGGTGGGGTCGAGGGCGGGATTCGAGGGCGCGCCGAGGGCCGTGTAGCCCTGGGCGGTGCTCGAGAGGGGGAAGAGGCTGGGGGCAAAGTCAAAGGCCGAGGAGACGCTGTAGGAGCGCGTGTGTCGCGGGCGGTCGGCGGTGCCGTGGTGCTCGGTCGACTCGAACAGGGGATCCTCATCGTCCAGCGACAGTCTCCGCGAGGACGGGGCGCCCGAGGCGGACGAGTCCTGCGAGGTGCGGCGCGAGGGGTGCGAGGACGAGGCCAGCGAGGCGAGCTCGAGGGAGTCGCGCGTGGGCGGCGGGAGGGTGGCATAGCGGCCGGCCATGGTGCGGAGGGGGGGTGGATTAGGCGTGTGCTACGAAGAAGCCATGGACATGAAGAGTGTATACAAAGAGAGAGAGTGCAGGGGGTCCAGCTAGCGTTGCCCGTGTTGTGGTGGTGGCTGCAGCAGCTGGCCGTGTATCAAGTAGGCAGAGTGTGAATGGCTGACCGTGTATCAGGTACTTGTGAATGGCTGACCGTTATCAAGTACTTATGAATGGCTGAGCGTGTATCAAGTAATTATGAATGGCTGACCGTGTATCAAGTGGGTAGAGTGTGAATCCGTGTATCAAGTGATGGTGGATGGCTGGCCGTGTATCAAGTAATTATGAATGGCTGGCCGTCTGCATGCTGAGTGCTGAGGCTCTGGCAAGGTGGAGACGAGCCGCAGCGCTAGCACTAGTGCCCGTCCAAGCTCCTGTCCAGTGTCCTCCCAGATTCCAGAGATTGTCCGGGAGTCTTGGGATGACATGGAGCCAGTCCCTCGCGACATGATTTTGTTTACTAGCTGTCTCCCGTCGCGTGTGCACGCCCTCAGGTGATGCAACGTCTCAGCCCATGTCGCCTCGCCTGGCGCCCGCTCCCACGCCATGTCGTCTTGCTGTGCGCCCGTCGCGCTTCCTCATGGCCTGTCCCTCTGACGGCCCGGAGGCGCGCTGCAGCAGACGTCCGCATGGAGACGCTCACGCCCAAGTGGCAGCCGCACTGGGACGCCCTGGCCGCGACCCAGCAGGAGCCCGCGCCCACAAAGGGCAAGGCTTACGTGCTGCCCATGTTCCCCTACCCGTCCGGCACCCTGCACCTCGGCCACCTGCGCGTCTACACCATCTCTGATGTCCTGGCCCGCTTCAAGCGCATGCAGGGCTACCGTGTCCTGCACCCCATCGGCTGGGACGCCTTTGGCCTGCCCGCCGAGAACGCCGCCATCGAGCGCGGCGTGCACCCGGAGAAGTGGACGCTGCAGAACATCGACGCCATGAAGGCCCAGATGAAGCTCATGGGCGGCCGCTGGGACTGGGACAGCGTACGTCACACCTGCACAGCTTGTAGACAAGTCTGACCATGGACATGAAGGAACTTCGAACCTGTGACCCCGCCTTCTACAAGCACACCCAGCGCCTCTTCCTCATGCTCCACCACCGTGGCCTCGCCTACCAGGCCAAATCCCTCGTCAACTACGACCCCGTCGACAAGACGGTCCTCGCCAACGAACAGGTCGACGCCAATGGCTGCTCCTGGCGCTCCGGTGCCAAGGTCGAGAAGCGCATGCTCAAGCAGTGGTTCCTGAAGATCAAGCAGTTCCAAGACCCTCTGCTGCACGACCTCGACACCCTCGCTGAGAAGGGCACCTGGCCAGACAAGGTGCTTGCTATGCAGAAGAACTGGATTGGCAAGTCCGAGGGCACCCAGCTTTGGTTTGACATCAAGCCCAAGCACGGTGACACGCACTTCGACCCCGTCGACGTCTTCACCACCCGAGCCGATACCTTGTTCGGCGTGCAGTACATCGCCCTCTCGCTGAGCCACCCCATTGTCCAGCGTTTGGCCGCAGACGACGAGTCACTGCGCGCTTTCATCTCACGTGCCAAGGACCTTCCTCTCGACACCAAAGAAGGCTACCGTCTGCCAAACGTCGTCGCTCGCAATCCCCTCGCTCAGGTCACAGGCGCCAGCGACGCCTCCATCCCCGTCTATGTCGCTCCCTACGTTCTGGATGACTACGGCTCAGGTGCCGTCATGGGTGTGCCAGGCCACGACACGCGCGACCACTCGTTTTGGAGAACAAACGCTGGGGACGAACCCATCAAGGTGGTCATCACCGCCAAAGCAGGCGCTGCACCTCAACCACTGCTGCCCGGCAGCAAAGACGACCAAATCATGACGGCACGAGGATTCCTCACGGCCGACATTCCTGAATTCGCAAACATGCCCTCAAACAAGGCCGTAAAGCTCATGGTCAAAAGGCTACAAGACGCAGGCAAGCGCGCAGAGCAGACTGCCAACTGGCGCCTGCGCGACTGGCTCTTCAGTCGACAGCGATATTGGGGCACGCCCATTCCCATCGTCCATTGCCAGTCCTGTGGCCCTGTACCTGTCCCTGACGCCCATCTGCCCGTGGAGCTGCCAGACCTACCCGACAGTTTCTTTCAAGGAAGGTCTGGTAACCCGCTCGATGATGATGAACACTGGAAGAAGACGGCATGCCCCAAATGTGGCTCGCCAGCTGAACGTGAGACCGACACCATGGACACTTTCATGGACTCGTCATGGTACTTCTTCAGATTCCTGGACCCCAAGAACACGTCCTCGATGGTAGATCCTGAAAAAGCAAACAAAGGAATGGCGGTCGATCTGTATGTCGGTGGTGTTGAGCACGCCATTCTCCACCTTTTATACGCTCGCTTCATCTCAAAGTTCCTCGCTACGACACCTGTATGGCCAGAGGGGCATTCTGTAAAAGGCGAGCCTTTCAAACAGCTCATCACACAAGGCATGGTGCACGGTGAAACCTTCACAGACCCCGAGAATGGACGGTTCTTGAAACCAGACGAAGTCGACACAACATCCCAAAACCACCCCAAAATCAAAGCCAGCGGCCTGACTCCCCATATCAGCTTCGAGAAGATGTCCAAGAGCAAGTACAACGGTGTCGATCCAGGCGCCACCATCGCCAAATACGGCGCCGACGCCACACGCGCACACATGCTGTTCCAGGCACCCGTCACGGACGTGCTGGAGTGGGACGAGAAGAAGATTACTGGTGTCCAGCGCTGGCTTCATCGCGTGGTTCGACTGTCCAGCGCACTGTGGTTCCCCGATCAAGAGTTGAAGAAGTTTCGAGTTCCAGAAAACGTCGACGAGAACCTCCACAGTATCGTGGCGCGTTACTACCAGAGAACTCGGAAGATCGGGGTCAGGCTAGAGACACAAGCAGAGCTTGTCGCTGCTCTCCACGTTGATGAAGCGAAGTTGTGGACCAAGACGCAGCAGACCATTGCTAGCGTCACCGAGTCCTACTCCCAGTCCTTTTCGATGAACACTATCGTCAGCGATTTGATGACTTTGACCAACGCCATTTGGGATACCCCACACTCCTCCGAGTTGACGGGCTGGCTGAAGTGGTCTGCTACTGTACACCTTATCCGCATGGTAGCCCCAATCGCTCCTGGAGTCGCTGAAGAAGCGTGGCACAACCTGTATCTCCACACTTGCCATCCTAGCGAGCTGACCAAGGTCGCTCCGTCGGTGTTTGTAGCTGGCTTTCCCACTGCAGATGTTGACATCGTTCCCCACCTCAACCCCATGACGACCTGCGTGGTCCAGGTAGACGGCAAACGAAAGTTCGAAGTCGAGATCGCAAAGGCAACTGCTGTCAGTCCGCGCAACGAGGCCGCAAGGCGCGCTCGCGATGTGGTACACCAGGTCGCCCAAACGCCCGAAGGCCAGGAATGGCTGGCGCGAGACACGGGCAAGCTGTGGTCCATGAGCGAAACCAAGGCGTCGCATCCCGTACACCCAGCCATGCCCAGCGACTGGAAGGTTGTCATTGTCGGACGCAAACTCGTCAACTTTGTCAGTCCCAAAAAGCCCAAAGTAAACAAGTCTGCAGAGCCGACTTTATAGCCGAATGCCAAGTCGACATCCATGGACTGATGCAGGTTGCACTGGACTGAAATTTGAGGGACTGAAATCTGAGGAACGGACCAGCAATAGTAACAAGGGCACGGCTAACATTTTCGCCTTGTCTTGGAGCGCGTTGCAGAGATGTTGTGTGCGATGTCACGGACAAGTCTTGCAGGGCCTGGGGTTGAATTCACCGTGGTTGCAAATACTCGGACCAGCCTAAGGCTGAGATGCAGAGGTGGAAACTTGGCCATTGTCTGCGATTAATCACGGCAAGCAGCGAGTTGACCGACGTGTTTGAGAGGTTGAAGACGTACGTTGGGGAGAGAGCTGTCAACCGGCAAGAAGACGGTAAAACACCCAAGCTTTCGAAGATGCTGGATAGGTATTGGTGATATGTGTACAACAATAGCGGTGTGTATATTAGAGTCCTTCTATAAACCTTGTATCATACTCCCACCCTCCTCATAACCGCAGGAAGCTTCTAAAAGAAATCCATCTTCACCCCATCACCACAACTCATCTACGCACACTCTCCCCACGATAAAGTCTACACACATATCCACATACCCGCACCTATCCCCCTCCCTCTCCCCATCACGCCCTCGCCCCAATTCCAGTCCCAACTCTAGCTCTAGGTCTCAACCTCAACCTCCCCTCTTCCTCCCCGCCCCTTTCTCTTTCCTTCCTCTGCGCCTCAACCATCCTCCCGATATCCCCGCCTCCCTGCACCACCCCGCCTCGTAGCAACTCACCCACTACCCGCCCTCGTATCAACGTCTCTTCTATCACTCCTTCTACCTCCGAGGGACTTACCCGCCCGTACCAGATTCCGCTGCCTTGGAGGGCGCTGAGACGTGGCTTGGGTGTTGGTGGATTGCTGGTCGTTGACTCGTTCGTCGTTGACTCGTTCGTGTTTGACTCACTCGTGTTTGACTGACTCATCTTCAACTCACTCGTCTTCGACTCGTCCGCCCGCCACCCAGGCGGCAAATAAACCACCACATTCCCCGCATACTTATGCCCCCCAATATGACTAACCAGCGCAACCTGAGCCCGAACCCCCCTCCTCGCCAACTCAGCCCGGAACTGATCCTGCAGCAGCGGTCCCAGCACGCCACACCTTCTATCGCGTCCGCCGTGGCCGCAGATCAGAATCACCGGCTGCGTGACGCGCTCGGCGCGCGGTAGGAGACGGGCCTGTGCGGTGTCGCGGGTGATTTTTTCCTTCTGCGACGCGGACAGCGCGGCGTGCGTGGGGTGCAGGGTCTCAGCGGAGAGGTAGGCCGACGCGAGGGCGCGGTAGGCGGCGTGGGAGTGTGGGATGTTTGGGATGCGGAGGAAGCTGGGGAAGAGGTATGCGGTTGTTGAGTCCTTTTGTTCGGACGCGGGGAGCGACGAGGCGGTTAGGAGGATGTTTGTGAATGGCTGGTGTTTCGGATTCTCGTTAGTCATTTTGTTTTTCTATATTCCAAACCTAAATTCACGCCCGAGTTCTTTCTTGTGCGCGCTGTCGGTTCGTCGTTTGGGGGCTTACAAACATCAAATGCTTCGCCTCCCCTCCCAATCACTCCCTTCATCCCCTTCACAAACTCGGCTGTTGCGCCCCCCTCGTCTTCGAGGTTGCTGGCCCAGTCTTCCTTGCCCGTGCACAGCAGCACTTGCTCCGCGTACGGCGCCATCGTGTTCAGCAGTGGCGTCGTGCGGTCGATGTCCAGATCCGCCGGGGTAGGCGCGCATGCGCATGTTGGCGCTGGACAGGATTCCGTGTAGGGGATGGAGGGGACTGGGGATGGGGAGTAGCGGGTTGGTGTTGAGGAGAAGGGGCGGAGGAGTCGTAGGTGTGGTATTCGGGCCCTGGAGAGGCGGGGGAGGGCGAGAGACATTTTGGGTCGTGGTTGAGAGAGTGTTGGAGGGAAAGTCTGGGGAAATTATTACATGCTCGGAAGGGTTCCGCGAGTGATGACGCGCTGTGGCTCGGACGTGGCGGAGCTCGGGTCGGACTTGTGGGTGCTGAACATTGCTCGAGATGGTGTTTAGGTTGGCCAGTGGGAAAGCAAATCGTGGTAGCTTGTTGGATTGTAGGATAGAGATGGTTAGATGAATGGAAGCTCTTGTATATTATTAAATTATACACCCAAGACGCAGGTGCATAGCAGGCAACGCTCGGCTGGAGTTCTACAAGTTCACGCTTACTCCCCCGACGGCAATGTTCTTGCTTGCGCAGCGACCGTACTGCCATTGGTGTCCTTTTCCAATCTGCCATCAACTACAGGACTTCCTCCTCCAGACTTGGTGCCTGTGAGCGTGATGGATTACCCGTCTCCCCCTCGATCCCTTCCGTTTCAAAGGCCGCTCTTCGCGAGCAAAGGCCGCAAGTACGTGTTTTGGCTTTGATAGGTGATTTAGCGAGCGTGTCCGGTACGGCATCTTGGGAGGGGGCGATGGTATTGTGTAGTCGCCCTGTGCCTCCATGATGCCGGCACCTGCTCCGCCATTGAATAAGTCTTGGACACCGCTAATCAGCCACTCTTCTGCATGACACGAAGTGGCATTCTTCCCAGGGCAGTCGCGGCCAAGGTAGGAGAATTGTGCTGACCTGGTGCTCTCACAACGAACGTCGTGAAAGCTGCATCGTGCTGGCTATCTGCCTTCCTTAGCGAGGCTTGCCGGGAGGTTCCATGTGGAAAGCTGGAGGCATGTGGTCTGATCGAATCTTCGTCCCAGTAAATGAACTGCAAACATCTTCGTGATGATGAGTGCTGTTCACATCCCCATGCCCAGCCCAAAGACGATACCTGACACAACCACAGCAACAACCATGTTGCCGATCGGTCGCTCGGTTGAGACTGCTTCGGATGCTGCCTGCATTGGCTGGTGGGCAGGATAGACGTATGATGAGTCTGCATTTGGAGCTGCGACAGGCTTCTGGTTCGAATGGTCATTTTCCGAGAATATCTTGCATCCTTGTTAGTGCGTTCAAAGGAAATTGGCTGATCGGCACGTACATTTAAGCTCAACGTCGTGTGGATCTCAGGGTCCGCCCGCGCCAGGGTGCAGGCTGTAAGTAAGAGCACCAGCATGATATAGACCGTGTGGAACTGCATGACGAAGCGCATGGTTGTTTAGAGCTGTTAGAGGAACGGTATTTGTGGGTGGTGAGCTGTAGGAGTGAGCTTGCCGTGGTGAGGGCAGGCATCTCGGCCATCAAGTACCCCGGATCTTCACGGTATCCTCCCTGCGTCAGCCTGCATCTGACAAGCCCTAGTCTTTGTACAACACGCGCGTGACAACCACGCGTTCCAGTGTTGGTGAGGTGGCACATGACGTGCGCGTCCGCAAGCATCCAATCGCTGCTCTAGCGTATTCCGTCGGCATCCGCAGAGTACCATTCGCTAGCTATTCTTCTCTTGAATTTTGGAAGCGCTTTTACATTGTTTCCATTGATCACCGAGTAGTGGAATGAAGGGGATAAATCTTTGATCAATGAATCCTCTGAAGCGTGTTGATTAGCGTCCAGGGCCTTCGGTCTACCGGCTTTGCCTAGCCAGGATGCGCCTGCACCGCGCCAGCAGACTACGGAACGGGCGTTCCCTTCGCCGTAGATGCGAAACTCCCCTTCAGTTGTGGGCTGGGTGGAGGCATCCGGTTCGTCTCTCCATATCTCAACACCATCGAAGGTCTCTGTCTTTTGTGCGAGGTGGGCCACGCGTAGCGCCTGCTCAAGGTCTGCAACCTCTAAAAGGACGACTTTTGCTTCAACTTCATTTGCGATCTTGAGAAGTCGTGGGTAGAATATGTCTCCTTGCTGCGTGTCGTCAAGGTTCGACTTCGGAGGCACGAGGGCCAGCTTTGGCTCAAACATGCGAACCGAACGTTGGGTGGTCTTCCAATATGCAGAAGGAGATATGTAGGGCGGGTTCGAGATGAGTATGTCCCAGAATGGTGCCCATCTTTTGTAGTTCAGGACGGTCTTGAGAGGTAATGGAGCTCCTGCGGCTAGATCTGCGAATGGATTTGCGAGGACGTCGGCTTTCGCGAAGTCGGTCATACCACCCCGGGACTGAGTGCTCTTCTCGACCTTTCTGAGGTTGTGATTCGCTAGGTCCATGCTTTCATCTGATATGTCGATGCCAATCATGCGCAGAGGGATGTCTCTTCGTGCGGATGTGAATTCATGACGGAACAACAATGGGATACAGCCCGTGCCGGTGCACAGGTCCAGAACACGCAGCTCGCTTGGTAAGTTCTGCGCGGCTCGAACAAGCTTTGCCAGGTGTGTGACCGACGCCGCCGTGTCTTGTCTGTTCCCCTTGTGAGCCAGTTCTTCTGTCCAGCAAGCACGGCGTCCTACCTCGGTATAAGCACACCAGGCCTACACGTTAACTCCAAATCGCCGAAGAATTCTGTACCGAGCAGATACTGCAACGGTTTTCCCCTAGCTCTTTGGCTGACCAATTGGCGGAGCAATGCGCCCTTGGCTAATGTGTCTCCTCTGGCGCGACGCGCTTTCGCGACTTTCTCGACGTGTTCGCGGAGCCATCGCAGCTCCTTCTGGGCAGTGTGCAGATCGCGACAGGGTGCGAGGAGATCCGGAAGAAAAGGGTCTATCGCCCGCGCTTTGCGGAGGAGCGCCGTCGGTATGCGTGGCATGTCGTTTGCAGATGCATGATGTTGTTCGAGAATGCGACGTCACTAGCGCGACGACGGAATCCACCGGTTCGGCTGGGGTTCATGGTCACCGAATAAAGACAAGACACAGATTAGGGATGTTGGAAAGGAGCAGACTGTCCTCATCAATAGTTGGGATGAGTGCTCGCGATCTGGTTTCTGCTATCGAAACAGTAGGCCGCAGCACATGTCTACAGATGGTGGAACGGTAGAAGACCCCAGGACTTCAGCAACACGAGTACATCATCGGCCATGGTACACAGGCGTCCCTTTGATCCATCCTTTTGGTCGACAACAATGCCACTTTTGTCGTTAGCCGCAGAGTTTATTCGATGAATGACTTCAAGATACTCACAGTGTCGGTTTCTGAGGTGTTCTGACTAGACATGCTCTGATCGATGCTCGCATACACCGTCCAGCCTTCTTCTTCCAACGTCTCCAGCATCGTGAGAAGTAGCTCTCGGACTCTCATCGTATCCTTCCCACCTGCAGCCCAAGGGTAGCCATGCAACTTGACCTCCTGAATGCCAGGTGCATACTGGCTCGTCTTACTCACCCACTCCTGCCCCAGCCTAGCAGGCAGTGCCTGGCACACCTCCGGGCTCACATCGATGAGTCGGATCCTGTCTGTTCGAGAGAATGATATGCTGCACCAATCGCATGGCGCTGGAGCAGGAGATTGATAACGGAAGATCAGGGAATCTTTATTGGCGAGATTCTGGCTCACGTTTGTGTTCAGGCTCAAAACCCACCCCAAACTGCGTAGCGTACCCAGGAGAGCACCAATAAGCCGACATGCCTCCATAGCGTCAGAGCCCATGGCGGACCAGGGGTAGCCTGAGAGTTTGAACTCTTGCGAGTTGCCGTACATACGCTCTTTTTGAATGCCGCCTTTCCAGACGCCGAGTACGGTAGATCGACACTGGTCGACTACTTCGGTTGGGAAGTGCATGAAGCGCAGGTCGTCATTTGAGTGCATGGACATTGATGCGAAGCGTGTCTGAAATGGCGGCGGCGGTTGGTCAGATGAAGTTGATGCATACGCAGGCGCAGACGTTGGTTGTTGCTGTTGATGTCCATCGAACGATTGTCTCTTCTCATCACTACCGTGGGACTTTTCGCGCAGTCTGTTGAACATGCTGTCGAGAACCGGATGTGTTTGAAATTTGGGGTGCGTGTTGTCGAGGTGAGTCGGGTGGTAATTACGGGGAGACCGGCGTAAACTGCCTTATATGCGTCTTGAAGGTCATCGTGCTGTACAGTACGAGATTTCTGTATTTACTTATTTAGGTAAGAACGACGGCCAAGAGCACGTTTTGAGGAATTGCGGATGAGGCGCAGTTGCTAGCGCGCTGGCGTCTGATGTCATCTTTTCTTGTCGTTCACGACCATTACTCGTACCACACTGTCGGAGTTTCGCATTCCAGACTACAATCAGTTCGAAATTATCCACTGCGAGACATTTTCCTCGCGCAATCTTTCAGCGTACATGCACCTAGGTACAGGTACAAATGCAGCAAGCTACCTGCAAAAGCTAGCGACTGTGCTACAGTATCCTGGACAGCGTTGTATCAATGCTTTCTATAAAGTAACTTACAAGATGTGATCTAATCACTTAATCAGCTTTGCTTTACTATCTGGAGTCGTGTTTGTGCGTTGATGTTTCAAACACAGCCACCGCTCTGATCAATACACACTTCCCGTAATAGACATCTGATTGGTGCGACCGATTAGACAGGAAACTGGATCGAGAGTAGGCTCTCAACAAGGCTGAGTTCAGTACAATGCCGGGGGATGCAGACTATACGCCTCCATCACTGCAGGCATGGAGACATCGACGCGTCTTATCTAAACTTCTCAGACGCCCTTTTCAGTCGACTTCCTATTCCATTCATGTGCTGTAGGGATGTGAGAATCGTTTTCTGTTCGCTGTTCCTACACTCTCTGTCATTGTACGGAATCTTCCTCTGACAGACTTCGAAGTTAGAATTCTAAGATGGCGTGCAATGCAAATGAACTCTTTCACACGGCAGTCAAGGGTTTTCAGAAACAACACCAGAGTACTTCTCCTGTAGTTGTTCTTATCACATCAAATAGCCCCACGTCTGCTGTTGAAATCTTCTTGAGAGCTTAATTCGCATCACCGATACTTGCTAGACGGCTGCTTCTTCCTGCGATGTCCCGTCTCTCTGTGCTGAAAGGGAATATCCACTTTCTTGGGTTCGCCGTTCGGCGCATCTTCGTAGTCATACCTGATCTGGCCACCACTCATAGTCACCACTCACAGCCACGACCCCGTGCTCGTTTCCCATGAGATCGAGAACGGGGTTTAGAAGCATGGCTGTGCTGAAGAGGCTGGCGCCTCGAACAATGGTAGGGTTTGCTGATGCGAGCAGATAGCGTAACGCGCCAAATTGTATGAGTCTGATGGCGCCCAAAATGAGCAGTACACGTCGCCAACTGTCATTGAGCTGCTGGCTGTTCTTGTCGCAGACCTCTTCATAAACCGTAATATCTTATCGGATGCCGTGGTCATCAAAGGCTGATATCGCGCCGATCGTGAATCGCATGATAATGTCTTTGACCCTGGAGGTGTTTACGTTCTCCCTCGGAGACCAGGGTAGAAGGTATAGACAAAACTGCGTTTCTTCCCAGCCCCTCTAGTCCAGTCCAGTCCAGCCCATCGCACCAGCTGCTAGCATGGCAAATATGTCGTTATTTTAGATACGCTGGTCATTGGTGTCAATGCTAACCTGACTTTCTCCTTCCGTGTGACTGATGGACTGAACAATGTTCGTGCAACGCCACAAACAATTTTTAGTAACGTTATTGTTCACCGGGCCTTCTTTTTAAGACACGTCCTTCAGAGACTTCTTTGTAAATGGATCGTGAGTTTCAGTACAATAGAATGATTGAAGACAGCTGTACCGGCAGTATTTGCTAGGTCCACACGCGCGAACTGAACAATCGCGTATAGTATGCGAGCGGTGAACAGCGGGTCAGCTGCACATAGATTAGAGCCGCTGCATGTGGTGTCCACTCAACGCTTGGGTAGACCAGGATAGTCGTTCGTCGATTGTTCAGGAGTACAACTATAAGGTCAACTTTGATTAGTGAGTAAAAGCGGCTCACCCGGCTTTGATGGTTTGTTGCAAGCCAGCGTCGACCCTACTACTTATACATGACTTGGCGGCGTATGCAGAATGTTAGACCGAGCTTCAGAAATGCAAGCCGATGGGGGGCCAGAGTATCAATACTAAGAGTGTGTGTGCTCCGGGCCAATAGACAGTGTCGAGCTTGCGTAGGATCTCATCAGCCGATCAATCTCGACGGTCTGCGAGCTGCGAGCCTTGTCGCCTTAAAGATGACAGACGCCACAAACACTCCAACATCTGCTGTCATGACAGCTGCCTGCAGATAGGCTCTCAGGGGCGTCTTCTTTTTGCTGGTTACGCCCGACTACGATTGAGCACTACCTGAAACGAGTGACTCTGGAATATATCGTATGACAGGGTCAGAGGGTCGCATTTGATTGTAGTTGTTGGGTGTGGTAAGAAGTTGTGTTCAAGGTATGCTCCGTCAGACTGATGGAGCGGCATTCGATCCAGGTAACGTTTGAGCTTGGGCCACCCGAGCTCTAGTTTCCCGAATGATGCCGACCGCATCTCCAGATCATTACAACACTCGCTTTGTACATTCACTATGTCCTGGGTCAAGCAGCGGGCTGGCCCCCTGATCATTCTCGGAACATCCGCAGCCGGCGGTGCCGCGTATCGCTTCTTCGGCTTCTCAAAAGCGTCTGATGAATCACTCAACCCTCACACATTCACGCCGTACACACTCGTCGACAAACAGCCTGTGTCCTCTACCAGCGCAATCTTCACGCTACGAAATGCCAATGGCGTTCCCGATTCCCAAAGCGTCAAAGAGGTGGAGAAGCGTAGCGTCTGGAGTGTACAGATAAAGCAGCCACAACTGCAGATTGCACGCGCATACACACCACTGCCACACACGGCCGACGGCAAGAAGGACGAGAATGCGCCTCAGGACATGAGGCTGCTGATACGACAAGAGACTAGGGGAGAAGTGTCAACCTACCTGCACCGATTACCAGAGCAAGCAACGATAGAGCTCCGTGGTCCGAACGCCGAATTTGAGTTGCCTCGCAATGTCAAGGAGGTTATATTCTTGGCAGGAGGAACAGGAATTGCGCCGGCTATGCAAGTTGCACAAGCTTTGAGCAGGAGGACCGGCAGCCAGATGCAGATTCTCTGGGCAAACAGAAAGCGAGAAGAATGTGTAGGTGGTATCAGCGACGACAAAGGGACTTCAAAGCCCTCACAAAACCGATTGGGATGGTGGAAGAGCGTCCTCATTGGCTCCAGTGAGACCGCAACACTGGTTGGGCTCTCTCAGGACGACACAACTGAGAGCGAAACACCTCAGCGTAAAGGATTGATTGTGAAAGAGCTCGATGCGCTCAAAGAGCGTAACACTGTTGCTACGCAAGGGCTGCGTGTTCAGTACTACGTCGACGAAGAGAACACCTTTATCCAGCCTGATGATGTGATCAAGAGAATGGCCAGCACATCGCAAGAGAAGGGGTCAAAGCTGATCATAGTCTCTGGTCCCGACGGCTTCATCGAACACTGGGCCGGCAGAAAACTCTGGATGGACGGCAGAGAGGTGCAAGGCCCACTTGGAGGTGTGTTAAAAGGAATAGACTTGGGAGACTGGAAGGTCTTCAAGTTGTAAAAGTACTGTATGCTAACAAAATGATACCCATGTTTCTATCTTCTTAATCACTCGTCGCTCAAGAGCCGCACACAACACGATATCACGTTAATAATCCAATTGCAACAGAGAGTAGATCTTTTCACTGAGCCAGGACGATTTCACGGGTAATGAAGCGAATGCAAAAATCAAAATCCATGTACCAGCCTTGTGTCGTCGGGGAACACTGCTATTTCCGAAGGCATGAGATTTCGCGAAAAGCATACACCGAATCCAGCTAGACAAGCGGCAACGGCAGGGGTGGATGCGGCGCAACTTCCGCGCCACGAGGCTGGAAGTATTCCCCACACACTAAAATGAGCTCAAATCTAGCACTACCTACACAGCTCTTCTTATAAGATTAACTAACTAACTATTCTATATTAGATTATAGCGCTTAACTAAAGTAGTATTCCTGTACAAGACACTAAGGATCTATTTTCTAATAATAGAAAAATAGTCTAAATTAGTTAGAAGTTTATTAACAATAAAGTTAAAACTATACCTTAATACTACAAGATTGCTTTAATATAGATAAGTAGATAACTAGGCAGTGATATAATAGAGATAGGATAATAATAAATTGTAAGGGCACTGCAGGCAGGCAAGAGAGATAGGACAAAACGTATAGTATTAGATAAGATGAGACGAATCCTTAGGGGTTGAGCCCCTGAGGATTCGGGAGAATATATACGTGTGTGTGGGCGCCGAGGGGTTACCGTAGTGGCCCCGACGTGTCCCCGAGGGCTGGCATGCCCGAGGTGGAAAAGCCCCTGACATAAATAGTGAGAAATAAGACAAAACTATTAATAACTTCATAACTATACAGTTAAATTTGAATTAAAAATATAGGAGTATTCCTCTAAGTAAGCGCTAAAGTCTTAGATAAGATAATCAATTAATTAATCTTGTAGAAGAGGCTATGCAGATAGTGCTAGATTTGAGCTCATTTTAGTGTGCGGGCAATACTTTCGACCGCGTGCGCGCCTGGTAAATTCGAGCTGGACGCTTTCACCCGTCCTCACTCTGGCATTGAGATTTTCACTGCTGCTCTCACGTGCGACCTCCGAACGTTACAAGGCCATGCTGTAGCCCTGTGCCACCCTAATCTCTCGTACCGCCATCTCTGTTCTTATAACACCGCCACCCAAAATGGCTACCGACCTTGAACTCGGCAGTCGTCCGTCAACACCGACCAGCGAGCGCAACGAAAAGGACCCGAATGCGCGACCAGCATGCTTCAAATCGACGCTCCAAGAGTGTCTGTTCGTACTGTCAGTCACAATGGCTGTAGCTATGACGAGCATCCTGACTGGTGCGATTACTGTAATGAGCTCCTTTGCGGCTAGAGATCTCGGAATGACGAATGCAGAGATCACTTGGATGAATGCTGCGGCGTCGTAAGTGCAACCTTCGAACTGGACTAGCCAGTATCTAACTTCAATACAGCCTGTCTGCTGGTGCTTTGCTCCTCTTCTTTGGCAGCATTGCCGATCTATTCGGTCGCAAGTCCATGTTCATTGGCTCCATGTTCTTCTTCTCCATCCTCTGCTTGGGTACCGGCTTTGCCAAAGATGGCATCACGCTCGATGTCCTGTGTGGCATCTTAGGTATTTTTTCAGCATCCGCAGTTCCACCAGCGCAAGGCATACTCGGTACAATATACGACAAACCGAGTCCGAGAAAAAACAAGGCCTTCGGTTGCTTCAGCGCAGGCAACCCGCTCGGTTTCGTCTTCGGCACAATCTTGTCTGGGCTCTTTACGCAGCTCTTCAACTGGAGAGCTAGTTTCTTCTTGATTGCGATCACATACTTCCTTACCTCGATTGTTGCGGCATTAACAGTCCCCGTGGACACGATGCCTAAGCAGAAGTTTGATCAAGAGACCTTGAAGAAATTGGATCTGCCGGGCACGGGCATGACCATTGCTGGTATTGGGATGTTCTGTGCTGCTCTCAGCCTTGCAGGTGATGCTCCGAACGGTTGGAAGACGCCATA
Organism: Ascochyta lentis; assembly: GCA_004011705.1. NCBI lineage: Eukaryota > Fungi > Ascomycota > Dothideomycetes > Pleosporales > Didymellaceae > Ascochyta > Ascochyta lentis. The sequence goes on from RZGK01000002.1 coordinate 745,636, forward strand.
TGTACTCGTCTTGTTGATCCTCGGTCTGTTGTTGATTGTTGCGTTCGTTGTGTGGGAGCTTAAGTATCCTTACGCAATTGTTGACATGAACGTTTTCAAAGACAGGGACTTCTCTTTAGTAAGTCGACCGATTCCATCCTTAAGCAACCACTAACATCTGTAGTTACTCCTCATCTTGTCGTTTGGATACCTTGGCTTTCCAGTATTGTCCTTCTGGCTAGCGCTTTACTTCCAGACTGAGCTCGGATACTCCGCTCTCATGACCGGTGTGCATCTGCTGCCTATGGTTGGAGTGGGTTTGCTTGCAAATGCAGTCGCCGCATTGATTCAACACAAGGTCTCGAACAAGCTGCTCATGGGCATAGGTGCATGGGCATATGTGGTATCATTCATTCTTGCCGCTGTACAGCGATACGGTGACTCGTACTGGGCGTTCTCATTTCCCGCCTTATGCTTGTGCGTGGTCGGAGCGGACTTTCAGTTCATTGTAGCCAACGTAAGTGTCCCATTTAGTCTGACGAAATATTCCTGTTGCTAACTCTAGCAGATGTACGTTCTCTCCTCCATGCCTGCGAATAAGCAGTCGATATCTGGCTCGCTGCTCCAGACCTTGACGCGACTCTGTATCGCTGTCGGTTACGGAATTGCTACTGCCATATTTGACGCTGTTGAGAGTAATCCCTCGAAGTCTGGATACTATGCGAACAACGTTGTCGAGCCCTTTGCGGCTGTGTTTTGGTTCGCCGTAGGCGTTGCCTTCATTGGTGTGCTCTTCGTTCCCTTCCTTCGCATTACTACGCAGGGCCATGAGGGTGACAGCGGTCGTGTGAAGCAGGAAATTGTCGGGCCCTGTATTGACAGCGGCCTGGCCCTCGATGACGGCCACGCTGTTGCCGCTGCAGGCGAAAAGAAGGGGCATATTGATGTTGGAGAAGACCCGAAAGTATCTTGAGTCTTGCATATGCTGACGATGTTGCTAACCAGACCTACACATAGAAACAATAAACACATAGACACCAACTTAATACATAACTCGAATGAATGTTCGAGCCAACACTCCACTACCATCACCACAAAGCAGTGCTCCGGCAGGGAATCGCGTCGGCGTCGCTCTCTCCTTGCAAACTCCCAGACCCCAGTTTCCACAACTGATCCACGCTAAGGCTAGGGGATGACCAAGAGCCCTGCTTGGCTGTTGTATGATCTTGTTAAGAAGAACAAACAGAAACGACTTTCAGCAGCGGTCCACTTGGTTTCAGATTTATTATCGACCACTGAGTTTGAAAGTTTCATCTCGTCTAATTGGCAGACGCAAGGAGAGCAGTGGTTAATCTTGCGCAGTAACGGCCGGACGAGTATGGGGACTCGGACGGCGGGTGTTGCTGCGCTGTGGTTGATGATGGGAGAGGAGATAGAAGTGTGCGTGGGGGGTGCGTGAAAGGAGTGTTACCTGAAGATTCTAGAATTATGGGTTAAGTTGCTTTATTGAGAGTGTTGTGGTAGGGAGAGGTGCGGCAGAGCATGGATTTCTCTTTCTGCTTCGCTGGCGGCAGGTGGACTGTGAGGTGTTGAAAACCATTAGTAGTGACTCATGGGCTCGTTAAGCCTATGGCTCAGGACTGCGACAAGAAGGCAATTTTAAATGCTAAGAACAAAATTAAAGGGTCCGTTGTGTGGCATTCCCGCAAAAACATTTCCATGGTTAGGTGAACCAGAAACTGGCAATGATCGTCTACCTGTAAAGTTATAAGACTTTCTTCTTATAATCTTTATTAGATAGTTTCCTTTTTAGAAATAGTTATTACCTAAAAAGGCAACTTAAGCTATTTAGCCTAAATATATATATATTAGGCCTAAATACAGGTACTTTCCTAATTAGGTTTAGCTCTTACCTAATCTAGTAAAGTACTATCTAAAGAATGCCTAACTAAAGAGTGTTAGAAAGCTATGCTTATTATAGCTATAGCTTTACTAGATCTAGAGTTAGCTTTCTTACTATAAATAGCTTAAGGACACGTTGCCTTTACTAGTAGGTTACGTGTACATCTACGTAATCTGCTAGTAGGTTGCGTAATTGCCTACGCAATCTGCTTAGAAATCTACTCTTAATTTCTAAGCATCTATTTGTAATAACTATTCTAGATCCTTCTAATTTGTAATAGAGAGAACAGAAGTAGAGTATAAATACTACTTACTTTCCCCCTCTCTTAGTTCTGTACCTAGCATTTAATATAATAACTTGTCTATTATATTATCTTATTACTATACTTACTCCTCTTGCCTCTTTAGGCTATACGCTTCCTATTTTGGAATTACCTAGTCTAGTTAGTCTAGGTCTTCTAGATTAGGGAAGAAAGTAGTCTGTCTTCTTATTTCCCCCTACTTTCTTTACACTACCAACCGACATTTTCGTTTTCTGTATTGGATTTCACGTGCTCTGCACTTAACCTGCTGTGTTTCAGAGTGACTTGCTACATGTTTGATGAACAGCATCAATGCCGGATTGGTATATTGATGCTAGCTAAGACAGCTTTCTAGCATCTTCTAGATGCCACTACCACTTCCAATCTTCTCATTATGCTCCCTAGAGTCTTTCTCCGCAACGAACATACCCGGTGTCGCGCCAGTGACCGAACTCCTCCTTCGCTCCACATCTCTCGCCTCCTCAGTGTCGTTGTAGTCGATGAGCAAGTTACCGCGCTTGTCGAATCGATGCGGCAAGTCCTTTGCGATCTGGACGCAGTTGAAGAGATTCGTGGTCCTGTGGAAGATCTCGTCCATCTCCTCCAGCGAGCGGCCGGCGGTTTCAGGGAAGAAGAAGTACACACTGGGTACCATGGCGGCGTTGATGACCGCGAAGATGATGTATGTCTGGTAACCAATGTTCGCAAAAGCTACTGGCGTAACCATGACCACCATGAAGTTGAATGCCCAGTTGGCCGTGGTCGAAATAGCGTTGGCAGGGGCACGGATTGATAGTGGTGTAATTTCAGCAGGGTAGAGCCAGGTCATGCCCAACCAGCCGATAGCAAAGAAGGAGTTGAATACGAAAAGCATGACGGTTGCGACGAGACCGCAGGCCTTGTTGTCAATGTTGCTGGTGGCACCTGCGAGGATGGCCATGGTGATGCTCATACCAACCGCACCGAACAGCATAAGTGCTCTGCGTCCGAATCGTTCGATCGTAAAGATGGCGATCCAAGATGCGACCCAGTACTCTGTGCCGTTCAGAGCAGATAGCAATCGACTCATGAATGGCGAGAGGCCAATTGAATTCTCGAAGATGGTTGCCGCGTAGTATGTTACCAGGTTGATACCGGAAATCTATGCTCATGGTTAGACATTACCTGTGAATGCTGCTGGTCGAACTTACCTGCTGAAACATCTGGTTCACATAGGCAAGCGCGGTACGGTGGAAGTTCCTGTTGCGGTTTGTCTTGAAGCACTCCCTAAATCCACCTCTCGACATCTCGAACACAACATCTTTGACAGCCTGGAGCTCTGCAACGATCTTCTTGTCTTCTTTCGGGAGATCGCTCAACGCAGCCAACACTTCCCAAGCTTCATCATCCCGTCCCTTCAGTACGAGCCAACGGGGACTCTCGGGTAACCAGGGGATCAAAATGAGGATGACGATTGCGAGAATGATCTGGAAGGCGATGGGGAAACGCCAGGCGATGGAACTCGGCTCGAGGAATGAGAAGCCCAGATCAAGCCAGTAACTGAGCATGACACCGAAAACGATGAGCGAGCCTTCGATCATGACCATCTGCCCTCGTCTGTGGGGTTTTGATGTTTCAGACTGCCATGTGGGAACTGTACTCGTGTTCATACCGTTGCCGAAACCAGTTATCCAACGTCCGACGATCAATTGAGCAAGGCCAAATGACGAGGTCTGCAAAGCAGCACCAACGATCATAATGCAGCTGCCAATGAAAATAGTCTTTTTGCGCCCAAGCATGTTTCCAAGCCAGATGGTAGCCACAGCGCCAAAGAAACATCCTAGTGTGTAGGCGCCAACGGTGATGGCCTGGATGGTTGCAGTATGACTGGCATTGCCTCCAGGTGGATTTACGGTGTCGATTTCGGGGAAATATCTCAGAAAAGAGCCCAGTGTGAGCAAACCGCCCATCACACCTTGATCTGTGACTCACAGTAAGCAGCTGATGAAGATTATGACTTGATAAACGTACCATATCCGAAGAGTGCAAAATCAGTACCCGCAACAACGGCGATGGCAATGTTGAGCTTGGTGCCCGTAAGGCCGTAAAACTTCTTGCCCATAATAATAACGTGCGCGCGTCTTGACGCGTGCTGAAAAAGACCAAGACAAGTTCAGAAAGACAGACGAATCCCAGCCGAGCTTTGAAGGAGAAGTGAGTGTAACGGCAAGGGCAGAGGGCGCGTTGTCTGGCCTTATGAATCATGGCCGGTCAGCCATGCTTCCCATCGATGTAACCGAGTCCGTTCTCACATTACTTCCACTAGCGCACAGTTGTTGTGCAGTGCCCGCTCAAGCTGTGGATACCAATGACGTCTGTCGTTGAGCCGCGTTGCGGAGTGCGGGGATCGTTGCATCATTTGGGGAATGGTGCGGAGGCGGAGATGGAAAACACTGCGGGTAGAGATCTGTGATTCGTTCCTCCACAACGGCCGTGCTGCATGGTGGCTAGAAAGCGCGCGCGGATTGCCAGAACAGGTAGTCCCGGAGTCGTGTGAGGTTGATGAACTTTTGGTTGTTTCCTACTTTGTAGAGTCGATGCACATCGTGTCGAGGTGGAGAGTCGGCCAAGTTGGTGCCGAGTCAAAACAAGCCGTAAAGGACCCGCCGGCGTATGAGATCCTTTGCTTGACTGCGGTTCCGGGCACGTCTACCGAAACTGCATCGAGATAGAAAGATCACCAGTGAGATCAGCGTTGTCAAAGCCATGGTGCCGGGAGAGGTTGAGCGCCTTTTAGGTTGCGTACTTCCCACGAACTCGGTACTCTTCAGGGTATCCCACGAGGGCATTTCAGCGTCGACGAGCTTTGCAGAGCGAACAGTGGGTCCATAATATCCAAGCTTAACAGGCTTCGGAATATCTTGGAGAACGCTTGTCCGGACCACACGACTTTTCCCGCATCACGTGCCCGGAGCGTTCACCGCACCCGCGCGAGTTACCAAATGTGGAGATGCCGCCTCACTCAGCTCTCCTTGCATAGCCTAGGCTGCCTGACAACAGCAAGGAAGACCAAACGTTGAAACCGACAGTGCATTCAATCTCGCGTCGCCAGCTTTCCCTTGTCAACAAAAACAAATAAAAGCTGCCATCGACATTGACGCCCGCACTAAGGATGTAAGACTCAACATCAACCTCAATATGATCCCACAGCACGCCGACAGCACGAATTCGTTACACCGCACGCGAAGTTCCAACCCCTTTTTCTGAATCTCAACCTTACCTTGAACGCTTCACTTCTCAATCGCCTCTCTCGCAGAAGCCTTACTAGCAATCGTCGCACCCACTTTCTCTCTTACGCTCATGTCTATGCCGCAGTTCTTATCGCTCCCGCTCTCATACTTCTTCTCCAGCTTCTCGTGCTATCTCTCACACGTCTGAGCTGGTTACGCCACCTTCGCCTTCGCCTTACGCTTCATCTCGCTTGCTCGAAACGTCGAACGAATCACGCGAAGAAAATCTTACAACACTGCATAGCAAGCAGACGCATTGATCCTACAAGTTCGGTGTCTGTGTAATCAATCGCTCCTTCTAAGTCTTCAATAAAGCAGCAAGGAATGCGGAGGCCTTGTCATCATCACAAGATGTTGATGATAGATGATTCGCGCCGACATCGTCCAGAAGTGGATTCGTGAAGTACCGGTATCCCGTAAAGGTACAGTGGTATGGAGGTACAGCACCTTCTTCTAGAGCAAAGCTGCCACGGTGTGTGCTGCTTACAAGAACTTTTATCATTGCAAAGGACGGACGTCTTAAGAAACACATCGATGAACTGAAAGCCTCTGCAAATGTCGGTAGCTTCCAGACAACGCTGTTGACGTAAGGCAAGGACTGTCGTGTCTGTACTGCAAGACTGCAGGCTGCTCCTCTCTTCAACCTGCTCGAAGGTCTCCCACTTGGTTGTCAGCAACATCAAGCTAGTGCAGCCTGTAGTTTACAGGTACCGAACGAATGGAAAGAACACTGGGAATACTACACCATCCTGGCTGTGAGATCCTGACACGTTACCGTACAGGCTTTGGACTGTCGTTATTCAACTGACATGAGGCGCCCTGGTTTGAACAACGCAAGGATCCCAACCAAATCATCTTTGAAGACCATCAGGTCACAGGGAGTCTTCATCATTTCAGTGGCCTAAAGGCGCTTGTCTGCGAAGTCGAAGACCACGGTCTCAGAGCTGAAACCAAAGGGAAAGCCTACCTGCTGCGAATTGTCGAATTTGACTAAGCCTCAATCGAGAGTCGCACCCCAACCCAGAAGCCCTTACAAACATGGATTTTACCGAGATGAAGTAACTGCTAGGAAAGAAGACATGTTGTTGACATATGTGTGGATTGAGCTCGCCACCTTTACACGAGTGGGTTTGGTAATATGGATACATCTAACAGATGTAATTTCCAGTCTTGCAGCCATTCCCCGACTTCCACAACACATCGTGCAAAGCCATGGTAACTCTCAGGATACTGCGCCAGATACGCGATGATACAGCATATCTTTGGTGTAACTATATTGAAACTTTCTGCACATAAATCGACGCTCGTTGTTTTGCAGGAGTGCCTACCCAATGTTATAACTGGGGAAGAGGAATCCTGAGCTTGCTTGTGCGCACCCTTTGACCTTCTAGTTGCGGCACCATGTTTCGTTTCTACGTCACTTTTGGCTCCTTGCTGTACCACACACGCATCCAGAACGCGAGCTGCACAGTACAGAGGAAGGGCAAGATCCTGGTTCAATGTCAAAAAGGATTCAATCAGTAAAGCTTCATCGGAACTTTCACGAAAGTAGTCATTATAGGTCACACCCAAGATTTGCTCACTTGACGGCAAGAAGGCGTTATCGGGCGAGACTCGACTGGAACAAGATGCTCTGAATCTATCCAAGCCTTGCGACTACCACGACACCATAACGAACTGATGGGTTTGCAGCGACCCGCATGTTGTGTGGGACCACCTTCCGCTCTCGGCGATAGCACCATGTTATAAAGTGGATCTCCTACTATGTACGTACAAGCTGCCGCCGCTTTGCTTGCGAAATCGCAACCCTGCGATGTCGACATCGACAAAAAAGATGGGTTTTGTATGTCGCAAGCTTAGGATATTTGCATCCTGCTTGGCGGGAATGTAACGATTGCGTGCAACCACGCCACATGTTGGAGATCATATAAAGCATGAGAAGCCGTAACGGCTTACAGGCTACCTGTTCTTCTTTCATTCAAAGCGGTCGCTGAGTTTTGCTAAGTCGCAATGGCGACACACGACTCCGCAAAGGGACCTTCGGTCGAAGATGTCTCTCTCCCAGTTTCGAACTCTCCATCCGTGGATGAAGCCCCGCGCAAGTGGTACCGGTCTACGCTCTTCAACGCCTTCGTCATTGGAGGCGTAGGCTTTTTGGCGCCAGGCCTTTGGAATGCCATGAACGATCTTGGAGCTGGAGGAGCACTCGATCCTTACCTGGTCAATGCTGCCAACGCACTTGTGTTCGGTATCATGGGTTTCTTCTGCTTGTTCGGCGGTCCACTCGCAAATCGCATTGGTTTCGCCAACACACTCTTCCTCGGTGCCGTCGGATATCCCATCTACTCTGCCGGTCTCTACACCAACAACCGCTATGGGAATGTGTGGCTGGTTCTTGTTGGCGCCGTCTGCTGCGGTGTCAGTGCAGGTCTCTTCTGGGTTTCTGAGGGAGCAGTGGCTCTAGGCTATCCCGAGCCAGGCAAGAGAGGAAAATACATGAATATTTGGCTCTGGTTCCGCACAGGTGGTCCTCTCGTTGGCGGTGCCATCGTTCTTGCACTCAACAACAACGCCGCCGCGAAGAAAAAGGGCAAAGTCGGGTACCAAGTATACCTCGTCTTCATTGCACTCCAGTGCATCGCCTGCCCCCTTGCTCTTGCACTGTCCCCACCGGAGAAAGTGCAACGCTCCGACGGCTCCAAAGTTCTCATCTCAAAGGAGAAAACCTTCAGAGCCGAGTTTAAGGCTCTCTGGCGTATCTCCAAACGGAAAGATGTCCTGCTCCTTCTGCCAATCTTTTATGCGGCCTACTTCAACCAATACAGCAGTAACTTCAAGTCGTACTACTTTGGTGTGCGCGCCCGCGCTCTCATGGGATTCGTCTCCAACTTCGGCACTCTCCTTTCCTCACAACTCATATCAGCGTTCCTCGACTACAAGCGCCTGACTGTAAAGAAACGCATCACCTATGGCTTTTACTACGTCGTCGTCTTGCACGTTATTGCATGGGTGTACGGTTGGGTCATCCAAGAAAAATACACCAAGAGCAATCCGGTGTTCGACTGGGAAGATGGAGGATTCGTGGAAGCGTTTTTCGTTATCATTCTTTGGGACTTCGCCAGACAAGCACTACAAAACTGGCTGTATTACTTGTTGGCGACGAAGACAGATAACATTTCTGAGCTCAGTCGGTTTGCGGGTGTCCTGCGAGGCCAAGAAAGTTTTGGACAGGCTGTTGCCTTTGGATTGAACACGCAGAAATGGAAAGGCGGTCGCGTACCTCTGGGTGTTACCACGGCCTTGCTGGTGTTGTCGGTGTATCCTACTTGGCTTGTCGTTAGGGATCATGTTCCAGTTGAAGCGGCGGATGCTGCATCAAAGACTTCAACGCCAGCTGATGACCTGGCTCTTCAGCAGGTTGTCACATTGGAAGAAAAGAAGAAGTTCGCCAAGGGCGAGGCGGCTCTTGCAAGGAATCTGTAGGACTACCTATGCCTGAATTAGAGAGACGAAGTGAGATTTAGTCAGATATCAGAGAACAATCCATCAGTATCCCACCTCATGCATGACCGTTTTTTAGATACTTGTCTGATGGATTGGATCTGAAACAACTCGTTGTGTTCGTTGCTGACAAGCCGCAACTAGAATCAGTTGTTCTACGAAGTGCCCCGCACATTCAGATACTAGTGCTGTCATCGGCGCTTCACTCCGCTTATCACCTATTAGCTAACCACTTAACCTCACGATAAGGGCCGTTGTCTCCAGTTAAAGATCTACAGCGGAATGTATGCGCAGTTCAGTCCCTACGAGTCAAGCTGAGTACTCCGGAGTACACACCGTTCTACAAGCGGAAATGTGTCTGGCTCAGATAGGCACCCTCGGCAGCTCCTTTAGGATGCCGCTGAAACCTGAATCATGCCGCTTATCTGCATGATCTTCTTACATAGTAGACTAAGCGGGATGATTCCGGATGTGCTCTGCGGGAGCGGGGAGCACGTTGTAGCTGCGGAAGGACATCTCAACGGCTTGAAGAACTATAAAGCACACATGGTGCCATTAAGTGCTGCCCGTAAGTGCCTCTTGCGCCTACGAATATCCCGGAGAACCAGCAAGCTTACACTCACATCAGCATACAACTATCATGTCCGGCATAGTGAAGGTGGCGGTCACCCAGCATGAGCCTGTATGGTTCGACCTCCAGGCGACAGTAGACAAGACATGTCGGTTGATCGAAGAGGCGTCAAGTAATGGCGCACAACTTGTTGCATTTCCTGAAGTATGGATAACAGGATATCCAGCATGGATCTGGTGAGTTGCATCCTGTTGCTTTCTTGAAAAACTGACACCAACAACTCGCCGGAAAGCCGTCTCACTCACACAAATACCCAGGGCACGTCCCCTCGATCCTCCGCTCGCCACAAAATACATCAAAAACTCACTGTCCTACGATTCCCAAGAAATGGACCAGATATGTGCTGCCGCGCGACAATCTAGGATAGCAGTGGTGCTGGGCTTCTCTGAGAACGACCACAACTCGCTCTACATCTCCCAATGCACCATCTCCTCTTCCGGCGAGATTGTAATGAAACGCCGCAAATTCAAGCCTACACACATGGAACGTACCGTCTACGGCGACGCTGGTGGCTCCAGTTTGAACAATGTAAACGAAATTGAGGGGGTGGGACGAGTTGGCGCGCTCAGCTGTTGGGAACATATCCAGCCACTGTTGAAATATCACACCATAAGTCTGAAAGAGGAGATCCACGTGTCGGCGTGGCCACCGCTGCATCCGCATGCGGAGGAGAGTGAGGGCTTGTTCAGTATGAGCGCTGATGGTGTGTTTCTTCCCTCTCCTTTCCCGTTCTTGTTCCTACCATGTATCTCTGTACTGACTTGTCCAGGCTGTGCGGCACTCTCGCAGACTTACGCTATGGAATCCTCAACCTTCGTGCTGCACTGTACATCTGTCATGTCATCCGCCGGTGTCACTGCACATAGCACTGAAGGCAATCCCGTATTTGGCGCCATAGGCGGTGGACATTCTGCTGTCTATGGGCCTGATGGGAGACGCATGACCAAGGCGATTCCGTCAGACCAGGAAGGGTTTGTGTATGCGGATTTGCCAATGGACATGCTGATTAGTTTGCGCCATTTTGCCGATCCTTGTGGGCATTACTCCAGACCAGAGTTGCTATGGTTGGGGGCCGATACGAGGGAGAAGAGGCATGTTAGGGGTGAGGGAGATAGTGGGGTATCAGATGTGAAGAAGGTTAACGGTTCGGGGACGGGAGGGGGAGAGGATGGGAAGGCGAATGGAGTTGCGGCGATACAAGAAACATACTGAGAATAAATGAGATGTGAAAGTAATGCAAAGACATCACATTAGCACTTCGATGATCAGAGTGCAAATTCCTGGTGTCCAGCGTTTCACAGCACTTGTAAAATCGTAAAATGTTTTTCGTTCCAGTAATAACAGTCTCTTTCGCAAGACACTATTCAGATATGCAACTAAGACAAACAGAGAACGGGATGCATATGTTGCAGTTCTTCTGTACAAAAGTTGATTGAGTGATGCGCCTCTCTCGCCGTGAGTATGACGCCTAGAAGCGATCGACTGCGCTTTTCCTCTTTTGGTTATTAGCGCACCATGGAACTAATCGATCGCTGTGACAGCACGTCAACCATTGACTTCTCACTGCACACATTGCAGCTCTTTCACCTCATCAAAAGTTTGCCTGAAGCCATCTCGTGCATCAGAGCTCACCGAATTTCTCCTCGTTTTCGTTTCTTGAGAGGCTAAGGCCCACCCACACGCGAATTTTGGGCAGAGTAAAGTGAGTGCCAGCGCAGCGCGATTTCAACGCGTGCTTGTCCATCGTGGCGCCTTCACCTCAAGTGTCTAACGCGCAGCCAGATCGCTCAAGTCGCCTTCACCATGGCTGATCTGCAGGAACTGCTTCAGCGGCTCAACGGCGGCGGCGCTTCTGGTGGCAATCACCAGCAGCTCCCGTCGTCGCAGCAACAACACCCTCATTACCAACAACCTTCGGTATCATCGCCTATTTTCTCTCCCGCGCCGCGTGGCCCCATTCCGCACCATCCTTCGGCCATAATGTCGCCAAACGTGCTGTCGTCTGCAAACACACCCGCACCCGACCAAGGCGCTGGCTCTGTGTCCCAGCAGACGCCCCAGCAACAATCGGCGAACCTGCTCAACCTGCTGCGCTTCAACGCTCAGCCAGGTCTCGGGCAGCGTAGCGTCTCCCAGCAGCCTCAGCCGCAGCAGCAGCAGGCACCGGTGGCTCCAGCGCATGGTCGCACTGTTTCAGCCTCTGACTTTGTGGCCGGCTTCATGGGCAACAGGTCAGGCTCGCAGGGCTCGGTGCCTGCGGCTAATGTGCAGTCCCCGCCCGCAGCCTCAGCATCTGAAAAACCCCAGGACCTGCTTCTGCGATTGCTGAATCACCCCAAGCCTTCGCAGTCGCCGGCTCGCTCTTCGCACGCTTCAGTCGCTGCTTTCTCGCCGCCAGTTCTCTCCCACATGCCTGAGACGGCTGTGGACGACCTTGCGCAGGATCTGGCCGATGCAGTTTTAGAGAGTGCGGCAGGCAACCCTGCGGCCAGCGCTGCTGCTTCGCCTTTGGAGGTCTTCGGCAATGATGGTATGGGCAATGCTCCTCGCCACCAGTCTGAAGCTGCCTCGCAACCGCCAAAGTTTACTTACGTTAATCCGTTCGATCAACTTGCAGCCGCCAGCCCGCGCAATCGCACACCCGTCTCTGAAGCACCCAGATCTGCTGCGCCCAAGGTAGAGATACTCAAGCCTAAGCATGCCCTCAATGCTGCCACTGCTGCCGCCGAAGAAGCTCCAGCCCACTCACACGAAACTGTGGCTGAGGCTGTCAGCGACTTGGGGGAGCAGGTCAACCAGCAGGTGGAGGAAGCGCTTGCCGAAGCCGAGGGCAAGTCCACCTCTCAGATTGCGGAGGAGCTGAACAACGTTACAGCTGATGATATCAACGAGATCGAGGAGACGATGGTTGATATTGCTACCGAAATCACGAGGGAGCTCGAAGAAGAGAGCAACAAGAAGGAGCTTGAGCGGTCCATGCCCAAGCCTCTCGCTGCTGCTCTGCAACAAGTGGCTGCTGAGGTAGCTGACGCTGAAGTCGTTGAGAACTGGGAGACGGCCGAGGCCGAGGAGAGTCTTGCAAAGGGCGAGGATCAGACGGTAATAGTCTACAGATTCCCCATGCGCGCCTTTGCCTCTATCACTGTCAACGACATGCCTCCCCGTCGCCTTTTCTTCCAGTCGGAGCTGTTCATGGATATCGCCAGGATCAAGAAGGATTTTGACCAGATCGATCGTTCGCTGGTATCGGCCAGCAAGAATTTCATTGTTTACACGCTCACCAAGAAGGGTGGCTTCCGCATCATTCGCCAAGAGAACGGGGTTTACCGACAGGTTTTTGAGAACCACCAAGAACGCATTTTCAACATTGCTCTATGCAACGCTGGAGAGGATGCTCAGCAGTCTCTCGAGAGCATTCTTGGTATTGGCGTTAATGGTACTGTCTTTTGGACATCCATTGACCCTACTCGCGAGGACCAATTCGGCGAGAGCCTCGATTCGCAGGGACTCCTGCTCCCCCCATCGCCTTCGCAAGACGACAACACATCTGGTGGTCAGCTGAAGACCCGCGCCAAGCCGTCTTCGCGTCACCCCGAGTTCTTTGCTGTTGGTCGTGGCAAATCCATCCACATTGTTTTCCCTCGCGTCGCCGCGACCTACGTTCGTCAGAAATCGCGTATCTGCCATACCGAGAAGTACCTCAAGGAACGCTCGCTGAAGATTCTCACTGGCAAGGCTGGCAAGGACTTCACATTCAGTGAGGATGACACTGTCATTGTCTCTCTGGACAAGGCCGGTCGTATGCGCTTCTGGGATATTCGCACTCTCACCGACCCTGAACTGGGTATACCAGGCAGCCCGGCCAAGAATGTTGAAGTCTCCGACACTCTGCTCGAATTCCACACCACAACACCGAACGCCAAGTCGTGGCCTACATCAGTCTTCTTCTTTGACAAGGACAAGCCATACACTAAGGGTATTGCGCTGCGATACGTCATGGTTGGTATGAAGCAGAACCACTCCTTCCAGCTGTGGGATCTTGGACTATGCAAGGCAGTCCAGGAAATTAACCTTCCGCACGGAAATGAGTCTGATGCCATATGCAGCGTCTCGTTCCATCCGAAGACCGGCATCATGGCGGTGGCTCATCCCACACGGAACTCCATCTTCTTTGTGCACGTATCCTGCCCTAGGTACAACCTGCCTCTTCTGAGCCAGGCCGAATACACCTCCCGTCTTGCGAACAAGGGCGCGCTGCCTCCTGTCAACGCAACTGCTATCATGACTAGCATTACCGAGTACTCGTTTGCTTCGAAGGGCCAGATTAGGAGCCTCCACATGCTCAACGAACCTGCTGGACCTGTCGATGCGGACGACCCGGACAACGCCGCTTTGTTCGAGTTGTATGTGATGCACTCTAAGGGTGTCTGTGTCCTGCGCATCCGCCGTAGCGACCTTGGATGGAAGAAGGAGATTGGCGAGCCCCTTCACCCAAAGGAGGCCGAAGAGGAGGGCATCATTTCCATTTCTCAGCTCAAGCCACCTGCACCTGTCACCGTCACCGGTGATGAGTCTTCTACTGCTGGTGATGCACCCACCGCACCCAGGTCTGTGTCCGACCGCTCGGTCCGTGAGAGCGTGAAGAAGGAGAACAGCAACATTTCCAGGCAGTCTATGACGCCGGAGGCTGCGATGCGCGCTTCTACCCTTGCAAAGGTCGAGAGCAAGCAGGACGCTGCCCGCGCTGCCATCATCAATGGCGGCGCTGCTGAGAAGTCAGAAAAGAAGAAGAAAAAGCGCTCGGCCGCCGAGAGTGCCTCTCAAGCTTCCACTTCGACGCGTGCACCTCCCTCATCATACGCGCAGATCGCACAGGCTCCTGTGCAAGCGAAGTCCCCAGCACCCGAGACAACCCCAGCCCCTGCTCCGGCTACTGCTACGCCTGCTGGATCCACAGTACCATCATCTGCAAAGGCTTCCGACAATGAGGTTCCCGAGTGGGCCAAGCAGCTCATGGGCAAGTACATGCAGCAATCGGCAGCGGCTCCCGCACCTACCACTGCACCAGCTGAGTTCGATGAGAAGAAGCTTGAGCAGGTCGTGTCAACCGAGATTACGAAGGGTTTCTCTCGTGAGTTGGACGTCATGTACAAGCGATTTGACGAAGACAAACGCGTCATGAACGCTGCCAATGGAGCCAAACAAGAGGCCATTCTTCGTCTCGTCTCCAGCACCTTGACTGAGAACGTTGAGAGCGTCATCCGCAAGATGGTCGATGAGAACATTCGCAACGTGCTTCTGCCCGAGGTCCTCGCAAAGACTTCTTCCACTCTCGAGCAGAGCATTGGCAGTAACCTCAAAACTGCCCTTGGGCCTCAGTTGTCAAAGGAGATCCCCAATGCCGTGTCTCAAGCATTGAAAGCACCTCAGCTCTTCCAGTCACTATCCGACCAGGTCGCTAAGAAGGTCTCCAGTGGCTTCGAGCCTATTGTGGTTGCCTCTGTCGGATCCGTCGTCACTCCCGCCATCGGAAAGCTATCGAACCTTATCGAGCAACAAATTGGCGAGCAGCTTCGTCAGTCGCAGGTACAGCGACGAGAGGACGCGGCGAAGATTACGCAACTCACCGACACTGTGCACACATGCCTTGAGACAATCCAGTCGATGGTTGCGACTCAGGCCGAGCTTCAGGCTCAGGTCGCCAAGCTTCAACAGTCCATCGCCCAGCCACCGCAGGCACCCACTCCCAGGAAGGAAGCGGCCCCACCTCCTAAACAGAAGACAGCCGAAGAGCTTGAGATTGAGTCGATCACCAAGCTTTTGACCGAGGGCAACTATGAGCAGGGCACCATGCAGTGGCTGCAATCACCCCGTACAGATGAGCTTTTCGATGCCATTTTCGTACGCTGCAACCCTGGCTACCTGAGGCAAGTTAGTCCCTTGCTCGTCCTGTCCACTGGTGCAGTCGTTTCTGAGCCATTGGACCGCAACTTGTCAGAGCGACTGGCCTGGCTCGATGCTGTCTTGCAGAGTGTCAACCCTCATGTAAGTTCTTCTGCTCCTGTTGTTGATGTGAATGCTCACTAATCTGCTTTAGGACAATGAGATTCGCGACATTGTTCCCAAGATCATGGACGTGATGATCCAGCGTCTGACCGCCAAGTACATTGATCTCAACGAGGGCACACCTGGTAACCCTCTTCTTCGCCGCATCTCGGCTCTCGTCAGCCGATGCAACGACATGACCCGCGCTTCCCGCGGCTGAGAGGTTGCGCTTCGGCATGGGCTGTGCTGGTTAGGGTGCGGACTCGCGCTGAAACGCCTTGCTCTTGCATCTGAACCCCACGGTACATGATTAGGTCCGCCTCTCTGCACACGGTGCCTGTCAGGTGTAATAAATTCACGGTGAAAGGCGTACGGAGTCTGCATTCATTTCGATTCGCTACTTGGCGAACGCACGGTTATGGGCAGGTAGATAGCATTGGCAGGCATGTTTCTCTGTCATGGGCATTTACACGGCTGGAAAGTTGGCGTCTAAGAACTTGATGGTGCTGGAATGCCCCTTGTCTCGCACGGCGTTAGCGATCAGCTTGTGGTACGTGAGTGGGATGGTACATGGGATTACGGATGCATCTGAACAGTGGTGTGGAGCTGCTGTCAGCGCAAAAAGTCTGGCATGTGCATAGCATAGCATAACGGAGCGACGTAGTAGGACAATAATTCAAGGATTTGCTTTCACACTTTCGAACTTCCGCCTACATGCCTCCAACATTCACACTCTCCGTAATCGTCTGGCTGACCCGGCCCCGAACACTCTCTTGCACCCAATTCGGCAGTGCTCTCAGCAGACTAATCCTGCCCCCGGAGCTGGGCACAAAGACCTGCGCACCACTGGCACTCAAGACCTGCTTCACCACAGCATCAGCCACGTCCCCCGGCTCGCTCATGACAGCGCCCCGCTTCTTCAGCTCCGCCTCAACAGGCGCAAGCAGCGGAGTGCGCACCCATCCGGGATGAACGCTCGTCGTCAGCACACCCGGTGCTTTGTACGCGAGCCTAAGCTCCTGATTCAGACCTGCGACGCAATTAACAAATCAACGATCGGTACGTAGTGGGATGATGAGAATCCATCCATCCACCCAACCATCCCTTCAACCAACTCACTCACCCTCATGGAACGCCAACACCGCCGCCTTACTCGCCGTATAATCCGCCATACCGGCGACACCGACATACGACGCCGCACTCGCGACGGTAACGACATGTCCTTTGTTGAGCGCAATCATATCGGGCAAGAAAGCGCGCACCGTGGACCAGTTGCTCAGGACGTTGACGTCGAACAGCTTGCGCAGGTAGGCGTCGGTGGTGGCGAGGATGGAGTGGGCGTCTAGGATGCCGGCGTTGTTGATGAGGATGCTGGGACTGCGGCCTAGTGATTGTTTGATTGCGGTTGCGGCCGAGGTGACGGCGGCGGTCGAGGTGATGTCGCAGGCGTGGAAGTGGATGTTTGCGTCTGTGGGGGCTTGTTAGTTGGGGTGCGAGATGCTTCGCTGCGTTGTGTTGTGCGAGTACAGGTTGGAGAGTGCAGTGCACTACGTACATCCCTGCAGTGAAGTAGGTAGCTCTTGTATGTCCAGTACTGCAACTTTCACGCCGTGGTTTACCAACTTCTGCACTATCAGCGCCCCAATCCCGCTACTTCCCCCTGTCACAACTGCAACCTCCTGCTCCCAGTTCCACCGCGCAGACTCGGGGCGGAGGCGGTAGTTGTTGAGTGCAAGGCGGTTGAGTGAGCGATTCAAACTCCTCACAACCCCAAGCGCGAGCAGCCATTTCAGGGCGCGGATGATGGTCGCATGGCGCCGTGGGTCGCGGAGCGGCGCGATGCGGGATGTGAGGCGGGTGCGCAGGGATGCGGGGCCGCTGGTTAGTATGTATAGGAGGGATGCTGTGACGGCGGGGTTGAGTGCTAGGTGCGACGTGGAAAGGGAGATGAGGTTGGAGACGCGTTGTACGGCGGCTGACATGGTTGTTACATGGATGCTGGGGAGTAAGAGATGGAGGATGTTGGGAGTGGTTGGGAGCTATAGCATCAACTGTCTGCTAGTCTTGATGGCTGCGGATCCGGCGCGTATAAAGCGGAGAGCTAGTTGTGCCATGCCTTGCCTTGTGGTTGATCGTCCACTCGCTGCAAGTACGTCAAGAGGGGAAGCGGACCTCGGCAGCGCTACTCGTTGCAGCATGGCGGTGGACCATCTTTACTACTTCGACAATAGTCAGTTTGTCGTCGAGATCGGAGCCTCAACAGGTGTGATCTTAGGACAGCTGTATGATGATTTGATGAGTTGGATGGAATGGTAAAGGATTGGTCGTCCCGCGCGGTAAATCCGGGGGAGGACGCTAGGAATGCAGTCATCCGAGGGTGGTCGCAAGTTGTATTCCTACACGAATATTTATTTCTTCGCCTCTTTGACAACAGCCTTGATGCCAGTCCTTGTAATCTCGAATTCCAACCCTCTCCCTTCACTGGGTGGGGCCCAGGGGGCAAACACAACCTTTATCCACCTCCTCCATTTTGAGATGTGCGTTTCCTCGGGCTCGTTCCATTGCTCTTCACCATTCACCGTCACCACGAGCGGACCCCTATTGGCAAACACAGGCTTCTTGATCAAAGCAATGCGGCACGCTAGCTGGTTCGTCCAGACGAGGCCGAGAGAGGGTGTCTTCAACGTGTGAGGGGCAGCGTGCGGTATGTCGCCCCAGCCGGTGAACCAGCGCTGTTGGTGGTCGAGGGCTAGCGGGTCTGGAGACAACAGGACGGATTCGTTGAACTGCGAGGCTGACAGGGCAAGAGCGGGGTTGGAGGGCTGGGGTGTGTTGTCGCGGGTGCCCTGGCTGTTGGCAGACGGATTACGCGAAACGGGGTTGGAGGCGGGGGCAGAAGGCGGCTTCGTGAAGCGGTCGGCGACCTGGTTGGCGACGACGACTGCGATGCCGTGGGTGCGGGCTAGCTCGCGAAGAAGTGCGCCCAACTGCACGAGCTGGGTGCCCCGTTTGGCCATGGAAGCGGCGCCATTGCTCGCTCCTTTCTCGAACTCGGCGCGGTAGTTGGCGGCGACCGAGTCCAGGATGACGAGTCCTACGTTGTGCTTCTTGATGGCGACAGGCAGCTGGTAGCGGAGGATGTGGTCCTGGGATTCGAGATCGGGGGTTTGGATGGCCAGGACGTTTGCTAGTGAGGGTCGCTCATCTGGGGAGACTCGATCGAGGGCTGGGTGCGAGGACAGCAGCTGGGCGAGACGCGTGGTAGAGAGGGCAGCTTCGGTGGAGATGTAGACGGCCGTCTTGGAGAGGCCGAGCGGGGGCGGCAGCTGCACAGCAAGCAGGAGGGTGAGTAGCAACTGTGTCTTGCCGGCGCCGCTGATACAAGTTAGCCGTGTTGCTGCAGGCAGTGCTGGAGGGGCGGGTAATGGTGCGGTGCACAGGGCAAAGTACCTCTCACCAGTGACTTCGACCAGGTAGCCGGGCGGGATGCCACCACCCAAGGCAGCGTCGAGCTGGTCGTCCAGGGTGCTTATGCAGCGCCAGGACTGGGAGGGATTGTCCCATGGGGCCGAGAGAGCGGTAACGGGGGCGTCGGCGGCGGTGAAACCGAGGTGGTGGTGCAGGGCAGGCACCAGAGCATCGATGAGCTTCCTCAGCTCGCCCGCGGGCAATTGAGCGCGCTTGGCGACATGGTGGGGGTCGAGGGTGAGCAGGTCGTTTGTGGTGACGAGGGCCCTGTCGAGCGAGGGCAGCAGGTGCGAGAAGGGCCTCGTGTCCAGGTCAGGCAGCACCTGCAGCAAGTCCGTCATGGGTTGCCGGCGGGAGTGGGCATGGGCGCGGCTCTGCGGAGAGGGCGCGAGCTTGCTAATGGCCGCGGGCGGTCGAGGCAATGTCGGCGCAAAAGAGCCCAGAACGCGTCGCGTTTGTGGAGAGTCGCGTCGAGCTGCATGACAAAGCTCGGCAGGCGCGCGCAGTGGGGCTCCTTCCTCTTCTTCCTCTTCTTCCGTTCCCCCAGCGCACGTGATGAGCAGAGCTTGGAGCTGACCCCCGCGGTGAACCCCCGCGGTGAACCCCCGCATCTCCAGCAGGCAACTGGCCGGCCGTGCTCTTGCGTCTTGTCTTGCCTTGGAGCTGCAGCCACTCAGCGCATCCCTGTTTACACATTACACATTACACATCATCTAGTACACATCACATAGCACACATCACATAGCACACAATGCACATGCTCACACATTTGCCTTGCCCTCGCCCTCGTGAGCCATGGCCGCACGAGACTTGGCATTCAGCAACATTCGCGCACACGTCGAACCGCTGCTGTCGTTCATGCCTAGTCCATCCCGCTTCTGCTCGTCTCTTAGCTGCCCAAGCCCGGCCGTTCCCTGATTAGCCGGTAGACCCAGGCCCACGTTGGTGACGCTGCATGCTTGTCTAAAGCTCAACCCACCACCGACTTCCACTCGTCCGTGTGATTACCAGCACCGCCCACAAACACCTCGGGGCACCCTCATGCCACCTCCGTATCCTCCTGCCCGAGATTGTTCCATCCTGCTGCGCTTTTGCCGCCATAGTACTGCTTTTTCCGCCATTTATCCTCGTTGTTCACTCCGTCTTGGGCCCGTCACGATACCCCCATCAGTGTAGTAAGTTGTCACATAGACGCCATAATAACCACAGCCACCACAGCTTCTTTTCATATCAACCATCATTACCATACCATCGATTCTCAACACCTGCAGCTCGTGTAGAGCTTCACGCTACCGAGTAAGTGGCATCTCCTTGCATGGGCCTTTCGTGCCCTAGCTCGTCGGGTCATTCACCACCATGCCGGTCATTTTCCGCGTCAGCGGCCGGCTACATGAGAGCTTTTCCTATCACCCTACCTGTAACAAGGAATCCGCCCGTCGACTTCACATGTTTACTCGGCGCGCGGCGCCGCATACCCCAGCTTGCCCCCTTTCGTCCATTTCCATATAAGAAGCTCCCACGCCCACACCCTGGTGCCTCTTCTTGCAGATCCCTCCTGTCCTCATGCCGGCCTACTGTCTTCAGGACTGTCACTACTTCTACCGTAGTGCCTTGCGGCTGCTCAACATCAGCACCAGCATCTCTCCACTCTACGCATGACTGACGAACCACCATGGCAGTCCGCACCTTCACCCAACCCTCATCCCTGAACGAATCCTTGGCAACCGCTACCATGTCCACCTCCCAAGAAAACGGTACCGCTCGCTCCATGGAAGCAGCCAAAGAGAGCCAACAGGCCTTCTCCGCAGAAGCTAAGGCGCCCTTGGCCAACTCGACAAATCCAAACTCGAAGCCAGGCATCACCTTTGCATCTCAAGAAACGCTGCCAAAACTGCCCATCCCTGAACTCGACGCCTCGTGCAAGAAGTACTTGGCAGCCTTGAAGCCGTTGCAGTCCGCAAAAGAACACAACGAAAGTCAGCACGCAGTGGAAGGCTTCCTAAAGGCAGATGGTGCTGTGCTGCAAGAGAAGCTCAAAAAGTACGCTAGCGGTAAAGCGAACTATATTGAGCAGTTTTGTAAGCTCTTCCTATAAGTGCCACTTCAACGCACGTCGTTGGTTCATACACTGTCTCCCTCTAACAGCTGTCTAGGGTACGACTCGTATCTGAACTTCGACAACCCTGTCGTGCTGAACCTCAACCCTTTCTTCCTCCTCGAGGATGACCCCACACCGGCTCGTAACAACCAGGTTACCCGCGCAGCCTCTCTAGTAGTTTCAGCATTATCCTTTGTTCGAGCAGTACGTCTGGAAGAGTTACCACCTGACACCATTCGCGGCCAGCCCCTCTGCATGTACCAGTACTCGAGGCTGTTTGGAACGGCCAGAATTCCAACCGAGAACGGCTGCCAGATCGGACAAGACCCAACGTCGAAACACGTCGTCGTCATGTGCCACGGCCAGTTCTACTGGTTCGATGTCCTGGATGATAACAACGACCTCATCATGACTGAAAAAGACATCGCCTTGAACCTGCAGGTCATCGTAGAGGATGCACAGGAAGTCCCCATTCAAGAAGCTGCCAAGGGGGCACTGGGCGTACTGAGCACAGAAAACCGCAAAGTGTGGTCAGGTCTGCGTGACGTGCTTCACCGAGAAGAGGGCTCAAACAACTCCGACAGTCTGAACATTGTCGACTCCGCACTCTTCATCCTATGTTTGGACTACACAGAACCGCAGAATGGCGCTGACTTGTGCATGAACATGCTCTGCGGTACAAGCAAGGTGGAGCGGGGCGTCCAGGTTGGTACATGTACAAACCGATGGTACGATAAGATGCAGATCATCGTGTGTAAAAACGGGAGTGCAGGTATCAACTTCGAACACACGGGTGTCGACGGCCACACAGTCCTTCGCTTTGCCTCGGACGTGTACACAGACACGATCCTTCGATTTGCAAGGACCATCAACGGCAGTGCACCAAGCCTGTGGGCAACCCAGAGCCCTGACCCTGCGAAGCGAGACCCGGAGAGCTTTGGCGACGTTCAAACCACGCCTCACAAGCTGGAATGGGACATGGTCCCTGAGCTCAGTACTGCACTTCGGTTCGCTGAGACACGTCTTGCAGATCTCATCCAGCAGAACGAGTTCGCAACACTCGAGTTTCCCCACTATGGAAAGAACTTCATGACGTCTATGGGCTTCTCGCCTGACGCATTTGTGCAAATGGCCTTCCAGGCTGCATACTACGGCCTCTACGGCAGGATAGAATGCGTCTACGAGCCAGCCATGACCAAGATGTTCTACCATGGACGAACAGAAGCCGTCCGATCAGTCACGGAAGAGTCGGTGGATTTCTTAAAGACCTTCTGGGGCGAAAACCCAGCAGCAACCAAGATCGAGGCACTCCGCAAAGCATGCCAAAAGCACACAGAGAACACCAAGGTCTGTGCTAAAGCCCAAGGACCGGACCGCCATCTGTACGCCCTGTACTGCATCTGGCAACGCGCCATCGACGAAGACGGTGCCGAAGCAGCCAGTAGCGACGGCTGGGACTCGACACGCCCGTCCAGCCCCGACGGCGTCGCATCTCCCAACCGCAACTCCGTCATGTCCGAGAACGGCAGTATATCAAGCTTGCCCCCAGCTCCAGTTCAGCACTCCATGCCCTCGCTCTTCGCAGACGGCGGCTGGGACAAGATCAATACCACAATCCTCTCAACATCCAACTGCGGCAACCCATCGCTCCGCCAGTTCGGCTTTGGTCCAACATCAGCTGACGGTTTTGGTATTGGATACATCATCAAAGACGGATCGATATCTATCTGCGCATCGTCCAAGCACCGCCAGACGAGCCGCTACATCGAAGCACTGGAATCGTACTTCCTCGAAGTGCGCAAGCTCCTCCGACAGATCAAGCGCCGGGGCACCAGCACCGACAAAACTGCTTCCCGGGCGCGGGAAGCAGAAGACCGGCCCAAAGCAGGCCGCTTCAAGAGCCGCGGACGCAACATCCTACTCGAAGCCGGCAAAACCCAGACGCCCGCAGAAAGCGTGGCGGACGACGAGGACGACGACGGCCTCGGTGGATGTAGGGCACCCCTTCTTCCTCCTCCCTCTCCCCCTTCTCTGAGCCTGGACAATGTGTCTTGTATCCCCAGCACCCCTGTCGTATCTTTCCCACCCACGCCTCCGCACTCCCCTCCTTTCAAGCCCATGACAGCTGTGTTTGTCAGCTCGCCGCGTCTCAACAGCGGCGCGGTGATCAAGACACGACCTGTAAGAGCACCTAGCACCACCATCAAGCGGCCCATGTTCTACTCTTCCTGAGCCACCCTGAACGCATATTCAAATACCTTCCTCCTGTTCGTTGGCATCGCATCGCATCGCATACATCCAGCACAGCATACCAGCATTCCCGTTACCACCGTCCTCTAATCTGTTCTTGCACCCTTTTTTTTCGTGTTTCATAGCTGATCCCCCCTTTCTTAGATGGCTTCTTCGACGCCGGCATGCTGCGGCAAGCGCTCAGCGCAAACAGCCAAAACACGGCTGTCGAACCAGCTGTCGACCGCGACGTCGTGCGCCGGAACGTTGGGCGGCGATTGCGGTTGACGGAGTATTAGAACAGGATGAGATATAGAGAGGGATTTTTTTTGTTGCCGGGGCAGGTTCATGGATAGAATGAGATCTAGGTCTGTCGCGCGGAACACAAGGGTTATGCGATTTTGAGAGATTCGAAAGGGTGTGAATGAGGGAGAGTTGGACATGTATAGCACAATCCTCGCGGTATTCACACTTATATCTACATTTATATTTACACCAAATACTCCCTGACCAAACAGCCAATCAACAAACACCCCATCCCTCCCTCTATCCATCCTTCCACCAAAAACAACAACAACAACCCCACTTACACCACTCGGCTTTCAAATCCACCCATCCATCTCCCCCCGCCCACTACCCACCCTAACCCTCTGCGCCCTCCCCACAACCCCAGAACGCGCAATCACCACTCCAGCTACCTTCACACCACCACTTCCCCTTCCCCTTCGCCATCCCTGCCCCTCTACTTCCCCCACTTCCACTTCCACCTCTACTTCTTCCTCCCCATCATCTCCACCACCACCCTCCCCATCAGATTCATCCACCTCATCCTCGTCTTCGGAATCGGAAAAACACGAATGCAGCACCGACGGCCTGCGAAGCCGCATGTGGATGCGCAGCGGTGTTGGGGTCGGTTGGTGGAAGCTGGTGGTAGGGATGCCGAGCGGGGTTGGGGAGCGGTGGCGGGGGGAGCGGAGGGTTGGTTGTGGTGTACCTGTAGATGTAGATGTAGATGGAGATGTAGATGTAGATGGAGATGTAGATGGAGATGTAGATATACTAGTTGGTGTAGAAGGATGAAGGAGTGTAGATGGCGATCTCCGACCCCTGGATTCTACTGCGTCGATTGGCAGTTGTGATAAACCCGTGATATTCATCGCTGTTGTTGTTTTGATAACGGCGGTGGTGGTGCTTGTGGTTGCGGGTTCGGTAATGGTAGGCGGCGGCGGCGAGGGATGTAACAGCGTACTCTTCTTCCTTGGACCGGGCGACGGCCTGCGGAGGACCGGCGCCATGGATCGCTGTAGATCTGTTAAGCCCTCGCTCTTCTCTTTCCGCTCCAACGCCCTGCCGTAGATGCGCGATGTGTACCACTTTGGTTTAGCAGGTGCGTCCTGGCAGATCAGCGTGAATGTGTGCTTGAGGTTGGGTTTCCACTCGTGGTTGTTGTCGGCGGAGCGTCTTGGTGCCGCGCTGGTGCTGTCATGGTCGAGGATGGGCTTTCGCTCGGCGAAGTAGTCGTTGGCTATGCTTTGGTACTCGTAGCTCTGCATTCCCCACTGTCCGTCTTTCTTCTGCAGTCTACGTTTGTGCTTGACGGGTATCTGGGATTTGGGACTCAGTGGATAATCTAGGTCTTCTAAAGAGGCGGAGCTTCCGTAGCCCGAGTCGGTTGTTGAATCGGGGCTGGATGTGCGAGAAGGTGAGCGCACGTTGTAGCGCATTTTGGACGAGGGGAAGTTGAACGGGTCATCGAGACCAGCAAAGACTGGGGTGTTCTTCTTGGGAGGTGACGAGGTGAAGAAAGAAGGCATTGTGTTGCAAAGTTAGGGGAGCAAGGAAGAATGTCTTTCAGAAGAAGGCACAGAAGGAGCGGGTCGGTAGATGTGCAAGTCGTGGATGTAGAGTCTTTCTTGTTGGTCGAAAGAACGCGCGTTTGCTTTGACGTGAACTGGATGTCGTATGTGCTCTAGGGCTCAGCCAGAGTATGTGACTGTCGATCTCAGTGCGGCATATGTACAATCGAAAGAATGTGGGCAGATGCAGATATCGAACAGCCTTACATTTAGCGGGACTGTACCTACTTATCCCTTCCTACATTCCCTCTCCTTCTCCCAAACCCGGCGATGCTCCACCGATCTGCAATGCCGGCGCCTCTGGGCAGCCTTGCATGCTTGCTGCAGGTACGCAAATTGCCGCGTCTGGCAATATCCGGGAATCTCAACATCCTCGAGTTGTGGTTGGGGGTGGCTCATCGGGGTTTGTATGGTGGCCGGGGACTAAGGTTTGGCTACGCGAAACCACCAGGCCCGAAACCCGAGGCCCCCATGTAGCAGCACGAACACCGAGATCGACTACGCGTATGTTCTCCGATCGGTCTGTCGTTCGATTTGGGTGCAGACATCGTAGTGTTGTCGTGTTTCTGGTCGTGAAAGATGACTCGATCAGAAAGCCTCCATCTCCACCGTAACCCTTTTTCCAAACCACTCTACTAACTCATCTCCCTTCCTCTCGCCGCCCGTGAGGAAGTCTGTCATGTGCATATCGTCTCCATCCTCCTCGACCGGCCAGTCTACGCTAAGACCTGCTTTCTTGCCCTCGAGCAGCTCCTTTGTCGTAGCCCATGAGAAGCGACACTCGTTCCCCCAACCGAACACAGGATCCATATTTGCTTTCAACCACGTGCTCGTTTTTGAATCACTCGGGTACCCAGAGCCCCAGGCAACCTTCACTCCACCATCTTGGGCGTGGGCGGTGGCTTCGGCAGGCGTGTGGTGCGACTCGTAGCACACATCAAGTGCAGCGTCGCGAGTGACCTTGGCGCAAACCGACGCAGCGCTAACTGCAGGGTACAAGCTATCCGCCTTCGTTGCAACCGTGATTGAGATGGTGGGCCATATGCGCTCGAGTTTCTTCTGGTACACTTCCGGCTTGCCAATCGTGTCAATGTAGATTTCCTTGACATTTACGCCGCGTGCAAGGACGCCCTTGATTAGATCAATAGTTGCGTCCATGGCCTGCGCGTTGAGGTTGTATTGATTGGGGGAGAGCATGTGTGCGGATATGTCCTGCGCGGAGAGGGAACAGGTTGCCCACCCGCCAGCGTTGTGAAGATCAGTGCCGGGCGTGCAGAGGGTGCGCATGAGATTCGATCGGACTTGGGGGGTGAGCACTTTCGAGTCGTCGAAATGGTGGGTTTCGGCGAGGAGGGAGTGGTGCAGAGGAAGGGGAAGGTAAAAGAGGGCGTATACCATTGGGCCTGATTCGTACGTCAGCTTCGATACGCAAGACTGGGTGGTGTGAATGCAGACCTAGTACAGGACCTCGCCCAGCTTCGTCGACACCAAGAACGCACTCTGTGGACATGTCGTCGGCGATCTGCTGCGGTATGGGCGAGAAATGTGAGTATGACTTGCCCGCCAGTACGTCAGTCTTGTGAATTGACGGTGCGATGAAGACATTGCTAGGTGGAGTCTCCTGCTCAATATCCTGTGTTTCCATCTGAACATCTTCAAGTGTGTCGGCCATGTTGTGTGGTTGATTGCGTGCTGGTGTGTGATGTTCAGTGCTAAGTGGTGTGGAGACGCGACGCGTCTTGGACTGGCGCGACGCGACTGCCGAGCTCCACAAGTCCTCTATGACAATCACATTTAAAAGGAATCAACTAGATATGGTGCTGAGTCGAATTTCTGAACTTTATGAAATGCAGCCCAACGCTCAATTTCCCTCCACCAACACCTTGCTAATCAGCCAGGTCGCCAGTCAATTCGCATATGCACTCTATCCATATTCCCTAAGGTGTGGCAAAGAAATGTTGTTTTGTAAATCGCAACGCAAGTAAAAAGTGTTGTTACACGCCCGTCGTCTGCCAAACAGTGCAGAACTTCCTCTTGCATCTATGAGTTTCTCGGTTGAGAAATTCAGTCGGTGATCTTCCAGCTATCGAGCCACTTGAGGTGGCTCCACTGCTTGCTGGGTCCAACCATACCAAAGGAAATGGCCCTGAAGAGCCAGTAAAGCCCAATGATGACGGCGTACAGTACGGCAAAGATACCCCAGCGGACCTGGTTGTTGAGCTTCCTTGTTGTGAAGTCAAGACAGAAACCCATCGTCAGGATGGCAAACCAGAGTGCAGGATAGTAGTGGTGAACATAGGTGACACGGCCCATGGCCATGAAAGGAAGGTAGTGCAGGACCCACCCGATGACGGGGTAGATTCCGGAATAGTGAATCTGGTCGATCTCAGACTGCTTGAGGTCGTTGTAGCCGCGTTGCCAACGGACAACGTAGAAGATGACAATGAGACCAAAAATTCCGAGACTGGCTGTGCTGCCCCAGTAGACGAATGGGTTACCAAGGAGGAAGTACTTAACAACTGTAGATGCGGTTAGCATGGAGAGAAAAGGGGCGCGCAGGGCAAGGCTTACTGTCGTCATTCCAGCCGCACATACGAAGACCAACGTGGAGCAGAGGCCATTGCCAGAAAGCAGAAGCGAGGTCATCCTGCTTGTCGGGGTCTGGAACAAGCGCATTGTTGGAAGTCATCATAGCAACGTTCAAGTGGATGAAGTCCTGGAAGAAAGGAGACTTGTAGTCACCAGGGTTGCCAGGTGGGAGCTTCTCGTTGGTGTGGCTTTCAATGTTCCAGTGAGTGTAAACATCACGAGGGTTGTTCTGCTTGACACAGGTGGTCTCGATCTGCTTGAACCCCCACTGCGGCAGGTTGACGTTACCAGCACGGAGGTAGCAACCCAAGTCCTTGTGCTTAAAGCGCAGAGCGGTCGTGAGTGTGCGGATCTTAGAGTAATCCCTTGATGCAGCATCGCGAACAACCTCGACGATCCAGTGGTCCTTGGTGTCTCCCACTGTCGTATTACCGTAGCAAGAAACCTCGTAGTCGGCCTTAGTGACAGGAGCAGCGACCTGGTGCGAGTGGAGGTTGCGGCCGGTCTGAGCGTGAATCAGGCGGATAACGTCGCCGTTTCCGGGAAAGCGAAGTTCCTCACCAGCCTCATATGGGACCTCGTGGCGATTGGGGTAGAAGAACCAGTCGTTGTTGGCATCCTTGTGATGATAGCAAGTGATCTGCTGCTGAGTCGAACCCTCGGGGTATGTCTGGACGTGGGAGTGGAGCAGACCTCCTCCGTAACCCATGTTCTTCAGTGTGGTGCGGGAGCCGTATGCGACCTCGAGAGGACTGTTCTTGCCGACCTCGGTACCACGCAGGTTGGCCTGGAAGAGCGAGCTCATCTGGGCATCACCAGGACCGCTATTCTCGAGGATCAGGAAGTGGAGGTAGAAGGAGAAGGTGTAGACTGCGAAAGGAATGAGAATAAGGCCAAAGACACGGAAAGCGACGTGTGTGACGAGTTCCATCTACGCAGATTAGCTTCGGTCCACGTTGCATTGGTAGGGGAGTCGTACCTTGGGCATCTTGAGATCGCCAAACTTGTTCCAAAGGTCCTCAATGGTGTATATTCCAACCAGAGCAGTGACGAAGAAACCAACCCACTTGACACTGCACACGCATCCAATCGAGACACCAGTCAGCATCAGCCACAGACCCCACTCAGGAGAGAAGGGGTCGTGCTGTTGGCGGTGGAACTTGGACCAGCAGAAGACTGTCGTGAATGTGAAGCACAGCAGCATAGAGTCGAGCAGGATGAAGCGGCTGATGGTGGTGTACGAGTTCTCGCAAAGAACAGCCAGAGTGACGAACCAGACGGTAGGTCTCCTGAAATTCAGTTCCTTTGCAGTGAAGTAGGCCAATGGTACGCAGACAGCACCGAATGCGGCGTTGAAGAGGCGCATGAAGGTGTAGTTGAGCTCCTCGGGGTATTTCTCGCCAGATTTGAACTCAAACGATCCGTTGTATCCTGCGAGGTAGCCCGAAAGACCGACCAGCATCTTGCCGAGGGGAGGGTGGACATCGAAGTAGAACTCGCGCTTGAGATAGTGGGAACCGAACTTGCCGAAGCTGTTTCCTAGTCAGATTGTAGTGCGTGGGATCATCAGGCTTTCTGCTTACTGAGCTTCATCCCAGGTGACGATTGGCGAGAGACCAATCTTGTACATGCGCGTGAAGAAGGCGAGCGCGGTAAAGATGAGCGGGGCCCAGATGAACTCGTACTCGTCGAGGAAGGCAATGAGCTCGAATGGCTGGAGGGCGTCAGCTATTAGACCTTACCATTGTATCCTGTTCTGAAACAGTGCGCACCTTCTCCTTTGACTTCTCCCGGATCTGAGCGTCGTTCACTACAGGAGGCGCTGTCTGGCCAGCTACATTTCTCCTGCGCAGCTCCTCCGTCTGCGCATCGGCGCCTGTTGTACGTGCTGTCGCCATGTTGGTAGGGAAGATCTGAATGTGTCCGCGCAGTGTCGACGGAGTCGAGAAAGGATTCGTGGCTGATAGAAGCGAGGGGTGCGAGGAGCACCTGTTGTCGAATCAGGTTGTCTTACAAGCCTGCGTAACGTCTGTTGCCAAAGAACAACAGGCTCAAGAAGAAAAGAAGAAGGACCCCGAAGGAATTGCAAACATGGGAAACGCTCACGGTGAAGAGCAACGTCTGACGGCCCCTGCAGTGCGGTTGGGGAGATCAGTTGCTGGGTTCCCAATTTAGATTTCGGGAGCTGTATTCGCGCTAGACTCGCGCAGCTGGGGAGCTTAGGACAAGTGTCCTCACGTGAAAAGCTGACGTACTTCTGTTCGTGTTCGACAATGGTACAAAGGGGTCAAAAGGACTGCTAGATGAAATCATTTTGGGTATTCGGATTTGCTGTTGCAGACTGGACATGTGAAGTGGCTACAAGTGTCAACCATGTCAACCGTCTCAAAGCGCCGGTAGATCACCCTAGCCCCGAGGCCAAAACACCGTGAGATCCGAACAACGTTTAACGTACGCACCGCTTTTGTCGGCAACTAAATCGCCTATGCCAATACAATGCTAAGGCTTCCCAGCCTGTATCTCTAAGAAATGCTTCGCCCCTTCTATCAACTAAAACTTACATGCCGAGCAGAATTGCTCGTGGATATCAAACCAAGTCGCTTGCAACAGAGACCAGAGTATGCAAGAATGTCCAGGAAATGCCAGTCAGTGGAATGCTGCAAGCATCTACTCCTCGTCCTGATCAACGCGCTTGTACTTTCCACCCGTGCCGTCGTTGTCTCCTTTGTTTCTCTTGACCATGTTGGAGATCCAGCCGCCGACGCCATCTCCATTCTCAGGCTTAGGAGAAGACCTGCCATTCTCAAGATCAGGCGGTTCGATGTCGAGGCCAGGAATGGCTGCCTCGGCAGCAAGACTCGGTCCGTCACGATCACGGCCACGGCCTTCGCGGCCGCTGCCGCTGAACAGGGATTCGGCCTCTGCTCGCTGTTGCGGTGTGGCTGCTACCGTTGTAGCATCTCCAAACAGAGAGTTCATATCTTCAAGACGGACGTTGGCGGTCTCGGGGTAGATGAAGTAAACTATAGGTCGTCAGCAAACTGACCGTGGTGCGACTGTGGGTGGCTAGACTTACCGATAACGAAACTGACAGCACAGAAGAACGCGTGAATGAGGTACAAACGCCACTGGATGTGTTCCTGAAGGATAGGCGTCAATTCGCCAACCAGCCAGTTAAAGGCCCAGTTGGTTGCAGTACTCAAACTGGCACCCTTTGCACGAATGCTGAGTGGCAGAATCTCTGGGGGGTACAGCCATGGGATAGGGCCCCAAGAGTATCCGAATGCTGCGTTGTAGATCATCACGAATATGACAACCATGTTCGGTGTCCAGCTCGCCTGCAAGAAAATGAAGTAGGAAATAGCAGAGAGCGATATGACCATCATCAGGGCTCCAGAGAGCAAGATTTTTCGACGTCCCAGAGTATCCACAATGTACCATGGCGGAATCGTAGAAAGCAGGTACGTAATAGCGTTGATACCGGTCATGAGGATAGCTTGGCGACCGTACCAACCAGCTTCTTCAAAGACAAGAGGTGCATAGTACGAGATGACGTTGATGCCGTTGAGTTGCGCAAGGGCTTGGGCAGACATGGCGATAAAGACACGCTTGTAGTAGCGTCTGAACATATCCGCGTACGAGCGTTCACCTTCTTGTCGCTGGAGCAGCACGTTCATCTTGATTTCTCGGTACTCATCGCGCGCTTTGGGGTTGTGAATGTCACCCTTTCCATACAGGTTAGCAATGACTACGATCCCCTCCTCGTCATGATCGTTGTCTAGGAGCCATCTGCTAGTCGTCAGTAGGAAACTATGGGAAAGGTAAGCATTACGAACCTTGGCGATTCGCAAATGAGCAGACTACCCAGAGCCAGCAGCGTGCCCATGACGCACTGCATGAACAACGGGATTCTCCAGGCGTAGTCGCTCTTGATGTAACTGCAAAAGTAGTCGACCCAGACACTGCATGCATACCCGGTAATGTTGCCAGTGAACTCAATGCAGCCCATCTTTCCACGGTTGTGGGGCGGTGAGATCTCCGACTGGTACACGGGTACGATCGTGGACAGTGTTCCTACACCAAGACCGGCAATGATTCTCCCCAACAGCATCATGGGCATGCCATTGGCAAAGGTTTGTAGGGCACCGCCGACGACGAAGATGGCCGAGCCGTACAGAATCGTTTTGCGTCGTCCAAGAACGTCTCCAATACGGCCTACCACAAGTGAGGAGATGAAAGCACCCACTTCTAGGATAGCCACCATGCTACCCAGCTCGACCGCCGTCGGCTGGTTGAAGTAGTCCTTGAAGTAGATACCCCTGTATGTATGGGTCAGATATGCTCGAGTACGGACAAGTGCGGGGCGGCGTACGTGATGATACCAGACATGACGCCCTGGTCATATCCGAACAGGAAAACTCCCAGCGAAACGAAGACACTGGTGAAGTAGCTGTCCGATGTTAGCACATTGTGTAGACAGCAGCTGGGGAGGGTTGCTGCTCACATGAGCTTCTTTCCATGCAGCCCGTGAATACGGGAGGGTCCATCGTTGGGGGCCATGATTCGGGCGAGTATTTTCTCCGCCTTGGAAATAGTACGGATCCCAGGATCGGGTATCTCGATGTCGTCGAGTCTGAGGGTGCGGTGACCCTTTTCGTGGAGGCTGTCCTGCGGTGCAAAGCGTGCACGCTTCTGGTGTCGTCGATGTGGGGGAGGATGACCTTCCAAGCGGATAGCGAGGGGATCTTCTTGGTCGGCAAGCTGGTCGACGAGGTCGCCGGTGTCACTCCAGAGCGAGAGGTCGTCGGAGTGCGAGGAAGGTGTGTCGAAGGAGGACCGCGCGCTATCCTTATCGTTGTCGAGCAGATAAGCGGAATCGCCGTCACGGGGGCGCGAGAAAGAGCTCAGGTTATGGAGAGGGATGTTCGCAGGTCTCCGACTGCTGCCCGAGTTGAAAGGAATGGTGAAGGTTGCAGGCTGAGGGAGCAGCCAACTCCAATGCAGTGGATCTGGAGAAGGGTCGAAAGGCGGTCTCGAGTGACGTGCAGGCGACAGGTGTTAGGTGGGCCTAGGTCTTAAGCGGTCAAGGGCGGTCACATTGGACGGCAGTGGGACTGAAAAGAGCACAATACGGCTTCGTGATCAGGAAAACGTGAGCTACCCTGTCAGCATGAGCCCTGCTGCTGTTCCTGCGACTTGGCAAGGTCCCCTTTGCCCACTCGGTCCGGTCTGAGCCGGGGAAGAATCGCAGCCTGCGGTTGGCCAAGCTGTGAGAGCGGCTGGCTGTGCGATGATGTATGAGTGCAGGCTATCGCGGGTGCATGTCTACTTGGAGATTGTGGAATCCCTATCTCTACAGCTGCAGCGTGCTTGCAGAGGCTGGCATAGCTGGCTGGGCTGCTTGCGATTCACAACCTCAGAGTCCACGGAGAATTGCAGCTCCGAAAGCTCAGCATCGCCCATGCGAACTCCACATTGTCTTGAACATGTCTCCGCATGGCACATGCTGATCGCGGTTAATTACTAGCGGTCGACAAAGCTGCCCGAAACCCTTCCCCATGTGCGTGGCAGAAACACCGCGATTCAACCAGTCCAACCCCATCTAACATCGAGTCTGGAAACAGCTCTTAGCATGCACCATATCGACTACCGCGCACAGGGGAACCCACGTGTGAGGACCGTGTGTTGACCGCGTTCGAGTGTGAGCTCTCGAAACACTGCTGCCTCTCACGAGTGAAACATAGTCCAGCTGCGCGTCTCATGCACAGTTGTTCGAGAAGAGCAGGCTTCGTTGACGGGCGCGAACCGTTTGTCGAATGCGTGCGCCAGGACAGACACATGAAAGCAGACTTGCAGAAGCGCTTCGGTAGCTCGACAGAGATGGCTGGTGTGCTGGCTGGCGATCCTTGATGCACAAACGCGAATGCTGTGCGGCCTGACGTGCAGCTGCCAGACCATGGACAGAAACACCGTTGGAGTTGGCAATGATGCTATATGCACAAACCACAGCACCTAGGAAGCAGACTCGACATGCTCGACGGCAACAGCGCCCACAGTGACGAAGTACCCACTTATGATCTCAGCCATGTTTGTTGTCATGGAGTTGTTGTGCGCGCAAGCCGGCTATGAAGCGTCGCTCTGCCGCCAGACACTCTCCGCAAGAGCGACGATCCACCTGAAACGTGCTAGTGCTGCATCTCCAGCCAAGATGATTGGCCGCATGTCTAATTGCCAGTCCGCTCGGCCCGCTTGTTGCTTGGTTGGTCTTCGTGTCGTGAGTCGTGAGAGAGTGAGAGGCTTGGATGAGCTCGTCTTGCAGCAACAACACGAAGCGTTCTTTGCAAGCAACAACTTGTCGTGGTAGAGAAAATCTACAGCTTGTCGTTGAATATCTCCCATCCGTGGAAAAAAAAAAATCAGTGTTCCAGCGACCCGCATCCCTGACCTGGTTACCACCCACCCACCTTTAGGCCAAGTTCCTGGTTTCGCAACCGAAGCTCCAGCCACCGTACCGGCAGCACTCTGTGCACATCATCTCTCACTACCCGCTCCGTTCCTCCACAATTCACTCTCGCTACCTTGCCCTGTCAGGACTGCCAACTCCACTCGCTGCCTGAGCATCGCTTTGCAATACAGAAGACGACGATCGCTGCTTCTCAAATCCTCTACCAGACCCTAGGCTGCGCTGCTGTAGCCGGCCATGTCGAGGTACGGAAAGTTTGACGACTTTTGTCGCGACACGGGTAACAGCTGGTCGACGCTGCCAGGTAAGCGCAACAAGTAATACTTTGCTCTCTGATCGTGTATGCTAACCGTCGCAGTATGCTATGTACGTTGCGCCTGCCCTTGGCCCCCTGGCTTAACCCATTGTTCGCGCGCGCGCCGCTAACCGCGACATCATTACAGCTATTCAGTCAAGCACCCACAAGGAACGGCGGAGGATGGAATGGAGGCTGCACACTCCAAGGCTTCCCTGTTGGCGGTGACAGCAGGCTGCACAACCTGGGTCAGTGAACCAATTGCATGCGCGGTTCGAATTAAGCTGACCGGCACAGGCTCGATAATACTTTGCGGTATCGCGATCGCTATCACCTCTTTCTTGCTCTGGAGATCTGAACGAAAGAAGGCTGCCGTTGGACGAAGGTACGCGACTCGACGAAACTCGCTGAGAACTGCAACACTGACTGCTGACAGGGAAATGCAACTCTTCCTCCTCGGCTACATCATCGTCTCCATCTGTGAGATCTTCACAATCGGCGGGTTCCCTTTGAATGACTCTGTGCGCTTGGTACGTTTGCTGCTGGAATGGAATGGCGATGCATGGGCTGACCGTCTTGCAGGCTTTTGTCGCTGTGCATATCGCTGCAATTGTTGCAACATCTTGGATCCTGATGCTCAATGGCCTGGTCGGCTACCAACTCTTGGACGATGGAACCCCTATCTCGCTCGGCCTGCTCTTGATCTCAGCTGTCATCGTTTTCGTCGGAACGGGCTATATTGCTCTTGACACTGGCTTCAGCTGGACCGGCTACTGGGACGACACTCTGACTGGAGAGAATCAGGCATACGCCCTCTACACTCTCTACCAGCTTGTCCCCCTGGTCTTCCTGGTCATCTTCTTCTGCCTTGAGGCATTCCTTGTTCTTCGTGTGCTGGGAGAACGCAAACCGATGCGTAAGTATCAAATCCGCCAATTTCTTACCATTGCTAACGCCGTTCTTTAGTCTACCTGCTTGGCGCGGCTCTCCTTTTTGCCATCGGACAGATCTTCCAATACGTTATCAGTGTCCACATCTGTACCGGCACCTCTGGCAAGATCAACGGCGGTCTTTTCGAAACCCTGTTCACGCTTCTTTTCGTGGTGATGATCTGGGTATTCTGGTCGAGCATCACCGAGGATGACTGGCCGATGCCAACAGTTGCTGGTTCAGGCTCGTATAACTGATGACTTTGCAGGATATTTGGGAGATGTACAAGATACGGCGTAATGTTTCATGACTTCTCTAGCATAGCGTATACCATTTTGGGGGTCTTTGGACGCATTACGCGTCGTGCTGCTAGTTTACGATACACAGATAATGTTTGCTGAGAGAAGAGAGCAGTTTTATGTAGTTATATCAAATTCACATGCAAACCATGAGAACGCGTCCAATCATCACGTGATCACGTAATCCGTCAAAGGCAGATCTACATGATCGTTCGAGCTTCACAAACCTTCCCAGCAAGTGGGATCCGTCACCGGCTAGTAAGACCTCGGCTGAACTTACCTCGAGTCGAGGATGCTCCATCTTAGCGCAACATACCAGGTACCCTTCAAATGAGAGTTGACGACGTCATTTTTCATTGTTCATCCGTCGCGTACTTCCTCTCGCTATACCGTACCCACACGCTTATTTGAGCGCCCGTTGTTTCCCTCGAATGCAAGCCCGCGACTAGACGTAAAAGCTCTCACCAGCACCGCCGGCGGTCGCTGTCTTCCATCACCACGAAAGCCGCTCACGAGCGCACGCGCACGCGCAGGCCATGGCCGATTCAGACTATTCTTACGATGGCGATGAGGTTTCTGGTGACGAATACGTAGGGTCCCGGGCAAGCTCGAGCAGGCCGGCGCAGCTGGTAGGCGATAGAAGGCAAATAGCAAAAGAGGCTGCCCCTAAGCCAGCGCGCAAAGCATGGGAGACCGAGTACTCACGGACTGTCGAGAAGACCATAAGACCCGTCGACGATGACGATATGGGGCAGAGCGTGCAAGAGCGAGAAGAGGAGCGCAAGCGCAAACGGTTACGCAAAGACACAAAACCCTTCCAAAGAGGTATCATACGGCACGTTGTTCTAGTGCTGGACCTGTCAGAGGCCATGATGGAGAAGGACATGCGGCCCAATCGCTTCTACACAATGATCAACTACGCACAAGACTATGTCCGAGAATTTTTTGAGCAGAATCCCATCTCTCAAATGAGCGTCCTCGGCATGCATGACGGCATATGTATACGAGTCTCCGAGCTTTCAGGCAACCCAGCAGAGCATGCAGCCGCAATTCTAGCGCTACGAAGCAAAGAGACGGGCAAGGAGCCTAAAGGCGCACCCAGTCTCCAGAACGCCCTCGAGCTCGCCCGCGCAACCCTATACCACACGCCAAATCACGGCACACGAGAAGTCATCGTAGTTTTCGGCTCCCTCCTTTCTCTCGACCCCGGCGACATTCACCAAACCGTCAGAGCATGCGTACGTGATCGTATCCGCGTTAGTATAATAGGCATGGGCGCACGTCTCAAAATCTGCCAGGAAATCGTAACACGAACAAACGCTGGGGATGAGGGTGAGTACACGATCGCAACGGACCAGGAGATGCTCAAAGAACTTCTCATCGCAACCACTACACCGCCCGTCATCCGCTCTGATACTGCATCTACACCTCAGCAACCTGAAAAAGGTGCTGCACTGATGATGATGGGCTTTCCTTCGCGCGTCGTTGAAGACTTGCCCACAATATGCGCTTGCCATGGTAACCTGACACTAGGCGGTTACACATGTTCGCGGTGCAGTGCGAAAGTGTGCTCTCTTCCTGTCACATGTCCCAGCTGTCAACTTACACTTCTCCTATCGACACATTTGGCGCGCAGCTACCACCACCTCTTCCCCTTGCGAAACTGGACTACTGTGTCGTGGCAGCGTGCACGCGAGAAGAACTCAAGAGACTGCGTGGGCTGTCTCACTACGTTTCCCGAGATCCCTTCGAAACAAGAACTGGCTGCAAGGACGCTGAAGAAAGAAAGGCAGTCCACAACAGGCAGCATGTTAAACGGGCACACGGAAAGGGATAACCAAGAGGCTGATGGTGGTCACAACGATGACGATGAGGAGAACGGAGACCAGAAGGCCAGCGAGAGTGCGAGATACGAGTGTCGATCTTGCGAGAGCCATTTCTGTGTCGACTGCGACATGTTCTGCCATATGGTTCTACACAATTGCCCGGGCTGTTTGGGTCGACTGGATCCTGGAGCGATGGCCAACGCTGGGGCTCAGAATGGAGATGTAACCATGAGTGGGTGATGAGAACATAAACGTAGACTATATAATACCACAATTGCAAATGAGAGCCACCACTAGAGAGGTACGATTTGTGCAAAGTGCACACTGCCTCTGGTCTCTACACGATTGTGAAGTATACATGAGCCAGTCACACGGCTGCGAAAAAAAACCACACACCTAAAAGATGCCCTTCTTGCGCGATACATTGCTTAACAATAACAGCTTTAGTTAAGATTTCAAAAAGTAGAACTGTAGATTTCCTTCTCTGTAATTTGATATTTCTTCTACTACATTGCTATAGTTGTGGCGCTGTAGTGTTGCGAGGAAATAGATAAGTTGTTGGCGATCTCCTGGATTTAGGTGTTTAAATGTGCGGCTTATTCCCGCACCCGCGTGCCAGTGAAGTTCGCGTTTATGTGAGGGTTGTGAATTGGAACGAGTTAGGGCGCAACAGTCAATTATTGGCCGGAAGCACCTCCGCAAGTGACCTATTTTAGGGCACAGAAGTCAAGCTAATCGAGAGCAACGACGAGATCGACGCGTTGGCAGACCGACATTACAATATTGCCTTGCACTGAGCACTCGCTCCGACCCGCGAAAGACTTGGCAGAAGATTAGGCTCGGAGAAGACCGTAGTAGGTATCAAAGTGTGCGGCGTAATGCGTCTTGAGTCCTCGTGCGAACAAACACCAGGCTTGACGAAGTGCACAACGGCATCTCAGTAACCACCCTCAATTCAGCCCTTCTGCCACTCAGGTTGAGTTTACGAAGGAGCTGGTATTTGGTGTTGCACCGCACGTAATACTGAACTAGGCTTATTTGGTGCAGGACCAAATACCAGCTCCTTCGTGATATGAAAGTTTCTGTTGCTGGCTAGACCATCTTACTGGTCGGACTACGTTACCGAGAGACTGGGATGACACTGTGACGTACGGAAAGGTCTAGGCAAAAGCACTGGCACACGCCGATGATCTGCCAGATATCGGGAAGTGCTTCACACGGTGACACGGTAGGATTTAGTGACAAGATAGTGTGGGCGTTTGATTTCCTCAGGATACTCTTGGAGTCTAGAGGTACGTGTGGAGAGGAGGTAAACAAGAGCGAAAAGACAGTAAACATGGTACCGGTACACTGCTCGGATAGGGCTTGCAGATTAGAATCCACGGTCATATCCAGTACACAACGGTTTTACAGGACGACCCGAGCGGCAGGGATAAGCAAATTAGCAGTGGCTACTGGATGTAGAAAGCGGAAACTAAGGTGAGCACGAGCCGCATCCAAGTGGCCAATTTTCATGCCGAAGACGGGGGTTTCTCTTCGTATAGTGGCATACGTAAAAGTGATACCATAAGATTCAGTCAAGCTCGCACATACTCGCCGAGAGCATACCACATCATGATTGGAATGTCTCTCAATATAGAGTGCCCTTTGTTCTAGAAATGTGTTAGCCTGGAGCAAACACTTCGAATTCGTTTTGGTCGTTCAACAGGCAATGTCCAGTCCTGGTACAGATAGTGGCCAGCTGCGCCCTCTACTTCCGGCCACATCACAACCACGTGAACAGCCAACGTCCCCAATTCGAACGAAGCGAAAAAGAGTTTCCGCATGTCACCAATGTCGGATGCAGAAGTCAAAAGTAAGGCTATATGATTGACAATGGCTTATCCTTTACTCACCGTTTCCCGTAGTGTGACGCTCAAGTACCCCAGTGTGCGGCGTGCGTCCTACGTGGTTCAGAGTGTCGGTACATCGAAACAGAAAAGCGACAGGTACCGTTTTTGTCTTTGGGTGGAATAGATAGGACAATCAAGCGGTTAACTACTCTCAGGCGACTCAACAAGCGCGGCAATGCGAGGCATTGCTGTCTTTGCTCAAAACTTTGCCCAGAGTGGATGCTATAACACTTCTTCGACGGTTTAGAGAAGGTTCTGATCCTGAGGCGATTATGGATAATGAACGGAGAAGGAAATGTGCAATTGCGAACGTATTGTCATAAGTCGAGGTGAGCAGGACGCTCAAGTACACGATAATCAGATGGTACACCTGCTTCTGGCTTGTATTCCATGCCTGATGAAGCAGGGTTGGTCAGTTCTTTATATATATGCGATCTCTAGTACATCATCAATCTGAATAGATTCCCCAATGGGGTTCTTCATCGTTGCACAGTGTGCGGAATGAAAGCCACCAGACTCACAATCTCCTGCTAATTACAACGGCGTAGTGGTGACGAGTTTAGACGGTACAGTACGGATACTCTACTCAGTCGTAACAAAGAACCCGTA
Source organism: Ascochyta lentis (assembly GCA_004011705.1). Lineage (NCBI taxonomy): Eukaryota > Fungi > Ascomycota > Dothideomycetes > Pleosporales > Didymellaceae > Ascochyta > Ascochyta lentis. The sequence goes on from RZGK01000002.1 coordinate 785,819, forward strand.
GTCAGAACCTCTGGTAAATTTGAGGCGACAGGCGATGAATCCAATGATATGACATGCATTAAGTTGTAGAACCCCCAAATGCAGAATACTCCCATGAACTGCGGGCCTGGGCATCCAATATCATACTTACATCATGTGTACATCACCATCGGTAACACATGCACCCAAACGTGTTAGGTCTATGGATAAGGGTCCACTTACAACGCACATGGTGCAGATGACCCATGTGAAAGATTTCCATAAGTTTCAATTGGTTATGACCACTTGTTGTATGCTTGAGCGATGTGAGGTTGGCTTTCACTGCGACCCATAACAGCGTCCCAACAATCATCATTCTGCCTGACGCAACGAACTTCCCGGACTATTGTGAACAACAGGGAGTCACCGATAACGCATGCGACTTGGTAGGCATGGTTGTAAGTCTAAGCCGAGAATGTGGTAAGAACCCGTTAGGATTTAACCATCATGTAATCTTGTGGCCTTGTGTACCCGTAATTGGCGCGGCGGATACATCCAACCGTCCCACAATTATGACGGGCGCCTGAACAGAACATACAAGATGAAGCAAGGCTCCCTAGTCAGACCAGTATATTTGATGGATCGGCTCTTTCTCTAGCTTCTGCCGTTATCGTTCCCAGCCTTTGCTGCTTCACTAGGGAATAGCGTCTCATCCTATGGTCCTGATCGGCAGGGCAAACGGGAGAGTCATGTCTTCGCCCCTATTTCCTCCACTAGAACCGGCCAATGTCTCACCCAAGACGAACGATGATTCTATTCCCAGGCTACAGGGAGACTATCAACAGGGTCAGCCGAGAATGGAAAGGCGTCGCGTTCTTCGGGCATGTACAGTGGTATGTTGTTTCGTTGAACCCTCACAGCCAACGCACACCATTCGAACTTCTGATACCACCACGACAATATGCCTCATATCTTATTGCAGCTATGCAGGTTCAATAGGCTCGGGCTAACACCATTTCGACTTCCAGTGTCGGTTTCACAAAATAAAGTGCACGGGTGAAAGACCTCAATGTAGACACTGTCTGAGAACAAGTCGCGACTGTGTCTATGTGCTGCCTCGCCGAGACCGACTAAAAGTGCACGTTCAAAAGCATCAATTGGATGGGCCCACGCTGACTGAGACAGCGTTACCGAGCGATGCCAGCAGATGAGTGCACTCCTGGCAAGACTCCGGCCCTATGTGCATGAATCAGACAAAGCTTTGATCGCAGACATGATGATATCTGTAAGAGTTTTGTGTACTACATGTGCAGGCGTTTTGGTCCGAATTTCGTGCTTCTAACATGCGTTTTAGGCTGAAGAAGAGCTAAGTGAGTCTTCTCAAACCACTTCGCTGGTCAGCTTGGGAAGCAATTCTGGCGAGCGTTCAGCTATTCAACAATTTCAGGAACTGGAAGAACACGACTACTTCAGAATGTACTTGCTGGATGTTCCGAACGGAAGTCTGTGTGACGACAACCGTGACGCTATGACTAGCTTCTTCGGAAGCAGCTCAGAGCTCCAATGGCTCAGAGCTGCGACGATGGCTTCCCCCGATATGAGGAGTAAAGGAGCTGGCGAAACTTCTCAGATGAAGATTCCACATGCTTCAACGGGTGAGCATATAAGCTCGTACAATTTCTGGGACGATACCGAAAATACCGAATCCAATTGCAACACTTGCGATGATCCATACGAACCGCCACACATAGAGACAGCGAAGAGATTACTGTCCTGTTACATCACAGTAGTCCATGACAAATTTCCCATTTTGCACCGCGAAACTTTCATCAATCAATCCCGCGGGTATCTTGTGTCTTTGCAAAATGGGCACTTACTAAAATCGAGCCTCAAGTGGCAAGCAATCCTAAATATCGTATTAGCGATTAGTGCGAGCTATCTCGGTTCAGCAAAGGACAACAGTTTCACTGTTGTTGGTGATCATGCGACCTACCAAGCCAGAGCCGAAGCATTGATCTTCGACAAGACCACATCAGCGGATCATCCAGACATACCACATATCCAGGCTCTTGGTCTGCTCTCATTCTACTGGCTATCAGTCGGTCAGGCAAGTCGGTACGCCAAAGTGTTGTATATTGATTGTCAACTAAGCTTGTACTAATATCTGTAGCGCTTTAGCGGTCGTGGGTACGGCTATTAGTTTCGCGTACGCGTTAGGTCTTCATCTTCGTAATGAGGACCCATCCGCACCTGCATCTAAACGAGATTTATTAGGCCGTATATGGTGGAGTCTCTACTCGTTAGAGAACACTCTTAGCGTTGCCACCGGCCGGCCCAGCATCATCGCGGACTCATGCTGTTCAGTACCGCTGCCCCTTGCTAAAGTGGAAGACCAAGGCTTGCAAGGAAAAGACAGAAGACTCGCTGGCTCTTGCTCGATCGAACCGGAGTCTCTCATTGGTGTTGAGTTCCCCCAGCAAGTTTCACAAAAGCCCGGCGCCCCAGAGAAGGATTCCGAGGCGTACTTCAAAGCCTCGATTGATCTCTGCATCATCACGAGGAGCATACTCGTAGCACTGTACTCTGCCAACTCGACGACGAAGTCATCAACAGACATTCGGCAAGACATAGCTCAACTGAGCCAGCGCCTTGATCAGTGGATTACTTCGCTCCCCATGGACATCGATCTTGAGGTCATTATCGAAACCTCAAGCAGTATGTTCACCCATAGAAATTTGGTTCTCAAGTTCAAACTCTGCAGCGCGCGGATGTTACTTGGGCGTCCATTTCTATGCGCACAGAAACTTTCCTGGGGAAACGATGAAGAAGCGGGCTTTGCCGCGCAAATAAGCAATGGCTGCATCGAATCTGCAAGGAAGGTTGTTGATCTCTTGCCCAGAGATTGCGATGCTCCTTGTGTCTATGGCCAGATTCCATGGTGGTGTGTCGTCCACCATATAGTGCAAGCTGTCGCTATCCTACTTCTCGGTCTATCGTACCCTCTGTCGCATTCTGCTGATAGGATGTTGTTGGTTCGTTATGTAGGAAAGGTTCTTTGGATATTGCAGGATATGCAAGACCCCGTGGCTGAACGTGCGCGGAGCGTGGTCGAAAAGTCATTTGAGATCATTGTCAGAAGACATCACGTCATGGATCTTTCCGGCATCTAAGAATCGAGTACTTGTTACATCCTTGCTTTTAGACTGAAACAACACCGCTAGCGAGAGGAGTTAGTCGCGACAGTGAATAGCCGAAAATGGGCTGACAACAGATTTGAGAGCATAGGTCGTGGAGCGTTCATTGGCCTTTAATACCTTCTCTTGTTACCTCAAGAGTAATTAATAAAAAGTTGGCGCACTGCTCGAGAGCATCATACTCAGTGTGTGTGCGTCGCTCATAAGAGATCATCAGCTTGTTACCATGCCAGCAGCTACCCAATCCTCGGACTCGACATACTCCTGCAGACACGTAGTCGGCACATGTAAGCCCATCTGCGTGATCTCGTCAGCTACGTTGAATCCATTTGCCCAGTATGTTATCACTGACCTTCTCCAAATCCCACTTCTTCAACGTATCCGCCTGAAACGCGTTATATGCAAAGTCTGAGCTGAACTGGAACATTTCCCCAATCTCTTTACCCGCTCCACCTGGTATGTGCTCGTCCAAGTCTTCGACTGTCGTCTGTTTATAACTGGTTTTTATACCAGTCACTTTGCCCCATATCTCGATCCAATCAGGCCAGGTCAGCCATTCGCTGGTAGCCATGAGGGTCGACTTTGGCGGTAGCTGGAGTAGCGCTTGGGCCCACGGGCCAGTATCCTTTCGCGGATCAAGATGTGGAACCAGCATGTCGGGTGATGTCGGGAATTGCATTTGAATTGAACCGTCGGATAGCTTGTGTCATCAATAGACTGAATCTCCGTAATCTGAGCCAAATCATCTTACCTTTGCAAACCATCGTTCCGGGAGGAATTGCCAGCTTGTGAAAAAGTATCCCGTGTGCAGATAACTCGTTTTTTCTGCCAGTTCAGGATACTTCTCTTGTACATAAGTTGGGAACACGTCTGCTTTGCTTTCGAAATGCCATAACTCTTGGTATCTTCCGTTGCTGCTCTTTCTTGCGCTACATAGCGTGCTTGCTATGAGACCTACGTCATCCAAGCCATATACTTCACGTGTAACAGCATCGACGATATTTTCGCCTTGCTCGAGTTGGAGTTCGTAAGCGTACTGACCTATGGATTTTCCCTGCGTCATTGCTTGAGCACGATTGCTGGGGTCAAAGAAGGGTTTCCAGAAATCGGTTACACTGAACACGAGGTTTGCGCCTCCGAAAACACCCTTGAGTGAATCTGGGTCGTGAAGGTTGGCTTGGATCATCTCAACACCCTGAGCTGAAAGCGCTCGTGATGCTCGTGATCCCGGATCGCGAGTAAGGCCACGAATGCGCCACTCTGGGTCTTTGAGGAAGGTATGGGCTACCGAACCACCCTGGTTCCCGGTGATACCGATGATGACTATTAGCTTATAAGCCATATTGGGTTGATTGCTGTGGGTTGGTTGATACGAGATTGTTTAGGTTACTGAGGGTCGGTGCGAGGCTGGAGTAGCAGAAAGGTATCCTTAGCTCAAATACATGAGTTTTCTACATATCTGCAACTGCTCCTGCTCTAACTTGTGATGACGCGAATTAAATGTGTCACGCATGTCAGCAACTAAAACTCTTGTAAGCTGTCTAGGAGTGGTGCTTAGTTTACTGGTAGTTTTTACCCCGCACATTTGGGAAACTACCTGTAGTCAGCGCACTTCCTTTCTTGCAACCACAAGAAAATGCAGCATAACACCAGATGTAAACGCAAATACGTGCGGGGCACTGTAGCTTGCTTTTTGGTAAGCTGTAAAACCTTCAGTCTGATAGGACTGGACGAAACCTAGATGCGGAAAGGCACAGTTAGCAAGTAAATCCTCTTTCTCAACATTTTTTTCTTCTCAAGCTGGGATGTTATTAGAAAGCAAACACGTAAAAATTCCATACTAAGAGAATTTCAATATCTAAACAATCATTCTGTCTCTAGTACCAAATGAAGGTTTCTACCCTTCTGTTATTTTGTGGCCGACGACAAAGCCGATGACGTAGACCAGCTTCCCCGTGTCCGAGAGTCAGATTGCTAGTTTTGACATTACCTGTCGCCATTCATCAAGCACTAAAAATTATTCTATACGCTGGTTGTGCTGTGCATGACGGCGGACTTGCCGTTTTCTCCTTTATGCTCCCAGACTCCTGTAGGCTCTTCAATCCCAGCACGGATTGCAGTGGATCCGCTGTCCTCCGGCCTCTTGCTAGTTTCGCTCATTCACGTACCAGTCTGATGCATGTAGTGACGCTTTGATAGTCATGGCTTTCTGTGTAGGATAAGCAGCACTGCATTCGTGTCCAGAGTTTGTATCCAGCCCGTGATGCTTTTCCACTGGTACGACAATTCAACAAGTATATTAGACGTCAAAGAAAGAGGGGCTACATTGGGGTTCCTCGAAATACTTGCTATTTGCACGACTGCACGTTATACATGCCCGACAATGCACCAATACAAACACAACATCACTGTCACTCCATTCGCATTCATGGTCGATTTTGCTATCCGCATGACTGCATGTCATACATGTTCATCCATCAATACAGCGCTCTACCATCCAAATTTCACAGGCAATAGTAACGCTACACCTACTAGGAATAGGGATGCGCATACTTTCAAACTGGCTGTGCAAGACCAGAATCTCGAACATGACCCATTGGAGCCAAGTGCAGGGATTGCTACGCATCAGTGGATATAAAGACCTATTTCTCGAAAGACAAGGCATCTACATCAGATATCAACAGCTTCAACCTTTGATATCAGAAAGCAAACAACATAAACCAACACCATGGCGACTCCCAAGGATGCAACCAACACGATCATCATGCAGCAGGAGGAGATAAAGAATAAGCTACCCTTAGACGATACGCAGGACTTTGATAACGCGTCGCGTGGCTACATCAAACGTTTGGAGTCCAACATTATCTACGAAGGCAAGGATCCTATCTGGAACAACGATCAATACGCCTTTCTTCACGAGGGAGATTCGCCCAACACGGTAAACCCAAGCTTGTGGCGTCAGTCTCAGCTCACATCCACCGATGGTCTCTTCATGGTTACCGATTGTATCTACCAAGTGCGAGGCCTCGATGTGTCCAATACCACCTTCATCGAAGGTGATGAAGGTATCACTGTCATTGATCCCCTCACGTAGCGTCAGACTGGGGAAGCCGCACTCAAACTCTACCGAAGTGAGCGAGGAGAAAAGGCTGTAAAGGCTATCATTTACACGCACTCCCACGTCGATCACTTCGGTGGCGTTAAGGGGATGTGTACAGAGGAAGATGTCACGTCGGGAAGGGTCAAAATCATCGCGCCTGAGGGCTTCCTGGAGCATGCCGTATCGGAAACTATTTATGCAGGCACCGCCATGAGTCGACGCGCAGCGTACATGTACGGAGCTGTTCTCGAGCGTGGGCCCAAGGGTCAAGTTGGCGCTGGGCTTGGACAAACAAACTCAACCGGGGAAATCACTCTTATTGCGCCGAACGTAATCATCAAAGAGACTGGTGAAACGTACTCGGTTGACGGCGTCGATATGGAGTTTCAGATGGCGCCAGACACTGAAGCACCTTCAGAGATGCTGATATATTTCCCCAAGTCCAAAGCACTCTGTACCGCCGAAGACGCCACCCACACATTCCATAACTTGCTAACTTTACGTGGAGCTGTGGTCCGCGACCCACACGGCTGGTCAAAGTATCTGACTGAAACGATGGATCTGTTTGGTGATAGGACCGATGTGGTTTTTGCCTCGCACCATTGGCCCACCTGGGGTGCTGACGAAATTGCCAACTTCCTCACACTGCAACGCGACCTGTACGCATATGTACACGACCAGACACTGCGTATGCTGAACCAGGGATACAACGGACCTGAAATTGCCGAGAAAATTGTCCTGCCCCCGGCCCTCGACCAAGCTTGGAACGCCCGCAGCTACTACGGCTCTGTAAGCCATAACGTCAAAGCTGTTTACCAGCGGTATATGGGCTGGTTCGACGGAAATCCGGCGCATCTATGGGAGCATGTCCCCGTGGAGCGGGCTAAGCGCTACGTGGAAGTCATCGGTGGGATAGAAAAGACCATTGCTGCTGGCCAGAAAGCATACAACTGTGGTGACTTTCGCTGGGCGGCCGAGATTATGAATCATGCTGTCTTCTGGCAGCCTGACAACGAATCAGCACGAAATTTGTTGGCAGATACCTACGAGCAGCTTGGCTACGGCTCTGAAAATGGTACCTGGCGAAACTTCTTTATCTCTGGGACCACCGAACTACGCTCTGGCAACTTCGGAACGCCGATAACCTCAGTCTCCCCCGACGTCATCTCGCAGCTCACTCCTGAGATGGTCTTCGATTCTCTCGCCATTCAAATCAATGGTCCGGAAGCTTGGAAGACGCATGTCAGGATCGATGTGGTTGTTACAGACCTCGATATCAAGTATCGGCTGTGGCTCTCGAATGGTGCACTGGTATATACCAAGGTGATTCCGGACAATCGCGCTGAGGTGACGTTGACAGCAACGAGTCGCGATTTGACCGCATTGGTAGTCTACGGCTTTGATGACCTGGAGCAACTCGAAAATCAAGGAGTATCGATTGCTAGGAAAAGGAAAGCGCTTCAACGGCTCGGTGGCCTTATAGAACCAGGCAATCCTAGTTTCAACATTGTTACACCATAACTGTTTTGGGCCATTGTAGAAGCTAGTAAATCTTCAATCAGCTCCCTATTACATCCACCAGCTGTCATTCTGACAGTGACAATCATTTCATGGGCCATAAAATTATTACTTCCTGTTGCTTGGAGAGCGAAACGGTTCCTTAGATTGCGGCGATTTGTAGGAGGAATACATCACACGTTGGGCCAACTTCGCAGCAACCTCTCGAGCCTTGAGGAGCTCCGCCGAGTGCCGAAGCGGGCACTTCTGATCTCACGCTTGTCGAGTGGTCCTTGACACATGGTGCCAGCATATCCATGGTTTGTCCGTGATGATTCGGTTAGCGAGAATCTGGACTCTGACCATTCCAGCCTCAGAGACTCTTGCTGTCGAAACTTGTACCGTTGAGATTTAGTGAGTAGAGACTCGAATGGTAGAGATTCTGGTTGGAGGAACTCAGATATTATAGACTCCAATTGCGGACGCTCAAATTCTCAAGGTTCGAACCGTAGGCAATCAGTCTGCAACGGCTCGGTCTGCACAGGCTCGACACTTGACGGTCTTGCGCTTGAAGACTTTGTACTCAAAGTGTTGATGTATGGGAGCTGAGGAGTTGATGACTTGGTGTTTAAACGCTCGACAACCAAAGGCTCCGTGACTGAATGTGCAGCGTTGTAGGACTCTGTGCTTCGATCCACATTCGTTGGGGGTGCAGTACTCGACAGTTCGGTACCTGAGAGCTCGATGCGTGGAGTCTCGGTGGCCGAGGCCTGGTGGCTTGGAGGTACAACGTTAAAGGGCTCAGTAATTGAGTGCTCAACGTAGAAGAGCTATATGCCTGATGTGTTGGTATCACGAGGCTCAATCCCCGGAGAATCACTTTCTGAGTCGTCGGTTTCCGAAGGGTTGATGCTTGCAGGTTCGTTGTCCAGAGGCTCATCATGTTCAGAATTAGCGTACAGAGGGTCCGCAGTCCGAAAACTCAAGTTGGCAGGTTTAGTACTGAGTGCCTTCGTGTCTGACGGCTTAACATAACAGTGTGCAGCCTCCGTCATTGCATCCCTCTCAGCTTTGGAAACTTTCTCTGTAGGCGGATCGTGGACATCCTCCAGCACACTCATGATAGAGTCTGAATCGCAACACAAGCTGCAGCTATACATGAAACTGGATCTATCATTGGTGGTCGTGATTTCGTTGGCGATCTCGGCTGCGGAAGGTCTGCCATTGCGACGCGGTTCGAGCATGCGCTTTGTCCAGTCTATTGTGTGCGCGTTACTCACATCTGGTGCTGTTTTCATCCATTTAGAAGCCTCTTAGTAGCAACGTGGTTCGTATGAAAGTTTGTAGTAATGCCATCTCCATTACCAAGGTAGTATTTCTTAAGCCATTCAACGTTATATCCTTGAAGAGCTGCTAGCATCTCTAGAAAGACGCATCCCAAGGCCCATACATCTGCAGAAGTGTTACGTCCTTCTCCAGCAGCAACCTCTGGTGCACGATATCGAGGTGAAGCCTGAGTTGGTCCGCTTGTGGTGTCAACGTAATCGTGGGAAAGACCGAAATCTGTGAGGAGGACTTTAGACCCATATATCAAGATGTTTTGCGGTTTTATATCTCGGTGTCTGATAGTGTTTCCGTGCAGGAATGATAGGGCAGTTGCTAAAAGGGTTCGTATTGATCCCAAGAATCTTTCGATGTCCAGTTTCAAACATAGTTGTCATAACATCTTAGTCGGCCCTCGTTAAGGTGTGAAAGAGCGCGTTATGCAGTCAGTACTGTACAATCAAATGCACGCAGCTGATAGAAAACCTTTAAACCCGTTTCTGTGTAACTTAGCACTCTTGTACTTTTAGACAGACCTGCCAGATTGCAAGAGCTTGTTTTTAAACATTACAAAAAGAAAGGTGGACAGTCTATTGTGTATTCTGCATGAAGCCTTCCAGCAAGCAAAAAAAGTGAAAAACATACAACAGCGGGTATTCGCTAGTGGTCACCCACCTAACTACTAATCCGCCGGTACGTTGCTTAAATAGGGCTGAGCGAACGGGAAGCCTTGTTTTCAACGTCCTATGGTCGTATGTGAAAGAATGATAGAAGTTTGGTGTATATACCTTTCAGCAAAACAATTCGGTAAGCAGCTGATGGATGCACTATTAATCGGCTTCTGGCTAGGTTATGAAAACATCTCATGCGCCGCCAAGTTGCGGTTACCTGTGCTAGGAGGGTTAAAAGGCACAAAGACAGTGTAAAATGTAGGAGGAATACTTCAGATGTTGGGCCGACCTCGCAGCAACCCCGCGAGCCTTGAGGAGCTCCGCCGAATGCCGAAGCGCGACCCCACTGAATGTGGGGAGCTCTCCCCACACGTGCATCAACGACGTGCACATAAGCAAGCGGCACCTTGATACATCGTTTTTGATTTCTGATGTTCTTCCGCCCACTGTTCGCTTGCTCAAACTCGCGCATTATCTGTGTCAGTTCATTTGCAGTGTCCAAGAGCTTCAACCCGCCGCAATCACGCTTTCTCTCGACTTCACTGAAACTCCAGGAAATGGCTGCATTCTCGCATTTGATCCGGTTTGAAGCCGATGACGGAAAGACCTATTACGGTGATTTGACCAAAGAGACTCCAACAAGGGAAATTGAAGGGAAGGAAGTCGAGGTGCTTGAGGGTGATGTAAAGAGTGGATTCAGCAAGAAGGGAAGCAAAGCCAAGGTATCAAAGTTGCTGTGTCCCCTCCCAACAACGAACATCATTCTGTGCGTGGGTCTAAACTACAGGCAGCATGCTGAAGAGTGCAATGTCAGTCGCAATCCCTTGTCATTTTCCTTGACCTACTTGCTTACGACTCCAGCTCCCGGTCCCTTCCAACCCAGCAATCTTCATGAAACCCAGCGATGCCCTCGCAGGACCTCTTGAAGATATCCCCATTCACAGTGACTGCCAAAGCAACCTTGACTACGAAGGTGAGCTTACCATCGTCGTCGGCAAGGACTGCAAGAACGCCACCAAAGACAACTGGCAGGACTATGTCCTTGGCTACACAGTTGGCAACGACGTGTCTGCTAGGAACTTCCAGATTCCAGCTTCAGTTTCAGGTGGCCAGTTTGGCTACGCCAAGTCTTTTGATAAATTTGCACCCATCGGGCCGTGTATTGCGCACAAAGAGGTTGTGGGGGATCCGCAGAAGTTGAGATACTGGACAAAGGTTAACGGGGAGAAGAGGCAGGAGACTGGAACGGACGACATGATCTTTACCGTGGGTGACATCATCCAGCATCTCAGTAGAGGCACAACTCTGAGGGCTGGAACTGCGATATTAACTGGAACCCCGAGTGGAATTGGGCTGTACATGGAGCCGAAGGGCTTTGTGAAAGATGGGGACGAGGTGGAGATATATGTTGAGGGAATTGGGAGTATCATCAATAAGATGAAGTTTGAGTGAGTCTGGGATGGGATCATGGAGGTGGTCGTAGGTGAGTCCACAGTGCGCAAACGGTATGCAGGGTAATCTCTGACATAGACCGACCAGTAGTTACTGCAATCCTCGTTAAAGGGGGAAATAAACACAAACCAAAGTTGCGTTTCCAAGCATGGCAGGATCTCTTAGCTTTTAAGTATCGTGCTTTCTTTGTTTGAGACTCGCCTTCTACACCTAGGTACATCTTTAACTGACTCAGCAGGTCCAATCGCGTATGGAAGCTGCATCGTGGACTGCCTACCGTATCCATCAGGATTGCATCTGTTCAATGTTCACTTCTCAGATCTATACATACTTCGAGCCACTGACACATCGTATCTTCTACATGTAATTTTTCTATCACCGTTTACACTCATTTTCACATTGAACTACAATCTTTCATCCACCGAACTCTCTTCCATCCAAACAGAACATGGGTTTCAAGCGGCGTGCTAATGCCATCGCTTCCGTCGAGAAGAAGAAGCAACACAAGCAACCGTCACCTCTGCAACAGGAGATTAGCGCCCTAGACGATCAGAACGAAGGCTGCATTGACGCTACGAGCAGCGACGCCATGTCTAACGTAGAAATGGATGATGATGATGATGCCAAAGTCCGCTGGCGGGAACTCAAAGCTGCCAAAACCGAGGAGGAAGAAATCGAACGATACAGGAGACAGCAGGCAGGAACGCACACAAAAGCTGAAGCTGAACACAACGAAGACTTGCACCAGGTTCGCCTCAGAAGAATGCGAGCGCGAAAGGCCGGGCGCGAGGCTGAACGGAAGGCAGCACAAACACACGAGGCAGCGCACGAGTTGACACTGGGAGCAGACTGGAATGCATACAATCAAGCACAAGGCAACGGCGATAGCGAGACAACCAAAATAGAAGGATCACCGGCTTCAACTTCAAGAGCATCGTCCGCCGGCATGCTAATAACAAATGCTCGCCAGAGAAAGCATGAGCTGCGTCTCATCCCTGGAGATCGGGCTGCGTTCTTCACTTCAAAACATCCCAGCTTGAAACGAACAGACTCAGAAATCTTTCCGGAAGCCGATCAGCCCATCCCTTGGCGCAACACGAAAAGACAGCGGGTTCTGCTCAACACTGACCAAAGTCGCATTGAGTCAGACTTCATCCTATCCGATGAGTTCATCGACGATGTTAACACAATGCTCGATTTCGTAGCTGGCTGGCGTAAGGAACTATTCAAGGAAATCAGATACTCTTTCAAGAAGGAACCTGAGAATAAAAATCGAAGGATCAAGTTCGCCCGCATGCGTGACGATGCGTGGGCAGTCCGTCTTCTGAAACCGGACAAATTGGAATCAGAAAGACATCCTGGTCTTGCCGACGCATATACGTTCGACGATCTACCTGACGACTGTCGAGAGTATGGTTGCCTCGAGGGATGTCCACGAAAAATTCCCATGAAGGAAAAAATAGCCAACTTGAAAAGGTTCCGAGAAGATCAAGCCGAAAACAAGCCTCTACATATCATGGCCAAGGCCTGCAACACAGCTAGCCCAGCACCTGGAGCGTTGCTCGACGCATGTACCATGCCGCCACCGCCTATACCACCTCGTTCTGACAAGAGAAGAGTGCCTTATGGGGTTCAGGATATTAACTCCATGTCAAAGCGTTCTTCCACCACGCTGAAGTCTCTCACATCAGCGCAGAAATCACCCGAGACTCCACGCATGAAGAGCCATGATCTGCCGAGCGCCAAAACGAGTGCAGATCGTCTCGAGCAACTGCAACGAATGAACACAAATCTGGAGAACCAAGTCAGACAGCTCAAGGCGATGATGTCTCAGAAGAAGAGTCAATCGGTGGGTGGCAAAGGGATAGAAATGGCCTCAGAGTGGCTACAGAGCGATCTCGGGTCAGACATTGAGCCCAAAGCTCTTCAGAGTGGTCGAAAAGACTCTATCTTCGACAGGCTGAACTCTGGACCTCTCGGAAGAAAGCTTGTGCACGTCGACAAGATACCTAGTGGTCCTAACTCCGTAAGTGTTGAGGGGTACATGTTAACTTCAGTGTTTGACAGACGGAGCAAAATCCCAGGACTTAGGGACGAGAATGTCCGCCACAGACCTCGGGAAGACTATTATGCAGAAAGGATACCGCCGAAGAGCGACTCGCAGAGCAAAGGCAGCGCTGCACCACCGCCATCACCACGGAGGACGAAGAAGTCTCACAGCAATACTGTGGACCAACCGTTGTCAACGATTACGGCAAGGATTAAGTTTCGACCACAATACGAACGTAATCCAGACGCCTACTAGAAGTGGCAAGCGGCGAAGGTAGAACTTGCGTCAGAGGAACGCAGTCTACGAAAGACACGCCAAATACCGACTCAAGTACCCAGATATGGCGCAATGGCTCACCTCACCCAAGGATATTCCATAGAAACGCCTCCCCTGCACGAGCAAACTGGTAGAACAGGAGTCTTCGAAGAAGGCTCTGACTTCAAGAACCCGGTTGCTGGTTCGGAGTTGGATGGGTCTCCAATTCTATCAGCTGGTGATTTACCATTACCACTCAATGGTCGCGAGTCTTCGGTTCCTTCTGAAGGATCGCGCATAGTTGCCTCCACCACTCCGCTAGATTCCCCGCCGTCATCGCCAAAGCGAAGGGAACAGGACGACAATACCTCGGTCTAGGAACTCGATGAACAACCTGCGGTTCCTGCATCTCCTCGTATGCATGACGACATGGACCTAGATGATGATATTTTGGATTGGGACCCTGATGATGAGTCTGGGGAAGACACCAGTGGCGATGCACAACAAGGACTTTCTCAGAGCGCGTCAGATGCTCATCGTCGTCATATCAGAGAAATGATGGGTAGGCTCAATACACGGATGGATACCCTTGTAGACTCTCTTCCTGATGGGAGGGTTACGGAAGAGCGTGGGAGTAGCGGGTCTGCGGACTTGGAAGGCAGGGGAAAGGCGACAGTCGTTGAGAAAAAGGATGGTCATGAGGAGGATCTGTAACTTGACTGTTAACTATCCGGTATTGCTTTTGATGTGAAAAATAAGTCTCGTTTCACAGTTCTACATATTATTGATGTCGGTCAATGCTGAGCATGATTATGCTGTCCACCAAACTTTACAGGTCCTTCTCCTTCAATCTCTTCGACCTCCTCAACCCCTTCTCCTCTCCATCATCTGCTTTCTTCCTCTTCTTGCTACCTTCGCCCTCCCCCTCGCTCTTCTTTTTGCTTGCACCATAGTACTTAGCATCCAACTCAGTTCCCAATTCAGCAGTGTAATCCCTCTTCGGCGCCACTCTCGGCAGCCGCTCATACATGAGCACAACAGCATTAAACTCACTGCTGGCCCTTTTCTCCGGGTTCACCGTCAAAGGGTTCATACCAACATTCGCCGGCCAAGCTTGAATAGTTTCATCGTTGCAGAAGTAGTATGCAGCTGACGGCGCGTTTGGATCTCTCCTGCCTCGTTGCGGCTTCGGGATCGGACGCGAAACGCCAGCGGTCCAGTGTCCGCCCGTTACAAACGGACCAGCATGGTACAGAACGGAGGCGAGCTTGTATCGCAGGGGCCATGGTTCTCGTCCTGCGTTTGGGACGAAGGCGTGGCGGGTGAGGTCGAGGACGTCTGGTATTTTGATCGGAGTCCTGTTCTTGGCGACTGAATATTGGTCATTTCCTCTCTTCATTGATACGTCGAGATGGATGCGCAGATATACCGGTGCGGCTTCAATTTGCCTTGTTGTTATTGCTCCGTTTTCTTTGCAGCTGGTGCATTTTAGTGATTCGTTCGTGTCGGGTTCTAGCCAGGTTGAACGCTCGAGGGCGGCTAGTAGGTCGTCGCTGCCCTCAAAGACAGGCTTGATGTTTGAAAAGCCGGTTTCTTCTGTGAATTCGTACTCGGTTGTCTTAAGGTGTTCGTTGCAGTGGAAG
Organism: Ascochyta lentis; assembly: GCA_004011705.1. Taxonomy (NCBI): domain Eukaryota; kingdom Fungi; phylum Ascomycota; class Dothideomycetes; order Pleosporales; family Didymellaceae; genus Ascochyta; species Ascochyta lentis. The sequence continues at coordinate 800,962 of RZGK01000002.1, forward strand.
CACCTTGTCTCTTCGTGGCGCTGGAGCATGAAAAGGGCATTGAATTCGTCTAGGCGACGTTGATTGCTGCAAAAAGTTAGTACATATTATGGAAAAGAGATGACTGACTTACGAAGGGTCGATACTTGACAACAATCCAGCGCGAAGATATTCGAAGTACTCGTCGGCGCATTGTTGATTGCAAGCTCTCGCTACCCGCACCGCACGTTCGTCAGCTGTCTCGCTGGCAAGTCGCCGTGCAGCAAGCTCTGAAGGGGTTTCTCCGGGTCGAAATCTGTCTCCTTGCGGTGCATCAGGCAGTCTGCACATCCAGCGCTCGGCCAACTTGTGAAGAGGCAGTATAGAGACTTGCCTATACGGAAAGGAACTAGGCTCTCCGTTCAATCGAATGTGTACCTTTCCCCAGTACTGCTTCATGAAAGCCTTCAGCCGGCACGGAACGCATCCTGTGATGAGATCCTGATCCATACCCAAAATGGCTTGGTCATTTTCCTGCATATCTGGGAGTCGCCCATTCGGATCCGATGCGCGACAGGGCCAGTCTGAACCTTGAACTGGATCGTTATGCTGCATGATCCAATTCACGAGCTTCGGTAAATGTGCCAGCATTTGTAATGTAGAGGTTCGGTAACAAGCCGCTATGATACCATTACCAGGCCCGTTCTGTAAGCCTCGTGGACACAGGCTGGTACGCACATTCGGCCAAGTCTTGTTGAGCCCGGTGCCAAGTCGTCGACGGGCATGTTGACCAGGGGTTTCGCTAGGTGCGACCATCGTAGAGCCCAGCGATTGTTTCTGAGGTTCTGCTCAAGGTTCTGGTACTTTTCAAAGATCTCGTTGGGTCGTCAGTTGCTTGGGCTAATGTTGGGTTTAAGAGAGCAAACTGCTTGACCCACGCTATGTATATTTTAAGATGTCAACCTCAGTGCCTTTGTCTACCTTCGATTGTTTGGTGATTTTTGGATGCATTGTCCTTGCAGTGAGTATAAATAAGCCAAACTTTTGAACAAGGAATGTACACTCTTTATGAGATTTCGACAATGCTAATGAAAGAACTTTGAGTGAGTGTTCAATCCACATACAATCCACATACACTTGGCGTAGGTGGTGTGATTTGAAGTGCGAACCTCAACATACTTACATCGTCAACTCAACAGTGCCAGGTCGGCTCCCTGCCGCTTAGGCTCATTCATGTCCGACATCCACCTGTCGTTCACTTCGTCTTCTACTGCTTTCACCAACCATCGTAAATGATACTTGGCGTGACTGTTTGGGTTCCCATCAGTGATGACAACGACCTTTCTCAGCCGTCCGGCACAGGAAATGTCGAGGGCTTGTCCTTTCCATCAAGCACCTATGAATCTGAGCGGAAGAAGATTCTCGACATCATGATCACTATCGTGTTCCTGCCAAAGAGAAAGACTCCAGATGGCTGCGCGGAGTTTGACCGAGAGGTGTGTGAAGCGGTCGAATTGGGTGTTCATGACTCTTCAGTAGTGGGCCGAATATGATAGTGTCTCGCCTGGTCATGGGACAGCTTTTACGCTCGCGCCACGTGACTGGGTTTCAGGTCCAACAAGACAACACCTTAGCAGCGCTTGATTACAAGCCATCTTTCCCAGGTCGAAGGTATCAATTGGTGACTTCAGTTCAGGGTTGTGACAAGTCCTCGAAGTACACGAGTATGGTCATCGTGATGTTCAAACTCTTGTCCTGTGTACAGATGAAGTCCGTCAAGTAGTTTCAAGCGGTTTCAAATTTAGCGAACATCCTAGCTCTTCCTTGCTTGCTGAGTATAAACTTGTCTGCATGTTCCAAACGACTGAGACATGCTGTACAATGCACACTGGGTGTCCGTGGTCAGAGGTGGTCTTGTGCACGTCCATCAATGGCCTTGGGCATCATGGCTGCGGACGGGTTCCCTCCGAAGACAAGAGACAAGATGCATCTCTGTTCGCAAGAGTAGATGAGCAGGTCGAGTAGGTGGGCTTACGTAGTATGAGAAAGAGCAGCTCATCTCGCTTCCAGAGAGCTGGTCGGTGTTTTGGGCGCCGAGCAATCGGAAACACGCCCATTCCACACCACTCGCCTTGAAGCACCACCCCACCTGTGCATGTGCACCGACACTCCCTAATCACAGCATTTCGACCGCCTGTCTCGCACGCGACCTTGTGCTCACATTGCTCCTGCCGCAACATGTCGTCGTACCTCAACAACCTCCTCACCAACACTACGTCACGGTACACCAATCTGCGCCGGCAGCTGCTCTCCGACGAGAATGACGGCGACACAGAAGAAGATTCACACATCTCTCGGGTTCTTCGCGCGTACTACACTGAGAAAGGCCGGCCGTTCCCGCAATGGCTGCCACCCGACCCACGAGCCCCGCAAGCACAGCCGGCGCAGCAATTCGTGTCCTCGGCCGGACGACAGCAAGGCCAGGCGCAAGCTATGGGACGCGGAGGTGGAGGACTGAGTGATCTCTGGGACAACCCGGCGCCACAGCAACAAGCACAGGAGCCTCTGTCGTTGCGCCGTGGGGTGGGAGCAAGAGCAGGAGGGGCACGACCGCTGCAGGGTCGAATGGGCAGCTCTCTGACGCCGGAGCCGCAGATTCAGGGCAGGCCATTGCCCAGCCAAAGGGCTGGAAGCTACCAGAGCGCCGTCGCCGCCGACCCGTCACCACCACCCAGCGCAGGCTCAGGCTCGGGCATAACAGCACAAGAGAGGCTCAAACAACGACTATGGGGGTCAGGAAGGTCAACAAGCCCGGCGCAAAGCACATCGCCTGTCGGCTCGGGCCCCCCAGCAAGGGGCTCGTATGAGCGACCTGCACCAGGTGGGCGACCACCGTACCCCGACGAGCGTAGCTACTCAGCTGGCAGCAGTGGCGGAGGAAGACAGCAAGCCCCGTCCGGAGACTACGACCCTTATGCAGCTGGGAGCTATGGCGGCGGCGCTCCACAGCGCGCGCCGCCAGGTGGAGGACGTGTTGGTCTGCCGAGCGGACCGCGCATGCGTTGAGGCTTCTTTGTACATACAAGCATTGGCGCATTTGGAGTTGTCGTGCATTCAAAGGGCTTGGGTATTGCATGGTCTGTGACTCGGCAGCACGGCAGCACGGCGTTAAAGGGAGTATTGTGGAGCGCACTACTTTTTTGTTTGCTTTACATAGCAATCCATGTACCATATACGCGCATTCGCAAGCTCCTCCCTCATGGTTGCAAAAGCAAGGATGTTGATGGGCGCGTTCCCCCGCGTGCGCCACACAGCAACGTCATGTCCCGCTGACTAGCTGCGGAGCTCACTGCTACCTACCAGCAGCAGCAGCCACTCCATGTGCTCCTGCCCCATGAGCTGTGTCGTGACCCCTAGAACTTTGCACTCTATCCTCGAAACACTTCTCTGAACGCCCTCTGTATTACACGCCCATACGTTTGGCGGTTGCTGCAGCCTATTTGCCCCGCTATGGCTTCCCCGGCACCACCGAGTCCGCCCTCGCCGTCCGCCTCGTTCTACGATATGAGCGACGATGAGGAGGGCGAGTACAACACCATAAGACACGCTGAAAGCGGGAGAGGCGTCAAGTTACTTTATACTAAGAGCAAAGTGTGTCTCTCAAACCATCGTGACTGGTGGCGTCAAGGCTGACCCAGCGTGCGCAGGTATACGTCCACCCCTCGCCATCCGCCAAAGACAACATACCAGGCTTCGTAGCACTCGTACAGCAGAAGTCGCCCAAGAACACAAACGATGCACGTCCCGCTTCGTCCTCGTCGGCGAAAAGCGTCAGCGCATCTTCACTGCTTCTTGCGTGGATGCCAGAGTCCGGCCTAGGTGATGCCTACGACACATATGTAAAGGTCGACCTTTCAGACTCGGCTTCCCCTCCCAAGACCTCCTACCTCGTTCCTCCACCGCCAACAACTTCTTCGCATACTGTCACGCCTGGCTACGCATTCGCTATACCTGTGAGCGAGATATACTCTCTGCTGGTACGACCACCAAGTCTGGGGTGGTGGTTTGGAAGCGTTGTAGTCAACACGCGAGCTGGCGATAGCTTTCCTGCCCTCTTCTTCCACGATAGCGAGTGCCAGTCCACCATCCTGCAGAGGAAAAGGCTCGCACGTGAGACTTTTGACCCCTTTGGCGATGGTGGCGGCATGTTCTGGGGTGGCGACGAGGTTTTGCGCTGGCTGAAGAGATATGTGACAATCGAGCGATCCGGTGCTGATCCAAGCATATACCTTATTGAGCCAACCGAAGACGACAAGCAGTCATTTGGCAAAGACGCACCCGGTTCAGCGAAGAAGAACAAAGACGGAGAGGCTTCTTCGGCACAGACACCAGGCAAGAGGGACGGTGGCATGGATCCTGTTACAAAAGCACTCAAAGAAGCAAGATGGAACTTCCTCGAGAAGCTCAGCCAAGTTACAACGTTCACAAGGAGGACTGCGCAGGCCGTAGCCGACAACCCCAAGATTCCGCCTCAGGTTAGGCGCCTGATCCAGAACCCAGAAGTGCAGACTTTGCAAGACGAGTTCGACAGCGCGCGCATCTACCTGGCCAGATGGGCCATGGGCATTGCTGAACAAAGCGAACGGGAACGGAACCAGAGGATATGGACCGCAAAGGACGTATTAGCCATGGAGCAGGGCGATCTTGGCGACTTCGAGATCCTCGATATGGACAAGATGACTATGGCGGATCGAAGGAAGCCCGTCACAATGGAAGAGTGGAAAGGGTTCTTTGACAGCACAGGGCGTCTACAGCTGACGCCAGATGAGGTCAAGGAGCGTATCTTTCACGGTGGTCTGCATCCGGATGATGGTGTGCGAAAAGAAGCGTGGCTCTTCCTCCTTGGTGTCTACGACTGGGATAGCAATGATGAGGAACGTCGTGCCAACGTCAACAGCCGCCGAGATGAGTATATCCGACTGAAAGGTGCGTGGTGGGAAAGGATGGTCGAAGGTAACCAGTCCGAGGAGCAGGCAGAATGGTGGAAGGAGCAGAAGAATCGCATAGGTTTGTACACCCACTCGCACCATACAATACACAAAACTTGGCTAACTTGTCCCCATTTGATGGGGTACGTTCAATAGAGAAGGATGTTCACCGAACAGATCGCACAATCCCAATCTTCGAAGGGGAGGACATCCCTCATCCTGACCCCGATTCACCGTTCGCAGACGTGGGCACCAACGTGCACCTGGAGCAAATGAAGGATATGCTTCTGACCTACAACGAGTACAACAAAGACCTTGGCTATGTTCAGGGCATGAGCGATCTGCTTGCACCCATCTACGCAGTCATGCAGGACGATGCCATTGCATTCTGGGGCTTTGTTGGATTCATGGATAGGATGGTAAATTCGCAATCGTCGAGTACTGCGCAGAGCTAACAACCCTTCAGGAGCGGAATTTCCTTCGCGACCAGTCCGGCATGCGCAAGCAACTCATGACACTCGACCACCTGGTCCAGCTCATGGACCCCAAGCTCTACCTGCACCTCCAGTCGGCTGATTCAACTAACTTCTTTTTCTTCTTCCGCATGCTGCTTGTCTGGTATAAGCGAGAGTTCGAGTGGGCAGACGTTCTGCGATTATGGGAATCGCTGTGGACGGACTACTGCAGCAGCAACTTCCACATCTTCATTGCACTCGCAATCCTTGAAAAACACCGAGACGTCATACTAGCACATCTGAAGCATTTCGATGAGGTGCTCAAGTACGGTACGTCAAGTCACTTCATGCACGCAAACGATCTCTGCTAAAACCACAAGTGAACGAATTATCTGGTACCATGGACCTGGAGTCGACACTCGTCCGTGCCGAGTCGCTCTTCCGCAGATTTCAAAGAACTGTTGAAACAGTTGACAAGAAGGGCAACTTTCCTTCAGCACCGCAAGCTAGGCAAAGGAAGCAGGCTGCCGTAATAGCTTCAGGGCCAGGGCCTATGCCCAAGACGTCAGACTCAAATGCGCAGGCTTCGTCGTCCGGCACTGATAAGGGCAAGCAAGCAAGCACTGAGGAGGGTGAAGAAGCGAAGGTCATCAGTCCTGAGCTCCGAGCTCTACTGAGTAGGAAAGTGGAAATTCTCGACAAGGAGGAAGTCGTCAAGAAGGGCGGTGGTGTTGGGTCGTAAGGCCTTCTACGTCACCGGTCACTTTGTATCAAATTGTTTGGCGTTTGGGTCCGCTGTGAATATCAACACAGCTTGGAGTTTAGGTACTAATCACGCAGTTACGTCGTTGGTTTGACGGCTGATGGGGTTGCTCTTCTCTCTTCTCCAATTGTGACAGTTGGTGGAAATAACAACGTTCCATTAACGTCCACTCTTCACATTTTTTCTGTCTTCCGTCACCGTTTCCGCGTGTGACCTTGAAGCAAAACCAGCGATCATGTCTGTTGTCCTATGTACACGTCTTTCTCGCAGCTGGTTGTACCAAACACATTGATCTTCACGTTCGTTTTACCCTCATCACGGCCTTGATAGATCGTTTATCACTTCCTTTCACCTCGCAAAACGGTGCCCCCCATGGAATATATCAAGCACCTACTCGACCATCCTTCCAAATTGCTGTCGCGCCACCTACCGCCACACTATATATCACACCGCTTTCGAAAGTCGGCCCTAGCCGAGCCGCATACACCTGGTCAGAGTATCTCATTGTCTGGAAGCGCGCAGCCCCTCGTCGAACGCGTCAGCCAGCATCATCATCGCCATCACAGACGCAAGCACCGTCACAGCTATAATACTATGTCACCCTTCTCTGGCCCTTGGTCGCGCGATCTAGCAGTACTCAAGAAGTCTATTTCCTCAATCCCATCAGACAACAAGGCATCCTTCACGTCCGCTTCGAACGACACAGTCGACGTCTTCTGTGATCCTGAAGCCCTGTATGTCTGGGAGGCAGATAGCGACATTGATAGCTTGCTGCAGCTAATCAGCGTCCTCGCCAAGCTTTGCGACCTAGGCGTGCGGGAGCCAAAAGATGTGGTAAAGGGGATGAAGGGTGCTATGGTCATCATTGCGGATGACAGTAGGGGAAGAGAGAGCTTTCAGAGGTTGTGTGAGTTAGTTGAGTACATCACGGGTGAGACAGGGAGCAAGCGCCTCGAGGGAACAGTGTGTGCGTACGCCAACACATGCATCGTGGTAGTAAGGGGATGGAACTACCGCCCTAGCAGTGACGGCGCTGGTGACCATCATGTGGAGAGGGTGGTCAAGCGCGTGGGAACAGCACTCGAACGAGCGCTCTCAGCATCGAAAACGCGAAAAATTGTCTGGCACCATGGAGCGGTTATTGAGACGTTGTTGTCTTTTATCAACACCACGACACCCTCTCTGCGCAACGCTATCGTGGGTATAAGTGTTACGAACTCACTACACCTCACAACCGGCATCAAACCGTCCCCTGCGGGCAGAAGCAATACGGTGCCAGATCTCGAGCGACTACGATCGTATGCCAAGAAGTTGGGTATACCAGTCCTCTTCCTCGACAGCAGCACTCAAAACATTACCAGCCCGAATCTGGGAACGTACATGTACTTCTTCGCATATTACATCCACACTTTTCTCCCCTCTTCGCTCACACGACCCCACCTCCACGCGGCACAAGATGAGCTCGTGACTTTCGCGTTTCGGCTCAGGGGTGCGAGTGAAAGACGTTATGGTTCGGATGTTGTGAGTGTCGTGAAGAAGCATCTCGATCCCAGAAGTAAAGCTTGGGCGCGCCGATGCGTTGATGCGCGGAGCTATGGAAAGAGAGAATGTGAAGCCGCAGGCAAGGAGAGTGAAGTACACCACTCAGTTCAGCTCGCAGATGCCCCATTTTCTCTGTTCAGAGACATCGTTTCTAGAGATGGCGGCGGCGTTGCAGCCTTTGCACGCCTCGCGGTCGGTCCAGCGAGTCCTGCTGCTGCAGTGAAAGAAGTTTTCATCGCAGCGCCTGTCGACATCTCCTTCAGTACGTCCCGTCTACGAGTAAGCGGCCAGAGTAATCTTCACATACTACTGCCGAAACCGAATGTTACCGAAGAAAACGTCACGAACCGCATTCAAGGCCTCATGATGGGCGTCCTCGAGCGCGTACGGCAGGAGCACGGCAACCCGTCGTTCGGCTCGACTGAAAGACAAATGTGGAAAGACTTGGTCAAGGCTTGCTCGTGGGCTTTGAAAGGCTGCGAAGACAAAATGCCAGACAAGGTTGCAGAGAAGGTCAAGTTCGTCCAGGAGAAGCTTACGAAAGGGACGTGGGGTTATGTTGTTGGCGCACCTGGTGATGAGACCAAGGTAGTAGCTGCTGACAACGGTTCCGGAGCCGCGAGCGCCAATGCAGCAGCACACGCCGCTTTTGCTGGTGCTGGACAGAATGCGTATACACAGGGATCTGCACAGCACCAGATGCAAATGGGCTCGAACGGATATGCGAGCCATGGCCAGCAGGGTATGATGAATCTGCCTGCCTCTTCGCCAGTAAATCACTATCTACCCCAGGCATTTGCACAAGGCCAGCAGCCGAGTGGGCAGATGGGTATGGAATCACCGATGTATCACCAGGGTTCAGGGAACGGGTATGGACAAGGCCACGCAAATGGACACGGATATGGCGTGCCGCTACCTGAACATGGGCATGCACCACAGATGCCTGGTGGATACCCGTCGACGCCACAGGCAGGATATGCGCAAATCCGAGGTCAACGGTGAGATGTACGGTTTGATAGTGCGTCTCTTGGTAGTGGGCGTCTTGATGTCCGCTGAGGTGGGTGGAACATGGCCGACGAGGGCTTTTGTTCTTTGAGAGAACGGTCCTTATGTATTCCAATGATAAACAAGAAAAATTTAACCCTCTGAGTTGTGTTGTAAAATGGTAGAAAGTCTAGCTGAAGTGTGGTTGTGGCGATGACGTTGCTGCCTCGGACTCATGCAGCCATTCCGCGAACATTTACGCGACGCGTCTACCCCCCTCACCAGCTGGCACAATGCGCTTCAAGGCGCAGATACAGAACATCTCCACCTTCACGAGTACATATGTGTCTTTCTACAACGCTGCCCAAACGGCTAACATCCTGCAGAGCTTACCGCGTCTCTCAACTCGCTCGGTCCGCTCGCGTGGGTGAAGCTCAGCGAGGAGCAAGTATGCTTCACCATCATCCCTGAGCAGGGCACACAGGTCTGGGCGTGAGTTGACGCAGTCTCTCATGTGTCTGCAGCCATTCTGACATGATGCAGTGTTCTTTCTATTGTAAGCGACACCCCAACAGTAGCTCGCTATATCTTCTAACACGCCACCCAGGACGCCATCTTCGAGACGATATCCGTGCAGTCTGCTGCCAACAACGTTATCAACCTCGAAGTACCCCTCACGTCGCTCAATCGGGCCCTCAAATCCGCCTTGAACGCAACATCCGCCCAGATACGCCTCACGAAGAAGGATAACATGCCTGTGCTGGCTCTTACCATCGTCACTACCACCTCCTCAAACTCGTACGGAGCCTTCCCCACTGCCGGCCCCAACAACGACGACGGATTCGATGCACCGTTTGACAACGCATTTGGGGGTAATCGCGAGACCGTCGTCACGCAGGAAATACCTGTACGGGTACTTGCGCCAGATACGGTAGCTAGCCTGCACGAGCCGCAGACTCGCGAGCCAGATGTACACATCATACTGCCGCCTCTCATGCAGCTCAAGAGTATCAGCGACAGGTTCACAAAGCTAGCGCTTGCGGATACGAAGTCAGGATCGGGCACCGCCACATCGCGGACACGGCTTGAGGTCGCTGCGAACATGCACGGCTGCCTTAAGATGAGCATAAAGACAGACGCCATGAACATATCGTCCGTCTGGACCGATCTCAGTAATCCGGAACTGGATCCGGCGCAGATTGCAGGAGGCGAGAATGGGCTTGCTGTACACCCTAGTACGCGCATGAAGCAGCTAGGCTCGGCGGACGGACGCAGCGAAGAGGGATGGGCCACCGTGCGGATTGACGGTCGCGACTGGGGCAAGGTGATGAGCGTGGGGAGACTTGGTGGAAGAGTTATTGCCTGTAAGTGCCTGTTATAATCCTTCTTACGTGAATTGGTCTTGCTGACATTGCAAAGGCTTCTGCCACGAGCACGCTCTGATCCTCTATGTCTACCTACCGAACGACAACGGCGATGACGAGTCTGTTCTAACTGTAAGAACTCCTACCCTAGTAATCAAGCATGGGCTAATGTGCTTGCAGTACTACGTCAGTTCGTACAGCACTTGACGAATCCGATGTCGACCGAAGATTACGAGTTATGACATAGATACCAATCCATATCAGAATTGCAAACAAGGGCAACAACACCTTCCTCTCAGTGATGACTTATCACGTTAGATACAGTATAAATTCAAAACGTCTTTGACAATCGTTCAAGAGTGGTGTCTCGACCGTGAAGTCGTGATATCCTACTGACGAGGGTACGAGATAAGCAACGGATGGCTGTTCGTTCAAGCACCATGTAAGACCCAAATGTCCTCGAGGCACCACTTTGCTACTGCCTAACAAGTCAACACAGCTTTCACAATTGCGACACAGAGAGGAAACGAAGAATTATATGTTCAACGTGTTCAAAGAAAGAAGGGTATCGCCAGGGTGTGGAAGTGAGGTGTGTTGTGTGGAGTAACAGTGAGGAGTTGTGGTCATCTTTAGATCGAGAGGGAACTTAAAAGACGCCCATTTGGTAGGCGTTTGCAAACACGTGCTAGGTCGGTCGGTGGGTATATGAGTCTCTACCAAACACTGGGCTTTTCTTATTTTCATCTACAGCAGAGCGGTGATGCTCATATTCCAAAAAGAAAGCTATACGAAACATGTACGTGCTAGCTCTGTCTTTCTAAAAAAAAAAGAAAGAAGCTTCATGAGCAGGTTGAAGGAACACTCTTTTGACGCTATGGATCTAAAATCCAGTATTTCTGCTTTGATGTCGTATCGTTCCTATGTGCCACTTCTGGACGGCTTTTTATTACGTTCATGCTGCGATTATCGTCACTAAAAGAATACAGTATTGCACAAGACTCTCCTCAGGGGAGATCGATCCGACTACCAACTCACCCCATTATACCCTCCCATCTACAGTACTTCGAAACGAAGTAAAGTCCACGTTCTTTTTCAAAAAGCGATGATCTGGATTGCATGTCTTTCTTTCGCCTTGTTTCAAATTCATTCTTCTGTCTTTGGTAAGTAAGTCGCAGTCCAGGATCGATTTGGGGGTCGAATCAACGATTACTGTGCATTTTGTGTATATTCACAGTCTGGATTCTTGTTTCTCCCGGGCTCACTCTGCTTGTAAGTCTCTTGTACTCGATACCGAAAACCGAGCAACGGAACAGTAGAGTTTACTCTGAATCACCAAGATTGTTCTTTTCATGCCAAAAGAAAAAAATGCCTTCAAAGTGGGATTGCGACGTTCTGATGTTTTTGCTGTTCTCAAAAAAAGACCAAATTCCTGTCTGTTCATGGCTGCTCGAAAGTTGGGAAAAAGCCAGACGTGCTGACTGTCTTCTCGAGTACAGAAACGCTATGTGTTAGGTTCTTTGTGCGGCTTATATAGCTATGGTATTGTGCGATATCTGTGTTTATTGAATGCTGTTTACTGCTGCGTCGAGAATGGCAAGACAATCGGTCTGATGAGAGAGAAAGATACCCGTTACCACCAGGACATATGCTGCAGGTCGGGAGAAGCTACATCACTATTTTCTCCTTCTCGTTTTCGTTCCATGCTCTGCATCTCTTACTATTTCAAAGTCCTCTGCAATCAAGAAGACGAAATCAATTCCTATGTGTGGTATTGCTCTGGTAGTTGGACATCCAAGCAAGCAGTCGTGCTGTTCCGTCCTTTATTGGCTGAGAGACTGTCTGTACTTGAGCTGTTTGCAGTCTCCTCGCTGTTTGACTGACGGTTCTGCCTTCTGTCCCCGAGGCATTTGATCAATTGTGGATAACTTTGCAACTCGTACAGACCGATCGCCGGCGACTTGAACCGACAGTGATTGTAAGACGTAAGCCGTGTCACACGTCTTCTGAGACGTCAGTTTTTGAACTAGGCAGAGTTGCGTCTATACTGAGATTCTCGCGAAGTGTCAAACTCGTGACTTCGTGACAATCTGGCGACAGATCTTCGAGCTCCCGTATAAGCGCACACATCATATCTATACCTCGAAGAGCACCAAGGAAGCTTGGGGCATCTCAAGCATTATTGTAACTGCATCCTATCAGTCAGCATGCAGGACCGCGGAGCGAGATACGAAAACAGCAATCCTTGATGTGAGCTGCGTAGTAAATGCGTACACATACGTCAGCACACATGTCCCACTCAATATCCTCAAGCATTGAATCCTTCGAGACATGGACGTTGGCAAATGCTTGAAGACGATCGCTCCATCTGCACCGCGGAAGCACGAACATGTCGCGATGCGAACGTACCGTGGTACCTTTCCAGAGCCCCTGCTGTAATCTTGCACAACTGATCTTGAATAAGCAATGCATCGGCATCTACCCACTTGAAGGAGTATTTCCAGCAGGATTGCGATGGTATCATATCTTGGCAATACGCGAAGCGACTCGTAGATTATTGAGTAGATTATTGAATGATGGTTCCTTCTCGTGTTGCCCACGCGCCCATGACATGGGAGGCGCTGGCGTCGTATCTGCGCTGTACATCGCCCCGTGGATAAGCCGCCCACTCCCACATCTCCGACTCGTACGAAGGAAGCATCATGCTCGCAGCGATCAGCACGCACGCCGTGCGAGCCGTTTGCGACGTGGGCATGGACACTGGCATGGGGGGTCTGAGATGACGAGAATACGTCATACTGATACGGCTCACCAGCCTCCTCGCGGTGCGGATGGCGATTGTGAAACGGGACCCACGGCGCAAGGGCTGACGTCGAGAGGACGATCAAGCCTACGGGTGACGATTGCACAAGACAGTGTCAATTCATGCAAGGTGCTGGGCACTGGAAACGTGGGTAAGCTTTGTGCAAGATCCGAAGCTTCCATCCAGCCTTGAGGGTCAGAGCTCTGGCATGCACCACGAAACCACAAACTCGACGATTGAACATGCTCGGCCGCGTATCAATCGACTCCTTGATCTTAATTCCCGTGTCAAACCCACACGTTCACCATCGACTTGCAGCTAAACCATGCACTCACCAACCAGCAACCGCAGCTACCCCACGATGCAAGCGTATGCGCTACTGCATGCACATCTCCCCTCAGCGCCTTACAGGTGTGCGATTGACCAATCAATGTGAAGTATTCACCAATCACCTGTGTCGTTCGCTATCTATCCACGCTGCGCAACGCTTCACGACGCCTCCTCGGCTGAATGATCGGACGCTGGGGACAAGTGGATGCAACAGCAATAACAGCAACAGCAATGGCGTTCTCGACAGCGTGCGCAAGCCATGTCATCGCGATGCGAAGACGCGCATCCGCCACGCTGGTTCTTTGCCTCCCCAGCAGTCGTCAACGTTAGTGAAGCCGTCCAATCCCAATTCGCCCAGCTGCATCAACAGCTGCTGATCTACCCCGCTTCGAGGCTTGCAACCGCTCGAACTCTAGCTGCTGCAGACGGCAATCTGTGACGACTTGTCGCTTCAGCAGCCAACGACTATGATTCTAGCACAGCGAGCCCTCGATAGCTGCGCCGGGAGACAAACTGTAGTACTTTCGATCAGCTTTGCCCAGCGTGTTTGTGACAAATTCTTGTCAAGCCGATCGCGCAAGTCAACCAGCCTCCTGGAGACCCCAGTGTGTTAAAGGTGATCAGATAGGGCTGACTCGCGCCAGGGTGGCTTGCGAGGCTTGCAAGGCGGCAAGGAGGCGGCATCTAACTCACTAAGAACTAACACCCGTGAATTCGCCTGATGTACAAGATGCCAACGGCAACATTCTCGAGAGAGAACACCGACGAGATCGAATAGGATTAGATGAAAGGATTGCTCAAAGCAAAATTGCAGGCGAGGTTGATGAGAGCATGGAACGATGAACTGAGCGATAACACTGACAAACAGTCACGGTCGTTTGTGTGTGAAATGAGGGCATTAGAAAAAGAAGACATGTTGCAGACATCACAGGCAAAGGTAAAGCGTCGTTTAACTTCAATCGGTATCAATTACTACAAAGAAATATGCTCCTTGGTATACAGAGAGTAATTAAGAGACGGCGACTGATTATTAACCTCTCTAATGAGGCGGGCTCATCACGCCCATGGCCAGTATATGTAACCAACCAAATAAGCCGTTCATCTTTCTCATATGCATCCATGCACCGTAATTTACATTTACTCGTCGTCCTCCTCCTCGGCAGCGCGGGCGGCAAGAACGTAACGCTGGGTTCCGTGCTTGTCGACACCGTGCTCGAGAGCAAGCTTGCTGAGGGCAGCAATCATGTTCTCGATGTGAGGGTTCTTCCTGTTGCGGTCCTTGCGGCCGAGCTGGTCGAGCCATGTGATGCGGTTGAGGAGGTAGTAGACAATGGCAATGATGATTGTGACACCAATGGAGTAGGCCCAGATGATGACAACGGTGACAATGTCTACCCAGCCACGCTCCTGGAACTTGGAGTTGTGTGTAGGAGGGTTGGTCTGGTAGTCGGTACCGGACATCCAGCCGAAGAGGGCGAAGATGGTGGCAAGAGCGTCGACACCCAAGATGGCAATGATCAGCTGGAACGAGGGGAAGGTCTTACCGCCACGGGTGACGAAGATCAACCAGTTCTCAGTAAGGGCAACCTCGAGGAAAAGGATGGGCTGGATGGCACCGAAGTTGACAATGATACCACCGTTGGGCAGGAACAGAGTGCCGCGAACGACCCAGGTACCAAGAGCGAGGAGGAGACCAAGGATGACGGAGATGAACCAGATCTTGGGCAGTTGCCACTCGACGGGGCGCTGCTCAGAGTGAGCGTTGTCGTAAGCGACAGCAACGGTAGCCAAATCAGCGAACAGAGCAAGGAAGACAATAAGCTCGGCACGGATGGTCTCGTTGAGGATGATCATAGAGGTGACGAGGTAGACTTCCAAGTGCAAGCAGAGAGCGATACGGTACTGGATGTAGGCCTTCATACGCTGGAAAATCTGGCGGGCAGTCTTGATGGCGAGGACGATGGTGGACAGACCGGGGGCAAGGAAGACGATATCGGCAGCAGCCTGGGCAGCCTCGGTAGAACCCTCGACGGCAATACCACAGTCAGACTTCTTCAGGGAAGGAGCGTCGTTGACACCGTCACCAGTCATGGCAGTCAAGTGACCACGCTGCTGGAGCATTTCGACGACCTGGTACTTGTGCTCGGGGAAAACTTCGGCGAAACCGTCAGCACGTTCAACGAGATCGTGCTGAGTGGTACCGGTAAGACCACCGTGGATAAGCTTAGTAGAGTTGTAAACCTTGGTTCCGAGGGCAAGCATCTTGCAGGTCTCCTTAGCGATGGCAATGGCGTCACCAGTCAACATCTTGACGGGAACACCGAGCTGCTGAGCCTCAATGATGGTCTGGGCGGTATCCTCACGAGGGGGGTCGAACATGGACAAGAGACCGAGAAGAATCCAGTCACCGTCGTTCTTCTGGTAAGCGACGCCGAGGGAACGGAAACCACGACGGGCAAGCTCGGAGGCCTTCTCCTTGTAGAGGTTGGCGGTGATCTCATCGCAGTTGGCGAGGTTGACAATGGCCTTGGGGGCTCCCTTGGCGCAAACGTACTTGTCACCGCCCATGTGGCAGACGGCAGTGATACGCTTGGAGACGGGGTCGAAGGGAGTGAACTTCTCGGTCCTCCAGCCCATGTTAAGGATCTCACGGGCCTTGGGGTAGCGGCGGATGGTCAGGATGGTAACTTTGTCGATGGGGTCGAGAGACTTGAGGTTGTGGGAAGAGGCGAGAGCGGCGACAGCCATCATCCAGTTGACATCCTGGCCCTCAGCGACGTAGGGCTCACGGAGAGACAGCTGGTTAGCAGTGAGGGTACCGGTCTTGTCAGAGCAGAGAACGTCAACACCAGCGAGGGACTCGATGGCGGTGAGCTTCTGGACGATAGCCTTCTGCTCGGCGAGGTAGGCGGCACCGACGGCAAGGGTGGTGGTGGTGACAACGGGAAGACCGACGGGGACACCGACGATGAACATGATCAAAGCGTAGTGGAGAAGGGTGACAGACTTGTCGGTACCCTCACGAGCCTTGGAGATGGGAATGTGACGGAAGAAACCACCAATCCAGGCCAAGAGGATGAAGAACATGACCAAGACGAGAAGCGCCGTACCGATGGAGTTCATGATAGCCTTGAAATGACCCTGGTCCTGAGCGCCCTGGACGAGCGAAGCAGTGCGACCGACGAAAGAGTGCTTAGCAGTGGCGATGACAATACCGTAGGCCTTGCCGCGCTTGCAACCAGTGGTGTAGTAAGCGACCTCGCCCATGTACTTGTCGACAGCGAGAGATTCACCGGTGATGGCAGACTGATCGCAGGCAACGAGGGAAACACCCTGGGTGATGGGGTTCTCCTCGTCGAACTTCTCCTCGTCAACCTCGTCCTTCTCGTCCTCTGGGTCGCCATCGTGGAACTTGTCCTCGGCCTTGAGCTTCAGGTAAAGCTCAAAGTCCTCGGGCTTGTCGTAGTCGCAGATGAGACGAACGTCACCGGGAACAGTAGAACCCTCCTCGACGACAACGATGTCACCGGGAACGAGCTCACGGGCGAGAATAGTCTGTTGCTGGTTGTCACGGACGACAGTCGCCTTCATGGCGATGTCACCCTTAAGGGAGGCGACGACATCGGCGGCCTGCTTTTCCTGGTACCAACCGACGATAGCGTTGAGCAGAAGAATACCGCAAATGACACCGAAATCGATCCAATCCTGGAGACCGGCAGCGAGAAGAGCAGCAAGTTCCATGACTGCATTGCGTTAGTGGTGCACAGGCAATAAAGTTGTGCAGATTTGCATACCGTAGAGAATAGGACCGGTGAAGTAGCCCATGAACTGCTTGAGCAGGTTGGTCTTCTCCGAAGAGATTTCGTTGAAGCCATAGCGCTTGCGACGGCTGTCAGCCTCGTGGCTGGAAAGACCGGTGCGGAGCTCAGTGTTGACGACTGCATGGTGAATTAGCAAATGCGTTGCTGATGAAGATGCACAAAAACGGGATGGTTGCTGGGGTGCTACTGTGGAGCGGGTGGTGCGACAGCTAGTGCGTTCGCACGTGACGAGGCCCACATTGGCTGCAGAAAGCTCGAAGCTCAAGCTGGGAAAGCTCCCGTTTGGCAGCTTTGAGCTTTGCGCCACCAGATGATGATGTGCTGAAGATTGCAGCGATGCTGCCCCAGCCAAACATGCAGTCGATGCACAAAATGGATGAAAACAGGCATTGATAAAACGAGGATGCTGGTGATGGTGGAATACGTACAGTCATCAGGAACCTCGGCGGCCATGTCGGTGGTGGGACCCTGGCCGGCGTTGCTCTGCCACCAACGCTTCTTCTTGGGGGCCTCCTCCTGCTGGTGACCGGCGGCCCTGGGGTCGCGGTAGAAGAGGATGTACTTCTGCAGAGCAGTGTACTCGTCCATACCCTCGAACTCGGTCATGGAGACGATGGACTTTTGGCGCTCAGCAGCGCTGCTAGCGCGCCCGCGCTCGACATCTTCGCCGGGTGCCATGTTGATTAAGGAATGCTCAGTAGATTGTCGGTGGTCGGATTATTAGTGGGTGTAGTAGTTGTCAATCACAGAGAAGGCTCCCAGCGACCGGAGGAAGGGAGGTGAGGTGGTTGTCAAGGTCGGGCAAGCTCAGCAATCGGTAGGAGCGAGCGAGTCCTTCTCTGTGAAGAAGGATGAGGGAGGAGGGACCGCAGCGGATTATATCCAAAGGCGCTCAGGGAAAAATCTGCTGGCTGGATCCGTGTCTGCCGATGGCTGGTGATTGGCCTCGTCGATAGCAGTCCAAGGTTGACGAGTGCACGTCCCTGGGCGCCGCTCACAACAAACCAAAAGAGCTACAATAAATCGCGCAGACGCTATGTCATTTGCGGCCCGAGCTCCAGGCGATTTGCGGCCTTTCCCCCATGCAGCGAGTGCCTGTCCGCGTCCGCCGGCGGCGCCAGCCCTTGGTTGCGGCCAGACGAGCCAGACGAGCCAGACGAGCATGCTGGCCAGGACATGCCCGTGGGCTGCTCACTGTGCGCAATTGTCTTCACGGCATGCTGGGGCGGCGGCGAGAGTGCGAGCTGCGAGCGAGCGCCCCCGGCAACCCGCTAGCTGGCAACCACTGCACCACGGCATCCACCCTTCCCATGGCCATCTGGGTCCCAACAGCATAGCGCGACGCTGAGCGGCAGGAGAAATTAAGCGTGTGGGATAGCACGAGACTGCGCGCAACGCCAGCAGGGATGCTGCTTTATGACGTTGGCAGCAAGCAGCCAGCACCTCCACCATCTCTGCCTCCAACTGCACGACGCCTGGAGCAGTTAGCCGTCGCAGCCTGCCATCAGCCTCCGGCCCCCATGCCACCAAGCTTCTGCAGCCAAGAGGGCAAGCTTTGGAGAGAGCATCAGCAGCGCCTCGCCGCCCTGCTCGCTCTTGCTGCAGCCGCGTCTGCGAGACGCCAGCTGCCACATGCGCATTGCGATTGCGAGATGCGCCGACGAGGCATTTTCCCCCTCCGTCGCTGGCTCGCACGAGAAGGCAATTCCGCAGAGCCTCAACGAGGATTCCCCACGCCGTGAGCCTTTTTCGCAATTTTCGCTTCTAGTGCACTCGCGGCCCCGTTCCTGCCTTGCCTGCGCGTGCTGGTGCGCGCTGCCAGGGCCACGCAGCCACTCGTGGAGGGCCATTATCCGAGCCTTCTCCAGGCCCCATACTATAGTATGCACTGCAGCGATCAGGCATGCCCAGAGGAGCAACTGTTTGCATCGCAAGCCTGCGTCCACCCCCGCGCCCGCTGCGACCGCCTCTGCTGCAGAAGCCCCGAGACTCACCGGGGCCGCAGGCGATTGCAGGCGTGTCACGGGCACCGTCGACCTCATCAGACCGATGATTAGACGCCCCATCGTCGGCCGAATCAGCGTGCCCAGACTGCCGAGTTGCCTAGGGCAACAGCACTCCCAATTACAGAGCATATTATTGTAATACGACAATACGTCCAGATGTAGCGCAAGCGCGCGCCGTCGCAATGAACACTGGGTACTCATTAAACGCATGGCCTCCAACTTTGGACATTGTTGCGCTGTCCTGGCTCCAGACTGGCTCGCCGCACACAGCCAGCCTGCTACAGCGCCTACATTCCAAGGAAGGCATCCCCGATGCGGAAGTTGCGATCGCAGGCCCATAATGCGCACGTGACCTTCCATTCTCTGGATCCACTAGCTGTGACTGCCGATGCTTCACCGGCACCTTGATTTGAGCATGCTCACCGCCGCAATGTCCTCGGGAATAATGATTGCGTATTATCGCGACTCCATCGGATTACCATTCTGCCTCGGCCAAGTTCCCTTGCACTGTCCCGAGCCCTGAATCGCAAACTTTTCCCGGTGTCGGACCGTCAACGTTGTTGCCGCACCATGCCCATATGCTGCCTCAAGCGCCGCTGCCGCGACCGGGAGCCTTGTGTTTGGACAATCATCGTTCCGTCTGGAGAATTTCGCGACGTGTTTCATTGAGCACAACCGCGCGATACAAGTCTTCTCAGCAGTCGCGATGCCAGTAATGCTCTTGGACGGCGAACAGGGAATCATTTTGTGCCTGCATTACCGACCCAGGTGGAGCGCCTAACGATAGGATTTGAGGACACAAGTCCGAGTGCTTCGGATATTGGTCTTGTACCCACCTGTAGACCACTGCTAACCGTACCGCTCGATCCAGCTTCTCCTCAGTTTCTCCGCGACTTAACGCAAGATGCGCTTTCCCGCCTCTTCTCCAGGCTCGTCCTGCAGGTCCATATGCACAAAGCTTTGTGTGTCTTGTCGTGGACCCTGACAGACTTCAGACGCACCGTTAGGTTCTGCGATCCCTGAACCACGACAACCGTCCCAACCACCACTATCGTGTTTCACAAAAAGCCAGGCAGGAAGCTGGGCTCTCTGCAACCTTGGATGTTTCATCCCCAACCTCTCGCGTACTCTTCCCCAGACGCAAAGATCAACATCTTCTGAAACTTCATGAACCAAACCTGGACTACACGACAGTCTCGAGCGTTCTGAGGGAACAGCGGCAAAGAACAACATGAGCGTTCTCAATAGTTTTGAGCTATATTGCCAACTTGGAAACCGTTTGGAAGTAATTCATGTGCGGACTGTTTCTTGTGCGACTCAACGACCAATAAGGACCATTTCACATATCGAAGCTACCAATGCCCACGCAACACCCCAGCACCAGCGCAACCGGCCACTGATCATGTCTTGTGCAACGAGCATTTTCCGGAGTGTACCAGCCTCCCAAACGGCACCTGAGGCCTACAACTGTCACAGCCAAGCATCAATCTATGTGCTTGTTGCACATCGTCGCCATTCCCCCATGAACCCGTGAACACTCGCGCATTGAAAAATGTGGTGATCTGCTTGGCGCCGAGGCAGCTCCACCCCCATCCTCAAGAATTGCGCAACCAGATCGACATGTCCGTCTCGAGAAGGTCCGGAACTCCACCGCCAGGTTTCTTTGCATCAGCCGTGAGTCGTGGCAGGACTACGGCACCGGCAAAGTGAGGCTGGACGCACCTGCAGGTCGACGAATTTTCACCTGCTGCATCGTGTTTAGAGTAAGCGCGAACGCATCAGGCGGCTCTGCTTCGTTCCGCACTTGGACCCACTCGGGGGCGGCTTTCGCATTTCTAGTCGCGCACTAGCTCCGTCCAGGCCTTTCTTCAATGCTCATTGGCGGGCTCAAAACGTAATCAACAGCACACGTCGAGATTGTGCGCCTCGCGGCCACGCAACTTTCTGTGCCTTTGTCAGATTGCACACACAGCGTCGCAACGTCGCCTGTGCAACGCCAAAGTCTTGATCGCAGCGTTCCGCCCATTGCTGCCAATGCCTCCCTGGCGACTCTGCCCAGACATCTCACTGTACAATGAGCGTTTTGTCTAACTATCATAAGCATCTAGCCTTCCTGCCAAGCAGGCCATGGACACCAATCTCGAAGCACATGATTCTTTGCGCAACGCACCTGCTCTTCTGGTCAACTTCTAATCACCGATTATTGATTCTCCCTTGGTATGAGTTGGTCCTACACATCCCCGCTATACGCTACACGAGCTACGATGGCTTCCCCGCTACTGCTTGGACGTTACTGTACGCCTACAGTGCACCTGCAGCAACGCGCCAAGTCTTTCCGCCCAGCAGCGATTCCTCCCGAGGTCGGCTTGGAATGCGTCTTTTTTGTGCGCACCTTGGCGAATGTGTTCCGGCCGTGGGCAAATTTTTGACGAGAGCCGGGGCGGTTGTGAGAAACGCCAGTAGGCCAGAGTGCATCTGGGGTGCTCGAGATTGGCTCAACGATTTTGACCCGGAGGTTTAGACGACCCCACACTCACCGCCATGAACATCAAGAAGATGCACTAAACACTTCCATTCTGCCGGCGCTTGAATGGTCGACGACGGTTCTGTTTCATTGCCTGATGGTTCCGAACGTTCACGAGAGTAGAATTCGTACCAACGATTCGCTTTTTCTTGCGCTCAATTCGGCATCGAGACTATCGCCCTGTTCACAGGCAATGAAGTACCTGTCGCTCTTTTCCATTTTTCCTCTTTCTCATTCCTCAGCATTACTTGTTTCTCACAAGGGCGAGCAACTCTGGCATCACCAGAGCCATGTTCTTGCACAGCACGAGTCTTTAGTAACAAGGGTTTACTAATGAATGAACATGAACAGGATGTACCTCACTTGCACTGCAAATACAGAGACGTACTAGCATTCTACGTTATCGTAGGTCACAACAACAGTACTTCTTCTTACAGCACAGAGGGTGCATTTATGCGTGCTGCGATTCCTAATCCGCGTGTCTTATCTCCAAAACATGCCAAACACAAAGGCAACTTGTCGCTCGTTGCCCCTCTTTACTGTTGGCATCACACATCACGAGCAAACACACTATCCTAGGATAGCAGACTTCAAATATCTCGTCACACGGACAGAGCAATGGTTGCAATCCTAGCAGATAACAGAGCATGGCACCGCGCGCCCTGCGTCTCGTTTTGAGGTCAAGAAATGGAAGGTATTTGATTCTTTATTCGTCGAATCGAGTGTCTCGCGGTTCATGAAGGAATATGAAAGAGTAGGAGAAAGCATGCAGATCTTATAGGCGGCCCAAGAGGAGTAGCTACGCGCCAGCACACGACAGCCAAAGTTATAGCTTCTCGAACGCGAGCCATTACAAAGATGCGAAGAACGAAAAGCGCTGCAAGCTTTAGATTCTGTCGTTGAGGTTTAGCCACCAATTGCAGCAACGAATGTCACAAATCTACATTCTGGATTTCCGCCTAGAACGCCTTCTCGAACCACCTGCAATGTGAAGGCTTTTGGCAAAGAAATAGTGAAGAGGGAATGCGTTCTCTAGACCAAGAAGATGAAGAGAAGGAGAGGAGAAATTGCGAACGTGGAATCATGACGCAGTCACTTCTGAACACGCAGTCTTGCCTGCAGCGTTCCCCTTCGGTATGCAGTCAAGCATCGAACAAGAAGTCAATAATGTGGTACGACAACGCAATATAGGCACAATTCCATAAGCGGCGACCAGATGGAAGGAACATACGATGTAATGTTTCGATACCGTGCACAACCATGCATAATCTATATCTCGAGTTTTGCTACACTACTGATAGCCCAAGGTTTTGTATAAGCTTTCAGACTTTGATTCGGTGGCGTTGTTGGGAGAAACTGGCAAGGAAATTACAAGATGTTGGGTCTGATGTTTTGAAAACTGACACAACATGGACGTGTACTAGAATCGATTTAAAAGGAAATGTTGGGTCTTCTCTTTCGTGGTACTCTAGATTTTGTGATGAAGCCCTGGACATCAACAGGCACACTGTGTCTTTTGGCAACCCGATTTTTCAGATTTCGAACATGCAGAGAAGGAGATATTGAGCCACCGTGCAAGACTTGTATTCCAGTGGTCCCAATGCGATCGTTTGGCTAGGCAATGTAATCACGTCTGATGCCTGCAACAGCAAGAGTCCTCTCGTGAACCACAGAAACACACTGGTATGCTCAATCGATAGATACTATGGTACCCCCCCCCCCCCCCCCCCGAAGTTTTCAATCGCGACTCAGACCTTGGCAGTAGAACAGCCTGATAGAATACTCTAGATGCTAATTTATCAGCAAAAGCTTACCACTTAGTGTATTCTATAAGGCTGTTCACTAGTACTCTCAGCATCTACTCTCTTTTTCAACGCTATGCCTCGTAGAGGTGCTCCCTCACGGGCTATGTATGCAGGCATGACTAAGCTTCTGTCTTCCATCAAAACAGGTGGCAAAGGTGTCGGCTCATGGCTGGTTAAAATAGCCACGATTGAAAACTTCGGGGGGGGGGGGGGGGGGGTACCATAGTAAGACTTAATGTACGTTCCAGAATGCGAATAGAACTTCTGTGTTTTCTGGCAGAATCATTTCGAATACAAACAGTTAAAAGCTCTCGCGACTGTCACTGCCATAAGTTGCGATTGCGATTGCCTCGAGGAACAGACGTTGAGAAAGTGTAGAGTGATTGTTACATTTGTCTAAGGAGAACTGAGGAGGCAGACACGTAAGGCGTGGATAACAATTTATAATAAAGCGTGAGACTGTACGCTAGGAGCAGCATAAGTTTAGAAGCGCCACAGATTGGGTTAAAGCAGCTTACTTCCATGACAAGCAGAGGCTTGGGTTTTTGAACCGAGCTGTCTGTTTATTACGCACGGGGAGCGGGTTTTTAGGGTAAGCAAGAAGGGAGCAAAACATTATCTTAGTCGATTGGTTTTTCTGGAGAGCAAATATATGATAATACACTACGGATTCGTGTCCACACATCATGTGTTGTTTGACACCTTCTTTTGGCCCACCATCAAACAGCCAAGAACACATAACAGCATTCGAACTCCTTTTGAGCATTGGTAAATACGAGCTCTGGTAGTGTATTTGAAAATCCAAGACATCATCCAGAAGAACTGTGTAGAGTAAAATAGAACAGGTCAAAGAGACCATCGAATCGAATGGAAACGGTTTTCAATAATGTTTTGACGCTCTGAATCGATCAAGAGAAGAAGTGCTACCCACTCCCGCTAACGGATGTTTTCATCAAGGCGCTCAAATGGAACTATCGGAGGGTTTGTAACAGGTCTTATTGGAAGAGAGAAACCAGCACATAGTTTGGAGTAACTCGGTGTTTTGGCAGAGAAGCAAGAAGACAGTGTGAAAAAGCAGAAACACCGGTCCGAGAAGACGTAACAATAGCTGCAACCCTCACCTCCCAGCCATGAACCCAAGCAGCCAAGTTTTCAAACCGCAACCCGTGAACGAGAAGGTACGGAAAGAGAAGAGTGGTCCTAGGAACTCGGCATAGGAACAGATACCACGAGACGTCTCACGGCCTATTCCAGAGGAAGAAGAAGAGAGAGAGAGAGAGAGAGAGAGGGACGACACACACACATCACACCCTATCTCAATTCCACACAACGCGCAGTCCCCACACCCAACGTCCATTTCAAAAGTCCAAGCAACCCCAGTACCGCTGCGTTGCACAGCGCAGCCAGAAAGCAAAACAGCGCAGCGCAATTCGAAAGAACCAGCACAGTCCGCGGGACACGCGAGTCCAAGCGTACCATTTCGACACGCCCGCCCGCTCGTGCTTTTTCATCATAGCGATTTCACTAGGCACGGCACCCGCACTTACAGCTTCGAGTCCGTTTCCTCTGCGCAGAAAAGGAGGTAGGAAGGTAGGAGGGACGTGGTACTGGTCGATGCGAGAATTGAAAGGAATGCAGCGAGGAAAAAGGGGTTGCGTGTGTAAGGAGTGGGCGGGATTTTTTTCTCTATAGAGCTGAGGGGGAAGAGTAGCAGATGTGATATCCTTTGATCAAACTTTTGTAGAGGGGCGGAGACGGTGGATGTGTGTGTGTGAAAGAGGTTCCTGGTTTCTGTACAGAGTAAATGGGGTTCGGATTGCTGTGCAGGGAAAGACGACCAGAGGGTTGAAGTGAGGTTATATACGGGTAGCTGTCTCCATCAAACCAGGTGATTGATGGCTCGAAATGGATTTGGGATACATGCATGTACTTTCGGATTGCCATGTCAGACGTGCGACTTGTATACCCATCGTCTACACTAGTGCGCTCCAGACTACGTGCCTCTCAACCTCGGGGATCGTGTCGCCATCCCTGTAACCCTCTTAGACCCTCCACTCCGAACGGCTGGCTCGGACTCGAATACCCGCTCCCTGCTCTCCCTTGCGCTTCAGTTGTCCTCCTTCCCTCCGTGCCGGTTTCTCCGTTCAATCTGTTTAGTACATCACTTGCTGTCTTCGCCCGCTCTCTGACATCTAGATCCGCGTCTCTCGTTAACGCGTTTACTGCGCTTTCAAATCCCATATCTCTGAGCACGCGCGCCCGCTCCCTCGTCGCGTTCTCGTCAGTGTGATCTTCGACCCAGACGAGGTTGATGACCATCCAGCCACAGCCTAGACGCACGTCGCGGTTGGGGTAGGAAAAGAGCGCGAGTACGTGCCGCATGAGAGATGTCTGCGAGAGGAGGAGAGAGCGGTGGTGGGGTCGCCCATTAGCGAGGTGCACAAAGATGAATACAGCGGCCTTTAGGATCTCCCAGGATTGGTAGAGGGTCCAATTCGGCTGTGTTGCTGGCGACGAGGGGAATGGAGGGCGTTGCTGGGTTGTGCCAGGCCAGTAGGAGGGAGTAGGGTCGATCTGCGTTTGTGTTTGCGTGTGCTGGGAGGAGGTTGTAGTGGATGACGTCTTTGGACGAATCTTCGAGTCTAGCATCTCGAAGAAACGGCTGTGACCGTAGGTTTTGAGGAGGTGGTCAATCATCTCGCCAGATTGCTTTTCTTCGGAGCAGAAGTTGCGGATGAAATCCAATGACTGCATTTGGATTGCTTGATCTTCGCGCTCCAACTTGAGCCGCGGGTCCAGTTCATCGTTCTTGATCTGCTGGAGTCGGTCGCGAATGTTTGTTGCGCTGGTGTACCGAGACCCGGGGCGCTGGTGCCGCCGCATTGATGGTATGCTGTCGGTCATGATGTCCTCGTCATCTTCTGAAGATGGCTCCTCGTCCACATCCATATGTGGCTCATCAACGGCGTTTAGGATATCTACCCTCTCACCTGCAGCATTTGGTGTAGCCATCGCAGGCTTAGAAGGTTCTCCACTGAGCGTCTGCATCAAGAAGCCAACGCCCAGCTCGTCTAGGCACTGTATCTTCATAGCGTACGGTATGCCCAGACAGAGGTGCTTCAGGGCCCAGAGACTGCCATATCGGAGATCGAAGTTGGCAGAGCGGCAGTGCTCACAGAGTGTCTTCATGATCCCAGCTTCAATAATCTCCTGTCCGTTGCGTCAGCATTGCATGCCTCTGTATCGCAGGGAACACTTACAGTGCGCATAGGCGACACTTCCAAAACCAAGTTGGTAATGACCTCCGTAGCCGCAATCTGTACCTTGACGCTCTGATGGTTGAGCAATTCGAACACCGGGTTCGCTATCCCATGATCGATCAAACTTGTCCTCAGCACACTGACCGATCTCGACAGCGATCTTGTGACATTACAAGCTGCCCTGAGGACAGCATCAGGATTGCCATCCTTCTCGCTAGACTCCGAGTACGGCACCAAAGACTCTATGATATGTGTTGCAGCGCCCATCTCAATAACGAGTCTCCGGTATCCATCTTGGTCTCCGGCTAT
Source organism: Ascochyta lentis (assembly GCA_004011705.1). Lineage (NCBI taxonomy): Eukaryota > Fungi > Ascomycota > Dothideomycetes > Pleosporales > Didymellaceae > Ascochyta > Ascochyta lentis. Next base: position 827,871 of record RZGK01000002.1, read on the forward strand.
TGCCGCCAGAGCCAGCAGCGAGCTCTCCCTACACCTATATGCATGTAGGACACCTGCGTTGAGCCCAGGCCTTCCTAAGGTAGAAGACTCAGAGTCGATGGCAGCATCCTTCACTTCATGTGATGAGGATCTGGGTTGCCAGAGAGGTTTCGTATTTGTCGTGACTCGCTCAAAAGACCTCTTCAGAATTTGCACAAGTGTAGGCATGATCCGCGCATCCACTGCAGCGGTCTGAAGCGCCTTGTTCGCAGTGATCAGCTCGGCCAGTACGAAAGGCGAGCGCTCAAGCACAAATCGCATTTCATCCCTCGCTGCAGGGCTGAGAGTGTGGGCCTTTTTGGCCTCTTCGGAGGATTCATCGATCATCTTGACGACCAACGGAACTACAAGGTAAGCAAAATGTCGTTCCCGCGTCACCTTCGAGGGATCGTTCAGTGGCCACTTCTCGCCAAACTTCTTCAGCAGCGCCAGGAGATAGCACGCAGACAAGCGCTCGGCACCCTCACTACGCCGTGCCACATACATGAGCCATATGAACAGAGGTGACTCAGACTCGTCTGTGATGATGCTGCGGCTGGAGTTTTGTTGCAGCGACTCCATGCTGGGTAGTCGAGCATAGCTCTCTCCACCCACTGCCGTGTACGAGCCCAGTGCTGGCCATGATTTGGTATAGGGGTCCGTTTTGCTCGTTATCGTCTGCACGCGCGGTATCAGCTTGTCCCACAAGGACTGCGTGGAGCTGCTCTGTGCGTCGTATGCGGTCGATGTGCGTTCTTTCGGCCAGCCGAAGAGCTGTTGTGTAGGCTGCGAGTATAAGAAACGTGCGGTGTAGAAGTGTGAGTTCTTGATGATGGCTGCGATAGCCTCCATAATGGCAGACAGGAACCTCGGGGGGACCTGTTCCCGCTGCGAGTGGGACGACTCGGTCCGAGGAACCAATTCGTCTGCCGCCGCAATGCTGGCCAGTTTCCCGGCTAGGAGATCCAGTATCCCAGCATCCACAAGCATCTTCTTCTGGTTTCCCTCTACGCATGTCTTTGTGACGAGTTGTGTCGCCAGCAGGACCTGCTGATTGGCCTTGGACGGTCCAGCCGTCTGCGCCAGTATCTCCGCGATGTTGTCGACCACGGGCCGTGTATAGAGCTGCTCTCTCACCACAGCCGCGAGGGTCTGCCCGTTTGCGTCAGATCCCGGTTTCTCCTGCGCAACAGCATCGGCGATCTGATTGAGCGTCATGAGCGTCGTAGTGAGGAGTCGTGTCGGTGTTTCGCCCAGTCGTAGTGCTTCGAGCAGCGGGGAGAGGATTTGGCCTGCGAGTAACGGCGTTGTGAATGCTGGGCCACCTGCGTACCTTGTATCAGCCATCGTAGTCTCTACAACTCCCGTGCTGTGCTGTCACATGCTCACCATTCGCGAGACTACCAACCACCAGCGTAGCCTGGAACCGGAGCTCGTCCTCTGCTGTCCAGTCGTCTTTCCCACGCCGTGTCTGCGATGAAGGAGCAGACCCGTTCTGAAGCTCCTGTGCTGCGCCATTGCTATGTCTCCTCTTGCCTCCTCTCGTAGCGCCCTCCTTCAGCAACGCAGCGAGTGGGCGAACAACACCATTTGTGACAGCCAGCTCTTTCCTCTGCTCGTGTCCCACGATCTCGTTCTTCAGATTGCGTAGGGCGGCGACTTGGGCTTCTGGCGAGGTGGGATTCGAGAGCTCAGCGAGCGCGGATGGGATTGTGGATCGGCCCATTGTCCAGGGCGTGTGCGGACCAGAGCGGCAAGCCAATTCGACGTTGCAATTGATCGGGTCCCCGGAATAAGACGACTGGTTTGAGGCACTGACAGGTTGTAGACGGATAGGTAGGCGAGGTGTTGGCAATGAATTTGCGGGGAGATCTCCGCATTTGCACTTTGGTACTGGCGATGGATGGCGGGTGAGAGACGGTTGGCTTCAGGCTCACAGTCGGGAACAAATAAAATCGTGGCTCGTGAACGCGCGAGAGCGTTGTCCAAGCCCTAGGCAAGTCTGCAGGAGGCTGCAGGCGGTCGTGTCGCTCGAGGACTCGCGCCGGGCGCCCGCACGCATCGCCGTTGCATGAACCCTTGCCTCAGACGTCAGCCGCACGTGCCATCTATCCGCCATGCATGGCAGCCTCTCATGTTGCAGGAACAGCGAGATCTAGTAGTTATCAATCCTGGTCAATAACACCAAAAGAGCGCTGTAGTATCGTACTTATAAGCTAAGCAAGATTTATCTAGCAAAGTCAATCCAACTAGCTGTAAGAATCTCGAGAATTGCTATGTTTGTAGTCTACTTCTCTCGTAACAATCGACATCGACGGATACAGTAGAGCATACAACCATAACACATCTAAACCATCACAATCATGGATATCCTGTAAATGCGACAAACTCCCACTCTACCAGCATCTACCAAGTCATGCCACCGAAACAAACTCCATCACGAATCACTCTCCCTTTCCTTCCCACCCTCCGTCAGTATCACCACACTGACGCACGCCGCGTACGCCTCCCTGATCGCACAAGCCATACACGTCTCCTTCACATTCGCCACAACCGCACTGAACCCATGATGCGCGCACCATGCACGAGCGAAGACTTCGTTATCGCTGACGCCGAGTGCTTCGATAGCCAGGACGCGCGTGACCTGTTCATGTGCAGAGACTGTCTTTTCGAGAACCTTTTTGTTGGGAGAGGAGCGGGGACTGGGTCGTTTTAGACGGCCGCTCTGTTGGCCCCAGTCGCGCAGGTCGACGAGGCCGTCGTCGATCTTCATGGCTGTGTAGGCGAAGTCGTAAAATAGAACTGGCTTGTATCAGTATGAGGAACGGAGAGGGGTTGGAAAGACTACGCACCGTGCGGGCCCTGATGACAAGGAAACGCGTTGATGAAGCTGACATCGTACTTCAACCTTAGCGGCCAGCTACTCCCACCGCACGCAAAATGGATCGCGGCATCGAAAACCAGTGGTGCACCGGGAAGATTGCGCGTCGAAGAAGGCTGCTCCTTTGCAGGCATGAAGCCGAGCTTCTCAATCCGAATGAGATCTGTGACATCCTCTGTGTCCGGCATGGGGGTTTCGTAGTCGTCTACAGGATATGTCTCGTCGACTGGGCCGAGAGGATTGGAGCGTTCGTCCATAGATTTGACGTCGTCTTCAGTCAGCCGCGGGTCAGGCGATTCATACTGCTTGACTTTGACGCATTCGGTGCGCTTGAGGTCTGGGGTATAGATGCACGGTCCGACCCAGCCAGCAATCTGCTTGACACCGCGCGCAGCACCAAGCACTTTCCCAACAATGCAAGATGTAGACCAGTACGTGTTTGCCCGATACTGGAAGCCTGATGCAGGTTGCATGTGTGTCAGATATTTCAGAGCGTCTCCGGTATCGCGGTCACAGTCTATCAGACTATTCATGATCAGCCACGGGAGGGTCCTGCCAGGCAGTATGATGCCGGAGAACCAAGACATGGCGTCTGCGGAGCGGTCTTCGAGAGCTTTCTCGCCTGGATCTTCTTCATCGAGGATGTACTCGATTTCGTCCATGTTGGGCCATTTCAGCGTTGCTGCAAAGAGCCGTAGAGCTTCCCGCTGTCTACTCTTGCTTTTGAGCTCGAAGCTAAACGTGCTTTGCGTGGTAGAAGTGCGCGTTTTCGTAATCGACATGTTTTCTAGCCAGCGTTGCGCAACTGCAAGGTCCCAAGCAATTGTAGGATGTAGCTCTAATATCAATTTTCGCCTGTATTTGTTGTTGTGCTGTTCGGATTGTATGCGTAAATACAGTTCAACGGAGAGTAGCAGCTGGTGGAAGAAATCCTGCTTTTTGCGTTGGTCTGGTGAATCAAACCACTTAGCCACGACCTGGTGTTTTGGATTCGAGAAGTCTATCCACTGCGGGTTCAGCAGTATATCAGTGAGGTCCTGGATCTGCTGCTCCATACTCATGAAAGGGCGACCGTTGAGTCGTGCAGGATCCTCGATGAGCGTACTGTAGAGGTATTGTTGCATCTCATCCGGATTCTACCAAACAAAAGGTTAGGTCACGTTCCAAATTCTGTCCTCAAGATGGAGTTGTAGACTGACATCTTCCCGAAGCCCTCCTTCCAAACTCTGTAGCCGATCCAGGATCTGCAGCAGCTTCATCTTTCTGGGTGTTGCTTCGCTTGTGCGCTTACTCGGAGGTGGGTTGCTTCCAGACTTGCTGGCCCAGTAATTCAATGTGGACGTGCCAGCACTCTTCCCGAACGCATATGCCATGCATGGCTGTTCTAGAGACAACCACGGAAACTCACTCTCCGATGCGCCCATCAGGTTGAGAGAAATGTCCCGGTACGCGTCTTTCTGGAATGGAGCTCGGTCTGTTCTACTCTGGTGCTCGCTGTCCATAACAGCATAGAAGCGGTTGTAGCCTACTGGCGCATTCTGTATCGCGTCTCCATAGCCTTTGAACGTGGACGCCCCAGCACATATAAAGTCCTCGGCCTGGCGCGCATCGAGCGCATCGTCCTGCCTGTAGCCGCGTGGAGGCCACTGTCTCGACCCCCTAAACTCCTCGAGAGGTGTGGGCTGCGAGTACGATCCTGAGCGACGGGCCGAGGCAAACGGTCGGTTCGGAGGCATGTTCGCCTCACCTCCGCTAGACGACGGTCGTACAGGCGCGTTGTGGGAGCCATGGCGTATGATCTTCGTGCGCGTGGCTACGGGGGAAGTGCGTGTCTTTGGCACCTTCTTCAGCGACAGTTGGTCGAAACCCTCAGCAAGGCGCGGAACGGGTTGTTCAGGAAATGCATATGGCAGAGACGCATGGGGTGCTTCAGGGTACTGGTTCCCCCATCTCGTGTCGTATGACTGCTGGCCCAGCTCCCACCGGGCGACATTCGAGTTCATGTCTTGAGCATAGCAGGATTGTATGTAGTATCTAGGTGGGACTCTAGTGGGGGTGTCAGCTGCATGTTTGCCGTCTTTAGAGGTCCGAGGCAGGGCGCAGTGATGCGCCGCATGGCGAGAACCATAGGGAGGGCTCTCGTGGCTTCACTTACTCTCATGGTCTTCGTTGCGCTGCCGCCGCTAGTTAGCAATGCTGACGCGCCTACCGCTGTTTACAAGCGCTGATCGACGTGTACTGTGGAGGTCTTCAGAAAGAGTGAGCACTACTCTTCCGCTGTCTTCCAGAAGTAGCTCGCGCGCGCAGTGGGGTTGAGGGAGGCTTTGGTGGACAGACGGTTTCAAAGTCAGGTCACTAACAAGCAGGCCGACGCCGACCTTGTCTGCGCATGTTGCAGAGCTTGCGCATGGCATTCTTCGGTACTGGCTGCCAACGACGCAGTCGTCACTACAAAAGGGAGCGAAAGGGATACAGAGAAGAGCCATGGAATGTGGAGTTCTAGCCTCACTATTGTGCTGCGGTACGGAGCGGCCAGGGTACGAAGGCATTATTGGGTGTCGATTCTCCACGTTGTTCAGCACCGACATTGTTAGCTGCTTGATAGTCTAACAACGCGCATAACAACACCATCTCGGTCAATCGGAGGATTCTTCTTAGCTCACTAACACTGTCTATCCAGTTGTTGTCTTGGGCCATGCAGATATGGCCAGCATAAACCTTCAAACGTAATTCGTGCTATCTCACGCCCTCTAGACTAGCCAGCTGTTGTGCCGCTCTCTACCCTGTGCTGCCACCTATGTGTGCCATCGAATGCCTCTCGCTCGTCTGATTCGTGGCTGCATGATATCTCCCAACCGGAGTCATGCCACAATGCCACATACGTGATCAACCTTGGAGTTGCTGTCGTAAAACGGCCTGCCAACTTTCGCCTTTATGGTGTGCGAGTTGTGCCTTCTTCCGTAGAGAGCTTCCTTCGTATAGCGGCAGCTGATCCTCCATCCCAGCCTGCCGACAGACCTATACGGTAGCCTTCCTCTTTTGCATGTTGCAGGTTGTCGACATGGACTTGGTTGCCCAGTAGTGACATGACACCTATTCTCCAGTTGTCGTGTGAATATGTAATCTGACTGCAGAAAAGCAAGCCAACCAACCTGTTCCAACCCAATCGGCTGATGCAGGTCGGGAAGCATGCTGCCAAGCCATTGTTCCGGTGTCGTTAAGCTTTATAGGCTCGTATGGATGCCCGTTGCTGACCCTGTTGGGCTTGTCACCCGTTCGAGGCTGGTAGGCGGAGCTGACTCCGGTTCCTTTTCCATTGTGTATCCGTTGCCTCGTTCTACCAGGCCTTTGTAATAGTCCACCAAAACCTCTGGTTTCGGCACAATGCGCCAGTCCAGCTTCCTCAGGAACTCTAGCTCGAGAAGCGCCAGTTCCCTCACACTGACACCGCCCACTCTTGCGTAGAGTGTGTTGGTCCAGAAGCTGTCCGAGAGTCCTTTTGCTGCTACGGTGGCTGCCGTTATGAGGAAACGATGTACTGTCAGACTACTGATGGTGAAGGCTGGGTAGGTAGCGCACAGCTTGTCGACGTAGAAGACCATGGCGAGCAGGATCGGCGGGGACAGCGTGGCGTGAACGATGAGACGGAGCAGGTAATCGCGGACAGATATGCCTGGCGGTGCTCTGCGGGAGATGTTAGTGTTTGGTTGGGGGCGTATTGGACCGTGTGAGTCTCGACATACCTCGAGTGGAATCTCGTCAGCTGACCGTCCCGCAGCGGATAGCCATCATTCAGGTGCACCAGCTCCATGAGCATGTCGGAGATGAGCACACCTAGGTCCTTGACGTCGCACGTCTCGTACTTGAGTGGCATGACCTTGACATTGGCTTCTGGCGGCCGCAGTCGTTTAGCGGGAGATTGGGGCACCTCATCATTTGAAGCCGGGGCAGCATCTGTGGGTATCATGCGCTGCTGCTGCTGCTGCTGTTGCTGTTGTTGCTGCTGTTGCTGCTGTTGCTGTTGCTGTTCCTGTTCCTCGCGCAGAGGCTCCCCTGGCGTCCTCGTGCTCTGCTGTGCTATCGCAGGCGAGGGGTCCACGCGCAGCGCAGGCTCAGACGGCGCCGGGGGCTCCGTGGCGGGCGTCGCAGCAAAGGCGGCACCCGCTGGCTGCTGTATATCCACGATGGCGGGGGCGGTGAGCGAGGCGGGGGCGGGCTGGTCTGCAGTCGACTGCTCTGGCGGGTGGTAGGTGGGGGGAAACCCGGCGGGCGAGTACTGGGTGCCGGCGTCTGTGTAGGCTCGCTTGGTGCCCTGCGGCGAGGCAGCAAACAGCGGGACGGCCTTGGGGGTCTGGGGGGTGTCGAAGCGGCGCGGAGGCTGCGACGTCACGGCGAAGCGGGGAGAAGGGGCGCAGGACGAGGCAGAAGTGCGGCGCGAGGCATGGTACGACGAGCGGTGGGCGTGCGAGTGCGAGTGCGAGTGAGAGTGAGAATGGGCGTGGGCGGCGGCGTGGAACGAGGTCGAAGGCGAGGGCGGCGCGGAGATGGTGGGCGAAGACGAGGTCAGCATGGCGAAGTGCCGCAGTGGACGGCAGCAAGAGCAGCAAGCGCAGCAAGTGCAGCAAGGGCGGAGCGGTTCACGTTCACGGGCGTGTCTGTTCCTGCGTGGTGTCGTCGTCGGGATGCGCCTGCAGCAACACCGTCATGTTCGGATACAGCACGCGACGTCGACAGAGAGGGCAGGCGCAACGGCGGGCGGCAGCGGGGGCTGGAGGGAGGAGGCTCTTGGGCGTCTTGGGCCTGCAGAGTGCAGGCGTTGGGGTGAGGTGAAGGGGCTAGAGAAATGCGATGCCGCTGTTCCGCCATGCGCTTGCTTCTGTCAAGGCACAACCGCCAGCAGCAAGCGTCCAGCTGCACGAGGCCACCGCGAACGTGTCTGCGCTGCCCGCTGCCATTGGGCGCACTCCTCCCCTTGCTGCAGTCCACCGAGCCCCCATGACACACGCTTTGCGCCGCTTGTTGGCTACATGGTCCCCCCATTCCCCCCCAATTCTCCCCAATTCCCCCCATTGTCCGAGAACGGGCAATTTGCACCGCAGTTTCTGCCTCCAAGTGCGTCTGCTCGGCGTCTGGAAGCAACCGCCGTTCGTCATCGCCCGGCCCTCGCTACCGCCCAATCGCCCAATCGCCCACTAGCGCCAGAGCCAAAGCAGCCAGCCACTCATCACTCGTCAGCCTTACCACGCAGAGCGAAGAGCATCAAACGTGCCTTGAGCTGTGCACGCGGCTGCTTCCTGCCGATCAGAACGCGTGAAGCGCATCTTCTGTGTTTCTACCGCACGACGTCACTCAACTGAGAAGTAGCCAAGCCACAGCGCTGTCTGCAGACGTCGTCTTGTTCGATTCTTGGTACGCCGTTAGCGTAGGCCAGACCTCTCCGGACCAATTGCCCGTGCCTCCTGCAGCCACACCAGCGCACCGTGCAGCGCCATAGATACTGGTAAAACGCTCATCCACTAGCTGTCAGATGGAGCTGCTCGCTGCAACGCGAGAAAGACGTTGCAGAACCCCACTCGCTCTGTGCTGTAGAAGCCAGGGACTACAGAAAGATACCCAAACTGTCAGCACACTGCAGTAGCTGCACCCACCTCCGCGACCAGACTACTGCTCCTTCCCAATCAGCTCTGAACTGGCCCACAAACAGCAGTCATGGAAAAACACTGTGAGAAGGTATTAATTACAACGAACACGTAGGCTCGAGGAAACAAAGTCCTGGAGTACTGCGCACTCGAATCAGCGGTCCATACCCACCCACGTGCCTCGAGTACGACCACGATCGACTGCAGCAACGCTAATCGTAATCGCCATTGACGCTGCTGAAGCACGCTATCTCATCACCACACATGTCTCGAAGCCCTTCGAAGATCGGGTTCAAGACGCGCTGGAGAACAAGCACACCATGGAGGTAGCTTCTGCCAGACCGACAAGAACCATCTCAACCATTATTTTATATAGTGAACGATAATCGCCTCAAAGCTCCCTCTCGGAGGCGTGGTATCAAAGGGGTCGCTGAAGCGAAAGAAAACAAACCCTAGCAACACATTTCCTAGCCCCCATCAAGTCATATGTACTCTAATCGCGCCATACATACAGTCTCCATCTTGTCTCGTTTCGTCATCGTCCGTCCTACGTCCTCGCCGGCTTGTTCGCTCCACCTTCCAACTCAGCCCTGAACTCCTGCTGTCCCAGCTCAGGCGAATGTAACTCCACGGGTGCAACTTGTGCATGCGCTTGCGAATGCTTGTAGTAATCCAATCTACCCATCGTTAGCCCACTATCCTTGCCTCTCAAAAGAAGACGCCAACTTACTGCTCTTGACTCATTCCAGACACCTGACTCATCATGCTCAGATGGCCCTGGTGCATCTGAGGACTTCCCTGCCATCCACTTGGATACTGATCCGTAGCGTTGTGCTGTCCATACGGCGGTGCGGGGCTCCCGTATCGCGGTACCTGCTGGTCGTGTGGCATGTAGCCCATATCCGGACCTGGTGTCGAGCTTCTCGCAACACTCGCATCCTGTCGCTTGATGACTTCCTTGAGAGATTTGGAGCGCCCGACAAAGAAGAACAGCGCTGCGCAACACACTAGGAATGCAACAGCGCCCACGACGATGCCGGCGATGGCGCCGTTGGAAATGTGCGATCCGCCTGACGAAGGGCTGTGGGTGGTAGTGGCCGTGACCGTGGGCCCATTCAGGATAGTAGAGGTGGCTTCGTTAGGCACAGGGTCGCCGACGGCGAGCTGGAAGTCTGCGTCTTCTGCGGCTTTGATCTGCGAGGCCAGCGTTTGGGTGCTGTTGGCATTGATGGCGCCGACCATGAGCTTATCGATACAAGAGCCGGGAGCAGCACAATAGAAGAAGATCGGGGCAGTGTTGTTGATGGTTATGTTGTAGTGTGTGATCTAGATCGAGTCAGCAGTAGCTTTTGGTTCGATGGTGACCCAGACAGACGGCGAGGTTGTGGAAGAGCTAGGCTTGCAATAGCTGAAGCTACTCGAAGGATCAAGATGAAAACATCACCACTTACATCTGCGGTTGTGTTGACCCACTGCGTCTCTGTCCAGAAGCCCTTGCCTTCATGGTTTTTGTCGGCGTAGCTGTACGGCACACATGCGCTGCCATACTCGGCTTGTACCACCGAGTGATCCGGAGGATAGAACTCGAAGGTCACAGTATCTCCGACAGACACATTGGTTAACTCTTGTGGCAAAAACCTAAAGCCTCCAGATCCGACCTTGACAAGATGAGTCTGTGGCTCACTGGATGCGCTTGATGTCGCCGAAGCACCTGATCTTGTAGCTGACCCGCTCCTCGAGCTTATCGGAGTGGGAGCTAAGGTCGCTGAGACGAGACCATTCTGTGATGTGAGTGAGGCCGATGCTGTTGCCAATGGCGATTGCGCTGAGGCCGTTGATAAAAGCTGACAAGCAGCGACTGCTACAGCAAGCCTTGCGACTCTGAAGCGAACCATGTTCCCGTCTATACGTAAGAGCGTGTGCAGGATATTTTGGACCAGTGGATAATCGCCGGATGTGCGACGATGTGCGACAACGTGGTTGTCGATATAAAGTCCCAGTGGTAGCCCGACTTCAGCCTTGGCTATGATAACAATACCCCGGGTCAACAACAGGCGTCAAAAAGGTGAAAACAGTCCCATCGCGTACGGCAAGCCTTCAGCTTATAAACAAACCAGGTTGAACACCCACCTTTACGCTACCAGCACAGCATGTTTCGCCCGCCCGTCAGCACCAAGTCTCCGCACCGCCCTTCCAGCCTCAGGGATCATCACTTGATAGCTGACCGACAAGCCTCTCAGAATTCACGTTCTGCATCCCTACAAGCCAAGGCTACACACTCAGCCTATCGGCAATGCCAGTCCTGCACTGCAGACAGGCATTGGCGGTTTGCGCATGAGCTGAACGGCTTCGCTTGTTGTCACGACGCGCGCTGAACATGGATTGCAACATGCCGTTGTAGGCATTAGTTGTTTGCCGCGGCGGGGCCGTCCGTCAGCATACATACATACGCTGATCTTTTTCGAGATGGGTTGCCGTGCGGGCTCGTTGTAACAGGAAGGCGGTGTTGCAAGGCTCGAGGATGCGCTTCCTTCGCGTTGCTGACATGCATTTATTCCCCTCCTTTTGACATTGATTATATACCGACTGAAGAACGAAGAGCTTTCGCTTTCTCAATATGCTACTAGATGAGCTGTGCAACTTCAGCTCTAACGTTCGCTTGTTGGAATGAAGCGCAGCTGAGCTGTTGTCGTGGGCGGAAACTCATGCACTGGACTGCCCACTAGGATGGAAACAGCTTGGCTTTGCGGTTAGCATTCACAGCAAGCGAGATCGTCGGTCTTGGCTGCTCGCTTCTGGACTTACACATCAGCACATCCTAGTCAAGTGCTGAAAGATGCGGCATGTTTCCAACCTAATACGTAGGTGGAGTCGCGCGAAAGCACATAAAATCTAATCGTGACAACTTAGATCTGGTGGTACGCAAGCTACATGGTCAAAGACAATTCGGTCCAAGGATGTGAACCGGATTCTAAAAGAGGGTTTCTCAGTAAGCATGCTGACGACCGGCAGTGAGATTCGGTACAAAACGCCCCAAGGAGGTGTGGACGGCGGTTGTATATGAAAAGAGAACAGAGTACCTCCGCTTATCGTGATTCATCTCCAGCTCACCCCGTCTTGTGATAGTGCAACGCAAGCTGACACGTGATCTCACACCAAAGCAGATACACACTTTCTAAACAACACCCTGTCACGCGGTACAGGAGAGACATGCATGTGTCGTGACTGAAATGGTATGCAAGCGCAACGCCCTAGAGTACGGTTGCGCATCGAAAGACTAAATGGCGTGCCATACCACAACGATGACACTCGGTTAACAATAACCTCTATTCATCGGAACTATCAATACGGCCTCCTTGTTCGGCTCCCTGGACTTCCATTGAGCTTTGGACTTGAGAAGCTACCTACAGGTGGTAGACTTCGTGGCCCATTAGCGTGTCGCGCTTCTATAGCTTCGAGGCCTAGAGGAGGGCTTCGAAACCCGCCGTTTTGTGCCGCCTGTTGATCATCGTCAGTAGGAGTAGAGGTTTCAGTTTCCTCCGCGAACTCGCTCTTCTTCTCTAACAGCAGTTCCTGCACTTCATCCCGGTGGCCCATCAGCATCTCGTCCAGTGTGTCCCACTCTGATTGCTGAAGATCCCCCAGCTTCTTGCGTAGCTTCTTTTTCGAGTTTTGGCTAAAGGCGTAGTGACTCTGCTTCACAAAGATCTTGGTGTGCTAACAGGCGTAGGATCAGCAGATGTACAAGCTGTATGCGGGCTTGTCGTAAACATACATGGTAATACCAGGTTCCAACGTTGTCATCTGTAGGACGCTTGACGGACTGTATGGACGACTCGGCCACAAATCCTATGAGAAGTTCTATCCTGCTTCCATCATCGGTGGTGGTTTCTGTAACGGTTAGTATAATGATACCAATCGAACTCGAGAGAGTCACCATTGCGGCCCAACAAGTCGACCAGGCCCTGATAAGCATCACCTATCCCCATGAAAAAGACTTGAGTTGCATCGCTGGGGCTGCATGTCTATCAGTAAACGTTGATGTCTTGCAATGAGCAACTAACTGAATGTAGTTTGTCCAAAGGTAATTGGCCATCTCGCGGGTTTTGTCCGACCGAGCTTTGGCGTCATCAGCCCTGGCGAAGCCTAAGCCTAACTGGTTTCTTATCAGCTTGGCTGGTTGACATTTGTGTGGACCAACACTGCCTACCTCTTGTTGCTGCTCCACGGTCACGATCTGAGGAATGTTTACGTCGATGACAGAGAAATCATTCGTTATGGCCCAGTCGATGTAGCTCTTGGTTACATCAGTCTTTGAATTCAAGGTCAGCGGCTACACAGTGCGAGACTGCAGTGTTCACTCACAAGCCATGTGTTGTGTGATTCCCTTCGACCCGTGACTGGGTCCGGGTGATCTCGAAAGCTGGGTGGGTCGTGGAAGATCACCAGAAGTGGCTTCCGTTCCATGAAGTCAGGTCTACAAAATTAGCGTGATTACCGTCATTACCCCGGTATACTGTACTTACGTTGCAATCACATTATGCTCGAACGTCGGTGCGAGGCCAGGGTGGTTAATTTGCAGAGGTAGAGGTGTCATGCAATGCTCTCTGGCTAGACGTTGGCTTTGCCATTCCCTTATGACATTGTGCAATGCGTCTGTAGCAGCATATCCTGGATCGGTTCTGTCAAGTTTTTTAGGATATAGGCATTTCCAATACTTCGAGTGCTGATGCTTGACCTGGTCGATGGTACGGACGGCACTATCTTTTGGTGCTGGCAAGTCTTCACTTAGTCGGTCCGGGGGCTCTTGCATCAACACCCTGGTGACCGCAAGTGCAGAACGAGCGATTGAGCGCAAGTTGTAGCCTCCCTCAAGACACACCACAAGCTTACCCTTCGCTAAACGCGATAGCATGTGTGTCATGTGACCATAGCAAGCTGGAGTGACAAAGCAGCCGCCAAGCTCGTCTCCCTCAGCGGCATCAAAGCCAGCTGAGATGATAACCAAGTCTGGATCAAACTCGCTGGCTATTGGCATGACAACTTCTTGGAAGGCATAAAGATATTCAGCATCGCCCATGCCATGATCATCCCATGGTATGTTGACGTTCTTCCCAATTCCAGCGCCCTCTCCACAGAAGTCGAAATTGCCATCAGGTAGGTTGGGGTAGAAGAACTGGTTACGGAAAACGTGCAACGATATGTAGAGCACGTTCGGGTCGTCGTAGAACGCGTGCTGAACGCCATTGCCATGATGAACGTCCCAGTCCAAAATCAGTACCTTTCTGCAGGTCTGAGGATATGCATCTTGGCACACACGTGCTGCGATAGGAACGTTGTTGAAGATGCAGAACCCAGAAGGTTGGGAACTCTCGGCGTGATGGCCTGGGGGTCTGATGATAGCGATCGCGTTGCGCACAGATCCCTGGACGACGGCCTTGCACGCCTCAATTGCGCCTCCTGCTGCTAGTCTAGCACAATCGTAAGTGGAGTGGTTGAAGTAGATCGAGTCCAAGCTTCTCATCCACTCATGCATCTCCTCTTCCGGCATGTCTAAGATCTAAGTTAGTTAGACTCAAGGTACCAAAAGTAAAGACATACTTTGTAATGAATAAACGAAGTCATAATGGGCCTTCGTATGAATTGTCAGAATTTCATGCTCCTCGGCGTATCGAATCCCGATTCTCCAACAATACTCGTCGTTTTCGTCATTGTCTGAACTCTCTGGACCACGCACGAGCCCAGCTTCCCGGATCTCTTCGAAGATAGCGTGGATGCGCCGTGGATCTTCAGGATGTATCTCGTCTGGCGAGGTGTCACTAGGAAGATCGGCATGAAACCGCATACGAGGGTCATAAACCAAGCCTGTTTTTAACGTTCCATATGGCAGAGCTTTTGATCTGGGTTTTGGTGGTATTCGTACTTGTGGGCTTGCACGTCGACGTGGAGTTGTTCTTACAACATCCATCCTGTCTGAACGGTCATCGCGAGACGTTGGACGCATCGATAAGGCACTCTTGGACGAGTCGTAGGGTGGTAATTGCGCATTCTTTGGCAGATGTGCCATGTTTGGGTTCGGGAAAACTTCTGTTGGAATCACAAACTCTGACGCATAGTCTGTAGGTCCACTGTTGAACTCTGTGGAATCGATAATCTCGTCCTCCATTGGGACGTCCACATCGTTCATTTTTCTTTTCAAGTAGTCAACGCGAGCGCTAAGCGCCTCGCAATGCACGGATGGAGACCAGCAGCTGTAATTTCGTGTCAGTATATACAGAACGGTGTAAGCGCGATACAGCAACAGAGGGGCGTCGAAGCAGGATGTCAGTCCAACGGCCGTGGAATAGCAAACAATGAGGAAAGGAGCAAGCGCCAGATTTCCCCAGCAATTGTTCAGCACACGCTGGTACTGCACAAATAGCGTAGAGTAAAGTCGAGATGTATGATGCGGACAATGTGGAATGGGCAGATGTGGAAAGATATGTCCAGAGCACTACGGACCTTAGGCACGGAAAGCATACAGAACGGAATGAACTTACCAAAAACTTCTATCTCGTGAAGGTGGAACTGAGGATCTTCTTTAGTCTTGTTTCTCTGTCTCAGACGCGCAACGTGGTCGATGGTCGCGTTATGTTTGGACCCGGAGGTAGGTGGCAGCTCGCGCAAGGTAACAGTGACCGAATTCGTGCTATTAAGTGTAGCGGGCTGAGCCGCTGCTTTCCCCGTGGTGTTGCCCTTAACAAGATGTAGGGTCTGTGAATGATTAGAGTCATTGACCGCGCCAGAAGCTAAGTGAACAAACAAGATAGTAGACAGCCGCAGTAAGCAAGAGTAGTGCAGCGAATAGCTGCGGTTTAACTGGAGCCAATAACGCCGACTGGGTATTGGATAGAGCAAGAGACAGTCGCGATGCTTAGTCGGACAGACGCGCCCGAAGATGTGGGTGACTAAGCGACACTAACCCGATCAGTATTGCTACCTTTTGACTATTCTTTCAGATACTGCTCACTGCCTCACCTATTCAATCAACTTCTTAGTCTATCTTTGCTACTCTCTATCACCAGAATTACAGTAAATGTTTCTTTGGAGCATGTTGAGCTCTTCTGAGTGAAAAAAACGCACATAGGCCGTCACTTAACCACGTACGCCTGCTGGATCGATATCAGCATCTAGTTGATCACTGGAAGTTCACCCTCTCGACTGATCTTTAACGGCAGAGGCATGAGATCTGCTTTCAATGATGAATTTTTGTCATTGGTTCTGTGACCACAATGGGGCGGACGGTACCTCGAAGTCAGTCTCGAGCTCGTCCGGGATAGATCGCATTCGCAACTCATTTTTGGGAGCCTGCACAGGCAGGTACCATGTTCGACACGTTATACCCTGAGATACTGGTAGATACGGATCAAGACAACTAGATGGCTCATTGAAACGTACTTACGACGGCACCAATTCTTTCCCTCTGAAAAAAGATGACTTATGCTGTCAGTTCCGCAACAACAGGACTAATTGGAAGAACGTTCGACCTATAACCATCAGCCACAGCCACATTGCACCCTCTCTGGTCTTCCTCACAACCCTTAACGCCGGTTCTAGCCATGATCCCAGTTCCGAACACTCTCCACCCGATTTGCTCCGGGACGCAGCCCCATGCAATTCCCCATACGTAACACGAGCAACTCCACGGTCGAAACGGGTCTTAACGTCGGGAACTAACGCTGAACATACGCGCTGCGGTGCTCTCGGGAACGCACCCGCACATGTTGCCCCGGATATGGTAGCCTCGGGAAAGGCTGGTGTACGGACGCTAGACAATCGTTGACAGGGATAGCTTCCGTGAGCTAACAACCGTCGACGGGGGAGGGCAGCTCTGAGTACATGTCGTATGCAGGTAGGAGATAGTCCCGCACATGAGAATTTCACTGTGTTGGAAGCAGAGTTGTATGGTGTACTATTATTCATTGATTCGTATCTGGCGTGAACACATGTTTGGTGCAGCAAACCCAGCGTATTTTCATCTCAGGAACTACTAACACGCAGTGGCTTTCATATCCTTCCCGATTCAGCGCTCAAAGCTTAGGCAAAGCCTGGCTCTGTCCTGACTCCTAAGCGTTGCCATCGACCTTGGCAATGTAGACCAAAAGGTCGAGGACACGGCGGGAGTAACCCCACTCGTTGTCGTACCAGGAAACGAGCTTGACGAAGTTCTTGTTGAGGGAGATACCGGCCTTAGCATCGAAGATAGAGGAGCGGTCGTCACCGTTCAAGTCAGAGGAGACGATCTCGTCCTCAGTGTAGCCGAGGATGCCCTTGAGCTTGCCCTCGGAAGCCTCCTTGACGGCCTCCTTGATCTCGTCGTAGGTGGCACCCTTCTCGATGCGGACAGTCAAGTCAACAACAGAGACGTTGGAAGTGGGGACACGCATAGACATGCCGGTGAGCTTGCCGTTGAGGTCGGGGATGACCTTGCCGACAGCCTTGGCGGCACCGGTGCTGGAAGGAATGATGTTCTGAGCAGCGGTGCGGCCACCACGCCAGTCCTTAGCAGAAGGGCCGTCAACGACCTTCTGGGTGGCGGTGTAAGAGTGGACAGTGGTCATGAGACCTTCGACAATGGTGAATTTGTCGTGGATGACCTTGGCGAGGGGAGCCAAGCAGTTGGTTGTGCAAGAGGCGTTGGAGAGGACCTCGATGTCGGACTTGTAGGTCTCGTTGTTGACGCCCATGACGAACATGGGGGCGTCAGCGGAGGGAGCAGAGATGACGACCTTCTTGGCGCCTCCCTTCAAGTGAGCCTTAGCCTTCTCGGTGGTGGTGAAGACACCGGTGGACTCGACGACGTAGAAAGCGCCGGTCTCGCTCCAGGGGATGTTGGCGGGGTCCTTCTCGGTGTAGAAGCGGATGGTCTTGCCGTTGATGGACAGGTTGTTGCCCTCGACCTTGATCTCGCCGTTGAAGCGGCCGTGTGTGCTGTCATACTTGAGCATGTAGGCCTGCAGTTTCGTCAGTATTCTGTGCTTTCACGAGAGTGCGAGCATTGTGTCTGTGCTGAGCCGGTACTCCGGGTGTTGGGGAAGCTTACAGCGTAGTGGGGCTCGATGAAGGGGTCGTTGACGGCGACGATCTCGACGTCGTTGTGCTCGATGCTGCAAAGCTGTCAGCTTGTTGCTACCATAATGGAGTTGATGAACGGATAAACTTACGCATTGCGGAAGACAATACGTCCAATGCGGCCGAAACCGTTGATACCGACCTGTCGAGCACGTCAGTAGCTGTTGGAAGCTGAAGAGGGGTAGCAGTTGCTTACCTTGACAACCATGATGGATAGACTGTTGTTCTGTAAAAAGTGTCAATTGAGTGGGAGTGATGGATTGGAAAGTCAAGAGGTGCTCACGCTTTAAAGGATTCTAAAGTAGTCTGGAAGCTTGGGAGAAGAGATTTGTGGTGGGCTGGGAAGCTGTTGGGTCGTATGGTGGGGCGGGGCTAAGTACTCCCCAAACCCACGTCACAGGTCCAAAAAGGACTTGCAATCTGATAGCTGCGACGCGGGCCGCATCCAATGGGATTCTGTAAGCCCTCCCACACATCCGGCCGGCTGCGTTGAGCTGGTTGCCAGGCTTCACAGCTGCAACCGTACCTCGGGCGCCGAGCAGCCATCGTGAGAATGCGCGGAAAACAGCGGGGTGAAGGAGCATCCCGGATGCGTCGAACTTGAGTTTAAAGAATGCCCGAGGCCCTCTTTGGAACCTCGAGCTGGTGCCCACCTGGAGCCTCATTGCACTGACTTGTGTCCCACCATGTGCTCAACCACTATCCTTGCACATGCACACTGCTTCACTTGGCTCTTGCTAATACAGACCAAGCACGCCCAGCATCGCAGATGCACATCTCTAAACCGCTTACGAAAGAGGTATCCGCACGTCTCGTAACGCTCGCCACGGCGGCACAGAGCAAGCTAGCTAGCAGAAGCATTCATTCAGCGTGACCGGCAGTCTCTGGTGTTATCCAGGGTCATTCGATCATTCGATATTACAAACACTGAGATTCGACATCGCGGTATTGGTCAACGCAGGGAGGCGAACATCTGGTGTGACCACCGAGATTCTGACCGCCACGCAAAGTCAAGCACGTAAACTAGTCGTTGAGGTTGTCTGAGGTGTGAGGCGCAACGCATCCGCGGCCGAGACCTCAGGGCTAGATGAGGGGTCAGCTAAAGCAGTTCTGAGTTTACCACCTGACATTGATGTGCGACAACGGCGTCCAGAACTTCTCAAGGTACCTGCATAAAGGTCGGAGGGGCAATTCGAACGCGCCTACGCGCGAGGCAGTGATCGAAGCTCTCAGCTCCGTAGGGCTGACAGGCTCGAGCTTGAGCTTTGAGGCTTTGCCAAGCTACACTTATCCCCACCACGAAACACCCTCAACCATTCAACATTATTGAAAATGAGTTTGAAAGTCCGGTCACCCATAAGGCGATCAAACCGGCTGTTCTCTCTAGGTTCGAAAGAACTAAAACTAGTCACTGCTCACTCCACTCCCCGTGATCTTGATCTCTGTGATCAGGTGATTAAATGATGCACCACTCTAAGTAGACTTGGCCCTTCCACAGCTTGGTGCAGTCGGGACCCTTTTCAGGGACAGGGAAGTCCTCGGATCAATCAGCTTACATGTGTGTTCCCAAGGGTCTGGTTTGAATGAGTGTTGTCAGCTCTTCTGGAACCGCCGGCCATCTGCACTTGAGGCAGTTTGCGAGCTTTAGCAAGGCGATCAGCGAGGTGCTACAAGCTCACCGTGCATGCGCAACTAGAACTTGAGTACCATATAGGTCAACCGTATCCTCACACTCTCCGGCACGCTGCAGCGATGTTGCCCTCAATGCACAATCCTTATCCCTGGTGACTGTTGCGGTTGGCCATTACGATCGAGCAGTCCAGCCCTTCCATCAACTACACATGAGCCACAGAAGGAGTGTACACAGTACCTGAGTTTCACAGGCTGAGCTACATCTTCCACTGGGACATTGGCTTTCTAGGAACTACTGGACGTACGCTGTGGTGCCTTGCAGCAGCGCGCTGAGGCTGCTGCGCTCGCTCTTTCCGCGCTGTGTGCACGCAGAAACACTGCAGGAGCGAGCCGGACAGCCTCCTGCAGAGCTCACATTGAGCCGCCATGACCAGATTGCACCAGGCACACACATTACTTCGAGGTTGTTCAGCCTTGCTCCCACCATGAGGGTGAGTTTCGCAGCAGCGCTCATTGGCGCACCATTCCTGGCGTGGTCTGTGTCACCAGTCGAATGACTTCCGGTTTTTTGCCAAGCCGCCCACTGCAAGCTCGACCGTCTCCTTGTACCATCACCACCGTCATCACCACCACCCATTGGCAGCTGCAGGTCCCTCGAAGGGAAGCTCTCTCCGTTTCTTTCGCCTTTTTCGACACTCTCCACTCTACCGCCGCCATGCTGCGCACCTCGATCGTCCGGGCGACGCGCACCGCTGCCGTCCCCAGAGCCGCACCCGTCACCAGCCAGCTCCAGCAGTTCCGCCAGGCACATGCCATCTCCAACCCTACACTTGCGAACATCGAGTCTCGCTGGGAAGACCTTGTAAATTACGTGCTATCGGAATCGCGGGATGGTCACTAACAGTCCACAGCCTCCTCAGGAGCAGGCCGACCTTTGGATGTCGCTGAGGGACCGCATGAAGACCGATTGGCATGATTTGTCTGCAAGCGAGAAGAAAGCAGCCTATTTTATCGCCTTCGGTCCCCATGGCCCCCGCCGTCCTCCTCCTCCGGATGAGGGCCGTAAGGTTCTCTTCCTGTCTGTCGCTGTCTGCTTCGGTGCCTTCGCTGTCTTCGCTTTCACCCGCATGTTCGCCAGCCCCATCAGGCCCCGCACCATGACCAAGGAGTGGCAGGAGGCTACCGAGGAGTACATGAAGGTGCGTACCTTCGTTGCTGCGGTTGCGGCATGTCTCATGTCACTACATGCGCTGACACACGTTACAGGCCCAGGGAACTGAGCCCATCACCGGCTACAAGGGCATGATGGTCCAATCGGTCTCGGAGAAGAACCTCCCTCCCGGCCAGAAGCTCAACGACGAGTAAACGAATGGGTAGAAGCACCACATCAAACACACAATACCAATACCAATATCACATTTCCTTGGGTCAACTTTCCGTTTGGTACTGTCTGTGTCAGATATACAGCAAGATCGAAAGGGTTACGAGCCTCTGCTGGATTGGCCCCTGTCATATTAGTCCCTCCGTGTACAGAAATTCTAGAGAGGCATTTGCGATTTTTGCTCTATTGTCTCCACTACGATCTTGTGTGTAAAACACAGTGTACGCATACAGAGCTCTCCAATGAATGCGCTCTACTCTCAAAACTATCCAGCTGCTTGCTTGTGCAGATCGTTACAAACTGCGAATGGCTCTGTCTGGATTGGGCAGAAACCACAGTGAGTCAGTTTTATCAGACCACAATCTGCTAACACATCGGTATCAGGCGACGTACTAAACATGGAAAGATTGACTAATCGCAAGCTGAACGCAATAAACACGCTCTGGATCAAATCACGCATCACCAAATGTTCTCCCCTAAAAGGCGAATACGACAAGGCTACGCTGTGAGGAGAATGAAGTTGCGATTTTGAGAGAATTGCAATGTGAACCTTGGCGAGTTCATCGTGTTACAACCCATTCACAGCCATAACGAACGCCGTCGGATCGACGACTCAACACAACAACATCCATTCTTCACGATATACAGGGATCGCAGACACCATTGAAGACCCTTCGTCTCCAATCACAATCGGGACGCTGCGTTCTATTGCGATTGTCCTGCAAACCAAGCGCTATGGCAATAGCGAGATCGCGACTGGTAATCCGCATGCTCATGAGGAGCTAGGCAACCGATGCATCACAATAGCCGCACGATCAAGGTTCACCACAGATCACTGTATCTACAGTCGCATACTGAGAGGCCGAGAACAGATCCGCGGCCGAACATCACATATAACGCCACCAGAATGACAGACGGTCGGGAGTTCTGAAGCTCGACCGCGGCCGGTCTTTACGTGCGGAGAGAGCTGCGCACGCGGTATCGACATCGTCTGTTGGGTTTGATGCTGTGTCCTTGGATGACATCTCAAATGGTTCGAAAATACCAATGCGGGACGTCCGGCGGCGGCGATATCATCACAAAGCGGATCCTTGAGATCATGAGAGACCGTGGAGTCTGGCTGTATGTATCGATGTTCCAGCTTGTGTTCTATCGTCCAGTGCCCTAGATCCCAGTCATTTCCTCTCGCAACCACACATCCCCCTTTCTTATTTCGGTGGCGTCGGGACCTACATAACAAGTCAGGATCCAAGGGACTACCCATGTTTGAACAGCCATTGTCTCTTCACAGAGAATGGTAGTCCAGTTGGTAATTTTTGAGAGAAGGTCTATGGCTAGCCTAAGTCTTGGTGGTAAGAACAGAATGCTTGTCACATTACAATATTGCCATGTCAAGAGATAAGCCATTGTTCCTGATGGTCGCTAGACCCTGCTTCAAATGTCTTTTACATGGTCGTATGTTACAATCTATACACATTTCATCTACACCCACTCCTTGGGGTTCTTAAGCACGTCTATCAGACGCTCTTCCCTGCTACCCTTCTCAGGTGCATGCATATACTCCCATCTCGACGTGAGCGGCAAGCTCATGAGAATGCTCTCTACTCTTGCGCCAGGAGTGTTCAGTCCGAATGCTGTGCCGCGATCGTGCACCAAGTTGAACTCAACATATCGCCCTCTCCTGATCTGCTGCCAGTGCTTCTGTGCCTCTGTGAACGGCATGTCCTTCCTCCTGTTGATAATGGGCAGGTATGAGGGCAAGAAGGCAGACAAGCAGTCCTGCACAAAAGAGAACAGCTGCTCCTGGTCCTTCTCTGTCTCGTCGAGGTCATCGAAGAAGATACCACCTACACCACGTGTCTCGCCGCGGTGCTTGTTGTTGAAGTACTCATCGCACCACTTCTTGAAGCGTGGGTAGTATGCCTTGTCGTGTTTGTCGCACGCCTGCTTGATTTCACTGTGGAACTGAATCGCGTCCTCGTCGTACAGATAAGAGGGTGTGAGATCGCAGCCGCCACCATACCACCATGCGTTGGTGTTGCCGAGTTCGTCGGCCGTCTCGAAGTAGCGGTAGTTCAGATGAACGGTCGGCGCGTTCGGATTGTGTGGGTGCAATACCATGGAGAGGCCTGCGGCGAAGAACTCGAGCGAGTCAACGTCAGGATCCAGCGCTTTGTGGTTGACGCGCATTTTCTGAATGGCAGCACGGGGGAGACGACCGTAGACGACTGATGTGTTCACTCCGCCCTTCTCGAAGACTTTGCCATCCTGCAACACACAAGTAATGCCACCGCCGCCTTCTGGCCTCTGCCATGTATCGATTTTGAACTTCGTGCCATCGACCTTCTCTAGCTCAGAGACAATCTGCTTCTGGTTCTGTTTTATGAATTGCTCCATTCGTAGACGCATGGGCGATTGCTCGGAAACACCGTTCTCGCGCTTGAGAAGGGCATCTTTTTGGGCGATTGAGGGTGTTTCAGCCTTCAGCGAGTCAGAGTCTGTCCACTGTACAATATCAGCTCTAGTTCCAGGCTCTGAAGTATTGCACGCATGCGCACCATAGAATATACGATAGCTCCAACAAAGGGCAGCATCAGCAATCGAATCCTGTTCGGCCACTTGCTCGGCGGAGGGTTTCGCCATTCTTCCAATGGGTCTGGTCTCTTTGTCTTGTAGTTGCGAGGGAACTCGCCCATATATCTTCGCTGGCCCTGTAGGCACTTCTTCTGCAGGCCTGTTGCACGTATCGACTGGCGTGGCGCATAGCTGGTGGAGAGCTCCAGAGCTCGGGATGCACGGAACGAAGGTCGAGGAAGCATTGCGGGCTAAGGCTGGCTTGGATAGGGACTACGAGACTATAGTATGATCATGCAAAAAGAAGGGGGCACAGGTGAGCCGCAATGGCTTATATTGATTGTGCTGTGAGAATAGTATCGTCTGGGAGAACGTCGAGTATCACACCATGATGCTTCCACCATGCAGGTACCGAGGCGGCCCTGCTGCGGACTAGTTACATAAGCCATCTCCCATTCACGCTTGGTGATTGCTCTTTCCACTCGGCACCAAAAGATTATTCGCAAGCTTCGTGCTTGAAGGTCTGCGTTGTGGATTTCGATACCAGACCGACCGCATACCGCTGAAAACATCGTCAAGAACAGTGGGCTCTTCCACCTGAAGTCCTGACGACACGACCGTTCAAGTGGGCCATGCACCCAATAGAGTACAACGACGCATTTGCAGGCATGTTGATTGGCGAGCTTTCTCTGGTAAGGTCCTTAGGCTACACCCTTACTTATAGGCGTTGAGGTGCCTACATGGTGAGCTCGAGATACTCGATCAAGTCAAGTGCTGGTGCTCAGATGCACATGTGTGGCTCGTCGCAGCAAGTGTAAGTACTCGAGGACTGTCTGAAACCTCGATGAGTACCTCAACGCAGGTGACTCAAGACTAGTCTGGGTCATGGGGAGCTGTGCGAGTGACTGGTGAGGCGGAAGCGGTCAGCACGCCATACAGAGAAGAGTCACTTTGTGCACGCAACAATGAAGGGGCGGGTGCTTTGCATGACCGGCCAACAGCTTGGAGAGGATTTGGAGTGTTTTGCTTTAGAATGCGCTTGCCAATAAAGTGAAGTGGCTGGTACGGTGACCTTCCATGGAACGCATGTCGCGGATTGACTAAGCGTACCCTGGTGATTGCTTGGGCCCCGCTCTCCGTCTGTTGCCTTAAGCTCTCACACCGCTGCACCCTCTCCCACCTACATAACCTCTGCCACGCCACACCACTTACGCAACCTTCTGCAACCACCCGCTGTCAACTGCACCACCCAAAACCGCACAACAAATCCGCCGTCGCCAACATGCGTTCCAAGTTCAAGGACGAGCACCCGTTTGAGAAGCGCAAGGCCGAGGCCGAGCGCATTCGCCAGAAGTACAACGACCGCATTCCCGTAAGTCTGCCTACAGCCCTTCTGTCCAAGAACCCACAGCTAACAGCACCAGGTTATCTGCGAGAAGGTTGAGAAGTCTGATATCGCTACCATCGACAAGAAGAAGTACCTGGTCCCCGCCGACCTCACTGTCGGCCAGTTCGTCTACGTTATTCGCAAGCGCATTAAGCTGTCGCCTGAGAAGGCCATCTTCATCTTTGTCGATGAGGTTCTGCCGCCCACAGCTGCTCTCATGAGCTCGATATATGAGGAGCACAAGGACGAGGACGGCTTCCTCTATATCACGTATGTCGTCCCCTATACGCTTCGGTATCGCCGAAAGACGTCTGCTAACCAGGCTGCAGCTACTCGGGCGAGAACACGTTCGGTGAGGCGATCTAAGGAGCTTGCTCCCCTTTATCTCTTCGATATCACGCGGCACGATGTACTCACGGGCGTTTCGGATTCACGGGCTTTCTCTATTCCTCACTACAACACGATGAATGGTCTGGATGGACATGACGGTGATCAAGGGGTACCTAGCGCAAGGCATCGATAACTGGGTCTGAGAACGAGTTGGCCTCGGTACACAGCAGCGCGATGTTTGACTGTTTCAGCTCAGTAGGATGCCGCGTTTGCGTGATCGTAGCCTCGAGACCGAGGTCAAGCTGGTTGGTTTGGTTTCCCCGTGCGTTGCTACTCTGTAGTTTGATCATTACTCCAGCCCAAATGCACCAGATCTTCCTTTGAAAACACTACATTCCGCCTCATGATGTCCTAAGCTCGCCTCGTGAAGCTCTATGCGCCGCTGATAGTCCATCGTGACTTGCGGCTCAGCCGGCCTCTGAGCCGATGACGACATCTGAACACTGTCCACCTGACCAAGGGGCTCTTAGCCTGTGGGCATGGGCACCATGCTGTACTTGACACCCGTGTACATAGTAAGGCGCCGCAGGCGTATAACAGCGTATCGCGCTGCAGTAGGCAGCTTTGGCTTCTTATCAGCATGCCACATGTCGTGGGGCACGCTCGTCGCGCCTTCCCGGACGCGTCGCACAGGCCGCGGCCTAAAGCGAGCGGGCCGCCGATCTGGAGCTTGGGAAGTTTATCGATATTGACAAAGCAGCATCAACGCTGAGTGGGAAACACGACTCTTGCATAATCGCCGTGCCATCTCGTACTTCTCTTGCTGTGATACTCTCACTCAGTATCTAACATACCTCCTTTTCTAGAGCAAGTTGCAAAGCAGAACAGTACGACGCTCGACAGAGCGCGATCCAGCAAACATGTACATCATCTCAAGGTCCGCATCACTCACCTCCTGCAGGCTGCGTTCACGTACTGACCTTGACTGCAGAGCCCTCGACCCCCTGTTCGCCGTCTCAATTGGCCTCGCTGCCGCTGCCACACGCATCAACCGCGAAGAAAAAGAGAAAGGCCGTTCGACACAAGACTCGATAGACATTTTCAAGAGGAGATGGGCGCTTGCGTGGCAGGGCGAGCGTACTGCAGCTTCGAAGCAGTAGTAGAAAGCAGCTGTGGCAGCACGTAGCCATTCGGAAGGAACGGTGGCTCGTTATAAACAGCGAGCAGCAGTAGATGAACGATAGTCCAGTACGACGAATGATACCCTTTCCTTGGCTCCAGACTACACATAGTACATGACGATTTTGTGTGGCCTACAATGAGATCATCGCCACTACGTATACAGAGGCAAGATATCCACCTTTGCACTGTCCAGGATCTGATACGTGATAAGTCAAGTCTTCTTTTGTTCCCACACGCACGTATAATCGACAACCTAGTACAGACCAGCCCTCTTACGCTCACGCAACGATCAAGTTCTCCAACTTCTTCTTGATTTCTTTTCCCCTCAAAGCATCCCTCACATATGTCAATATGTCTACCCGGTACCGTGAACTCGATGACCGACATCATTAAGCTGCCACGCTACGTTTTGCTCTTCTTAGAACATGCACAATTAACCAATATAACACGTCCCTCGATACGTAAACGGATTCATCAAATATTTCTAGTACTGACGCTGTACTGCGACGACACACCCCCTACCAGCCTCCACTCGGCCACCCCAAGTCGTTAGAGAGCGACGCTTCAACATCCAGCAGAGGATTGGCAAGGGTGGAAACATCCACTGTCAGATGACAAGACAATCCATCGACACCACAAGCCTCTGATGCCATATTTGAAGTCGCAGAAAACCTGGAGATGTACAAAGCAAAGCAGGTTGGAAGAAGGATCATAAGCTGGTGAGTAGTTGGAGGACTACAACTTTCTTCCTTTTCTTTTTAGCTATCCAAGCTTCATGTCCGACCACCTCCAAGGACAAGGACCTTCAGGCACGGTCACTGAAGTGAATGCATGCACAATCGGAAAGTTGGACCTCTGGGACTGGCAAGCGTGGGGGAAGACAGTGCTAGATAATGCACGACGAGGCTGGAGGGTTGTTATAGAAGGAGAGCGTGCGTTTTCTCTCTTAAGATGTTGGGAAGCATTCAGAGTAAGTAGATTTGCACAAGTTTTGCGAGCTTGTAAGTGGTTAGACGACCGCAATATCCTGAACTGTTTAGTTTCTAAGCCGAAAATTGATGACAGCGCATACATAGAACTTGGCACGCGGCATTACACAGTATAGTGGAACACGTTTGAAGAACAAGGAAATGGTTTCTTTGCATGCAAGATAGATTACAGAAGCCACGATGCTCCAAGCACCCGCTCATAATCCCACATTTGGAGGTATATGTTTTGTACAAGTGAGACTACCAGCGACTGCCCTCGACACAGTGGCCGACTCTCATGTCTCGCCCACCACACCGCTCGCTTACGACTTCTCGAGCTCAGCAAGAATCTTCTCACCCTTGGCACGCGCAGACTCAAGGTTACCAACCATGTAGAAGGCACCCTCGGGAAGGTCATCACCCTCACCGTTCAGGATGCCCTTGAACGAGCGGATGGTGTCCTTGAGGTCGACAAGCTGACCCTCGATACCAGTGAAGACCTGGGCGACAGCGAAGGGCTGCGACAGGAAACGCTGGATCTTACGGGCACGCTCGACGGTAAGCTTGTCAGCTTCCGACAACTCGTCCATACCAAGAATGGCAATGATATCCTGGAGCGACTTGTACTCCTGGAGGATCTGCTGGACCTTGGTGGCGGTGTCGTAGTGTTCGTCACCGATGATACGGGGGTCGAGAATACGGGACTTGGAGTCGAGAGGGTCGACAGCGGGGTAGATACCCAACTCGGAGATACCACGGGACAAGACAGTGGTGGCGTCCAAATGGGCGAAGGTGGTGGCGGGAGCAGGGTCAGTCAAATCGTCAGCAGGGACGTAGACGGCCTGGACGGAGGTAATGGAACCCTTGGAGGTGGTTGTGATACGCTCCTGCATGACACCCATGTCGACGGCGAGGGTGGGCTGGTAACCGACGGCAGAGGGGATACGACCGAGAAGAGCGGACACCTCAGAACCGGCCTGGGTGAAACGGAAAATGTTGTCAATGAAGAGCAACACATCCTGACCTAGAGATTGTCAGCAGCAATTCAAACAGTAATGTCTCAAAAATTCTGACCTTCAGCATCACGGAAGTACTCGCTGTATACATTCAAACGTTAGCGTGTGCTACAATGTAACAGGTAGAGGTGAGGGGACTTACGCGACAGTCAGACCAGTAAGAGCGACACGGGCACGGGCACCCGGGGGCTCGTTCATCTGACCGAAGACAAGAGCGACCTTGGACTCGCCGTCAAGCTGAATGACGGAAGTCTCCTGCATCTCGTGGTACAGATCGTTACCCTCACGGGTACGCTCACCGACACCGGTGAAGACGGAGAAACCACCGTGAGCCTTAGCGATGTTGTTCTACCTCTCTGTTAGCTTGCGTTTTAGCCATACGTCTCAGGGTCCTTACAATCAGCTCCTGAATGAAGACAGTCTTTCCGACACCGGCACCTCCGAAGAGACCGATCTTACCACCACGAGCGTAGGGGGCGAGGAGGTCGACGACCTTGATACCGGTAATCAGGACCTCAGCGGAGGTCGACTGCTCGGTGAACTCCGGGGGATCGGCGTGAATGGGAGCGAACTTGGTGGCCTTGATGGGACCACGCTCGTCGATGGGCTCACCAGTGACGTTCATGATGCGACCAAGAGTGCCGTGACCGACGGGGATCGTGATGGGAGCGCCAGTGTCGGTGGCCTTAGCGCCACGGACGAGACCCTCGGTACCTGCAGGATTCCATCAGAACTGTTCAAAGTGATCATTTCGGGTGGCGTAAACTTACCGTCCATGGCAATGCAACGGACGATGTTCTCACCCAAATGTTGCTGTAATCCATCAGTGATGTTGTCCCACACGTCTATTTGCTTGGCGTCCTTACCGCAACCTCGAGAACGAGCTTGTTGCCGCCATTGTCGGTGGTCAAGGCGTTCAGAATGGAGGGCAGCTGCTCGGTGTCGAACTTGACCTGCGATGGATGTCAGCGCCTGTTTTGTTGATGCGATGCTTTCCAATGGTTCGGCAGCTGGGCGGTAGCTCCAACGTCGCCGCCGGAAAACTTTTCGAAGAGGTGTCTACGAACATCGACGACGGCACCAATGACCTGATGGATCTTTCCATCACGGGCGGCATCGGTGGAAGCGAAGCGAACAGCGTTGGGGGCGAAGCTCTTGGTGATGGGAGCGAAGGCGCGCGCAGCCTGGGTAGGCTTGAGGGAGCGGAAGGACCGCTGGAACTGGCTGTAGTTCATCGAATTAGCGCGCCTGCCATCATCAATTGGCTTCAGTGGGGTCGAGACTCACCTCCTCAACATTGTGTGAGATGTATGAGACGGTTGTGGTGGGTGGAGGAGACGGGAGGAGGAGTGAAGAAAACAGCGAGGGCAGCTCTCCAGCTTCCGGCATTTAGCGTCGTTTGGCCAAAGCGTTCATCACGTGATAAGTACAATCCCCAGCCCGTTAGACCACTATATGTGAAGACACTCTCACCATTCTTTGAACGACTCGACCATCTTAACAGCAGTATAGATTCTGAAATATCTATGACAGCTCCATACACTGCATGATATCTTCATATGGGAGTCAAAAACAACCCCGATCTGAAGGCTTTGGGTAAAAAGGTTGGCCATGGTACAAGAGCCGCATTTGTACTGTATTTTCTATTCTGAGCATCCCATATGAAATGAGTGTCTTCTTCTATTCTTGGTCTCGTTCCTCACAACTTGAAGTTCACCAAATCATAGATGTGAAGAACGTAGAAACCAATCGTCATAGCTGCTACCAATCCTGAATTTCTCCAGCGGAGCCTGGAGGTCTTGCGTGAGCTTTAGGTTGTCGTTCAACGCAACCATAGAGCTCTATAGTCTTTTGTCTACCCACAACATAAAAACTACTTCATCAAAACTAACCTGACTGACTCCCAGAATTTAGACAACCAGGCTTTTTGTAGCCCACTTTCCTCGCAGTACAAGAGGCAGAGTTCGTCTGTAATACACGGGTATATAAAGCTTCAGATTTCACAATCATCTCCATGCTCTACAGTCATTACCTAGTATGGCTTTCCCAATTTGTTAGAGCTGAGAGAACTAGGTAGTGTAATCAAAGAGTGAAAGAGTTGATCAAGTTCCTTGTCTTATTATTCTAGTAAAGGATCACGTCTGTATACCTGCTTAATCCACACTAGTCTAGGATCAAGCTCTGGCAGATCTGTAAGGGAAGATTGTAGTCCAGGATCACGATCTGTACAGATCCGTGATTATGCTGATGATCCAATCTGGTGTTCATGTGACGGTTGACCTTCACTGCGACACAATTGTATCCTTGCATGACACTTGAGTTCAAACTTAGATGATCATTGATCCTTATCCTGAGTGCTGAGCCCTACACATCCTATTACAACGTGTTCTCCAATGCCAGCACCTGCAGTATGGTTAGCCACCATCAACTTGTTCAGACTGCTTTGACTTACGATCGCGCTCCTTGACGGAATGTACACCTGCAAAAAGTTCTTCCTGTCGTTCCACGCGAATGGCGTCGTGAAGAACCTTGTGTCCTCGGCAACGTTGCCATGGCCACCGAAGGCTTTGCTGTCGGTGTTGAGAACGATCCTGTAAGTTCCCTCTTGCTCGACACCAACACGGTAGTCAGTGAAGCTGTTCGATGGGTGGAAGTTGAAGATCCACAACAGACCAGCACGCTCGAAGACGATGACCTTGTCGCCCTCGTGCTTCAGGCTGACGTAGGCCTGTGGCGAGCGCAGCCAGCCGTACTTCTCTTCTGTCCACTGCATCTTGCTGTCGAACTCGTTCAGGAATCTGTAGCGAAGCAATTCGTCGTCGACCAGGTTGAACTGTCTCCTGGCATAGTCGAAGCTGTTACCGTTGCCCTCTCGCGGGAAATCTAGCCATTCTGGGTGGCCAAACTCGTTGCCCTCGAAGTTCAGGTAGCCTTCGCCTCCCAGGCCGTGCGTAATCAACCTAATCAGCTTGTGGAGAGAGAGGCCTCTGTTGATAACAGGTGTCAGCTCCGAAAGTAAGGACATGTTGGTGTACATCTGAGCGTCGCAAAGCCAGAAGAGCAGAGTCTTGTCTCCTACGAGCCTGTAATTTGTTAGCAACTACTGGCAATGGCAGGCTTGTTGGCGTACGCTTGGTCGTGAGACTCAGCATAGGCGATGGTCTTCTCGCCATGCCGTCTGTTTGTCAGTGTGAAGACAAGGGCACCCATGTCCCAATCAATGTCCTGCTTCTCCTTCAACCACTTGATGTACAGATCAGGTACAGCCATGGCTAATCTGTAGTCGAATCCTATTCCGCCTAGAGACAGCGAGACACAGAGACCAGGCATACCGGAGACGTCTTCTGCGATCGTGATGGAGTCAGGGTACAGCTGGTGTAGAAGCTCGTTAGCCAGCATGAGGTACACGACACCCTCCTCGTCGACACCAGGACCAAAGTACTCATGGTAGCCGCCGGAGAAACCTGTGCCAATGCCGTGGTGGGTGTAGATCATGCTCGTGACACCATCGAAACGGAAACCATCGAACTGATACTCCTCCATCCAGAATCGCAGGTTGCTAAGCAGGAAGCGGAGGACTTCATGGTGACCATAGTTGAACAGCCTGCTGTCCCACAACTCATGTCGACCCTTAGCACCCTCGTGGAAGTACTGGTGATCGCTACCATCGAACATGTTCAGTCCGTCTAGGACGTTCTTCGACGCGTGACTGTGGACGACATCGAGCAGCACCGTAATGCCCATGCCGTGTGCAGTATCAATCAGCTCTTTGAGTTCATCTGGGAAGCCGTAACGACTGCTCGCAGCAAAGAAGCTGTTGATCTGGTAGCCAAAGCTGGCGTAGTATGCGTGTTCCATGACAGCCATGAGCTGGATGACATTGTATCCCAGGTGTTTGATCCTTGGGAGGATGTTATGTGTGAACTCTTTGTATGTGGCTACTTTGCGCTCAGGCGATGAGATACCGACGTGGGCTTCGTAGATTCGAGCGCTTTCGGGCTTCGCTGGCCGCTTGTTCTTGAACTGGTATTTCTGGGGAGGGTTCCAGAAGCGCGCATCGTAGACGGGCGAGACGTTGAGGTCCTGTGTCACTCGGGTGATCCAGGCTGGGAGACGCTCCTGGCGCGCGTGGTCGTTAGGAACAACAAGAGAGATCTGGCCCAGCTGTCAGCTTCACGTCTTCATGACTTGTATCTCTAGCAAACCCACCTTGATCTTCGAGTCATGGGGTATTGAGGGCTGGCCGTTCTTGCCAGGTACCGTCACTTCAAAGACACCGTAGTTGTTCTTCGTCATGGGTGTCGCATCGCGGTTCCAGTCGTTGAAGTCGCCGATGAGGTATGCACGCAGAGCGTTTGGAGCCCACTCGCGGTACAAGACGTCGCCGTTCTGCTGGACGTGGAAGCCAAAGGTCTCGTAGCCCTGATGCGCGGTCAGCTACACGGTCAATGAAGGCAATTGGGCCTTGCAAGCTTGCCCTTGAGAACTTCTCCAGGCCGCCTTCTGTCTCCTCGATCGTCTTGATCCATTGCTGGGCTTTAGCGTAGCGGCTCTTGAGAGCGCCCGTAAAGGGCTCCAGATAAGGGTCGAGCTGGACAATGCCTGTGATAAGCTGGTCAGTCAATGGCTGGCTGTCAGGTCGCAGTATCCATACCAGTGCCATCGTTGCTGCCCTTTGCGGGGGCATCGTTGACCGAGTTCGCTGATGCGTTGACGAGCTCCATGGTTGGTGTTTAGTGGAGAACGTGCTGCAGCGGGAAGTTTGCTATCAGACAGCTAGGTTTGCAGGAAGATGGAGGCAAGGGCACGGTTTTCTAACCGCAAACAATGCACGAGCTCACAATTAGACAGCCGGCAAGCAAGTGGACATGATTTGCGGGGTCCTTGCTCAAGTGTCTGGCTGCAGCCCTCAACGAGAGGTCGCAGCCATGGATCAACGTCATAGCTCTGCTACCTTTCTGGACTGGGCTGGCTATAGCGCCACTCAACAGCGCGTATCGCAGGGGTCGGAAGGATTCACGCAGTGATTCGAGGGGGTTTCTCTTTTCTTGAGGCTGCCACAAGCGCTGCACGGCACTGGCTGACTGGTTTGTCTGCTGCGAGGCTGCTATGGATTGCGTTCAGTTGTGCTAGCTGGCTCACACGGACCGATGTCTGGGGATGGCGTCTCCGCCCCGCACGCAGCCATTCGGCCCAATGCGGAGAGCTGTAGCTCCTCCCACGTCCACGTCCACGTCCGCCTGGGCACTATCGCACCCTCGTGATTGCTGTCGAGCTCCGGCCTCTGTTTCTGTTCCTGCTTCTGCCTCTGCTTCTGCCTCTGCTCCTGCGCTCGTGATGTGACATGCACTGCGACCGGCCCCTCACCATGATCATCAGAAAGCTCCCCGTCGTTGTTTCGCCCCCGGCCCGCGCATCCTATCTCGCTCTATGCACCATCGGCCGCCGTGCATTCCACACCCGAGGTCCCGCCCAGTCTGCATACCGCCGCTCCGACTTCAGCGGCCAGGGCTTCTCCAGCTTCTATGAGACTGATCAGCCAACACGTGGCCCGCTCGGAGGCACATCCAGCGTGGGAGCTAGTCACGTAACGCCCAAAGCGCTGAGACAGCACTTGGATCAGTTCGTCGTTGACCAAGAACGTGCCAAGGTGGTGCTGAGTGTTGCCATACATGAACACCACTTGCGCATACAGGAGCTGCGGCGACAGAGAGACGAGCAGGCTAGGCTGGAGGCGCAGGCTCAACGAAGAGCCTCAGCTTTCAGACATCCCGTAGAAGGTAGACCCAGATCCCGCCGTCTTGCCACCGCAAGGTGCAGCTGCCACCAACGAATGAACCATAACTGAGTACAGCAGACGAGTTTCCAGGTCAGCAGGCTACTGTACACGCCTACGACCCTACAGATCCGCCCTCGTATAGCGATTCTTCCTACGCACCGCCCACCTTAGCCTCAGCAGAAGCTGAACCCTCGCTAGAAACTGATGCCGATCCGTTGCAGATAGACAAGTCAAACGTACTCATACTAGGACCCACCGGCGTAGGCAAGACACTGATGTGCAAAACCCTAGCAAAGACGTTGGGTATTCCTATCTCCATGTCAGACTGTACAACCTTTACTCAAGCTGGATACATTGGAGACGATGTAGAGCAATGCGTGTCTCGTCTCTTCTCTGCCGCAGGCCATGACATCGAAGCTACTGAGCATGGTATCATTGTGCTGGACGAGATTGACAAGATCGCCTCGGCCAAAATGTCGTACGGAAAGGATGTTGGCGGTGAAGGTGTACAACAGGCTTTGCTCAAGATCATCGAGGGCACAACTGTACAAGTGCGCGCCAAGCCAGAGAAGAGCGCTGGAAAAGGCTCTGGCAGCACAAGTGGTTATCCTTCTAACGGCTCTGTGGACAATACACGAAGCCCACTTTCAGGTGGTAGCCCAGGCGGTGGCAAAGATGAAGTGTTCAACATACGTACTGACAATATTCTCTTCATATGCACCGGCGCATTCGCCAACCTACACAAGACCATATTGGACCGGAAATCGATGGGTGGTATAGGATTTGGTGCTTCCATTCGCTCGTCGAGCTCCGAGGCATCTGCTGAAGGGGTCATGTTGAGGGGAGAAGAGGCGGCCCGATTCAAGAAAGATGCGCCTTTCTTCGTCCCACCCGAGAAGCCCAATCCATTTGGTGGTGTCCGACAGAAGAAGCCTGAAGAGCGGGTCAACGTACTTGATCATGTACAACCCGCTGATCTCCAGAAATATGGAATGATCCCCGAGTTGATCGGTCGCATCCCTACCGTCTGTGCTGTGTCTGCTCTCGACGAGGAAGCGCTGGTTCGTGTCCTCACTGAACCAAAGAACAGTCTCTTGTCGCAAGAGCAACATAAGTTTTACCTCAGGAACATCGAACTGCGCTTCACTAGCGGTTCTTTGAGAGAGATCGCGCGCAAGGCCAGCAAGATGGGCACAGGTGCGCGTGGCTTGCGCCATGTCGTTGACCAGCTGCTCTTGCAAGCCAAGTACGAGACGCCTGGTATGATCATCCCTTCCACTCATCTGCATAGGTCACTGATGAGACTCAGGTTCGAGTGTCAAACACATCCTTGTTACACAAGACGTTGCCCTGCTCAAGGTCGCTCCCCTGTACTTCCATCGAGGCCAGTCAAGTGCATTTCAAGCAGCACTTACTCAGGAGGAAGAAAAGTGGGACGAAGAGCTTCGTAGCAAGGAAGACTCGTCGATTGGTCATGTCCACACATTCGAGGAGTACAGGAAGGTTGGCGCGGCTGGAGTGTAGGGGAAGACCGCGCGCGAGTTGGCGCGAGGTATCATTTTGTCGTCTCCAGAATGGATTGACCCTGTCGTTGTTCACGCAGGGGATGTGTTGGTGCGAAATCTCGGTCTAATGCACCTATGCTTGAGTATATGCCGAAGCGCGGCGAAGGATAGTGTAGCTCATGGCCGAGCCGCTGCAGTTCTGGCGTCGAGACAGTCAATTCGGACTCAAGTAGACAGTACCAAACGCTCACAGAGCGTAAATGAAGCAATAGAAACGAGAGACGAAGGCGTGGTCAGTCTGTATGTACCGTCTGCAATGCGTCCCGCTTGTCTGTCGACAGCCATGCCTCGTGTTTTGCAATCCGTAACTTGCTGCTGCAATTGCGTCCCTCAGTAGTGAACAGGCTGTGAATCCAGGGTAACGCACTTGTGTGTTGTTTAGAAACAAACATGCAAACAGACATCCTGGCTCTTGTACAACCGGCGTTCCCATGCTAGCGATGAAACGCGCCCCATCAACCGCCCCAACGGCGCGGAAGCAAAAGGCTGGTCGCTTGAGCGGACCGATGGCACAAGGCCCTCAGTCTGGATGAAACCTGTCCAATGTCGTGCCCTTGGCAATGTTTGCTTTTCATCGATCCATCGTCTCAAGCGCAGTGGGGCGGTGGGGACCAATCAAATGGGCGAGTCTGGACTGCAGTGCACGCTGGGGTAGTTAGCTAGTGGTGACCTGACCTCCTTGTTTTCGAGGTTGCGGAAGACGGCTTCGTACCGATTAATGCAAGTGTCGTTCTGTGGGGCGCTGGTCCTTCATTGGTAGGTACTGCCATGTTTTGTCGGTGCTTGGTCAGTGGATAGCAACAATATACGTCTCCATGTGGTTGATGGGCCAGGCAGTTTGAAACGGTTCGTAATGCGGACTTTGAGCTGACTGCATGCATACATTAGTCGTCGTGCATGTAGAAATGAGGAGCATACCTTCAGGACAATAAGGTTTGTAAGACAAGGGCTGGGTGTCAGATGCGGGGTTGAGAAAGCTTCATGAGGGGGCAGGTGCCACCGCGTGCCTGCCTCCAAGATTCGAACCGGGCCTTCACTATGGAACACGAGGGCTGGGCAGCAATAGTTGTTGTACAGTGTGGTGTCTCTTTGATTGTTTCGTAGTCTATACGGCCTCACGAGAGGTCTGCAGAACAATTATGGAAGCAACAATAACGTTGGTCTAGTGATTAAAAGCATATCTGTCTGGGTAACAAAGTTGTTTCCAGACTTGCCCAGAGGGACTAAGGTCGTAAACGTAGTAGAAGTAGTGATCGAGCGCGCCATGTTCATGTGCGGATGGTATGCTGTAAGCTGCAATATCCGTTATGCAAGCTCGCTATTCGTGATGCAACGGTCCAGTACCCAAATCAATCGACCATCAAGAAACGCCATGATAACTCCGTTTTTCAATTTTCATAATGCAGCGCCAAAGGGTATCATGTTTGCCAGTTGGAAAATTCGTATAACCCCGTGTCTTGTGGCGAGAACTGGGTGTTGACGTGGGAAGGCTGCTGCGGAGGCATTGAGAAGTTCATTGCTTGAGGTGTTTGCTGAGGTGCAGCAGCGTAGTTTGTTAGAGGATGCGATTGCTGGGCTGTGACGGGGTGACGAAGCGTTTGGAGCGTCTGCTGAGGGTTGACCACCCTGTTGAGAGTCTGTGTAAGCTGTTGGGGGGCAACAGCGTGACTGAAGTGAGGATAGTTGCCGAAGTTGAACGCTTTCAAAGTTGGGGTGGTTGGCTGTGAATGAATGCCTGGTGAAGGAGGGCGCGAGTACATGGGTGTTGGAGGTTGCGATTCCATACCGAAGACTGTAGGAGGGTGGTTGTAGCCATACGGTGTGGGTGCCGGCGCGGTGAAGTTGAATTGTGTCGACATTGGGTATTGTGGGTATAATGGGTACTGCTGGAATTGCTGGCTTTGAGCAGGCATAGAGGTTTGCAGACCCAGCGTCGGCGACAAAAGCTCGGTTTGAGAGGTTTCCTTGTTCTTATGGTCGTCGGTGACTTGGAGGATCTCCGATGCACATTGGGTCAGCAGCTCTCCGTTGGCGCCCCTTATCGTAAAGATGACCCTGTAGCCGACTGGCGTTTTGGACTCTTGATGTCTGCAGTAACATGCAATGCGCATGGAGAAGTCGACTTTCTTAGCGCCCGAGCCCCACTTGCTCTCTGCTGCATCAGCGTCTGCCAATCGTTTGAACTCTTTCTCGTTGACGATGATGATGCGCTTATCGTCGTAAGTACTCCACTCCTCTTCCTCTTCCTCGTTGCGCTTCTTCTTGCGACCAAATCGCTTCTTCTCGCGTTCTTGACAGCCATTGCAGATGATGACTGCACCGCCATTTTGAGGGTGTGCAGGGTCATCCTTCTCCAACTCGGAGACATCGACACGTGGAGCCCTAGCAGGGAATTCACCCTCACCTCGAGCACGTGCAAAAGCGAGTTCCATGTCTTTCCGTTCTTCGACTGCAACGGCGCAGACGAGGGTGAAATCAATGGAAACAGCCCCGCCTTTCTTCTGGTTATCTCGAATCTCTTCTGCAGTCGCCAGCTGCTTCGGCTTCGAGATTGTCTGACGGGCAAAGCGGGCCCACTCGTAGGTTTCAGGCAAGGGATCCAAAATCATAGTGACCTTGGTCTGGGTCTCGGCACGTGTCTTGGTCCTGTCCATGGTGACTTTGAGTGAGAGGCTGTCCTCTGCCTGAGGAATGTGAATGGCTTCTGGTGATTGGTATCCGTAGGCAGAGGGAGCCGTTCCAGGGGTGTACGCTGACATGTCGTTGGATGAGACTTCTGGAGAGCTGGTGCGGCTCTCTTCTCTGGCAAATTCCCCCGGTGAATTGGCAGTGCTGTAGACAAAATCAAAGTCTGCAGCAGGAGACGGTGTGTTGGACTCTGAAGAGTAGTTGTCGAGGAACGCGTCGAACACGGTGGGCTCGACCTTGACCCTCTTGGTCCTTGTAGATGCGTAGTCTTGCTCTTGCTGAAACTGATGAAGCTTAGTCAGGTCGACGGCAGAGTCCTTGTGCTTATGTACCAGCTCTTCTTCGGCAGGTGCAGAGAAATCAAACGCCTCGAATTTGGTGGAGTTTGCTGTGGTGAAGGGTTGCTGGGCAGAGCCGTCAAAGGTCAGATCGGCAGGGTTGACGAAGGTTGAGAAATCCATGGTGAATACGCGGACTAGGCCTTTGATGTAGGACAGAGCAACTGTCGAGTCGCTATGCGGTAGATTTCCAATCCAACGGAGCGTTGGAGCTACGGTGGAGATGTGGTCTGGTCTGGATTCCTAGCTGTCGAGGGTGGGTGGTGCCTGTCAAGTGCAGGCGGTGCGTGGCCGTCTTGCAGTAGTTCAGACGATAGCTTGGACAGAACTGGACATGAGCGTGCAAGAAAAGCGAGCGTGGGCGGTGGAGAGGGAGCGAGCGATAGCAATAATGGAGGGATAGTAATGGGTCTGTGGTGTGGGCGAGGGAAGATGTCGCGAGCCAGCAGCGTTGTTAAAGCAGGGCGCCGTCAGAGGTGATGGAGGAGCTGGTGCGGAGCCGGAAGTGGGCCAATCACCAGGCGTATGATCGCCTACCGGGGCGTCTTCTTGGGCCTAGCGGTAAAAAGTTTCAGGGAGGGCGCGGCAAGGTGTGGTGACTACTGTGGTGTCGAGGGCAGCGGGCAGCGGGCGTGGGTTGCTTGTTTGCAGGAGGAGGGAGCACGGCGGGGTGGGAGGAGGGAAAGGTGGACTGTGGAGGGTGAATTGAGGTCGCATGGGCGCGCGGGCTTGTATTTCTCTTGCTAACACGCACCCCACTCAGGCTTCAGCACAAAAGGTTCCGTCGCTCGTCGCCGCGCTCTAAGCAACGTCAATCCGCCAAGGGGACCCCTGCTCGGGCGCACGAACACCGTCGAGGCATGGAGCGAGCGCCTTTGTACAGGTACTTGTCGACGACGTCCCCTCTCCTGCGCCCGCGCCGGCTCCTGGCGCCGACCACGCCCAAACCAGCGCCAACGCAGCGGGGAAGGCGCTGGGCTGCTGGTCTGCTCGCGGCGTGATCAGACGCTGCTTCTGGCGCGCGTACGAGGCCTGCCCGAGCCTGTTTCTCTGCGCATCTTCATCTTCATCTTCATCTTCATCTTCATCTTCATCTTCACGTTCATCTTCATCTCCATCTCCATCTCCATCTCCATCAGAGCCGGGCAAGCGGGCGGGAGATGTACCTGAACATCGACGCCGTCGCCATGCACGAGCCGGGCACGGTTAACTGCACTAGCTGCACTGCTGCAGCCGTCCTGGGCTCTTTTATCGCACCCTGCTGAGACTTGCTACTTGCTACCTGCTACTTGCTACTTGCTCACGGCCTCGCACAGGCTTGCCATGACAGGCCTCAGCGGAAAGAGTCGGCTGTCTGTCGTGCAACCGCGCCGTGGTGCTTTCATCTAAAACGATACACTGCAGCCATGGGCCCATGTCATGATGCGGATCATCCTGCACGATGGCCGTGGAGCCAGCCATTTGCTGCGCCGCGCCTGTGCACCGCTGGCTGGCCTCCCAGAGCCCGCGGATTGGCTTCCGTCAGACCGACGGCGCGCCACGCTTCCCTCGCTCTGGGCGTCTCTCCAGCGGCCTCGAGTGGCCGTCTCTGCCAGCCTGGAGCCATCCGTGCAAGCCCTTCGCAGGGCTGAGGCTGCACCATCCAGCAGCAAAACTAGGCCGCCGCGCCGTCCACCAACTCTCAAGTCCTGCGCCAGATTCACCAAACACGGTAATAGGGCGTGCCAGCCCAGCCAGGCCAACAGCCTGCGCGACGACGCCGCTGCCGCGCCCTTCCCTTCCCAGGCTTCCCTTCCCTTCCCCTGTCCACTCGATAAAACTCTGCGCCAGGCCTCGCGCTTTCGCTCCAACCTGTCCAAGTCGCGCAATCTGCCGCGTAAGAGAAACCACCGCGCCATCAGCTCATTAATCCTGACCTGCTGTAATGCATAAAAGTCTGACCCCACGAACACCGCACAGTGCCACACTAGCCAGTCCCCGCCTCTAGTGGCCATGCACCACCGCTGGGTTTTTCGGAATGCAACGACTCACAAAGCGACTTCGGCTGCCCGACGACTGACAAGAACCCATCGCCAGCTTCCTAGTCTTGAATCTTACTCATTAGCTGCGCGTCGCATCTCTGACCTGGGCTGGAGCCGCCGTTACGCTCAGCCTCGTGTCTTGGCTCGCGTTTGAGCTCATCAACTGCCTCACACTCACTGTACTCGACATGTCAAAGCCAATTTCCATTTCACGCTAAGCTTACCGGAATTCGCAGTCGCCATGAACACGTTTGTCAAAGTTTCACAGGCCCAGACAAACAACACCAAATGTGTCACTGCACCCATTGCCACACGCCGTATCTGCGCGCATCTGGTGATTGGCCGCTTAGTCCACATGGAAAGAACAGGTGGAAACCATCTCCCACCGATCTCCAGCGACCCCAGACTTTTGAATCGGAAACGGTGGGTCTTAGGTGTCCCCGCCATTTCAGCCATCTTGGAGTCTAATCTAGCCGAAACAAAATTC
Source organism: Ascochyta lentis (assembly GCA_004011705.1). Taxonomy (NCBI): domain Eukaryota; kingdom Fungi; phylum Ascomycota; class Dothideomycetes; order Pleosporales; family Didymellaceae; genus Ascochyta; species Ascochyta lentis. The sequence goes on from RZGK01000002.1 coordinate 868,868, forward strand.
AACTTGATCTTCTGTTGCTTCAGTGCTATAATCAATCTCAATTTGGCAGCGGCACACCGTTGTCGCGAGGAACAGAACTCATGTGACATATTAACAAGATACAACGCACTATACACAAGCCTTCCCTGTAATATCTCGACCTCCCGTACGTGTGTAGCTTGCAACGATAGGTCCGATAGCATCATGCGAGAATGCGGTTCGTTACGGGCTCCCACCATGTTCTTCCTTTTTGTAACAAATTCTAATTACCCGCATTAGTAGGCCATCCGTCAAGGTGTCCACTTTGGGAATGCTTCGGGTCTGGACGCGCTCTCGGTCTGCTCGGATACGCGGATTTTATTCAGGAAAGACACCTGTCGGCCAATTTTGTAATGACCTACGTGGCCTCTAGGAGACCTTGGCTTTGGTGAAATCAAAGTCCGATGCGACAGACCTTCTGCTTGTAGCAGGTGTTTTGTTCCATCTCAGCATACAAATCTATGATTGCAATATCATCGACATGGACCAAGCTAAATCCTGGAGACGGTCAAAAAATGTAATCATGGTTTAGCTGTGTAGCCTTCTTGCACCTGACGCTTCTCGAGTAACATGGACACATGGCTCTCGGAAACCATCTCACGACACCCTCTTTCACATGTCATACATCCACCTGTCACACGGTAACACTATTAACGCACCCCGGATCTTGAAAAGGCTGACAGACGCCTAACCTCCAAACTCAATTCGCCCTGCAGATGCAAGTCTGGAAGTTTAAGCCAACGTTGATGCTGTTGACAGGCAAGGCAAAGTCAATGTGCTTGCTGATCAGACCAGCAAACCAAACTGTCAACGGTCAGTTCCATTCGTAACACTGAGTCGTTCACACCGGACAGTGCGTGCGCACATCTCGTGGCGCATGCCATTCAGAGTGCAACGGCACGCAACAGCATGGTCAGTCGTCATCCACGCCGTGACTGTCACTGTCCTTCCTGTATAGTCTTACAGTCATAGCCACAGCAGACGCAGCACTACATACAACTGACACGCACACGAGAAGCAAACTCAGCCGTTACAATCATCTTCGATGAGTAAGGAGGGCTAACCGTCGAGTCTTGTCGCAATCACTCACAACCTCGAGACTTGAGTTGAAGACTATGTCGCGCTATCGTGAGCAGAGTGCTTTACAAGACACATCTCCACTTCAACTTTTCTTATCCATGTGTCACCCCTTCGCACAAGCCATGCATGGTAGGCCACGAGATGTCCATATGTATGTGGCGCTGTGCGTTCCACGAAAAGGTATGAAGCCTGTATCTACTACTTCATATGTGTTTGCTTCGGCAAACCGAGCGCACTTTATGCTCGTGATCATCGGCATGCCGAAACACTGGCCGCAGACGAGATAGCATCACTGGGTGCAAAACCTTATGTATGGAGCAGGATCATGCTCTCCATTTGTCAACACGGTCTTTAGGCATCCAGCTTCAGTGTGGTGGAGCAGACAGCGCACAAGATGAAGTACTGCAGGCATGATGCAAGGGACCACATGAAGTTCTGTATCCTGCTGCTTGTCGGTCCAACACTATGCTCCTCCCTCTAGACATAGATCGTCCAAACAAATGGTGACCTCCATCTGTTTGAGACAGGGTCCATGGCCGGCCAGCAGCCCGTGGTTCCTCTTCACTTCCAAGCCACCCCAGCCTATTGATTACAATCTCGCTATCAGATACTCATAGCCCCAGATGTGGTTTGACCGTTCCACATCAGCGCTAATACGTGCCAATACGCAATCCATAACCCGGCTACGGAAGCCAACGCTACCGTGATGCACACCATACAACGCGTCCTCCAATACATCGCTGTTCCGATGCACCACCCTCAGTCAGCACATCACGCCTTTTCAAGCTGCACCTAGGGCTCGCCTACGCCCTCCCCTGCCCCATCGCTTTCCCCTGCTCGTAATCACTCACGGCCACAACTGCATCGGTTGGATATGGCGCAACACTCTCGACTCCGCATCCGCCCGTTGCGTTCTGTGAAAGGATGCAACTGCATGCACAACGGCATAACACGAGCTCAACTGCGGCCAAAGACAGCATGAAAAGGCTCGTTATAGGTATGAATATTGATGTGCTTGGCACATACCCCTCTTGTTGTTGATTGTGGATTCTACCCCTCCCTCTCGACGTCGTCAACGGCTCTTATCAGGCTCGAGCACCTGGCATTGTACCCGCAATGCATCTGCACCTTGTCCGTTTTTAGACAGGTTCGAATGCTGAGAAATATCTAGTGTGTATAACGGGGCGATGCAGTACATGTACAGAACATGAACACTCAATACATCGCACGGCATGCGAACGGTTCCTCAAACTCTCTCCTGCATCGTGCTTCTGCCCCACCGTTCAGCAAACAGCGCACCAGTGACGCCCAACTTGCGAGCCGCAAACCTTGGAACGTCCCGCTCAGGTTGACTATAGCGCGCTCCTGCCCTGTAGCTGCGGCTGTGCGGCTCGCTCCAGCTGCCAGCAAGAGGAGAACATATCCGCTATCCGCTCTCCGACATCTTGCTCCTTCGTTCCGACCTTTTCCTCTCAGGCTGAACGCCACCCGAGGTTTATCCAACACCATGGCTACCGCATCGCGCACTTGCAAGCGAAGCATTGCGCCCATCACCACACCGCCAGTCGAGAACGACTGTAGCTAGCGACTAAGCGGCATTTCCAGTTGTTTAAGTTGTTTCAAGCTTCGCGTCTACGAGTAGATACCTATTACCTATTGACAGACACGGATCCGCAGCCCACGAATGGCATCGTGAGCATCGCAGCCACGGTTTGTGGAGTTGGTTGGTTTCGGATCGTCGGAGAGCGAGATCTGGCCTTGCTTACGCGGCTCAAATTTTGCGTTCACCCAAGCGCGAGCTGGCGGAGGGCGCCGATAGCGAGTCTTGACGACGACGCTGATGCTGATGTCAAGACGTAGACTAGCCACAAGTCGTATTCACCGTGCCGTCTTTGATGGTGCCCGTGGCAATGCAACCTTTGGGAACCTTATTTCCAGCTGACTAACTGCGTGGGATGCAGAGGCCGTAGCGCGATGGCGGCAATTGAAGGCGAAGAACTCGACTCCTAGCGTCTAGAAAACAAGGGTCTTGCAACGGATGAATGTAAAGGTACAAACATACTCCAAGGTAGAATACATCAACGCAAGCGATCGCGGGATTTAAGTCACGGTTCATGCAGGGTGGCTGTGGGAAGTGAACTAAGCATGCTGTTGAGCTAGTCTTGCTAACGATTACAGTGCCCGTTGAGTGAGCATCACCCGGGCGATCAGCCTGTTTGGCTTATAAAAACATCTTATCGTCCATCCTTGTGTTCATATCAATGTGCCTACAAGGGTTCGAGACAGCATCGGTGCCGAAAGAAGCGGCGAATCTTGCCAGATTCTGACTACAACTGGACGCTGCCTCGATACGAACACTGTGCTACAACGCACTACTTCCGCGGGTCACACCATGAACGGAAAGTCTCCGTAGCGTACGAAGTACATGGGCTACAAGTCGGAGAATATTCTTGGTACCCGTCAGCTGGCGACCCGACCCGAGAACTCTTCGTATTATTGCAGGCATTAAACAGCACACTCAACGACTGCGGTTCAGCTGGTAACCTGACGCTTTGTAAAGTGTATGCCATGATCTTGACAAATTCTGCCCTTCAGTACAGACTACAATGTGTGCGCACTTGAACCAGGCGTTCATGTTTATGTTTGTGTGTATTGTGATAGAGCATGGATGCCTTTTAGTTTAGCAGAAGCAGGGCTTGAGGGTTATCAACCGGGCATCCAGACTTACACCAAGCAACAACTTCTCGCTTCGATCAAGCAACGCCTTTGCCTTTATTACCTGTCGAAAGAGAAATTATGCATCCTTCCAGCCCTTTCTTGCATGCATCTCTAGAAGCGTTAATACTAAAAGCCAGTGCACTTAAAGTTCTTAGAGACTACGGACTTATCTGGTAGAAGAAGACTTCGTATGTTGCTGATAGCATGTGCAGTACGGCAGCTAACAAACAAGCAATATCGAATGGCACGAAGTATCGATGTCATTTCGACGACAGACAGGCTCAAAAGATAGAGATCTCTAGAACCTCATCTTCTCGAGTAGAGTAACACACATCCAAACATGCGACGTGCTCTCTTGGTCGAATCTAGGATGAACCGGTATCCTTCCCACAGATGCAGCTAGCATCGCGTTGGAATTCAGATACACGGGGATAGAGGCGTGCAAGTGATGGAGAAAGGCATGAATCTATCACAGAGATATCATGTAAGCTATCAAGGAGTACTTGAGTGAATCGCACGTTGAAACTTTGCCTGCGCGAGGTTTCCATGGCTGCTGCGAATGGGAGGATGGATTTCACAACCTTCACTATTCAAGACGCTCTTGTAGATTTTCCTTTGGCCTGTATCGAAAGGTTGGCCTAAAGTGAAGCGGGGACAAGCCACGGCAACGTTTGGTGTTATCCCGATCGATACAGGTATCATTAGACCTGATGATGAGTGCCTCTCTTTCCCTCAAGTTTTTTTTCAAGGGAAGGGTGGAAGTACAATACTGTAACTACAGATGTGTCACAGAAGTTATCTACTCCTCACGTGGAGTGAATCCGGGTGCGTAGTTTACAAGCCGTGTTAAAAGGATCAAGGAGCAAGATATGCAGTGTTCGAGAGCTTTGTTCAGCAGGGGAGACCATTTCACTGCTTGATGCATGTCCTGAATATACACGCTGATCTTGGGCAAGGCCTCAACGTATGTTGATTCCGAGGCGTACATAATCGCCGACTTGAAAATTTTAGACGAGGCACAAAATCAGCACAGTGTGCAAGTTCAGATATCCTGGGAAGAGAAGGCTCGGTAAAAATACGGGAAAAATCCCTCCACAGCAAAGAGAGACTTGGAGGAGTGAGCCCAAATATCTCCACGCACATGGATGTGCTCCGCATTCTCAAGTCCATGCGTGCCTTCACTTGCTTGACCCGGACATTACCGAACGTTGGCCTTGTATTACGAATAGAAGGCAGACCGAACATCATAGCTCGTCCACTTCCACCTTCGGCATCTGAGAGGTTGGTGCTTCTGTGGGTATGTGTGTTCGGGCGATTGCAGTATCGAGTGTCGAGCGTGATTTGCTGGCCATGAGGTCTGTTGTGTGCATTGGCTTCTTGGCCCAGAATTCGTCATTGGCATTGTCGATAGCCCTCTCATGAGCGCAGGGCTGGGGGATAGCGATGGCCAATACAACCAGTAAAGCAATCGTAAGGAAAACGTTCATGTTGAACATGTTTTCAGGCCGGCAAGTTGGAACTGTGCTGTGGGAGTGGTGATGTTTGGGAAACTCTTGTTTCGCCACGGGATCCAAAAAGAGGGGAGTTTTCCGAGCTTCTCGGATCTTGGTTCGGCTGCGCAAGGTGCGGTCCTGAGTTCCGTGGCCAGAAGTCGTGAGCCCCTCGATGATATTGAGAGAGGGAACAGCTTGTCGTATGCAAATCCTCGAAACCGAACAACAGAAGAGAGTATACGGGCACACAATACACAGAACGACAGTTGCCTACTACTTACCTTATCTACATATCACATGCTGAAACGAATCTCGACCGAAGCGTCGCCGTACGAAGTGAGGGAGGTGAAGCACGTTGGGTAGTGCCTCTCTTGATTGGTTTATTAGCTTCGGCGATCGACAACTTGCTGCCGAGGTGCTTGCTCCACCAACGCGTCTGCTATGGCTGCACGCGACACTTTTATACAGCAGCTCAATTTCGATTCGAGTCGTCTACACAATGCTATCGCTACCACTAGTTGCTCCGCGTGCGGTATGTATATTCCATCGCCAGTACTTCGCACCAAAGCAAGCAGTAGACCTCCCAGTATACTTCAACGGCAGCTTCACATTTGTAATAGCTCTTAGATCACTAAACAAGTATATAGGACTCCAGCTTGTGGCCCTCACACCGCGTGACCAACCCCTTCCCCTCCGAAGATCTCTCTACGTCCCCTCCAAACAACACACCGCACCCCCACCCGCAACAACGGCGCACAACTCACCGCACGTCCACTCTTCTCGCAACCCTCACCCAAGATGAAAACACCCTTGAGCAGCGCAAGGCAAACGTTCAGCGCTTCGGCGCCGGGTGGATACGACCTCCAGGTGTCACCAAAACGCTCCAGGCAACCACAGACGAGGAGCTTGAGAAGCAAGAACAAGAGATCATGGCGCGCCGCGAGCAAGTCATGATGGATCTTGCTGCGGCCCAACAAGAGGCTACAAACGCGGAGGAACGGCAGGATAGGGAAGATATGGAGGAGAATGGGGAAGTGGAAGAAAGGGACCTGGACGACGATGTGCCTGAGGCGGAAGCAAGTGCGAGCGAGCTGTCTGCTTCAGATGTTTCTTCAGACGAGGAAGGCAGTGTCTCTGACACGGAAGATGGTGCGCGGGAACAGGAGAGTATACCGTTTAACGAAGACTCGTTCATCGAGGGGAGCATGGTGGAGGCTGAGGTTAGCGCTATGTTGGAGATGGAAGAGGCGGAGATGGCGGGCGTGCTGCAAGACGAGCGCGATCTGGACGACGACATACCAGAGGCGGGCAGCTACGAGCACACGGACTCTGAACTCGAAGACTCCAGCGATGATGATGCAGCAAGTCGACCGCCAGGGATGAGCTCTGTGAGAACAACACGCTCAATGAGACGAAGCTCTGGGTTTCAGAGTGCACAACGCAGCTCCGGGAGGCGAAGTTCTGGGCGACGTAGCTCCGGCCTTCCAAGCACGGGAGGCGCACAACAAAACATCGGTATGGGACGAAGCATAGGGCGCGGTATTGACCTTGGAGCGAGCCTGGGCAATGGGAGAAGCAGCTTTGGCATCGACGGCAGCAGTTCTATCATGGAGGGGAGCTCATTCTTGAGAAGCTCGCCAGCTGTACAGAGGTCGAGCTTGAGAGATCAGTTTCTGAGAGCCGCACGAGGCGGTCGGAGGGGATGAAGGCACGAGTTGACGCGGCACGATTGAATGAAGTTACGATCATGCACTGTAATATCAGTATGGAGGTAATCCTATATACCCATTCTCCTTCGCGCCAGACACTATAGAGGTGTATCGAACAACGTCTGGAATACAAGCCATAGAAGTGTAGAGTCCAATTGAAACCCTCAAACTGCATAATGGCAATGTACATGGCGACGTGGAGGCCATTGATGCTCGCAGACACTGTTGTTTTCTACACATTCTCTATGCCTAGAACAAAATGCGCAACCTCGTACTTTTCCACACGCCTTTGCTTCCCTCTGGCTGCGCCCGGGGTCTTTTCACAAGACTAGATGTACTTCATCCATTCTTACCTGTCTTCAGACTTGTGTTCAGACGAACAGACGGCGGGAAAAGGACCCGCGAGATATTCTCGGAATGTTGGTTTATCGAGCATCTGCCATGAGCCAGTGTTGATGTGATGATGCTTCGATATTAGTTTTGCCGCAGTTTAGCGACCATGGCTTACAGCCACGGTCTTTGGTTGATACGGACAACCACAAGCATCCACCACAGTTCAAGTTTTGAGTTCAGCTGGAAAGAATTTCTTGATTGTCGTATCCCGAGTAATATGTACAGAACTAGTGGGTAGCAAAGATGTTGCGCGTCCTCAGGTGGACGGGTGTCTCGCCCTTTGGCGCATCTAGTATCGTCTTCTCGAGTGACTGCTCTGGTTAGTGGCAGAACCTCACAAAAACGGTAGGCTCATACTGACCAGCTTGTCAAACACGCACTTGTTCAACCTCCGCTCCTCCGACCTGCAGTTCCAAAGCTGCTGGTTATGGTTCTCGAGGCACTGCCAGTGGTTGCGGAACTGGTCAAGACACTCCTTGTTGATGTCGCTGATGCTGCACGTTGTCAGTGCTTCTTCCAATCTGCGTAGAGTCGGTGGCTCTTACACGCTCGCAGCACATCTGGTGACCTTGCGGCCCTCCTTCATGCACTCAAGCTCTCCCCGACCGTTGGACTCGGTCTTGCACATCATGTAGTCATCGTTGAAGGCCTTGCATCGCGCACCGATGAAGAAGGAGGCGCTGAGGAGGGGCGCAGAACTGGCTCCAAGCTCCTTAACCTTGGGGATATCGTCGGGCAGAGGGGTGGTGTCGATGAGGGCTTGCTGGTTGAAGCTGGGCAGTGTTAGTACTGATTTTTGGCAGTGAGATCGCAGAGAATGGTGTACCGGGGCTGACGCGACGACATGGTGGGTGTGAGGTGTCAATGGCAGGCGAATTGCTCTCAAGAGGTTGGAGCCGGTCACTAGGGTTGACGGTGGTGACCACGGACGTTGAGCGCAAAGGTCACTGGACTAAGCACACATGCCGCGATGTGATTGGTTGCAGGTCTGAAGCTTTCGACAATCGCCAAAGCAGCCGGCACCCAAACAAAGCGCCCATTGCGGTCCTGCATCACCGCAACGCCTCGCGCAAACCTCACAGCGACTTTCACTGTCATCATGCAGACTGCTTGAGCTCCTCCATCCGTTGTCACCGCGCTCGCCCGTTCCTCGTCACCCAGCGCGTACCTGAAGCGCGTTTACCCACAAACATTACTGAACTGCGCATTCTTGGATCCGCACGCCAACATGTCTTTCAGCTTTGGAAACGCTGGAGGAGAGAAGAAGACTGGGACATTGTTTGGCAGTACAACGGCGCCAGCTGGAGGTCTTTTCGGTGGATCGCTGCAACAACAGCAGCAATCGAATACCGCAACGCCCAGCTTGTTTGGTAACAGCACAGTGGCCGCGCCACAGACTGGCGGGCTCTTCGGTTCAACACAGCAGCAGCCTCAACAGAATGCTGGATCCAGCTTATTTGGTGGACAACTTGGTCAGCCCCAGCAACAGCAGCAGCAACAACCACAACAACAGACCTCAAGCCTGTGGGGCCAGACTCAAAATCAGCAGCAGCAGCAGCAGCAGCAGCAGTCTCAACAACAGCAACAGCAGCAGCAGCAACAGCAACAACAATTCAGTAACAGCTTGTTTGGAAACTCGCTTCAGCCGGCGCCTGGGCTGAACCAAGTTCAAGCGCAGAGCCTCCAGCAAACCCGCGAAGGATTGCCTCAGCTGCGGCAATCAACAGCTCAGCCTTATGCTGGCGCATCAATCAACGGCCATCGTATGTAACCCCGCCAACACTGCAATCTTAAACTAACTGAAACCAGGAGAGAAGTCTGTTCAGCAGCAAATCGCGGTGCTGAACGGAAAATGGGACCCCGAGAACCCTGATTGCGTCTTTACTCATTACTTCTACAACTCGGTCAAGCCGGAAGAAGCGCCTTTCTACGGTCCTCAGCCAGGAGAGGATGAGAGGAAATGGGAAGAAGCTCTGTCGAAGAAGCCTGCACCTGGCGCCATCCCTGTGCTGGCGCGTGGTTTCGAGCAGGTAGCAGAGCGCATACGTCAGCAGCAAATGGCCGTGACCGCACTCCGAACGCGCCTCCACGAGATCAACAACAGTCTTTCCGTACTCAAGGACAACCACGAGCTGAACGTTGCGTCACGCATCACAGAGGCCAAGCGAAAGCACATAGTTTTCACACAGCGAACACTGGCTCTTGCGACGAAGGTGCAGATCTTGAGAAACCGCGGCTATGTCATGGACACACAGGAAGAGGACCTGAAGAAGAAGCTCGTCGAGCTCGAGAAGAAGACATTCGACCCTGTGCTTGGAGGGCGGCAAGAAGAGATCTGGGCGCGTATGTCAGGTGTGCGAGAAAGGGCGCGGATACTGCAGGAGGAGACAGAAAAGCTGGGCAAGAATATCGAGAGCCAGCAGAACGGCGAACTGCTTTCTGAAGAAGACCAGAAGGCGCTTGAGAAGGTATGTCTGTTGTTTACATGAGGAAAGATACCAAACTAACAACACCCGCAGCTCCTGAAAGACTACGACAGACAGCTCGAACACCTCAAGAAATGGGTCGACGATACAAAGCAGGAGTATGACGAGTATGAGAAGGTGAAAGAGCAGAGACCAGCAAAGCGATAAGCACATGGTATTGGCACGTACAGCTGGAAGCACGTTTATCGATCATCTCATTGGCGAAAAGTTTGGCATTGCGAGATACCATCTTGGTGCTCTTTGAGCCCATAGCATAAAATCTAATGCCATTGCTCGCTTGTGTGGCTTGAATTTGTCATAAATTCAGGTGTATCTTTGAAGTATCATCTTCCCATTGAGTAATGTCTCCCAATGCCTTCCATCGTGTTGTACAAGCGCTCACATCCAAGCGCACCTAAGATACAAATCGCAAGAACGCCGCCGAAAGATTATACAGGTATTGCGTCTCGAATTGTTTGTCGTATTCATTTAAATGAGTTTGTAGACGTAATCGACGAGGAAAGGCGCTGCAGCATCGTTAGCAATCACATATATCCCTCTAGGATAGTAAAACATACAGAGGTACAGCACAACAGCTGATGCAGCTGTCCACTTGATGTCCAGCATGGTCTGCGCCTCGGCGCGCTCAAGCTCCTGCTTGGATGGCTGGGGTGGTGCTGCGCAAACCGTCAGTAGAGCTCCCCTACGCTTCCCTTCATCGTATGAGACTACTGACCTCCGAACATCTTGTGTGAAGGGGTGGAGAAGAGTGGTAAATTCGGTCGGTCGATGTTGTGGATGTACAGATGTCGAAGATGACGTTCACTCGCAAAGTTTCAAAGAAGCATGTCGGCGTTTACCCGGTTGCTTTTTGCCGATGCCACGATTTGGGTGAACACGTGCATGCGCGTCAATCATCTGCACCTTGACCTGCCTCTACAGGTCTTTACTGTGTTTGTTTCACTCACGCAATTTTGATGAATTCATGTTGAATGGTATCGTATTTTATGCCCCTTCAGTTGACAGCGAGCCTAGTGCGAGGAAAGCGAAATCATTTCCCGGTTTCCTCGAACGACATGCGCCCCTGAGCTCTTGGTCCGACGCTTGGTGATTGATTACGACTAAATATATTGCACCGAAATGCCATCAGTTCAATACAAGTCATGTGCTAGAGATTAGCACAATGCATCCTTTCCGCTCCGCGAAAGATGTTGCCTCACCTCATTCAGCGTTACACATGATCAAAGAGTTCAGAGCATCTGATCAAGCCAGCCACAAGTGAGGGTGTCCAGTCCCCGCGAAGATGCGTTTCAGGTGCACAGCAGCAGCGAACGCGACGCAAGCCACAACTCTGACTTGCAGCCTGCAGTTCTATTGCAAGTGAATTGTGATTGGGCAGACGCGTGTTCATGGTGTGGTTCATCGCCTCCCCACCGGACCGCAATGATCCATATTTACAGGGTTGTGTGGATCAGCTCCTGACTTTTATTTATTGAACATGTGCTCCCACGCGTTCTGACTTGCTCTTGTAACTTTTGTAGTTCGTTTCTGTCACTCTTTTATTTTCGACTAGACAAAATGCTGCTGAAGACTGTAGTATTGGGTCTTTCGACTTGCGCTTCAGCGCTTCACGCTCGCTCCTACCATGCTGGTAATTTGGAATATGGAAACCCTTGAAAAGCCACAGCTAAACGTCCTGCAGTAAATACTCAGCCTGCAACCAACCAACCAACCGTCGCACCGTATCCTGTCGCATCAAATGGCACCAGCACCTCGTCAGCACCGTCACCGATTGGAACTTCTGGATCATGCGCTCCGTACTGGCTCGAGAGCATCAAACACCAGGGCCTGGCGTCGTTCAATCCCAACCCGGACAACTATACGGTTTTCAGAAACGTGAAAGAATTCGGTGCTCGTGGTGATGGAGTCACCGACGATACTGCGGCAATCCAAAGAGCTGTTACTCAGGGCAATCGATGTGGACCCAGCGCATGCGAGAGCAGTACAAATACACCTGCGCTGGTATATTTCCCTGAAGGGACCTATCTAATATCTTCGAGTATCATCGATTATTACTACACACAGGTTTGCAATTCCAAAAAGATACAGAAAGATAAGATAGCTAACTCCAACAGCTTATTGGCAACCCGAATTGTCTTCCAACCCTACTTGCTACGTCTAATTTTACGGGTTTGGGCTTAATAGATGGTAGCCCCTATCTAGGCACTGGTACTCGCCCCGGACGAACTGGCTTCGGTCCGACCAACACCTTCTTCCGCCAGATCCGTAATTTCGTCCTGGATATGACGAAGATTCCAGCCAATGTCTCAGCAACCGGAGTGCACTGGCCCACTGCGCAGACGACTAGCCTCCAAAATGTCGTATTTAAGATGTCTGCGGCCAAAGGTACGCAGCACCAGGGATTGTTCATCGAAGAGGGCTCTGGAGGTTTTATGACTGATTTGGTCTTCGAGGGTGGAAACTACGGTTTCAATGTTGGCAACCAACAGTTCACTACGCGCAACCTGACTTTTAACAACGTTGTCACGGCTATTAATCAGCTCTGGGATTGGGGATGGACATACTCCGGCGTCACGATCAACAACTGCCAAGTCGGTCTGAACGTCTCGGCAGGAGGTCCATCGGCCGTCAATGTTGGATCGATAACCCTCTTCGACAGTGAGATTAACAATACTCCTATTGGCATAATCACTGCCAGGACCAACAATTCCAAGCCTGCTGCTGCCGGAAGTCTGTATCTGGAGAACGTCAAGTTGAACAACGTCGGTGTTGCTGTTGCTGGGCCTAACTCAACCTACCTTCAAGGTACGGCTGGCTCCACCGTTATTGCTGCTTGGGCTGACGGCCATCGCTATCTCCCGAAGGGTCCTGTCGAGGCTCGAGGTCCTATCGACCCTAGCAAGAGACCAGCCGAATTGCTTGACGATACAGGAAGGTACTACACGCGCTCGAAGCCGCAATATGATTCAGCTCCGTTGTCAGCATTCCTCAGTGCTCGGGAGCTTGGTGCTGCTGGTGATGGTACGACTGACGATACTGCTGCACTCAACGCTGCCCTACTGCAAGCGCAGAAGGAGAGCAAGATCCTTTTCGTCGACGCCGGTTTCTACAAAGTTACAGGAACCATCTATGTTCCTCCAGGCTCTAAGATTGTTGGCGAAGCCCTAGCATCCGTCATTCTTTCGGCAGGCGAATACTTCAATGACATCAACAACCCCAAGCCTGTGGTACGCGTCGCACAACCAGGCGAACAGGGCTCGATTGAATGGTCCGACATGTTTGTCAGCACACAAGGACAGCAGAAGGGCGCCATTCTCATTGAATACAACCTCGCTACTTACGACTCAACTCCAGCCGGCATGTGGGACGTCCACACACGTATCGGCGGCTTTGCCGGCTCCAATCTGCAAACAGAGCAATGCGAGAAGACCCCAGATACTGCTGTTACATCCGCAAACTTGGTTCAAGACTGCATAGCTGCATACATGTCTATTCACATCACTAAGTTTGGCACCGGCCTCTACCTAGAGAACAACTGGCTCTGGGTCGCCGATCACGACCTGGATGACGCGTCAAACAACAACACACAGATTACCATCTACGCCGGCCGAGGTCTGCACATTGAGAGCCAGCGTGGTCAGCTATGGCTGTAAGTTTCCACTTCCCTTCCTTCTAAACCTCATACGCAGCATACTAACGGTGAACAGTTGGGGTACCGCCGTCGAACACCACGCCCTCTACGAATATCAATTCGTCGACACGCGCAACGTCTTTATGGGCCAAATCCAGACCGAAACAGCCTACTACCAGCCCAATCCCGACGCCACTATTCCCTTCCCTCCTAACCCAGCGCTTAACGATCCGGTCTTCGCTCCCTTCAGGAATGGCACAGGTAACTCTACTGCTAGCACCGCGAGCGGATGGGGTCTGCGAATCCTGCGCAGCAACAATATCCTCGGGTACGGTGTGGGCCTGTACAGTTTCTTCGACAACTACAGCACCAACTGCTCGGCTGCAGACGCTGGTGCTGTATGTCAGACGAGGATCCTAAGTGTTGAGGGCGATAGGCTGAGCTACGATATCAACCTCTACAACATCAACACTGTGGGTGCGACGAACATGATTACAAGGGATGGTGTGGATCTGGCAAGCAATGTGGACAACGACAGTAACTTTGTGGATACAATCAACCTGTTCAGGATCGGTTCGTCTGGGTTGTAACGGGGATGTTGATCCTATAGCACGTACGCTTTTCCAACTTGACAGAAGGAGTCATAATTCTTGTACTACGAAATTGAATATAACATTGTACGACAGAGTATGCTTTCGTACACTATACCACAAACGAAACATCTTCACAGTTTATTTACAGCCTAAGGACCGACACATGCCCTTCTACACTTCCATTTTCCCTGCCAATGTGAGGACAGATTAAGAAGAAGTCACACTCAAGAGTTGATATACCAGCACACAAGGGAAGGGCACATATAGAACCGTTAGATGCTATGCAAGTTAGGCTTGAAGCATTGATCAGCTAAAGAATCAGGCACATCGATCTCGAGTGCAGCTTGCCCTTAGGCGGCCATGACAAGGAAGGTCCGGGCAGGTGGTAGAGAGAACGCTTTAAAAATGCGAGTCAGTCCAGAGCTCAAGGTCCAGATCGACATCCCTTTGCTGGGAAAGCAACAGGAAGCACCGGTGGTTCAAAACGAATGACGCAGCAAGGCAGGTGTTGTATGTCGACGTAAGTCTTCGAGTCTACGAGAAGCCGAGGGCGATGTAGACTTTGAATGCCCAAAGCTAACCATGTGTGATTCTGGAAAACTAATATCATCGCTTGATGGTGTATGTACCTTGGTCTTTTCGTTGCCGAATAACTTGATTGTCTGTACTGGAAGGTGGGCATTGTTGCTCAAAAACTTTCTTCTCCTAAGTTAGCAAGCTGACCTCGCTTTCACCATAATTCGACATACGGCTTGTTGAATGACGCTCGAAATTTGTAATGCATGCGTGAATCTTCATAGTACAGATCAGTCCTAGCTTGCAAGCCAACCTCGAAACTCCGAATATGCAGTCTGGCTAACAAGGCCTACTCAAGCACATACAAAAACGCCGTTGAACTCCAATAGCAGACACTGATGACGATAAAGCTGTTCAACGCCTGCCGCCACCTTGTCTGGCCTTTACCGTCTTTAGGATGTCCACGTCTCTTCGGACGTTGTTGCCCTCGTTGAAGGAAACATTGCTCTTTGGTGCAACAGTGTAAGTCATACGACCAGTCTCCATGCGGGCGCGCTGGAATGAGCGTGGAACCTCAAGAGCCTTCTTCCTCTGGGCGGCCTGAGCAGCAGCTTGGCTGTTGGCGGCGGAGTTACCAGATGCGACCTTTCTTCTGCAAATACGTTAGCAGCATATACATCAATGAGACCAATGTGTACATACGTTGGATCGAAGTCTGCCTGAGCAAACTCCTTCTTGCGGTAATCGTCTGTGCGCCTAAGAATCGGACGAGTCCAGTCTGTGAAGAGGCGTTCGGCTTGTCGCTTGATGGTCAACTCAGGGCGCTTGCTCTTGATGTAGAACATGATGACCTTGCCAATACCAGACGCAACGAGGGTGTCTTTGTTGATGGGCAGCTTAGCCAGCGCAGCAAATAGTTCCTTCTGGATATCGTATGCTGGCAAACTGCCGTCGCTGAGGGGCTCGAGGAAGAAGCGTACAGCTTCGAGAATGTTGGACTCGGGATCTACAATCGACTCCTTGAGGTTGCTCTTGTTGAGGAGGGCGACCACTTCGGGCAGAAGTTTCAGCTTGTGTCGCGCGGGTTCGCCGCGCTTTCGGCCTTCGTTGTCCATCTCAGCTGCCTGAGCCATGCGGCGGCGCATGTCCTCGATTTCCTGATCAGCCATCTGCTCAAGATCGATCCCATCCTTCTTGCGGCGGCGGGTCGAGCTGCTCTTGACGATGGCGTCCATCTGGCGCTCGAGCGCACGCTTTCGGCCTGTACAGCTATTAGAATCACCATCTGGACATTGCATCTGTCAACGTACGCTCTTCGGGTGTGAGATTGGCCTCAGGCTCTTCGTCTGGGCTGGCACCTCGAACTCTGCCCTCCTTCTTCGACCGCTTGCTCTTCCTCCCGCCATCACCTAGATCTGCGCCCTCCTCATCACCGTCCTTGTTCTTCTTGCGGCGTGGCTTCTCGGCGCGCTTCTTCTTTTTCTTGGGCTCATCGCCCTCCCCTGCCGCTCGTTTCCTCTTGTGCACACCGATCTGCTTGACTGTGTCTTCGTCGATAGCGCGCTCCTCAATGGCAATGTTGCTTGCGTCGAAGTCACCAAACTGCTCATCAAGCTGGTCATCGTCTAGCGCATCTGATAATGCAGACTCGTTGTCTGACAGCCCAGCTTCGATGTCGTCCTGATCAGGCATCTCCTCCTTGTCTTCCGTCACCTCCATGTCCTGGTAAGTCGTAGCATTGGTAGGGTTTGGCACCGAGTTCTCCTCGTCGATCTCAGGGCGCAGAGCATCACTGGGGTCGTTGCCTGCCTCGGGTAGCGGCGAGTTCGAATGCGACTTATTGAACTCGACGTCCTCCATGGCGCAGGTTGGGTGTATTAGGGGCTTTCAGGGTAGGCGTGACGACGTGGACGCGGCAGGTTGAAGCGACTGCGGTCTTTGGAAGCCTGCGATCGTGGCGCTAGAGGTAAGAGACGTTAAACAGTGCAGGTGATATCTGGGTTGCGTGAAAGAAAGTTGCTGCTGAGCGCGACTGCCAATGACGCGCGGAGCGCTCCTACTATTCGCCGAGGCTTGGCGCTGGGGAAGTGGCAGCGGTCCACCTACGACGCAAACCACGGTTCTCTGCTCTTGCGAACCGACCAACGCTGGGTTATTCATTCCAGCGCTTCTGCACTCTCCTGCCTTTCGTTGTCCTATTCCCTTGCATCTTCCTCCACCGCTTTTGTGACTAACCCTGCGCGACACGCGACAGCACCAGCAGCCTTCACAGCCGCAATACCCGTTCACTTAGACGGGTGCCTACATCACGCATACATCCTCGTCGGTCTATTCACGACTGCACGCTACTTCGCATTTGTTGGCACTGAGGGGGAAGGCACACAGTGGGTGGAGCTCAGTGGCTGGAGGAAAGCGAGTCTTGTCACTGTCCTGGCTGTCCTGGCGCAGTCTTCTTGCTGCAATACCCAGCGAGGTCATAGCTAGTAGCAACACAAACATCCTGTCACACCGTGCGTTCGAAAGAGAGGAAGCATTCGTTCGTTTTGTCTGCGAGAACGGCCTGCTTGGATCGCCTATCACCGGCTACAAGGCATTTACCGAGACTGCATTTCACGTCTAACCATCATACCCCCTCCCCAAGCATATTCCCCTTCTGCCCATCATGTCGTTGCCTGCTGCTGAAGTGGCGGCCGACTTCCGCGACGCTCTGCAAGATCTGAGGATGAATAGTAGGCCAGAAATCAGCAATCTAACCCTCATTGCGAAAGAGAACACAGAGTACGCGCAGGCCATCTCCACCGAGCTAGAGAACCACATTCGAACAGTAAGTTAGCCAATTGCTGTCATTCTCCATGTCTTGTCTCAATGAACCATGCACGTGACTAACGAGTACCAGACTCGTCCAGAGTGGAAGCTCCCGTCTCTTTATGTCCTCGATTCCATTGTCAAAAACGTCGGCACTCCATACACCGTCTACCTTGGACGCAACCTCTACCGCACATTTATGGACGCCTATCTTGTGGTGGATCAGGCTACTCGTAAGGCAATGGAAGGTCTACTAAGAACATGGAAACAATCAGTGCCCGAGTCTATGGACCCTCGTCCAGTCTTTCCTGCCAATGTCACCGGAGATATTGAGAATGCTGTCAACAAGATTCGTACAGTTGCCGCTCAGACACAAGTCCCACGACCAATGCATGCCCTCCCTGCACGACCACCTTCGAATGTGGCCTGGAGAGATACTTCTACGCCGCCTCAAAATGTGAATCGGTATCCTGCTCCGAACGATCCACGTCGGCCAGCAGGTCTGCCACTTACCCCTCAATATGGCGCGCCTATGCCTACAGCTACACCGCCCATGCCTTTCCAGCAGCACTTCCAAAGTCCTCAGCCAATGTCGTCGATCGATCTAGCTGACCTGAAGGCTGAGGTTGCCCAGCTGGTCACCACCACGCAAACCTCGTTCGCACACAACCCTGCTGATGGAGACATTCGAACAAAGCTCCAAGCCCTTCTCTCACTGAAGCAGATCCTCGACACTCAAACTCTCCCTCCACAACAACTCGAGGCTGTGCGTAAGCAGGTCCGGTCATTGGCGCCTGCACCTGCACCGATGCCAACGTTTGCTCCTCCAACACCAGTTCAGGGATATCCTCAGCACAGTATGCCATCAGGATTTCCTCCTATTGGTGCTCCACCAGCAAGCGCGCCACCAAATATCGCACAGCTATTAGCCGGCTTCAGACCGCCAGTGCAGACGACACCACAGCCTACGCCGACCCCCCAACCTCCAGCTTTCAATCTGGCGGACCTTCTGAAACGTGTCTCCTCGCCAGCACAGTCCTCATCCGTACCAGCGCCTGCTCCCTTCCAACCTCCGTCCTTCACAGGGTTTCCACCGTCTATATCGACACCTGTACCTGCTCTTGCAGCAGCCGCTACTCCCGCAGCAGCAGCGAATCCTACAGCAAATCTAGCAGCCCTGCTTGCACAGTTCAACAACCCTGGAGCCTTACCGCCTCATGTACCCCACACACCGGTTCAGCCCCCTCCAAAACCCGTAAGCACGGCGCCAGCGCCAGGAAGTGCTGAATGGTTGCTTGCTGCTTTAGGTGGCATGCCTGGGGGTACACCCTCGAACGGTACCCCCTTCGCTGCGCAACCGATGGCGAGACAAGTTTCAGCGGCTTCGAACGTTCTGAGCGACATCGAACTCACGACCGCTTCGATAAAGAAGCCTCGCTTTCATTTAATATCCCGCCTCTATGAAGCAAAGCCCAATATCTGCGCTACCTGTGGCCGCCGCTTCGAAAACACAACTGAAGGCAAGGAGAAGAAGGCCCGCCACATGGACTGGCACTTCAAAGTCAAAGATCCAGATGCTGCTAAGCGTGGCGTGCACCGCAGTTGGTACATGTCAGAAAAAGACTGGATAGATTACCGAGAAGTTGACGAGACTACACCCACGAACGACAACACATCCGTCAACACTGTCGCCAAGCCAAAGAAGCAAGCCAAAGATCGCTACGTGCTCGTCCCGCAGGATCCGGCACTCCAGCATGCGCCCTGCCCCATCTGCCAGGAGAAGTTCGAGACGCAGTGGAATGTTGATGCGAACGACTTTGTGTGGATGGACGCACTGCAAGCTGGTGGCAAGATCTACCATGCGACGTGTTTCGAGGAGTACAGCAAGGGTGCGGGCATTCCGATGCCCAGCACACCGGACTCAGTACTCGGAAAAAGGAAAGCTGAGAGCGGAATGGGATTCGAGGGGAAGAAGGTCAGGGCTTTCTGAACAGAGGTATATAGTAGGGGATGGGCCGAGAGATTGATAATGCATAGCGTGGCGTTGGGTTCTGGGTGTTGAATACTGCATATCTACGCGGCGTACAGATTCCTTTTAGCACCTCGGGCTAGGCAGGTCGCCTTATCAATGGTCTAGAGATCAATTCATCTCGTACAGCTATGTCCTTTCTCGTCACGTTTGGTGCTTCCAAAATCATAGTAAAGTTTCCTTGTGATCGATCTTCCTTCGAAGACGCCTGACGATGTGCATATTTGTGTTCATGTTCAAACCGTGGATTTATTCCCACGTGTGGGCCGGTCTGCACCCGACTCTCTTGTCTGCGACGTACATAAGTGCTTTCTGGAGGCTCCCTATTTATTTCTCTGACACCTATGCAGCCTATACTGTCTTTTCGTTTTATACTACCACACGTTTGTGGTACACGCTGTGCCGAAAAGGACCAGCAACCTGATCTGTGGCTATTCCGCAGCCCCTGAAGACGTAATTAAGGGTGGAACGAAAGCACCATATCTCTCGTGTTTCTCGAAAAGTGTTGACGAGAACTGCATCTTCCGCTCAAAGGCTCGTACTGATCATACTGCCAGTCTACGTATTGTTACTGGAAATGTGTATCCACAACGTCTTTGTCTCTGCGTTGCCGAAACAACCCTTCCTTGACTAGGTATGTAAAAATAGAGACATATCTTCGCAGGCGTTGTCGAGCGCAGGCGATGTATATGTTTGAGAAACCAGGGAGCAAATTCTGATGGAAGACAAATGCGATGAGCTGAGTGTAGATTGAGGTTTCTTTAATGTTTTCCCACTCGTTTCTACACTATTTAGTTGACCAGGGTAAAATTTTGGGACGCTGCCGCAATCAAAAGACAATGTTTGTGGGTTTATGTTTTAAAATGGTACTAAGTTTTTTTTTTTTTTTTTTTAAAATGTGGGGTAGAACTAAGATTTTGTCCAACAGGATCCCTTCAACGCACGTTATTGGCGAGAGTTTGTTGCTGCCTCCAAAATTCTCCTACGGAATTGTAGAGGACTAAGGTTTTGATTTTTTCTTCTCATTTTGTCCAACGTTATATTGATGCTTATGTGTCAGGTCTCCATCAATTAGTAAGCAACTAATTGGCCTAATGGCCCAATGGCAAGGCGCTTGACTACGATCCAATCGGCAATCAAGAGATTCCAGGTTGTAAGTATTAATTCACATGCAAATGCCCAGCGTTCGGTTCCTAACATTATCCAGCGACCCCTGGTTAGGTCATCACACATCTTACCTTTTTGCGCTAACAGCACGCACCTTCTTACGTTGGCTCCTTCATGCTTACATTTGCTTTTGGCAATCTTTTCTCCTCAGACTGTATCACAATGGTGGCAGCTCTTCCTCATTCGGATGCAGGTTTTTTCCGCTTTTGCTGACGCAAAGACTAAGGTGATGAACATGTAGGCAGGCAGTGCAGGCACAGTACCCCCTGTCTTTTTCTGCAATAGTTTTCGTGGTTGCATTGCGAGAACACAAAATCTGCTCGGCTAAATCAAGAACCTTTGTCTTTACCAGTGGCAGTCCAAATGCTCGACGGAAGCATTATAGATCGCCCTGAGCCTGAAACTCTCCTCCGAACCAAGCCGCAATGCAGTTTCACATCCGGCATCCCCCGAGGTTCTTGAACCTCAACCGCTGAAACAAGTCTGAATCACCACGCAGCCTCGCCAAGTATATCTGCAGTGAATCTGTTATCCCCGGTGCGTCTGCAAGATCGGTACTGCTGCCTTGCTACAATTCAGCTCAGCCAAGTTGATGATCGGGTGCCCCGTACAATGAACAGAGTTCCGGCAACATGTTTGCCGAAGGGGAAAGTATGGCGGCGACGAAATGGCCGGTTGCAGTATTGTTTCGGTACGTCAAAATCTCAAGATGATATCCACTGTGTGGTCGACAAGATGGAAGATCTCGACGTATAAAGGTTTATGTGGTCGAGCGAAGATTAAACAGTACAACGAGGGCGCCGTTCGCTTTCTTTTCGACCATCTGGCGAAGCGCTGTTCGATCCCCGCCATCTCCAAAGGAACCTCTGCCTCGTCACTCTGCCTCTAAGGAACCTCTGCTTGGATAACTTGACCATGTCTTGGAGGTGAACCTACGCTTCTCTGGTTTTGAAGTCAAATGTTGGCTGATCGCTAGAGGTGTCTAATTGTTTTCACGCGGCGCGACCATAGACATGTCTGCCAATTCACTTAGTACGATTGTTCGAAGACATTTCCTGGGATATCGACAAAGGAGTCAAGCAGACAATGTGACTCCAGAGAATCATCGGGAGGCTTGCTGCTAATTGGGTCAAATTGACGTCGGGCCTCGAGACTGAGATTCTTCTCAGTCCTGAAACATAAGCATACACATCTTCTTGATAGGCAACGGAATACATGATGTCATTACACTACAGTGATCACATTAATGAGAGACTGGCTGCCCCACTTTGGATTTGAAAGAAGAAATTGAAATATCCGAAACACCGTCTCCTCCATACTCATACAAAGGTCGTAGCTTTGCGCTTTGGAGTCCCGAGCTTAGGCGAGAGAGAAACCTAGGATATGACAACAAAGAAAGGAAGATGCACGTTTTTCTGAAACATGCCAAGGTCGCATCGGTCTTGTGTTGCGACTGCTTTGTGACAAGTTGCCTTGGAGGCATGCAGTATGATCCAAGCAAGTTGGCAACAATGCTAAGCTGCCAGGGTCACTTATGCAAATGCTCCTACGACGGACATGCTATGCGGATGTTAGTTTTACCAAAATTAAAAACCAGTCGGGGAAACTTACCCAGCAGCGCCCAAGAGCACATAGATGAAAGCCCGTGTCTTGTCTTTACCGGTCAAGTTGTGGCTGGCCTCCTCAGAAAGGAAGTCCTCGGCAAGCAAGTCGACGAGCGCGGCGTATATGAGCAGACCAGATGAGATGGCGTTGAAAACACCAACGATGATAAGACCGAAGGCGCTGTTCGGATCGTACGAGCTACGTGTGAAGAGGCCAATGGCTTGACCAATAGGTGCAGTAGTACCAAATGCAACAACAAGCGCCCATGGTTTCCAGCTGCCCTTAGGGTAAGGAACAGCAGCAATGCGAGATCCGAGACCAAGACCCTCGAACATCTGGTGGAAGACAATGGCGGTGAGGAGGATGACGAAGCCCTCTGCCGTGATCGAGACAGTCATGCCGACGAATACAGAGTGAAACAGAATACCACCTTCAATGAGGGTAATCTGGAGAGACTGTTTCTTGAGCACAAGAGGATCGACGGCCTGCTCAACATCCTCGTCAAAGTACGACACCTGAGCTTCCGGTGCCTTTTCTTGAGGATAGCTGGGTAAGGCTGGCATTGTGCGGTTCACCAAATTGACCATCTCCTCACGTTGACGGACATATTGCTCGTAGAATACAATGAACCATGGCGGCATCTCTGACCGCGGCTCCATCTCGTCGTGGTCTTTGGGGAAAGAGAAGTTGCCGACTGGGTATGTGTTCTCGACCCAGCCTTTCTTGTCGTCGCGGATGGTCAGCATGGTCCTTTGGGAGTCGTAGCTGTTTCGTTTCTGCATGGCGTTGTTCATAGCAGCTTGTATGCCTGGTGGCGGTGCACCTCCAGCGAACTCATTGCCCGTGGCGCTTCCGTGAGAGTGGCCACCGGTCTTCGCGTTGAGCCACATCTCGACTACGAAGAGGATGAAGAGAGAGCCCATCATAATGACACCAGGCAGAGCAGGGTACTTTTCGGTAAAAAGGTCTGGAAGACATGGATCGTTGAGCGATTGGAAGGCTGTTGGCAGAAGCTGGATAGGTCAGATAACGTGGGGATAGTCAGTATACTGAACTTACATGGACAAATGCTGTGGCGATCAGTACACCAGTACCAAAGTGCTTGCAGAAGAAGAATACCTTCGGTGGAATCTTCATCCACCTGACTTTCTTTGCAACCACAGGAAATCCAGCTCCTCCAATTGAGGCTGCAAACACGATGACTGCGTAATAGTTAGATAAAGACCACAGATTGTGTTCTTATGGGGGACACTTACAGACTGCAGCAACGTGCAGAGGGAAGTCATACACAGCGGCGTCTGCCTCGCTCCCGCATTTTGGCTTTACCATAGTAGACATTGTGACAAAAAATTATTACGAACAAAGATATTAAAGGAAAGGTTCACAGAATCTAACCCAGACTTGCCAGCAGTCTTGCCACCAGGGAAAATACGCAGAACGCAATGAAGAAGATGATGACGACAAAACTCTACCTGAGAGCGTTATAGAGTGGTTGAACCCTAGGTTTGAACGTAAAGACTGCATACTCGGCATGAGGCGGCTATATGTTCGATCTCAGGGTTCGGCCAACGTTAGAACCACTAACTGTATTCTTAATGATCGGCATACCTCTAGAACAAATCAGGTGGAGGTTCTCATGATACAGTGAACCTTGCCACAGATCTGTGTTCGGGTAAGTGCTTCACATGGAAGCGCGGAGGACCAGACGTTGCCACTTAAACTCCTCAAAGCTTGTTCCAGGAACGTGTGGACCAGAAAGAGAACGTTGAGATCAGGCTGCAAGGCTATAAGTGGATAGGATTGCTTGCAGTGATACCCAAGATTATTGGCGAGCGGCTGACATGCTAGGCAAGTTGGGGACGCGGCTGGGCGCGCCGCGGGAAGATCTGGGGTAGGACCCGCAATCATGCGGCTTACATTGTTGCGGCTCAAGTCTTGTTTCCGCTGGGTGGGACTGCTTGCGAAGTATACGAGTATTGACGCGTCGAAAAGGGCATCTGCTGCAATCTCAGTTCGAGAACCTCGGCGCACAAACTCGGCTAAGCCAATGAGTCGTTTCGTGATTGACCTGACGTGACTGGCCAAGCTCCACCTAGTTTCGCACTGGGTATGGCTGAGAAAGCCTGAAACGTGAATTGACCTGGCATCGGAGCGTGAAGAGGCTGTTGTCTTCGCGGGAGCGCCACAGAGTCAATTAGCGCACAACATGATTGGTGCGTTGTCAACGGGGGAAGGTGTAGCCAAAACCTGCCCTACCGGCTGCCCAGATGTCACACCTCACTGCCAACCTGCAACATGTCCACTCTTGTTGCTTTTGTGTCCTCAGAAGCCTCTGTCACTCTGGCCAAGCTTTTCATGCGCCACTTGAGCTCCGGTTGTTTTTTTGGTCTCGATCCACCCAGAGGCGGCCGCTACCCCGGCTCCTCCGCACCTGCAGACTGCCAAGCATCTTTTGGCATCAAGATCAGGCTAAGCATGCCTTGAATTGGCTTCTGAAGCAGCAGATTTGCTTGAATAGGCGTACTGGATGCTCAGCGAGTTTCAAGCTCCGCTTCCTCTTTCCTCCCTTGCACAGCATCACACGAAGTCACTGTACATCGCGGCCTCGAAGCGAACTATGACTTCCAGGCTCGAACACAAGCTCCGTCAAGACGGAGCGGCGGACCGTGGCAAACTCTGCGATTGTTTATTACTTCGCTATCCCAATGTTGAGGTGGATGCCTTCCTGTTATTACACAACTTGCCCACCGATCGACATATACGTCTAGTACGAGGCAGCACACCATAGCTCGGAAACGATGTCTTCCGAACCTCAGAGTAAGTATCAGGCAGTCGTCCAAGGAAGCTGATTTTGACCATCTCTTCAGCCTCAGCCAATGAGCTGTCTCAAAGCCAGGTGACAGACAGAACAACGGCCCCGATTACCACTTCCTCGGCGCCAGTGGATGCCATTCAACAGCTGTCACGTACAACAACGGCCTCCACACAAGTCGCCAAGGACAATGCCACCGTCACTGTCGACAGCGCTGATCCGCTGGACCTTGGCAAGCACCGCCGATCAAACATGACCCAGGCACAGATGAAGGCCGACTACCCTCAGGCCAACAAGAAACGTATGAAGGTATGTGGAATACCCATGCTAAGGAACTAGCTCTGACAATAACAGAAATTTTATACAAGGCAGAACCAGCTGATCGACCAATTCCTTCAAAGTGGAGACGAGGAGCGCTTGGCTGCTCTAGACACCGTCGAGAACGGACCGAAGGTGAAGTTCGCCGTCAATGCTTCCTTTGTCGTCAACTTCTGCCTGTTCATCATTCAAATGTATGCCGCGGTCTCCACGGGTTCGTTGTCCCTGTTTGCGACTGCAGCAGATGCCTTTATGGATCTTGTGTCTTCGTGCGTCATGCTTGTCACCAGTCGGATGGCAGCACGGCCAAGTGTCTACAAGTACCCAGTCGGTCGAACCAGGATAGAAACCATCGGTATCATCATGTTCTGCTGTTTGATGACGACTGTCGCCATTCAGCTGATAATTGAGTCGGGACGAGCACTAGGTGCCGGTGCTAAAGAGGCCGAAGAACTTCACATCATACCCATCGCTTTCGTAGCTGTGGCCAGTAAGTGGTACTGCTTTGACTATGTTTTAATTCACTAACAGCATGTAGTCTTTGCCAAAGGATCGCTATGCGCCTACTGTTTCGTCTTCCGCCGCTACCCTTCGGTCCACGTTTTCTTTATAGACCACCGCAATGACATTGTCGTCAACGCCTTTGGTCTTGCCATGTCTATTGTCGGCAGCCGTGTCGTATGGTATGTCGATCCTATCGGCGCCATCCTTATCGGTCTTTTGATTCTTGTATCTTGGGCTGCCAACGCATTCGACCATGTGTGGCTTCTGGTTGGCAAGTCGGCACCAAAGGAGTTCTTGTCCAAGCTCGCATACTTGGTCGTCACACACGACAGTCGTATTGAAAAAGTTGATACTGTAAGTTGCTAGCCCACGCGAAGATCCTCCTAGTTGCTCACACGAATACAGTGCCGTGCCTATCACGCCGGGCAGAAGTACTACGTGGAAGTTGACATTGTCATGGACGAGACTCTGCCGCTAAAAATCACCCACGATGTCAGCCAGACCCTGCAGCGAAAGCTCGAAGGTCTTGCAGATGTAGAGCGAGCGTACGTGCACGTTGATTACGAAAACGAGCATGATATCAAGGAAGAACACAAGCCCTTGTACGAAGTGACGCAGCAGCGATCCATCAAAGAGCGCGTCAAAGCCTTGAGGTATATTTTCAGAAAGAGCAGTGCAGCTTGAGGAACGATGGAGCTTCCATTTTGCCGTCCAATACCATTTAAATGACGAAAAGTAATGTTTTCTTTGTAGTCATTCCCCGTGCCCGTAGCAGCACATCAGATACCCAGCGCAGCATACGACTAGCAGCTCAAAAGTACACGAGAGATTATAATTTATTCCCATACCAAGTCTCCGATACCTTCTGATGTAGTATTTACATTCATTTGAAACAGTCGTTACTCAGTGTCCCCCACATCAGCAGACGTAGTGCCTCCTTGGTTGAATCTATCCTCTTCATCATCATCGAGTCCCGTCCACCTCACAAACCCAGGTATCCACTCCCTGACAGGAGCCGAGCGGACATTTTCTTCCTCTCGAACCTCTGCACCTCCATCCCCATCCCCCCTTTGCATCAACCCGCTCTGTCTTCCTCCCAACCCTCGAATCCTCTCCTCCAGCTCCGCGGCCAACACCCCGTGTTCCTCGCCAACAGTAGTGGCGCCGAACGATCTGCGGAGGCGAAGTTGCTCTGTCTTGGCCAACGAACCCGTCTCAGCGCCGTGCTGTTCCAATGACGCCAGCGAGCGTTGTTCCCGTGCTGTACGAACCGAAGACGCGTTCTTCGCGAGTCGCGCTTCTCGTCTGAGCCGGATCGTCTCTAGTGATTTGGACAGTGCGTCGCTGATAGATTCGTTGGTGTCGGTATCACAATCGCTGTTGTGTAAATCGATTGTGATTATTTCCCCTCCTGTCCCTTCATCGTCGTCTTCTCCCGACATTTGCGGATCCCAGACCGCAGTATCAACAGACCTGAGACTATCATCGCTTCGAGTGCGTCGCAACCGTCTTTTCATCGCGGCGAAGTCGCGCTCTTCTCGCGCTTGCCGCTCTTGGGGACTCACGTGCCGGGTTGCTTGTTGCTCCATGATACAGGCTTGTTTGCCCGTCTGCGCGGTGACGGTCGGGTTGAATAGTTTCCCTGCTTTGCGGCGGATGGTTTGGTAGCCTGTGTGAACAGGCGGTTCCTTCATCTTCTTGTTCTCGCTGGACAGCGAACCCGCTTTCACGTCTCCCCGCTTCGCTATCACTTCCTCCTTGCGAGGCACTCCTAGGTTCCCGGTGTATGGAAAAGCAGCACCACCACCACCACCAACCCCCTCGCTTCTTCCTCTTCCGTCTTTGACCTTTTCTTCCGCAACACACTCCTTCACAACCCCCCACCCCTCCACCAACTCACTCGAATCCCAACACCCCAGCGCCTGCCGCTCCCGCCCCTCACCCACCTCTACCTCGCACATCAACATCTGCGCCGCAACATGCACCCGCAGCCCTTGCAGTCCCAAGCCAGGGAGTCGCAGCGCGCACCACGCATCGCGAATAGCGAGGGAAGTCGGCACATCAGGAGCGAGGGAATCGAACTGCCGCCCACGAACTCGAACACCGGATGCATGCAGCATGCTCATGATGATGCACTGTAGTCCTGCTGGTTGGATGGGTAGGTGGATGTCGAGACCCACGCTGGGCGAGAGGAGCGCGCGGTGTGTTGCGCTGTGGGGGAGCGCTGCGAGATGGGGGGGAGGTAGGATCCAGGGTCGGAGGGTGGGGGCGAAGTGGAGGAGCAGGTTGAGGGGGATGTGGCGTGGGAGGTGGCGAGTTAGATCTGTCCCGTTTAGGCCGATGATTGCGTATGGTGGAGAGGTGAGGTTGGGTGGGAGGGGGGAGGGGGGGAAGGCGAGTAGGTGGGACATTTTTGGTGGATGGGGAGGTGGGTGCGAGGTGCATGGTGGTGTGGTTAGTGGGTGTAATGTGAGGTGGAATGAAGTGAGGTGAGGTGAAGTGAAGTGAAGGACAGAGTCTGCTGCTCCGTCTCATATCATCCCAAATTCATCTCGAGATTAGTGTGATGACGCTCACCATCAAGGAAACATCGAGACAGCTATGTTGATTGTCCTAACTTGATACTGAGCCAGCTACCTTGCCTGAGCATCATCAAGAGACGGTCGAGTTAGTTCCCAACTTCAGACTAGAAGCTTCTCTCACAATCACTTGCGTCTCCAAACTCCCCTAGTATGACGTGTATGATACCGCAATGACGAAGCTCACGTCACGGCACAACCAGCAAAGGCACATGGGTAGAATTGAAAAATTTCAAATCGTCTCATCTGACGTGCCCTCCGACACGTCAATCGCTAATAGTGATGGATGCGTCGACCTAAAGAAAAACCAGCGCAATGCAAGAAACCGAACAACTCCAACACGTGATGCTCGTACCTAACCATGCAAATATCCCGATGAAATACGGACCCAAGAGAGTTGGGAAAAAGCTACATGTCTCGCTGACCACCAAACGCCACCTGCGCAATGCTATGTATCCTGTGCCGTCTCTCATCGTGCGCCGAAAACCCTTTTGATATCCGCAAACTTGACCGGCTTGACGAGATACATGTCTACGCCGGCATCCTGGGCGTCCTGCTGGTCTTGCGCGCTAGCTAGGCCAGTCAAGGCCACGATGTGGCTCCGTGGCAGATTGTGTTCCTTTTCAAACTTGCGGATGTTCCTTGTGCTAGTCAGACCGTCCATGATGGGCATGCTGATGTCCATCAGGATGAAGTCGAACGGCCGTGTTGGAGGGGAGGAAGACAGGGCTTCGGCTTTGTATGTCTCAAATGCCTCTAGCCCGTTCATTGCCTCGCAGTAGCGTAGCTGTTGGCGCTTGGCGAATACAACGAGGAGCTTGAGATTGATGGCATTGTCGTCGACGAGTAGAACGTGTGGGTTGAAATACTCGCTCCCTTCCGTTGGCGCTGGAGACGAAGGGGTGATTGATTGAGGCGGGGTGATGGTCGAGGAGAAGGGGAGGACTGGGGGCGGCGATGGCGCGCCGAAGGCAGAGACCATGGAATCCTCACTCGGCGACTGGACAACAATGTTGTCACTTATACTGCGCTGTTCCCCTGTCAAAGCACCAGGAGCGAGAGTCTGGTGGTTGTGCAGGCCAAGCGCCGTCATGGAGCGAGTCAAATGGCGGTCGCTATTTGCTTTGAAGGCGCGTTTTTGGCATTGGAGGAGCGTACGGGCGAGCTTGCGGGGCCCGCACCTGTGGTGTGATTAGTTGGGGGTTCGAAAATGTATCAAGTGCAGAACTTACGGCTGTGTGAGAACCTCTGCTGTCCAGCCCAGAGCATCAATCTGTCTGCCAAGACGTCTCTCCAGAGAGGTCTTCTCAGCGGTGTCTGTGCAGACACAGACCACAGTAAGAGGGGTATCGTTGACCCAGTTGGAGCTCGACTCCTGGAGCAATCGATCAAGAGATGGTGCATCCGTTAGAAGGAAGTCCAGCTTCTTGTTTGAGAGATTAGGGTCGTAGATGTCTAGAATATTCATGTTGAAGCCCTGACAAGCATTCTGCATGGATTCCTTCACCTTCATACCGCGCTGGCCGCCAATAGAGTCACACTCACAAAGGATGCTGACCGAAGTTCCCTTGAGCGCTTCGGGCGCGTGGAGAAGGTTGTGGTTGTGTGCTGTAGTCTCGCTCTGACCAACGGGCAGCTGCAAAGTGACGTGAATCTTCGTACCGACCTTCAGCGTACTCTTTACGTGCATGTCGCCCTTGAGGGATTCCACAATCTGCTTGACAATGCTGAGTCCCAGTCCAGTGCCAGAGGCGAATGGATCTTCTTGGCTGAAGGGAGAGAATAGCTTTGTCTTCTGGAAGTCTGGAGACATGCCTCGCCCGGAGTCTTCTACCGTCAGGGACAGGTTGATGTGTTGCGCAGTGCTGCCGGACTGGACCAGATTGAGGGCCACAAAGCCAGCGTCCGTGTACTTCAAGGCGTTGCCAATGAGGTTCATGACGATTCTGCGCAGGGCACCGGGCTGCGAGCGAACAGCCCAACTGACGTAGGGCGCTACGACCAGCGAGACGACGACCGATCGGTTGTCTTTGCCAACGACCAGCGTACCATCCTTTGCAGTGGGACTGTCTTCGCCTGTAGCTCCGCTCACACCGAAATTGTCGGTGTGGACGTCTGCCGCCACTGCGTTGGTCCCGTGCGTTTGGCGGAAGGTGTGTCCGGCGCAGACGGTGTCGCAGACTTCTTCGACCAGCTGAGCGAGGTCGAAGTCGGCCGTGACGCCAAGGATGGAGTTGTCGGATGGCAGCCTCTTCGTTCGGCCTTCACCGCCTCGCTTGTTCTTGCGTACGTTTGTGTTGCGCAATTTATTGATCTTTGCATGATCGAGGACGTGATCGATGGTGTCGAGCAGCGTTTTACCACACGTCTCGATAGAAGAGACCAACGACTCCTGGTATGCTGAGGCGACTGTGTCGCGCAGGAACTCGACGGATCCAAGGATGCCGTGCAGGGGCGATCGAAGCTCGTGGGAGATGGAAGCAATGAAGGTCGTCTTTGCGCGATCCGCTTTCTGCGCACTCAAGCGTGCGACTTCGCTGGTGATGCTGTTCCCAAAGGCCTGGAGGTAGGGAAGCTCGTTCTCCGGACTCATCAGCCTTCCGGCTTGCGTGGTCCAGATGAAGCCTCCCGCGACCCAGCGCTCTGACGACGGGTCCCACAAGGGCAAGAAGATGAGCGTGCGGACGTTGGGCAGTACTTTGAGAAACTCGGTGGGGATGAACCTTTCTCTCCGTTTCCTCCTCCTGGGGACGCCCGTGGGCGAAGTCTGGGTGCGGTCGGACTGGTCTGTTTCTGAGCGCTCCGACTTCTCGTCGCTCGAGTTGATGCCGGCACCTTCCTCGTTGTAGTTGAAGAACTTGCCAAAGGGATAGCGATGGATGTAGCGCTCCATGGCTGCTTCGTTGAAGGCGAATTCTTTGTGGGCTACATTGGAACTGCTCTGGCGCAGGGAGAGACCGACGACGGGGCAAGGCTTGCTGTCTGCCTCGGCGGCGGCGGCCTTTTGCTCTGCGGTGTCGATGGCGAAAGCGACCTTTTGTCTGCGGCGGCGTCTGGCGGTTGCGGTGGAGTCGGCCGTGTCGAAGTCGGTGGTGTTGTTGGTGACGCTGTCGTCGCTGCTGGCGGCCGAGTCTCCGTCGTCGTAGAGGCCGCCCTTGATGCCGGCGGCCGAGGTGTCGAAGAAGACGACGCCGTCGGCCATGGTGGACTGGCGCATGATGCGTGCGGCGCGGTGGAAGATGCGGGCCGTGTCGGACTCGGCATGGGCCTTGCGCTGGGCGTGCTTGGTGGCGGTCGAGGGGGTGGTGGTGCCCGAGGCGTCGTCGTCCTCGATGGTCTGGAGGCGGGCGTTCTCCGTCTGGCGCTCCATGGTGGACATGCGGGGCCCAGCTTCATCACGCATGTCGGCGACCGAGGAGCGCTCGATGAACTGTTGCAGGCCGCGGACCATGCGCTCGCCCTTGACGCGGTCATCGCTGTCCTTGGCGAGCTCGAGGTGCTCCATGACGGCGGCAGCCACGTCCTGCATGAAGCGCATGTCGGCGGCACTGATGCCATGGCGGGGCTTCTCGTCGGAGACGGCGTAGACTGCAGGCAGGAGGTTAGTGTTCTGTATTCAGCAGGCGGGGGCTAGTGTTCTGTATTCAGCAGGGGGGCTAGTGTTCTGTATTCATGGGTGGTGGATGGCGGGGTAGCTACCTCCAATGCGGTGTCCGGCGCGGGTGATGATGGGCACGCCGGCGTAGAAGCGCACGCCGGGCTCGCTCTTGACGTAGTCTTTGTCAGCGAAGCGGGGGTCCAGGCGACAGTCTGGGATGACCATGCACTCGGCCGTCATGGCCTCGCCGTTTTCTTCTTTGGCTGTGTAGGTCGAGGAGAAGGTGTGGTAGCAGACAGCGTCCGTCTTGTTCAGCACGGCGTTGCCCAGCCACACATCGTCCTCGGGCTGCTCGGCCTGCGGGGAGAAGAGGGAGACGGTCTTGGTGGCTTCGGCGAGAATGTACTGGCGGTTCGAGTCGATGAGCGAAACCATGCAGCGGCGCACGTTGAGGCGGAAGGCAGCGAGCTGGGCAAAGGCCGTCAGGCTCTTGTCGCGCGAGGCCTCGGGCTGGTAGCCAGCGCGGGTGAGGCCCTTCTCTCCAATGCCGACGGTGCTGTCGACGAGGCTCTGGGCGTCGAGCCATGGGCGGTAGTATCGCTGGAGGTCGCGCTCTCGAGCCGCCTCGGGCCAGGACAGGATGGGCATCATGGGCGAGGGCCGCACTCTTCACGGGGGCATGGTCTGGCGGTGACAGCGGTGACGGCGGTGACGGCGGTGACGGCTGCAGAGGTGCACACGGAGGGGAAGTCAGGGCACCGACAAGTGCAAGAGTGAAGTCAGTGGGAATGACATTGCCCGCACTGGTGCCACACTGCCTGTCCTGATATCCGCGGAAGGCAGGGCAGGGCAAGGGCAAGGGTGAGCTAAAAGACTGCTTTGAGTTTGGAGCTGCCACGGCGCACAATCCCGTTGTGGACGCGCCATGTCGCTTAACAGCAGCATGGGAAAAAGGCCAGGCGACACGGTGATTGCGCTCCTTCGGCATCGACGGTGGTCTGGAAGAGCGTCGTCGACAGCCGTGCCATGCGCCCGCCCGTTTCGCCACTGCACGACGGCTGGAACAGGCCGAGGCCCAGCTGCTTGCGGCCTAGGTAGCCAGCGCCAGCGTCTGACAGAAGAAACCAGCGTCGTGCAGCAACACGACGACAGAAGACGACGACAGATGACAGACATTCATTATTCTCATTATTCAGTCTTGGTCTTGACCCTGCCCACGCCTACCCGGTGAACCTGCCTCAGCGACTGCCTGCCCTGCACCGTATAACGTACACCACCGCAGGTAGTGCCGACAGCTGGTGGGCCGCCGCGTGGAATATTTTTTCTCTTTCTGCCAAAAGTCTGCCCGTTGCCCGTGACTCCGTCTTCATTTGCGGCTTGTGCAGCCGGCGTGACCCCTGCTTGTCCTGCTCGGCTGCTTCCGCCCTCGTGGCCACTGTCCACCAACGCTTAACGCTTGACGCTTAACGCTTAACGATTCTGACATACGCCCGTGCTCAACCGCGCTCGACCTCGACCTCGACCTCGACGCCTGCTCGACTGCCTGACTCCCTTGACGTCCAGACTGCCCAGTCCAACACAGACGCACCCAGCCATGTCTTCCCTCTTCGACATGCCTAGCGCCAAACGGTAATCGCCATCCTTCACCCCATCCCCTGTGCGCCCCGCTAATTGGCTTCTCCGAGCAAGGGTGCGCCGCGACGACCTTCGATCGCCAGACGAGTCCCCACCATCGACGCCAGACCGAGACATCCAAGACCTCCTGCGCCAGCGCATGACTACCGAATTCACCTATACCACCACCGAACACGACACGGCCCATGGCCACGATGCAGTCCAGAGCGACGAGGACGAGGCAGAGCTGCGCCTGTTCGCCGCTCCAGCCAACGCTGCCCCCGCAACCTTGAAGGTCAGGCTCACGTCGCCTGGCTTAGACAGGGGAGATGGATCAGGCTTCTTGCTGAAGAAGCCCAAGAGCTACTACTTTGCCGATGAGCCGACCAGTGACGAAGAGTTGGCGCTGCAGGCCTCTGCCATCGATGGGCGCACCGTCCTGGAGCTGTCGAGGCAGCCCTGGCCCGCGTGTGCAGTGCCCTGGAAGGTGCGCACCCTCACACCAGCTGGCATGAAGAAAGCTGTCCTCGTTGGGCACCCTCCCATGCTAGCCACCGTGGAAGAAAAGGACCCCAAGCGCACGCGCAAGGGAAAGAAGGCGCGCATCGCACTGAGGAAGAAGAAGCAGGCCAACAAAGACAAGCAAGACGAGAGAGCCAAGCTGGCCGCCGAAAAGGAAGAAGCCGAGCGCGAGAAGAGGACCAGGCGAAACAGGGAAAAGAAGGTCAAGAAGAAGGCCAAGGCGCAGTCGAAGAAGATGGAGGGTGAGGGCACAGCAGAGGCACCGACTGAACAGACCGCAGGCGATGCAGACACGAACATGCAAGATTGAACGCCGAGGACAAGTGGGCAGCTAGGAAATGGCTGGAGTCATGGGAAAAGATGCCTTCACCTTGACTTGCGGTACAGAACGACGGCTCCTCTGACGTGTCCCCGCCTTCACCTCTGCAAAAGGCAAACAGACTCTAGCGTTGGATAAAGCCTCTCGCCTCCCTGCGGTGATTGTACCCGTGGACAACTCGCCCTCTGCATCAGTTTCCAGCCATCACACGACCACCCACCTAGTCTGCAAGCATCGAGCAAACTTATTCAATACATACCCTGCGGTGACATGGATCCTCACGCCCTCCCTAGAGACGTTGGTTCGAACGACGCCCTAGATATGAGAGCCGGCGATAGCCTCTTTGGCCCTTACGACAGCGAGCCAGAGCGAGCCACCGACACCCCGGACCCCACCTCGTCAATGTCGACTGAGGTGGCCGCAACTACGCATACCACTCCAGCGACAGACCCTCACACAACGATCGAAACACCACATGAGGTGGAGCGTGAAGAGCATGCTTCTCTACCCACCAACGACCCTATTCAGACGCTTTACGACGCCTACCATGACAGCTATGCGCACCCAATCAGCGAGACATCCACCCACATGCAGCATGCCAAAGCTCTTGCTCTTGCCCTGCTCCAGCGTCACTACCCCAAATCTAAAGACTACTTAATTGAGCCAGCAGGGTTGGGTCCATTTTCAGACTACGGCATAAATTTCCGGCTCAAAGAAAGTAAAGAGCCTGACTCTGACCCGGACACTCCCCCACGGAAGAAGCCGAAGCGCCCCGCCAAAGCAGCCCACATCCACTGTTCGTATCAGGCGCCATGGCACTCGACCGACCGCCGCAACATGACCGCATTTGCCGTCAAGCAGCGTGTCGCAGATGTGGACAACGGCCTTGAGACATCCAAGTACCGCATGCACACATCTCTCGTCATCATCCTCGACGACCTCGCCACCTTCCCCCGCTGGTCCCGAGACAACGACATCGTCCGCGGCGACGTTCTCAGCGACCTACTCGGCGTAATCGGCCACGTCGACCAGGGCCACGGCATGCTATTCTTCGGGCCGCGGCTGGAACTGTACCAGTACAATGCCAGCGACGACAAGACGCCCGTCAAGCCGTATGCGCACCCGAGCTGGAAGCTGGACATGCGCACGACGGACTTGACAGTCGTTGAGGAGGTGCTGAGTAGCTTCACAGCACAGGCGGTAGTTTACCAGGAGGGCGTTTAGAGTAGTGAAATAAACTTTTCTTCTCGTTGTACAGATACCTGCATCTTACACGCTCGCCGCACTGCGCGCTGTGCCCGAGATCATAGTAGGTACTGTGACCTTCTAAGGCCGCTATCCTGCAGCCACTGCATAGAGCGAGACGCCGAAATCCTATTCCGCAAAGTTATTCAAAGTCACAATAATAATGCATGCATCTGCCGCCGCAAAAGACACTAGGGTTCTAGCGAAATGGTTCGTTTCATCACCAACCATCCGCTCCGGACCACGCGCTTAGAGGCGATCACCAAGCTTCTCTTGCAGCTTCTTTTGCATGGAACATTGGCCTCACATCATTCGTATCAAGTCGTTCAACAATTTTATCGGTGTCATACAAATGGTGTTGCGTGTAATTACGATCGGGATTACTTCAACGCGCCCGGGTCAAGCTCAGAAGACTTGCAGAGTACCTTAGTAGAATAACATAAATTGCTGTCACAGGATAAATACGCTTATATACCAGCTGGAATTAGCAGGAAGAATATGGTCATATTTTGCCTCTATTTTGGCTGTCACAATTGCAACATCATCTCCCCCCTGGAACATCAATGTTTGAAACGACATCCTCTTGTCGTACCACTGCTTTGACCAACAAAATGTAGTACTAGTAAATATACTTCCAGCGTCACGCTGGCTGTCCGCTTGTAGTGGCTATTTTAAGTACATTGGTACAGCAGCCTATTACAGACAGAGTAGAAAAAATCAAATTGTAAAACCAAAACTTTAAAACCTTAACGTTAACACGCGTTGTTCTACAATTAATTGTTAGATTTTACATATATAATAATAGATAAAGAACTTAGAATAATTGCATTTAGGTATCTTAATCTAGAAGTAGTATCTAGAAAATATAATTAGTAGTCCTAAACTCCTTAACCTTATACTCTATCTAACTACCTACATAGACTATTATAGACTATTATATATTTCTAATATAAGTCTTTATTATTTTGCAGTATAGGCTAAGAGTAGAAGTAACTTAACCTATAAGCTGTATATTCTTTAGTATAATTATTACTCTCTTTACGTAAATAGCGCAGAGGTTAGTAGCTAGACATAGTTAGACTATTATATACTATTACTAATTAGTAGATATACCTTTAAGCAGCTTTATAAGAAATTACTTAGTATTCTCTTAAAGGAGTTTAAGAGCTTCTAGCTTCTATCTTATACTAATAGTCTTCTTATTAAAGCTATAGTCTTAATAAATTTTGCAGACTAAACGCCTAAAGAGGGTAGGCAGGAGCAGAACACTAGTGTATCTTTAATAGTGCCTAATTTTACATAAAGCATTTTCTATAATAGTTTAGTAATAGCTAATAGTTAGAAGGTATTAGAAACTTATAGCTAGCTTTAGCCTTTCTAGCCTTTCTAATACTAAGACTATACTCTACTAGGTTAGTAATATAACTAGGGCCTTTATAGATTAGAGCTACTGTAGCATTAATCTTATAGGTAATATTCTTATAGATAAAGATCTTACTATTAGAAAGCACTATAAAAGTAAGTAGGTAGATATAGCAACTATTATAAGAACTATTACTTATAGTAGGGTTTTGCTTACGCTTTAGAGGCTGTAGAAGCCTTTTACTAGTAGGGATATAGAGATGCTTAGTAGAGACAAGAGTATTGCAAGTAATCTGCTTAGTGCAGGCTATAGTTAAGTAGGTAGTGTAGTGTAGTTAGAAGAGAGTAATAGCAAAATAATTAAGCAATTATATCTATAACTATAGTAAAGTAATAGTAATAGTAAGAGAGCAGAAACCTATAAATCTGTAAGAAGCGTATACTTACTTACTATCTTATAATAGTTAGAGTAATAGTCTAATATCTATTTCTAGACTAGTATAATAAGCTAGTGCTCTTCTGTTAAACACTATGCAATTAGCTTTAGTTTTTAATTTTAGCACCTTTACCTGTATTTATAATTATATTATAAGCTCTAGGCAGCAGTTTTTCCTAGAGATTTTTTTATACTTAGAATTTTTCTGTTTATTTAGCTCTATTCTTTAGCTACAAACTATTACTCTTAATATTTAACTACTAACGCTGCTTTAACTACTATTATAACTATTATATACTATTACTACTACTATAATATCTACTAGTAAGAGCAAGGCAGCTATAGATTACTCTAAGAATCTATATACTAAGAAGAATTACACTGCGCTTAAAAAGGAGAAGTCTTTTAGTAAGGCTAGTCTATACGTAAAGAATAAGCGCAGCAATAATACTGCCTACTTCTATTTCTTTAATAGTACTTTTCTTAAGGACCCTACTATTATAGCTCTACTCTAATCTAAGGTTAATTTTATAGCCTGTAACACTTTTTACAAAGGCCTTTATATCTAAGCTAAGAATATTATAAAGAGGGATAGGTAAAGTCTAAAGTTATAATAGTCTTTGTAATAGTCTTAACTTATCCTTAGGTTCTGCAAGAACGTTTACTAGATATAACTAGCCTATAGTTATAATACTACTGCTAACAACATCTCTAACAAGGCTAGCTACTATAACTTCTAGCCTACTATCTACTACCTTAACACTGTGCGTATACTACCTAACTCTGTTATAACTATTACGCTAACTATTACTAGTTAAACTATGCCTAAGATCTATAAGTATGCTAGCTTAGAATTTGTAGTTATTAAGAAAGGTACTAGCAGTTTAGAGGTAACTAACTCTACTATAGATAAAGTTAACTATAATGCTGCTGTAAAGATTAAAGAAGACCTTGCTACTATCTCTACTATAAGATTATAGAGAAAGGTGTAAGTAATATAGACTAAGGCTTTGCAAGTACTTGCTAGTAAAATAGAGATATTAGGCAAGCACTAGTATAAATTAGTTATATAATGCATAAATAATTGCATAGTTAGTATAAGTTCCTATTTATAACTATTATATAACTATTATAGTACTAATCTATGTGTTTAAGATCTCTTTAAGTATATCCTGCCTAGCTTTAAGGCTACCTTTAGTAAAACAGAGCTATCTCTTAGCCTAGAGTAGCAAGTATATATACAGATTCTTTACTTATAGTATATATGCTAATTAATTTTATAGTGCAATTGTTAAGGGTTAAAGTAGCCTTCTAACGAGTATGCATTTGTCCTATACTACAGAAGCAGAAAGATAAGAAAGAAAGACAGATTGCCTCTTCTTATACAAGATATAGCAAGATGCTAAGCTGTGCTCTATAATCACGTGCGTAAGTTCAGTGCGTAGTCTCGTACACTTAGGGCTCAGCCTATTACAATACCCCTCTCCTTTACTTTAACACGTTTGCTCATATGTAAAACTTAGAGTAGTAACGTAACAGCAAAACAGTTGCCTAGAGCCTACTGTTCTTAAAACAAGGCACAGCGTCTAAATTAGGTAATCTAGATTTTACTGTAGGGCCGTAATCTTGTTGTGTGCGTGCTTCTTTACTTACACTTATACAGCACTAGCTAATCACAGTCTGTTTGCGTACAGCTTTGGCACTAACAGCAGTCCTAAATAGTTGTGTTGCCTTATCTTATAACTTAACTCGCGATTGCTCTCCTGTACGGTAACTGTTAGTCTGTTAACTTTACCTTAAGACCTCTGTAGCCTTAGCAGGGGTATATAGGTCTAAGTCTCCTATATAAACTGTACAGACCCCTCTCTAGAGGCTCTTCTCTTTCTGTACCTTACACTTAACTTGTTAATCGTTCTACAGGTTTTGTACACTTTTCTAGAAGTCTTTCTCTTTAGCAATCTTCTACTCCTGTACGTTGTTATATCTGCTCCCGCTCGCGGTATGTAGGGTCCTAGTAGCTAGCTAGGTAGTGGCCTTAACTATCTTTAAGGTTCTACTAGTAGCTCTGTAAACAGCACTTACTCTGCTACCTTTAACTACCTTGTTAATGTTACTTACTAGCTTGTTACTTATACAACTGCTAGAAGCGTTATCTTAGCTAACATCAATATTCCTTAAGGTCCTGCTAACTTTAACCAGCACTACACTGTGTAGTACATTATAGACAAGGCTGTTGCTAACAAGATCTACTAGATTCTTGCGTTTGCTCCTGTACAGTGCTCTTCTTTTTACAGTCTTTTTCTTTGCTAACACTCTGTACAGATTGATATCTATTATGTTGCTAACTACTTCCTCTGTCCTCGCAACTAGTCCCTGTACAACGCCGTTTTTAGTACTAGTATCTGCAATTACTCCCCTGTTGTCGCTTGTACGACTGTTCACGCTTGCTAGCTACTTACCTAGCGCCCCTCCTACCTTAAGGCTTTTGTTATTTACTCCTGTAGTACTGTTAACCTTACTAGTTGTACTAACAACTACGCTGCTGCCGTTTAAGGTAAGAAGACATTTACAGCTTTCCTTAGCTGCATGTCTATTAGTAGAGAGTAGAATAGGGCTTGCTCTAACTATGTGTAGAGTGATAGTAGTACTTAATGCCGCTTTGCTAACTCTTGTACAGGTAGTTCCTCTAAGTCTACTAACAGTACTTCTAGTGCCTTTAGTCGTTCTAGCAGACAGGCTGTTACTGCTCTAGTAGAGGAGGGACACTTTAGCAATGCTAAGTAGGCTCTTAGTAGTATGTAAGGTCCTTCTATACAGTTGCTGTTCGCAACATAGGTAAGGTTCTTCCTCTAGTTTCTAGCTAGTCTTCCTGTAGGTAGCCGTATATCTCTTATACAAGCTATCTAACTTCTATAGGCTTTAGTGTTAATAACATTAGCTCTTAGCTTCTAAGTTAGAGCTTTATAGCCTGCCTACTTAACTTAATATTGTAGTTAATTATTCTGTACGCATTCGTTAATAATGCCTTTAATAAGGTATTCTAGGTGTTCCTCTTAGTCTTTATCTTGTACAATAACTGCTCCTAGTGCTTAATTATTGTGTTGTAAAGGCAGCAGATTAGTTATAGCAGGTTGTAGTAAGTTAACATAGTAGGACTTAGTCTGCTATAGGACATTAAGTTTAACCTAGTAGGGGTCTCGTACGCAGGCTACTTAGAACTTCCTATTTTTCTAATCTAGCTTTTTACTAGGTCTGTTAGTCTGAATATTCTTTAGGTTTAGCTAGACCTAGTCTCTAACTTAGTATTTAGGCGCTAGTTGTCTTATACAGTTAGCCTAAGCTTCCTGTTGTTGTTAGGCGTATATTATTGCTAAGATTGCCTAGTCTGCTGCTTAGCATAAGGTCTGTCTAATTGTTTCAGCCTGCTTTTTTAGATCTGTCGTACGATCTATTAGGTTGCCTTTAGCTAGGTTATCTAGCAGGTCTAGAGGGAACGGAGTGTTCTTAAACCTGTGTTAAAGGAAGAAGGGTAAGACTCTAGTTGTTAAGCTTGTACAGGTGTTAAGTATTAGTTCTAGTATTAGAGTAAGTGTAGCCTAGTTGTCTTGCGCTTAGTTTGCGTATATACGTGCTACTACTTTAATGTTGCTATTAGCTCTCTTAGTAAGTCTATTTGTTTGTAGGTAGAATGCAGTAGAAAGGTTCTGTTATACGCCTAGAAGTTTGCACACTCTTCCCTAGAGTTTACTAACAAACTAAGTACCTCTGTCTAATATAATTAATCTTAGAAGTCTGTGTAGCCGGTATACTTCTCGTATAAATGCCTAGGCAACATTATCTGCCTTAATCTTCTCTAGAGGGACTAAGATTGTACTCTTACTTAGTTAGTCTTTTGTAACTATAAGGTTTACACAGCCTAAGGAGAGTAGAAGACCTGTAATAAAGTTAATAGTAAGGTCTTGCTACGTACAGCTTAGCACTAGTAATAGTTACAGGTAGCTATATTTCCTATCTCTCTAAGGGGTACTTTGTCGGCAGATGTTACAATTCTGTACGAAACGGCAGTTATCTTTGCTTATCTCTAGCTAGTACTACATTCTTGCAATTATGCAGTATGTCTCTTCTCTTCTAGGGTGTCCTGTCTAGACAGCAAGGTGTGCTTGCTGTATAATCCCCGTACAGATTAGCTTGCTATTAGGTACCTATGTCTAGTTTCTCTATTAAAGCTTGTTATTACCTGTTACTGTACAGTTGCCTAGAGAGACTGTAAGCTTCTTTGTAATAGTGTTAAGAGACCTTGCACTACTTTATACAGCCTGTTGTACAGCTTAGTAAGTTTTATCTTATTCTACTGCTTAGTCCTAGTGCTAGGTTATTAGGTCGTCTAAGGATAGTAGTTAAGGCAGATAATTTAGTAGGATAGAGCCTTCTAGCATAAGTGTTAGCGCCTGTACAGGTACAGCGTACGTTAGGTCTTGTTAATTAGATAGGACAAGCATTATAAACTCTCTACTAGCAAGTCTTTTATCGTCCTCTCCTTTAGGCATGTCTTAATCTCTTCTTAAGAGGGTATCTGCTTGTACGTTATTCTTACTAGGTTAGTATCGTATCTTTATGTTGCTAAACTATAACATAATCTAAGCCTATTATACGTGTCTTTTAGTAAGCTTCTGTTTCTTTGTAAAGTACTTTAGGTTTTTGTAGTTAGTAACAACTTTAAACTCCTGTATGCTTCGTAATTTAGCGTCCTATTCCTGCAAGTAGAATATTACTGCAAGGAGTTCTTTATTATAGATAGGGTAGTTTGCTTTATAAGGCAGGAATTTCTAAGAGAGGTATGCTACTGTACAAAGATTGCTAGATGCGTCTTCTTGTAAAAGGGTAGCTCCTATAGCAAAGCTAGAAGAATTACATTCTACTACAGCTCTCTGCTTAGGGTTAAGGGTAGCAAGGACCTTGTCTAATAGGAAGGTTTCTTTTAGGGCCTAGAAAGCTTAATCTTGTTCCTCTGTCTATTTAAAAGGGAGATCCTTCTTAGTAAGTTGTACAAGCAGTTCTAACAGTGTAGCAAAGTCTTTAATAAACTTCTAATAGAAGTTTGCAAACCTAAGGAACCCTCGTACGCCTTTAACTGTAGTAGGTGCTTACTATTTCTAAATAGCTTGTACTTTTTTAGAGTCTATTAATATACCCTTCCCTGCTTCTAGGATAAATCCTAGGTACTTTGTACGCTGTACGTTAAATTCGCATTTGCTAAGTTCTAAGTTTAA
Organism: Ascochyta lentis; assembly: GCA_004011705.1. Taxonomy (NCBI): domain Eukaryota; kingdom Fungi; phylum Ascomycota; class Dothideomycetes; order Pleosporales; family Didymellaceae; genus Ascochyta; species Ascochyta lentis. The sequence goes on from RZGK01000002.1 coordinate 911,690, forward strand.
CCTAGCTTCTTATAGGCGTTTAATTACCTGTTGTACGTGCTTGTAGTATTTATGTAGAGAACCCTTAGTAAAAATCAATACATTATCTAAGTACGCTAAGGCAAAGTTGTCTAGAAACTCTCTAAGGGCCTAGTTAATGTACTTCTAGAAGGTACTAGGAGCGTTAGCTAATCTAAAAGGTGTTACTAGCTACTTATACAAACTAAATCGCGTATAGAAGGCAGTTATCTATTCCTGTCCTTCTGCTATCCTAATCTTGTAGAAGGCAGCTGTAACGTCTAGTTTAGTGTACTAGGTAGCTTGTCTAATTATGTTTAGAGTCTCCTTAATTAGGGGAAGAAGATACTAGTTCTTCTTAGTTAGGGCATTTAGTGCTCTGTAGTCTATACAGAACTGTAACCTGCCTCCTAGCTTCTGTACAAACAGTACTAGTAATACAGCTAGGGAGTTGCTAGCCCTAATAAACCCTTTTTCTAACAAATCTAGTAACGTACAGCGTAGGACTAAGAGCTTATCCTAAGACATAGCGTAGAGGGGACTGTACAGAACCTCTAGGGTCTTGCCGTCTACTTTATTTAGCTTAATTGTATAGTCTACTGTTAGGCTACAGTAGGGAGGTAGTTTGTTACCTTCTTCTAGGACAAACAACTTAACGTACAACTAAAGGTACGCAGGTAGCGCTGCTTTAACCTCCTGTATAGTTATCTAGGTCTTTAGTTTTAAGGCCTTCTAGATATCCTTTATGCTAGCAGCAAAGACTTAGATTCCTAAGTTTTCCTTGCAGCTCTTTTATACGTAGTACTAGAAGGCTACTGCTAATACTAGGTAACAGTCTAGTAGGGTAAGCACTTTAGTGCTTTGTACAGTAACATTATACCGTTCTATAGATAGGAGCTTGTTCTTAGTGCTAATTACACTACTAATATCTTCTAACTATGTCTTTCTAAGAATTATGTTGTAGTTGTACGTTAAAGGGGTAATATACGCTGCAACACAGTATTGCTGTACGCCTCTAATATTAAGGGTAAATTCTGTAATAGCAGTAATAGTGCTTCTTTAACTGTTAACTCCTTCTATAGTTATAGGTGTAATTAGGATGCGTAGTAAGTTTATCTTCTGTACAGACTGTTCGTTTACTAGGCAATAGGTACAACAACTATTATTAACTATAGCAGTAGCTAGCATAGTAGAGTTAATAACTGTATAAATTAACATTAGTTTAGTTGCAGCTAGTTAATAGAGTAGTAAACGTGTTAACTGTATAGGCTTAGAAACTTGTTAAAGAGGCCCTAGCGTACGACTTTTAGCTAGGGCTGTTCTTTTCCCTTGTCTTCTAATAAAGAGGTCTCTTTAGCTAGTTGTATAGCTGCTACCTTAGGGATTCTTAAGGTTAACTTTTGTTTGTTTGTACAAGCAGGTAATTTAGATAGAACGTTCTTCTTACAATTACGTACTATATAGCCTTTGTTGCTACATTTAAGACAGGCTCCTGTAGTCCTTCTTTTACAGATTTCTTTATCTGTTCCCTAGTATTCTCTTTTCCTTATACAGGGCTGGTAAGCGCCTACTGTAGGCTGCTAGTCTATTTTATTGCTGTTCCTACGTAGGTTTTCCTAGGAACTAGGACTGTTATACGTCTAGGTGGAGTAGCTGTTACTTGTAATCCTGTCTACAGCCTTAAGGTTTTCCTAGGTTATCCTAGCACGCTGTACGAACTGTTTGTACGTCTTAAGTCTAGGTAGTTGGTATCTAGCTTAAGCTCTTAACAGCTTACTGTTTAAACTGTTCTTAAGATAGTTAATCTTCTAAGCGTAGCTTGCTCTGTCTAAGGCTGCCTCTTGCAGCTTTAAGTTAAACTTCTAGACATGTAGATTAAAGTTGTTTTTGCCTTGTTTTGTTGTACAGAGGTACTTAAGGGCTTTCTCCTAGGCAGTAGGGTCCTTAAAGAACCCGTTAAGGTATGCCTAGGCCTTCTTAAGCGTTAGCAGGGTAGTACCGTTTATAAGGCTTATTATTATTAGAGATAGAGCATTAAACGCTTAACTAGTTGTACAAGTAATTACGTAGTTAACTTAGTCCTTCTTAGTAGGGTACGCTAGCTAGTCTCTGTACAGCTTAGCCTGTACCTTTATCTTCTATTAAAGATATTGTTTATATAATCCTTTGTTAAATACTTCTATATTAGGAAGCCTAGGCTTTTTAGCCTGTTAGATAGTGTAATCTTAGTAGTTACTTAAAGGAGTGGGACTAGAGGAAAAATTTTGTCTACTTCTTTCTAAGGTTTCTAGACAAGCGTTGTTGCTTAGCATCCCCCTAAGTTCGTTTATTTAGGATTGTAGCTGCTTGTACAGTTGTCTCTCTTACTTACTTGCTAGTTTATCTAGGTTGGCTTTTAGGGATCGTATTGTCGCTATTAGATCGTCTACTAATAGGTTGCGCAACAGGTCTTGCTGTTGCTTGTACAGATGCTGCGATTGCATCTGCTGTTCGTACGTTAGCTAGCTGCTAGGCAGCTATTGGTTGTGAAGGCTGTCTCCTTCTATTGTCGTACGCTTAGAGGGTTTAGTTGGTTTTAATCTTTCTGCTTATGTTAAGGGTTAAAGTGGCCTTCTAACGAGTATGCATTTGTTCTATACTACAGAAGCAGAAAGATAAGAAAGAAAGACAGATTGCCTCTTCTTGTACAAGATATAGCAAGATGCTAAGCTGTGCTCTATAATTACGTGCGTGAGTTCAGTGCGTAGTCTCGTACACTTAGGGCTCAGCCTATTATAGCAATATACTTTATTAGGCAGTCCTTCTCTACTAGTATCTTAAACCTAGTGTTAAGCTCTATATTAACTCTAGGTTAAACCTTCTAGTAAAACTCTTTACGCAGCTGTTCTCTAAAGCTAAGTGCAATATTCTTGCTATAATCTACTACTGCTAGTTCTATAATAGGTTTAGGTAGTCTCTTATTTAGCTAGCTATAAAGTTTACTAACCTACTACTACCTAGCCCCTATTTAAAGCTTACTATAATTAGCAAGAGGTATATATATAATAGTCCTAGTAATAGTCTAATTCTAACTGTATAATAGCGTAGTAGCAAAGTTTCCTATTAATAGCTAGGCTTTCTAGGATATATTCTATATACTTAAGATAGTTAGAGACACTTAAGATTAGCTGCTAGAAAACATTAACCTATTCTTTAACATTAACAGCAATATTATAGATAAGTTAGCAGAGTAGGTACTAGATAGGTAAAGTGCACGTAGGTTCTTTACTACTAGCTTATATTAGGGAGATATACCTAAAAGTGTATACTACAGTACCTAGAGTATAGTACGTAGCCTAAGTAGTTACAGAATACAAAGCCTATAATACATTAACTATTATAATAACTATTACGCCTAATATATTATTATTTTTATACTGCTTATATAAGAATACGCTACTACTGTCTATACATTTAGCTTTTGCGTTAAACTATTTTTCCTCTTACTTCTTACTAAAAACTATACATAGCAGTATAGGTTCTCTATTCTTTACCTATATATATAATAGTAATACTAAAATACTCTTATCTATACTTTTATTATCTTCTACCTTACTATTACTATATATATCTATATACTAAGAGCGCAAATTAACTAATAAATACACCTAGAAGAATAATTAATACTATAACTATCTAAAGGCAGAAAAGGGCTACAGACTTATAGTTATATAGGCGCAGGCAGCAAATAACACGTATATTTGCAGAGCTAAGGCTGCTTTTCTTAAACTAAAGAAAGTAGACCTAGAAAAACTGTCTAAAGAAGCGTAACAAGATGTATATAACAAGATTATACATCTAAGTTAGTAGCACTTTATTCTCTCTATGTATAGTTAGCTCTACTCTATAAGAAAACACTTTACTAAGATAAAACAAATAGGCTCTACCTTAATATCTACTAGGTATAGAAAGCACATTAGCTTACACTAATAGGCCTCTAGCTAACAATTAACAATGTATTATAAGATAAACGCATACTAAGAAGAAAATATAAAACATTTATACTTAACAAAAGGCTAGGATTACAGAGTTAGGATATTAACCTGTTAGATTTTAGAGTTGTATAATAGATAGTATAGAAGAAATTAAAACACAAAATATAACTATTACATAGACTATTATAACTATTAGTTAATAGATTTAAGAGTAGGCTAATAGTAAGCTCTTACAGGATAATAAGGCAATACGCTCCTAACTAGTGTAAGGTTTAACCTCTTATCCTCCTTATCTACTTTATTTACACCTCTATCTATACCTGTATCTATATCCTACTTACTTACCTAACTTAAAAGTATAGGTGTACTTTAAGTAGATTGTATACCCTCTACCTTAGACAGTGTACGCTTTTATAAAGAATTATAGCTAGATAGTCTTCTTAGACTTATCTTCTTATAGAGATTAAAGTCCTCTAACAGTAGTTCTCTCTTAGAAACAACTCCTTTATTTAGAATCTTAATTACTTTTTCTTTGCCTTTTTATATGCTTGTTAGAGTATTAACTTTCTCCTTCTTAATTATAACATTAAGAGAAAATAGCTTAAACTTCTTCTTAGCTCTCTTAGTTATCAAGGCTCTTTTTATTAGACTCTTAGATAAACATGCCTTTTTAGTAGGCTAAGGCTAAGCTCTTTAGAGTATTACTACTAGTATTAGAGTTTTCTCCTCTTTAATCTCCTTAGGTCTCTTATTATTAAAGTATATAACAAACTTCTAGGCAGTACTATTATTACTCTTCTATATTACCTTATTAAGCAGGTCTAGTATGTTAGTAACATAGTAGGTACTCTATAGAAAGACAACTAGTAAAGCTGCTATCTTTGTTGTGTATATACGCAGGAAATACTACACCTTACTTAGGCATTCTTGCTTAACCTCCTTTAGTAGATATTTATTAACAAAATTATAAAGGTTAGTAAATATTATAGTTCTTAGGATGCTAATTAACGTTTTAATACCTAAAGACTGTTAGTACTATTATAAGGCTATTACAGGGTTACTAACTAAGAATATTCTAATAATCTTAGAGCTTATTACTAACCTAGATTATACACAGAAGAGTAATATTAAATAAGATCTTTGCAACTATAGTTCTACTCTGCTTAGCTTTTATAGCTGTTCTTTGCTGCTCTATAGGACATACGCTAAAGAAGTTAATCCTATTTAGAGATACCTAGGTTTTCTAGTAGGCTTAGTATGCAGCATCTTTAAGAATTACCTAATTATTAGCACTCCTTCCTAGCTGCATCTAGGACGTAGGCGCAATAATAGCCTGCTTAGATACAGCTACTAATAGACTAGGTAAGTCTAGAATTATAATAGTAGGAATTGTTCCTTAGTCTAATCTAGGGTTTAGGACACTGTAGTAGGTGTAGAAGTTACTAATAATAACATTTATGTTAATATAAAGAGCACTCTTCTCTAGGCAGAATTAACTCTATTCTAGACATATGTTTAATATAGCAGAGGAAGAGAAGTATAAATAAAAGATACAAGTATATTATAAGAGATAAAGAGTTTGCGCGTAGATTAATTACTTTTAGGGCTTTTAGTATTAGCCTTACTATATCTAGTCTTAGTAACTATTATAAAGACTATTACAAAGACTATTATATGCTAGCTGCTTATATAACTACAATATTTCTAAGCCTTATTATTAGTTAGACTATATGCAAAGGTTATATTCTAAGTAAAGTTATACCTAGCATCTTGTATAGGTAGCTAATATTCCTATCCTCTTATTAGATAATTAAGCAATCTAAGTACAGGCTGTAACCTAAGCTCTATATACACTAAAATCTAATTATATAACCTTAGATATATATCTTTATATAGTGCTATACGCTCTTTAGCACTTTACATAACACTTATATACAGATTAAATCCTATGCCTTAGAGCTGCTTATTATACTATTACTAGGTTATAGCTAGAAGAACTGCGTACATGTCCTATACAGGAGTCTCTACTTTTAGCCTTCTAAATTCTTCTTAATAAAGTAGCTGTTTAAAGTTATCTATACTGTCTAGAAGACATATAAACAATATACTTAGTTTACTAATAATAATATTTAGCTAATTCTTCTACTTATAAATATAGTAAGAGTTATATATCTTAATAAATACACTAATCTTACAGCAGAGAATTAGAATATAGATTACACTAGCAGCTATAATAATATCAAAAAGTTAGTCCTTTAAGTATAAGTTCTTAATAGTAAGTTAGTAGAAATATATCTATAATAGTTAGTAATAGTCTTAGAGCTTAAGAGGCTATTATACTCTCTACTAGAATAATAAACTCTTTAACAATTACTGCTACTATAACTTAATTTACTAATTAGCTATGCTTATCCTAAACATATAGCAATTAGCCTAGTTAATCTTAGGTATATTAGCCTTTAATAATATAAAGTGAGTATAGGCTATATTAGCAGTCTTAACTCTACAGTCTAACTATATAAACTGTAGAGTAAAGTTATTCTACTCTATAGTATATATATACTAGTATAAGACACTTAAAGCTGTTCTAGCAGAGATGCCTATATATGCCTAGATAATATATTATAAGTAGGCATTAATGCAGGTATAGATCTGTATCCTATATGCCTTAATCTTCTTATACCTATTAATTAACTAGCACTAGTTTACACTAGGAATAATATATTTACTCTAACAGCGCTAGTAATTATTTAACCTTTTCTTTACTCTCTCTAGATTAAGCTTTGCATACTCCTTAAAAAGTAAGTTATAAGAGAAGAATATACCTTACTATCTAAAGTGTAGCTACAGTATCTGCTTGCTATACCTATTAATAATGCTCTCTAGCAACTGCTCTTTTATAAACTCCTATACAGTTTCTGCTACTACTTCTTATTTAATCTTATTCTAAATCCTTCTCTTTAGGTTTATTAAGAAACGTAGTTAAACTAGTGTTTTTAGGCTAATTAGAGTGCCTTTATACTTTAGTAATTAAAGCATTTTAGCATCCTTTAAACCTAGAGAGAAGAATAGGTAGATAATTCTGTTCTTTAGCTACGTCTTTAGATTATCTAATATCTGCTAATTAATACTCTAGCTCTTATAGTTGTTTACTAAGGTATGTATACTTACTACTACCCTATACTTATCTTTTAGCTAGCTACAGATCTGCTTATTTAGTACCTTATCCTCTACTAGAGCAAAAATCTCTATCTAATATTATGTTAGATTAATTTGCTAGCGTCCTCTGTTATATCTATAGGCTGTCTTTAGCATATTAGGTGTAATTATTAGTATAATAGGTAGTAAAATAGGTAGTGTAATTATTAGTATAATAGGTAGTGTAATAGGTAGTATAATAGTTAGTATAATAGTTAATTAAGTTTTAGATACCTGTATGTGCGCAATTTATCTATAGCAGGGTGTGCTATCTATATAAGCAATATTACAGGGAATTTAGTGTAAAAATAATAATAAGCTTCTCTCTTCTTTACTATACAGTATTTATAAGTTTACTAATAGCATATTATAATAGCGCTGCGCTTTTACACCTTCTGTTACAGAGTTTTAAAGTTTTAGTTTTGCGATTTGATTTTTTCTACTCTGTCTGTAATTGTCACCCGTACATTGGAACCAACAGATCTTCGGCGCCGATGACTGTGCCTTAGCCGCGCCTTACCGCCGGTGACGAACAGTGCAGTGATCTTAGTGATGGGTGCTTTCTGGGTCGCTTGTTGTCAGAAATCATGCAAACGATAGAGCTCAATACATAAGGCAGATGATAAACCAGCCGCGCTGGTTGAATATAAAAGAGATGTCAACGAACGTATGCTAAATCAAGCCGCAGAATCGAAAGACACAACAAAGGCCAGCAATTGGAATCCACATCCGCAAATCAAGACGACCTCTTCCGAGACCATCTGTCCATTGACACTACAAGTATCCTCTTTGCAACATGTCCTACAACAAAGTCATTTCTAGCAAAGCGATCAAGACTGTTAATGCAGGCGGTAAAGCAATCTAAGTCAAGTATGCCACCAAGACTTCCACTTGGGAGCGTAGCTTCTTGGCGCAGGGCGTGCAAGACGAGTTTTCCGAAGCTTTAAAGAAGGCCAGTGATGTCCCTGCTGGTGCCGCTATTGCGATCTTAGCGTGAGAGAAATTCCTCTCATCATTGTGCTTGACAAGGCTAACAACAGACCTCAGTGAAAAGAGGCATCCAAGCAAAAGCGACAGCAAGTCTCACTTCACTACTGTCTTCTAAGATTCCAAGGGAAACCATATCACGACCAAGCATGTTTATCCTTAGATTCACTCCTCGGGGCTAGCGAGCTCTAGGAGGGAATGGCATGCCGAGCAGCAAGACACTCTTGAGAACGAGAGGAAGTTAAAGGCTCTAGAGCCACAGTTTGATTTTTTCGGTTGATGCTATGATAGAAAGACATAGAAGCGAAACAAGGAAAGACCCGGCGGCTGTTATAACCAGATAAGCTTGTTAAAAAGCCACCGCAATGCTATGCGTCAATTTCGACACGCTGAACCTTGTATGCCAACCGTCACTCAAGTCTTCTCATCTTCAACCCAATAACTATCCTTGAGAATCTCTAACATCGTTGCTCTCTTAGCTGGATCAAGATTAGACATCCTTAAGATCAACCTCTTTGCTTCGTCTGTGAGGTTAGGAAACACGTCCTCTGTCCAATCCGCAAAATCTCCATTCACGTTGTTCTCCTTTACTGCCTGCCATAGATCAGTCAGAAGCTCACTAGCCTTCGCATCATCGACATGCTTTATAAGTGCATCTGGTAGCGGGCTGAAGGTCGAAAGTAGTTTGAACAAAACTACCAGCTCAGGCTCAGTGTCAAGCTCCGCAAAGTCAAAGTGCAATGACTGCACCCCCGTGATGACGTAGAGACACTAGATCGGGCAGTCAATAAGCCTGTGCAGGTCTAATTAAGCACAAAACTTACCAAGAGAGCAAAGGAGAAAACTTCAGAAGGCTTTCCAACGCCTCTTCCCAGCTGTCCTTCCGGACTACGCCACATGACGTTTCCCATCTTGTAGTTCAGTAACTTCTCACCTTTTAGTTTCAAAGCGCAGTCTATGTCGCCCAAGACTATTTTCCCGAGGTGAAATTCGTCGCTCGAGTCCACATACCAATTCAGGAAGATATTGTCCGGTTTCACGTCTATAGCCAAATTAGCAAAGCTTTTGTCGAAGCTAGGGCATACAGGCAGTTTTGTACCCAGATGAATCCAATTCCTCTCATGCATTTCAGCAAGTGTGCTTCCAATCTCCTTCAATATCTTCTTCCTTGCTGTCAACGGAAGAGGAGGGTAATTCTCTACCAGTGCGAGCAAATCGGTTTTGAAGTATTCGTAAACAAGAATGCTCTCTTTTTCAATCTTGTCAACATGAATGCGAAGACGGGGATGACTTTCAAACTCGGCTCGAAACTCTTGCAGATGCTCCAAGATGGACTCTGAGACGGGCTTCACGACGTAGGGCGTCTTGTCACAGCTAGAAAAAGCGGTCAGTTTGATAGATACGCGGGAGTTTCGGAACTTACAACGCAAGGCAGACGCTAAGTTCAGGCTTTTTAGGGTGCCGTTGGAGCACTTTTTGGAGGTTGTACTCGCGACCACTCTGCCCAACAAGCGTGGAGATCATCCTCGCAGCTTGGAGAACACGGACTGGACGAATGACCATGTGAGATTTGGAACGTATCAAGCGACCTTAGTGATTTCGGGATGGGTGGGGCGTTGCGGTTAATAGACGTTGTTGAGGACGTTACACAGATAATTTGTAATGTATGCGAAAGATTATCTCATTTTCCGCCGCTCTACAGAGCTTTCGCCCCACCTAGCAGCTAAAAGCAGAGTAGCTTAGGACGCTACACTACAACAACCTATAGTAAACTCTAGCAAACTCTAGTAAACTCTAGCAACTAATTACTATAGTCTCTAGCAAAAGTAGAGTCTTATAGCTAGTGCGTAGGCTAGTATACAGAACTGTTAATTATAGATGTGTATAGATAATTTCTATCTTACTTAGACAAAGGTAGCCTGCTTATTAGTATAGGACATGTTCTTAATTTTAGTAGAGGCTTTAAGAAACCCTTATTAAATCCCTATCTATACTAGCTATAGGACTCTACTTTTACTAAAGACTATAGTAGAAGTCTATAGAGTAAAGCTCTATAGAATATTTAAGAAACTTTAGTTTTATATTATATAGAATAATAGAACTTAATTTCTATTTTATAGAGTAGGTAGTACTAATTTCTACTCTATACTTATCTACTATAATAACTAGTAATTACTCTAATTTTATACATATCCTCTTTCTTATATTCTAAAATATTATTTATATTTAATATAAATATTTAATATAAATATTTAATTTAGAAGAATCTAACTTATCTTAGAGATCTAGGAAATTTAAGAAACTTAGCTAGTTAGACTAGTATTAGGCCCTAAGGCAAGGTGTACTAAAAGATAAGGTAATAACACAAGTAGTAATAATATAATTAAGAATAGAGATATATAGTTAACTATAGACTATTTAATACTAGGCATTAATCTAGTACAAGAGACTATTTATACTAGGCTTAACCTAAGATAGGTTACTTTATAACAACTCTTTAAGGCGTTAGCTATTAGGCTAATAATATCCCTCTTCTTAGGTTAATTGTCCTAATTAACTAAACATTAGGCTAATAGGCCCTAGTAGAGGATATTATAGTCTATTATAGTCTGTTGTAGTATATGCTGCAATAACTAACTAGAGGCTTAAATTTCTACCTTTACCTAGGCGCGCGCCTCTTTTTTTCTTTCTTACTTTTACTGCTAATTCCTGCAGTAAGGGCATAGCTGCTCTAGCTGTTAGTAGGATACTATATATAAGGCTCTCTCTTGTTAATTTAGTCTATTACTTCTATATTCTACTACCTTCTCTAGTAAGTTTCTCTAAAAATTAACTTTTTACTCTTTCTCTTATTTATTCTCTTTTTAGAGCATTATACACTGTTCTAGCACATATTAGCTAAAATAGGTGCCTTTAGGTAGAAAAAGGTCTTTCTAAGCTCTTTTAGTGCTAACTAGTGTATAGCAGCCTATTCTATGCTGTTCTAGGCTATAGCAGACTATATTTACCTATATAGGCTCTAGCCTTACTCTTCTTATCTATTATAGACTTTATGCCTATATCTAATAATATGGCCAACTATGCTCTTATATTAGTCTATATCTATATCTGCTATATTACCTAGTTTAGCACTTTAGAGTGTTATATAGCTAGTATAGTTAGCTGCTACTTCTCTCTAATTACTAATAAAAATTAGTAAATCTATAAGCCTTAGCTCTTTAAGCTTAAGAATAGAGATAGTGTTTAGACTATAAGGTGCTAGAAGTGCTTTCTTACTAACTTAGACTATTTTACAGTATATTTAGCTATTTTAGGCTATTTTAGCATATACTAACATCTTACAGATTCTTAAAAGGTATTATAAGTACCTTACAGCTATCTACTGTTACAACGTTACTAAACGCTAGATCTACCTACTAGACGCTTAGCTTACCTAGATCTACTCTACCTAAGGTTAGGTTAATTTACTAATAGATTTAAATCTCTTCTTGCTTATACTATATATGCAACGCGTTAATTGCATATATTAGGTATACTAAGCAATTAACTAATAGAAGCACAGAACACTTAATAAGCATATGAATAGTAACCTAAGTAGACACCTACATATAAATTAATAATTTATCTCCTACTTATTCCTAAGCTAGTTATCTAAACAATAGTTATAAGTCTAGCTTTTTAAGACTAAAATAATCTCCTTCTACGTACGTAGCTAGGATATACTGCTTAGTAACTACTCCTCTTATATCTTTACAACTCTAATTAATTTACGCAATAACTAACGCTCTAATCTTTAAGAGAGCTTATACACTTACTAATTAATCCTAATAGCTAGGATAGTATATTTAACTCTAATTCTATGCTATAAGCAAGAGAATATAGAAGTAGGTTAATCTATTAGCTAAGAACGCAATCCTACTCTACAAAGCTAAGCCTAAGCAGCTAGAGCTACCTAGCTTAATAACCTTAGCTAATGCTAACTAATACAAAATACAGATTGCGAAGTATAGAGCTAAATTAAGTAACTAGGCGTTTTAGTCTATATGCTTATAAAACCTATAGACCTAGGTTAACTCTATAGTAGACCTAGTAATTATAACTCTAGCTATAATAACACTTATTAAAGAGAAGAAGTTAACTCTCTAAGCTCTAATTAAGGTGCTAAAGAAGAAGCTAGCTCTATCTAATGCTAGTAAAAAGAACTTAGTACGTGCCTAGTACTAAGCTTATATACAGAAGGCTAGGTAGAGCTAGCAGAATTCTAAGAAGTAGTACTAGGAGTAGAACCTTCTATATAGCAAGGCTAAAGCTCTTAAAATTACTAACATAGAAGGTAAGCTTACAGTATACAACTTCTTAAACTTATTAACAAAGATTACACTAGACTATTCTAGAGCTATACAACAGTCTATTATCTAGAGCTTAGTACTAGGTAAAACAACGCTTACTCTAGAGAAAGTTAGTAGAGTGTATTTAGGTCTACTTTAGGAGTACCCTGTTTAAGCTCTCTATAGCTTAGGCAGAGTGTTTACTACTATAGGTTAACTAGCTTAGACACAGTTATTATTGTTAAACAACTAATCTAACTAAGAAAAGATTAACTGCCTATACAGACAATTATACTTCTAGAAGCTAATTAACTATAACCTGTTAGAGGGAGCTCTTACAGGTAAACTATTTACCTCTAGTAATTAAGTTAAGAAAGAGATTCTAAAACGCCTTAATAAACCTAAGTACAAGGACTAGAAGAATAAGGTTATTAAGAAGGGATAGATAAAGGATAGTAATAACGCTATAATAAGCAGTAATAACTACCTAGGGTTAATTACAGCAGCACTAATAGATTCTTACTTAATAGTACCTTAATCTATAGAGTATAGAATCTACTTAACTATAGATTTTAACGCTTATCTCTTATTAAACAGCACTATTCTTAACAACAAAGCAGCTCTTTACTTAGTTAACAAGCTTAAGCTTATTAATCCTACTACTTTTTAGAAGGCTAAGAAGCTTACTTATGTAGAAGCTAGCACCTAGTCCTTTCTCATCTTAGGTACTAGCACTAGAGTAATTAAGAAAGTACTATACAGGAAGAGCAGAGAACGTACAGAAGATCTAATCCTTTACAACATTGCTATAGTAGAAGGATTTTATGTTAACATAGTGTTAGAAGCTTAATTAAAGAAGGCAGGTATATAGTACTTAGGATTAGATTTAACACTGCGTATTAGCTTATTATAGAAGAGTGTTGTACTAGCTACCTTAATACGCTATTATAACCTTACTTTTATAGAATACAAGCTACTATTAATCTATCTAGTTGTAATAAGTATAACTCTATCTACCTAGAAGCTTAGATTATAGACTACCTACTCTAGATCTAATAATAAGAATCTATAGCACGCCTAAGCAGAGCATCTAGGATCTACAGCGCTCTAGGCACTTATAAAGAATGCCTAAAACATTAGAATTAATAAAACCTTATATTAGTAGTGCAAATACTATGCTACAACCTATGCTAACTAAGTTATATCTAGAAGGCTAAAGGAACAATCTCTCTAGCTATACTAGCAGATTGCGTAGAATCTTTTTAATATACCTAAGAGTTATCTAGAGGAGGTATAGATGTTGCTAATTAAAGATAAGTACAGCAGAAAGATCTATACCTACCTAATCTATACTAAGTTATTAGATAAGATTATAAGAGTATTTAAAAAGTTTATAAATGTCCTTTATACATGTTATAAGCTCTATATATCTGTAATTCTCTAGGATAACAACATTGCTATACTACCTTAGCGTAGCTAATTACAATTTAGTATATAAGCAGAGAATCATAGTATAGAGATCTAGAGCACTCTAATATATACATATAAGCAAAATAAGAGTGTAAAAAAAGCTAGGTAGGAGATTATTACTAAGTTAATTAAAATAAAGAGCAGAGCTAACCTACTAGCTAAGCTCTAGCTAGAGGTAATAGCAGCAGCTACGTAGTTATATAATATAAGCCTATCTTATAGCTACAGAATAATTACTCCTAACATAGTATTAGATAATTAGTTTAGGTATTACTTTAAGTACTATTAACTAGAGTAAATCTATTACTACTTAGCAGATCTCTAGCTAGATTAAAGTAGAATTTATACCTATAGATGCTAAGCATATCCTCTAAACAGGGAATAAGTAGCTAGGTGTAATAAACAAAGGTTTAAAGTAACTCTAAGAGGCTATATTAGATATCTAGTAGAATACAAAGTGTTTAATATATACAGGATATAGATTTCTAAGCTTAATTAGGTTACAACTATACGTAATATTACTTTTAATAAGAGCTTATTCTATAAGAATAAGAAAGTAGTAGAGTACCTATAAGAGGAGCTTAAGTTAACTATAGATCTATTATATAAGAATGAGGTTAGAGATATAGAAGAAGCGTTTAAAAACATTTTTAATTAGCTCTATACAGCAGCCTATAAGCAGGTAGGCACTAATAATCTAGATTACTCTTAGCAGCAGCTAGAGGGTAAGAATCTAAGAGATAATAATTAACTGCCTAGCTAGCTAGTAGATTATACTAAATAAGGAGCATCTCCTATATAAGTAATAAATATGGCTAGTAAGTTACAGGGAATCTATACAGGAAATCTAAAGTATTTAAGCCTAAGAATACTAGAGCTTATACGTAAGCCTAGCGTTGTATACTCTAGCAGCTCCTAGAAAGAGCACTTACCTAGAAGAACAAGCCTGCTAAGAGGAGTAAGATTAGAGAGATCTAGGTAATATAACACTGCACCTACACACTCTAGAAGCGCTGCTTCTGCGGCTCTAGGTGTTAAGAGCAATGTAGCTACTATAGAAGACTTAAATTAATTAGAGGCAGTACTAATCCTAAGCTCTTAACTAAGGAGGAGTAGAAGATTATACTATCTAGATCTAGAAGATCCTAGAAGTAATATACTAGGGGCTTACTTTCTCCTATATAACTACTAGATAGATTATAAAGAGAGCTACCTATTAAATAAGTTAATCCTATTAGGATTAACTAGCACTAAGCTTAAAACAGTATATACTGTAATACAAGCATTAGCAGAGAAGAAAGAGCAACTACTAGTTCTAAGCTAAGCTTAACAGCTATATAGGGACTAACTTCCTAACCTTTTATAATAATAAAGAGATCTACTCTCTTACCTATATAGGCAGCTATTTAAGGAAGCTATAGGCAAAGAGATTACTACTCTACACAACGCAGGCACCTAGAAAGTAATCAATTTACTTACTAGAGATAATAAGCTACTACTACTTAAATAGGTGTTTACGTATAAACTAGATTAGAATAGCTACGTTCTTAAGTGTAAAGCTAGAATAGTAGTATATAGAGATCTCTAAGTTATTAATATAATCTAGTCTACCTACACAGTAATACTTACTACTAGGTCTTTTAGAACTGCTATAGTAATTATAGCTAAATTTAACTTAGAAATTATATAGTATAATATTATTAGAGCCTTCTTACACGCCTGTAGGAATTACTAGCTAGTAGTAACCTATAAGCTACTAGATAGGTATAAGATACCTAGAAAAAATATTTAACTTAAATAAGCACTATATAGGTTAAAGGACTTACCTCTTCTATAGTATAAGAAGCTCTCTTAAACACTAAGAGTAACTAGACTTATAGTATCTAAAGAAGAGCCTTGTTTATTCTTTAGCAGTAATTGCTAGATACTACTGCTCTTCTATATTAACAATATACTAGTAATATACTACTCTACCTAGATCTTAGAAGCTAAGTATATTATAGATATAATTACAGCAGCCTATATAATTAAAGAGCGTAGTCTAGTATAATAGTTTCTTAATATTAGAGTACTTAGGAACTAGGTACAGCAGATAATAACGCTTGTTTATAACAAGTGTATTAACAAAATTGCTAAGAAGTTTAACCTTAATAAAACTAGACTCTTTCTATATACTCTGCTCTCTACTATAGATCTAGTAAAGAGCACTAGAGAAGCTACTAGGCAGAAGATTAAGAGCTATTAGAAAAGAGTTAGGTTAGTGCTATATACTATAATTATACTATAACTAGATATAGCGTTTATAGCAGCTAAACTATCTCTATATCTTACTAATCTAAGCAAAGAGCACTTTAAAGCAGTACACTAGACAATTATCTACTTATACTAAACTAGGTATTAGTTAATCTAATATAGCAGGTATAGTAGAGCTAAGCTGCTTATTTATAGTAATACGTTATTTAATAATAATATTAAGACTTAGCAATTGTCCTACAGATACCTTATAATGCTCTTTAGTAGGCTAATAGTATAGAAGGCGTCTTAGCAGGCTACTATTACTACCTCTACTACTAAGGCAGAGCTCTTAGCACTTAAGCACGTTGCTAAAAAGACTATAGTACTTAAACAGCTATTTACTAAGCTTACACTAATTCTAGAAGCTACTTAGACAATCTTCTATAACAACTAGCAAACAATTAGGCTAGTAGTTAGAGAGAATAGGTGTATAACAACGCAGCTGCGCTATATAGATATATAAAATATATAGTTATAATAAGAGTATACTGCAGGTACATTTAAAGTGCTCTATCTCTCTACTAATAGCATACTAGCAGATAGATTAACAAAAAATCTATTAAGGCAATAGTTTAAGCAGTTTAGAGACTAGCTTAATCTTAAGAACATAATTACAGTAGTTATAGAAAAGTAAGGCATAGGCATATATGTAGATTAGAAGAGAGAATAGAGTATTATTAAGGAGTAAAGCTTTATAGCCTTAGGCCTAATCTAAATAGAGAGAAGTTTACTAATAAACTTATTAATAAGACTATTAATAAGCTTAACAGCTTGCTTCTTATGGCACTTGCTTAGTACACAGACCTTATTCTTATTAGTAGCAGTATTAGCAGCAGAAGCAGAAGTAGTAGGTATAAGTAGAGGCAGCTTAAGAGAGGAAGACAGCAGCAGAGGAAGGCTATAGGCAGTAACTATAACCTTAGCAACTACTAACACTATATAGAACTTAGTTCTTAATTTCTTAAGAGCTAAGTTTATAGGCTAGAGATTACGCTGTATAGCTGCTAGGAGCTTATAGGCCTTAGAGAGAGCAAGTAGAAAGCTATAAGTATTAGCTAGCAATTAATAGATAAAAGAGTAGAAAGATCTTACTAAAGGTTGCAGTTGTGCCTAGAGGCACAGCGCTAGCAGCAGAAGCTACTACCTAAGTAATTATAGCACTTACTGTCTAAATAACTAGCTAAGACACTATTAATACACTCTAGGCATAACTCCTTATACTAGGTTGTTTTAGTACTATAAGTGCTAAAGGCTAGAGTACAAAGTAGTAATAATATCTACTTCTTCTTATTACCTAAAAGCGTGTAAGGCAGTAAGAGTAAGCGTAGAAGTAAGAGCAAAGCAAAGTATAAAGGTAAGCGTAAGAGTAAGTAGAGCAGTATAAAGGAGGAGGAGCGTAGTAGTAGTACTAATAATAACAACAGTAACAGCTAGTAGAGTAGTAAGCCCTAGAGAGAAGCTAGTAGTGCGCTTAGAGAGCTTAAGTAGACAGAGGTAGTAAGTAAGGCAAAGTGTAAGCAGAGAGCAGAGCAGGCAGTAGAGTAGGTAGTAGACATAGCAGCAGTGTAGGCCTACTACGCAGTAGAACGTTTCTATAAGTATTAGTATTTTAAGCAATAAACATAGCTATAGATTAATTAGAGAAGTACTAACCTTAACTATAGCTTAGAGTTATACTAAAATAGAAAGTAGAACAAGTAATAGATTAGTATTATAAGAAGCTTACTTACTAATTTCTTAGTATATATAATATATACTTTAACAAAAATAATATAAGCTCTTAAATAGGCAAGTCTTACGTACTTAACTTACTTAAAGAGTATGTTGTAATATTACTAAACGCTAGATCTACCTACTAAACGCTTAGCTTACCTAGATCTACTCTACCTAAGGTTAGGCTAACTTACTAATAAATTTAAATCTCTTCTTACTTATACTATATATGCAACATGTTAATTGCCTATATTAGGTATACTAAGTAATTAACTAATAAGAGCATAGAACGCTTAATAAGCATATAAATAGTAACCTAAGTAGACACCTATATATAAATTAATAATATATCTCCTACTTATTCCTAAGCTAGTTATCTAAACAATATCTACTAATACCTTAAGAACTATAACCTCTAAGAATACACTAAAAATAAGAAGAAGCTTAATATTACCTGCCTTGCTAAGATCTGTTACTTTTTAGCTAAGAAGATTACAGTATAAGTCTTTCTATTCTATTATAAAGCACTCTGAGCTATTCTAGTATATAACTAACCATTTCTAGTAAGTACAGCTCTTACACTAAAAAGTTATATCTTTACTCTAGTGCTATTCTTTCTACTTCTAATCTAATTACTAATATCTAGCCTATTAGTTACAAGTGTAATAAGGTGTCTATCTAGGCTAAGTTTAAGAGTTAGAGGCGCAAGTTAGATGCCTAGATTGCTGCTAAGGCCTTAACCCCTACTAAGAAAGTAAGTTTACTTTCTTTTTAGCTATTCCTAGCTATTATAGTGCACTCTAACACATACTAGGCTAAGAGCACTATTATTAACGCTAAATTAAAGGAGTTAAACAGTTATACTGCTAACCTAGTTGTTAAGATTTTAGCCTTAGAGACTAAGAGAGATACTGCTACTAGTTCTGCTAAGAGTTAGCTAACTAAGCGTATTAAGGCTAAGAAGAAGAAGCATAACATATTCCTTACTTAGGCTAGTTCCTTGTAATTTGCTAGTAGACATAGTAGATAATTCTGTAGTATTCTTAGTTATTTTATAGTGTTCTAGGCTATAATACTATACCTAGAGTGCTTTAAAATACCTGCTACCTTTATAGCTTTTAATAATATATAATAACCTCTTCTTCTATATTCTTAACTATATTAGACTATTATAGGCTATTCTAGCGCACTCTGTTCTCTATTAGATCTAAGTGCTATTAAATACCTAAAACCCTATAGAAAAAATAGTAAAGGTAACCTTAGATTTCTTCTTATCTAACTTAGAGATTTCTAAATTTTTAGCTACTAGGCCTAACTATTCCTCTTCTTTTTAAAGGGCTGTCTTAGCTGCCTTTTAACAGTCTGTAAGGTTTATTATCTCTTTAAAAGAATTTTCTCTCTAGTCTAGAACTTCTTAAGAGCGTTAGAGGAAATATTTACTCTAGGCTCTTATATATTCTCTTTATTACTATATCTAGCTTACTTTATATAGTATAGCTATTACTCTTTATTATCTTAGCTTCTTTTAATAATTCTTTCTATATTGTATATATTATTACTAAAAGTGCAGAGTATATCTATTGTAAAGTTATAAGACTTTCTTCTTATAATCTTTATTAGATAGTTTCCTTTTTAGGAATAGTTATTACCTAAAAAGGCAACTTAAGCTATTTAGCCTAAATATATATACATTAGGCCTAAATACAGGTACTTTCCTAATTAGGTTTAGCTCTTACCTAATCTAGTAAAGTACTATCTAAAGAATGCCTAACTAAAGAGCGTTAGAAAGCTGTGCTTATTATAGCTATAGCTTTACTAGATCTAGAGTTAGCTTTCTTACTATAAATAGCTTAAGGACACGTTGCCTTTACTAGTAGGTTACGTATACACCTACGTAATCTGCTAGTAGGTTGCGTAATTGCCTACGCAATCTGCTTAGAAATCTACTCTTGATTTCTAAGTATCTATTTGTAATAACTATTCTAGATCCTTCTAATTTGTAATAGAGAGAACAGAAGTAGAGTATAAATACTACTTACTTTCCCTTTCTCTTAGTTCTGTACCTAGCATTTAATATAATAACTTGTCTATTATATTATCTTATCTTATTACTATATTTACTCCTCTTGCCTCTTTAGGCTATACGCTTCCTATTTTGAAATTACCTAGTCTAGTTAGTCTAGGTCTTCTAGATTAGGGAAGAAAGTAGTCTATCCTTCTATTTCCCCCCTACTTTCTTTATATCTATAATCTAGTAATCTAGGTGTAGAATTATCTCTTTAGGATTAAAAGGTTCTAAGAGGGATGTATAGAACACTCGATAGATACTCTTTCAGCTAAGTAGGTTTACTTTAAATAATATTAGCTTAATCTAGGCTACTATATACTCTAGTCTAATATACTTCTAATCTAGTTTCTGTTTTAGCCTTATAGACTTTATATTGTAATTTAAGACTATTACTTAGTCTTTTATACTAAAAGGTATTAGTAGCCTACTCTTGTTTTAATATACTTTTTAGTATATATTTACTATAAGTATCTTCTTCTTATTCTCTCTTTGCAATATAAGCACCTTAGTTGTAACCTATAACTCTAGAAGTAATTCTCTCTGCTTAAGAGGTATACTAGGCTAATCTGCCCCTTTAAGAGCTACTCTGTAGTTTACTTAAAATAGAGTAGTCCTTATAGTAGCGTAGAGGCTATTATTATACGCAAACTCTGTAACTAAGATCTATATTACCTAGTTATCCTACTCTAGAGAGCAGTAACACCTTAGGTACTGCTTTAGAGTTTAATTCTGTCTTTCTGTCTATTTATTAGTCTGTAGATAATAAGTAGACAATAACACTCTTTTAGAGTTTAGGTAGTATTAGAAGGTTTCCTAGTAACCTGCATTTATTAAGAGGCCTCTGTCTAAGATAATGCGTTTTAGAACTTTATAGAGTTAAATTACTTCTCTTATCTAGGCCTGTATAAGATTAACTCTATTCTAATCTCTTCTTACTAGAATATAGTATGCTATCTTTATTATTTAGTATATAATTATAAGTATTATATTATAAACTACTCTAGTAAGCTTACTTCAGAGTAACTTTGTAATAAAATCTATTATTACTTCTTTCTACAGCCTGTCTAGCAGTAGTAAAGGCGTAAGTAATCTATATAGACTGTATTATACTAGAGTTAATCTCTTATAAGGTATATATTCCTAGTAGTACTAGCTAATGTCCTCTCTTATGTTCTTCTACCTGTATTAGCGCTAGAGCTTTTTAAGTGTCCTTTTTACGCTAAAATATTCTGTACGTAGGCTGTTATAGCACTCTTTTAGTACTATTACCTTTTCTTTAGATGTAGTAAGGTGTTTTATGCCTAACTAAGCTAATATACCTTGTTCTAGGTTGTTCTAACCTACCTTAGAACTAGATTTATCTAACTAACTTTCTATATAGTCTAAAATTCCCTAGAAGTGCGTTTATTAGCTTTCTAGAATTCCTTTAGGACTATTTTTACCTTAGATAATATGTTCTTATGTTTAGTAGCTCTTGTTTATACTGCTAACACCTAAGTAGTGTAATTCTTCTTCTTTAAGAGCAGATCCTTTAATAGTTATATAAAAGCTTTATTATACTTTTAAAATAGTTTTCATACCTCTGCTAGATAATCTAGCCTTTATAATAGCCTATCTACTAGATTTATACTCTCTAGTCTATAGTTTAAGATAAGGTTATACTAACTTAGCACTAAGTATAATCTAACCTGCTAGTAGTTTAGTACCTTAGTCTCTATAAACTACTTTAGGTTTATATAATCTATAAGAATCTTAAAGTAGATTCTTAAGAGGTAATACTGCTAGTACTTTACACTCTACACTATAGCTAGTAATTCTTAGTTATAGGTATTGTAGTTGTACTCTGCTTAGATAAGTTTATATAAGTAGAAGTTAACTAGTCTTTATTAGTCCTTATTGTCTAATTCTAGGCTATTCTAGCTTAAGATACCTAAGATTACTCTACTAAAGGTATTAACCTCTAGTCTTGTTAGTTTCTCTCTCTTAAAGTAAGCAAGTATAGGTACCTCTAGAAACGCGTCTTTTAAGCACCTTACTACCTCTTTTGCCTCTTTTAGCAAATCTAGGCATTAACCTTTCTCTCTCTTTATAGCTAGCCTGCTCTAGGCTTACTCTAGTAACTTTTTTATTAATATAGTTAAGAGTAGCATAATACAGCTAAACTCTGTAATAAACCTTTTATAATAGTTTATAAAACCTATAAATACACAGATATTATACACAGTAGCTAGTACTAGCTAGTTCTAGATTGTTTTAACTTATTCTAGGTTAATACTAACCCCTCTTAGAGATACTATGTATCTAAGAAACTCTATATACTATATATGCTATTTATACTTAGAAAGCTTTATAAATAGCTTTGCTTTATGTAATCTTATTAAGACTTCCTTAATGTATCTAATATACTCCTCTTCTATATTTAAGAAGATTAAGATATTATCTAAGTAGATAATATGTATTATATTAACTAACTCTACTAAGGCTTTATTTATGTAGGCCTAGAATTAAGTAAGTATGTTAGTAAGTCTAAATAGTATTACTATGTACTTAAAGTAGCTATACCTTGTCCTAAAGGCAGTCTTCTATTTATTCCTTTTTTTAATCCTAATCCTGTAATAAGCGTCTCTAATATCTAGCTTAGTATAGACCTTTGCTTAGGCTAGACGCTCTAGAGATTCTGTAATTAAGAGTAGTAGATAGTAATTCTTTATAGTAATCTTGTTTAGGCCTTAATAGTCTATACAAAGCTTTAAAGTGCTATTCTTCTTCTTTGCAAAGAGGATAGAGGCTCCTACTAAAGACTTTAATTAGGTTATCTAACCTCTAGCTATAAAATTAGCTATATACTTTTAAAGTACTACTAATTCTGCTTCTAATAGCCTATACAGTATCTAGTAGAGAGGCACAGCTTCTTCTTTTATGTTAATTACTAGATTATTTAAGCTATACTTAGCAAGCTCTCTTAAACTACCTTCTAACGTAATATTAGTGTATTTGTAGTATTATAGAAGAAGATTAGTCTCTTTAGGTTCTGCTATCTTACTCTATTTTATAAAGTTAACTATACACGCATATACGTCTACTATTAGGTCTTATATAGTATGTTTAAAGTCTTTAGTATTTTCTATTGCTATCTTTTAGAAACTAGCCTAATCTTTAGCTTTACTTCTCTTAAACAATATAAGCTAGCTTATATAGTTAACTTTAAGTTAATATTAGTTAATCTAGAGCAGACTTAAGTATATCTTATACTTTCTTAGGTCTATAACTATAAATAGTATCTTACTAGATTCTTTCTTTCTTTATAAGTCTGTAATAGTAGTTATAACTATTATAGTACTATATACTAGTATACTACTTTTATCTACTCTCTTAGCTAAAACCTAAGGTAAGAGATTAACTTAGAGTTTTTACTTCTTTGCTATTACAGCTAATAGTAGGTTTAGTTAAGAACTTCTATCTATTAGGGCCTTAAATAGGCCTAAAGACTCTACTACAGCCTTAACTATTAATAATTAAGCTAGTTATAGGTATAACGCATTATAGAAGGTACTAAGATCCTTACTTTCTATTAGGTAGGAAACATAGGCAAGAAGGTGCAGATCTATACCTTCTGCCTCTTACCTTTTCTTAGGTCTAATCCTTCTTTAGATTTCTTAGACTTTTCTAGGTTTAGATAGTTAGATATATAGTGTCTAACTTCTCTATAACTAAAATAAGTAATTTTAGTGTTTTCTAGTTTTAGTTTTCTACCTTTAGTATGCTTATAGTTATAGTAACCTAAACTTTCTTCCTTTAACTATTTAGGGGTCTCTTTAGATCTCTCTTTGCTCTTAGATCTATTCTTCCTACTCTTATATTCCTTCTAGGGTTTCTTGCTATAATAGTTCTTAGAAGAGGTTCTTTAGTAGAAAATCTAGTTAGTAGCCTCTTCTACCTGCATAAGAGTCTTTCTTCTCTCTAGAGGGTATATAAATAGCTGCTTTTAAACGTCTTTAAGCAATACATAGATATACTCTATTACTTATAGTACTAGGCTATAAGTGTTACTTAACTCCTTCTAGTAAGGCCTTATATAATCTAATAGATCTGTTAGGTTACTATAAGTAAGTATATAGGCCTTACTTAAGGCTTTATATACCTACTACCTTCTCTCTAAAAGAGTACCTAGAGAACCTAGTATAACTACTTTTATAGTTACCTAGGTTAGTGCCTATAATAGAGACAAATATAGCTAATTAGCTTAATATACCTTCTATAGACTCTTTATAGTCTCTAAAAGATATTATATACTAAAATTAACCTTCTACACTTCCTATAAGAAATTAGCTAGTAGTCTTTTAAAGTATTGCTTATAATTACGCTTTTAGTAGTTATAGTCTATATAGTTATGCTTTATAAACATATATAGTAGCTCTAAGTATAGTAAGCCTACTATTAATACTATTAGAACTATAGCAGTAAGTTAAATACTACTATAAGTAGTTTACAGCGCGTTTATATTGCCTATAAGGTATTTAGCCTATACCTCTTAAAGGCGTACTACTTTCTAAAGCTTTATAGCTTTCTTATACTAGGCTTCTAACTCTTAGAGCTCCTAGTCTACTTTATTAATTATTAAGACACCTTACACTAATCTAGCCTAATATAGCCTAGTTAGCTATATACTAGATAGTAGAAGCTAGATATAGAGCTTATTTAACATGTTATTAGACATTATACACTAAGTGCTTCTAGATGCTTTGTTTTAGTGTTCTTTAGGCCTTATTATAGAGAATTTACCTACAGACATAAAGAGAGTTCCTTCTCTTAGCTCTAGAGTTAATTCTTCTACTTAGAGTTAGAGTGTAATACTTATTATAAGATTCTGCTACTTTATCTCTTAGTGTAAGATTAAACAGAATATTAGGCCCTAAGGTAAGGTATACTAAAAGATAAGGTAATAATACAAGTAGTAATAATATAATTAAGAACAGAGATATATAGTTAACTATAGACTGTTTAATGCTAGGCATTAATCTAGTATAAGGAACTATTTATACTAGGCTTAACCTAAGATAGGTTACTCTGTAACAACTTTTTAAAGCGTTAGCTATTAGGCTAACAACTAGATTAATTCTTAACTTATCTAAGAAATCTAAGAGATCTAAGTAATACTATATATAATTATTACAGTAAGGTACTTCTTAGATACTTTCTATTCTACCTAACTCTATCTACTAGTTAATATAGCCTCTATTCTACTTCTACTACTAGTTAATATAGCCTCTATTCTAACTCTACTACTAGTTAATACAGCTTCTATTCTAACCTTACTACTAGTTTATACAGCTTCTATTCTGCTTCTACTGTACTCTATAGTACACTGTACCTATTTACTAGTATAAACATAGTATTTTTAATAATATACTTTATCTTTTAAGTATAGAATTAGTTTAAGATAATATATATACTAAAAATCCTAAGATTTTACTCTTTCTTTATATTTAATATAGTAAGAGTATAATATAGTAGAGTTAAGCTACTAATAGCAAAGTTAGTGTAAAGTAGTGTTTTAAAATTTAGTACTACTAAACCTTAAACTAAAATTTTCTAGATACTCTGCTAACACTACGCTTTTCTAAGTAATTAGGATTTTTTAATTAGTTAAGAGTAGTACTTACTTTTAATTAGCTGCTAGAGTTTACTAGTGTTTTAGCGCAGATGTTAGCAGAGCGTCTAATTTATAAGATAAGCGCTAATAGCGCTTATTATAATTCCTTAGAGCGCAAACACCGTGTTATTGCTATAGCTATTTACAGCGCTACGTAGTGCAGAACGCTAAGGTACGTAGGTGTAATAGCTGCTGTTAGGGTTATGCTATAGGTTGCAGGCAGAGAAGCAAGAGTAGAGGTGTTAGGGTTAGGTAGCTTATAGCTTCTTAAGTAAGGAATAAGAGGAAGAAGGAGGAAGAGAAGAGGATGCTAGGTTCCTTTCTTATTTTTTAGAATGTTTAGTACCTATTTAAGTAGTACTTTACTTACTAGACTAAGTTATGCAACACTAGGAAGACAAACAAATAGATAGTACTAAGCTAGGATAATTACGGTTGTAAGAGTAGTTGTATAGCAGCAATAGTAATAGTGTATAACATCTACTCTGTCTGTCTATCTGTCTACGTTACGCCTAACAGCAACAACAACGACAACAACACATGCAAAGCGATCCAGGAAACGAAGGAGAACAAGGTCGTAGAAACAGGCATTACATGGAAATTATGTCCCACAAGCAACGGAACGGGTATTTGCGAAAATAGACAGTATCCTCCCCTCTCCTTCCTGCTTCCCTCGTTGCTTCCCTCGTTGCTTCCCTCGTTGCTTCCTCCCCTGCGTTCGTGCGACTACTGACATCCAAGCCAATGAACGAACAGCCTCTGCCGTTCAACGGATGGTCGGTCTAATTAACTCAACGCCCCATCCAAGCAGCCCTGCTAGATACGGTTTGCAAAAACAACAACAAACTCAACTCAACTCAAAAGTAACGGCAACAGCTCATGCCTCGTCAGGCGGCGGTGTGGGCAGATCGCGCCCCTTTTGCTCCGGACTAGGCGGCACGACGACCGTCGTTGGCGTCGTGGGCATGTCGTCGCTGCCGCGGGTGACGGGTCGGTCGTCCGCGGTGCCATCTCGCGTGCCAGGCCGGTCGCCAGCGATGCTACCGCCCGCGTCGCTCGCGCCGTCCATCTCCCTCTCCTCGGGGATGCTTGGGCTCATCAGCCCGCCGTCCTCGCTCGCTTTGCTGGTGGCTTGCTGTCTGCGTCTGCGTCGCCGCTCGCGCTCCGAGTCGGCGGATTCGCGTCGTCGGCGTACGGAGAGGCTGCCGTCCTTGTTCATTGCATCTGGCCTCTGCAGGCCCTCGAGCATAGCAGCCGCGCGGTCTGCTACATCGGCTCCCGCTGCTGTGGGGCTCGTGACAGTACCTATCGAGGCTGTCTCGCTCTCGTTCGTCTCACTGGTCGGGCTGAGCAGCTTCGCCTGCTCCGCACTGCCCTCACCCTCTTCGCCCGCGACAGATCCTTCGTCTTCGACGTTGACGCCGATTTCGGGGATCTGCTGGCCCGATGCAACGCGCACTTGGTGGCGGTCCTTGAGGCGCGCACGACGGCGGCGATCGCGCTGGTCTCGCGCTTCGGGCTTCGCAGCCCGCAGTTTCTGAAGGAGGTCGTCCATGGCTCCGGTGCTGGCGGGAGATTTGGGCGCCCCATCATCGGAAGTGGAGGCCGGGGAGAGGGGGCCGGCTTGTTGTTGTTTGCGGCGCATGGAGATTTCGTTGCGGCGGTGCTGCTCTTCGAGAGAGGTGTTCTTCTCCTTGGATTTCTGTGGCGTGGTTAGCGGGTGAGTTATGTTGATAAAATTGGTAACGTACCTTCCACTCCTGAACGAAGTTGGCCAGCTTGGCGAAGAAATCGCGGCGCGACGAGTCGTCGGTAGGGTCTTCACCGTAGAAGGCCATGATGTCGTCGTAACTCTTCTGCATGTCCTCTAGGAAAACTTGCAGCTGCTCTGCCTTTCTCCTAGCTTCCTTCATGCTTCGCTGCACGACAATAGAGACCTTGTCCTCGGGATGGAACTTGCTCGGATCAGACAGATTACCTGCGTCGAGCGACATTTGGATGTTCTTGATGTTGTCGATGTACTTCTTCGCATCAGTTTGCAGCTGCTCGACATTGATCTTCTGCGCTGTAACGACACCGCCAATCTCATCGGTGAAGCCTTCCCAGCCGGGGTACTGGTTGCGCACAATACGCTCAACCACGTCGGCAAAGGTGGATTCGTTCTTGTCGTCCTTCAGCATACCCAGTCGAGAAAGCGTAGAGAGCTTGAAACCATTGGCCTGCTTGTTGGCGTCGTTCATGAAGTTACCGATATCCAAGATCAGACCCAGAACACTAATCAGGCTGGACGAACTCCTCAGACTGTCCGCAACACGCGAGATCTCAAGAAGCTTGTTCGAGATCTCATCGTACTCGTGCTCGAAGGTGCGCGTAAGTGCGAGCGCCCTCATCCTGCTCTTCCAGTAGAAGTGAAGTTCGTAGGCAGTGTACAGGTAGATCTGATCCTCCCGCGTGAGCTCGTTGGGATCTTGCTCGCGCTTGCTTTCGCCGGCATTGGGCCCGGTCCAGTCTTTCGAGTATGGCGCCATAAGCTTGGCAGTGTTGTCGGGAATGTCGCAGAAGTCGTTCTTCTGCAAAAACTCCATGACGACGTTGTCATCCAGAATTTTCTTATCGCAATGGATGATCATCTGCACCAAATCTTCGACCGAGTATGACGAAAACTTGGCCATGCTGATCTGGAAGTTGTGCATGAGGTCACGGGAGATGACTTGCTTCTTCTCCTCCTTCTTTGAGTTCTTCTTCCCGATGGCCTTGATCTCTTTGGCTAAGAACAGCTTCTCGACCTCATCGAGTACACCCTTCTTGGACAGCTCCTGGTACTTCTCTTCCTTCTCCTCTGCAGTAAGGCCGTGAGTAGCCCATACAGTAGAGCTTGGCGAGTCAACCTTATCCCAATGAAGAGCCTTCATCTTCTTCTTAGGTCGGGGTCCCGACAGGGCCATGGAGGGTGCGGCGTTGAAAGAGCCCTTGTTAAGGAAGCCGGGTCGTTTCATACCGGGCATAGGCGGTGGTGGAGGAGGTGGGGGTGGCATGCTGCCATCGCCTGGCATGGGAGGGGCGCCAGGCATTGGCGGAGGCGGTGGAATGCCTGGCGGGCCGAAGCCAAGCTTGCCTGGGGGAGGTGGGGGAGGTGGTGGAGGGATATTAGCATTAGTGCCGGGCATAGGCGGCGGAGGTGGTATGTTAGCAGGGAAGCCAAGAGCACCGGGAGGTGGCGGCGGAGGGGGTGGTATTCCAGCGGGACCAGCAGGGAAACCGAGAGCGCCGGGAGGCGGCGGTGGTGGAGGTGGTATCGAACCAGCAGGGGCACCGCCCATTTCTCCTTCATCGCCACTGTATCTTGGGACAGTCGATGCGATCTCGCCCATAAGAGCGTTGGCTGTGGAGGCGCTGAGCTTTGGCTTGTGCATCTGAACGAGACGCGGCTTCTCGATGATCATGTCCTCATCATCCTCGTTGACATCGTACATAATCTCATCGTCACCACCAGCTCCTCCAGGAACGGGCTTCCTACGGGGCACGCCACTCTTTGCTCGCACAGAGCCGAAAGAGTTGGGCTGAAGACCCTCGCCGTAGTCTTCCGGCATCTCGCCCATGGTGCCATCCATCTTCTCTCTGAGCTCCCTCAGCTTCTCGCTTGGCTGCATCTGAAGAGTCTTGCCTTCAAGCGTGGCCTGTGTCTTAGCTCGCTGGAGTTGGATCTCGAGTCTGTTCATAAGACGCTCGCGATCCATGATGCCCTGCATCTGCGCAGGATCAGAGGCCCCCAGACCCTCCTTGCCGGACTTCTTAGACGCTGAAGCAGCGACGTCCTGGGCATCTCTGAGCATGAGGTACAGCTCACGTGTCTCCAGCTCGTTGCGCTGTAACTCTTGGGCCCGAATCCTTTGCATCTCTGCAAGCTCGGCCTTCATCTGCTCCACCTGTCTACCACGAAGATCGATGATGCGTTGCTGTTCCGCAACCTGCTTCTGCAACTTTTGCACGAGGCCATCTGCGCCCAGCTCCAGTTCAGCCTTGACTTCATCACGCTCAGCAATGGCAGAGTCGGCAATTTGCCGTGCCGCGTTCGCTTCGTCCCGAATTTGACGGGCCTCACCGTCAGTGTACAGCTTGTCGAGCAAAGACTGTACGGTGAAGTTGAGGCTCTGCTTCAGATCCATGTCTGGCAATCGGCGGTCCATAGCCACGTAGCTCAGCATCGAATCTACAAGCTGGAACATCCTGTTGCGGTCTTCGCTTTCCGTGTCCCGGATGAGCAGCAGATGCTGCATAGCAGACAGGAAGTAGTCTTGCGCGCGAGTGCCGCCGACCTTCGTCATGATAGCATCCGCGATTTGAGAAGGATCGTTGAGGTCCTTGGTTTCACCGCCATCAACACTATCCACCATGGAGCTGTTCTCACGCTCAAGGAAGTCTTCGTAGTCGACAGCTTCGTTGGCCATGTACTGCTCGATCTGTTTGTCGATGACATCGTACTGGAAGCCCTCCATCTTCTTGAAGATACGCTTCAAGCCACAGCCGGTGAACTGGGCTCGAATGTGCATCCTGAGCTGCAGATCGCGCTTGGGAGCATCTACAATCATGTTGATGAAGAACAGTGTCGCAATGGCATATTCCATCAGCAGGTTCTCCACACCGATGCCGCCACTGCGAACTTCGTCTGAAGCGCCGACCATGGATCCCATCTTGCCGCGGCCGTCGACGGTAACCTCAACAACACGCATCCAGGCGTCAAAGCGGCTGTTCTCGCCATACTGCGCCTTGAGGTTATCGAGTGCGTTCAGTACTTTTTCATGGCCACCACCTTCTCCCCAATGGCAGAGGAAGGTCAAGACATCGGAGACGAGTTTCCTGGTGTTCAGTCGAGACGAAATTAAAGAGCCTGCTAGGGCTTGGATGATGGAGGGATGGTTTAGAGCGTTGTCTGCGCCGTATTTGTTGTTCATCAGCGCCTTCAGACACTTGACGATCTCGTATTCACGCTCCACGTCGTTCTCGGTCTTCTGGTTGAAGGCACTCGGCGGGGGCGCGGGACCTGTCCCTTTTCTGCGGTTGATCTTGGTCAAGACGTTGGTCAGGGCAATCTGACCCTGTGCCTCGATGAAGCCACGGACCCAGGCGATGGGCTGGGTGCGCAGACTGATCTCCAGACTCGACATCTGCTTGTTGGTGATGGACTTGTCCATGACCTTCTTGACGTACCACTCGGGCGACCCCTCCTCTTCGGCGCGGATCAGAATGTCTGGGTTTGCGCCGCCGTACGTGTTGCGCTGCGTCTGGCGCTTCTTCTCGTCATGCTTGAACTCGGCCAGCTTGTCCTGGTACACGAGCGTCCATTTCTTGTCGATCTTGTAGGCCTCCATCTGGCGCCGCGCCTGCTCGGGCAGGCTCTTCCACCCGCGCTTGACCATCAGGTTCATGAATTCCTTCTCGACGACATGGTCTGGCGGGCGCTCAATGTCGAAGCCTTTCTGGCCGAGGTTCGCGTTGGAGCCAAAGGGCGAGGACTGGCCTGCGTGCAGCAGGTTGTGGCGGTGCGAGTCGCGCGGGGTGGCCGTGGCCATGGGCAGCAGACTGCCGGCGTCGAGGCCGATGGAGGAGAAGGTGGTCTGCGAGTTTGTCTTGGGGTAGTAGATGCTGTTGCCGCGGGTGCGGGAGTCGTTGGAGTAGACCGAAGCCTGGTCGGACGAGGCGCGCGTGTAGGCGGACGAGTCGGTGGCGGCGTAGTACGAGTTGCTGCCGTTGGGATTCCTGCTGCTGTCGCGGGCGCCCCACTGCTGGATGCTCACGCCGCGGTCGCCAGAGACGGTCTGGCCCTGCGAGGTCATGGTGGTACCGGCGTGGGGCGGGGGACGGGGCGGCCCATCTCTGCTGCTGGTGGCGCCGCGGTCGTAGGTGGTCGGGGGCATGGCAGCGGGGTCGAAGACGGGGTACTGGTGGAAGTCGCCGCCGCCCTTGTTGAGGTGGTGCGGCTCGACGGTCTGGTTGTAGTCAAAGTTGCTGATGGGCCCGGCCTTGGCGAAGATGCCCTCGGCGCTCAGAGACACGGGGCGGTCGACGGAGGCCTGGCTGCTCGAGTGGCGGTGCGAGTGGCGTGACGACTGCGAGCCATGGGCGCTGCCGGGCGGGGATTCTGGCGCAGGCGGGCGTGTGTCGGTGGGGGTGGGTTTGTCCTTGTGTCGGCGCCCAAAGAACTTGGACGTGGACGACTGCCGGCCTTTGCTGTCCATGGCATGCACGGCGTCGTGTGCACGCTATCACGTGCGACAGCGGTGAGGTGTGTCTCGCTCTCGCTGTCTGTGTGTGTGTGTGTGTGTGTGGCTCTCTTGGTTTGGTCTCTTC
This sequence comes from Ascochyta lentis, assembly GCA_004011705.1. Taxonomy (NCBI): domain Eukaryota; kingdom Fungi; phylum Ascomycota; class Dothideomycetes; order Pleosporales; family Didymellaceae; genus Ascochyta; species Ascochyta lentis. The sequence goes on from RZGK01000002.1 coordinate 943,721, forward strand.
TCTCTTCCTCTTTCTATATCTCTCGGGTCCCTCGTGTGGGCCGTGGGTGCGGGCTGCCCAGGCTCACGGGCGCTGAAACGAGGGGAGCGGCGGGGCACGACGTCTCCTGGCTCCTGGTCGCGGTGGGAGTGCGTCCAAGATGCAAGACGCAGGCTTCGAGGACCAAGATCCACGGTCCAGGGAGGGCGGTGCGGGCTGCAGGCAGTAGGAGCGGGAAGGGGCCGAGTTGCTAGCGGCTCTCGTGCATGGCGTCTGCAGTCTGCATGCACCGGATGGATACGCTCACGCTCACGCTCACGTGCGCAGTGTCGCTGTCGCTGTGCAAGGCTTACTGTCGGACTGCGTGTGAACAGAGGGAGCGTGCAGGAATCTGCTCCACCGTGTTTCGCGGCGTGGGGTTCGTAGTCTGCCGTGCTGGCAAAGGCGGCGCCGTCTTCTCCTGAGACGTGCCCCTAGTGACCTAGTCGTCCGTCGTCGGGCGCGTGCGTGTGGCTTGCGCCTGCGAACGGGGCGCTGGCGAGTCCGATTGGCAGTGAACGTCAACCACGCTGCATCGCCCGCCGTCAGCCATGTCTTCATCACCATCCTCTGCAGTGCGTGCCGGCGTGGACTGCTGGCCTGGCTAACCACTTTGCTGACCACTTTGCTTACACTTTGCTTACCACTTTGCTGTGCACAAACAGGCTGCATTCTTCCACCTCGGCAGGCTGCGTCAGCATCTGCATACACACACATACCACGCCTCGGACACCCACCCGTCACACGTCTTTGATAGACGGCTCCTGACAGCGCCTGCGACATGGCAGGCTTCACACATTTCCTGCGCGTACGTCGACAAAACAACACCCCAACACAAGCCACCACTAACCCCCCCATCCAGGCCATCCTCACCCCCCTCTTCATCGCCCTGGCCCTCTACCTCGCCGCCACCCTCCTGCTCCTCCCCTTCATCCGCCGCCACCGCACCCGCTACAGCCAGTACCTCCCCATGCCCAACACCCTCTCCACCCACGCCACCACCTGGCGCACCACCCTCTCCGACGCCCTCTACGCCCTCTTCATGCCCTCGACCTGGACCCGCCAGCCCGCCATCCACGTCCACGACGACGACGACGACTCGTCCGACTTTGACGACGACGAGGGCGAGGGCATGGTTGGTTTTGATCCCGTCGACGAGCGCCGGAGAGAGGCACTGGAGCAGCGCCGGAGCATGGTGGACGAGGAGAGACGACTGGGGAGAGAGCTGGAGCAGGGCTTTAAAGATGACAGTGAGGATGAGGAGGGCGTCGACGAGACGAGGCGAAGTTTGTCTCGCTCGAGAAGCTGAGCTTGGCTTCCCGTCATGGGTTGGCTGCTCATGATTCGTTGTATCTGTTTGCCTACTTTAGACTTTCCATTGGATACCCAAGATTGTTACATTATTTCACATATCAATAGACCATATCAGGCTAGAATCTATTCCACATCTTGCTTCATATGAACTACGTTGAGCGAAGATCTACTCAACATCTTGCTTCATATATGAAGTGCGTTGAGCTAGAATCTATTCAATCATCTCACTGCACACACTGATCGGTACGTCAAGCGAGAATCAATCCAAACAACAGAATTCACCTACCGCCACGATCTGTCAAACAGCACACACGAAAAAACAATGATAAAGTTCACTGGGATATATTGATTTATACAAAGCGCAGAGTATCCCACCTCATTGCTCCATCAAGAAAAAAAAAGGTAAGAAACTCGCTTCAACACGCTAACACAAATCGCTTATTTAGCAGCAGTGGTGCGCTCAGCGTTGGAGCGCTGACCATACGCCTTAGTAGCGTAGTCACCCTTGTGCACAATAAGGTCCTCAGGCCTGTAGTCCTCGCGGCCAGACCAGTACGAGTCGAGAATGGCCTTGGTGCCGGCTGCGTAGCGCTCCTGTGCGTCGATTGAGGTTCCCGACATGTGGGGGACCATGGCGTTGCCGCCGCCCCATGGGTTCTGGGCGTAGCGCAGAGGGTGGTCCTTGGGTGCCGGCTGGGGGAACCAGACGTCGCCGCCGTAGCCGCGGAGGTGGCCGTTCTTCAGCGCGTCGGCCACGTCTTCCTTGACGACAATGGCGCCGCGCGCTGTGTTGATGAGCCAGGATCCCTTCTTCATCTTGGAAATCAGGTCCTTGTTGAAGAGGCCGCGTGTCTTCTCGTGCAGAGGGCAGTTGATGGTGACGACATCGCACTGTGCGAGCATCTCCTCGAGGTTCTCCACGCGACGGCAGCCAATCTCCTTCTCCACCTCCGGGCGCAGGGGCTGGTAGTCGAAGTAGAGAAGCTCCTTGCAGTCGAAGGGCTTGAGACGGCGGAGGACACGCTCACCAATGCGGCCAACAGCGACGGTACCCACGACCTTGTTCTCGAGGTCGTACTCGTTCTTAGCGACCTCGGCCACGTTCCAGTCACCACGGGCAATCTGCTCGTGGGCAGGGACGAAGTTGCGGACAAGAGTGAGGATGGTCATGACGACGTGCTCGGCGACAGAGACGACGTTGGATCCAGTGACCTCGGCGACGGTGATACCGCCGTTGGTCTTGTTGGCGGCATCGAGGTCGACGTGGTCAGAACCGATACCAGCAGTGACGGCAAGCTTCAGGTTCTTGGCCTTAGCAAGGCGCTCTGCTGTGAGGTAACCGGGGTGGAAACTGTTTACAACATGTTAGCTCTTGTCGCTCATTTCCATGTTGTCGCACGCTAGGGCAACAAGCTCACGCTCACGCGTGGAAGTGGGGCGCTCTAGCGACGATGCGGGGAAGCTCGGACGTACGGTGTGGTAATGATGACTTCGGCGTCAACGAGGTGCTTGTCAAACTCAGAGTTCTCACCCTCCTTGTTGGAGGTGGTGACGAGCTCGTGACCCTGCTCCTCGATCCACTTCCTCAGACCGAGTTCGTTCTCAGTGGTACCGAGAAGACGGGGCTCCTGCTCAGCGTGGACACCACCCTATGACGTGTGTTAGCCACCGTCTCCAAGCCATGGAGTGTATCCAACTTACATCGTAGAGAACGAGAAGAACCTTGCCCTGTTGTGAAGCCGTCGCGGTTAGCGTTCTGAACTGATTCGGTTGTCGTAGGAAGGCCGCGCCCGATGTCAACCGTGGACCAGCACGAGCTGTGAGGAGGGAGGACGCGGGACGCGCAAGGCGAGAGGCTGAGCGGAGAAATACCATTGTGAATGAATTGATATGAGGAGGATTGAGGCTCCGTTGAAGGATATATAGTCACGTCCGGAAGAAAGGTACTTCGGTACGTAGATCTGACGCAAGATCCGTCAGCCTGTTGTCGCGGGTCCGAGCAAAAAGAGGGGGTTCAGGGATGGTTATACCTGATGTAGTTCGAAGTGACGTCGAACTGTTTTAATCTTCTTGTATTGTTTGATGTTGAATGCAAGTGAGGGGCTCTGAGGGGTTTATATATACTTGAGAGTACCCGCTGCGCGCTGCTTGCAGCACGCAGAGTCTGGAAACCTTGGGTCATTCGGAGCGCATCACGGCCGGCCCTCCCCACTTCGTGATGCAGAATCGCCTCGAAACAAGTGGTCCCTGCCTGCTGCGGACATCACTGTCATCTTTGGAATTGCTTCGCACCGCAGTCGGTGCGGGGTCGCAACGAATGGCGCCAACGCGTCCGAGTACGCGCCAGGGGAGCTCTGCTACCAACTTACCCGTTTGATCCATACAATTGCTCCGCTGATACGTCAATGACGCTAGCTCTTAGGCTGCGGCCGGCAAGGGTTAGACGCCACGAGGCCAATGGGAATGCTTGTTGCCATGGCACGGTACGTAAACCGGTGGTGGGACGGTAAGCTACCATCTGGAGCTCTACAGCTATCGGCAGAGCTTCCGTAGCGATTGCATCCCGAGTGCGTTCCGACAAGGCCAAATGAGACGGCGTAGTGGAGCTTGAGGTCAAGAAGAAGCTTTGTAAAGCTATCGCGTGGCCTCTGGAGATCAATTGCGCTGATCTGTGTCCATCTTTGCCTGCAGTCACTTCTCACCCACCCGCTGCAGCTTCGGAAGAGCACATCAACCTGGGGAATGCATGCTGACACCGCCTGAAAGCCACCACACCATCACCAAGGTCCTCAGCAGCTTCATCGCGACTACACAAGGCAGGTGGGGTGGTGGCCGAGCATTCTAGACGCCCAAGCGCATTGGAGCGGGGGTGACCTCACGGAGGAGCTACGGGCGCGAGATGTCACCGCGCAAATTCGCACAAAGATCGCAGATGATCGGGCTCAAGCTCGGCGATTTGAGGATAAGATAGGAGATGGCTCGATGAAGCTCGCTGCGAAGCCAGCCGAGCGCGACCGAGATGACCGAACCGAGTTCGAGCGAGCGCGCGCGTGTCGCGTTCCACATCATCAACTCCGCATTCGTTCGCTCTTTGCGGGTGAGGCATCCGGCGACGGCAGTTGTCATTCTTTTGAGACAATTCATGCCGTCGTCCCTTAGCCCGAGGAGCCCTTGAAGATTGCATTCAATCCCGTCGCCGTGCTCAACGCGGCATCTCCTGGCTCGAAGGTCGAAGCTTGAAGTTTGAAGCTTAAACTCACGCAGCTCAAGATGCTTCCAGTCGAGATTCTTCAGCCTCTCGTGCAATTGTACTATCATCCCTCTCTTTGACAACCCAGCGCGCTTGCCTGGAGTGTCATTGCAATGTTGTCCTTCTTCACAACCTTGTATTGCGCGACGAGACCTTGCCTGCGCAGCAGCCTGCGAGCAATCGAGAGATCGAGCCCCCGCGCCGCGCTCCAATCGCCCAGATCGAACCAACGACAGCCCAGCGCCCGCATCACGATTAGCGCGAGGCGAGAGAAACAACGCGTTCCACTCCGGCTGCCAGCAGCCGTGTTTGTAGAAAGACGCCATGTCTGTGAAAATTGCGCGAAGCACGGCTCTTCGAAGCTGTAGGAATGATATAGGTAGGCGTGTCAAGGTGTGCGATCTGAGTACTCCAAGGATCTCAGAATGAAATAGCAGGCGAAGATCTTTGCAAGACCGTCTATGTTGCGTCGAAGAGCGTCGAGTTGCAAGGACAGCTGTGTATGTTTGATTTGCTGAACAACGAGTGTTGTTAGTCGGCGCGACTCTGAGCTCAGATTGGAAAGTGCGTCTGGACGAGACCAGCAAGAGCGGAGAGCATGCCAACACCTCACGCAGATGCACACGACAACATCAGACACAAACCTCTCGATAAGCGCTACCACAACCCATTCGATGCTGGACAAAAGACTCGGGTTCTAACGTACCCTTTCAACGACAAGCATAACTTCGAGCAGTACTTCTAGCAGATTGAGTAGTTTCACCGGGTTGTGTGGCAAGGACGGTGCGGGCTTGCGTGCTCAAGGCCAAACGAAGGTGAAGGTGAGACCTGAAAGTGTAGCCAACGTTGGTTTAAAGCTGCCAAATGCGCCTGGCTCTGACACTTTATCTAGTCGCGTCCGAACCTTAACTACCACTACTCCAGTCAGAGCGATCATCGAACACCAGATCTGCAATGCCTGGCGATACACACAAACGAACACACGAAGGTAGGTTAACATAGTCTAACGGATAGACAGACGCTGAAAACCTCCAGGATCTGCTAAAATGGCTACGACCTCGACAGCCGCAGAAGTCATTGCCAAGCAAGGCGACGTGATATTTCACGTAGGAAAGGCACCTCAAACTGAGAAAAAGCTCCTTGTCTCGTCTGTACTGCTCAGCTATATGTCTCCGGTCTTCGCAGTCATGTTCGACGGACGCTTCGTGGAAGGTCAGGCTCTGAGTCCAACTTCACCACGTGTGGTCCCACTTCCAGAGGATGACGCAGATTTGATGGCTATCGTCTGCAAAATCATCCATGCTCAGTCGGCGGATCTTAGTGTCACTATGACACCTACACAGCTAGCTGATATCGCCATGCTCTGTCACAAGTATGATTGTGTGGAAGCAGTTCGAGCATGGACCCTCATCTGGGTTGCGAACATTCTAAAGGGACCTATGACTGCAGACTTCGAAAAGTCGTTGACCGCCGCATACCTCTTCGATATGGCCCCAGAGTTTCAGCAGCTCTCCAGAAACCTGATTCGCGATAGGTCTGGTCTGCTGAGTATTTCCGCCATGTCAAACGGTGGGGATTTTCCGCCGCTCCTCCTTCTCGAAAGTGTTGTCAAAGAACAGTATGAGACCCAGAACCGCGCATTGGTAGCCTTGGATCCGATCGTAGGAGCAGCACCGGATATGTGCGAAGCCGCCCAGTTGGGCATCGGCATCTTTTTCAAGGAGCTTCGCAAGGCCGGGATATGGCCGTTGGCCAGACATTCTGTTTCGGAACTGTTGCATGGTTTCGCGCGGATACCGAATAAACAGATCCTAAAAAAGAAGTGCTCGACCCACGGCTGCTCCTGCAGGAAGACCGATCTGAGTGTGGCATCTATATTCGCAGATGTCGCTGAGGTATACCATACTGTGACAGGAATCTGATTGGATTGCTTCAAGAGGAAGGAACTTGGTGTAGATCGCCCGACCTGCCGTGTGGACTGCAGCAGTAATGAGCTGACTTACGGCTGAACATCTTCAACACGAGATAGGGATACCGAGGGCGACGGCTGAGGATGGTATACTGACTGCTTTGGCACACGGGGATGTCATAAATGTCGAAAGAGCCTCGAGCTAACGTTCTTTATGTTTACATCAAGGATTTCACTTCCAATTGTTCCATGCAGGCAGACACAATCCGTTCTGTCCTTCGAATGTGATCGTATCTCGGTACACCTAGTGATCAATACGAGCTACCCGCTTTGGGGGTCGGAACTACTGATTTGGTCAATACACCAAAATATCTAATAACACTTCAAACAAGTAAAATGCATGCACGTATATTGAACCTCGAGGTTCTGTGTAACAAACGGCAAGTATAAACGAAAACACTAGACTAGGCTCGCCAAAGCCTGCATTTTCCCCATGTCCGACTCCGAACATACAGCTTCTTGCTGACAAGCAACTTACCAAGACCATCTGCCTTCCTCAATCGACTTATCTGAAGCACATTGCATACATTAGGCCTCTCCACTGATCCATCGCTCATCCTCGTTATCTCAATTTGGCATCTCGTTCGTTCACTCCATATTGCTGTGGCACGTGGCGCACCTGGTCTGGCAGATTTGTACTACACACATCTGCCGATTCGCTAGTTAGGGCAAGCATTCCATCCTGTCAGCATCTCCCGTCACTCAAAAAGATGAACGTCGCAATGATCAGGCCGGCTGCTAGATTGTGACTCCATCATCTTCTTGTTTCGGAAGCTGCGAACGGCGTGGGATCCATAGAAAGAGACGCATGCAATAGGTCCAGCATACTCTATTCTATCTAAACTGCAGCAAATTCGGTTGGGAACAAGGTTGTCGAAGAAGGGCAATCCTAAACAAACAATCTGATAGCGGCGGGTTGCATCCTCCCTTGTGTACCCTCGCGGCCAACATCACCTGCAAGCTTACCATAAAGGGTGTTTCGGATCCCCTCAATCTGTCGAAGATCTTCAGCACCTCGTCGAAGCATCTCCAGTACTGCGCTTTTGTCCAAGATGCACGCAATCACCATCATCCTCGCCTTCTTGCTCCTCGCGCTCACCGCAGACGCCGGCATTACACAAAAAGACTTCTCCGGCATCGGCAACATCTACGTCCTCCAGTCCGAAGACTGGAACTCCGTATCTCCAACCAAAGACAGAATTGGCTGCCTGGACGAACGCGGCAAGCTCGTCGCAGCTACCAACAAAGCAGCATGCGGCACCTTCACGCGGAGCGCCGAGTTCCCATACACATTGTCGACGAAGAAAGGAAACTGTACGTTCAACGATGAGAGCCAGGAGCGCAACACGGACAGCAAGTACGGCGCAGGAGATCATGCATGGAACTGCAATGCAACGTACTCGAGTGATATATATGACGAGCTGTACACAATTGTAAGACACCGTGACCCCTTCTACATCACGTGCTAATGTGGACTAGGACGGCTTCCCGTATGTGTTCTTGTGCTTCGGGGATGTTGCGTGCTATTACGATGGTAAGAAGGTGCCCGCGCGCAATGAGAAGCTCTCGCTGTGGCAGTTTCACTGGGGATCGCAGCAGATGGGTATCACGCCTGGGCATATTCAGTTGCTCTTGATGTGGAACAAAATTGGCGAGTTGCCCAAGAGAGTGGAGGCGGCCGATATCCCAAGTCCTAGGGTGCGCCTCACAGACGCTTTGCAGATACCGTTGTTGGGACAGCAGAGAAGGTTGGAATGAAGAAACGGTGTTATGAGATTCTGTGGGTGAAGAAGGGTTATTAGAGATTATCATTACTTCGTGCCCGCCCACCAAATCTCAACGTATCTCCTGCTAACTACTTCTTTTATACAAACAATGTTGCAAAGCCACCTGGTGTTGAGCATCAGTACCTGTACAGAGATCAATGGCGCGTTCAGCCAAAGTGGTAGATAGCACTTACTAGTTGCGTGAGACTCGACCATAGTGGCCACCTTCAGAATTAGTGGAAGCTGCAGCAGCGACACCGATCACGCCAGCCATCTCTGCGATGGATCCGCACTCATAAGACCCGCAGGCGACACCAGGAAGCGCCTGAAAGTCGTCGACGTCGATAGGACCTTGGAAGTAGTAATCTTCGCTATCTTCTGACATGGTGCAGTCATTAGTCTGAGCAGTATGTCAGCAACGTCAATGTTCGAGGAGTAAACACAGGTATTACCTTGTAGAATATACACATTGCAGGGATGCAGATCTGGACCGAACCGAGGCCGCCGCCACTAGATTGTATTAGAAACACGCTGGTACATCAAGTGGGAGACTGAAAATTCTTACAGAATACTCGGATCTACGGTCTCGCACTTGCGCTCCTCCTTGCTCGTGACAAGAAACATGGGGTCGCCCATGAAATTGCTCTCGGAGAAGAGCACGCCAACATCGCGGATGAACTCGTTGTTCACCATCCGGTCGTGGGGTAGTGCGAGGGCCAGGGAGGCCAGAAGAAAGACGATTCGCAGGATAATGCTGATGGCGTACATAGTGAACAAAGTTGATTGGGTTCTGGGTGGGTGGAGTCAGAGAAGTTGAGTGAAGAGAAGGAAGGAAGAATGAGAGAGATCTGTGTGAATATATATCTGTTGGCTCTTCAATAGTCAGGGAAGCGGCGATGATGAAGGAAGATTCTGCCAAGCCCTTCTAGGAAAGAAAAAAATTGTTGCAGAAGAAGAGTAAGTGAAAGCGCGCTCCAAGGATGCCCTGCAAGTTGACTCGATGATATCTTTTCAAATGGGTGCGCGATCATGGTTGTCGGTTCTTTATTCATTGTGACCCCCAACGAAGGGACATTGGGAGCCACACGGATACTGCCAATTCACTAAGCCAGTGGAAGTGTGGTGACGTAAGACCCACACTTTATTGTCACACTTGTAGTTGGTTTGCGTTTGCTCTGTGCACCGCAATCTCCCACGCAACAGACAATCCTCGAACCGGCCACGCGACCTAGTCAAACGCTGAAGGTTCCACAGATTGATAGTCCTTTGCGATGTCGACAGCGTTACTGACTTCAATGAAATCCTCCAGCTCTTCACTTATCGTCATCAGCTTCTCCTTCACTGCTGTTACGCCTTCGGACCCGACAATGTGCCTTGCAGGTGGGTTATCATGCCCGCCGATCGCCGTGAGAGCATGGACCGTCTCAGCGATCAGTGAACTTTTTAGCGCGGAGGGTAATGGTGCATAAAGCGAGGTGACTGTGTCGGCACTCAGCAGGTCACCCATAGTAGATTCAGCCATGGTAGCGTCCGGGCTCATTGTAGAATCACTGTATGTAGGTGATGTCACATCTGCAGCTGCATGTGGGTTCTCGATACTATCGAGTCTGTCGAGGAGGCCAGAGAAGATCTCTCGAGCCAACGGTGCCGGATTTTCCTCCTGCAGGTATTCTTGCATTGGGGGAACCGAGGTGATCCTGTTGGTAAGTACGTTGACCTCCATGTTGGCCTGAACGATAGACATCTTGATGTTGAAGGGTGCGATCTCATAAGCGAGGCTCTGCTACTAGTCAGCCGATGATTGTAAAAGCGTCATGCGAAGACTCACATCACAATAGCCCTCGATAGCCCATTGTGATGAACAGTACATGCCGAGCCCCGGAGTTCCAAGGTGGCCAGCTACAGTGCGTCAGAAAGGTCATAGTGCATTGGTAGGAGAGTATCTCACTGATTCCAGTGATTACAATCATGTGGCCATTCTTCCTTTCCCGCATTACAGGCAATATGGCCTTGATGATGTTCACATTGGCGAAGAAGTTGATTTCAAAGATCTCATCCACAAGACTGATGGTCCGACTGCTTTGCGCCAGTTCTTCGACAGTTCCAATGACGGCTGCAATTTGACGAGCGTCAGTTCAGCAATGTTCGATAATGGCGGCCACGTTACCCTCGCTGGCTGCGCAAAGCAAGACGTCGATACGACCGAACGCCTCAACAGCTTCAGCAACAGCCGCTTGACATTGACCAACGACCCTCGCGTCCAATCCAACGACTCTCAGGCGTTCTCGCCATCGTTCGGTGTTTTTCACTACCTCGAGGAACGCCTTAAAGTCATCACTCTGGCCCTCGCCTTTCTCGAACTCAACGGGCACAACGCCTGCTACTACGTAGTCGCCGTGCTCAAGAACCTGCTTAGCTAACGCAATGGCGATTGGCGACACTCCTCTCGTGATGAACCAGACGCGTGGAGCGTTGTGTGGTGGGAAATGTGGGGACCGCGGCCGCGGCGGCTTTGCTGTGGAAGCAGGCGCGTTACTCATCATGGCAGTCCGGCGTGTGTTGTAGCTTTCATTGCGACTCTGCACCAAGGTCTTGTATTCAGCTGATCCAGTGATGTCTGCTCGCTGAGTTCACGATTTGCGGGGAGCAACTGCCTAACTCCGGAATTAGCGCGCTAGTGACGCACCATTCCAAAATGACGAGGAGCATTCACCTTCAATGCAGCACCACGTTACCAACATACACTTCTTGAACTACAGTACTTTGAGAAAGCTTTAGTGGAATTACATTCGGAAAGCAGTGTTAGAAATAACGACTATGACATAAGCAGTCGGCACATTGAGGGGCAGTATCAAAATCTCCAGGGCCTCATCGCCCTAGACACGTCCCTTTCACTTCAAGTAACAGAGGTACGTCGGTCAGTTCTTCATGGCGTCAGTTTACCCGCCCCATACCAGCCGCTCTTAATCCCAGCCTCTTGACCTTCCTTAGCCATCTGGCTGCCGTCTCTTTCGTACTTCCCCTCTCTCTCTTCTCTACTACGTCGTTCAAAAACTCTTCCGATACTATCAAAACTGTACCTGCCCAATTCATCAACACTCGCAATCCCCTAATCAAACCCTGCTTAAGATGCTACACCATCGTAGTGTGGGATTTGCTAACATCGATTGGGATGCAGCCCTCAAAGCTCCTGACCTCTTTCAACATCTTATTCCAGCAGGTGGTACGCTGCCCAATTGGCTGATCCAGCTACGAGAAGATCGATTATCTGGAAACCCCAAAGAAAGCTATCAACACAAGAAGAAGGCTTCTGTCCGCGCCACCGACTGCAGTCGTTGGATAAAAAAGGGTAACTTCCACACCAGCCTTATTCGCAAGCGCAAGCCAGAGGCTCGTCCACCCAAGGTTGGCATGGCACGTCCAGCAAACGTTGCGCAGTATCAGCGCCACTCTCTTCAGCTCATCTCCAGGGTTCTCAATATCCGCACAAATGCATCACCCTTCACTCTTATACTCGATGACCTGAACCAGCGCGCTATGCCCCTGGTCAGCGAGCTGGTGCGGCGGGGATTGTCTCGCAACGTCAATGTCGTTGTGGTGTCTTTTGAAGCAACTCGATTTCATCCTGCAGTTCGCAGCGTTCCCGCATATGGCGACGAGACTGGTGAGCAAATCTTACAGCACATCCGGAAAGCGTTGAGTGAAGCCAAAGAGAGTCTTGTAGTCATCGACTCACTCTATGAGCTACTCAGTGTGAAGAACGTTGACATGGGCGCATTGTTCAACCTCGTCGCTGGCGAGTTCGCATCGACACTTGTCGGTGTCTATCACCAAGACACTATTCCTGATCAAGACGCACACAAGGCATACGCGCCTCAACCGCTCGACCTCTTCAAGTACATGGCTACCACTGTCATCACCTGCAAATCTTTTGCACACGTCCTCGCTGCCAAGGCGGCCAAAGAGCGCAGTCTTCCGGAACCAACTCACGGTCTGCTTCAGGGTGCAGAAGGCATCGTACAGTGTCTCGATGCCAACGATCACCGCGGCATCATTATCGAAGCAGAGTTCCGCCGCAAGTCCGGGCGCCCCGAGAGTGAAACCTACTTCCTCCGCGCGGCGCGACGATCTGACTACAATGCGCCTGTGTCTGGCATGGCGTTTGGTACACTGCGCCAGGAGTTTGTCACGCTGCTTGATCAGGTCCCTGCCTACAGCAGCAACGAAGTTACCGGCCTTGTCAATGCTGCAGCCAACGAGATGGAGTCGACATTCAATCTTGGCCTTACAGATAAGCAGAAACAAGCCCGTGAAGGTGTGGTGCTTCCTTATTTCGATGCGCAGAAGGGCGAGGGTGCTGGTGAGGGTGGTCGCATTCTCTATGATATGGGCGAGGAGGACGACTTTGACGAGGAGGAGGACGAGATTTGAGCACCTTGACTCCTACTGTTCGGGGCTGGTGACCGTAAGAGTGGCGTTAGATACGACTGGGTGGAATTGCTTCATGATATACCCTGCATCTGGAGGAGTTCGATAGACCAAAACCATACTGTCTTGGAACGAAACAAGTCTGTTCAGCAGCCTACCAAGATTTTCAAAGAAGTGGACGGCATCTGTGTTCTGATACGAACGAGATGATTAGACTGAGAAGAATGCTGCTGTTCACCCGTTCGGTAGTTGCCTAAAAGTGATGGGTCTTGACTGTGTGATCGATGCTTCATCAAACTTTCCGCATGTGGTAAGTCCAGCTTAGCGTCCGCTCTTGCATCACTCTGAACAATTACTTACAGCGACGCACTCCACAGACACCGCACCACACGCCACAATGTCAGATACCGAAAGACCACGCGATCAAGCGCACAACCGTGACAGCCGGCGTGAGCCGCGAGGAGGCCGCGATCACGACAACGAGCGAGGCAACACAGGCAGCGAGCGCCGCAACCGATCACGAAGTCCACGACAAGAACGCGGTGGCCGAAGAGATGGAGGACGCTATCGCTCCCGCTCACCCTTCCGAAGAGACGAGGGCGGTCGTGGTGGTAGGGGACGAGGCGATCGCAACGACCGTGGGCGCAACGACGACAGAGGACCTCCTAAAGGCCCACGAGGCGGTCCTGGCCCGCGCCAACCCCCATCCAACACGTCGCGACCACTTCCTAAAGCCATTAAACCCGACCCTTTCGAGGACGATGAGCCCAAGGACGTAGTCATGAAGGAGGAGCGCATCAAGCCGGAGGGCATGGACGACGAGACGTGGGAGATGGCGCAGGTGATGGGGTTCGCAGGATTCAAGAGCACAAAAAACACGAAAGTACCGGGGAACGACAAGAATTTCGGGATCAGGAGAGACAAGCAGATGGAGGCTAGGCAGTACATGAACAGGCAGGGTGGTTTCAACAGGCCTTTGAGTCCTGGAAGGGGGTAGAAATGCGCTCAGGATCTTGGGAAGGATAATTCGACACATTTACAACACCACGGCAGCTGCAGACTCGAGTTGGCACGCGATTGGGGTGCGAGGAGATGGTCGACAGGGGTTCCTGTAAAGGCACAGCATGCTTTGACCATCACACTGCAGCTACGGCAGACACGCATGACAGAATGAGATTCATGGTATGGCGCCTATCTCTCTCGTATCATTTACAAAAGCTTACACTCTTGATGGTCGAATGGACAGACGACGGCGCCGTGAAACGTGGGGTCTTCAGAGGAGACTTTGGTACTGCCGTAATCATACCAAAAGCTTGCAGCTTGCAAATATGATGTGACATTCCTATTACTCGTTCAAGTTGATCAAAATATCACATAGTTTGTAGAATGCGACCAAGCTGCTTGCGAGCGCACCGGGCACACGTTCCGCTTGCAGCCAATCAGCGAGTCAAAACGACCGAACTCCGCAACGTATCCCCGCCAGCATCTAAAGCTGGCCTCATTCCTTACCTCTGAATAGCAGGTGGTACAGACATGCCGCGCAACTCTCGACACGGCAGCCTCTGGACAGGCCTAACATGTTTGCTCTCTCTTCAATCGCAATTGCCCGTTGCGAGCGCGCAGGTCGCTGAGATCGAAAAGGCCAGCAATGACAGCTTGCTCTGGGGCCCGTACAGGCCAAACTTGTACTTTGGCGTTAGACCACGCATACCGAAGAGTTTGATGGGTGGTCTGCTGTGGACGAGAGTGGAGGATTACCAGACCGTGCAAAACAGTGAGTGCTATCCATTCTCCTGATATCAGCTACGGCGTAGCTTCAGAGAATGCAGCAATGGATGCAGAACACGCACTTGCTAACTCGGCGCAGCATTTCGACACACATGTGAGCAGCACGAGCTCGATGGCTACGGCTGGGACGAATATGACGTCCGCAGCGGCGGCCGTCAGACGATCCACGACCCTGCCAACCGTATCGACATCACCACCGAGTTCATAAAGTTCCCTGGAGGAGAGCATGGTGGCAGCTGGGGCGCCAGAATCAAGGGAACACCGCGCGAAGATGCATCGCCCGACCTTACGACAACTGTCATCTGGTACAACACTCTCGAGGGCCTCGGCAGCTTGGAGGTTGAGGACCCGAACAGGGCGGAGACCGGCATTCCCGGCGATGTCGTTTTCAAGGGCCAGACTACTGAACTGGGCGACTTCGAGTTGAGGGTCACTGAGGGCAAGGGAGCACACCCACACTTCGACCACCCTAGCTACGACGACAAACCTCTGGACAGGACGTTGGTCCACAGTGGACAGGTGCCCGACGAGGCACTGTGGCAGATCAAGGCCGTTCTCTTCGCCCACATGAAGAGCCAGATCGATGAGCTGGTACCCAAGTACGGCCAAGAGAATCCGCCTCCACCTGCGCAGATCTACACGATCCAGCATCAGCCGGGAGCTGGCAACATCCACATGGTCCAGAAGGTTTTCGATGGCGCCTTCGAGTTCGACATTATCTTCTCTTCTGGCTCTGCGCCTGCCAAGATTACCGCCGACGACATGACCGAGCAGATCAAGTCTGTTACCTCAGGCTTCGCGACCCGCTTCACCGACATCTTCAAGCCACAGGCCCCATTCCTGAAGGAGCGCTACGATGAGTTCTCTAAGTCACTGTTCTCAAACTTGATCGGTGGCATTGGCTATTTCTATGGCGACTCTCGTGTCGATCGCTCATACGACGAGGCTTACGAGGAAGTCAACGAAGGATTTTGGGAGGAGGCCGCTGAGGCACGTGCCAGAAACGAGGCTCAGAGCGTTGGGCCAAACGAACTCTTCACCAGCATCCCTTCTCGACCATTCTTTCCTCGCGGCTTCCTCTGGGACGAAGGCTTCCACCTGCTTCCTGTCATCGACTGGGATGTTGACACCACACTTGACATCATCAAAAGCTGGTTCAAGCTTATGGATGAGGACGGTTGGATTGGTCGCGAACAAATCCTTGGACCTGAGGCTCGCAGCAAAGTACCTGCAGAATTCCAGGTGCAGTACCCTCACTATGCAAACCCGCCGACTCTGTTTATGGTTATCAATTCCTTCCTCGACAAGCTCGATGCGCAGAAGACCGACTCGGATAACAAAAAGCTGCTACATGAGAAGTCCTACTTCATGCATCTTGCGAACCGTGAGGCCGCACTGCAGTACCTTCGCGAGTTGTACCCGCTCCTCAAGCGCCACTACTTCTGGTTCCGTAAGACACAGGCGGGTGACATCAAGAGCTACGACCGCGAGGCTTTCTCCTCCAAGGAAGGCTACCGCTGGAGGGGACGCACACCGCAGCACATCCTGACCTCTGGGCTTGACGACTACCCTCGCGCTCAGCCACCACACCCAGGTGAGCTGCATGTCGATCTCATCAGCTGGATGGGTATGATGACACGTTCTATCAAACGTATTGCGATCTACCTTGACGAAGAGGATGACGCGGCCGAGTTTGCAAAGTATGACGAGGCTATCGTTCGCAACATCGATGACCTGCACTGGTCCAGCAAGGAGAAAGCATACTGCGATGCTACCATCGACGATTACGAGGAGAACGCACATGTATGCCATAAGGGCTACGTTTCGCTCTTCCCATTCTTGACTGGTCTCGTCGACAAGGATAGCAAGCACCTCGGCGCTGTTCTAGATCTGATCGCTGATGAAGATCACCTCTGGTCTGAGTATGGTCTCAGGAGTCTGAGCAAGAGCGATGAGCTGTACCACACTGGCGAGGACTATTGGCGTGGACCGATCTGGATGAACATGAACTATTTGGCTGTGCAACGGCTCTTGGTAAGTCTTACCTTCCTCTCGCTGATTCATTGTATCTAACACTCGTAGAACGTCGCACAGGCAAAGGGCCCCCACCAAAAGCGCGCAAAGCAGCTGTACACAGACCTCCGCAAGAACCTCGTCAATACCGTCTATGAAAGCTGGAAGGAGACAGGCTTTGCCTGGGAGCAATACAACCCAGAGACTGGCAAGGGACAGAGAACTCAGCATTTCACTGGCTGGACCAGCTTGGTCGTCAAGATCATGGCTATGCCAGACTTGAGCGGAGAGACAGTTAGGGATGAGTTGTAAACATACAAGAAGATGAAGGGGAAAGAAGAAGATTTTGGTAGCCTGTGGGTTATGTACAGTACTCAAAAGCTACAAGGTGCAGCAATACGATAAGATAGGAACAAATATCAAGGTTGGCGTATACAAATGCTAGTACTTTTAACGTGCATTTCGAATTTAAGATCACACAAGCGCTTAGCACGTCACCACAGACCAAGATTTCTATCCTCACACACTTGATGGTGAGTTTGCAGGCATTTCGCGTTGAGCATGGTGTTTGTATTTGAGGGTATGGAGGGCAGCTATGAGGAGAGCGTTCGTTCGTTGTGCGTCTCCATGCACGGGCTAGGACTTAGGGCAGTCCGAAATGAAAAAATGTACGCTGAAGGGTGAAGAGTGTGAAAGTACCATTTTGTTTTTAATGATCGAAGCTCAAGCGTAGCTTACTGATCTTAGGCCAGCGTCCATCTATTCTTGACTAGTCCGTCTACTCTTGACCAAACTCTGTCATTCCAATTCACGACAGTTGCTCGGACATTTCATCGCGTTTTGCATCCTTGCCTCTCTCCTCTCCACCATCGTCAATTTAAAGCTGCCAGCCCAAGGCATCACCCATCCTCTCCACCCAGACTTCTCCGCCGCCTGCGAGCTTCCCGTCATTAGCGTTGATAGCAGCAAGCATTTGCCGCATTATACCGCGCATCTTGATACAGAGAGGATTTGAAAGACGGAAGGAATGGTTGAGTACGAAGCCGTATTCGACGATAACTGTAAGGATGATACCTTCCAGATGTGAGTCGTCTATCGGCAGGCCGCAGTTGACATGGTCTTCGAGTTGCTCGCCAAGAAACTCCATAATGTCGACCGCACGCTCAATGTCAGTAACCTCGTTCAGCAGAGGATCATTGTTGTTCTCCTCTTCGCTCTCGTAGCTGTCGTCGTCCCCTTCATCCTCCTCCTCCGCCTCCTGTTCGTTCCCTTTCATGTCGCTCTCGTGACGAAAAAGTATGCATCGGCAGACCGGGCACTTGTTAGCATTGCCGCTGCTAGAGAGGAGCCAGTTCCGCAGACAGCTCTCTCCGAAGACGTGGTGGCAGCTTCCTCCTTTTGAGAAATTAGCCGGGAGATGTGTAGAATCAAACCCTTCGAGGCAGATGTTACACTTGTCGTTGACATTGATGCCGTTTCTCAGGAACTCGTCGCGCGAGAGGATATGGTGCCGTGGAAGATTGTTCGAAGACATGTGGGGTAAATCCGGGCGTAGGCAAAAGGTTGACGTGGTGGGGAAAGAGTTGAAGCGACCAGAAGGTTAAGCTGAGTTTGCGGCCAAAGGATCATGAGATTCGCTTTCACTTCGCCTGTAAAAAAAAGTTGGACTTTCTCTAGTCTCAAAACGAGAGTGATAGTTACTGTAAGAACAGGTTTTGAATTTTCTCACAGCAAATGATATTATGGTTGACTACGTGAAGATCCGGTATGAATTCTGCCATGGTATGAGGCTTGATGGCCACGTACCGGACGTTCATCAAGGTCTCCTCCAACCAGCAAAGATCGGATCAGTCTAATGCTATCACGATTTGCCCATCGCGATTATGTAGATTCTACCTACTGGCTTACCACATCATTACTATTATTTTGCTCGCATTGGGAAGGCAATCTTATCAAGACTCTGGACCAAAAATCGCAATTTGCAATGGGAGTTGGTAGTATATAGACAAACAACTCGAGACACGTGTCTAGCTACAATGGTGTTTGTAGAGTAAAGTCTACTGAACGGCAAGCTGAAAATCATCCTTCTGTTGTGCTCCTGGTATGTCAAAGGAAATATCTGATGATGTTGCGTATCAAATGATCCGTGAGGGGCTGGTGTTCGAATTGTTTCACATGGAAACCTGTGATAATCTCTGTTTCCTTGACATTCTTGACCTTGTCGGTGCAACTCTGGTTTTTTGGTATAGCAAGGTATGGTATGGTGGGCACCTGTCAATTAGCTTTGCCGTTACTTCAACTGTTTCATCAGATATGTTGATTCGAAAACATGACGGCGGCTTCTCGATCCTAGGAGACGAACTGGTGGTCATTCCATATTGAACAGTTCCAAACAGATATTGCAGCTACCGAGTGTTGTGAAAATACTTACGATGAAGACACTAGATCGTGGATCAACGAGCGTGTGTAAGATAACAATCTCTCTCTTTTCACTCGAGAAAATACAAAATACATCTGTCCTATCACTTCCTGTCAAACTTTTATTGCGGGTTTGAATACCTCGTATCATCCATTAAATGAAGAACGAATGTTAGACGTAAACATGCTGGCAGCAACGCTTAGACTTTTCTGAGCTGTGGTAAAAAAATTGTTTTATTCTAGAGAGAGACATGAGATGTGAAAAGGAAGATACGCGTACATAGAAACCACAAGCAGACGATAAGAAAACGCCCAGGAATTGTGCATATGGAGGAGGACAACATGGTGCTCTACGGTATATATAGGCGGCCCTGTCCCACCTTCTAGGTCTGCCTCCCTTCATACGCATTACCACAGCACGCTTTTGGCTGAGCCTTAGTTCCGTTTTGCAATCAATGCTCTCGATTTTACCTGTTAATGCTTGAACGGTTTTCGCCTGGGCTGGACAGTCGAACCTCGCTTATTCAGCACAGCCTTATGGAGCAGGTCGTGCTTCCTGCCATCGGACGGTGACGTACGGCAACACCGAGTACGACGTTGGCTGCCTGGAGCGCAGAATCGGGCACAATGTGGCGATATATCGCACAGCTACCATCTTCCAAGATGAACTGTAGGAAGAGGTCGAATGAGCGAGCTTCGTGAGCGCCGTTGATGGTTTGCCGATACACAATCGGCCTCAGACCGCCAGAGAGCCCGCGTTCCTGCAGCTCTCCGCATCGCACCTTCCCAAACAGTATCGATCCGGCCTTCTTGGCGAACATGAGCTTGCCTCCTCATACCTCTCCCTGCGAGCAGATTCCTTCCAATTGCGCACCTCAATCTTCCAGAAAGCTCGCAATCGCCCGCCACTATCACGCACGCCCAGACTTTGCCCAGAGAGCCTACAGCAATGAAGCAGGCATTGGCGGGGCTTGTGTTCGCGAGCTGCTTGATCGAGTATGAACAGTGGAGACCCTGGCGAATGATAAGGGATGGGTGATATTGGGGTGCTTGGCGAGCGGGATTAGCGTTGTGATTGTAGGCGATTGCAGCGGACTCGGATGCTGGAAACAGGTCTGTGGATTCTTGTGCAATGAGGAGATGTTGCCCATGCAACCGACACGCGGGAACAGGGTTACGCAAAGATGTCAGGGCAATGGCGAGGTATAAAGGTCGCGTGCTGCGCGTCTATGTGGAGGCACAGCCGCTCCTTGATCCTCCCAGCTTCATTGCTAGAGACACAAGATCATCATCACAATGAAGGTCACAGTTGCGCTCGCTGCTCTCGCCGCCGCTGCGTCGGCGACTACGGAACTCAGGGGACGTCAAGATGGACATAACGACAAGCCCTGCAAGAAGAGGCCTGATGTCACGTCGGTAAGATGATCTAGGTGCACTACAAGTCAACCCACAGCATACTGACAATCACCTAGAGAAAGCTTGAGGCCGACATCACCTCGAAGAAGCTGCTGAGAGGCGCTCAACAACTACAGGACTTTGCCTATAGTTACCCCGACCGCAACAGGATCATGGGCGGAAAAGCCCACAATGATACTGTAAACTGGTTGAAGAAAGAGCTCGAGTCCACCGCATACTACGATGTCACCCTCCAGCCCTTCTCGAACTATGTCATGTTGAATGGCACCATCAACACATTCACCATTGGAGGCCAAGCTGTTAACGCTACCCTCTTTGAGTACTCAAACTCCACGACCGGCCTCGTCACCGCGCCTCTGGTCGTTGTTAACAACCTTGGTTGTGAGGCGGCTGATTTCCCGGCCAGTGTAGCTGGCAACATCGCCCTCATCTCACGTGGTACTTGCAACTTCGGCTTGAAGTCTGCTCTTGCTGGTAGTGCTGGCGCGGTCGGCGCTATCATCTATAACAATGTCCCTGGTACTGTCTCAGCCACTCTCGGTCCCCCGCCTCGCCCAGAGGGACCCTATGTTGCGACTGTTGGCATTTCCCAAGAGCAGGGTCAAGCTTATGTCTCCCAAATTCAGGGCGGTTCCAATGTAACCGCAACTCTGGACGTCTTGACTGATGTTCAGATCATTACCACAAACAACGTCTTGGCCACCAGCAAGTGTGGTGACAAGAACAACCAGCTTGCCCTCGGCGCTCACACAGACTCTGTTGGTGCCGGCCCAGGTATTAACGACGACGGTTCCGGCACAGTCGGTATCCTGAACGTTGCTAAGGCGCTTGCCAAATACAACGTCAAGAACGCTGTTACATTTGGCTTCTGGTCTGGTGAGGAATCCGGTCTCCTCGGTTCAACCTACTTCGTTGAGAGCCTGTCCCCTGAGGAGTCTCTGAAGATCCGCGCCTACCTTAACTTTGACATGATCGCCTCGCCCAACTACGTTCACCAGATCTACGACGGAGACGGCAGCGCCTACGGCCTGACCGGACCTTCTGGCAGTGGCGACATCGAGGCCTTCTTCGAGAAGTACTTCACCCGCGTCGGCGTCCCATACAACGCTACTGAATTCAACGGCCGCTCTGACTACGGTCCTTTCTTGGATGCCAACATCCCTGCTGGAGGTACCACCACTGGCGCTGACGAGGTCAAGACCGAGGAAGAGCAGAAGATCTGGGGGGGCGTCGCGGGCAAAATACTGGATCCTAACTACCACCAGGCTGGTGACACTGTCGCCAACCTCGAGCAGGAGGCGTGGTTGTTGCACGCCCGTGGTATTGCTGCTGCCGTAGCCAAGTATGCCACCTCGTGGGAAGGCTTCCCAACTCGCTCGCCTGTGGGTAACACCACCACCAAGAGGAGCGTGTCTGAGGTCCGCAAGAGCGTCACTGGCGGTAAGCGCTCGCTCAAGCTGTACTAGACGGTACCGTCCTACCTTCAAGAATAACGTGTAGATGACAATGACGAATACATGCAATCCATTAACAGTGTAACCCATTCGCAGCCTTTTGATGGTGGTTCTAACTCTTCGCACGTTTTGTTTTGACTTTGATCTTTATACGTTAGGATTTCTTGGAAACATCGCCTTTATTATCAGCCTTACAATACTAATCATGTCTCAGCCAAATCTAGGTTCAGCAGTCATTGGCAGTCTGTGAAGTTGTCAAGAGCAATCATCATGTCAGGCCATCAATGACATCGCGTCTCCACAGCACCCGTCATCCTGCTGCCCTTGCGCGCCCCTCAAGTTCGCCTTGCCAGCACTGACAGCTAGCACTGACACGCAAATTAAGGTTTGTTGGGGTCCTGAATAAGGCTTGCCACGTTCGCTCGCTTGCTTTGCCAGCGCACGTTGCGGGCGTTCGATATGCGCTGTCACGGGAGCCTGCAGCAGACGGCCGATGACGGGCAGCCTTCTCGAAGCATATGCCGCTGCAGCGCGGGGGTGTACAGTACGGGCACTATGAGACGAGTTTATTGTGGGTGTACAAACGTTGCAACCTCGTTTCTTCATGTGGGTATGTTCTGCAGCTGAGCGGTTGCTGGCCTCGCAATTCCGATGCAGCGTTGCAAACACCCAATCAATACATTGTTTCTTCATTTCTACTGGAGAGTGGTGTTGACGCCGTCGGAATCACTTCTCGTGTGGGCGGGTGCGCTTCCGTGAGGAAGTGAGGGCGGGCTGGGACCGGTGGCAGCCGATTCGCAGTGCGGGGAAACAGAAAGTCGAGTGGCTGGACCCTCGACTTGAAACGCGGCGGGCAGGGCCTAGCGCGGTCTGTTTTGAGACAGCGGTGTAGGATTGCAGATGCGGTTCCTAGCCTAACCGCGTCTGCCATGATTGCCGTGGATTGCGCAAGAGCGGGCCATGGGGCCTGTTTTCCTGTGTGCTTGAATGATTGTGGCAAGAGAAATGTATCATGACCTTTTGCTGAATGTCGGTGGGATGTTTGTAAGGTCTGCTGAGCGTCAGAACATCACGAGAGGTAGCCAACCTCGTGCTGATAGTTGCGGCCCGCGTGGTTAGGATGTTCACCGCCTTCGGAAAGTGATGCTGCTAGAGACTACCTCAACAGAAGGATCAACAAACACGTCTGGACTTCGGGACTTTCTTCCAGGAGAGGTGCACAGCGCAGTCGCTGTCGAAGCTGGTTGTATCACCCAAAAACTCACATTGCCCCCTCATCACTCACGTTGGTTTCCATGTTTGTTGACAGAACATGAGGGGGAGTACCACTAAGGTACCTACCACAGTAGGCGGTATCTGTCGGCGTTTAGAACGAGCAAGACTGCCCCGCTGCTCGCTCTTCGGCCGTGGAAATGAACAATGGCTGCTGCCCCTCCCTTACTTTCTAGTCGAGGGGTGGGAAATGATTGGCTGGAGCGTGTGACGATGGATTGAAGCTGCTGCTGAATGACGTGTGAGCCTTGCCGGAAGCCCACTGTTCGGCGGTGCTCAATATCCCTGGAGGGGTCCAGAGGCCTGGACAAGTGCTTGTCACCTTGTCAAGGAGCCCTCAGCACCGCCATCACGGCGTAGATTGGGCAGCTTGTGGGTCGCATGGAACAAAAGTTTCCCAGATGGTGGGCCGAGGCGCTGCGAACTGACCGTGGCACGGTGGCTAGCAGAAGGGCTGACGGCTGCTGGTGAGCCTCATTGCAGAAGCAAAGGGATGAAGAAGGAAGAATGAGGAAAGCTGGAGAAGTCACAGCGAAGGCACGTTTATGTAGATCAGCGTGATCGAGGCAGAGCAGTGCATGTGCGTCCCAGGTCGGGGCACGGGTCGTGGTGAAGCCATGCGGTCCTGCGGATTTCCGTGTGAGGGCTCCAGTAGCGCGTATGCACGGCGCCTTCCCAAAGTGCTCAGGGTCCACGCCTGCCATTTGAACCTCGCAGCGGCAGATCGCTCTTTCCCTTCTACACACAGAGCTTCAAATACACCCGAGGACTGACAGGCGGCGCATCTTGACATTTCCCACTGTCGGTCCCTTCCACAAGCCGCGCATACCCCATTTTGGCTGGTCGGGCGCATAGATCAGGCCTCACCCCGTGCCACTGGGATACCACTGAAGCCCTCACCTCACCACCGACTTCTGCCAGGCCGACGACATCTCTCGTTCGCGTCCGCACCACAAAGGCCACCGAGGGCACCGGCCCCGTGTACGAGTACGAGTAACTTGACTGTGTACGTAGAGCCCCTGTCTGCGCGTGGACACGCTGTTGTGTGCGCTGTTCCGAGGGCAGGCGCGCATTGCGCAGCTGCAGCACCCCTCCTCACCGCCCGCACCCCACATGCTCTGGATGCGAGGGACGGATGTGCTGACCTCGATGCAGTGTATTTCTAGTTGAACATGGCCTTTTCTACCGGCATTGGTGACCGTGGCGGTCTGCGCTCCCCTCGCGAGGAGCAGTCGTCGTTTGCTGCCCTTGGCCTCACCTCTCCCCTGCGCAGCACCTTTGGCTCCCAGGCTGCCAGCTCAAGTGCTGGCGACGTGCGTGGCCAGCTGCACCGCCGCTTCACCACCAACAACATACCCACTCTCAACACCCCGCTGTCGCCCATCGGCCAGCAGCGCAGACAGGCCGCCGAGCCTGCCGAATTCACTACTGCGGTACGTAGCGAAGCCCTCTCGTTCTTCATCCCTGGGCATGGAGGCGCGCTATCTTGGTCGAGCCTGCGTGCGCTTTTTGTGTCTGCGAATGTGCATCTGAACCAAACTGCCCCAGTATTCGCTACCAGCAATACGACGTGAATAAGAGTGAAGGCTGACGAGATCAACAATAGACCTATCACAAGCTTCAAGTGGTAAGCAAAAGCTCATTCACCTCCACTTCCCACTCTCCTTTACTTCCATCTGCGCTTCTCCCACGCTGCCAAGCCTGCTTTTGCTGCGGCAGTATCATAGCTTGCCAAACACTTTGTCTTCGTCACTCCACCCACTCACCCCCAGTATTGCTACAATTGCCTGTATCCCCATTCCTGCTTCTCTTGGAGACGCAGCTTTCATCCATCTACCCCATATCTTTTCCATCTTTCTCCACCTAGCTCCCACTGTCACGAGTGTAGCATTGCTGCCAACATATCAACACACGCCCAACGACCGCGTGACCGTGCTGACTGTTTGTTAGCTCGAGAAAAAGAAGCTTGAGTACGAATACTTGAAGGAGCAGCGCAGACGCTTTGAGGCTGAAATGGAGCTCATTGATTTGCAGTCTCGACGTGGCGAAGAGGAGATTCACCGTCTCTCTTCCGAAGTACGTTACGGCAAGCCAGCGCACAGCCAGCCTACCACGCCGCCTGAACACAGCGACAACGGATTCCCCAACGCATTTTCACGACCAAACCGTTTCAGCATGTCCAGCATTCAGCCATCCAAGATCACGCCGCGTGGCAGCCGCGCCAACTCTCAGGTCACCTCACCCCCATCCTCGTTCTTCAACAACAACGGTTTGCCTTCCCAGTCTGTGCCCGGCACTCGACGCAACTCAGACGAAGACCACGACGACTTCGACAACGATGACTTCACTCCTCTGAGCCCAGTCTCTCGCAAGTAAGTACACCTGCACAGCTTCTCTTTTACCTGCCTCTCTCACGTTGGTGACGTATGGAGTAACACAAGCCCCACAAACCACGTTCCCACATTTCAACGCGTCAAAGCTACACGCATCAGGTCCATAGACTTACAATTAGCTCACACAGGAACAACCGCATGTCTATGCCCGTGACTAACCTTGACCTTCGTGGACGTGACAATCTCCCAGATCTGGCATCTGTACTTGGCCACATTGATACTACCGGCTATCTGTTTGGCGAGGAGGACAAGGAGCATAACCCGGCCGCCTCTCCGGATCACAAGGCGTACCTCCAGATGAGCAACACAAACGACAAGTTCCCTATCCTTGTCCGTCGTGGTGACGCAGGTAACGGTACGAGCCTCTCCGCCTCTTCCGCTGCGCTTGATTTGGCTCTTTCCCAATCCCCTGGCCCGGAATCACAACCCACTGCTTGGCCAGGCTACCGTACTCATCGTCAGGCCCAACAATCACTCCCTGCTAACTCTTTCCGAAAAGGTTCGCAGGCTGAGGAGTACGACAATGGCCACGTCAATGGCCAGACAACGCCCAAGACTAACCGTCAGTCTGTCGAGTTCAACTTCACAAGCCCTCTAAGGTCCGACAACCAGCGCTCCAGCTATGCCAGCCCTAACAACGGCATGCCCAAGTTGACTCAGTCGTTCTCTGCGAGCAATGTCCCCACGACGAAGAATGGGAACGGAGTCAACGGCAACGGTAACGGCACGAATGGGAACGTCAACACACATGCAGAGCAGCACTTCAACCAACACAACGTCAACCTTGGCCGTATTCCTCCTCACGCTGTGTCCCATCGCCACAGCCGTGAGCTGTCGACTGGTTTCAAGGAGCAGGAATACCGCCCTGTCTCATCCGGTTTGCACGCGAGCGCTGCTCCTTTTGGCCCTGCCATCACCACAGCATCAGGCAGCGGTTCTCTCAGTAGCACAGTTGGTTCTTCGGCCATGTCACAGTATTCTAGCACTACTGCTGGCAACGCTCCTTACTACGGGTTTGGCATGAACATGCTCAACGGTGCCATGAACGGCATGTCCCTTGGTCCTCAGTACGGTGGTCCTCCCCCTTACGGCCCTAACGGCATGTACCCTGGCACTGGTCAATACTTCAACCCTTATGCTACATACGGACCCAATGGTCGTGTTCAAGACAGCCAAGCTCGTGTCATCCAGAGCCGCCGTATGCAGAACGACGCCAACCGCTTCATGAACTACGATCTGAAAACCATGCCGCGCCATGAGATCTACAGTCTGTGTAAGGACCAACACGGCTGCCGTTTCTTGCAGAAGAAGCTTGAGGAGCGCAACACGGAGCATCTTCAGATTATCTTCGATGAGACCGCTCCTCATGTTGTCGAGCTCATGACTGATCCCTTTGGTAACTACCTGTGCCAGAAGCTTCTGGAGTTCACCAACGATGAGCAGCGTACCACTCTCGTGCGCAACGCTGCTCCGGCCATGGTCTCTATCGCATTGAACCAGCACGGCACTCGAGCCCTGCAGAAGATGATCGAGTTCATCTCTACAGAGGAGCAGACCCAGATCATCATCCAAGCTTTGGCTGGCCAAGTCGTCGACCTTATCCAGGATCTGAACGGCAACCACGTCATCCAGAAGTGTCTCAACCACCTCAAGTCTGCTGAGGCCCAGTTCATCTTCGATGCTGTAGGCGAGCACTGCATTACCGTTGGTACTCACCGCCATGGATGTTGTGTCCTTCAGCGCTGCATAGACCACGCCTCGGGCTTCCAGAAGGTCGACCTTGTCCGCCAAATCACCGCACACAGTTTCCACCTCGTGCAAGATCCCTTCGGTAACTACGTCGTTCAGTACATTCTTGACCTAAACGACCCCAACTTCACGACACCCATGTGCCTTGGCTTCAAGGGCAAGATCGCTGAGCTCTCCATGCAAAAGTTCAGCTCCAACGTTATCGAGAAGTGCATTCGCTGCGCCGAGATGTCAACCAAGGCTACTATGATAGAGGAGCTGCTTGATGTCGAACAGCTTGAGAGGCTCATGCGCGATTCTTACGGTAACTATGTCATCCAGACTGCTCTCGAGTTCGCTCCGCCCGAGCTGTGCCTCCACCTCATGGAAGCCATGCGTCCTATCCTGCCTCAAATCCGCCAAACACCATATGGCCGCCGTATTCAGACCAAGGTCCAGGAGCGTGAGGGTCGTCTGGCTGCCTTCACTGGCCGCGCTCCCTCTGGTCATGCCTCCCCGAGCACAGCTTCTGGCGCTCAAGCCTCTGAAGCTGGTTCCTCCTTCCAGCCTCCCATGTACACTGCTTCTGCAAACTACGGCGCAAACATCGCATCGCCTCAGCCGCACCGTCAACCGCATCGTTTGAGCAACCCACCCATGCCCCACCACTTCAACAACTCTGTACACAACCCGGCCTATCAGCAGTACGGCGTCGCTCAGCCCGCTGGAGTGAGCAACTTCTTTTAGCTGAAGGTCCTTGACGACGTTACGACCTGACGAGTTATGGTCTCGCTCGACTGCATCGCCTCACGCCTCATCACTACGCACCATTGTTACCAGTCGAGTCGCAAATCTTGTACTGATTTTGGTGTTGGCTGGCCATGCTCGAGGCGCAATCTTTTTTCATCTTCTGATCTTGCTTACCGACACTCTCAGGGCGTTGCCTCTAGCTCCCATTCATATCGCTCGCTCTTGGCAGATCGCTTTGTACAGTACGACAACAGCCGCATCTGTGGAGCTTGGGTTGTGATGCATCATCAGGCGCTGCATGGAGCTTTCGTTTCTTCCCTTTTGTTTCTGTACAACCCTTGCCCATTCTTCCCCGTGTCTTACCCTTACCCACTTGCTTCTCACCATTGTATTTTTCGGCGCTCACAATGGGCAACAAAACGCTCAGGATGGTACGAGCTTAGCCGCAGCTCGAGCGGCACTCACTTTCTCGCCAACATGGAGGAGTTTTTCGTTTTCAATGTATCGCACCATCCGTAGATAGCAGTGCTGCTAGGCACCAAATGAAAGCATCGAAATCCCCATGTTTCTGTAAACCCTGGTCAATACAGTATCCTACTGCGTGACGAGGTCGAAACAGCACAGCCTGTTCAATGTGCTAGTTTTCGAGTCAATCTTGGTATGTCTGTGTGCTTCAAACGATTACTACATGCTTTTCAACGTTCTAGATACAAACTACTTCAACTCTTCCGCGTTGGCCTTTATACTTTCTTCCAAGCTCGTGTACCCATGCCCATAGGCATCCATTAATAACCTTTCGACATTGTCAGCCTCAGCATTCACACACTCATCCGTCCCCTCATCCTCGAAATCCTCAAACTTCCTCCCCGGATACGCCTTCCTCAGAATCTTGACAATTTCGCTCACAGGCGCAGGTGCCGCCATAGCCAGCAGCCTCCTGCTCTGCAGATCTGGATGGGCGAGCGCGATGACGTGCAGTTTAGCGTCGTCTTGCACGTTGATGTAGTGCTCTGGAACGCGCTTCAGCTGGTCGTACTTGCCCTCCCAGAGGTTCTTGGTCCAGCCGGCGGTGGTTGGGTAGCCTTGGTGTGTGGGTTGCAGGACGGGACCGAGGTTTGCGTTGGGGTTTACTTGTAGGTGTCAGCTTTGCGTGCTTGCAGACTCCGGAATCGAAGCAGAGTTTAGAATAGGGCTTTGATAGTGTAGGGAGATTGCTTACCGCAGTTTATCACAATGGAAGACTTGTTCTCGTCTTTCCACGCTTTCATTGCGCGCTCGACTTCTACTTTCGAGGCCGAGTAAACTGTTGCACCGCCTGCAGCTTTGCCTTTCTCGTTCACAGCCTGAACAGCGGCTTCGTTGAATGTAGATTCATCCACGGTGAACTTGACGCCAGGTTTGGGCTGTGTGACTGCAAAGGAACTGCTCGTGTACACAAACCTTTTCAGTCCAGCTGCCGAGGAGGCTTTGAGCGCGGTGACTGCCATGTTGACGGACTGTGGGATGGCGATTGCTGGGTCTCCTGAGCCGGACATGTCGTGCGCTACGTGGATGAACCCCGTCGCACCTCGGAGCCGTTAGCATCAGCGTTGGTCCTTTCTACACTTTCAGTAATCGTACCTTTCACAGCTTCATCGAAGGCATTTTTCTTGGTTAAGTCTGGGACTGAGACGAGCTCAAAATTCCCCTCGCCATGTTTCTGAGCGAAGTAGTCTGAGAGCCATTTGTTCTTGTTTGAATCGCGTGATGTACCGCGGACTTTGAAGCCAGCAGCGAGGACCTGGTCAGCTACATGGGAGCCAATGAAGCCACTACAGCCAGTGACTACAATGGTGCTGCCGTAAGGGATGGCGGGGTTTTTGATGCCTGGGATGGTCATTCTGGATGTGTGGAGATATTTGTGCTACTGGGAAAGGCAAATACAATACGTAAGGGATGACTAGGAACGCCAAAGGATACGAGTACAGTGTGTTTCGATACTTAAGCGAGTAGGATATCCTGTAGTCGCGGTGAGGTCTCCGAGATGACGTAATGATAGTGTGCAGATTATCCCACCGGACAACCGACATGCGATTGCCCGGTGGGCGTCAGCGGCTTACAATTTGAGAGGGACGATGTGCAGCAGATGTAATATCAAATTATCTTCAAGTGTGCTATTCTCTTGGCTTCTACAACAGCACAACTATCACACGGAATTGCCATAGTGCAGTCGGGCGCTATCGTAGAACAGCCAGCTTTGCTTCAGCTACACATAAATTGATCTCATAGCACATCTCTGCCGATATATATGTAGCGTTACTATCATAACATGATTGATTCCTCAATCTAACGCCTTCTGTTTGACTGAAGAATGGGGATCAAGGCCACAACGTGTGCCTGTAGCCCTTCATTCTTGCGTGCATGCTCCGATTGTCGACAGGTCTTTACAATGTATGACTCGGGTACATCTTTTGGACACTGTTTCCAAAACTGCGATGGATGCAGATACACGATACAGACAACAATACGCTGGTTGTGACTGAGATCTTTCACCTGGCCACATTCAAGTCGCTGATATATTGTGGACATGGGATTCGCGATGACTGAGACATGTATTCGTTCGATGGCCTGAAAGCGTCCGAACCGAGTAGAAATTAGGCTTTTTCGCTCAACCCGACTTCTCGCCGGCACCATGTTGTGACACATACGTATCTCTCGCCCTTGAAACTCAGTATGATTGACGTTTCGTTCACGAGGTTCTTCCCAGAAAACCTTCCCCACCACATGTTGTCTGCCATGTTCATCAGAGCGCCCCACACCATGAAAATAGCCAATGCCACACCATTCTGCATCTTGAGGTGTTCGATGAATTCCAGTCCTGCCAGTGCTATCCACGGAAAAACAGCGCTGTTATCCAGAATCTTTTGCTCGAGAGCCTGGATGGCGTGCTCAAACAT
Organism: Ascochyta lentis; assembly: GCA_004011705.1. NCBI lineage: Eukaryota > Fungi > Ascomycota > Dothideomycetes > Pleosporales > Didymellaceae > Ascochyta > Ascochyta lentis. The sequence continues at coordinate 974,634 of RZGK01000002.1, forward strand.
GGATGTAGTGGAGGAGTCAGACATGCTCGCATTCAGTTTGCGCAGGTCTTCTATCGTGGGAGACACCGTTGAATGCGGTAGGCTCGGCCAAGCAACGTTGAACATACCACTGAGAGGACCCTGTTGCACCTTTCTTTGAGATGTTTCGATGACAAGGCCAAGTCCGCGTAAAATGTCGGCCAGTGGAAGTATTGCTTCGGTAACGAAGTTGAAAGTCCGGCTGTGACCAACTGGCAAGAAGGGGGACACCATGACGCATACCATGATGAGTACAGAGGATGCAAAGACTGGATCGCAGTGCTCAGGCGAGAGAGAGCCGAGAACAGCACGCAAGCCTGCCACAGCTCTGGTCTGGTAACTCATGCCTGTGCTTGTGAAGTCGTGAGACATAGCTGAGTCGTCTGTTTCACAGGCAATGTGAAATGATGCCAGTGCTAGGAGGGCTTCCATGAGGTGTGTGTTTTTCAAAGCCTCCTTGACGAGATAGTCCTGAAACAAGTCCACCAACTCTGGAGTAAAGCTGTTGGAAGTTTTCATGCACCAGTGATGGAGCAGCTCCAGCTCGCGAATCCTGTTTGGATTCCAAGGCTCTTCGTCAAGACTGTCGTGATACGTGTTGGTGGGAGCTGGGGAATTGTTGCCAGTCTCTGTCTCTGATGATGACGTAGGACTGGCGTGGAGTACAGCTGTTTTAGAGGTTACAATAGGGGTTGACTTAGTCGGAAACCTCAGGTAGACGCAGCTCTCGCCGCGCTGAATGCACGAAGAGCATTGCGGAAGCTGCTCATCGCACTTCACACGTCTTTTTCTACACTGGCTGCAACCCAGGCGAGATTTCGTGTGCGTCCGCCTGATGGGCATTGGCAACCTCAGCACCTGTTATTGATTTTGAGGGCGGGTGATGGCATGCATGTCAATGTTGAATGTTGAGTTTTTTGTAGCCCGTCTGTGACAACGCCTCGACAACAGTGCCTTCAAGATTATGGCAGGCGCTGAACGTAGCTGCAGGTGGTGGAGGTGAGCAGCATGCAAAGACTCTGTGTCACCGGTAGCTGTGAGGTCCAACTGAACAACCTGCGACACCGAAGTCGCCCACGAGGCGTCGAGTGCAAAGTGAGCGGGCGGGCGGAGCGCCAAGGACGATGATGATTGAAGGAAATGGCGGTGATGAGGGTGTTCACAGCGGCGCCGCGCCTTCTCCGGTGGAATGACGTGCGTTCCCGAGGTATGCTCCTTCCGCTACCGTGCACCCAATATCGAACCCCAGGCTGTCACCTTCCTAATTACATTCACATAACGGCGACATATCACCACCTCCAAACGACATACCTGATAAAAACCCCGCTTTCTCACTTTTCACCAACCTCGATCGACTCCCTCGAAATGCGCTTCGCTACCCTTTCCGTCTTGACCGCACTCTTTGCCGCTACTACAATGGCCGTCGCTCCTCAGAGATCCGTTATCATCAGCTTCCCAAACGACACGCCAGACCACGTAGTGGAGGAGGCTAAGGAGGGTATTCGCAAGGCTAAGGGTGTCATTACCCATGAGTACAGTGAGTGCACCGGGCACAACTTTCATGGGCCCATATACGCACGCCGTACGATCGCTGGGCACACTGTACTGACACATGTTTCCTAGATATCATCAAGGGATTCGCCGCCCACGCCCCTGCCTCTGCTCTCGAGTTTGTGACGACGATGGGTGAGCAGTACAAGGTTGAGATTGAGGAGGACGGCATCGTGACAACCCAAGGCGAAGAGTAGTTATGCGCCGTTCATGGCGTAGACAATGAACTTCTTAAGCCGGATATGTATACACCTCCTTCTTAAGGACTATGACTATATGGGACTCGGCAGTCACTTTTGGAATCTGGCGTTAGGACTTGGAGTATGGCAAAGGATATGGCTTGGGATACCTAGTAGCAATCTGATCACGTTTACTTTTGAATTGCTTGGTCCTGGTCGACTGCAGTTGCAATACACAGGACTGCTGTCGCTCTTTCCTAACTGACGCACCCCGCAAAATCCCTCGTCTTTCATATAGCCAGTGTATCTTCCAGCAATCCATTGGAGACATGGAGACATGAGGTTTTCGGCCTGCCATCGATGCGGCTTTGTTGTGGACCCTGCGGCGGCAGGCGCAGGCGGGAGACCCCACCAGACTGGGAAACCTCCGACCTTCAATCTCACGACACGCTGCGATGGGTCACTGCTGTCTCAGCACGATTGCATCTTTATGCACATAGTTTGGCAAATTTCACAGTTTCTGTACCAGGCACGTACCTTCGCTCTGCCTCGGCGCGGTATTTTGACGTGCACCTCCGCGGCGGGAGACGATCTGTTTAGCGTAAACGCCCACCGCCCACTGCCCACCGCCCATCACTCATCGATCAGCGACGCGTCGACACAACGGCCGATACTACATTTGCATGATTGGCCCGCCCACACATGATGCATAGCTTCTACTCGACCTACTCAAACACACACACCAGATTACAAGCGCGTAGTTGTGGGTGGTGAGCCCTTTAAATCACCATGGATGACTTCAAGCCAGATTTGCTCAAAGCTCTGCTCGACTGGGTACGCGACCCAGACCATCTACCATGACTCGAAGCTGGGCTGACATGGAATCTACAGGTAAACACCTTCGATCTACCGGGCAGAGTGACAGCATGGAATCAGCTCGAAGACGGCCAGATAATTTGGCAGATCCTTGGAGACATCGATGCCGAGTACTTCAGCGAGTCCCTTCCAATCTTCGAAGAGAGCAACGACCGCCGTCAGAGCAACAACTGGATACCAAGATGGCAGAACCTCAAGCACATCGAGCGCACCGTATCTACGTATATACGGGATGAATGCGGACAGTTGCCCGTCCTCACGAAGCGCATGATACCAGACCTGCAGGCCGGCACATGGGAGGGCTCGACAATGCTAACCGCGAAGCTGACCTTGGCGGTCCTGCTTGCAGCCTTCTTTTCACCTAAAAGCAACCAACGCATGCTGCAAGTCATGCCTCAATTAGGGACTAAGACAGCTGAGACAATCGCGACGGCCATTCAAGAGATGCTGGCTTTGGACAAAAGGATGTCAGAGCTGGGTGTGGATCCGGAGCTGACTGTAGGGCCCAATCCCTCAGGATACCGAACGCCCACACGAGCCGTATCTGGTACTGCCACTGCAATTGGGAGGGACACGGAGCTAGAGCAAGAGGCCCAGCTCGTTGAAGCAAACAAGGACAGACACGCTCTAAGAACGCACGTTGGAAAGCTACAAAGGGAGTTGGAAACATCACGCAATAGGATCTCGCAACTCGAGGAGGATCTTGCCGAAGCTACGGTGCATATCGATAACCGTGCAGCACAAACGGGGCATTCGGACGACGTCAAGCAACTACAGGATGAGCTAGCATACGACCGACAGAAGATTGATGAGCTTGAGACGGACCTCGCGACTGCCAGGGAAGATTTGGAAAAGCAGGCCAGACTACTAGAGCGTTTCCATGCTGATGAGGGATCGAAGCAAGACCTGCGCGACGAGCTCCAACTAATCAAAGCGGAGCGTGACGATCTCAGTCAACGAGCCAAGGCAAATGAGAACCTCAAGAAGAAGATTGAGAACCTCACCAAGGAGACCAAGAACCTCGAGCAGCTGCGCGAGGACTATCAACAGGCGCGAGAACGACTGCAGCAGCTCGAGGACGTCGAGGAGCGGTGCGAAGCTCTTGATAAAGTGAACAAAGAGAACAGCTCCACGCTCGTGAACTGCGAACAGGCTATTTTTGAAGAGAAGGGCAAGCGCACACGAATCGAGCACGAAAACCTGCTGTTGAAGAAGCAGCTCGAGCAAACAAAAGAGTTGCAGTACAAAGCCGAGGATGCGAAGAACGATTTGGAAGACCGGATACGAGACCTGGAATCTTCAAGTCATGCCGATCGTGGTGGCAGCCTCGAGGAAGAGCTTGAGCGAGACGAAAAAGCCTCTGAGCCTGATTCTTCGCGAGCGAATGAGGGACGAGTGACTGCTGATTCAATAGCACTACAACAGAAAGTCGACATCCTGACAGCTCGCCTGAAAAGTCTTGAAACCGAGACGCTCAAGCAAATGACCGAGAACTTAGGCCTGCGCTCAGACATGATGGTAGAGAAGGACGAAGAAAGTCAGAAGCCATTTTTCGAACAGAACGAGAGGCTGCAGACGGCTGAGAACGAGCTCGAGGAGCTACATCGCAGGTTGCGAGAGAAAGATTTGCAGATTGCCGAGCTTCGGAACGAACTCAACAAGAAATCTGACCTCGATGATGAGGCAAAAGCCAAGGTCATCTCAGCCGAACACGAACGAATGTTGGCCTTGCAACAAAGGACAAATCAGAAGCTCCGGGACTTGGAGCTGGCAAATGAAGAGAAAGCCAGCTTGCTACGAGCAGCGTTACTCGACCGCGAGCATCTGTCCCCTGAGCTTCTTGAGCTTAGAAGGGCCGAGACCTTGCGACAAGTCCGCGACCAGATACAGTCAGTCATTAGTGCGCCGGCAGAGACACAACCCAACGTCCTTGATACGACATCGTCAGAGATTGCAGAAACAGTACTCTCGTCAGAAGCAGCGCTCGACAAAGCGAAGAAAGTAAGCAACAGTCAACACTCCTACACCAAGCCACCCTCCGCGTTTGATATAGCGGTATCGGCGATGAAGACGCGGCAACGCATCGATCCATCGTTCTCTGCCGCTACGCTCATTTCACCAGCATTACCAGAAAAGGATCACCCGGAGAAGAACAAGTCGCTATCTGAGGTATCGACTTCGACGACTGGCGCGGGACAAACCACTTGGGGCCGTGTCACACAATTGATCTCGCCGGTGAGAAGGCCGGCACCTGTTAGAGCCAGCACCGAGTTTTACTCGTCTGTTGGCTCAGACAACGTGGCAAGTTTGTCCCTCGCCTGGCGGCGAAGAAGTATACTTAGCTCTGCAACTGTTTCTTTCTCCTCCCTCAACACCGACATGCAGGAGAAACACCTGCTAATGATCTGTACAGGATCTCCAAGAGCAGACGGCCGCAAACAATACTTTGCGGGAACAACTGGCCTCAGCGAAGAAGGAGACAGCGGAGAAGGGCTCGGTATGCAACTTTCATCCGATCATTAAAAGCGTATGAGCTAACAAACCAAAGGTTGAACTCCAGCAGGAGGTTGAGAACCTACGTCGCGAGAATAAACTCATCACCTCTGCGTGGTACGACATGACCATGCGCCTCCAGAGCAATACAGTTGTCCTACAAAGGAGAAGCGAAGCACCCAAAAGCTGGCTGGGTAAGCAACGGCTAGCTGTTGGAGGATCAAGTAGCCTGGTATGTAATCCTCCAAACTTGCACGCAACCAGTCCGACACTGACACACCGATAGGGCCGACGGTAGCACCCTCTCGACCCGGCACGATCTATGTTCCCGTTCTCTCTGTTCATTGTGCGCACACTGTTCAAGGATGGGCCAGCGTAGGATGACCTGCGTTGACGCGCTTTGGAAAGAACATTTTACTTTGTCATTATACCCTTTCGACATTTGCATGTAGCGAGGCGCTTTGTGTCCTAGACAAGGAATCGAGTTGGCCTCGACCCAAGCATGGATGGATGGGATACTTGGAATTTGTAGACGGATAGCTTGCATATGCATTTGACACCAGTCCTGCGCGTGCGCTACCTGTCTCCCAACAAAGACCCAGACCTGGCCTCTACTTACCCCGCTCAATCTTGCGTTCCTGCAAATCGGTGTTACTAAATGCCAATCTCGCCACCTACGGATTCATCCGCTCATCTTCCAGCCTCTCAATCTCCGCTTCTTCATATCTCCTCACTCCTTCTAGGACTCCCGATCGATCCATTATCGAGAACAACTCAGGCCACCTCTGCGGCTGTGACAGAATGCGCCTCGCAATCTCGGTGTCAAGCTCACTCGTGTCGAGTCCCGCAAGGGCCCGTCCGTAACGCTGTCTAAGGAGCATTGCGTGCGGCAGAATCCGTAAGGTGTAAGAGGTGGTATAAAAAGGAGTGTGTGTAGGCGTAGATGTCACCGCCCACGCCCGAGACGTTTCGTCCCACGCAGAGGTCGTGTCAGGATTGAGATCAAAAGTGCGAGGCATGTTTACTGGCGGCGGCTGGGGCTCGATCGATGTGGCACTAGAGAAGCTCTACTCGCTGGCTAATGCGTCCGAGTCCGCTTGAGATTGTCTGACGCGCTCGGAAAGGTCCGGCTCTTCCAAACGAGGGATCTCTTCCTGGTGAGCAACCTGTCTCGGGGTTGGGGACGCATCGTTTTCTGTTGCTGGGGCGTCATTGGGATCTGTGGGTCTCGGGCTTGACTGTCGTGGCTGTGGCATGATGAGAGGATTGCTATAGACTTCGCTATGTGTGTGTCTGGTGTAGTATGACGAGTGTTATTAGATGAGATATTGTATGCAAATGAATGATCGTGTCAATGTGTTTGGTGTATGAAAACCAGTTGTGTTGTGATGGTTTAGAGATATGTACTTGGTAGATGGGTGAGTGCGCATCTGCAGATGGTCGTTCGTAGTTGCTGTGATGTATTGGAGTGCAACCGACGTAAGAAGGTGCATCCTGAGCACTGGTTCAGGTGCATTGCATCGTCCCAACAGACACGGATGACGCGATAAAATTAAGATACCAAGAATAGAAGGTATTTGACTGAGGTGTTTAGATGCGAACTACAGTTGCTGCCCCATTGTATGCATGCGCTTTCTCGTGGTCCGTGTGCATGACGTGCTTTCTCCGTCCCAAAACCATCGTCTTCCATCCCAGCCACCCTCGCTCACCCTTCCCACGCGGCGGCAGCTCATCAATCAACCGTCCTCTCGCATCATAATACCAAACGCGCCAAATCACAGTAACGATCACAGTCAACGGGACCGCGATGATCCACAGCAGCCAAAAATCCTGTGACACGTGCATGTGGAAAGGCGCATTCTCGTCCAGCCTCATGAACTGCGTCCCAAATATCCCCGCGATGGTACCGAGAGGCATAAAAATCAGCGTCATTACTGCGATGGTCTTCATGCTCTGGTTTTCGGACTGCATAGTTCGGCTGTCACCTTGGGTGACAAGATGGAAAGAGAGCTGAATGATGTTCGCCATGCGCTTGTCTAGACTGGCCAGTCGGCGCTGTGTGGACTGAAAGAGGGTTTTGCGGTACTCGAGAGCTTGTCGTGTGAACTCCTGGGCTGGCTCAGGATGATCACCAGTCACTGCTGTGTGGTGATGACGCAAGCCCTGAAGCGTTGCGAGCGCAGAGTCGCAGTTCTCGCGCAGGTAGGTGGTGTGCTTCGCAAGGTTGTGTAGGCCGGTGAAGTGATCTGGAGGTAGTTCCTTGGCTTTTCCAGGCGTCGTTGCCATCTCCAAAGTTTGCTGATGCACAGTCAATACAATCTCGAGCAAAGCACTTGCGAAGCAGGACTCACTGTTTCGATATCTCCAAAGATCTGAGAAATCGCCCAGCCAGTCTGGTCAAGCACCTTGTACATCTCCTCAAGAACAACCTCCAGCAGTACGTATGGATCTTGCATCAGATCATCGCAGATGGCTACGTCCTTCAGTTTCCGGAGCCGGTCCCCTAATGATGCCGGTGCACCAAAGCAAAAAAGCTCGACCTTTGGCTCGGAAGAGGCTATAGCCATGGTGGCATCACTACTCGAAGTCCTTGTCCGGCTTGGTGGCATTAGTGGACTTTGCTGCTTCCTTATCTTTAGGACGAACCCAGGCTTTAGCCAATTGAAGTCTGCCTGACTTAGCTTCTGCGCCCGGGCGAGAACTTGACCAGCTTTGCCGTTGTCTTCTGTGGCAACCTGCTGATGGACGATGCGACCCTTCGTTACAGACACTGTTTTGCAGAGAAAATGGAACCATACGTATGTTGTTCCATCGATATCCTTCTGCGCTGCAAAAGACTGCGAGATATTCTGCATGCTCTCGTGGATAAATGCACTTGGTATCCCGAATTTATCGAACAAGCGTAACAGCCCACCAACGGTTTCCGGGGCAGGAATATCTTGCGGAGCAAATCTAACGACAGTCAGCTCAGTATACCCCATCATTCGCATAGCACTTACATCACTCGGACTGTTGCCGGATCCCGCGCCTCCAGTTCAGAAACAGACTTGATGTCGCTAATTTCTAATCCATCTTGACTGCCATGCGACCACTCGAAAAGGTTCAAAGGCAGTTTGACATTGGACCTTCTGCTCTTCGCATCCAACGACTCTGGGCTATGACCTCTCAAGGCTTTGTATTCGAAATCTTGCCATGGTTGACGGTTTGCTGTCAAGCTCCGGAATGCAGCCATTCTGATACAATCAGACCGTCACTGGCAGTGTGTATGAGCAGAGGTAAATTTGCGCAGATTGTTGTGGCAGTATCAGCTCCGTTGAACGTGATCACTGGCTAGGCTGAAATGGAGTACTGACAACCTTGCACAGACCATGTTCTGTTTTGGAGTTGATTGACACACTCGCGTACACTCGCTGTACTTCCAAGCTAACGTGCTCCTGCATGAGGGCTGAAGCGGAGATATTGGAACTCGTCTCTTGACACGTCTCGCAGAGAGGATTAGCTCGTGAGTCCTCAGCTTCGGCCAGAAGCGGATTCTCGGCATGCAGGCTGAATCCCAGGGCGCTCCATTGAGACCTCTCTTATGCGACACAGTGGACATTTTGCCGCTTTACACTCTGAAATGGGGCCATGGCGCAAGGCTGAAAAAACCAAGATACCAATCGGCAAAATGCTCCTCTTTGAACCCGTGTTTGATACTATCCAGGCTGCGAATGCGATAAAGCGAGTCGCGCTAAGCCAATGGGATTAGATTGCGATGAGCATCGACAAGCATTATCATGCGCTCTCCCAGGAACGTTGTAGATGATCTGCGAAGGTTTTGTTCTATCCCATCAACCATGCCCATGCCATTGAATCAGGCGGCCTCACCTGCCAACCTCCGAAGAGCGCACAAAGCACCCTACGAAGCGTTTTGAAAGCCAAAATTCCTCTGATTTCGATGGATTTTGCGTAGTGACTGATACACACTCCGAGCACAACTGGCTGGTAGCCGCCGTTGTTCGGTCGTAGCCGAAAGAGCGACCGGGTCCCGCACAAGTAAGATAGACTATGGGAACTCCCTTCATGCAGCAACACGAGCTGAGTTGAGTACAGGGGTAAGCGAGCTATCACCCAAGCCTCGACTTTGCGTCTATCAGCCCTTCCAATATTAGCTCATAGAAAACCATCAGAGTGTGACATGGTTTTCTTGTGCTACGTGGGGGCGGAAATGCTCGTATCTCGCTATCGAAGCGGTCATTCACATGGGATTGAGGTCCTCGAGGACTGATATAACAATTGCTTCAAGTGGCACTAACCTTGCTTGTAGCGTATGATGAATTACTGTTAACTGAGGCATCGAATGTCGCAGTAATGGAAGACTCACAGTTGGACTATAGTTGCACACAGCCTTTGACAAGGCTCTCGGCAGCGTCAATTTCCGACGCCACAATGATTCGAGTGGTAGGTGGGAGCGGCCTCTGTCCACCTAATATGACCCTGGTGAGAAAGCTACCAGGATCAGTCACAAGTAATACGTTTAGGCGCTGGGGTCGAAACGGGCCTGCAATACGGGCGTTTGTTGTAGTTGCCCTCACGCTTCGAGCTAAAAGCTGGACCCAAAGCATATTTAGGCAGCCCTTCCGGCTTATGAACACATGCAAAAGTAAGTCTCCTAGCTCTCAAGGCATTTTTAACAAAGTGATCAATGCCCTGTGCATGAATGGTACGTCAGCAGAGAGCTTGGTTAGTAGCTGACCTGATAGTATCTAGGCATACGCTGCACCTCCAAATCCCCACGGCGGTGGCTATAATCCTAACGGCAGTGCATTCGTACCCTTCAACTCACAGCCGCCTGTTCGTAACACAGTGCCTTTGCTGCTTTAGCCTTGAAAGCTAACAAACTCTTAGTACCAACAAGCCCACGGTGGTGGCTTTGTGCCTGGTAATACACCCTACTCAACAAGACCAGTCCTCACTCAGGGCTCACCAGCACACGGTGGTGGTTTTAACCCCACCTCAAACTCTCCATTTGTGATACAACCAGTTTTTGCACAACCGCAGCTTTTCGCAGCGTCAACACCTGCGTATAAGCCTCAGCTACACTCCTCTGTTCAGGTAAGCTGAAAGCTCTGCACCTCCCAGGCTTTACTGACTATACCGGATAGGGGACGACTAACTCCTACCCTCATTCAGCTCAGTATACTCCAAAACCAAACCCGCTGGCCCAGCTGTGTTCTTGCTTGCGTTAGCAAGACGTAGACCACTCAGCATGGTTCGTAACATAGCCGAAACGTCAGTTGAAGAAATCTCAAGCCATGAAAAGCCCCAAACTCTGGTATGATACTCGCGGCCAGCCAGTTATAGCCCCTCAAGCCTAACATAGCGCTACAGTACTTCCCATTGGAGTTGAAGGGTTATAGGCATTGGTTCGATCCATACACGTCGTGGAAATGGGAATCTCCTACCGCATATCGTGAGTCATCTACGAAAACCCTACAACAATAGAATGCTAACGATAACAGGTAAGCCTGGCCTTGGGTATCAGAAGCTCGCAAAACATCGTCACCTAGATGTCTTCGAGCGTGAGTGGGTCGGTGACTACGACGATCGTGAGTAGATCACCTGTCCACCAGATTCTAAGCTAAATACGATAGGTTATATCTCATCATGGGATGGCAAGGTCTCTAAATTAGTGGTTCAAGCCGTCGATGACATCTACGATAATCATTTCACATCCACATACCGCCGCACGTTCATTCGGAACATCGCCCCACTGTATCTGAGGCTCGCCAACTGGCCCTTCAATCACGTGGATCCTAACAAGAACGATGGTAAACCCACGAGTGAAGGTATGATAGACCATGTAGTTTGTAAACTCGGTACTAACAGATCGTCAGATATGCCCATGCTCTGTCTCAAATGGTTCATCACGTCTCTTGCAATCACGTTTGTCGTAAGTGATCCTTTTGATCCTCCTAGCCCCTTCCGATACTAAGATATAAATCCAGATATCCAGTCCCAGCCCAGCTACACTGCCACCTCGCAATGGCGGCTGCTACGACCCGGTACCCTACCACTACTACGGCTATCCCAAAGTAGCCCGCAATACGATGGAGCTGGACAACCCAAGAAGTCGCAGCGATGCTAATCCAGTCGCTGAACGTATCTTACGTCCTCGCTACCTGTGCTTCCTACGTGAGCAGGGTGAACCAGCTTTGATTATGAACGTCGAAGAGTGGATCACTCAGTACAAAGCTCAGCGTAATTTGTCTTACATATTTATCGCCTATACAGCAGAGCAGTTCCAGAGTAGCGATGACTACATGGCGCTGCATCAGATGGCTGATGCAGCTGCTCGCAACGCTGGAGTGATGGCGTACTGGGTTGGCTGTTCCTGTATGCCAGAGCCCGATCAACTCCAAGAAGACGTGAGTAGAATTTACTTCTTCTCTCTTGAGACACTTCTGACGTTCATCTAGGTTTATCGGATTTGCGACGTCATACGGGGTGCGCATTCGTTGGCTATTGCTGTCGGACAGCCACCAAACGACAGACAGGACATCAGCACTGCAGATCTTATGCTGCAACAGTGGGGCAGACGTGTTTGGACGTTCCCAGAAGTCTTGCTGGCTCCTGCCGGCAAAGACATCAAGATCTATATGCGTGGCAGCGACCTCGCGCAGCCGCTGCATGTTCCGAAGAACCAGTTCGCAGCTAAAGTATGGAAGGAAGATGCTCACATCGCTCGACAGGTACGTCTCGTATTGCTTTGGTACATAACTTCTTGCTGATCCTTATAGCTAATCGATCACTACGAGGGCAACCTCATCCTGAGCCAGCTCGAGCTGGTTACCCTTGCTTTAGAATGTCTCCACAAGCGAGAAACCCATCAATACCTCCGTGGTGACCACAGCTACGCACTCATGGGTCTCGTTCGTATTCGACCCAAGATCGATCCAACAGATACTGCATTTCAGGCCTTTGCACGGTGAGCTATCACTCTATTTCGGCCAACCTGACTGTTACTAAACTTTACAGCCTTTCTTTGGCGAACGGAAGCGAGCAACTACTCGAGCGTCTGATCTGTGTGCTCCCCAAGACTCCCAACCAACCTTGGCACTCTATGGACGATGCTTACGGGGCCAAGCTATGGGATATCTTGCCTCAAGACGTCGGCATCGCAGGCGTTGGTACCGACGATAGCATCATTCTCGACGGCTGTCGCGCAGCCAACGTACGCTGGAAGTCTTTCACGCCCGTAGCCAACACTCGTCGCCCGTCTTGGAGACGTGCCATTGCAGAAACAATGCTGCGACTCGGCAGTATTGTGTTCCTCGTTGGCATTTTTCTGGCTGCTCTGCCTACAAATTTTGGTGCACCAGGTCTTTCGATTGTCCAGGTGATTGGTGTCATCATCATCGTCTACTCGATAATTCTCATGTTCTTATCACCTTGGCTACTTCGTATGCTCTACCTCGGCAAGTTCTGGGATCAGCAGTGCTGGTTGTTTGGCTTCGAAGGTTACATGCCGCTCGAAACCATCGAGACACAGATCTTTGGTGGTAAGCTGAACAGGCTAAGATGGACCCCGTACGCGAGTCCGCTATCGAGACACCATCGGAACGAACACAACGAGTGTGTGGCCGATGATCCGACGACAGATCCTCAAGTGAAGGCTTTGGTGGAGAAGTGTAAATATGCTGGACCAGGAGAGCAAAGGCTGTTCACACTTGTTGATACTGGTCGGTACCATGTCTCCTTGTCTTTATGTAAAGCTGACAAACAACTCTAGGTAATATGACTGCTACACTCTTCCTTGCCGCACGTCCCCCAACCTGCTTCCTGATGGCAGGCTCGGAAGGCGGCATGAAGCGCATCATCGGCTGCTCGTACGACTGGACTACTGCGACCATGTACCGCGAGACAGTGTTGCGTATGGAAACTAAGTTCGAAGATATGATGCTGCGTGTTGGTCGCGTCAAGATTGGCTTCAAGCGCGAGCAGCATCCGGTAGCTCCCCTTACTCATGTAGGCGAAGCAGCTGGTATGAGAATGGAGTGAGTGTTTTGTTGTTTTTCAAGGGATAGTTGGTACCGGAAATCGGGTTGTGACTCAGTAACGTTACGATAATGTGGTTCAATAGCTTTTTTAATGACATCCTTTACGACACTGATCCAGAGTCACAAACGTCTTATCACCCTTCAGAACTGTCTTCACCGTGAGGATACTGAATTCGGCGTTTTATTTCGGCAAGCTGGGGTTTTGGTGAGAGGTGAACGTGAGCATGCAGCGAACAATGTCTTGTCTTGAGCACGGTTATTAATCTAAACTCATCCACCTCCAATCCGTGCCTTCCCCCACGAACCATGGAAACTCACAATCTGCGATCTCGAGATGACCTCCTCGCCAATGGGCTCAGCAGGCTCGACACTTGCAATATCTGCTTCGACGGCTTCGATTCTACGCACATACCTACACGCTTCACCGACAAAAACAGCTGCCCGCACATCTTCGGTGAGGTCTGTCTCAGGAAGTGGCTTCTTTCCGACAACGAGAATGCCAACAAATGCCCTACTTGCCGTCACGTCCTCTTTCGCCATGACAATCGAAGAGAGTCGCACGACAGTGATCAAGATGAAGAGGAAGACGAAGAGCTGGAGGTGATACAGCTCGAAGATATCGATCGAGATATTGCTGAACTCTTCATCAAAAACCTTGCTGAAGGCGTCAAGGAAGTTGACTACAGGACGGACGATGCGCTTCGAATGTTTTGCGATAGTGCATTGCAAGAGTGCGACCCCAATGTTTACTTTGAAATCAAAACTACTGTCTGGTATCGACTGCGCAGAGTAGTTAGGCATATGCGGGATGCTGTACGTCCTAAACATTGGACATATTGGCTGTTGACGATGTACGATGTCGTAGGTTGGCAGTTCGACATGGTGGATCTCTTTGGAGACGAAAACTCCGAATATGACGACGAGGATGGCATTGAAGATGGTTGATCAGAGCTGCTGTTTTGCAAAGCAAGGTGAGTTCTTTGATCCGCCAAATCGATGCATAGCTGACACAAAGAGATCCAAGGTGATAAAAGGTAGTTTGGCCTTTCTGGAATAGAGAGTCCTCGGAATATTCCAGAAGCTGGAATGTCGTGTGTAGATATCTATGCATTTCCGGTTGCGCAGCTGAGAGAGCAGAGTTTCTTAGGGAGGGAATCACAGGCCAATTTACACTATCGGGGTAAAGCGGCAGCGATACAATACATTTCAGGAGCAAACACAATGACAGGAAGGAGAGCCTTATCTAGGGTCATAATGTTCCATCGCTGTGGGGATGCTAGTGACAATGCCTGCCCTCGCAAGTCATAATTACCATAGCTAAGTCACAACTACGTTCATCATATTACAGCCAATATGAAGTAATGCAGTCAAATCAAGCATCGACTTTTGAGATAACCCAGCCTGAGACCACTTTTGTCTGGAACACGCCAGATGGATTGTATTTGGTCGCAACTTTACGGATGAAATCAATGTTACTCTGTTGACGATCACGACCGCCGGCCACACGGATTAGTACCTCAAAAGCTCCCGATAGACTTTAGACCATTGCGAGCCGGGCTAAAGCGAGGTAATTTTAGAGTGCGCATCGTAACCCACATTGATCATCCGACCCAAATCAATTGTGACGCCTATAGAGGTATCGTTAGAACCCGCCCACTGAGTATGGCCACCGCTGCGGAGGGCAACCAATGCCTCAATTCTGGTGAGAACTTTCAAAACTTGGGACACCTCCTCCTTCGTGCGTGGCTGGACGATACCACTAGGGTGCATGGGGACGGTTACTGCCCAATAAGAGGCCTGGCGATCTTTGTAGGCATCAGAATCGGGTAGAAGAATCAGATTCTGTGATCCTACAGCGAGGAGCTGGTCACACTGAGCCATATCGTCGTTTTCTTTGGTGTTTGTTGAGTGAGATAAGAGTTTGAAGGAAAAGACGGGGACAGTAAGCGACTGATGTTATTGCCTTTGTTTGTCTGACCTCTGCAAGCACATAAGCGCAGCTTAGCTGGGAAACCAGGCTTTTGATTGATTGATGTATATACTACATTTACTTCAGGCTTCCCTCCCTAGCCTGGACAACGGAGTGACATGATTTCACATTGAAATTTTCTTCAATGGGCATCGATATTGTGCCTTTGCTGCTCACTGACCTTGACAGCGTGACGTACGTGATCCATCATCGTGCCTGCCATCAGAATCGAAGCACGTGGAAGCGTGCTAGCGTGTTTTGACGCGTCCAGCTCCAGGTAAGAGCTCTCGCCTCGCAGACTTTCACCCCACTTCACCTCGCCCACTCTCTGTAAGTACATCCCTTCCCGCTCTTGCTATCAGATGGTCACCTGTCTAGGAACCCCTCCAATGGCTATCACAGCACGAGACTGAGAGCACTTCACTCTCAACCCACTCTTCGACCTGGAGACCTTGCACAGTAGGAAACGCTCGCGTTACCCGCCATTAGAGGTGCCTCTTTCTAGAGGTATCCACTATGGAAGATGCCAACAGATATGGAGCTTGTGCTTCGTCACAAGTCTCTGACAGGCCGCAAGGTCCTTGGCTATGTTGCTTGCAAGCACTCTTCAGGTGAGCTTAGGCAGGAGAAGCTCCTGCATTGTCTCAGTCCCGGTGTTGATCGGATCCGCTAGGATGGACCCCCATCGAGCATCCATGTTCATCGAACTGAGACGTTGTCAGCGATAGATGCCCATGTGTCCTGCCAAGATACAGTTCCCGCCCAGTAGTACAGGTAGTCCTATCAGGATAACTTTGGGCTCCAAGCGATGGAACAATGTGTCGATGCCAGGTGAGTCTCTGTACGTCCTTTTCAAGGTACGAGGAGCTCCTAGGCAGCAGAACAGGCATCTTCATCCTAGCTGTATACAGTTCTCACGAGCTCATCTACAGCTACTGGACGCAGAAGCCATGCAACGAAGGCTAAGCCACCGGTGGCCAGCTTCCCCAAGCTCCTCTACCTGCGACTTGGTCTTCGAGGCACACCCAAAGGCACTGCGAAAGTTGACCGCCAAGACTCCAGATTGACACCTGCGAGCGGCCTGAGAAGCGAGGGGTGGCAACCTCGTGGAGGCTCCCCTGGGACGAGCTCGCATCTTACCGCGATCCAGGGGTACGGACAGATCATGTTCGGTCTGTCTGCTAAGACGAGCTCAGATGTAACTATCAATTGATTCTCTTTTACTTCCCTTCTCTCTCTCTTCGCTTTTTGTCGTGCTGTGGGTTGGGTTGCCTTGATCGGGGTGCGAGTGCTACGAAGCTGTCCGAATGGGAACCGAAGAATTTACGTGTAAAAGATGCGTAGGGGCGAACCACAAATCGTGGTTGCACTGTCAACAACAGACGCAAAGATGGCGAACGCCTATATTATATATGTAGCGTGCTTGGTCCAGGGTAGATAAATAAAACGGCCTTGTCATGCGTGCGAACATCCGTCGCAAAGATGATAACTGACAAATCTCCCAAATGGAGTGTAAAACAGAATTACAATATGTGGGTAAGAACCATCCGCCACTTCATCTACAGCCCTCCCTAAACAAACGCCCTTTATGCCACTAGTAGTCATACATTCATTCCGTCTTACCCGTATTCATTACTCGTACAACCCTCGTTACTGAGAAAACCGCCACGTCTCTGCACTGTGAACCTGGCCTAGCGCTGACTGTGTGGTCTGCGGTGGCAACAGTACAGGCTTCGCAGCCACGAGTCCCGCGTTGCCGTCATCGCTGATCGGACTGGGTATCGGCCGTTGTGGCTCTGCTGGTGGCGGCAGCGGCGGAGTGTGTTTCTGGAAGGGGCTCGGTGCGTTTGGCATTCCGTAACTCGTGCTCGAGCGTGGAAGAGGTGGGTACTGTGGCGGCTGGGTTGGCGATGTTGCAGTCGGTGCACTTCCAGGGCCAGTTGATGTGGCTAGTTGTTTGAGCATCTGCTCCCACTTTGGTGCACCGGTGGCTGAAGACGAGGCGTGGGTCAGGCCCCGCTGAAACGCATCAGGCGACTGGAACTGCGCCGCAGGCCTTGGAGCTATCGGGGCTGGTGAAGGGCTAGGGTAGTAGCCGTGAGATCCTGTCGACCCATTACGCATTGGCGGTGTGGGTGCTGTACCGTTGGCTGCTTGGGGTGGCTGAGGCCTCCATTCCGGTGCAATTCCACCACCAGGACTATAGGGAGAAATGTAAGTCTTTTGCCTCCTGAGATATGCGTTCTTGAGGTACGGGTATTTCATGACGTAGGCAAGGTATTCAGTAGGGGACTGGGCAGCATAAACAATGGAGGAGGAGGGTGTGACGGCGTACATTGGAGGTTTGGGAGTCCCAGATGGGGTGCTCAGCATGTTTGAGATCGGTGCATGCCCATGAGAGAGTGGTGCTTGACCTTGCTGTGCAGGAGAGCCATATGCAGTGCTTGAGCCTGGGAAGGGAGGCAGCTGGCGCGGAGTTTGCGCACTAGTCTGAGACTGATACGGATACGGAGGCAATGCCTGAGGAGACTGGTTTGTGTGAGCATATTTGTCGATCCCGTCAAGCAGTGGCCCTGAGGATGCAGCCTGTGAGGCAAATCCTTGAGCAGAGTAGTTGTGTGGTGGAGGCGCATATGGCTGGTACTGAAACTGCTGTGGTAGAGGTCGAGGTGGAGGAGGATACCCATACTGAGGTCCAGCTCTGTGGTCGTAGCTGACGTTCGGCTGATGTGCCACAGGAGAGTTGGGGTTTTGCCGAGTATCTGGATTGTACACCGGCGACTTCCACGCAGTCATCATGCCCTCCTTTGGCTTGTATGTGTAGGGCCGGCCACCTGCAGGAGCAATCTGTTGCTGCATCATCGGTGTGCGTGGTGCCATACCAGGAGGAGCCGGCTTGATTGGGTACGACGCTGGATATGATTGCCGCTGGAAGGTCGGGATCGGCGGCGGTGGAGGCTTGACAGTGTCCAAGAAGTTGCTCTTCGGATTGTTCCTTGGCCTCGCAGGATCCTCTGTGTATTGTGGTTTGGCTTCGGTCGAAGGCTTTCCGAGATAGTACCACAGCCTGTTATCTTTGCTAAAGTCAACCTTGGCGACCCTACGAGTAACTTCAGGTGCCGTGTTCCATTCAGCCCACTTCTGTTCCGAGTTGGGATCATGGAATGGATCGCCCATCTCAGGGACACCATCTGTGCGGTTTGTGATGTCCAGGGATGCATCGTTCTCCTTGAGGTGCTCAGGTAGCGGCTGGGCGTTTGCAGATGGTTTCGGTCGCTGCGACTCATCTGGGTGCAGCTTTAGGATGTACTTCCACTCCACCTCCACACGATCGCCGTCAGGAAGTACGTCGACAAGGACAGACTGCTCGCCAAGCCTGTTCTCAACGACTTGCGCGCCATAAATCTGGTACATCTCGCCTCCGACGTACTGAAATTGGATGACATCTTTGGGTTTCAGAGTCTTGCCGTAGTTGAGAATGAACTTGTTCTTCTCCAGCGCATCCACGTCAACAGTCTTGTTGTTCCTCTTCTTCGGCCGGTGGAATCGGCAGCGGAAGTCGTATCCATCGTAAAAGTACTCGGTACCTTCTGCGTCGAAGGTCTGCATGGTGCCCAAGTCGACTTGTACACCAGCTGCCACCGCGCATGTAGCATGGAAAGCCCTCGTACACTTTTTCTGTGAACACTGGAAGACAGCACCGCGCTTCGAGCGACAGTAATTGCATTTGAGTTCCAGACGATCCTTGCCGATATTGGCAACGTTGCACACAGTATCGTTTGAGATGTATGTCTCAGGGGTGTAGTCAGCGCAGATGCGGTGGGCTTTCAAGCCGTTGTCGGTCGGCAGAAGGTCGTCGTAATCAACGTCGTTGGGGCACAAGATGCACGGCATCCCGCGACCCGGAATCTTTAGACGGATGCGGATCTTCCTGAGTTTCTTCGGTCTCGCCGCTTCCTGAGGCTCGTCCTTGCCGCGCTTCCTCTTCGCAGCGGGCTTCCTACCAGGCTTCCTCTTCATCTTTCCAGCGACGCTGGCCGGAGGACTCGGGAGGCGATCAGCGCCATCTTCTTCGTCTTCTTCATCGTCGGTTTCCTCGTAGTACTCAGGTGTAGGCTCGCCTCGCATCTTACGCTCGATCTCGTTGACATCTACCCAGACGCTGTCCGGTTCGCAGTCGCACTTCTTGGCGATCCTGCCGTAGCTCAACCAGCTCTCAGTGGCAAAGTTGACAGACTCTGCGCAGTTGTAACCAATGTTGTAACCAGAATGGTAGCCGTAAGGGTAGGTAATGACGAACTCGCCCTCATAATGGACCAATCGGTTGACCTTGATGTTGAAATCCCTTTCGAGACGCTGGGGGGAGATCAAGTATGTCTTGTGTCGCAAGAATTGGGAGCAGTTTTTGGCATCGTTTGGCCAGATGCTCTTCATGGCCGCTTCGAAGCGACGTGCGTCCTCCTGCGAGATACTGTACCACTGCTTGGGTGCGCCAAAATGGATGTAGTTGATGCTGTACAGGTCAACATCTTCAAGATGCCACGCGAAAGACGCTTTCCACATGCCAAGATAGAGATAGGCAGTGTTGACTCCAGGGACCTTGGTTCCTAGCACGTCCAGCAGATTGGGGAGTTTCGCTACGTTCCAGGACGTTGTTCGGTCGTCAAATAGTGAACCTGGCATATCCGCACCATACATGGGCTGTCCAGACCAGATGGTCTTCCAGTAGTGTTCTTCGAGCTCCTTACATCGCTCTGGCGTGTATTCGTCAAGACCTTCAAGATGGTAGTCGAAGTCTTCGAAAGCGGCTTCGTCGATGTAATCGTTGACTGCCCCTCTGTTGTTCAGACGTCGAGAAGACACCGATTTCTTCTCGTCCTGGGCCTTGGGCTGACGGCCGCGGGGCCGTGATGGCGCGTCTTCCCTCCTGGCTCTGCCGCCGCGCCTTGCTGGCTTCTGGTCTTCAGCACCCGGTGACGTAGGCGTGGGAGGAACATCAAGTGTGCCTGCCTCGTCTTCGTCGTCGTCGTCCTGTTCCTTCTTGATGCCGCGTCGTCCACGCGCAGGTCGACCGGGTCTGCGCCTTGGGGCAGGGGTACCGTCATCGGTCTTCGGGGCGGCTCGTGTGGATCGTGTGCGCGTTGGGGCCTCTGCGGCAGGTTTCCGGCCAGTGCGTGTCTCGCCGCGCTTCGCCGGTGGTTGGTGGTGCGGCTCGTCCGTCACTGCGCGCCACTCAGGTAGGTTGTATGATCGTTGCTTCTCGACGTTTGCTCCTGTATATACACCGTGCTGGCCGGTGAACTCTTGCGTGATGGGGTTCTTGACTCGTATCGCCTTGACAGCCTCGTGCAGGTCGGGCAAAGAGCCGCGCCTGTGTCGTGGTTAGCTGGCGACTCGAGAAATGGATGGTGTTTAGCAGTGCATACCACTCTGTAGGTGGGATAACCTTGACGATGCCAGACTTCATGCCGTACTTGTCCACTTTGTCGATGAAGCGCTGGAAATTGCGGAACTGGTCCATGGTCTGCACGGCACATGGTTAGCATCGGTCCTGCCTTGGGCGCTTGGGTGCTGGGCTATCCTGCGCATGATGCGACAGCCCCAGTGCAGGGCAACCGCAGGCGTGCCTCTTTGCGACGTACCGGCTTGAAGACGGGGATCTTGCCGCCCTCCCAGTAGTGGTCAGGCTCGATGTCCTCGCCATCGTCGCTGTCGATGTCGGAGAGCTCTGACGACATCCTCGCCTCCCTCTTGGGGTCGTTGTCTTCGCTCGTGGGCGGCGTCAGGGCCGCCTTGGGCAGGGCGTCGTCATGCTGGACGGCGGGCGGCGTCTCGACAGACGGCACGACGTCGGCGGGTGCCTCCATGGTGGACAATGACATGCTGGCGGCGAGGCGTGCTGGGGGCGTCGGGGCAGGCGCCGAGGAGCGCTGGGGCTAGTGGGAGTGGTTCGAGCGAGGCTCAGGTGCCGCGAGGAGCGCAACCTCGCCACGGCGGCCGGGGGTCGGTGTATCGAGGCCGCAGCAATTTTGCGGACAGCGCATCGACTTGGCCGAGTCGTTGGCACAGTGCGAGAGCGGCTCCACCGGTTGTGGTCGTGTGGGGGGCGGTGTTGTCGTTCCTGAGGTGCGAGGGCAGGGACGAGGAGGTTGCAGTGTTCGCTTCCGCAATAGTGGCTGCTAGCAGGGATGCTCCGCCTGTGAGGTCGTTCGATCTTCAGACCACCGCACCTTGCAAAACAGCAACACGGGCATGTGGAGACCGCTGCACCTCACTCCGCTTTGCTGGACAGCTCCAGAGCCATCAGGGCGCATTCTCCACCCTCTTCCCCCCATGTTTCACAGCCTTTCATCAAGATGGCGGCGATCAGCAACGGTGGCAGGTGTGCTTTTCGCAGACTTGGCATGCACGTCATCCAAAACCAAAGTCCAAATCTGACAAAATCCATCTTATCAGATTGTCAATCATCCGAACTAGCTGCACATCCACAATGCGAGGAGCTCATCGCGCCGTCATGATCTTCAAGTAGCAGCGTCGATACCAGTAAACAAGCATACATGCAAGCCAGATGACATGCCAACCTCCCTCACCACATCGCGCACCCGCGAGCCACAACCCAACTAACAACCAGCCGTCCACGCACATGCACAAGCCAGCCCATCTGAAACCAAACGTCAAAGTGCAGACAAGCTTTTCCTTCGCATCGGAGCTGTGGAGAGCGCGCGTGCGTCAACGGCAAGCTCCCGCTAGTCCACCGTGCCTGCATCACCTCCGCGACACGCCCGCTGAACAAAGCTCCGTCTCGGCTCCTTTACCACACCGCTCCACCACCGTGTCTGCTCCGAACTGCCTCGCTGACAAGCCCTGCTGCATGGGTTTGCAGCTGCCCGTGACGCCGTGAGAGTGCAGTCACGCGCTGCTTGGAGCGCGCTTTGCTGAGCTCCGTCCCACTGTCCTTCACTGACTGACCGTGGGTGCGTCGGTGGAGAAGGCCTTTGCGCGAGCGATTCATCGCATCAAAACACGCTCCCAGATGTATTTCAGCATGTCAGATGGATCGCAGATGGTCGCGGTGGCTTGTTTGCCAAGTGGATGCTGCTCGCTTCGTGGCAGGTGGCTGCACATGGAAACGCTGTACTGAGCAGAAAATCATCACGTAGAGCGTTCCATAGCATCCGTGATAGCTTGTCACAGAATACACTACATGCCAGACTACCGAAAGCCTCGTCGTGGCTGAGCCAGCGTCGTCGCCGTCCGTGAGTTTGGCAATGTTTTGTACTTCCGCCTCCGATCCACTCGGCACTTTGCCTGACAGATGACGCGCAGCAAATCCCTCCAACGAATCTCCTCCGAATCAACGCCTTGTCTCGAGCCATGGGAACGCACTGTTTACCCTATTTTGCACATCAACACTTCCACCGACTTGTTGTCAGCAGCAAACAATCACAACATCACACCCAAATAAAGACAATCTGTGACAAATCCATGTTCATTACCGCCCAGTCGTAAGAGTACAGTCGTCACTGTGGAAAGGCCGGTGCTCCGATGCTATGCAGTAATCAAATCTGGTTGTACAAATGCTGTGAAGCTATTCTTTTTTCGCCATCCGCTCAAATGCTCAGAATGGGAGCGAGGTGTGGTCCAATCCTGGAAAACGGAAGCCGTTTGCCTCAGAAAAAAACCCAAAATGACAGAGAAGAGAAGGGTTCGAGACATCTTTACGCGGACGACTCGCCGCGGGGTGCACCGCGGAAACCACCTCGGCTACCCCTGAAGTCACCTCCACGGCCGCGTCCGCGTCCACGGAACTCGCCTCCACGAGGACCACCGCGACCACGGCCCCTGTATCCACCGCGTCCCTCACCCTGGTGTTGTCCTCCACGTCCACGGCCGCCGCGGTTGTGCTGCACCTCGGAGAAGCCATCGTTGGCAGGCGTCTGCGCTGCTACTGGTTCAGGCGTATCGTCAGCCCAGCTCTGGGTGCTGGTGACTGGAGCCGTCTCGTGGACAGCATTCGTCTCGGCAGGGTCGCGGGGGATGATTTCGAAGGGCTCGCTGAGAGGCTCATCCTGACCGCTGGCCTGCTTGTCCCACTGAGCTGTCGCAGCGGCGTTGGCAGCCTCTGGCTCAATGCTTGCTGCCGCCGGTGCGGTTGACTGTTCAGCCTCCACTCCACCTGCGGTCGCTGACCCAGCGTCGAGCTCTGTAAGACCTGCGTGCGTGACAGTAGGGTCAGACGCTGCCTCTGGCGCCTCGGTCTCGGGAGAGGTAGGCTGAGCCTGTGCAACGTCGTCGACCCAAGCTTCCTCTGCGGCAAAGGGGGCTTCCTCAAGCGCGGCCTGCTTGACTTGCGAGTCTGTCCATTGGTTAGCTTTGCGTCCTTCCAGAATAGAGAATGGGTAGCGTACAAGTCACGCTCAGCAGGACGCCCTCGGTGGACGGCACGCCATCCTCGGTGCCTTCAATCAGCTTCTCAGCCGCAGCAACGGCAACAGCATCTCCTCCGTACACCTGCAAGAGCGCTCCCTCGAAAGCCTTGGTGAGATCCGAATCATCATCTTCTAGCTGGCGACGAGCAGCCGCTGCCCTTAAAAAGCGAGACAATGTCAGGATCTTCTCGCGGAAGACCTTCTTCTGCTCGATAACCGCCTCGGCCTTGACTGCTTCCCTCAATGCCTCAAGCTCGCTGGAGTGTGACTTCTGCAGAAGCTCCTTCTCGCGAGCGTGCTTCTCCTGGTATTCTTGGTCGAACTTCTTGTACTGTGCGACCTGCTCCTCCAGTTGTGCGAGCTCGGCCTGAAGCTTGGGCTTCCTCTGGGCCTGAGCCTTCTGGTCGGCGTTGATCTTGCGAGAAGCGGCGAGGTCATCGAGCGAGACGCCAGGGTTCTCGGCGATGATGGAGTCGACCTTTTGGGTAGCATTCTGCACGCGACACGTCAGATGAAGCTCGGGACAAGGCTGGTGCGGGGAAGCAAACTTACCAGCTTCTTGTTGATGTTACGGATGTTCCTGCACACGTTGCGTGTTAGCACATGAGCTCCTTCCACATGTAGCCGGGAGCTCGGAAGCTGGGCTGCGACTCACTTCTGGAGCTCCTTGATGTACGAGTTCTCGCTATCGCCATTGACATTTCCGGTAGGGTCAGAGCCAGCAGTCGCGCCTGCCTCGGAAGACGTGTTCTCGGTGGCGGCTGGGACCGCGGTGGCAGAGCTGTCCTGCTTGGCCTTCTTCTTGCGAGCGCTCTTCGACTCGCCTGTGACGAGGTTCTGCAGCTTCGAAACGACTTCGGAAGCCATTTGAGGTGATGTTTGTGGTTTTGGGAGGAAGTTGAAGGTGGACCACGCGTGCAGCGCAATTTGTATGGTATTTGAGGATTGGTGGGGGTCGTTTGTACCTGAACGAGTTGGGCAATTCGGTTGCTTGGGACTGTGCTCTGTGCTCGCAGGGCTACGTAAATGACAGCTAAATCGCTAGCGTTGAAGCTGGGACCAAGGGGGACCATCATGGAATCCGCTCGAACATCACGAGCTTCCATCTGCCCAGCAAGTGCAACAACATTATGGTCAAAGCCGAGCTAATGGCTTGAGGCTGACAGCAACGCCGTGGCATCGCATGGAACTAGTTCCAAATGAACATAACAAAGCGTCCCTACATTTACATACGTGATGTTCATCGTCGTGAGAATTCGTACCCATCTTCTTCCTCTTCTTTCAACTATTCGAACATCCGCTCTCTCAGCCTGTCCCATCGAACCCTTCTAAATCCAGAACCGCCCCTGTACCTCTTCTCCCCTGTCCATCTACATCCTGCACGCCATCCATCATGTTTAGATCGATGTTCTGCCCTTGCCCCAAACCGAATCCATAATCCGCTCCGTTCTGACTGTCAAATGCGCCGTCGCCTCCACCGCCCATCATATTCGGCGGCTCGACATTGAACGGGACAAAGTAACTGCTCATTGGATCGAAGAAGTTATTGCTCCCCATGCCCATGCCCTCCATGTTCCAGAACGTTGCGTTGAAGTCGGCGGATAGGTCGGGGAAGGGCGACATGTCCATGTGGTTCTGCGGGTGCGTTTGGGTGTTTTGCAGGTGCGGCATATGGGAGAGGGAGGTTGAGGTGCCGGCTTGCAGAAGGGCATGCGGGCCGGCGAATTCGGCGATGAACTGCTGCGAAGTGGATTGTGGTTGCGTGTGTGTTGGAAAGTAGGCGGAAGGGTCGAAAGTGGTGGTCGGCGGTTTGGACATGGTTGCATCGTTTGTGATGGCGATGTGTGCTATTGGTTGTTGGTGCTGGAGGTGTGAGGGCGCGGGTGGTTGAGTTTTGGTGCTGTTTTGGCGTTGTGGCTTGGGTGCTTCTGTAGCAACTTTGGAAACAGACTTTGATTTATTCTTCCGTGCTTGTTTGCGTTGATCAGCTTTGGAAGGTGGAGAGAGCGACGCAAAGAACTCTTCGACGCTCTGTAGGTCGCTTTTCTCGCCGAGTACAGCGTCCGTACCAGGCTCATTGGCTTTCGACTCTGCCGCATCTTCGAAGTCTGTCTTGGACACACCGTGAGGGTACCTATCAAACCAGTCACCGTACTGGAAGATGCTGCTTCTGCCTTTCTGGTCGCCGCTTGCTCCAGGCCCTTTCATCTGAGCATCGGCATGCTGTCGGTACAGATCTTTCAAGTTTTCAGCGACGTATTGGAACATGCCCCAGTATTTCTTCATCTTTGTCAGGTATTTGACATTGTAAGCCAGGTACTTCTTCGATTGCACTTCGAGCTTCGCGTTCTTTGAGAATACGCCGTGCACGTGAACGGTGGAAGAGAAGAAAGCAGAGTATCCAGCAAAGGGGGCGACGACGTTGTGGTCCATAGCTTCCTTGATGAGAATGGAGATCTGATTCGCAGATTCGAGGGCTGTGCGCGCAGAGCCTGTCAGGAAGTCGTGTGGCATGTCTTTCGGAGGCCGGCTACCTGCTGTTGAAGGGAGCGCGAATCGGTGCATGAATAGCATGATCTGCTGCCATAATATGTGCAGATATAAAAATGAGTTTGCGGTCTTGCCAATGGCATGGCTCTTCAGGTTCTCCGGAGAATAAACAAGCATCTCAGGTAATGAGTCCTTGGAATCCATAGCTTCCTTTTTGATAGTGTGGAACGTCGAATCTAACGACCACATCGGCTCCAGTTCTCGCTCTTTGCCGCCAAGATTCATGTACTTGATCAGCTTCCCCCAAACACACACCAGCCGAACAGTGTATGCTGTAACGCCCATGTTCTCGCGTGGATTCACAAGTTGTCCGCTATCAGGCGGTACTGGGTTTGGTACAGCGCCCTCTAGGTTCTCCGTCGGCGCGTGAATTTCGTGAAGGTACAGGTGCTCCTTGACCGGCAATTGCACTTCGATGTACTGCTCATGCACGAACAGCGGCCGATCCGTGCCAGACGAATTGAACCGATCCATCAAGAAGCACGACCACATGGTTCTCCGCCGAATTTCTCGATCGGTCGCGCTGAGCGGCTTCTTTTCCGGATCGTTCACCAGCGGGTCGTACTCGTTTTCCTTGTGCAGCTGTAAAGCGTACGCCATCCTCTGCGCCATGCCACCGAACATCCAACTCCGTCCGCCTTGACATGTGCCGAATTCGTGCAGACCGAGTAACAGGTAGACTATGAGAATCGTGATGTTTGGCGAATCGTACCGCTTTAGCGCAATTTCCCTTGCTTTCTGCGCCCAGTCGTCGCCGCGGAGGAAACACGGTTCAGTTCGTAGTTGTGGATGTGTCGAGAAGCGCGCTGAGATGGCGCACATGGCGAGGATGAGAACTGGTGGCACCTTGCCTGCACTCAGACGCCGCATGAAACTCGGCTTGTGTAGCAGGGGATAGCTTTGGCCGTACACGTAGTCGAAGTACACCTCGGCCAGATGTTCCTGGATCTCTTTCGATGGCAGACTGTCGGCGCCTTCTGTGAGCAGCTTGTTCTCGTCTGATTCTTTGGATCGTGATGCCATGCCTGTTGCGTCTGTGTCTCGGCCCTTTGATTTTGCCCACTCGTCCAATTCGTTGCCGAAGGCTTCTTCTGCCGCACGCTTCTTGGTGGCTGGTGTTTTGGGCGGCGCACCGGGTATCGCCGGTTTAACGACTGATCTGCCCACGTTCGCCACCGAAGGTAGGCTTTCCTTGGGTATGAGTTTGATGACACGATCTTCCATGCGCTTCAGTCGCTTGTCCAACATGGCCATGTAGTCTGTTCTGGGCGCGGCTTTCCTGGTGGTGACCTTGTACACGCATGGTATCCTGCTCCTCACGCAATGCTTGCAGGCCGGCTTCTCGCCCGAGCAGCGTATCTTCTTTCTCCTGCAGGCAATGCAGGCGAGCGGGAGCCTCTTTCTCTCCTTTCCAGCCTTCGTCTTCATCTCGCTCCACTGTGGCGCATCTTGTTCGCTGTCTTTGGGCCGCTTTGGTGTGGCGCCCAAGGTGGCGCTGTCGTTTCCTTCGACCTTCAGAGCTTGCGTCGAGGCGTTGTGCATATCGCCGATGGCCATGATGCCCATTGCGTGGGTGCTCTCGGGACTAGTGGTACGGCCGTCTTGCGCCAGAAGACCGGGGCTGCCGCCGATGCTGAGGCCGCGCAGGTGCACACTGCCAGCGCCGCTCATGTTGTCGTCGCTCACGCCGCCCACGCTGCCTCGGTGGACGGGGTCGGGGGGGTATTGGCGGTTCGGCGTGTGCGCAAAGGTGCGGTCGAAGTCGGGGAACTGCGCCATGATGCTGGTGCTGGGGCTGGGGCCGAGGGCGTTGGTGTGCGCGGGATGCAGGTCGGTGAGCCCGTACTCGGCCAGGCCCAGGGCGTCGTCGTGGTCGAAGTGCGGGTGCGAAGAGGCGGTCATGGTGGCTGCAGTTGCGCCGCAGTCGAGCGTGTCATCCGGGCGTGCGCGTGCGTGTGCGTCTCTCGGCTCGCATTGGGTGTCGAGCAAAGGCACTGCGGGCTGGGGGGGTTGCGTGGAGGGGAGTCTAGTCAGAGCAGCGTCATGTCGGGGGCGCTGCGGCTGGTGAGCAAGGGCCGGTGAGGCGAGAAAGGGAAGAGAGACAGGCTCACAGGCACAGGCAGGCACAGGCACAGGCAGGCACAGGCACAGGCAGGCACAGGCACAGGCAGGCACAGGCACAGGCAGGCACAGGCACAGGCACACACACACAGGGCTAGAGGCAGGCAAGCTTCGACTTCTCCACACCAGCGCGCTGAAGAGGCGGCTCTACGGTGGGGCGCTAGTTGTCTCTCGAGTCGCAGGAGCGTGCACTGACTGTGGGGAGCTGCCAAAGAGTCAAAGACATGAACCGCGGATGCGCTCGGCCTGTAGCCATCCCAGCATAACACCGCCAACACGGCGTCATGCGCACCTCAGCAGCGCCCGACGAATCCGCATGCATCGTCGCCGTCATCCACGCAGTGCAATAATAATGCTGCGTCCAGAGCGCATGGCGTAGCTCTCGTGCATAGACCTGCCTGCAACCGCGACCGGATTCGCACACTTCCTCCACGTGTGGGGCATGGTAAGTGCTGAACACCGGCAGCCTGCATGACGGACGCTGCATTGCGCGGCCTGTAACTCGCTGGCTCGCTGGCTCGCTGACCAACGTTGAAGCGCGAGCTGCCCAGCCTGTGTTTCTCCTCAGCTTCTCGGCCACATGCCCACCGCAGTAGCCATTACTCAGACATCACCAATCGTCCACACCTCTACCATCCTTGTGAGAATCCTCGTATTCACCCGTGGCCTGTGCACCACATGCAGCGCAGAGACGCCGGTCGCGCGGAAGCTGCGCACCACGTCTTGACAGCCTGCAACTCGGCGCAAGATGCCCTTTCTTTACCTCCGATCCATCGTTGCATCCAACGGCTTGTCCCGTCAGTGACCACTGCACAGTCACGAGCTCCACCAACTTTCTGCTTCGAGATGCTCGTCTAAAATGTGGCGCTGCGGGACAAAGGAACCGAGGCCGCTAGCGGGGGGCTTTGCTCCGTTAACGCCGCTGCTGCACCACCAAGCAACATCGGCCGAGTTCAACACTCCAGGCGATGCGGCGAAATCTCTGCCAAAAGCTCTCGGATTTCCCATCTCGCAGGGCAAAGAGCACGGCGCGGAAACGTGCACAATATGGTACGACACCTGCATCTTACATCATGGTCCACCCCTGCATGCTCATCTGCACGCGCTGCAGAGGTTGGGAAAAGCTGGGGTAGAATCTTGATCTCGGCGCACAGCATGCGCATTGCACCCTCGCAATCGTACATGATTACAATACGCCTTAACACCTTCCTGAGACGTGGCGTTTCTGAAGAGTACCCGCCACGGCTGGTAAAGGAACGAATGCTTGTATCCCGTTTCATACAGTCAATCTTTCATACAGTCAATCATCTTCTGTCGACACCCTGTAGCGTGCGCACTGCAGCCTTGCTGGAGATATGCATCACGTTGTTATCTCAGTCTCAAGAGTTCGCAATCATGGAAAGAGCATCCGTTCATTTCATATAAAGGAGTGTAAGAGGCCCCATCCCTGTCTCCCGTCTCTGCCCCCTGGTTCGTTCCGTAGGCTCGACAGCGCTGATCTATCTACTGCATCATACCCTTCTTCATCCTCACGCTCGCTTCTTCAACACCATCCGGGTACGTTTCATACTCGGAGTACTTGCCGTACGCACCGTACGCGCCGTAGCTTGTATCTGCGGCGGGTTTGACGTCCGTCTTCATCATATCCCTCTTGGAGTTGGCTGCAGAGAGGTAAGCTGCGAGATCACAGAGAAGAGGAACAGAAAGCCTTACCCATGGCGTGAGCTGCTTCCTCGACACTTCCTGGGTAGGTGCCGTAGTCGTTGTATTTTGCGTATTTTCCGTACGCGCCGTAGCTGGTGTCGACGGCTTGCTTCAAGTTCTCCATATCCATAGGAGCAGCGGCTACGAGAGCCGCTAGGCTGGCGACGATGATGGAGCAAAGCATCTTGAGATGTCGAGGGTTGGATTGCTTCACAACTGTGTACTCGTGCTTCCAGAAAGGTGAGAAGAAATGAGGTAAATCTTGCTGAAAGTCGAAAAGCGTTCCTTATGTACACATCTTCGAGATCCCACAAGGTCTGATGCAGCGGCTTGTCAACAGTAGCAAGCATGGTGTGAGGAGGTACCCGTACGCACTCGAGCAATGCAGTCACATATCGTGCAACCATGTTTGCGAGCTGCCTTTGTCCACACACCGTCACGGCGCAGTGGTTCTGCTGTACCGTCCAACGTAGGCCCGCTTTTGTGTAAGGTTACAGCAAACAAACTTGGTAGCTAGAGCGTGAGTCGTGGACAGCTTTGTAGTCCTCAGCCTGTGCATATCGCACGTCTTTTTCTGAAAGTGAAGCGGGCTCGTTCGCACAGCACGAACATGGGTATTCGCTTCGCATCCGAGTGCGATGATGCAGAATCAGGTCTCGAGCTTGCGAGCACCGCGTTGGATGAACAAACTGCTAAGACATGGTGCCTGGAGAGAAACTGATCGGCGTCGTCTCTAGACGGGTGCGACGTTGCGTGAAACGCGTGATAGTAATGTGAACACATGGGGGACTGTGATGTGGTCGAGACCCGCGCTTGATGTCTGCCTGCTGACCGACCCAGAAATGGCTCTTTGTTCTTGTCTCCAGACGACTGGTGAACTACACTCCACTTGCAACATTCACAACATCGCTGAAAGCGTTTCCTAACCACCACCTATGGATGGTATGGTCGCATCGACTCCTGATTTGATGTGCTCCGTGTACATCGTAGGGATCTTGCAGGGCTGCGTATAGGGCAACGGGTAGCTGCAGTTCGAAATCTCGTTGCACTACGGCGCTCACACGCTCTTCTTCTATGCTCCGTCTCAGTCGTCTTCCTCTGAGCGCTCAAACTGAAAAAACATGCATCATGCTCAACATTTTCCCTCGTCTCTTCCGCAGCACACCCAAACACATCCGCCCTCGCCTTTCTCCAAGCGATACCGAAAGCCCCGACAATGAGACACTACTACCATCGTCATCAACGACTTCACTGGCGCTGAAGCAGTCTCCCCATAGACATAATATCGAGTACCAGGTAGCGCTGAAGACTCTTGTGATCTGTAGTGTCGTGTATCTCAGTGTTGGCTTCTGGATCGCGCACAGTGTACGCAACACCCAATTCGTGACCAATGCAGACGAGTTCTGCATGGCCCACGTCTCCCAATATTGTAGGACTTGGAGCCGACAAGCTAGAGGACAGTAGCTGATAATCTACAGCACCGGTAGTCAAAGACGTGAAGCCGGGATGGCACACAAAGCGGTTTAACGGGTCTTTTCTACACGAGAACGTATATCGACAGTCAGCCGGGCCGGAAGTAGATGCTGCCTGGGAGGCTTTGGGTGTGGGATGTGAGCGATGCCTCATTGCTTTTACGATTCAGTACTGATCCTTTGTATAGTCCGAAGCGTTGTTGTCCCGGAGAGCGAAGCCGAGCAGTCAGGTATACGACGCGATCAAGTTAAGATCAGCCGCGAGTATGGCGGCGGATTCCCAGCCAACGTCGAAGGCTTGCATCATTTGCACTGTCTGGTAGGATTCGAATTGTGACTTTGGTGGCACGGAACGTTGATATTACGCAGGATCTCTTACGAAAGGCCCTGCATTGGAATTACGATCACTATCTGGCAAAAGGGGAAGGCCCATTCGTAAACTCCGAATACGTCGTCCGCATCCATACTACTCACTGCCTAGACATGCTGAGGCAAGTACTGATGTGTAACCCCGATGTCGGGGTGCTGGGTCAAGTGTGGTGGCAGCCCGAGGGCGATCCAAGCCCAATGGCGTTTGTTGACTTCAACACGAAGCATCGATGCCGTGACTACGAGGGCGTCAGGAGGTGGGCCGAAGAGCATCAAATGCCACCTGAGAGAGACGTAGACATGACTCGCTTCTACGAGCAGCCTAAGCCCGGAGACATAGTCTACACAGCAATTCCTTGAAGGCGAGAGTAGAGTGGGAGTGCTGGTGTGCATTAGCATGAAGCATGGTACGATAGCAATACATTGTTGCCCATTCCCAGCCTCCATTTTGTCCGTGCACACAACCAAGGCAGTCGCTCCGTCAACACTCGACATGGGCTGGAGTGGCTGACTGCATGTTGCTCAAGCATTTCGAGACGTATTGTGAGTCACGCTCAGTTCTGACGAGGTTTCACCACTCCGTCGTGGACGATATAGTAGACGACAGTACTGTCGGTGTCGACTGTGGCCAGTACCACCCTCTTTGTTGTCCTCCATGGATTGGCTGCAACGTCTTGCGCGGTAGCAGAAGGCTGGGGCGGGACCATGCTGATGTCGTCGAAAACCTCAGCTAGCCTGCGCAGCGTCCATTGCTCGTTCAGCCTGGTGGGCAGTACCCACTCGCGCTCTGGCTGCGCCTTGACCTCCAGACCACTCTTCTCGCCTGCTGCTTGGGCGGCTTTGCGCTGACGGTCGGCGTTCTTCAGCAGCTCGACCTGCTCATCAGGGTGGACGTAGAGGCGCTGCGGGGGCAGGCCCGAGACGAGGGGCCGTGGCAGAGGCTCTTTTGTGAGGGGCGAGTGTGTATGCACCTTCAGGTCAGTCCAGTAGTGCTGGTACTGGAGGTTGTGGTGTATCTGCAGGGCGAGCGAGTGCAAACCAGGAAGGTGTGTGGAACTGGAGAGCTTGGCCGAGTCTGCAACAAACTTCTGCACCTGAGCTGGCGCGACTGCCGTTTTGGCACTGGTGAGTGTCGTCATGGCGAGGGGGAAGAGTGCAGCGCTGGCAGGCAATTGGTGGTGCAATGTTTCGCAACCGTCGAGATAGAGAGGGCGCCGTCCAGCTCGGGAAGGAGCGAAGAACTGTGTAGATCCGCTAAGCCGCTAAACCACGACGGCCAGCTTGACTGGTGAACAGCGCAGGTCAGCCTACAACGCTCTCGTGTCCAGCCAGATCCAGATAACTTGCCTCTCTGTCCTTGATACACGACTCAAAAAGCACCGCTACACCCACACCTCGACTTTGTCCATCCAAACAGCTGCAACGACCTTGACCATGCGTTCCACCACCATTGGCTCCACTCTGCTCCTATTGGCTGGCGCCGTTGCAGCGCAGCAGAGCGAGAGCATTGTGACAGAGATTCCGTCGTCGCTCATCCAGACGACCGAGCAGGTCTT
Organism: Ascochyta lentis; assembly: GCA_004011705.1. Classification (NCBI taxonomy): domain Eukaryota; kingdom Fungi; phylum Ascomycota; class Dothideomycetes; order Pleosporales; family Didymellaceae; genus Ascochyta; species Ascochyta lentis. Next base: position 1,007,960 of record RZGK01000002.1, read on the forward strand.
CACCATTCAAACTTCAGTCCCCACGGGTGCCTCATCAGTTTGCTATGCAGTCTGCGTCAAGGAGCCGTGCTACGCATGTGCGCAACCCTACATTTTCCTACCATGTACAAGGCTGAGTAGCTGACTATTGTAGGCTCTACTACTCCCAGCGATGGCCCGACCATGAGCGTGCCTCCCGTGTCTCTGCCCGTACCTATCAGCGTTAGTGATGGCGATGTCACAATGACTCTCCCTGTCGAGTCTCTGCCTCCTGTTGGGTCAGAGCCTACACCCTCAGTCACTAGCGTCGTCACGCCTCCTCTGCCGTCGACAATCTCGCAAACAACTGATCCCCTCATGTCGATTCCTCAGGGAGAGACGCCCGAATCCACCGGCGTTATCTCAACCTCTTCTGCTTCTGGAAACGCGACGGCCAGTGCGTCTAGGTCTGCGCCGGCTGAGCAGACAACAGCAGCGGCTCCTCCGTCGCTCAAGGGCGACACCACGTCGTTCATGCTCGCTTTGGGTATTTCAGGTGTATCCATCTTCTTTGGCGCTGCGTGGACTCTCCTCTAGTTACTTGGTCGTTTGAAGCAAGCTCAGGCCTGGAGGTCTTGCGTTGCGCACTCTTAAGCTCTGTTGCGTAGTAGAATCCAGCGGTGGACATCAATCCGCCATAGTACATGGACCAACGTTTACCAGCTCGAGCAATGTGAAGGAAACCGGGCGATGCTCAGCCACACATATAGCGTATAAAGCAATGATGATAGTTTGGTGCTCAATACGATCAAAGAACGAGATACGCGTATCCTTTACTGCGCCAACGGTCCACCAAAGGGCCCGGCCTCGTCGAAGATCGTCAATTGGCTGCAGCCCTGCGACATGCTGCGCTGCTTCCATGGCTCCACCGCGGCTACCCAACCAACTGGGCGGTCGCAACCAACCACCAACATTGCATACAAAGAGTCGATCCCCCAGCATGTTGTTGTTTCGCTGTCCACTTCCCTCTGCGGGTCACATGCTAAGTTATAGACATTGTCAACAATTGTCATTCGTTGTACCCAGCAAACAGGTTCGCCAAGGGGCCTCGCCTACGTAACCAGCAGCCGTTGACCAGCTTGGCTGACGACCCGGCGCGCAAGAAGGAGGCGCTGCAATTCAGCCGGAATTACTAAAAGCATAGCTGCCCTTTGCTGCTTGCTTCATTACTATGGCCTCTTCAAATCCACATTCAAGCGCTGCCCACGCAAATGTATCGACTCCTGTCCCCTTTCCACAACCTGAAGGCCTCCACGACAGCTCAAGTCCTGCTCCAATTGGAACGTCTGCGGGCAAACAGCGCGCACGAACTTCAACCAACACCTCTTCAGCGTCGAGCAGAATACGGAGCGCGAGCATAAAACTTATGGATGCGGACCCCCCACCCGGCATGTGGGCAGCTACTGGAAGCGTTGCGTCCAAGGCACCTTCGCTGGTCGACATCAGACGCGGATCGTTTGGTTCTGAGGGCTGGGATGAGCAACGACAACGAGAGCATCGTCGTGGCAGTCAAGAAAGCAACGAAAGACCCGCGAACAACAGAAAAGGGTCGTCCGGTAGACTCGGCGTGGAGCCCTTCCCAGCGCTGACCGAGGAGAGATCGTCATTCGACACTCGCGAACACTCATCGAACTACCATTCCCAGGACGATGCTAAGGATGTCGGGGCTGGCATCATCGAGCCTATGACTTCGCATTTGACTGATAAAAGCGAAGAAATCGCAGTGCGCCAACTGCTGCGCAATTCATGCCAGGTACGTCGCTCTCATTATATCGACCGCTGTCTCCACTGCAACGCCACTGCAGTTGGTTGACAGCTGCCATCACCCTCGTGCCTGTACTGATTGAAATGCGTATAGTATGCCAATGGATATATACCACCGCCCAAGCTACCGTGGACGCAATCTTTCATGATTGGGTTGAAGGGGTTTTGGAAGTGGTTTCTGACCATTCCAGGATTCTTGATCACAGTATACGGTCTCAACGTTGTTGCATGGGGTGGCATGCTCTTTCTACTGTTATGTAATGCTGCACCCGCCATGTGCACACCTACATGCGACGATATCAACTCTCCGCGCAGGATCTGGGTTGAGATTGACTCGCAGATTCTCAACGCGCTTTTCTGCGTTACTGGGTTTGGCCTCGCTCCGTGGAGGTTTCGCGATCTATATTGGTGGGCACAATGGAGGCTTGGAGGCACTCAGCGCAAACTGATCGGCATTCGACGACTTGCAGGCATACATCGAGGATGGTTTCGGCTTCCTGGTTCAGAACAGCTCCCTGAAGAAGCAGATGCGACAAAGGTCAACTCTGAGGATCCGGCTGTACCAATACCGGCTAGCAAGATTCCTGATCCACCACCGACCGGCTTTCGTGCATCACCGACTATCTCCTGGAAGATGGATTTTGTTTTGTGGATGAACGCTTCAAACACCTTCTTCCAGATTTTACTTTGTTTCTACATGTGGCACTACGACCGAATCCAAAGGCCATCTTGGGCAACTGGACTTTTCGTTGCTTTAGGTTGCATAGTAGCGAGTGTTGCAGGAATCATGATCGCCATCGAAGGGAAGAGGATAAAAAAGGTCGAGGGTGTGCCCATGCGCAAGGAAGACCAACGTAGGCCGACTGATGAGGAAACACAGTCTGCCCAGGACGTACCGCTTGTGTCTTATTCCGACACTGCCTCGAAGGCATGATGAGTGCCCAGAGAGTTCGCATCTGCGGGATGTACGGACAAGCAATCTGATTGGCTCGGGATCATCTTGGCGCAGGCGTCGGCCCTCCACTTTGGGTTGTATGTGGCGAATGTCTGGATGTCCGGCAAGTTGCAGCAAACATGATCAATTCGAAGATGCCCTCGCCGCGAGCCATGTCGTTACGTTCGTGATTTCACCTGTAGCAGCAGGCATCTTGATCGCCCGTGATCGACGGAGACATCTCCGTACACGTCAAGACGAGTCATGATTAATCGTTCTCAAGCCTCAACCTTGCGGCTCTGCAAGTTTACATCACGCCGAGACCTCCGGCCGAAGCTGGCATGGGACGGACGCTAAGACTTTGATCTCTTGACAAGAATGACGTACAAAATCACGGATCGACTCACAGTTGAATGTGACTGCTGCACGCGACTATTCATAAACTTGGCTTTGCCTTGAAGCTGACATGATACTTTAGCTTTTTGCTTCTTGATCTTTCCACAGCCTCAGTGTGTCGGACCTTCCGAATCTTGCCTCCAAAATATATATTTTGGAAAGCATACCACTTGTGGACTGTAATCAGCACTCTACTATTCATGCACAACCTACATAACCTGCAAGCGACAACTATCACCTCACAGATTGAAGCAAGCGCTCGCGAACAAAGATAAAATGGCTTCTGCCGAGTATTATCTAGGCAGCCAAGGAGCGCAGCAATATCATAGCCAGCATGCGCCTACTCCCTACCCACCTCTGCAATCACAGTACCAGCAACAGCAACCTCCAGCGCAACAATGGCCGCGACAACAGTACAACACCCCGCCCTATAACAGCACCCCGCCGCCTTCGTATTCGCCATATAGCGCCCAGCAAGGAAAGCAGCAGCTTCAAGCCTACCCCCCGCCACCTCCGCCACAACAGCAGCAGCAGTACCCTTCTAAAGGTTACCAAGGAGCGACAGCACCGTATTTTCCACCTCCACCGCAACATCCAAACGGATATTTAGGTGCACCGCTACAACACGTCCGTAGCCACTCTCAGCCTGCTACTCGAGTCCGATTTGCAGACCAAGAATCTACTGCTCTCGGCTCAGAGACGGAATCGGACAGCGACTCATCTCCACGACGCAGACATCGCCACCGCCGAAGTCGCGATCGCACACGCGACTATGACCGCTCAAGGGATTTGGACCGTGACTCAGACTACAGCGACCGAGATCATGACCGCTCTCGTGGTCATCGAACCAAGACCCACCAAAAGAAGCATGAGAATAGAGATACGTTCTTAGGCGCCGGCGCTGGCGGCATCATCGGCGATGCCATCTTCCCTGGTCTCGGTACAGCAGCAGGCCTGCTGATTGGTGGGCTTGGTGGCAGAAAGTACGCGAAGGACAGGCGGAGCCATAGCGAAGAAGGACGAACTCATCGGCACCGGGACGCTTACCGGGAAGGGAGAGACGAAGGGCGAGAAGACAGAGAACATGGAAGGCATACACATCGTGATGCGTACCGTGAGGGCAAAGAGGACAGGAGGAGGGACAGGGCTAGGGACTCTGGTTATGGATATGATGACTGGGATGTGGAAAGCGGTTACGGAAACGGGAGAGACGACGGGCGTGGGCAGTACTACGACGGCTATGACGAAGGGCACAAGCAGCGCGGGAAGCATAGGAAGTATGGTCAGCAGGGCTGGGACGAAGATACTGCAACCTTCAAAAGCGGCGCAGTGGTACGATAGAAGTTACTGAGACCCGGAGCTCACGGACGATATTAATGTCTAAACACTTTCACAACAATTCCATCACTGTCGAGTGTGTCACGTTCCCAGACGCTTCAATGGCGCTACTGACTAAGCTGGCTCGAGCTCTTCGCGACTTTTGCAACGCGTGAAGCTTCACAGGCTCTTCTCTCCTCCTCTCAGACCCACGAATGCAAGCCTACATCGCTGCATTATCGCGCAAGGTATGCCAAACCTTGCGCGACTGCTCGCCATGAAGCGTAAGTTCCCTCTCTACCTTCTCCAGCCCCTTCACATGATGTTAGAATGTTATTCATTCAGTTATCCCTGTCTGAAAACTACTGTTGAAAAAAGTAAAAAACCTGATTGTACACCTTCTGAGCCCCTGTTCTGCTCTAAATCATCTGATGGGATCGAGACTGACTCATTACAGAATGTAGAGATCTGGGTACAAGTCGCTCTGCAGGTTTACGACGGCTCCACGGCAGCGCATCTACCGCTTCGTCGCGACCCATCTACCTGGCGAGATAGTTCCTCCGTACGCATCTTCGATGTGTTCGATCACTTCACGTTGGGGTGCTGGCTGCTAGCACGGATTTCACATTTTTCGATGTACTGTCCGTATCGCTGGGATCGAGAGCATACCATGTGCGGTTCCTTGCCACAATGCATGGTTCGTTTTTCAATTTGAGAACGCGCCCTGCAGCTGGCTTAGAGTATGCAGCAACAGCAGACTGCAGGTTGTAGTTGTGTGTGGTCTTGTCGATGTGCTTTGGACCAAGTGAGACGCAGATCGAGTCGGGTGTGACGCTACCGTTGCTCTTTGACTCGTCTGGGTTTGGCATTAACTTTGTCGGCATATCCGCGCTGTGATGTTGTGTGAGTGATGTAACTCAGATGAGGCAATGTTGAATCATCTTGTTGTTACTATGTGAATTGCTCTTTTCGACGAAACTGCAAAGGCAGTCGAACATCTCGAAGTCGTAAACACACGTTAGATTAAACGTCCTATTATACAAATTCAGTGCACTTCTCCAGAGACATTCCGCTCCTGATAGTCGTGGCTTATGCGGTGTGACTAAGATGTGCAGTGCTGCATTGAAGCATTGCACGCCGTTCGAAGACAGATTGTCAAGATGCCATTGTGGGTGTGTATATAGCCTCCATCTGTGAGCAGACGAGATTTGAGCGGACGCTGAACCTCGTAATGGGTGTGCCAAACTCTTACGAATGTAGACGGTGTCACTGCGAGGCTTGACGGCTTAGAAAAAGTCGGCTTGGTAGAGCATGTGGCTACCTGAATTGTTGCAACCCACAAGAAGTGCAACACGGTCGACCTTGTCGTGGAGACCTTTGCGGCGCTTTTCAAGTACGAGAAAAAAATTCTGTTTCACGAGTCAGAGTGCATGTAGAATGAGCCTCTGGTGAGTAACCTTCATTATCTTTCGAAACAGAAACCGCTGAAAGTGTGTGGAATGACCATCAGAATGTAGCTTGCACGACAAAACGAAAGGAGGATTTTAGATGTGTATATGTTCTGATGATTATTGTTACTTAACCGAGCCGAGAATATGGGACAATGAATCCGACATGATTGTATGTACTGCTGACCTTTCCGCCACTATGAATCGTGTATTACAAAATGTTGCTTGGGTATATAGCGCGCCGGCCATAGAATGCAAAAGGCTGAAAAAGTGAGATAGTTGAAGGGCTTTAATGAGCGTCCATGAGCCTGCGTGTATTAACTCAAGATAGGCCTTCGGTGAATTCGCTAAAAAGCGTTATTGTTTCGAATCGTTCTGTCAGTGTGTTGATGTCACCAGCGACGCTGTCGTTCAACGTCGGCGCCACGACCCAGCCTCCCTTGCTGCGATCGACAAGTTTTGCACGTTGCATTGATGCCGACTCAGCCTCTATGCGGATAGCTTCAGAAGTCGTAATCGCACCCTTGTCTGTTGCAATTGCCAGAATTGCTCGGATGGTTTCGATCATGTAGATATAGGATGGAAGAAGCCTCTGGCTCATCGAGATGCAAAAAGCCAGGTGGTTGTGTCTTTCCTTGTCGGACAAGTCGTTCAGTACAGCATTGACAGTGAACACCATAGCACCGCTGAGTGCAAGATTCCAGTATGCTGGTGTGTATTGAATAGCAAACGCGAACAGAATTCCTGCGAAAAGTGTTATAATCAAGGTTCAATCACTGAATATTCCGAGACCAACCTTTGAGCTGCATGACGGATGCCGCGAAGATGGTTTTTGGCGAAGAGGATTCGGGGACATAGGCCCGAAAGCCGTGCTGTTCATCCGGCGCAATGTATGGGCGGAATAGGTCCAGAATGGCCATATGGAGTGAGGAGCTACTCCGTGTTAGCGTTTCCTTTTCAATCGACATTACGAATATCATTCAAGACAAAAAAAATTCAGCATCACATTAGTTGTTTTACGCAACAGCGTCAGACAAGAAAACCAGTATGTCATCGAAGCTCAGACCTGAAGGACTTTCGGCGACATTCTTCCAAGGAGAGAGGACGACTTCCCAGAATCACAAGGCTGCGCTCTCAGTGCACTAATGAAAAAAGAGCTTACTGGAAAATGAGGACCCAGTGAGGAGTGTTGTCTTGTCTGAGCATCGATTCGGGCAGCCTGCCCATCAGTTCGAGAAGCTTGTGATACTTCCCGAGAGCGAAAGCCAGCGATCTTGCTCCTATTTTGTCATCTCGGTATACCAATAGTACCTCATTCACGATAACCCAAAGCCTACAGAAGACCGAGTGAGCCTGCTGAACTTCTGCGAGGGCAGGACTTACGTTGTCGGCTTCATTTGTGTTACTGTTGTCGGATTCTTGGTTGATCCACAAATCCTCCGGTAGCGGTATGGTAGGCGGGTGCTCAAGTGGGGCTACTACCTGGAACTGGCTCATTTGCCTGATGCAAAAGTCAATACCCAATTCTAGGAAAAGGTGTTTTCATGTTTGCCTACACAAAGAAATTGAAAAGTCCCCAAGCAGTCTGGCTCGTTGCTGCTATCGTCTTGGGCGACCCAAAGGTAGCTGGGTCAGGCTCGCGGAACAGATTCATCCTTTTTGCAGCGTCCTCCGCTGCTATCAGATACTTCATGGCTCTTGGCACATCTGCATGAACAGCGATCGTGGTGTAGAGGAGCGCCAAAGCTGCGACAGTCGGAAGGGAATCGACCGTACCCTCAGCAGAGAAGAGCTTTTCGGCTTGTTGTTCGAACTGGTAACTGTATTTTGCTGTCTCAGGGTGTATCGAAGAATAGCCTTGCTACGATACATCAGTGCCTGTCTGTACCAAGTATGTTCTGAGATTCTTACCAGGGCAAATGCGAGCAATGAGCTCACCAGGAGAGGAGAACATGTCGAGCTTGAGTCGACTCTACACTGGACTAGATCGCCAATGAACTTCGACGCATCAAAGAAGCACCATATCGGGTGGTGAGTTTCAAGATACAATGATGTTGCAGACGCCGCATGGTGGTTTGAGATTGGCACGGAAGTCCAGAAGTCAATGTTCAGCTTCTCAAGCCGCGAGTCGCAATAACGAGGGTGATTGAATGAATCTTTCGTACTCGTCACAACTTCAAGCTGAGAGGCATGTGACGATCGATCATCCAGAAACAGGGTGTTCACAGTGTCCTGCGCAACAACAGGAAGATCTAAGACACAATACGCTTTGGGGTGTCGAACGAGTAGTTCTAGTTCGCAGTCGGAGTGAATGGCTGGTAGGACAGCTCTTGCTGCAGCTTGCTCTGATAGAAGGGTGTGTGGCGACTCTCCGCGCAGCGTCTTCAGCACATCGGTGGGGTTGGTGCCCGCACCCAAGCGTTGCACGATATCGTGAGCAACATGTTGTGTTCTGCTCTGAAGTTGTTCGAAGATGTCCTGAAAGGCGGCTAGCTTTTCCCGCAGCGCGATGTTCTCCCGTTTCAGGATGGTTGGGCGCATCTCCAGGTCTTCCTCGTTCATGTACACGCAACGCCGGTCGCGCCTGTGGCAAGCAGCACATGCGGGGCGCACCCCGTCGCAGCCAATTCTCTTCTGACGACACTCATTGCAGGCGACCGAGACACGCTTCCTTTTGGAGCTGGGCCCTGACGGCGGTGGTGAGCGCGGCTGTGTTGCGGGGAGAAGAGGTCGCAAGCTGTTGTTGTTCATCGCGGAATGTCGAGAGGCAGCGCCAACGGGGCTGCCATAAAGAGGTCGTGCTGCGTCGCTATGAATGGCTGGGAACGGGTGCCAGACGACCCCTGCTGGACCTGTGCCACATGAAATCTACTGAAGGAATTCCTGCCGGCCAATGATGCAGAGTTTACGGCGGGCGGTGAAGGTCACCACATAATTCTGCAGGTTGGAGACCTCAAGGATTGCTTTGTTATCGCATGATGCACAGCGGCTGCGAGCCCATTGGGCGCCCGATGCTTTGTCGACGCACCCCCTTCGCCACAGCCTCACATCCGTGGAGGCAACTCTGAAGTAGGATCCACAGAGTCACGGACCGCCTTCTTTAGCGGCCAGCAAGACAACATGGACGGAGACTTGGTCGCGCCAGAGGACATCCCGAGCACAAGCATCCAGCTTCAACAGCGACGTCGGTTTCTGAAGCACCTCACACACGATCCTTTAGCAACAGTGATTCTGTCTAGGTCATACAATCTACCACAGGGTTCACTTTCAGTACCACTCGCGAATTATACCCCATTCAAAATCGTCTTAGTCCTAGCCGTGGCGTGGCGTTTCTGCGGGACCGAAAGCTGTCTGAACAGGACCCCGGCCAAGAGTACTACGTGCAGTGTTGGCGCATTGTACTATTGGTAACTTCTCTACCCTCTTCCTGGTGCCACAGCGTGTGCAACAATCCTTCCCCTCGGCAGCAACGAGATTGGGAGAGCATGCTTGCTCGTCCTCTTGCCACTTGTCATCTTACTTCCTGCTTGTTGGAGTTGTCGCTGCAGCGTCCCCATTCCTTCGGTTTCCAATGCAGCAGGAACGCCCCCTACGCCCGCTGTTACCGACCGTTACGAGAAGAGAAGTGACGCCACCCCAGCCCCGGCGTCGAAACCGCGTCGCCTCCGCATGTGAGGCGTGTCGAACCAGGAAAACAAAGTGTAACGGTGCACGGCCAGTTTGCTGGGAAGTTCGTCTCGAATACACCGATCGAATCGCGGTATCAACTCTGACAGTATGCTAGTGTCAGAAGCGATCCACCCGTTGTGACTACGCTGCGCATTTGACTGAGACACAAGGTAATCTCCACGGCATGCTTGCAAAGGCGAGTTAACATTCCTTCAAGGTCAAGCGGTGAAACGCAGACACGACGCTCTCCAGGCACAAAATGATGCTTACGCTGAACTGTTCGGCCTTATCCAGACACGCCCCGACGGTGAATCGCTCGAGATACTTCGGCGTATCAAGATGGGCGCAAATGTCGAGAGCGTTCTTCGTCATGTCAGGGACGGGGATTTGCTCGTGCAGTTAAGAGTACAACCAGAGACCAGATTGCGATACACCCTTCCCTACATGGACTCGATGCCTGCTTTCTTGTTGGTCCCTGACAACCCCTACCTCACTACACCATTGTATGAAGCAACCTTCAAGCCATCCAGCTCCTCGCCTAGCACTGTGACCTCCAATAAGACAGGAACCGGCAAATACGTGAGTCCTTACATGATTCCCAGTCACGCAGCTGAAGTAGTGGAACCTATACTTGATCGTACTTACGCGAGACAATGGACTAACATTATTTCTGACGACGGCCTTTTCCGTCGCTTAATTACCATCTATCTTTCACACCACCATGTCGCCTTTTTCTGGTTCAACAAGAACCTTTTTCTTGAAGACATGGCCGCACGACGCACGCAATTTTGCTCGACTTTTCTGGTTAATGCAGTACTTGCTGCTGCTTGTGTAGGTGCACACGAACAACTTGACTCAAACTCTGCTAATGTCGCCAGCAAGCGTACAAAGGCATACCTAATTTGGCCAAATTTTGGATGGTCAACAACCTCCAAAACCGTTTTCTTCTTGAAGCCAAGCGCTTGTGGGAACTGGAGATGGGCATTAGTCGTCTCACATCTATTCATGCTGCGCAGGTGCTGCACGCTATACTAAACGTTAATGGTCTAAGTACCGTGGGGGACTTTTATATCTCACAAGCTGTCGTCATGGCGCACAACCTGCGTTTATTTGAACCAGCGTCTGTCCAATCGGATTCCAGACTCCGGAGAGGACGGGAATTCACCGCATGGGGGCTCTGGTTGTGGCAAGTCGCTGCGGTACGTTCATGCCTTCGATGCATGTGTCTTACGCAGCCCTTTGCTCAAACAGACCTGTTCCGATTCATGTTTTTCCTTTGCTGATGTCTGCACAGAGCTACTACTATCGACGCGCACCCTTTATAAGAGACCCACCGGCATTTGCAGCCCCAGATCCTGATGTTGATCCAGACTGGTATGGTGAACTTTACGTCAGATACCCTCTGAGCCCGACAGTTACACCAATGTACCTTGGGCATGTGGTAAAAGCTACAATTGACCTGAGACTCATTGTGAACGACCTGTCGTTGCTGCAGTTCGCCCAGTCCAAAGAACAGGAACTGTCTTCCGAGCAAGTGCTTGACTTTAAGACGAGGCTGGATGGACTGATGCAACAACTTCCCATCACTCTTGCTCCACATAGGATATCACTTCCTTGTCATTTCAACATCCAGTAAGTTTGTCCAAGTTTCTACCGGCATTTACCCCCATCACAGTGGTGCAACATGCGCAGAAACCAGCAATCTCGCCTCTTACATGTCATTTGTGGGATCCGCACCACACTTTAGGAGTTTTCGCCCTCGCAAGCTTTTTGTTTGTTTCTCATATTAACGCTTGCTGATCTTTTTATCATTAGCACTGAATTTTACATAGTCATGCACAGTCTCTTCCAAAGACAGGTCATAACACAGAAGGCTAGTTCAGCATCATCACATTTCTTTCATGGGAAAACGGCGGTTCAGATACAAGACGAGGCCTACATTCGCTTCGAGACCATCATGCGCATACGGTATCTGAGACACAGCTTCAAGGCTTACGATGCTTGGAGTCTATATTTCCTCGTCTATCTCGGTAACCTTGCGCTTTACTCACTTATAGACGAAGATCCAAATCTAGCGAATAAGCTGACTACAACAGAAGTCATGCGTTCAACCGCTGTACTTTGCATCAACGGGCTTATCGCCCAGTCACAATGGGTTTACGCGGGTACGCTGTTGTCTCGTAGTATGATGGAGCGGCTCACACCGACCGAGAAAACGTTGCTTGGTCGTCACATATCTCCCGGTTTTGGACAGGTCGATCATCCTTTCGATAGCGAAGTACGTAGCTTACAGCATGTGGCACCCGGTGCAACTGATTAACGTGATATTATAGTGGCCTATGCCCAACATCAAGGTTGAGCGTAACGAGGAGGCGTCTATGAACCATATTTTGAAGAGCGTGCGCAAGCATCTATCGCACGAGAAAAGCCTTAAGCAAGGGAACGTACCATCAGCCTAAGTAAGATTTTTGGCCAACTTCTTTTGTGCGGCATTCAGATGACATTGACGAAAGATATACACTAAACTTATTTTCAACATGCATGTGCTCGCTCACATCTCCGGATTCACAGGGATGCATTTGCTAGAGTTGTTTGGTGAAATCAAACGCCATAATCTCCTCTTTTTTTTTCGTCCTATTTCACCTGTGCGAACCAGTGCCTTCTATTGTAACATCCCACATAAATCAGTGCTAAGTTACCAAAGCGCCAAGAATCACAGTGAAGACATATGTGCCCGAGAAATGTAGCTGTCGTTCATTCATCACCCAACGCTCAGACTGTCAATCTTACAGATGTTACCCGCCTAATGATGGACTGCAGATGGGATGCAACTTCAGTCACATTATCTACAGAATTTTCTTCTCGGTGTGTCACGGGCTAGGAGTTTTATAGATCGTGGTACACAAATCCAGCACTTGGGTGTCACAAGCAGACCTGTGTCTCCCTTCGTTGCACCCTGCATATACAAGCAAAGCAGGGTCTACTTCAACGCTCTTGCCCTGCATCTACAAATACTGGCTCACACGGTAACCGGGAGTAGCTGCGACATGCTCGTCAAGCCATAGTTTTGCTATGGTCCAGCGCTCGAAAAGCTGTTCACCAGTTCTCTCACCTGTCAAAACAACAGAGAGGGGATTACGCAATCGATCGGCTCGTGTGTGCATGGTGCTCGAGCATCATCGGCCCCATTGTGTCAAGTTTAACAACAAGCCATTGTAGCACCAAGCTAGACATCGAACACCCACCAGCTTCACAAGCTGTCTCTTGGGTGCTTGCATAGTTCCGATTCGTTTTGAGGACTAGATTAGTACTCGCTGACGGCCACGATTATGCTGAATTCATCCAGGACGTGCCCTCGCAGCTTCCTTGGACGCAAAGCAAGGGTACAAACGTCACTGCTCATGTTTGGTAGCCCCTCACCTTCAGCCTCCACACGAGCCCGGGTGCGCTTTCCATCATGGTGCAGAACGCTTGCTTAAAGATGCATGCACGGCCGGCTTGGTTCATCTACTCTACTGACTCTTCTCTTCTCACCTACAACCCAACTTCAGCTACACCGATCAAGTAGCGTCTGCACTCCACTACACCACGAACAGCCTTCCACATTTCAAAACAACAAATCTGCACCAGTATTCCTGCGCCATGAAGCTCATCACTTTGGCTTTTGCCGCCCTGTCAGCTGTCACAGCTGCACAAGGGTACTATGACGTACAGTCTACCGGCTTCCGTCTCATTATCAAGTCCAGCAACTCCACTCTCAATGGGTAAGACCTTCCAGACTCTACAATACTGAGCTGGAGCTGATGGTCACAGTACGGCTCTCGGAGCCTGCCACCAAGGAGCGGCTATCGAAGGCCTCTGCCCTACTGGCGAGACTGTTCAAGATCCACCAAGCTCGTACACCACCTTCTACCATAACGTCAGCTCCGCCAACGATCAGAAGCCGAATGCTGCTGATGTCGATGGAATACTGAGTTGGATCCTCCGAGCTGGTGGCAACTTGACAGTCCCGTCTGCAATGAGCATGAACCCGACACCAAATTCGAACGTTGTCAACCCTACTTTCTACCCAGGCGTCTCCGAGTCCACCGTTATTGCATTCGACACGGACGGCTGCACTTACATCTCGACCTGGTTGGACGATACTGTCAGCCCCCCAAGCTATTACGACCCACCTCGCAAGGTCAAGAACTGGTACGTCTGCCTCACCAGGTGGTCCTACCTGTACCAGACACTGTCATGGAAGGTTGGTGTGACTGGCCAGCCTCAGAACCCTTCGTGCCAGAAGGTAGACGTTGTTCGAGTCTTCAACTGAGTAGCTGTGGTCTGTGCAACCCAAGATAAGGCGAATCATGGCGGCACCAGGTAGGTGTTCATATTGGGAATCCTGATCGTAATGGATTATCAGCGCTCGGTGTACAGTATTACTATTGCCTGTATCTTACGAAAAGTCTCGCTTTCCATTGAACGAGTGTCCCTCGAGCCTACATAGTCCATCATCCTAACCGCTGTGATGTCTATTCATGTATTATTCAACATCTACATCGTGATCTAAGGGGTATTGCAGCCTTCTAAAACAGCAGGTCTGGGTACTCGCCCAGTGCACCATTCTTACCGCCGTCGAAATACTCGTGCATGCCGTCCATCTCAGCGAACTTCTGCGCGACCTTCAAACCTCGTTGCCTTTCAGCTTCGATAATGTCCCAGTTCCACTCCGCCCCTTCGATAGGCTTCGGCAGTAGACCATTTGCATTCGCTTCAGCGCCCTGCCAGACCCAGCCCTCCGGCTTTATAGGAATCATATCCGCATCAATGAGCGCCTGCTCAGGAGGCACAGTGATCCTCCCCCTCTTGATGACGTACTTGGCGATACCTGTCGCATACACGGCTTTTAACAGTTCCTCCTCGGTCACATCCTTGGACGGCTTCCTTGTCTTCTTCCACGGCTGTAGCGTCCAGCTCTCAGGCTTCCCAACACCGGGCTTCACCAGATGGGTGACGAGATAAAACCACTTCCTATCCCAACACAGCAGCCGAGTCCACATTTCGTACTTTTTGTAAGGCAGAATCTCCCGCTTGAAATTACACACTATGCCTCCCAGAGCTATGATATGATTCCCACGCGTGCCGTCGGTAGCGCCAATTGCGCCGTCGAGCTGTGATTTGCGGGCGCCATAGAGACGGCTGTTTTTCTTGATGCCGTTGCGGATGATGGCTGTGAAGAGGTGGGTGCGTGATATGTCCATGTCTGAGAAGTACGTCGAGTTCGATTTGTGCAGGTTGTAGTCTGTTTCGAGGAGCGGGGTGCGGGTTGATGTTATTACAGGCTGGAAGAGTGCATGCGGCGGGATCGGGGTCGGTTGGAAGTAGATCTGGTAGATGAGGGCGCGGAAGATGCGTATCTGTCGTTTGTCAGCTGAATGTTGTCGCGAAAGAGAGAGAGAGAGAGAGAGAGAGAGAAGGGGAAGACAAGACGTACATGCCATACGAACGGCAGGTTCTTCAGGTTTGCCAGCGCCAGTACAATGGCAATCATTCTCCATACACCTCCCGGTGCGCCGACTCCCATGGCTCTGGCAAGACCAAGCAGCATATTCTTGCAGTACGCTGGGTTGGTCGCGAGCGCGGCGATCGAAGCTCCAGCAACAACGATGCTTACAGCGTGTGCCATTGTGACCATGCCGGTACGGCAAACCGACGTGGAGAATTATGTACAAGGAAACGGAAAGGACGCGAAGACGTTATAAGGACAGGTGCCAAGAGAGCTGTAAGGACTGGTGTTGTTAGTACAGGATGGGATGGGATTCTGGATTTTGTCACGATTGCGATCTTATCGCGAGCCGAGGCACTTCCTGCTTTGAGGTTAGGCCGGCTGATGCGAAACAGAAAGCGACGTTGTTCCTTCGCAAGCAAGTCTGCTTCTGTCATCTTCGTCAGCCTTGGTACAGTGACAAGCTTTCCAGACCAGGTTGAAAGCACACGTGAGACTTTCGCTTTAGCCGAAGAACTGTCAAACGGATCTTGAAGGGTTGAGAAGCCACTGCTGTCATTAAAGAGACTTCAAGTCTGCTATGCAATGCACACGTGAGTATCTTTCACGTGGTGCCGCCAATTGAAGTTCTATTTCTTCTTCCCCTTCGTCTTGTCGATGACCTCCACCCAGTTTTTATTTACACCTCGCTTCTCGAGCGCCTTGAGGATAGCATCCTTCTGTGGGCCTTGGACCAAAACCTCCATAACAGGAGCTTTTGGACTTGAGCCTTGCAGTTTGTCAACGCTGGTACTGCCAGCACATGTCTTTCTCAGCTCGTCAGCGAGTGGCTGTGGCGCAATGTAAAAGGGTTCCAAGCCATGGACCTTGGTTACTGTCTTGTTCCCGCTACGCGTTTCGAGGGTAATCTGAATCTTCGGTGGCGCGCCTGCCTTGGGCTTTGCATCGTTGACATCAGCGTCGTTTCGAAGTATGGCGTGAAAAGGTGATGCAGCGGCGATCATACGTTCGGCGAGAGCGTCTCGAGCGATCGTACCTGTAGAAAGCGCGGCATTGTCCACAGCAGATGAACCAAGCAATGCGTCTGCAAGCTGCGGATTGATGCTGATGAGGCGCTTGTTCTTAGCGTTGACGAGATTCTCTGCCTCCACGTATGCGATCAGGAGCTGCTTTAGCTCGTGAGGGGTATACAAGCCACGTGGGTCGGCCTTAGATGCGTGAAAGATGGGAGCCAGCTTCTCCTTGGGCCGTAGCAGCGAGACGAGCTTCAGCTTTTGTCCAACCGAAGATTCCGCTGACAGAGGCGCGGCTGGCTTGCCATTTGCGCCTGCACCTGCTGATGCGTCCTTCTTAGGTAACCGGTATGGCACAAACGCCTCAATTTGTCGGTCCTTGAAATCGATATCTTGTATAACAACCTCATTACCGTCGCGGTCCTTACTCTTGACAACCTGCTGCTTGTCGAGGTGCTTGATGAATTTTCTGATGTTCTTCCAACTTGACTTCTTGATCTGGAGAGACGCCGTTCGCGCGGGTGTGTAGGTAGGGAGGAAAGGCTGAACCAGCAATGCCATGACAGTTGACTGAGAAAGTGGGAAGTCAAGGCCAAAGTTTGGTTGGTTTCGGTTGTGTTCCATGTGATGTCGGACGCCGTAGAAGAAAGCGTTTTTGAAGGCGTCGTCAATTTCTGGCAGAAGTCAGCACATGCGAGGTCGTATAAGCCGTGCACACTCACCCTTGGTGGTCAACTCCTTATCCTCGACAAGATCAACAAAGTCCTTGTTGCTCGGCGCATCCTCACCTTCGACTCCTTGTGCCTGCTCGGCCTTTGATCGCTCGGTGGGATCAGCATCGAGCGAAACACCTCCATCGTTGTCGTCTAGATCCACTGCTGCTGTTCGTTCGGCCAGACTTGTGTCGTCGTCCGTCTGCTCATCCCAAGCTTCGATCAACGCTGGCGGATCACGACCTGGTTTGTTGCCTGTGCTCCACGACCACAGCTCGTCTCTAGCCCAGTGGAAGGTTTCTACGGCGTGCCCCTTCATGCCTTGTGTACTGCCCAGTGAGCTCACATCGATCACACATGTGCCAACTGCCATGGGTACGGTTGGTGCTTCGAGACTGGCGATGGCGACAATGGCACCCTTGGTCGCCTTCTTGGGGAACGGCGGGCCTCGTTGCAGCCCAGGTGTCATAAGGTCTGCGCCACCCTGCAGCTTTTCGACAACATAGAGCGGAGTGTAGAGGAGCGGTATGATCTTGGGGTTGTGCCAGAGAGTGTAAACTGTTCAAGGTTAGTAGCTGAGCTACACGAGCATGGTGCAGTGGTGCCGACCTGTAGGATACATTTGCTCCCCAACCTTGACCCACAGTATCCTCTGTTCACCGCCTGTGCCTTCATGGCTGCCAACGTATATCGTGCCAGACACCTGCCTCAGGTCTGGCCCTGCTGTTGTTGTGAAGCGTGCAGACAGCGCATTCTCGGGGAGGATCGACTTCCGTGCCGCTGTCAGGCCTGCTGTGGAGGCTGCTTTATCTTCAGGATCGGCGCTGGGGTCTACGGGTATTTCGATGCCAAAGTCGGAGATGATTTGATCTGCTGTCCTGCGGCGATCACTGGACTTGAGCGGCGAAAGCGGCTTGATCTGAGCAGGGTGAGCGCAGAGGCGGGCCGAGGGCTAAAAGCAGTACGTACATTTGGCTTCTTCTTAAACATGGCGTATGTATGGTGAAGGGAGAGTAGTGGGGTTGGTACGATTGGGGTTATATTGTGTTGAACGCTGCTCGGCGGTGTTGATGCTCAGCTCATTATTTGCTTCGACGCGCGGGGCTAGTCCTGTGTATGACGTGGGGCAGCATTGCGCGCCGAGCCTGCGGGTACCCTTTACGATGGAAGATGAGTCGATTTCACTCATGTTGGATCCTGAAGGCCGTCCCGTGGATGATTACTCCCACAAGGAAGCTGTGCCTCCGTTCCAGTCGTCGTGCAGCCGCAGTGTCTACCATTTCCGTCCAAGGCCGAACATCACATTTATTGTCAATCGCGTGGACCCGGGGACTGGGATCTTAGAGCCTCGTGCGCACAGACTGCCGTGCTGTAGCTTCAACTCTGCTCAAAGACCGGGGAATTTTCTTTGTCTGGAGAAGTGTCATACAGGCCCGCTAGGAGGTAGTACAGGGCGGCCGTGTACCGTGATACAACACCTCACGACGCAGAGCGCCCAGTAGAATCGCCCACAGTGCAATAATGTGTCGCTCAGGTGTCGGTGGCTTCCAAGCCTTCCATCACCCTGGCTCGTCGGTCCGAGTTCATCTACCACGCACGGTATTGTATTGACTTTCGACAGCCATCATTCCGACTTTACCAAATAGGTCCCTTTGCCTGAAGCAGCCAATCCAGCACATCCCCCGGATTCCAGTCTGACGGCCAGGCCGCTCCGGCTGCCGCTGCATGGGGCTGCAGCCTTCCTTTGGCTTCGCCTACTATGGTAATGTCATGCAGCCGAGGCAGCGTGCCTGCACCAGCCGTTCTTTTGGTCCATCAGCCCATGGCTCGGTCAGTTGCCCATCACGTCAGCTACCGGTCATCGAAGAACGAGCAGTGTGCTTGTGTGCCCTCGCACACCTTCGTGTCCACTGAAGGCAATAGTAAGCGCAACACGATGCGGCGCCTTCTGCACCCCTGCGTCACCCATTCTGCGTCGACGCAGCGCTCGATGCGTCGTCAGCGTGCAAAAGATGCTCGTTGACGACGAACCGAAGAATGACAAACGCCCCTCGTACGCAGCAAATCACGGTAAGCCTCCGCGCAGTCTGGATCCTGCTTTGCCGAACATGAGCGAATCCTGGATCAATTTGCGTCTGCCGTTGCGTCCGTGGCGGCAGGCCAACTCTTTTCGATGACGCTATCGCTCCTTCCAGCAAAGCGTCATCACTCACCAGGTCCGCGCGTGAAGCCTCTGCCCACGTCCTCCACATCGGCCACGGCATTGCGGAGAAATGGCGGAGGGCCACGAGAACGCCCTCATCGCTCGTTCGTTCTCTCTTTGCCTCTTGCCTCTTACCTCTCGCTCTCCCCCATCAGCCCCCGCCTCGTCCCCATCTAGCTCCCCTCATCTGCCATGGTGAGATTGCTGAGGGTGGACACCGACCGAGTCTGCGAGTGAATCGCACATCACGCCTTTCGGCTTCTCACGCGACAACCGCAACCTCGAAAAATCTGCCTTCACCATGAGCCCCATCTCGAATCCTTCGAAACGCTGGGTTCAGGGAGAAGTGGTCCCCAAACCCACGAACCCCGGTGAATTGGTCCTTGAAGCTTGGGCAATGGGCTACCTTGTGGGGTCGCTCGTCATCATGGGTTTCATCACTCTGGCAAACATGCGAAGAGGCGTACTACTGCACAAAGTGAGCTCTCCAAGCCATCATTCCCAAGAAACCATACTGACCTTGCTTAGCTAATTTTACTTGAGGTGAGTCTGACGTTGACGCGCATTAGGCCTCGACCTAACGTGTTGAACAGCTCGTCATGGGCCTTTGGCAAGGCTTCTATCTTTTCTTTAACAGCCCTGTACATGCATGGTGGCTGTCTGTATCGGCCATATTCTTGAACGCATCTTGGTCCCTACACAACGTCATTGCTTGGATGAAGATCAAGCCATTCCTCTCGAAACCTGTCAGCTACGTCTTCATCGGCTCCGTCGTTCTGGTGCAACCATACTGGATAGCGGAGATCTACGCAAACTTCGCTTACTTCCATGGAGTCAACACCATCTTTCTGAGAACGCGGCCGTGGGAAGCGCTATGTCGGGACCCTTGGTGGATCATCACTACTGTCTATTTGTTCTGGATCATCAAGACCCAGTATGAAATGGGCTTGAAAGAGATTCTGCGAATTTCGCCACGCTTTGCCATTATGCTCCTAGCCATGGTCATGTCCATGGTGTTTATTCTTCTCGACATTCTCTGCGTGACCGGTGCCATTCGATTCGTAGGACTAGCGACAGGCATAAACCCCTTCTGGAAGCTCGCGTTCGTCTTCAAGTGCTTGACCGACTCGGTGGTGCTCGACGACTTCAAAATGGCTCTGGACCGTCTGCGAGCTTTCAAGATTAGTCGTTTAGGCAGCTTCTCCGGGGATATGAGTGATAGCCGTAATAGGAACAACGGGGAACTCGTAGCTACCTGGGAAGAGATGGAAAGGGAAGCGAACGGCCTTCAACAAGTCCGCAGTCCAGATGGTGATTACATCCACTCCAGCAATTTCCCCTTCAAACCAAGGAAGCATCGCAAGCCAAAGGACTCCATATTCTCCAACGATCCCATCGATCCAAGCGCTGGCGTGGCTCCGGAAGACATGGTACCCAGTGCTTTGGAGGATACGCCCATGCGAACATTGGAACGCGCACATACTGATATCAGGAAGCCGCAACATCACTTCATGGATGACCTGGATAGCCGGACTCGTGGCATGACTGCAGAAAGCGATTATGCTGCAGCATTACGAGAAGTTCAACGCAGCAGCCGAATCTCTCAGCCCTCGAGTAGCAATTCGTCTGGACGAGCTGCACCAACTGCAACGAAACAAAGCTGAGAGGAGCTCTCACAATTGACGATTTAGCGATTGCATGGCAGGCGTTCTGAACAAAGCATTGGATTTAGGTTTTATTTAGCTCTATATACCCCCACAGCGCTGTCCCAACCACCTGGTGGCATACTCTATCAGTACTAGCGTCTACATACTTGTAGTACATAATCTCAACAAGTCAGAGGCATTCGGTCATGTTCGCATCCATCTGTATCCGATATCACACCATGCAACCACCCTTTCTCATTCGCCGGTCGCTCGGAGGGCCTCACGAAGATGTTCCCATAACCCGTGGCTGTGCCTCAAAAATGCAGTGTGGGGTTGGTTGTTCGAAACGCGTTTATCCATGCGCTGATCATTCCTTCCCCCCATTGTTCCTGTATCTCTGAAACACCACGTCTGGTCGTCGCCATTGTAACCGGTGATCAGAATCAAACCCACGCGGTTCGCCTTTCCAAGACATACTGACATGCCTGTAGTGCGTTTCGTGTTTTGCACGACATCTTCTTGGCACGAAACATGCCCAGAGGAAACGCGTCACGAGCAATACTATGGTGTCCGGAGCAATAAGTGCAATCGTACACAGTAGGCAAAGACCGTCTTGGCGGGCGGTTACTGGAGCAAGACATGTCAAGAAGGTATATAAGCTCGTGGGCTTGGAGCTTAGCATGTGGTATCCAACTCTGTGCTTTTACTTCGTCACATTCATTTTGAACTTTTTGCCTGCGGGTCAGTCACTCTTTATCGTTCGTTTCTTTCGACCGAGACTTCATCATGCTTTCCAAGTCTCTTCTTCTGTCGCTGCTCGCATCGACTGTAGCAGCTGCCGGCGTCACTGGTACTCCCTTTGGCTTTGCGGCAGCAACCACTGGCGGTGGTGACGCTGAGCCCGTCTACCCTACCACCACTGAGGAGCTCACCAAGTACCTCACTGATGACGAAGCACGCGTCATCATCCTGAACAAGGAGTTCAACTACATCGGAACTGAAGGCGAGAAGACTGAGGATGGATGTCGCCCAGACTCCAACAAATGCCCTGGCGATGGCGGCCAAGATGCCATCAACGGCGCAGACTGGGTGTGTAGTGTCCCTCATAGAGCGGTTGCATGCTTTGCTAACAGTAACAGTGCACCAAGTCCAGCTATCCCTCCGTCTCTGTAACCTACGACTCCGCCGCTCTGACCCCCATCAACCTCGGCTCCAACAAGAGTATCGTCGGCGAAGGCACCAAAGGCGTAATCCGCGGTAAGGGAATCCGCGTCGCCAACGGTGCCCAAAACATCATCATCCAAAACGTGCATTTCACTGAACTGAACCCTCAATACATCTGGGGCGGCGACGCCATCACGCTCGTAGGAACCGATCTAATCTGGATCGACCACGTGAAGACCTCACTCATCGGACGCCAGCACATCGTCACAGGTTACGACCCCAGCAAGCGCGTCACCATCTCCAACACGGAAATCGACGGCTCCACAAGCTGGAGCGCAAGCTGCGACAACCACCACTACTGGGCCCTCCTCTTCCTCGGCACCGACGACACCATCACCTTCCAGAACAACTACATCCACCACACCTCAGGCCGCAGCCCCAAGATCGGCGGAACGGACAAGGGAACCCTCCTTCACGCCGTCAACAACTACTGGTACGACAACACAGGCCACGCCTTCTCCATCGCGCCCGAGGAGAACGGCCGCGTGCTCGCCGAGGGCAACGTCTTCGAGAAAGTGACCAAGCCCATCGAAGACGGCGTCGACCTCCTGTACGCTGTCACCGACGACGGCGCCGCATGCAGCAGCCCGCTGGGCAGGAAGTGCCAGGTCAACCAGCTGACGGGCAGCGGCGACTGGAGCGGTAGCGCGACCGACTTTTTGGCTTCGTTCAAGGACGAGGGCGTCAAGCCCGTGGCTGCCACTGAGGTTGCTGCTAGCGTTAAGAGTAACGCCGGTGTTGGCAAGTTGTAAGTGCTGCGCAGTCAGTCGGTCGGTCGGGCATCTCTCAAAGTATCTTTGAGCCCAGGGCGTGTGCGGCCCTGTATACTGCATTTGCAGGTATTCTTACTTCTGGATATCCGTGTCGTCAGCGTAGATACGTCGATTAGCGGCATGTTGCGGTGATGGAATGAATGTACTACTTCCAATATGCTCTTTTTCTCGATATCTCAATTTCCCACGCGGTAACTTCACACCGTGATTAGGCAAATGACTCATATCAACTACACCAGCAATCGATATGTACAGAGCATCTACTTACTCGGCACGTTCTCTGTTCAAGTCATCACAATTCAAACTGCTTTTACTAGACCGCAGCACTGGCAAGCTAGCAGCACTGGCAAGCTACGCTACGCTATTGTATGTTATGCTGACGACTGAACCCCTCGCCCCTCGACACCCTGACTTGACGCTCTACAGCCTCACCTTCTTCAAGCGAACCAACCACTGCTCTGCTCACTGTCTTTTGCACGGTGCTGCTGCGTGCCTTTTATTAGTTCCGTAGTCGGTTGTGTGGAGTAGTAATGGAGTGGGTAGAGATAGAGATATGTGCGATGACGGTAAAGGAAAGTCGTTTTCAGATTCATTGGCTTGCTTTGTCGTTTTGTGTGGACATAGAGAGGGGGTAGTCATAGCGGGGCGAACACTGTGAGGAAGTTGGGTTCTCTGATATCGGTGGAACGCTTTGGTAGGTAACAGAGATGTTCTAGTTTGATGATGGGTTTGGATTTTAAGCACACTATGTATGTAAGCTGCAGAAGGAAAGGGAATTAGGAATCGTTAGTCGTGCTGCCATTTTAGAGCTGCATGTCGCAGAGCTGGTTAGAGAAGACTGATCTCGTGGAGGTTGTACCAAGTTGAAAACAAACGCCATGCATGTCATTTTGTCCAAGCGTGGATGCTACCTCCCATGTTCTTGCATCAGAAAGTTGCATGTTCGTGGGGAAGAGATCGAGTTAAATTCATTTAGTCCTCTTGAACAGCGGTTTCACGTAGTTTTCGAGTCCCATCGAGTTGTCAAACCCAATAGCGGGATGTGGGTAGTCGTTTTGAAGGAGGCGGCGCATAGGTTGGTCGACATAGCCAAGAACTGCCATGGCAAACTCCCGGAGCTCACCGGACTGACACGCGTTGTGTAGTTTTATGGCCTCGGTTCTGTCGAGAATCATGGTGTAGAGGGCTTTGAGTTTCGTGACATGCTCACGCTGACTGCAAAACTTGAAGCCGTAGTCTCGTCTGAGACAGGGCATAGGCTCATCGTTGGTGTTGTCTCGAATGAACTGGACAAGGCGATGGATGGAGGGACGCTCCTCAGGACGGCTATTCAGAAACTGCTGTAATGACGGAAACGACTTTTCCATATCCTGAGGGCCCTTGTTGCGTAACAGTCCAGTCAGTGTCCCGAACTCAAGAGCCTTGACAATACTCTTGAAGACAATAGTCGGATGGAGGGTCGTGTCAAGAAACTGCCGATAGTAGCGACTCAACGTGCTTTCTTCGGACTCGTTGCGACAGGTCACGAACCCAAACTGATAGTAGGCTTCGGATCCCACAGGTACTGGTAAACCACTCAAAACCGACCCTATCAGAAGAGCTGCGGCTTGTTTCTGCTCAGGCTGGAGCCTTGTAATGCCCAACATACGATCTTCTTTCGGAAGATATGGTCGAATGATGTCCATGATATTCTTACGTGATGGGTTCAGGATGTGTGTTGGAGAAGCAATCCTATGATGTTGGAGAGGTTGTGATTGTTGTTGCCTTGTGGGAGGGTTCTTTCGCGGCGAGTTGACAGCTCGGCAGGAAGGCACAGGTGGCGATCCCAAGTGGAACTTCAGCGTTTGGAAGATGTCGAAAGACGTAGCAGCTCGTATCAAGGTATGGTGTGTACGTAGAGGTTGACCGAGGTCACCTACGAGTCTGTACAGCTGGGTTGAGAATGTGCTTCCGAGAAGGCATCTGAGTTGCACCGCCAGATCGGGACAACGATGGGGCAAATTCCAGGCGAATTCGATCAGGTCGTTTTGTGCTTTGATACTACCTTCGTACCCTCGGGCTAGTTGGTGTAGTCGTATAACAAGATCAGCCAACTCCGTGTCCAGCGAGGATCCTTTCTCGTCAACGTCGTCGAGGCCAAGCGTCTGAAGAACTAGTGCGCCAAATCTGTCTCTGTAACTTTCGAATATTTGTTGAAGCATCCCTACCGTCTTCTCAGTGTTTTGGGATACATAAAGGAGTATCACATCCCATTGGTCCCGTGATGCCTGCTCCCTTTCCGGTCCTTCATAAGTCAGCTCTGCATACAGAATTGGTAAATGCGCATACCAGTAGTGGCTCTGGCTAGATCTACCAGCGTACACTGGAGGTCCTCAGTGAAGTCTCGAAGTCGTTTATCGTACCCGGTGTTCCTCGAAGCGGATCCTACCAAAGGCTTGATGTAGATGTGGACTGTTTGCGAGCCCTTTGTTTCAGGTACGACAAGTTCCGCATCCAGCAGGCGGCCAAGGCGAAACAAGAAGCGTCCCTTGAGGCTCAGCTCGCCCTGGAGGCCAGCAACTGGAATGTCATCTTTTGCATCGTCGATAAACTCGTCCTGCATATGGATTGGCGCCATGGTTTTAGAAGACTTTGCAAACAAGGTCGAGGAGAGAGATGGATGCTTTGACTTCGTGTTTTGTATGTTTTAGGTTGATTGAGAGACTTTGTCTGATAGCAGTCAGTGTGGACAAAGCAATTAAGCAGATCATGCGTCTCTTACCTGCAGGTCCCTCACTGCAAACGATCCTCTCACCGCCCTTGGTGATGCTGTCACTGCGGCACTCACCGGTCAGGTTTTTTGATCGGTGACGACGGCTTTTGTTTGCCGAGTATAAATGGCGTCGTTCAAGAGCGTAGCTATAAGACGAGTAGCCAAGTCAGTTCCACATGGTGGAAGGGGATCTCCCCGTGTAAGAAGAGCCGCAGTGCCGGACAGCGGCAGTAAAAACAGACAAGAAGAGGTGACCAAAATCGACGTGGGTTTGTCGAGTGTGGTGGAGAACAATTGGAGACTCACTGTAAGAGACTTGCTTACAGCCAGCGCCAGCGGCAGGCGCAACGAATCTGCCTTCACCTTGCTTCGCTAGCGAATATGACGTAACAGCAAAAGATGGATGGTGTGCTTCACGGTGTAAAAGCGCTTGAGCTAGGCACGCCGGGAGCACGACGAGCTGTGGCAATGAAACGATATATTTAAACATGCTCGCAAGACAATTGTCTCGATGCTATACAGAACGAACACCCGGCATAAACAGCCTTATGCAATGCAATACGACCATCTTTTGATCATACAACACTCCTCTCACCTCCATCTCTTTCTACGCAAAACCAAACACCTCCGCGACACTCAACATGCTCATCCTCGCGCCCCACAACCCCACGAAAATCGCCACAACATCAACGACAAGCAGACCCGCAGCGCCGAGCATAAACCTTGGGCTGAAGATGCGGTAAAGCATGAGATGTCTCCTCAGATGCCCAGCCCACATCGTGGTTGCGAGGTTGATGACGGCGTAGAACAGAATGTGGGTAGCGACTGCCTTGACTATAGTGCTGAGTAGGCGTTGCTGCTTAGGCTGGGCTTTCCACAGCACTAACGCTGGGACCGCAATAGCGCAAAGAATCTGCGCACCGAATGTGTTGAGAATCACAATGAGTGGAGTCCAAGGGTAGCGAATGGAATTGAGCGGGATGAATGCGGATTGCCATTGTATGCTCGATAGAGTGGCTTGGTGGCCGGTCTTGAAAAAGTGGAACGAACCAAGCAGACCAAGTACGACGGGGCCGATCGACGATTGGCGGAGGTCGTTTGTGTCGATGATCTCGAAGAGGGAGAATAGTTGCCAGACGAGGACGCCGATAGCGCCAGCGCCCATTGGTTTCTGGAGGAGTGCTACAGCGAGGTACCATATCGTGATGAGGAGGGCGTAACGGCTGCCGTGAACGTTTGCGTAGCCATGAATGATGACTTGCTCTTTGGTGGTGCCTTGGTTGGCCATCTCGATATTGAGGAGCGGCTTGGACCAGTTATAGAGTGAGTAGCCGAGTCCAAGCGCGAGTATCAGGACACCTTGGGCGAGCGCTTGCTTGGTGGTTTTGATGATGCTGGAGAATGCTGGGTACCAGTCGCCGTCGTCGGCAGCATCGAGAGCCCAGTATGCAGCAGACAGCATGAGACCGAAGCGGAGTACAATGCCGATCCACATTACAGCCATGTTTTGGTAACTCTTAGTTCCCTCATAGTAGCTCTTAATGAACGTGGGAACGAGGAGCGCAGCGACGGCCGGAATAAGCAACTGCCAGGGAGCAGACGTGGTGGATAGAGCAGATGCATAGTACGTTGACTTGCAGTAGGGCATCTGCTCCTCGCGACAAAGTTTTGAGAAACTTGCTACTCGCAGCAGGACGGTGAAAAGGATCGAGTGATACACGCCGAGGGTACGGTCTGACATGCTCTTTTGGCGGAAAGAAGACATGACAGCAAGAACTCCGAATGTGGTAAGGAAGTGTAGAAGGATCTCGTCTTCCCAAATGGTGAAGGAGTTGGCTGCGAAGCCCGCCGATAGCGAGACAGTGAAGATGACGCTTGTCCAGCCCCAGATGTTGTTGGGGAATGGGGAACCAAGACGGTTTCGGAAAGAGAAGAACGCAGACAGAACACCCACGATGCCAGTCATAGCCGCTGTAAAAGTAACGATATGCTCTTTTGGTGTGTCGGGCACCATAAGGGAAACAACAAACCCAAGCACGGCACCAAGCACAGTGCCCAAAAGACCCCGGGCAAAGAAGACAGGTGTGAGCTCAGCGCGGTCTCCGATCAGACCACGAGCATACAGTGTAACAAGCAGCACGCTGAGCGCCAAGATCATGACACCGTTGACCATCCTGGGTACATCGAAGCGGGCCCAGAGTGAGCGGCAAATGCGCAGAGTCTCCTGCTGGTAAGCAGCGAAAGCTTCGTAGGCTGCCTTTGTCTGCGCTCCCTTAGCCGTACTTCCACCGAAGGACATTCGCTGGAAAACTGAAGTCCAGGCTTCGTTGGCGGCAGGCCAGAGCGACAGAGAGGTAGCGAAGGTACTCTCATGGAGGCCACGAGCCTTAGCGTACTCGCTCTGGTAACGATGGATCTGGGCACTCGCCAAACGGTTGACAGTGGCTAAGTTCTCGAAATTGTCCCCCTTGACGCTGGTAAAAGCCTCGTCGATTGGCTTTCCGAGGTTATTGAACGGAATGGGCATACCAAGGAGCAACGAGAGTGTGGGGACGAGATCGATTTGCGCAACGGATCTGTCCTTTGCATGTGCGGGTGGCAGCACGGAAGAAGGATCAATGCGACCAAAGTCGCCTCGTTTGGAGTACATCCACAGCGCAGCCTGAACCTCGTCGTCCGATTCACCACCATGGTCACCCTTGGCGTCCATACCGTGATCGCCCATGACGACAAGTAGCGTGTTATCATCAATCTCCTCCATCATGCGTCTGAAGACTGCGTCCATCTCGTTCAACTTCGCTGCCATGGCGGGGTGATCGGGGCCGTAGCGATGCCCGGCGTGATCGACTCCCAGGTAATGTCCAAAGATGACGTCCCACTTGCTCGAGTTCTCTGCCTTCAATAACGGGAAAATGTGCTCTGTGACGCCATTGTCAACCGTATGCAGGTCCCAAACGTTGAAGGAATCGTATGCGTGGGTGAGGTTCGATTCAAAGTGTCCAGGAAAGAGCGCGTGCCATGTGTCGTCGCCCAGATGGACAATTCTCTTGCCAGCGTCCTTCAGCTGCGCAACCAGGTTATCCTCGTCGATCGCTGTGCCTGCAAAGTTGCTCCCGGCATCGATGAAGGTAGGCAAGGTTCCTGTGGTGAGACCCTTCAATCGCTGCAGCGTCGTCGTCGGCGGATCCGCAATGAAAGGCAGGAGAAAAGCGTTCTTTGGCGATTGCTTCGCAGTCTCGTAGAAGACAGGAATGGCATTATGGAAGTGTCGAGGCGCAATGTTCTTCTCCGAGGAGGCGGCCTGGGCGCGACCGGCTTGCTTCTCAAGATCGACGGGTTCGAATTGGGCCTCGAATGGCACCGTGAAGTCGTATCGCAGCGCATCCACAATTACCACGACAGCTTTGTCATAGGTCTTAGGGTGCCAGCATCCCGTCCCCGCGTCACCGGCTGCGTAGCTTCTTGTGAGTTCGATGGGAGGGACGGCGCATTCGGACTTGTGTGGGAGCACCAGACGCGTAAGCAGAAAGCCGGTCGTGAAGAGGTATATGCCGAGCACGTGAAGGACACTGGAAGCTGTTAACTCTGGCCCTTGCAGTCTGGTGGTGGACGTGCAGTATAAAACTGAAGAAAGCGACCACAATCCCGTGCTGCGCCTTGAAGTGCACCTCTCCTGCTTTCTTGGCAGTCTTCACATCTGTGACAGTCGGCTTCGGGCCACCCAATTGGGCATCTCCAACGCGCTGCTTCTCCGCCCTAGCCTTTGCTTCGGCGGCGATGTCTTCGAGAGACGTGAAGATCTCCCCGTTCTCCATAGTGGCGTTGAGGAGCTCAGAGACCCGGGATCCGAGATGGTGCTGGAAGAGGGGCCTCAAGGAGTGGAAGAACCCATGGATGGAGGATGTCGTGCAGAGCGCTGTCTGTGGGTGGAGGTGAGTTCTGATGTTTTGGTTGTGGAGACACCAATTTCGCCGAGATTCATGCGGCTTGCGGATCCATTGAGGTGCTCCGTTTGCGGCAACGGTTGAAGATGGCTTGCACGAGGCGGCCCCGAAGCATTAGCATAGTTCTCATTACTGCTGCGCTTGGCTGTCTCCTGGAGGGCACGAGTCACATCTCACGGCACCTTCACGTTCACCAAAATGCGGCATTTGTTCATTGTTAAGATTTGTATTTGCCCTCTTGCTGCACAGCTGCAGACGCTCGAGAGATTGGCGTATCATACATTAGAAATAACAGTTATGTAGGAGGACATAACCTCGACAGAGCGACAGCCAGACATGAAGGGTATACAGGGCCAGTCAACTCGAAGAAATTTACAAATGGCTCAAAGCCATGCCTTGCCGTCCAGACTGGCGTGGCAAAGGCTAGAAACTGACAATCAGCGCTTTTAGCCGTCATCAAAGTAAGTGGTCGTAGCCAAATGGCTCAATGTAGCCCGTGGTGCCGGGCCCGTTGCTGCAGCCGGTCGGGTCTTGAGGGTAACGATGCAAAGCTTAGGCGTAGTATTTGTCGTCCTTCTCCTTCAGGCCTCCAATGCGGTCGAGGTCTAGCGAGTCGAAGCGGTCGGATGCGTCGCGCTGGTAAGGCGGCAGGTCGTCGTTGACGGGCTCTAACCCAACGCTGTGCTCACCAACACGGACAACGACAACGCGACCGGACTGGGGCTTGCCAGACTCGTCGACCTCGTCAGGGAATGTGATGCGGATCTCGGGTACCGGGCTGGTGGGTGAGCTTGCGGCGCTGCTCATGAGGTCTTGCTTCTCTGAGTAGACAACGACAGACTCGCGACCCTTGCCATAGGGCATAGCAGTAATGGTGAGTCGGCGACCTGACTCTCGCTTTTCGTAAAGAGGGAGCTGTGGGTCTTGCTCGGCTTGTTTCCTTGCGCGGCGGATGTTACGGAGGTAGATGAGTGCGGCCATGAGGACTAGGGCCAGAACGACGAGAATCGCCAGCGTGGTCAGGAGCGCAACGGTCAGGTTGTTGGAGCCGTCTCCCTCCTCGGAGCGTGCGGCAAGGTCCTTAAGGTTCATCATGTTGGGTAGGTGGTGGTAGTGTGTTCGTTATGGCGTGTAGATGGCGTTCCAGATGAGGCGGTAGTAGTGAATAGTGATTATGGATCGTATTCGCTGTCTCCATGTTAGCATTGTTCGTATACCTCCGCAGAAGCTAATCCGCCAGTGTGGGTGTTTAGTGTGCCGCTCGGCGGACTATTCCAGCTAGGATTGTGTAGGACCGAGACTCACCTAAAGAAGCGCTGTCGTCACCGGAGATGGAGATAGGGAACGAGAGACACAAGGTCGAACGAATGAACGCAAATACCGCAGAAAGAGTGATGCAGTACCGCAAGGGAATGTTGGAGTCAGTGGGCAGGACCGTGAGGGGAGCAAGGAGGTCGAAGGTTGAGAGGGAAAGGCACGCTTTAGTTTTGTTTGGCGCAGGGCAGACAAGGCTGTTCACCGTCAACGCAGTCGATAGTGGAGCACAACGCGTTGCACTAACTCAAAGGATGCGCGAAGCGCCGCGCTAGAGGCAGGTCGTAATTAATGACGGCAGAGTCTGGCCAGTCGTCCCGCTGGTCGATGTCGACGCGCTGTGAAAGTCCAGATGTTGCGCAACGACGACATCCAATGGATATTTCAATAAATGGCGCATGACCTCCTTTTGTGAAGAAGGATGGTGGAGCTGCGAACGGCCAGCGAACGTCGGCCTTCCAGATGGCCAGGTCAGGACAAGTGCAAGGGGTAAGGGCCAGAACTGTGCCTGACTAGTGGGCCAAAATTAGCTGTCTGGAGGATTGCCCTTGTTGTCGACGATCCGTCATGGTCGCGCAACCACAAAACACCCAGCTGCCGACGCTTCGTTTTGACAGTGGTAGACGACCATGGTCGACTGCTGGCTGCAGTAGCTGCTGGATGAGACAGTCCACGTTTTGTCTCGGCTGTGACGGTTGAGAGGGCGGGGAAATGACATTGATAGCTGAGACGAACGGCGCGCGTGGATGCGGGATCTGTCAGGATGATGCTGAACAATGGCGCAGCGAGGCCATGTTGGGGCGGCAACCTGGAATGCGTCTGCGTGGAATTCTCGCTTGCCATTGTTGAAACTCGATCAAGAGCAGACGATGCCACGTGCCTGTCCGTGGTGAGGCTCAAGGCATGTCATCAAACAAACAACGGTCCTCGTCATGTATGGCTCGACAGACCCCGGAGAGCTGCTTCTGGCTGTCAATGCATTGGGGGTGCAGAAGGTCCCGCGGATGCAGGCAAGCGCGCTACTTGGACGTTTGTGGAGGTTCCACTGTGCACTCCGAGGCATCGATGGATCCCCGAAGACCGTCAAACATTTGCACTGCTTGGCCCTGCTCTGAGACGTTGGAACGTTTGATGCCTTCCTCCTCGCAAAGCCAAGCCGGCTGTCAAACGATGTGACAGTTGGAGTCCTGAGGCTGTTCCACCTGTGGTGGTCTCCCCACGTCGAGTGTCGACTGTGAGGCCGAGAGAGCTCACGTGCCTTTGACAGCACTCTGCATGCATTCGTTGGCTGTACCACCAGCGTATCCGCGAAGAGCGGTGAAGGTGCAGGTAATGTGTTGCTCGAGAGGAGAGAAGTCACTATTCATTACAGAGAAGAGCAGAACAAGCCGATGAAACAGGAGATTCGTCTCTGAAGCTACCGACGAGGACACGTCCGGACTGGTAGCAGCCACCTGCTGGGCTTACCATGGCGCCAGCGCAGCACAGAC
Organism: Ascochyta lentis; assembly: GCA_004011705.1. Classification (NCBI taxonomy): domain Eukaryota; kingdom Fungi; phylum Ascomycota; class Dothideomycetes; order Pleosporales; family Didymellaceae; genus Ascochyta; species Ascochyta lentis. Next base: position 1,040,069 of record RZGK01000002.1, read on the forward strand.
GTGGAGACTAGGAGGGGAGCAGGCCTCGCATCGTTTATACTATGTATGCATTTGATGCTGCCAGCAGACATGTACATGCAGCAGGCAGAGTGGTCGGTGCAGCTGGGCTGGTGGAGACTCATGTGACGCGCAACGACTGCTTGTGTGGAGAGGTGCATTCGCCAGTGTGTGACGTAGGCTGGGTGCAAGACGTGGACAGACAGACAAGCGTTGGCTTGTGATGGGGCGCTAGCACCACCACAAGCGAGGGTGGGCGCAGGTGGATGAAGACGACAGCCTCTAGAGGGAAGCAGCAGGCTAGCAGCAGCGCTTGGACGCAGCAGACGAAGGGGAACGCAGACAAGGTGGCAGTGTGGACAGTGTGGACAGTGTGAAGAGAGTCGGCATGGCGGCATGGCAGGGCGGCAGGGCGGCAGGGCGGTCGTGAAACACGCCTCAGGCTGTAGCATGTACATAATGGTGCGCTGCTCCCCTCCATGTCAGGGCCGACGTCTGTCTCATCTTGTCTTGTCTCTCTGCCACATCCACATCAGATTGATCGCCCGGATTGCGCAGCCGCACCGATCCCTGACTCGCCCTTTGCACACGCGAGCGCCGCACAGCGCCGCAGCCGAGCACCACCGCAGAGCGCCCGCCACTGTGTGCGCCCTGAGACGTCTGTCTTGTCTGTACTGTACTGTACCGTCTGTACTGTCCTGTGCTGTCTGTACTGTGCTGTGCTGTCTGTACTGTCTGTACTGTCTGTGCTGTCTGTACTGTACTGTACTGTGCTGTCTGTACTGTCTGTACTGTCTGTACTGTCTGTACTGTCTGTACTGTCTGTACTGTCTGTACTGTGCTGTGCTGTCTGTACTGTCTGTACTGTCTGTACTGTCTGTGCTGTCTGTACTGTACTGTGCTGTGCTGTACTGTACTGTACTGTGCTGTCCAGCTGGAGGGCTACCTATCTGCCTGCCTGCCTGACTGACTGCCTGCCTGCCTGACTGACTGCCTGCCTGCCTGACTACCTGCCTGTCTATCCACCCTTGGCATATCAGGTCAAGGTCAAGACAACGGCCACGTCTGCCCGGTGCCTGGCGGACGAGCTGCGAGCTGCGACACTAGCGCTCCTTCCCCAGCGGGCGCTATTGTTGCGTAGTTGCCGATCCTCGTCGCCTCTGGGCCCTCTGCGACATTCGTCTACCACTCCGCCAGCTACAAGGCGCTGCAGAACCCCCCTCTCTGCCCACGCCAGCCTTCACCCTCACCCCTCACCCCTCACCCCTCACCCCTCGCCCTCCTCCCCCCACCCGCACACACCCTCTCCGTCGCCACTCCCTCCCCGCCCAGCGCCCCCGCGGCCGTCCAGCGCATAGTCCTCCCTCGCCCGCCCGCCCGCCCGCCGTCCAGCTCTGCCCGTGTATAAACCCACCCACGGCTCGCATTCCGCGCTTTTCCAGCACCACGTCGCCCTTGCCTTGCACCCCCGCTGGCCTGTCTTGTTGTCGACGGACCCCTGATGCGTTCCCCGCCTGGCGCGCAGTACCATCGCTTCGAGTCTAGCATGTACAGCCATTAACGCAACCTCCCGCCTTACACAAACCCAAGGGCGCCCGCCCACACGCACATATCTACCCGCGCGCCCTCGCTCCCCGACCCACACGCGGCACCTCCTCCCTTTGCTGCCCGCCCCCTCTGCTGTACCTTTCCTCGCCGCGCCTTCTCTTCGCACTGCTCCTGCACCCACAAACCCTGCAGGTGAGTCGTGTGCTCAGCGCCGCAAATCCGCCGCAACAAGTGCTGATGCCTGAGTTTAGTCCGGCTTACCACCACCACTCCTACTACCACCACTACCACCCACCACAGCCATACATCAACCGCCCCCGCCCTACCACCCACCCACACCCTCGCCGTCTAGCCACCCCACACCGCGCAACCTCACCGCGCACCCCCCACAGTCCTTTGTCGTAGCATGGCCACCATGACAGGTAGTGTACGTACACGCCACGCTCCCAGCTGTCCACTCCAGCTAACGAGCCCACTCCAGACGAGAAACCGCGACTTTGCAGGTGGCATCTCACTCAACAACACAGATACCGATCGCTCAACCTACACGTGGGGCAACAGCATCTGGAACTCGAAGCCAGTTGGCTCGGGTTTTGGCGCCACCCCCCGAGACAACTCGCGGCCCAGAGGTAGGTACAACACGCATCCTCGAGCTCTACAGCAGCAGTCTGACACGACCACAGACGGCAATGCCCTCCTTGGCGCAACCGCCGATATTGCCGAGGGCAAAACAGGCTCCGGCTCTCTCGTATCTTCCTCCGAATCCGAATGGAGGCAGAGCCGCCCGTCGCAGGTCTGGGGAGACAATTCCCACATCAGGAGCTCTGGTGTATCACCCGCACGGAAGCGCTCCGTTGCACAGGCCCAGAATGCGCCCCAGTTTGGCGAGAACCCGCCCTCGCTCTTCTCCGTCTCGCGAACGGCTTCCGTAAACCATGGTAAAGGCGCCAGGGCCCTGAAGCCGCTCCTCGATCCTACCTCGACCAACTTCACCTCGCGCAACGTTGACTCGCTGAGCAATGGCTTCTCCAACTTTGGTTTTGGCCAGGCCGAACTGAGCCCGCAACGATCCGATCCCGCTGTCTCCTCGTGGCCGGACGCTGCTGTTCACTCGCCCATCGATGATCGCCGTAGTGTAACAGGATCAGACCACTATGGCACAACCAGTGGCGCACCGTCGCGCAGCGGCAGTCTGCCACCTTCAAGACACGGCGCTGAAGGTGGTCAGTACAACCCTTACGCTGACTCTTTTGCTCGGTTCACCCAGTCAGGCACACGTCAGACTTCTTCCTTCTCCCACGCCAATACTCGGCCCTTCCCAGAACGCAATGGCTCCCTCCACAGCGAGTCGCTGCAGCTCGCACAAGCCCAAATGAAGCTTGAGCAAGAGCAAGAGCCTCGTCTTGGAGCGCACAGATCGTCGTTCAGCATCAATGCTTTCACACCAGCCTTCACACCTGCAGGCCAAGTGCTGAACGACCCGCGCGATCCCTACCAGGATGTGCAAATGCCTGTGCAGTCCGAAGCACAGGGTATTCGCAGCTCAGGGACATATACACCTGACAGCTTCACCAATGGCCCAGTCAGCGATCCCAACGTGCAGTTTCGTTCGGTCAACTACGATACCCGCAGCGCACCAAACGGCAACACGGCAGTTCGACAAAGCCCCTTCTATACACACGCTCACACACCCCCTGTACACGACTACCTCAATCCTACCTACCGCGGCGAACAAGGGCTCAACCACCCAAACAACATCGCACTTGTGCAGAACAAGCTGGCCGGCTACCAGATCCAGCAGGAACGACGCAACGTTGCAGCTCCTCAGTACTACCAGCAGTACCAGCATATGCTGCCAATAAACCAACTGCGCAACCCCCAAGCCTACCAGTACGCCATGCCGAACGGCATGCCCATGACGGCATTGCCTCCACACATGACCATGGTCCAGATGGCGCCCATGATGCCTGTCCTCGAAGCTCCCCGAGGCCCTCGGATGCAGCAAGCTGCGGACAACATTGGTGCTATGAGTCTCGTACTGGACTCGTTCAAGAAAGAGAGCAAACAGAACAAACGATGGGAACTCACCGACATCTACGAGAATGTGGTTGAGTTTGCTGGAGATCAGCACGGATCTCGCTTCATTCAGCAGAAGCTGGAGACAGCCAACAGCGAGGTCAAAGACCGCATCTTCCGAGAGCTTGAGAAGAACGCACTCCAGCTGATGCAAGACGTCTTCGGAAACTACGTCATTCAGAAGTTTTTCGAACATGGTGATCAAATCCAGAAACGAATCCTGGCTGGAAAGATGAAAGGTCACGTGTTTGCACTGTCCAACCAGATGTACGCCTGTCGGGTTGTGCAGAAAGCGCTGGAGCACGTACTCGTGGACCAGCAAGCAGCCATGGTCAAGGAGCTGGAGAAGGATGTTCTCAAGACCGTGAAGGACCAGAATGGCAACCACGTCATTCAAAGAGTTGTGGAGCGGGTGCCAATTGAGTACATCCAGCCCATCGTCGACTCTTTCAGAGGCCAGATTGACAATCTGTCGACCAACTCTTATGGCTGCCGCGTCATACAGCGATTGGTCGAGAAGATCCCGGAGCCCCAGCGCAGGTTCATCCTCATCGAGCTACATGCGGCTGGCCCCAAGCTCATTACCGACTCGTACGGCAACTACGTGGTCCAGCATGTCATCGAACACGGTCTAGACGAAGACCGCGGAAAGATGATTACACTGATCAAGAACCAATTCCTCATGTTCAGCAAACACAAGTTTGCTAGCAACGTTGTTGAGCGCTGCTTGGTCTGCGGAACCGACGCGGAACGTCGCGAGCTCGTATCGACCGTCATCACAAAGAACGAGCGAGGTGAGAACAGCTTGCTGAGTCTGCTCAAAGACGGATACGGCAACTACGTCATCCAGAAGATGCTCGAGACGCTCGGCCGTCCCGATTATGAAGTCTTCGTCGAGGCACTCAAACCTGAACTCGAGAAGGCGAAGAAGATCATCTCTGGGAAGCAGATTCTCTCGGTAAACCTTTCTTCCCACCACCACCAATGACTGTGCTGATGTTCGCCTAGGTCGAGAAGAAGATGTACCGTTTTGATCGTGCCGACTCTCCCACCGAGACACGTGACGATGTTCCATCCACGCCAGGCTTTTCGAGCAAAACACTCCCCTCCAACTCCGCGTCTACCACCGACGAACCTGTACATTCTGCAAAATCCGTCTCGAAAGCCTTGCCCTCAGTCTCCAGGGGCGTGAAGCTTGAGGAAGCCACCTCTTGAATGAATCCACACGGCTGTAATGTTCACAACGCTACTTTTCACATTCTTCGTTACATGCATTTGTACTGGGTGGATCGGCATGTTCTACTGTTCATATACCATACTTCTTGCAGTTCTGTCAGATAACACTTGCGCGAGTCGACACGCAATGGCGATTCGGTGTATTGCGCGAATTTTGCTAAAACGCATCGGGTGTTGCACAAAAAGACAAAAGAGGGGTTTACGGCCGACATAGTGTGTAAATGATATACTTACAAGGGTTTGCTGGGCGCTGGTAACAACAAGGGCTGCGCCTACTATGAGTTTATAGAGCGACGAGGTGGTGGAAGATAGTAGTGCTCGTAGATGTCTGTGAAAATGGGATGGATGTAATGAAACCACTATTGATATACTACGCCGGCTTCCTTCGATTCAGGCTCCTGTGTGTTCATCTTTTTCGATCTTTTGATGCAGCAGCCCGGGTACGACGGTACAAAAGTGAGTGAATGGCGTAGAATCATCGATGGAACTGCAGAAACCAAAGCGAGAAAACGGATGGTTCTATTCAGATTTAGTGATTCACTGACTGATTGCATCACACGCAACACGCAGAGAAACTCACTCACCCCGAATATATCCATTCATTCGGACCCGGCGATATGATAATATGATTTCCTTTTTCTACCTATCTACCTACCTACCTACCTAATGACTTTATTCCTCTTCTCACTCCCATGAAATCTGAGACTGCATCGCATTGTATCGTATCGCACCGTATCGCATCCAAACCAGCTATATATGCCGAGACAAACCCACACTGCGACAAGCTCTGGTAAGCGTGGATAACTACATACCCGCGTCTTCTCTCTATCTCACGACACCGCACCGCACGACACTACACTGCACCGTGGGGAACGGAGATACTACGCGTACTCTTGTGGGCTTGGACGGAACGGTCGCGCGTCTTTTCTTATCCTGTCCTGTCCTGTCATGTCTGGACATTGCACTGCACTGTCCTGTCCTGTCTTGACACTGCCTGTCCTGTCCTGTTTGGAGATACGGATACAGTGCAGTTGATACGGGGACAGAAAAGAGTCGAGTGGAGTGGATGGAATAGGATAGAATAGTGTCTAGTATAACGCAATACAGCGCAGTACTGTTCGCTGTTTTTTTCTTTCGGTGCAGAATCGTTTACTTTGGATAAGTACCTCCGTACGCTGCTTTGCGTGTGGATTTACGCGGTTTGCGCGGTTTTGGTGCTGGTGCTGGTGCTGCTGGGGCTGGTGCTGGTGCTGGTGCTGCTGGTGTTGCTACTGCTGCTGCTATTACTGCTGCTGCTGCTGCTGCTGCTCCTACTGGAGAAGAAGAGAGAGGAGGAGGAGGAGGAGAAGAAGTACGAGGCGAATGATTAGGAATTCCCCCGCGCCTACCACGACCACGACCGCGGCTGTGGCGAGGTGACTTGCGCTTCTGTGGCTTTCCCTTCCCTGGTGATGGCTCCTCAGATGGCGGTGTCGCGTAGTGAGAGGCTGTGATGTCGCGCAGTGGTGACGAGTTGTGGCGCTTTGAGGGGCGTGGGGAGATGTGGTCTTGTTCTTGCTCCTCCGAGGGCGAGAGCGAGAGGGAGGCGGATTTGCGCTTCTTGGGCGGCGAGTGTAGGTCTTCGCGGGGTGACTGTCTACGAGCATTCGTGCTGTGTGGGTAGTACTGATACTTCTTGGAAGGGCTTGTGTAGCTGGGGACTGGGCTCGATGCTGGATGTGCTGCTGAGCGGCGAGGTAGAGGGGTGGTCGGCTCTGGGGTTGGTTCTGTCTCAGTCCCATCCCTCGCTGACTGAGCGTCCTGAGCGGGAGTGATTTGAATGACTATGGTTGAAGAGATGTTGATCGTCTGATGGATGACTGGTGGCGCAGACTCGCCGTTCGATGGTGGTGTAGCAGATCCCGCTGCTGATCGAGAGCTGAGATGGGAAGCGATCTGGACAGACGGAGTAGGTGACCCAGTCTCAGACCCGGAATCAGAACTTTCGCTGTCTGAGTATGTCATTACAGGAGTTGTGGACCAATGTGCGAACGGAAGCTCGGGTGCAGGCTGCGCTTGCATTTCCTCAGCTTGAGCCGTGTTTGCATGCATCTGTGTGTGCAGCATTGTTGAAGGCGTGAGATCGTTCTGAGCTGGTGGTGAAGCTTCAACATGTTCCTGCGGAACAGCACGATCGTCCGAATTGCCTTCTGGAATTGGAGACAGTGAGGTTCCGCGTCCCTTCACACCGCGAATCATCGCGATTACAGTTGGAGGGTGCGATGTGGTCTGCTGCTCGCGAGGAGAAGTTATTTCAACGTGACGATCATCTGAGGTAAGGTCTTCAGCCTTCTTAAACATATTGTTGATCCAATCAGGAGCTGTGTAGTCGTCAGGTGGTGGAGTGGGTGATGATGCGTCCTCTTCAGAAGAGGAGGAAGAGTACAGATCAGGGTCATCGTAGGTAAAGCCGTAACCCTGGCGACGGAATGGCTGTGCTAGCTTCATAGGCTCTTCGCTCTTCGCCTCGTTTGACATCTTTGGTGGCTCAGCAACGGGTGTCTCTAAGTCATCCCACTCTTCGGTCACTTCGGACTCGTCGTCTGATAGGTAGCCATCGTCGTTCGGCACCGGTGTGGGTGTAGACGCAAATCCAACAAAAGTTGAACTCGATTCGGGCGAGGGAGCGTAAGACTGACGGTAGTGAGGACCTGGCGTCGTGATAACGTTGGGCTGTGGAAGATCCAAGTCCATCATATCCTCGTCGTACTGCCCATGTTCAACTTGGAGCTGCTTCTCGTCTGGGGTAGGCAGATTGTAGTCGTCAAGGTCGTCACCCTCAACGAGTGAGTCGCTGCGCGATCCTTGTGCCTCTAGCGAGGAAGCTGCCTCATTTTCTGGTTGAGATGTGACACCATCCTCAGTGCATTCGTTCTTACCTCGAGCCTGGTCAGGGCCAAGTTCAGGGAGGAACCCGCGCTGAGCCTGACGATGAGCAGGAACAGTATCTAGCTCCATCTGCTCTCGCAACGCACCACCCGTATCCTCACGCATACGCTTACGACCATGTTCCTCAGCCTGAGGCGCTTCATACGCGCGCTTGAGCTCCTTGGCCACTTTGTCTGCCTCGTTCTTCGTGAGATGTGTGTTCAACATACGCAACACCTCTGGCTCCATACGCCTGAGAAGCTCTTGCGGATGTTGCAGCTGTGCTTGGTAGCTTGGATCCTGCTGGAAGAGGCGGATGATGTGGTAAACAGCGAGCTGGATCTTGGCGCGGTCGCACTTATTGCGGTGCAGGTATGCGTGGAGGATAGAAGCGCCTATTGAGCCAGTCACGAGGCCAGCGAAGAAGGTAGCGTAGTGGGATAAAGAGGTGGGAAGCTGGATGTCGCCGAAGAGGAAGCTGGTGATCGCCTTCGCCATGGCAGACAGCGAGGAAGTTGGGAGTGCAGCAGGCATGACTGTGTTGTGGTGGTATCTACAGGGAAGTAAACTGTCGATGTGGCAGTGAAGTTGTTGTTTGTAAGCACAGTGCTGCGTATGCTCGGTTGAGTTGCAGAACTTGCGCAGTTGTGGACTGTGTGGTGGTAAGGACAGCGACTAACGGCCGTCAAGAGGAATATAAACCAGGAAAGCCCGCCGGAGGAAAGTGAAGGAGGGACATCCTGCCGTCGCTGTGGGGCTGACAGTATTACTGCGGCAGTGCTGTGCTGTAGGGACAGTGAAGTATGCTGCGCTTCATACGGCTAGTTTATGGGAGTAATGACCGCTCCGTTAACAGAAGAAGTCAGAATGACCTAAGATGCGGCGTTCATCGCTCCGCTCGACTCAGAATATTTGATATCTGTGATTGTAGTGTCTGCAAGATCTGACTGGTCCGAGCCGGCAGCGTTTGTCGACTATCCTTCTTGGTGTCCGGGCGTGCTAGAATCAGTAACCAGTGTAAAAGCAGACAGGGAGCCACCAATCCACCTCATGACGAAAGCAGATACCTCAGCGCTGAGAGAGACCATCCCACTATAACGTCTTCATTCGTGATGTTCCCTCGCCAGGCGTTATCGAAGGAGTAGCACAAATAACCTACAACCCAACAAGCCCACACCCTCCACACACAACCTCCTCTCTCTGACCACCCACGTCTTCACAGCCCCTTAACCCTCCCCTCACCAAACCGCCCCAACCCGCCACCCCCCTGCCGTACCCCCCAGCAAACCCCACCCTCTCTCCACCACCATAATGCACACCAGCACTACGATCGTTGTCCAGCGCAGAACCATAAATATACTGCGCGTCGACAGCCCGCTTACTCCACGGCTTTCCTCTGTATTTCTGCGCCAGGAACTTGGCGAGCATGATGCCGATTGCCAGCCAGAAGAGGGCGAGGAGTAGCATGAAGGGGAGGAAGAGGGACATTTTGGTTCTTGGAGGTGGATGGAGGTGGTTGAGTGTTGTGTGGGTGTTATGTATAGTGGGTTGGTTTGGTTGTCAGGATCCGCACTCTTACTGTTGAGTAATGGATAGTTTGTGAGAACAGGCACAAAGAGAGGAGGAAGAAAGAAAGAGAGGAAGTAGAGGAATCGATAGGCTATGGCGGAGGAGCGGAGGTCGGGACTAGCGCTGCACTGCACTGCATGGCTAGGGTAAGCTCCGAGGTTTGTGGGGTAGCTCCGCTCCGGTTCTGGGTGGTGTGCTGCAGGAGGAAGGCTCCATTGCTGCCGATTGGCTTGACGTCATGGGTGTCGGGAACGTACTTTATCTACAATGGGAATATGAGGATTGCAGACTATGTGATGGTAAGGTGGTGGAATTAGATGATAGGAGTGCGCGAGGAGGGTATATGCGCATAGCGAGATAAAGACAGGATCTACGAGCTTTGGCATGCAGCACAGCGCAGACTACGACGCAGATCCAGCGCCTCTACTCTCTTCATCGGCTTGCTTCGTCTTCTTCGCTCTCTCTTCCGCCGCCTTCGCCAATATCTCCCTCCTGTTCAAACTCCCTGTAGCCACGCTCCCACCAGCGCTACTCACCAGCGTGCCTCCCTCCCCTCCACTCCCCAGCACAAACTCGCCACCAGTCCAGCCGCCATGATCGCACATATTCATCTCCTCCTCACTGGGCTCATAGTACTCCTGATTCCCCACACTCTTCCCGCCACTCCTCCAATCGTCCCGCTCCACCTCCCTCTCAATCTGCTTGCACAGCTCCCAGAAATTGCGATCGTGCGGGCCCCACACGTTGTGCGCCAGCTCGTGGCACAGCGTCTTGCGGATAGTTTTGTAGTCCCTATACCCGTCGTATGCATCTGTTCGCAGCCGCAGCTCAATGACCTCGCCCTGGTTGCGGTTCAGCCCGAGTGTGCGCGACTCCTGCGTCGTGTGCATCGCGGGGTCCATCTCCGTCAGCAGCGGCACGCTGAACTTGTGGGTACGCATCGCGGCCTTGATTCCTGCGTCGTCGCGGAGGCGCTCGAGAAATGCTAGCGACCGTGAGGGGTTTGGGAGGTACGGGAGCGGGCGGAGCGTGTGGAACGTGTATGTTGCGTCGTCCTGCATGCGCTTGTAGTCGCGGCTGCGCACGGGTGTGGCGGCTTTCACGGGCCCTAGGCGTCGTGGGGCCGAGGCGGCGGATATGCTGGCGTTGAGCGAGGAGACTTCGGCGGTTGTGCTGCCCATGAGGGTGATCTTCTTAGTGTTGAAGTCGGTGAGAGGTATCGCTGGGTTCTTGAAGGGTGGCTTTTGCAAGCCGAGCTTGCCGCCGATGAGCAGCTTTTGGTTTGACGGTGGTATGGACAACTCTGTTGAGATTCTGTCTGAAAGGTCGGATATTGTGGCGTCTTGTGCAAAGGCTAATGTGATCGGTTTGCCATGGTGTGTGAGTGTGACCTGTAACTCGTCCGTGGACGTAGTGCCTGGAGGCGATTCGGTAGCCATGTTGATGGTGTACAAGTGTGAGCGAGGCGAGGAAGACGTAAAACAGATGCTATATTGCGAGTAAGTGAAGATGTTAGTAGGTGATCAAGATACGAAGCTTCGCAGCTCGGTGCTGACAATGAGCCCGTGGCGCCAGGTATTCAGTGACGTTCGCGAGGCTTCCATGTCAAACGCCATCGGGGATTTGTCATCCTTCGCTCCGCGTTGACGGAGCCAATGTTGACATCACCAAATACTGATCATCTTGAGAGGAGCACAAAAGCAATGGCATTTCGAGCTTCCACTGCACCAGCCAGGTATCAATATACGCCATTTACACCCATTTTTAAACCCTGGCGCACGTGTCTGCACGCCTATTCCTATACGCCACTTGGATGATGCAGCCAAAACAATAATAGTAGCTAGAAAGAAGACGCTCATGTCTTTTGATAAGTCCCTCAGTCAGCTAAATCACCCCTTCCATGCCCATGGGCACCTGGAACCCACTCAGTCCCTCTCCCGCACTCGTAAGCCTTGCGCAAAGCTGCAGGAACACCACCGTCTCGGTCGCAGCAAGGTAATTCAGCGTATCCAGCAGAATCTTAAGATGCCTGGTGAAGCTGTCTTCGTACTTGGTGAGCATGTCGAACATCTTGTCGAGTCTCTGAGGGTCGAAAACGACGTGTCGGTGTGATGCGTTGGGAGGTTGAGAGGAGATGGCGTCGTTGACCTGTTGGACGAGGTCTGGGTCGGACGTGACGAGGTAACGCGAGAGGGAGTAGGTGAATGTGGCAAACATGTTACAAGTCGACATGATCTTGTTGTTGATCTGTAAGCACGTTAGTGATGACTGGTTCAGAGGTAAGGCGGAGACGTGGGCGTACCTTCAGAAGCTTGCTGTTGGTAAGCATGCACTCCTTCAGACATGTTGCCAGAAAGTCCACGTGGTCCTGCATCAGCTCATCCACTGTCCTCTTTACCCCCTCTCCGGTCGCGTCTTCACTCGCTTTCCCTTCCTCCTTCAGTCTCGACATGAGCGACACCCAGTTCGGTTCGATGACCTCTGCGGTGCAGTAGTAAGTGAGCTGCTGCACAAAGACCATCATGCGCGCGCGCAGCGTCCAGGCTTTGCGCTTCCACTGCTCGATGCGCGGGTTCTTCGATCTGTGTTTCCACATCGAGTTCTTGCCCTGCTCGCCCCAGCACTTGCCGAGATCGGTCTCGAGATGCTTCAGGCTGAGCAGGAAGCGGAAGAGGAGTTGGTAGCGCGTGAGCGTAACGCGGCTGACCACCAGCGAGAGCGGGAATGGCATGTTGTAGTCGAAGACGAGTGCCTGGTAGCCTGTGATGTCCTTGTCATTCGTGATGCTGTCTGTGTTGGCAGGAGTGTAGTTGGATATCGAGGTCGCGGCTTCTTGGTCGAGACCTTGGACGTTGACAATCTTCATCAGCCAGTTGGTGAGGCCCACATCGTTAATTTGAACCTTGATGTCTTCTTTGTAAGGATCTTCGACGGCTACGGAGCCGGCGTGGCGTGTTGCGAGGTCGAGGAGGGATTGTAGCTTGCCGACGTTGACATGCTTTGCTGGTTTCTTGAGCTCCAGCTCGCCCATTTCGAGGAAGTAGGTAAAGAAGTCGGACCGGTCGAGGAAGAAGTAGTGTTTGAGGGAGCGCAGTCGCGCAGGTAGTTGATGTGTGGTGAGGAGGAGGTTCAGAAGTGAAGAGTTGGCAGATGCGTAGGCGGAGTTGACGTTGTCTAGAAATCGCGGGTCATCAAAGCTCGTTGGCGCATCCTCGACGCGTTTGCTGACATCGACGCCACCACACTCTCGTACCACGTTAAGGTATTTTCCTGCCAGCAGCACCTTGTCTTTGACTGCTTCCAGCTGCGGCGGCACAAGCGCGTCTCGGACGGTATACCGCTTCTCCCAGTATTCGTCGGTGTAGTCCTGGTCTAGGCGCTCGCGCTTGATGCTCCGTTGCTCTTTGACGAGGAACTCTGAATGCGGGTCCTTGATGCCTCCATGATGTAGCCACTCGTTGAGCATGGCCATGTACGGTCTGCTGGCCTCTCGCAGGAGTGTGGTGAGCAGGGTTCGAGCAGCAGGGTCGCCAGACATGGAGGACAAGCGCTTGGTGATCAGACCCAGGACGCTGCCGCCTTTGCACATCTTCTTGACTGTGGCGCCTCCTTCGCGCAACGACTCGAGGATGTTCTCGAAGTCGTTGGTGTCGTCGTCGGTGTCGTCGTCCTTTTCGTCTTGCAGTATGCCGTTTGCCTTGAGCAGCTCGATGCCGGTGGTGTAGAGCTGAAAGAGCATGTGGCTCGTCTGCTTCATGTGCAGGTTCAGCACGTGCAGTGTGAAGGCGTGGTTGGTCAGCGACTGGTGCTCCAGCTGGGCGATGAGGGTGAGGTAGTCCTTGAGCAGGCGGCGTATCGCAGCGCACAGGGCGTGGTTGACGGCGCCGTACTGGTCGCGGCTGAGCACGTCGACACAAGTCTCGACGGCGATGTAGTGTGTGGCGGTGCGCAGCATGGCCTTGGTGAGGTCCTTCAGGCTGGGGTCCAGGCCGGGCAGCAGCTTGAATTGCGGGCCCAGCAGGCGGTCCTTCTCGTCGTGGGGGTTGTATGCGTCGCCGAAGCGGAGGTATTGGCCCTCGAAGCCCATGAAGACGAACAGCAGGTCCTCGATGACGGCCTTTTCCTGCGCATCGAGCGACAGCTGGGCGAGGGGCGGGGGCTGCAGGGCGGCGGGGGCCGTGGCAGCGAGCGGGGGGATGGATATGCGCGAGGCCAGCGGGGCGCTCGTGTGCGGTACCAGCGAGGGCTGGGGGTCCCACGGCGGCGCGGGCTGCTCGGACGGCTGTCTCGACGTCGCGCTCCTCGAGGGGCGCTCTGGCTCGCGGGCCTGTTTCCCTGGGCGGCTTCGAGTGCTGGGGCGGCCGTCGGTGGCGGGCTTCAGCGGGCTTCGTGTGCGCCGCACCTCCGTCTCCCTCTCGCGCACCTCGCGCTTCTCGCTGCGCCGCTCCCTCAGCTCGGCCGCCGTGCCCATGCCGGATGCCACGCGGGGTCGCGCCGTGGACGTGGGGTTGGCAGTGGCTGACCGTCGTTCGCCCGTCGACAGCGGCTTCATGTTCGCGGGGTTACGGGAGGACATGGCGGGGCAAGGCGCTCCATAGAGCTTGGCCGTGTGTGGTGATCGCCCTTGTTTGTTGTCGCGACTGCCTTCTACCACTGCGAACAAGCAGCAACGCGTCGAGGGCTCGCTTAAGTGGGGCCTATGATGCCCAATCCCACACCCTGACACATGCACAACACTCCTACATGAACAACACTCCTACATGAACAACACTCCTACATGAACAACACTCCTACATGAACAACACTCCTACATGAACAACACTCCTACATTTTCATGATTGTCGTCATTGTCGTAATCTTGTCATTACATTAAACGAGTAACATAAACTCACAACTACAAACAACATCAGTCGTCATCATCATCATCAACCTCTTGTCTCGTTACAGACCCATCGTCTCATCCATATGCACAATCATCATACCCCTCCACACACACTAACACTCATGCCACCACCTGACTTCTCATTAGCATCTAACCTCCAACAACCGTTTCGGTCCTGTGCACAGTATCTACCTTCTCTTCATACGTCTCAAACACCCGCGTGCCCTCGAGCGTGTTGTCCTCGAATACATCAACCTTTGTGCTCGCAAACTTGCGCGCAGGAATCCGCTTCTCGAACAACAGATCCAGCTCCGCAAAACTGCGGTCCTTGGGCTCCGGCAGCCGGAAGTACGTGTACACGATACTAAGAAAGCAGGAGCCCGCCCAGAAGAACCCTGCGTAGTTGCCCCAGTTCCACTCGCCCGGGTTGAGCATGTACGGCGTCAGCACAGACGTGATTATGCCAATGACGTTGTACAGGTTGCGCCCCAGGACCACCGTCTTGATCTGGAGACGGCGAGTCGAGAGCTCGGCGACGAGTGAGTAGCACACCGTGCCGACGGTGAGCTGGTAGAACATGGCCCACACAATCATCATCGCGCCCGTCGCCATGGCCCCTTGTTCGCGGTGCGAGGCGGGAACGAGTCCGAGGAAGCCCATGACGAAGAGCATCGCACAGAGACCACACAGACCGTACAGGTAGAGGGATCGTCGTCCAACACCGCACTTCATCAAGTACCAGGCGCCGAAGACACCGGCCATGTTGATACCGTACTGACCCATGGCGAAGTCATACGAGGTGGATGGGTCCAGGCCAGCTTGCTGCAGAAAGTACGATGAGTATCCAGAGAAGGCGTTTCCACTCAAGTTCTGGATAGCCCAAGCCATACAGACAATCTCTGTACGGCGCAAGTCAACGCCCTTGAAGCAGTCCATGTAGCTGGCTCCCTTGGTGATCTTCTCCTCCAGCGCAGTGGTGTGAACCATCATAGCAACAGTCTCGTCAGCGTCAAAGTCAGTCTCGCGGTCCAAGCTGGTAAGTCGGAGGAGAGACTTCTTCGCATCTTCAAGGCGACCCTTGCGGACAAGCCACCAGGGCGACTCAGGCGCGAGGAAGACACCAATGATGAGCGGTACAGGCCACATCCACTGCAGAGCGTAGGGGATGCGGTAAGACCATTCATCCTCGCGGGTGACCATGGCTCGGATCACACCAATACCAATGACTTGGCCAAGACCCCAGCAAAAGTTGACATAGGTAGTCACTAAGATGGTCAGTTCTGATACAAAGGAAGCATCCACAGCATAGACTTACAGTATCCGCGCAGCGCAACAGGACACACCTCACTCGCGTAGGTGACGGTCAGTGTCTGGAACACACCCCAGGGGATACCACACAGGATCTCGGCAACCAAAAGGTGAACCACCGTCTGCGCCGTGAAGAAGATGGCCGTAAAGCAAATGATCAAAAACAAGCACGCGATAACGGTGTATCGGTAACCAATAGCCTCACTAATCCACCCATTGAGAAACAGCCCAATGATCTCGCCCACAATGACACCGTTGGACAACCCCGCTTGCCACGGCGCAGGGATCTCCCACGTGCCGTCCGGAAGCTGCTCGCCGTACTTGCGCTTAAATTGCGGGAAGCCAAAGAAGTTGTTGAGCAAGCAGACGTCGTAGCCTTCCATAACAATGCACGTGCTGATCAGGACCGACCAGCCGATGGCCTTGGGGTAGAGCTTGATACCCTGCCACAACGTCATCTTGTGCTCCTTCTCCGTCGCAAGGCGTGCATCGTTGATGACCTTGTCAGCTGCGCCTTTGTGGTCTTGTTCGTGGTCCTCGTAGAGCGGTTGCTGGTGCACCGCTGCACTGGGCTGGATGTCTTTCTCTTCCGCCATAGTGGTTCTGAGTCGCACCCGGTAGCCAAGGACGCGGTATCGGGACTGTGTCGATCCCTTTGTCGCAGACTCCACTCAGGGACGGCGTAAAAGAAAGCAGAAATCTGGGGAAGGGATGTCACCTAGGCGGGGGTTGTGAGTCGACGTTGCGGCGCACTTTCAACTTAAACAATTTTCTGCGGAGAACGGTTGCATTTGCACAGGGATCGAAAGGTCGCGTGCAAACTGAGGAGCTAAATCTCCTGCGGTCTCAACGTAGTTTGATTGGTGCAAAAGGTGGGGCGAGCTGCCAGACCGGGTTAGTCGACGTCTGTCTGCACCATAGAAACAACCGAGGGTCAGGCCGGGAAGACCCAGACCGGTCTGGTACGCTTGGACGCATGTGAGTCTTGGTCGTCGGCATCGAGCAGAACTCTTTGCCCTGAGGTTGAAGTATCGTGATTGGCATTCGGCAACTGATGATCTGCTTGACAGAAGCATCGAGCAAGGTTTCTCCGCATTCTAAACACGATGGTGCCCGCTAGAAATCTGGGGAAGAAGGAGCCGCTGGCGGATGCGGGTGAGGAAGCCTAAATGCGGCTCTTGAGGCAGAAAGTTCCGACGTTAGCTCGAGGGTAAATGGCCCGAATGAGGTGGAAAGAGAAATTGCCGCCGCCCAAGGTGCAACCCCGGCTCTATAGACGACGTCAAAGCTTTGAACAAGCATCGAATGAGTGTATTGAGGCGCTCAACGACATTCCATGCCACTGTACGACTACGACCATTCAGCTGATCACCTTGATCAAAAGCCGGGCTCCGTAATCTCACGAATGGGCTTGATGGACCATCTCTGCGTCGGCCGCCCGTTGTTGTCATCATTCATCTTCACAATCTTATCTCCTTCCATCGTGTCGAGATACTTGTGCTTCTCGGTATCCGCGTTCTGCGGTTCAAAGTCAGCATGCGGACTGATCATGGTCATGGCAAACTTGCCCAAAGATACCACGTTCCATCATCCGGGTTGTCCCACCTCCCAATGGTCCAAGACTGTCCTTTGGCGAGGGGGTTGATGGGGTCCAAAACCGGTGTCTTCTTGTCACTTCGCACACTGAGTTGGCGATCTGCACCAAGAAACAGGGTGCGCATCGAGTACGTTTCCTTGTCGTCGTTCAACTTGAGCTGCCAGTATTGTCCAGAGTAGTTCCCGTCGGCTGCCATTTGGAGCAGGCCAGTGCTGTCGGCGCCCTTGTCGTTGATGACATCAAGGCAATGTGTGCTGGTCTGGTATGAGTTCTTGAGACGGTACCATGTGTTGGGGTCGAATTGGCTTGTCGGAGGCCTGTCGCTTTTCTTGACAGTGATGTCAAAAGTCATGGTCGTAGTCGACGCAGGAATGTTCGTTACGGAAACGTAGGTTTCAGTCCCTGCGTATGACTTGCTGTCCGGCTTTGACACCGAGTCAAATTTGCGATTATCTGTCGCTCCCGGATAAACATCACCAGCATCGCCCTGGTTGTTGTTGTTTTTCAACTGGTCAAGGCCATCAGCTTGCATGAGCTTGATCATGGGGTGGTTCTCATCCGTGTTTGACCCCACCCGGGTATCGATATGCCAAACCAGCAGGCCTTTGCCGGGCAGAAACTCATCGCTTCCAGTGATTTGGCGATTCTCAATGAGGAAGAACTCCTGACTGTTGGCATCCCCGTTGGTCCAAAGTCGATGGACCTTGAACCCAACCTTGACGTCTTGAAGTGGCAGCTGACGATTGCTGGTCTCCACTACAGTTTCAACCCAGCCTTGGTTTGATTTGCACCCTGCGGGAAATCAGCCATAGATACGCGTGCGCACATCTTCAACAACTTACATGCAGAAGGGTGTACAGGCCGATCACCACCACCACCCCAGCTACCGGCACTCATCAGGCACCAGCTCCCAATACCTGCTGACGAGGAATCGGTATCATATAAATCTGGCCAGCCAAAGACTCCAGGTTGTCAGCAAACGAAATGATGCCATAGAGTGAAGGAAAATACCTAGGTGTCCAATCTCATGAGCACACACACCACACTTGGCATCTGCGGGTACCGTTAAGAACCCAAAGACCTTGACCCCTAAAATCGTCGTCAGTGAACTTTCAACTGATGGAGGTGCAAGGGATATTGACCGTTCACTTCTTGTTCTTGAGGCAAGACCCATTTGACGCTCCAGATATCACTCCCCAAGCCTGTTTCCGCTGCGTCGCGGCCCGCGTGCACAACCACAAACGCATCAACCTAAACTCAATCAGTGGGTGTGGTTGTAGTTTATGCACAAGTACACGTACATAACCATTACCGTCGTTGTCATACGGCTTGAAATCGATTTTCGCATCTTTTTTCGCAGCCTGAAACGCTTCATCAGCCATCGTTTGCGAATTGGGCTCTGGCCACCCCATGCCGGACTCTGTGAGAAGTCAGCAACGCCCAGAGCCTGTGACGATTCACGAGCCTCACGATTGTTTGCATAGTACGACATATTCTCCTTCAACGTAAAAGGCCCAATGACCTCGCCAGTCATTGAAATGGCGTTGTTGGAAACCTCCGAGTAGAACTCCGTCACAGATCCAGTGGGGATTTTCCCGCCAGTTGAGAACCACAGGTCTTGCGTGCGTTCGATGGTTCCGGGTGGGCATTTGACGTCTTGAAACTCAACTACAACAATGATAACCCTGTATAATCTCAACACTGTATATCAGGTGCTATTTGGAAAGACTTACCTAACAGCGTTTCGAAGCGGTGCTCGTACGGTTGCAGCAGCAGCCATCTTTTTGAAAGATGCTGGTGGCGAGAAGTGTGATTTCGGGAAGATTGTGCCATCGTTGAGACCGAGAAGACCGGACTGTCGAGGAAGGGCTGTGTTGATTCTCTTCACAGTCCCTGTATCAACTAAGCCTTGCGATTGTAACACTCTGGTACGTGCTAGAAGGGCAGGATGGGGAGCTACGAAACATCGCGAAGTACATTGTTGCTGAGGCATGTTGTTTAGAAGACAACAAGAAAATTTGCAAGGGGTTGACAGTTGTACTTTTCAGAAGTTGGCAGATAAGGTTGCAAACTCGCAAGCGACTGCCTCCCGAACATCCTTATGTAGACTCGGGACCACAGCGCCAGACAGAGCACCAGAAGCGCATATTCCTGCAGCTCAGCTGACTCTCGGTGATCATAGCAATCAAAGGATACAACGCGGCTGGGTCTGGTACTAGGTGAGTGCGAAGCCATGCTTCCAAGGCGACGAGTCGGGGTGTCTACTGGCGAGTACCATGCACGGGGAACTGTAGTCAGCCGCCAAGAGCATGGCTCTGGCGTATTGCTTACCACCTTCATGCTGTGTTGATTGGCAAACGCTGGGGTGGTCGGCCAACGAGGAACTGTGTAGCTGAGACAATGTGATTTGGGACCATAATTGCTACTGACGATGTTACTAGGTAACATGCTGGACACATGCAGTTGTTTTGGCTTTTGCTAGGCAGCAGTCGCGATGATTATGTCAATCCTCGTTTGTGCTTGCAGCCGGACATGTACTGGAGCGACTTGCTCTTCATTGTCTTTTGTAGATCGTCCAGGTTGACACTCGACATGTGCTACTTCGTAATCTACAGACCTGAGACCAAAGGCGACAGACCAAACTGAAGAGTGTCGTAAGAATCCCGTACCTGTTTAGCGAAGGCGCTCTTGGTGCGAGTCGGGGTGACGCTCGTGCTGTCAGCATATGCAGCCAACAAAGCCACTCTGCGGATGCGAGCGCAGGTGACCGTGACCACCACTGCACAGTGACTTCAATGAGGCCGCCTGAGTAGCGCATGGCTGTATCAGTGGAATACGGAATAACAGTGCGATGCGAGAGGCTTCAGGAATATGGTGTTGAGCGTGAGTTAGCGCTGTGACGCAGCTGCACGGCCCGTGCACGCAAGGGCTGTTTTCTCTTCCTTCCCGCTCCCGAGCCAAGCTTCATCCAAACACCAACGAGACAACGCAAGCACGACAAGCACGCGCGAAGCCTATCAAGTATCAACACTCTGCATCCGATCAATGCTTTTTGTAGGTGAACCAGTGCCGCAACGCTTCTCTAAATCGATTTTCAAGTGTCGCTGCTGTGCTGCGTGAACTAGGCTTCGGTCATTCACAACTCTATCCTTCATCAATCTGAAGCCCACGATACATGGTGGCCTGCAGTCAGCACATTCTGCCTACCAGTCGCTTTCTTTCAAATCTGAAGCCTTCGCCATCACTAGCGTTTGTGTCGACGGGTGAGTTATGATGCGAGCAGCATCACGTTTCAGGACTACACTCGTAAACTTAGACTGTGCCATGATGCTACTTAGGTTCGGAAACACTGCTATCCATGAGTCACTGGCGCGCAGCGTCAAATCTTTCGGAACTGCTATAATACCATTGACTTCCCCTAGAATACCAAGCATCACAATAATCTAATCCACCTTGTGCTGGCCACTCGTTAATTGTACGACTACTTTCTTATTTCACCACTCCAAGATCTTCGAACAACAACTATTTTTATCATCAAATTAATCATAATCTCAAACAACATGTACTTCTCCACTATCGTCAGCACTGGCTTGTTCGCCGCCACTGTTCTTGCCCACGGCAACATCACAAGTCCTCCAGCTCGTCTACCCGGCCCAGCCATGGCAAAGGTCTGTGGTCAAGCCGCTGTCGCGGCCATCAACGCCGACGGCACCGGGCCGCTCGAGAACATCCCAAGCAACGGCTCGCCTCAGTGCAATATTGGTCTGTGCAAGGGTGCTCAATTCGCCGACAACCAGAAAAATGTTCAGCAGTACGCACCTGGCCAGCAAGTCAACTTCGCCGCTGTGCTTCCTATTCCTCACGAGGGGCCGTGCAACATCTCCATCATCGACACTGCCTCCAACACAATGGTCCAGACACTGCTTGTCTTCGACTCGTACGCAGACGAGAACTTGGCTCAGCTACCTCCCAACAACACACAATTCAGTGTTACCATGCCGGCAGACCTTCCAGCTGGATCTTGCGCCCAACCCGGAGCTTGCACTATGCAGTGGTTTTGGTTCGGTACCAACGCACAGCAGACGTACGAGAACTGTGTCGACTTCGTCATGACTGCATAGACGATTGTCGCGATCCGATAATGTTTTTGGGAAGGTGGTTGTATCTGCGTTGGGCACGTCACAAGTTGGATCGAGTTACCTGGTCGTAATCTCTCAATCTTAGTATATAGATCGCATGCGATACCCCCAATAGATCTTGCGCTTCGTATGAATTAATGACATAACTACATATCGATACCTTCCAAGCGGATGTTTGCTGGTTGCGAACGGCCGTAGTGATTACAACTCTGCCTTGAATCTTTCATCATTCGACATATGAGGCTACTGGGGTGTTCATGCTGTTCCAGATTGGTAGTCCAATCCTAGAGTGCGACTGGAATTAATTCGAGATGAGCTATCACTGCACTGGACAGAGCGCGTTCGAGACAATAGGTTTTTCTCAAGATTGTCGACCGCAGGCGATTAACATAAATTCGTAGGCGAACCTGCCTTAGCTCATTGTTTTCCACGTGCAGGGGAAGGATCCTCAATGCGGTCAACGAATGAATCGGGAAGGTCAACTATGAACGAGTCAGCGGACTCTTCACACGCTAGCTTGGTCTAAATTGCTGGTTGTTTGATGTCCGTTTATCTCTCTTATGCGTCATGAACAGCTTCCCTCGTTGACCCTAGGTCGGCTCAGAATGCTCCAAGGATGCATATTGGTTGTCAGTCACAGTATGTTCACTGCGCGGCTTCTCCAAGAGTAGCCTTGCAACCAACGGAACAACTTCCACAAGAGCGATGTACTGAGACAGAGAGGAAATCATTCAGATATCCTAGCATGTCAAAAGCCATATTTACAATTACAATCACAATCACCCTTCCTGTACGTTAACATGCACCACAATGGATAGAGTCCGAGGCGGAGCAGGGCCTTGATCGTAATACAGGCGTGCGTCAAAACTGTGATGTCCTGTGGTTGATCCTATTCTCTTCGTGTGTGATGAGTCTTGCGGCTGCAAGCGAATGATGTTAATGACTGAGTTGAGGAAGACACTTACTGAGGAGTTGTTGTTCGTTGCTGACCACGCTAAGAGCGGCCATCCCCTTACTCGTTTCTCGTCAGTGCTCATTTCTCTGAATCGGAAGCACCTGGTCTCTGAACGTCGGAAGGATCTCAGGGCGCAGCACATGTGGAGTGCAATTTGCCGGCAATTGTGGTCCACGGGGGCTTGGTTTTATTGATTGAGAAGACGCGCGCGACGAAGTTGCCGTATTCAGACAGCGCACTGAGTCTGTTTGAATGTTGACGGATCCATCTAGGCGGGTCTTGTACCCATCCACTTGCAACGAAGACAATGTAATCGCGAGAGTGAAGTCTGTCGAGCTTGCAACCATGCCCAAAGGCAGTCAATCTTAACGGCGCGCCGAACCTTGAAAGGACCGCCTTTGTTTTGAAAGCAAAAACAACAGAGCGAAACTTTGTCAAGGGCTGATGGGGCTTCTTCGAGGTCCCGGAAATGTCATAAACGTCGTGGAGGCGCGCGCTGTCGCCGGCCCACTGTGTAGGAGTAAAGTGAAACAAGCCGGGTCTGAGACTCTAAGCGAGGCACGGCGAACGCTGCCGCCGGAAAAACGTCACCAAAGCGGGCCGTTTGAAACAGATAGATGAAGGCTTGGCCAGATGTTCATGCATTTCTACACTTTTATTGAAGATTCAAGGTGTCTTGATGCCTGGGAAATGACGCGAGAGCTATCGAGCCTCGGTCAGCGGTACCCGGCAACTAGGCGCTAGCGCTTGCCCTCTCCCTTCTCCACACCTGGTCTTTTCATCTCATCCTTTCTCTTCGCCTCATCGGAACGAAGAGGAGATGACTGGAATTATGCGAGCAAACAGCAAAACATTGTCAGGATGCATGCTCGACCTTGGAAGCTTCCGCCGAACGGTGCGCGTACAGTAATGTTTTTCCCTTGACAGGATTTCTTGTGCGTCGCATGCAATGCTGCCTCCTCTCATTCAAGGTGGGCGTTTCGACTGCAACAGAATGCCTGCGTCGATCAGGAACAATTGACCAAATCTGCTGTTGTGTTTGCCGCCCGTCCCATCGCTAAGTACCTGAAACAAGCATCAGGAAGAATTCGATCTCGGCACCCAGCTCTCCCCTGAACGCTTGGTATAATCAAGCTTTTGATGACGGCCTTCATTCCTGTTCAGTGTGTAGCGGTACCCAGCCGCTCTGACAACTGTACAGGGCTAGTGTTTACCCACAAAGTTTCGGGGAAGCCAGCTGCTGGATATAAAGGTGACTCTGTACGCTCCTGTATCTTTTCCTCATCACACTCATTCAGTCATTTCGACAGTTCATTCTTTTCACATTCATTCACCCTTCATCGATTGAAGCGGATAACATTCTCTTACACCTTCGTTGATCTCGAAGCTTACTCTTGAACGCCATTCTTTCCAACCAACCAAACTTTTCAAACACCAAATCATCAACAATGCCTTCCAAGATTCAGATCGCTGCCGTCCTCGGCGCTGTTGCTGCCTCTGTCAACGCTCACGGTCATATTGCCGCCATCAAGGTCGACGGCACCGACTACACTGCCTATGACCCCTCTTTCCAATACCAGAACCCCGCCCCCGAGGTCATTGAGTGGTCTTGCCCCGAGTGCCAGGACAACGGCTTCGTCGAACCCTCCATGTACTCTGATGCAACCAAGATTGCTTGCCACAAGGACGCCACCGCTGGTGCTAAGGTCGCCAAGGTCGCTGCTGGAGGAACCCTCGACATTCAGTGGACCACCTGGCCCGAGTCTCACGTTGGTCCTGTCATTGACTACATGGCCAAGGTTGAAGACGCCACTGCTGCTAAGGCCGCCGACTTGAACTTCTTCAAGATTGACGAGGCTGGTTACGAGGGCGGCGAGTGGGCTGCCACCAAGCTCATCAAGAACAACAACACCTGGTCCGTTACCGTCCCGACCTCCATCGCTCCCGGTCAGTACGTTCTCCGTCACGAGATCATCGCCCTTCACTCGGCTGGTCAGGAGAACGGTGCCCAGAACTACCCCAAGTGTAAGTCCCAACTCATGTCCCAACCATATGCTACACAAACTGACCCAGTCTCAAGGCTTCAACTTGGAGGTTACCGGCTCCGGTACTGAGACTCCCGCTGGTACTGCCGCCGACAAGCTCTACACCCCTACCGACCCCGGTATCGAGGTCAGCATCTACTCTGGCGACCTTAGCGGCTACAAGATCCCCGGTCCCGCTCTCTTCAGCGGTGCCAGCTCCGGCTCCGGCTCTGGCAACTCCACTGCTGCCTCCCCTGCCGCTAGCTCTGCCCCCGCCGCCACTCCCGCCGCTGTCCAGAACAACGCTGCTTCTACCCCCGTTGCTTCTGCCGCCCCTACTTCCACTGGCAGCTCTGACTCTTCTCTCCCTGAGACCTTCACCCTCGAGACCTTCATCTCCTGGTTGGAGAAGGCTGCTGGCTCCTCCAGCGCTAAGGCTCGCCGCCACGCCCGCGCTTTCCGCGGTTAGACTGACAGTATGTTGAAAGACATGCTCCCGTCTTCTCAAGGTTGTTGTGCATCATGTTGATGGATGGTTGGAGATGGAAGGTGTTCTTCAATTCTTGTACTTAGCCCTTACCATAGTCGAAATGGCTTACATTCATTCTCTGGATACCCAAAAAGTACATTGATCGTGACAAACAACTCATGCAGCAGCTTGCTCAGCTCTGGGACGAAAAGCCCTTGCACGTGTTCTTCAACATGATTGAGACAGGCAGGAGACTTGGAAGACGGCCGAACCTTCCTCGACATATTCTGATGGCTTCTTATTTTTCCTGTGATGTGTGACGGGCATAACGTGCTGATACAGTAACTTCATCCTGTGGAGTAGCTGAGATGATGATAGTTGGAGTACGACAACCCCAAAATTTTGATGCTGATATAACCTATACACTTGTACAACATCTCATTAACAATACCATCTCCGGTATAGTCCAGAGGCTAGGATATTCCGCTTTCACTTCTTCGGATCTGGAGCACCGGAAAGACCCGGGTTCGATTCCCGGTACCGGAAGCATTGCTTTTTTGCGTTTCTTTTGCCCGCTGATCGTGTTTTTGCGTTGTGGTAGATACACCGGTACCGGAAACCAATGTTTCTTTTTGCCCGGTCAGCATCTTTCTGCGCGATGGTTGACACAGGTCTCAGGAAATAGACTACGAGCAGATCATCACGGTGCTCTTTCTCTCTCTCTTTGCTTCTGCTGCGCTCCCTTCAGAGGCCTATTGGCTCGTCTGGCAAAGTCCCGCGTCAATGATTATGGTGAGCAGGCGCACTTTCATCAAGCCGCACCTTCATCAAGCCGCACCTTCCATCGTCAACAAACGTGTCTGAAGCTTTTGCATCGTATGTTTTGGGATTCTGCCTCGTATCACACCTAATAATGTCTTTGCGCCGCACGTTGATCCTTCACTCCGCAGCTCCTGACTTCTAAGCCGCTTCCTCCATCGTGTGCTAGAACCCCTGTCCTCACAAAAACCTGCATTCCAGCAAACCCAAAACGAAGCCGAGATCCACCAATGACAGTCATCGGAGCCTTTTCCCAACGCCAAATCAAAACTCGGACATATCGGAAATTGATATCGCGCGAGAGAGCAAATCGCTGCCCTTGTACATCGCCCAAGCACAACTGTGCACCTGCGATGCGCCCGCGCACCGGTACTTAAGCCTGATCGTGGCTTCTGTTAAGGCAAAATGACCCTGGAGCCTGTCAGCGCTGGGTGCTGCGGTCATGATGAGTTGCCTGAGTAGCCCTTCGTTGCGGAGATGGTTGTTGGCAGTGTTCAATACCCAGCATCGACTTGCGGAATTGGTGAGACAGCTCCATTGTCTTGATGAGAAGACGTCGAGTGGCTGTGCTTGTATCAAGCCACGTACCTAGGAATCCCTGTGCGAGTCGCTCGTGTTCCCCCGGGTTGCATGTTACAGATGGAACATGGTTGCCTGAATCCGGAGGTAGGCGGGTTCAATTCGTGTGAATGGCACCTGATCCCTCGCAGACATGACACTTCGTTGTGCCATCTCGTTTGCAGCTTGTGCAGTTCTTGCCTGTACCGTTGCACTCATCGCATTTGACTGTGCCGAGTCCGCGGCAGGTTGGGCATTCCTTCATGGTATGTCGTATGGAATCTTGGGACCAAAGAACACCGAAGTAGGTGAGCGTAAGTAAGAGGTTGGAAAGGATCGCTGATCAACAGCTTGAAAGTGTGACTGAAGTGGAGAAGGAGTGACTCGACAAGAAGGGGAGATAAAGGCTTAAGTTTGTAAGAGTGCTCAAGTGCTGATGCAGCTGCCAGGTCAGTTTCGAAACAACAACGCAACCTTCAATCTGTGCCAGGGCCTTTATATAATCTCCCGTGAGCGTTGCGCACAGGTCCGGTCCGCTCGCTACCACCCCCAATCTTGCTTGTGAACACAATGGTGAAGCGGGCACGTTTGCCTTGCTCAGCCACGAGATCAGGCAGCTTCAACAGAAGCTCACGGCTCGCATAGCGGGGTCAACACGGGCGAAACCCACTTACGTCGTGAAGACCATGTATCCAAGGCTGCGGTAGGTCCAACACGCCGGAAACATGGTGATGGTTGCGCAGGTCCCCTAGCGGACCCTCATCTTATCCATCTGATCCGAGCGCACAGCAGTCGACATTCCAAGTCGGTCAACTCAGAGCGCAAGAACGCCTGATATGCTTGGCGGTTCGACCTTCTCAAACAGCATGCGGCGCCGCCACAGCCGGTATCCACACCGTCCGTTTGACCGCGCTGGCCGTACCGCAGTTGATCCATATCACAATCACTTCGACGAACAGGCCTATCAAATTACGGAAACTCATTCCTAGTCTTCTAGCGTGTTTCTCATCCCTCCCCACAAGCGAATCACATTGCTGATCTGGAATCTGCAAGGGTTCCCTGCCTGCCGAACCAACTTCCTTTCTTGAAAACACAAGGCGCACCTCGATGTTTTGGACAATTGGTGGCCCAGAGGGCGAAGGACGATGACCAATATGTGTGCTGCCATACAGCACGTTGTTCCGCGACTGGTCTGCACAGCTCAATTGCGGTTTCGTGGGATCGACTTGTTGGAGCAAGCACACACGTGGCAGCTGCAAGAACCTTGGTATGGCAGAACCCGAGGTGGTGGGTAGGGCTGAAATGTGGTTGGGCAAATACCGATGCTAGTGCAACCGTCGGACATACATAGAAGATAGCGATGCATTGTTCGTATACTGACCCAGGTGTCATGTCTCGGGCAGAAAGAGACAGCCCTCAAAAACGTCCTTGGCCTTCGTGCGACAGCTTGGAGCAGAAATCAGGTTGCGATTGTTAATAGGTACAATATTGCCGACCGTGCGATAAAAGCTGTCGATGTTCGTATTCGTCGTAACCTGAAACAGATGACCTTCCTGTAGTGGGTTCAAGCCACTTGTGTAATCGTGTAGTTCTCTGCACAGCCTCAAATCCTTCCGTAACCAACACGGCGCGGGTCTACATAACTCGTGTTTGTTTGAAAAAGAAAAAAAAATCCCACGTAAGGCTGAGTTTGTTTGACGGTTCCATGCCCCCACGGATGAGCGCATGATCAAGGCGCAAAGGAGAATCCCGGGAGGAACTACAAGTTGATTATAAGTAAATCTGGTCCGGCCGAGCACAGCCACAACAATGCTCGACATACAAAGAGCGGTAAGTCGTCGCTTTCTACACATGTAAAAACATGCAGTATAGCGCGATTAATACATGGAAGGTAATCGCATGTTGTACAGTGTGTCAGACACCGGCCAAGGTACGCGGCCTCAGGCGTACACCACGGGAACTCGCCGCATTTGGTGTTTCAATAATCTCAAGTTCTCCGAGATGGTCTTTTAAGAAACTTACGTGGAGGGCCACGTCATCCACCTCAATGAACATCAGATTGAAAGATCAATTCCAGCCTCACAGAGAGTGGTATTTGGTCAGCCAGAAAGCCTGGCTATCGATATAGGACTACCCACGCCATCGCGGGATCGTTCGGTCCTTGCGTAACAAGCTCTTCTGTCTCAAGTCGATGTTCGAGACCTTTTGTCAGCGACGTACACTGTTGTCTCTATCGAATCTTCATCTCCTGTATTGTTTCATCAGGCGTACACAAGAATCTACGTCGATTAATGTGTGCTGATCGCGTGCAGGATATGCAAACTCGATAAGAAACTACATCGAAATCTCTGTCTCGAGATACCATGTCAAGAGTGTCATGGAGTTGTAGTACATATTCCCAGTGGAAGAGCGGACGACGGTTGCCAAAGACTTGTGATACAATCTGACGTTGTAACACGCCTTGAGAAGGGTTGCAACCGCAATCGCTTGGCAGTGGTATTTATGCATGTGGCGTGAGTCGGTCGGAAGACTAACGTCGTGGTATTGCAGCCACTCATACTCGGCAGAGTATCCCAGCTGAGTAACCCGGCTGAAGAGTCGTGCTGGTCACTGAAAGGGCTCGGTCGCGTGCCGGTCAATTCAAGAGTGCCACGAGCTTGCATCTTTTGCACTATTGTTCTGGCTTCACATCAACGTAATTAGACGTCTTGGTGTGCAAATCACTCACTCAGACTGAGGATGCGTTATCAGAGTTGTCCATGTGTCGAACGATCGCCGTCGTGTGTTCTGCAGTAAGAACTTATCTCCCCAGCCTCCAGGATCGAGGTTTGGCCTGTATGCTTTTAAATGTCGCAATATCTCGTCATCTCGTCGCTGCATCTGTGAATCCAGGATTTGTGCTTTCAACTGTTTCAGACCTGTGTCTCGTGCTAACCAGATCGAATCAGAGATTTCTCAGGCCGTTAGAGGCTGGCGTGATGGGCGATGGCACGGCGCAGGGAACGGGTGAAAACCAAGAATTATGACACGCTAAATTCGAGATGCACCGAGACTGACCTCCACCCCCGCACGCCTTGTCTTGGCCAACTCCACTCCCCTCTCACGTCCCGCCCTCTCACGCACTTCTCCACACTCACTCTCTACGGCTTTTGTTGTGCATAGTCACTACAAAAGCACTTGTATCTTAGAGCGCATCGTTAAATAAACCGGAAGAACGAAGAGGCAGATGCAACATTGACAACTCGTTTATTTCCTCTCGATAGTCAAGCAGTGGCTATGGATGGTGTTTCCTTGATGCAGTCTCGTCCAGCCTCTGATGCCTTGGCTGACTCTTGTCAATACTGTGGAACAGCACCCGGACAAGACAGCGAACCCTCTTGGCTCCTCTGGCAGGCTCCATACAACGATGGCAATGCTGCGGCACATTTCAACCAGCATGCGATTGAGCGCTTGGCACGTTGTCGGCGTCGCCGCTGAGATTTAAGGCAAAGATGCTCGCGGGATTAGCGCTCAAATATGAGGGACAGGCAAGTCTGTCGGGTGGAGAAGCACCTTGTAATGCATTCTGTGCAGCAGATCACCCCAAGTATTTAGCTGGTGGCCCTGCCCACAATTCAAGCACTCGTGGCACGTCCATTCCCTTTCTTTCTGTGGAACTTGACTTGGCTTGACATTCCAAGCTTTGCGCTATGGCAGACCAAAGTGCGACCAAGCAAGACGGCGACATCACCGCTGTACACCACACTGAAGGCCGTCGTTCTTCTGTGGCCAGCGTCGATCTGAATAAAAACGTGGATGCTAAGTATGTCTTTCAGATCTTGGTTGTTTTCAACGTTCTAACACCACCTGTAGAGTGTCTAATCCCTTGACTGGTGTTCCATATGAAACGTTGATGCGCGATGTCGAAGACTTTGCTCATGAACATGACCTGGAAGACATCATTGGTCATCTGAAGAAGGGTGCTCTGGTCGCTCAAAATCCAAACGGATTTGACAACATTGAGATGCTCGTTGAGGAAGACAAGCAACATCTCCGATTCGAGAAGCAGCACAAGTGGAAGCATCCCCTGCAGCTCTACGTCACGATCATTGTGTGCTCTATCGGTGCCGCTGTGCAGGGCTGGTGAGTCACGGGCAGGGGTGGATATGCTGCAAAACGCTGATACTATTGATAGGGATCAAACTGGTTCTAACGGAGCGAACTTGTCCTTCCCTGTTGAGTTTGGAATAGGGGAAGGAGATACAGAGGGATCACCTAACCGTTGGACTCACAACTTGCTTGTTGGGCTTGTCAATGCTGGTCCGTACATTGGAAGTGCGCTCATCGGCTGCTGGGTCAGCGATCCGTGCAATTACTATTTCGGTCGTCGTGGAACCATCTTCATTTCTGCAGTCTTCTGCGTGCTTACCCCGATCGGTGGAGCTCTTGCACAAACCTGGGAGCAGCTCCTTATCACCCGCATTCTTATGTGAGAGCTCATAAAAATGAGTGTGTGTGCGCATACTGACCAGATTCAGGGGTATTGGCATGGGCTTGAAGGGTTCTACAGTTCCCATCTTCGCTGCAGAGAATTCACCTGCCCAAATTCGTGGCGCGCTCGTTATGAGCTGGTAAGTAACACCCTTCGACAGAAAGTAGCGCGGCTGAGAATTACAGGCAAATGTGGACTGCTTTCGGTATCTTTCTGGGGTATTGCGCTAATCTGGCTGTGTACCAAGTACCTGTGATTGCATGGCGTCTTCAGATCGGATCGGCGTTCATCCCAGCTGTGGTAAGCTACTTTGGAGACACAAAGCTGTATTTGTGCTAATCACCACTACAGCCCCTAACTATTGGGATTTTCTTCTGCCCTGAGTCGCCTCGTTGGCTGATTAAAAAGAATCGCTACCGCAAGGCCTGGCAGTCGCTGGTTAGGCTTCGCTTCAGCCCCGTACAGGCAGCTCGTGACCTCTACTACATCCATGCACAACTTCAAGTCGAGGCACAGATCATCGGCAAATCGAACTACTTGAAACGATGTATCGAGCTTTTCACGATCCCTCGAGTTCGTCGTGCAACTCTCGCTTCTTTCGTCGTCATGATCGCACAACAGATGTGCGGAAGTAAGCATCACCAGATATACTGCGTTCAAGGTCCCAACACTGACCAATTGTAGTCAACATTATCGCCTTCTATTCCAGCACTATCTTTAGACAGGCTGGTGCCTCTGAGCGAGAGGCTTTGATTGCTTCATTTGGCTTTGGTCTTGTCAACTTTGTGTTTGCCTGGCCTGCTATCTGGACCATCGACACATTTGGTCGCCGAAGTTTGCTCCTTTTCACCTTTCCGCAGATGGCCTGGTCTTTGCTCGCTACTGGGCTTTGCTTCCTTATTCCCGAGAGTAGTCCGGCTCACCTTGGATTGATTGCCATGTTCATCTACATTTTTGCTGCATTCTACTCGCCGGGTGAAGGTCCTGTGCCCTTCACCTACAGCGCTGAATGCTTCCCTTTGACACACCGGGAGGTCGGCATGGTAAGCGCAAAACAACCCATGCTGAGGGAAAGAGTTAACAAAGAACAGGGCTGGGCAGTTGCTACGTGTCTCTTTTGGGCCGCGGTGCTTTCAATTACATTTCCACTCATGCTGTATGCTTTGACCCCCGTTGGAGCTATCTGCTTCTACGCGGGCCTGAACATGATTGCTTTCTGCATGATATTCCTCTGGCTTCCAGAGACCAAACAAAGGTACGAGTTTTGTGATCTGCTTCTGCAGCCCTGAGTTGGTTCTATAGTTGCTAACTGATCGAAGGACTCTGGAGGAGCTGGATTACATCTTCGGTGTACCCACGAGGAAGTTTATCGCTTATAACTTTCGCGTCGCTTTACCTTGGTGGTGGAAACGGTGGGTGCTCTTTGATAAGTCCGCAAAACTTACGCCGCTGTACCACTTCGATGGAGTGGATGGTGCTCACCCGTCCGACTCTGAGAATGAAACGAGGAGATCTACCAGCAATGAAAAGTCGACCACTGTTATCAGGGACACATAAAGACGGAATGTGCCATCAGCATGGATATCTGGTGTTATCCTTTCAATTGAGCAAGAAGGACAGTAGAATCGTTGAAGAGGGCGTACTGAGAATGTTTCAACGCAAGGTCACTGCTATCTAGTGATATATAATCTCATTAAAGAAGTCGCGGCTCAGTGTTGGCCTTTTGACATGAGCTGTTTTTAATTTGGGTGTGAATGCGTGTACCATGGCCATCTGCTTCAACACATAAAATCATATGTAGCTTTGAGTTGAGCAACCACTCCTTGAAATACGGCTCTCTGCAGTCTTATATCTTCAAGGTTGTTCACGCGAAGACTAAAATCACAGCGTATACACCTTCTCACTGCATCGCTGTATTTTGCGCCAGCGTCATCGGCAAGCTCGTCCGCCAACCTGTATGCCGTATTGAGTCTTGTGATGAAGTTATCCTGTAGATTGGTAGGACCTTTTGGTCCATCCTCGCCTTCGTGGAGGTCAGAAAGCGACTTGCCACACCACAATTCTATCAAAGCAACGCCGAGAGCGAACAGCGGTTGATTTTGGATCATTCGTCCTAGGTGCTTTGGGATGACGTTTGCTTGAGAAGAAACCCTTGTATCAAGCCCAGGTGATACGAAAGGCTGGTCATACAAGGGGAGCCCGGGACGTTCCACAAAGTAAATGTTGTCAAGTCCCCAGTTGTTTTGAAGCCAAGGTGTCTCGTGTAGTTGTAAAACACTCGAGGCTAGAATGATGGCCAAACGTACACGTTCGCGGTTGGGAAAGCGGCGCTTACGTTGCAAAACGCTCCGTAATGTGGAGACTGACCATTGTTCGGTATCGGATGGTAGCGTCCTTGTTGGGTATATCTTCAGTCCGTACCGTTGTTTTGCTATCTCATTCTCGAGTAGCGTTAGACAGACGTCGCGCTGAGGTTTCTGGAGTGTGCGAATAGCTGAACAAAGGTCTTTGATCGGCTGCAAATTAGGCTCTGGTTCCAATGCAGCCTCAACAGCCCGTTTGGCTTGCGATGCAAAGCGTACGCCTTTCCCGGTTTGAACGCCACATGATGTGCCATCAGGTATGGGTGTTACACGTTTGCATGTAACGTGGACATCTGCTTCGTCCCAAGTCCATGGGCTCAGTTTGACGCTTTTCGCGGCTGATTGGCTGTGTCCATACTGGAAGAGGACGTGAAATGGATTGTGCATTGGAGCTTCGTCGTCATCGCTATCACTTGATACATCCTCCATCCGGGGTTCCAAACGCAAGCTGACGGCGTGATCCGACTGGCAAGGACACGTCCACCCTGAGTTAATAGCTGAGTAGAAGCCCTGGGCCCTTTCGTTGATGATTTTGAAATTGGGAATGGATGAGCGTTCAGCGCGCTGCTGGGCTTCGATGTTTCGTCTCTGAGTATTCAAACAATTCAGATTCGTGTTTGCCTGACGGATCCTACTCATCAGATCACTGTAGTCTGATTTACTAAGACTGAATTTAAGGCGTTTGTAGTTTTCCTTGAAGGCATTTTCGTCTGAAAATTGAGGCTGTGTCGCATCAGCGAAGTCGGGAAACAGTCGAAATCGAGATCATACTTCACCTGAGCTATCAAGCTTCAGTCTTTCTTTGAAATTCTCAACTGCAATTCTCAATCTGAGGACAGTATCCAGGTAAGAGTCGTAACTTGCGCCGAGGCGTTTTTTCAATTTCCTCTCGAAGCTCACCTCCATCCAAAGTTCACCACCAGGATCTGCGAGGAACTTTGTAACGTTTTTCGCCTCGACAATGCCCAGAACCAGCGATTCGATGCTGTTTTGGTACACAGCAATCTCGCACTTTAACTCGCCAACAAGCATCTCGATTTCTGTGCTGTACTTCCGATATCGTTTCGTTACAGCAATGCCTTTCCCGTAGAATTCCAACCCCGCAAGGAGCAACGGCAATGAACCCAAGACCAGGCCTGCGATTTCAATGCCGGTCGCCATGGCACACGACAAGGCTGTAGATACGTTATCAAGTGGTGCTCAGACACGATTTGGTTTGGGGTCCAGCTCAGTCGCATGGGGATGCATCTCTGGGTGTTTCTTGTGAGCTGTTTAGTGTTGTACACCTCCGTGGTACGTGGGTGAAGTTGAGGTCTGAGGACGCTTCAAAATCAGACGACATGCAGTAAAGCGGGGTTTTTGGCCCCCACGGCTTAGACGCTGACGTCTCACATGTTCGCGGTGCAGCCAAGAGACCGTTGATCGTTCCGCCGTCTCTGTGATCTCACGCTCAAGTTCACAAGATCTATCAGCTTAAGTTCTGACGTCTAGATCGTTTTGGCGTCACCAACATGGCTTCGGCCATTCCTATATCCGCAGCTGTCGACGACTGCGCTCGCGCCTTTCTCAGCCTTGCCAGTAGTTTGGAAAAACCGACACGGTTTGCGGAACAAGTAGATGCCGAAGAGATATTGGATGAATTCGATCGCTTTAAACTATGGTGAGCATTGTATCGAGTTGCGCCTTTTGCTTTACCTGACCGTCTTAGGGCTGGCAATATCGCTGCACACAGAAAAGGTCAGTTCCCGCGTCATTGAATACGTTTCAAGGAGTGTTGCTGAGGAAATACATAGGCCGACGTTCACTCGAGAACAGGCTTCGCGATGCCGCTCGTCTCAAAGGGGAGACCCATGGCTTACTCGTGTTGTTGACCAATGCTTTGAAGAAGGGTAAGCCATAAATCATCAAATATCCGGTTTCTAGCTTTAACAATTACAGCACTGGCTATTGCCGATGAGGCATGTATACCCTGGGATGAAGAGACATACTCAGACTCAGAATCTGAGCACTCGGACGATGATACCAGCAATCCAGACCTACAAGGTTATACCGAATTGAAGCAGCTTTATGCAAGCATAAAGACCGCAATCACGTCTCTCATGCGGATATCCATGGCCATAAGAGAACCAGCACCGAACAGCCAGTCGAGAAGCATCGACAAATCTCACTTCGAACAACATGATATACAGCATGTCCAGAATAAGTTTCCAAGCGCATCACCCTACCTGACCGAAAGATTGGGTCACGCAATATCTAGTCGAAGGCAGTATCTCACATACCGAGAAACCCATCATGAGAAATTGACCAAGGGCATTGATAAGCTCGGTCTCGAAGCAGCAAGAACCGAATTTACCACCAATTCAACGGAAGCAACAAGGCTGGAGCGAACTGCTAGCTTCAATATCATGGATGGCAACGATGACGACGACGATACGGCATCTCAGGCTTCGTACGCTACATCTATTGATGCTACAGTGAGGGCACCAAAGCTTCCTAAAGAAGCGAGAGAGAGGGAGCATTATGACTGCCCTTTCTGTTTCGCTTTGGTAGCGATCCACACAACAGCAGCGTGGAAGTAAGTACACCAACCAGCGTCTTAGGCAGGGTCTAACTAATTCAGGCGACACGTCTATCAAGATCTCCACCCCTATTGCTGTACGTTCGCCAACTGCACAACTGCTGACAAGCTCTATGATTCTCGCCATGCCTGGTTTGCACATGAGCTTGAAGCTCACCATTCATCGTTCCAGTGCGTCCAGGGTTGTTCGAAAGTCTTTCGGACAGAGTCAGAATTCGAGAGTCACGTCAGATCCAAACATGAAGATCTTGCGGCACCAGCTGTCTATTCAGCACTAAGGCGGGCTTCGGCTAGAACACCTGGTCTTACTGAGGAGACGGTGTGTAAGCTATTTGACAAACGCATGACATTGTGTGCAATGCAGAAGCACTTGGGTCATCACCACGAACAGCTTGCTCTGTTTGCTCTTCCAGCGAATTTAGACGACACCGAAGACAACCCAGATGAGGACGATCAAGACTCCCTGCTAAGGTTTGAGGAACATAGGGAAGAGGGGGAGGATGAGCTGACTGATACAAGCGATGCGTCCGAAACAGAAGAGCTGATCCAAATTTTTGATGATCAGTATGGAAACTTGATCTCGCCAGAGAATCTTGGCCGCACGCCCCAAGAAACCATTCCGGAAGACTATGCTTTTGAGGACGACATTGACAATCAAAAGAAGCGAAAAAATAATGCAGGTTCAGAACCAGACCTCGAAGAGCATCGCGAGCATGAATACGGAGTCGCGTTGGATGCTCGGCGACGACAAAGGCTTTGGGAAGAGCAACGCAGCCGACAAGAGGCGCAAGATCGTGAGATTGCAGCAAATCTCATGAGAGATGAAAACTCTCGTGCGCAAGACCGTGCTGAGCAACGAGCGGACAAGACGTTTGCTGGACACGCACGTGTACCAGACTACAGCACCTCTAGTGGCAAGAGCAAGGACGGAGGTCATCAGGCTTCGGTCGACAGCGAAGTCTTTCGCTATTCATATTCAGAAGATGAATCAGATGGAGAAGATGAAGAAGAAGCCTTCGAGAAATCCAGACAGGTTCATCTCGCTCGAGTGAATGATGTCACAGATGACGCCGAGTCACAAGCAGAGCCTGAATATCGAGCATCTCTACAGGGTTTGGCAAAAAGTGAGAGCACAGCAGAAGGTTCTGAAAGAGCTACTGAGGAAGTGTTGGACGAATTCAATGCTAAGGAAGTGCCCACAGAAATTTTCGTCGCGGAAGCGCAAACACAGCATGGAAATGTAGCAAGTGAGGCAGCGGTTCAACAGGCAGCAGCAGATGCGTATAACAAGAAAAAAGCCCAAGAGGATAAGGAAGCTGCAGAAGAATACGACAGGATTATCTACGAATACGAGCGCAAGAAGGTTCTTGACGCAGAAAAGGCGAAGATAGCTCGGGAGGAACTAGTCCTACAGCTGAAGCTTGAAGAAGAAAAGAGGAAACAGAATGACAAAGAAGAGTATGAAGCCTTTCTGTTAAAGCAGATGCAGATTGCAGATACAGAGAAGTTGCAACAGGAGGCAGAGAACAGAGAGCTCGAGGAAGCCATGCGTACACGTCTGCAAGAATTTGGTTTCGAGGAAAGCCAGATACAGACCATGATGCAAGCCGAGAAGACAACAGCCGGGGAAAAGGGCAAGGCAGCAATGTCCGCAGACGACCACTCATATTTGAGTACCCCGATGCCCACCTACGCCAAGGTTCGTGCGGAGCATCTTGATGTTGAAACTCTTCATTACTATGACATCCCGTATGAGTATGACACCGATCCGAACTACATCATCGTTTTGAGGGAGATGAGTGCGAGAGAGATCGACGTAATATTCGAGCATACTCGAAGACTTCGCCTGAATCTTCCCGTAACAGATGCAGGTCAAGGTAGCCGCCAATCAGAGGAATCCAGGTCCAAAATCCAGAGCAGCGAGAAGCGGCAACGGCAGCCAGGTCAGGAAGAGTTAACACAGGTCTCAGCATACGAAACCCATGGCTCTGGGGCGCAAAGCCCTGACAATCAGTTTTCTGATCTTGCTGCTGAAGAAGTTGATCCTTCGCAGACACTTTCTGCGACAGAGGATCAAGCAGGGAGTACAGGAAACAAATTGTTTACAAACACTAAACATCGAGCTTCTTTGTCGTCCAACCCAACATCAAACAACATCAAAGCTGACAATACTCGGACTTCAAAATCAGCGGTTGTTCACGACAAGATCGACCCTTTTGTAAGTGACCTCACTCTTTGTTCAAAGTGAGACAGCTAACACAGAAAGCGTACTTCGAGATTCAAAGTAGGCGATCGGGTACGCATGCCGCTCATTCAAGATGGTGTGAGGGTAAAAGGATTGTTCACCATCTATCGTACGACACTCAACACTAGAGGAGATTTTGAATACATCCTGACTGACAACCCTACCGGCCAGCTGTACAGGAACGGTGCTACTGTCCGCGAGATGGACATAAAGCCTAGTTGGAAATAGTAGAGGCAGAAAGATATCGTACAAGAGAGCGAAATCCATGTAGCAAAGACACTCTCGGAGTAGATTGCCATACGATTGTAACCTGTTTGTGTTCAAAAACCAGGACGAGGACTGACGCTTTTACTCATTGTGATATGTATAACGCTCCTCTTTACATACTATCAACTCACCAGTGATGATATTCCTCTTGGCGTCTGCGATCTGAAATCAGACATAGATAGGACTCTACATGATCTGACCGAACTAGAGTATAGAATCTGGCTTGCGGGCAAAAAGATCTTTGCGAGTAGGCACTGAACACATTCGATGTTGTGGAGGCTCTTCCCTTTGAGTAAGCAAGCGTGGTAATTGCAAGCGCTCAAGAAAAGCACTAACCGCATCAAACAACACTAAGTCTGACCTTCGCTCCTCGAGGCCGCTAAATGCACCCATCCAAGCTGACTGACACGGAGCAAATATAGCATTAGTACCACTTGACGATTGCCAATCACGCAACTCAGCTGAGCGCCATCACCACGCTAACCCTGTTGGGGTAAAGGTTGAGCGGCGCAGTCCAAAGCGTCAGCCCTACGCGGAATCCCAGTGACGCGCTTGTCGCGTGTGTAAGATCGGATCGAAAGTAAATGTGGTGCCTATTTTTGGGGGCCGTCTCAAGTGTAGACTCGAAGTCCGTTTGTGATTATGAATAACGGTTTCGTATGGCTCGAGTGAGTTGTCTGGAATGCGAGATCTGTAACACCAGTATGCCGACCGAAGATTAGGTTTCCCAAATATAGTGAGGGGCTCTGCGGGTATTGTGCCTGGTCGATATATCTGTAGTTCCAGGCTGGTGGTATTTGGGTATGCCTTTCGGGTAGTGAGACGATACCGTCGCCGAGGGCATACTTTCGGCACGGTGGGACAAGGCTAGAAAGTCAGTGGTGATGAGTTCACCAGGCAGGGCTAATCGAAGGCCTCATTGGCGTATTCAATGACTCCTACGCGAACGAGGCGCCGCTGAAGATGAGCAATGAGAGACCGTCTATGAGCATCGATTGGCTGGATCCTGCAACGGGCACGGTCATTGAGACTGTCGTATTTACATATGCAGGCACGGCAATGTTGGGAGCCTGCTCGGCGTGATGCGTCGAGACTTGCGCCAGCGAGCCTCGAGCGATGAAGCTGATGTCTGCGTCATATACTTCAGCAGACATGCACGACCCAGTCTACAATTGCGGCACAAGCTCCGGTCCAAGCTTGCGTTTGGCAGCGGCCGCCATGCCGATCTGGGTGCGCTGTGATGGGCGTGGGCGGGTACCTGAGGCACAGCTGAACAATGTACGCTGAAACCGAGAATCGAATCGGTAACGTCTGCAGCACAAGTCGCCGTGGTTGCATATGCGACGCCTCTCAGGGCGTCTCGTGCCCGATTGCGCAGGCATCGAAGCAGTGCTGTAGGTTAACATTGGAGAGCCGTTGGGCCAGAGACAGAGCCCGCGCATCGCTGTCCGTCGAATGCTGGAGAAAGGACGCTCGGTGCACCGCCATGCGCTGTATTCCCGCGAACGTGCAAGACGGAGGGACACGAGGTAATTTGTCAATCGAAAACTCTTCAGCCTTGGGGCGGCCTCCAGAACTGGACGACAAGATTGCAACGTCGTCCAGGTCATGTCTGCACATGGCCTTAGGCGGGCACAGCGTTCGTCACTGCCTGCCACGGTCGCGAAAGATGACCAGTCAAACTTCGACATGCACGACCAGCGACGATGAATACAGATGCCCAGAACTGGGTATGACCAAGCAGTAGGATCCCAGAGCAGCGGTTCTTGGGTTCCGGTTCGCGGTCCTTGTTCGTTGATCATCGGCGCAGCCCACGCCGCATCGCCGCGCCGCCGGAAGTTGAAGGGCGCAAAGCCCACACAAGGATAGGAACGTGTGTATCATCGCTGAAACGGACGTCCTATTCGTGGGACGGTGGATAGTTGCTCGCAGGGCGATGCTGTATGACTGTGCCGGACATGGCCAATGAGATCTTGCAGCGCGCTTGTCAGAGAACATTGTGTGTGCCTGAGGGAATCCGAAGGAAAGAACAGTGACTGTCGTTTCCGAACACGTGTTCGGGGCTCGTAGGGAAACGCATTCTGTGCGAAAGGTAGATGCAGGCAGCAACCTGAGAACCTCCCAAGGCAAAACCTCCATACTGGAGAACACCGACGAGGCACCAATAACCTCGTGCACCTCCTGTTCCATTCCAACCGCAGTGCCACCGGCTACCTCTCACCCATCTACATTTGTCTTTCCTGATCAGCTCAGCAAAGTCCAGGGTCCGAGTGCCCCCATAATCAGCCGCATCGCGCACGGTTCCTCCTACCTTGAAGTGTGGCAGGGCACACTTCCCTTTTTAGTCCCCACCAACGGCGCAGCTTGTAATGCTCCGACGAACGATGGCACGTTCTGACTAGATGCCTTAATGCAATGCCGGAGGCTAGTAAGAGCAAGCCACGCATGCGGCCGCTAGATTGGTTGTGAGCGTGGTGGAACGCGTGGGTAGTGTATAAAGATGCCTGGCCTAGGCAAAAGGTAGGGGTATCATCCAAGTCACCATTTCACAGTTCCGAGAGGCCTTTCGCAGTCCGCCAGTTTCTTTTCCTATAAGTCTGTTTCTTCTCTCTAGATTTCTAGTTCATCTTGTCTTTCATCATCTGCTTTCCTACAGCACCGTCTTCTTCTCAAGTCTGTATCAACATCTTCAAACACACCCACTTCAACATCAACTCAATGGGTCGAGGTGGCTACAACTAAAGCACACACCACCACAACAACAACAACAACATCGACAACGTCAACATCAACACCTACCCCGATATATGTTCATCTCATCGAACCAATGGGCCGAGACGGATATAACTAAGGCTTTGAAAAAGCAACACAAACAACCCACATCGAAACCACAGCCCACACCTCGTACCATCATCGAATCAGTCAAGAGAAGCCTTCGAAAACTCAAACCCAGCCAAAAGATCACCGGCAAGATGGCTGGACGCGGAGGCTACAACTAGCCTGCTGGATCAGCAGCCGAGACAGCACCGTCTTCCCCTCACCGCCACCTCCTCCCTTTCTTCGATAGATACGACAATGACAAGCGACTACCACCAGCACTACCATCTAACCACCAAAGCGCTCGGCAATCGACGCTCCGAGCGCTGGCGACCATGACACCACCTCCACCATGACTTACCAACAATTCGCCTTCGCCCCTGTACTTGTACCCTTGATTTCCCTTTACTGTTTGTAGACTAGCACAGCGTTTTC
Source organism: Ascochyta lentis (assembly GCA_004011705.1). Taxonomy (NCBI): domain Eukaryota; kingdom Fungi; phylum Ascomycota; class Dothideomycetes; order Pleosporales; family Didymellaceae; genus Ascochyta; species Ascochyta lentis. The sequence continues at coordinate 1,081,329 of RZGK01000002.1, forward strand.
TTTGTTTCAATCTCGCATTTGAGCAAGCGATGGAGTTGTCCGTTTCCGTTTCTGATTTCGTTTTCGGAGGGCATGACTTGATACACATACGGGAGCCCGGCTGGATCCTGCACAACACGGAGTTCAGCATTCTTTAGAAGATGGGAGATAAGCTCTTCACTGAGCGATGGCATTGGGTGGAGTTTCAAGGGTGTAGTGATTTGGTGTTTTACTGGAGTTTGTACAAGTCCTGCGTTATAGACCAGGAGGCTTTCTGTTCGGTTTTGCGATAAGATAGACTGATGCCCTGGAGGTAGCCGTACGCCAATCAACCATTGTTATGCGTTGATTTCTAGCTTCCCGTGCCATTCTTAGTCGTTTCGTCTTGATTCGGTGTTCATTTGCCCACACAGAACCTGCAGTGAAGTCGTTAGCAAACGTAACCTTAGCACCAAATACAAGAGCGACGTCGCAACAGACTGCCAAGGAAACGATGAATCAGTTGCCTGAGCCGTCGTCGTCAGACGCCACGCTATAACAGTCGAGGCTTGTTCTCGGCAGTGCTGGGGCCAAAAGGGGTCCATGCGTAAGGCGTAAGGCCCCGGGGGCCGAAATATCGTTAGGGAATAACTTACTTCTCAAACACAACACCTAGCACCTCCTCTACATCCCCACCATCTCCTCGTCCGGTGATCCTGGCCAGTGCTTCGGCAGCATTGCGGAGAGACTCTGCAGCCAACACGATATCAATGTCGTCAGTTGCATTTGGTTCGATCCCATATGCTGAGTGCTCTTCGATCAGTTCCGGAGTTACAGCTGTCAAAAAGGCCTCTAGGTGCACTAGACATTCGGTAAGGAGGACACGCTGTCGCTCAGTCGCGCCTAGTGATTCTTGCCAGATTGAGGGGTCGGGGTCGGAGTCAGGGACGAGTGCGGCGGTCATGTCGTGGAAGGTTTGCATAAGAGTGGCCAGAAAGGACTGCAGATTCCCTGGATCGCTCCTACTGGAGGAGACGAGGTCTGTTGCTGTAGCTTGTCTGCAAGAGATGAAGGTAATACGCTCATCCGCGACACGGAGAGTTGAACTTATTTTCGCCTTCCAAGTATCCTCAGCATTATCCGTGGGTGGAAGCTGGTCAATTTTGTTGATGGCAACAACGACGTTGACACCTGATTGAACGCACTGCTTCGCCGTCTCCGTGACTTCAGGGTCCATTTCGGTTGTCGCATCCTGGACTACAATCAGGACATCAGACTCGAGTGCTCGTTGTTTGGCACGCTTGATGCCTTCCTGCTCGACTGCACCAACAGCATCTGCTCCCACCAAACCTGCTCTGCGGAGGCCAGCCATGTCGCCGATCTTGACCAGCCAACCGCCCAGGTCGACACTCACTTCCACAATGTCGCGAGTTGTGCCGGCTTCTTGTGAAACAATGGCAGCCTCTCGTCCCACAATGCGATTGAGAAGACTGCTCTTACCGGCGTTGGGCGCGCCGAGAAGAGCCATGGTGATGCCATTGCGCAGCAGCTCGCCACGAACCGCATTGGCCACGTGTGCCTCCATGTGGGCACGCAGGCCTTGGACTTGATTTGCAACCGATGCACAAAGTTGGGCCGGGGACTCGTCGAAGTGTTGGTCTTCCGAGAAGTCGATGAGAGCTTCCAGTTCGCCTCTGGCTGCGAGCAACAGCATGCGCCACTGCTCATAGCGCACTGCCAGCGACGAAGTCGTACCCCGGACGGAGATCTGGCGCTGCTGTTCAGTCGAAGCAGACAACGTCTCTCCCAACGACTCAATCTGAGGCAGGTCCATGCGGTTGTTGGCGAATGCGCGACGGGTGAACTCTCCAGGCTCGGCATAGCGGATCGAGTGCACAGCAGAATGCACGACAGTACCTAGGCGAGAGGGTGAACACTGAGGTATGGCTGCCAGTACTGCGCGAACAATAGCAGGGCCTCCATGCACGTGCAGCTCGAGCAAATCTTCGCCAGTCACTGTGTTCGGGCTGGGGAAGTAGAGGACGAGTGCGCCCGAGTCGAGCAGGGTGGCGGGCGACGGCGGCTGATGGGGGCTATAGAGCTTGCGAAGCGTGGCATGGCGAGGCTTTGGAAAGGCGGCGGCAGGACACAGCGCTTGGTAGATCTACGAGACAATGAGTATGCATGCACGCGCGTAGACGACGGGATACATCAATCTGCACCTGTCTGCATGCCGGACCTGAGATGCGGATGACGGCTATCGCAGCCTTTCCAGAGGCCGTGGAGAGGGCATAGATGGTCGGCTCTTCAGTAGGAGAATGGAGCTGACGACGCTGCGTGAGGCTCACGGGCCGGTGCAGAGGACGGCAGACAGCATATGGAGCTGTGCGTGTGCAGAGGAGTCGCGAGAGGCTTGTCCAGGTCGCAGCACAGGGGAGTTGCCGCACGTGACGACAGCTGCTCCTGAATGACGAGATGACAGCTCTCATGCCGAGAGTGCAACGATGCGTGATGCTCACATGTCGCATGTCGCTGGTCGCTGGTCGTGTTTGCGCGCGTCGTGGTTCGCTCCTTCTCCGCAAACATGGTCCCTGCACAGCGCCGCCGGACCCACCGAAATCTTGGATTCCCAAAATGTTTTTGAGCGCCGCCCGCAGCGCTCACCAACAACCGCAAACGCAAACGCAAACGCAACCAACTGACCCAACACACAATGGCTTCCGGTAGGTCGACGTCAGCGTTGCGTGTGGACCTCCCTGCTGACATGTCCCAGACGAAATCGTGTGGTCCATTATTGGAACCGACTTCTGCAGCTACAAGCTCAAGACGACCAAAGACCAGACCTTCTGTCGCAACGAGCACAACGTCTCTGGCTTCTGCAGCAAGCAGTCGTGCCCGCTTGCCAACTCTCGCTATGCCACAATACGCTCCGACCCCAAGACCGGCCAACTCTACCTGTACATCAAGGCCATCGAGCGCGCGCATCTGCCCAACAAGTGGTGGGAGCGCATAAAGCTGCCCAACAACTACACAAAGGCCCTCGAAATGGTCGACTCGCACCTGCAGTACTTCCCCAAGTTCCTCGTGCACAAGAACAAGCAGCGCTTGACCAGATTAACCCAGGTCAACATTCGCATCAGAAAGCTGGCCAAGGAGGAGGAGCGCCTTGGTGAGCGCCTAGTGCCCCGCCTTGCACCCAAGGTCAGGAGGCGCGAGGATGCGAGGGAGAGGAAGGCCCTGGCCGCTGCAAAGGTCGAGCGTTCCATCGAGCGCGTGCTGATCGACCGTCTTCGCTCGGGCGCCTACGGAGACCGCCCGCTGAACGTCGAGCCAAATGTCTGGAAGCGAGTCATGAAGGGCTTGGAGAAGGAAGGCCAGCTGGAGCGCGATGAGGATCTCGACGACGGGGAGCTAGAAGAGGACGAAGAGGAGAACGAGTACGAGTACGAGAACGAAAATGGTGTCGGTCAAGTCGAGTATGTGAGCGACATCGACGGCGAGTCAGATGACGACATGGAAGACTTCGAGGACTGGGTCGGTGGGCAGAGTCCAGATGACGGCTCAGGAGACGACAGCGATGACAGCGCGAGCCCAAGTGGTAGCGAGCAAGAGGACGAGTCCGAGGGCGAGGACAACGATGCTCTCAAGAAGGCCCTCGCCAATCTCAAGAGGAAACGCCCAGCTGCACCTCCATCCAAGCCAAAGAAGAAGCCTTCAAGGGATCCCAAGGGTGCAAAGCGCGAGATCGAGTACGAAATCGAGAGAGAGCCTGCGGCTAGAGAGACTCTGCGCAACTAATACCCTACATTTCATCTTCAGAGCACTGGCGTTCGCTTTTGGCAAGGAGTTCAAGCATCTTAGAGGCTGGTATGGAAAAGTCGCGTAGCACGCATGTCTTTGCGACGTTCTGTTGCAAAAATCTTTTACACCCTTCTCAATCAAACTGCCAGAGGGCTGCAATTATGCTGTAACCTCTAGCTGAGATTTCCACCTCCAACTTCCCATTTCACCAAGGCGGTGCTCGAGTATAGCGAGTGTGTGAACACCAGCGATATAGATCCCTGCCTCGGTCCATTACCAAAACTGGTCGATGGCCGAGTATCCGGCGCGCTCGGCCTCTTCAGCTGTCAGGCTTCCCTGCAAGGAACCACATTTTCTATTTACAGATCTTCTGTGCATACGATGCTCATTTCAACGGCCATGAAGTTCAAGCAGCCTATAAATCCGCACTCCTCGCAAGACAAGAAAAATTTCCCAACCACTCGCTTCACATTCACTCGCTCAAAATGGTCCTCAACATGAAGACTGTAGGTCTTCTGGCCACTGCCACTGCAATCTCGGCTTCTGTCATCGAACTGCCAGTTCGCATTGAAAATAGCTACGTTCGTCGTCTTACTATGTCAGTACAAGATGTCTCTTCTGACAACCTACCAGGCCTCTGTGGAAGTCTCAGTCGGCACGCCCCACAAATCCTATCGCCTCTTCTTCGACACCGGCTCCTCGACCGTCTGGTTCACATCGACCGGCTGCACCACAACATCGTGTCCCAGCCTCAGCTCCTACAACCGCACCCTCTACTCTGCCAACAGTTCCTCTACCTCCACAGACCTGCACTCCTTCGCCAGCATCCCGTACGTCGACGGTGACGCCGTCACCGGCGCTGCCACTCTCGATGTCTTTTCGACCCCCGATGGGTCGTTTGAATGGAACCAGACCTTCCTTGCCGCCAATGAGAGCTCTTGGCGCTGGATCACCGCCGACGGGTTCCTCGGACTAGGCTTCAGTTCCATTGCCTCGAACGCTACATCCTCACTCGTCGAAACCCTGCTCTGGGATGGAGAGCTCGACGAACCCCGCTTCGCGCTCTTCTATGGAACCAACCTCAACGACACCGGTGAGCAGAACGGTATCTTGACCATCGGCGGTAGCGAAGAGGAGAAATACGTCGAGGGCGAGGTGGTGTACGCACCACTGAGGAAGGAGAGCCCATACGAGCTATGGCGCGCGCCTCTACGCTCCGTCAGCATCCTAGTCGCCGGCCAGCAGAATGCTACTGTAAGCATGAAGACAGGCCAGATGCCCGAGACAACCGACGCAGAAGGCGTCTTTCCCTCGGCAAACGTCACATGGGACATGTGGGGGTTCGGCGGAGCCGTCTTCGACACGGGCGCCGGCCGCGTATCCATTCCCGATGAGATCATCGACCCAGTGTACTTCAACCTCGGGTGGAACCTGACGAAGCTGTTGAACGGTGAGGAGCGCATGGAGTGCCAGCATCTGAACGCTTCGTGGGCTATCACCTTCACCCTAGGCGAGGGCGAGGATCACACAAAGGATGTGAGCTTCAGTATTCGCGGCGACGAATTTATCAGGCCTGGCGACCAGTGTATGCCGCCGCTCGACAACAGCGGGGGGAACCAGTTTGCGCTCATCGGCGCCGCGTTTCTGCGCCGCTGGTACACTGTGTTTGATTTCGGCGCGGATAAGGTCGAGGACTACCAGCCGCGGATTGGGTTCGGGCAACTGAAGAAAGAGTGGGATTATCTCTCCCAGTGAACAGTCTGCCTTTTTGTTTCATGTTAGAAGAAACTGATACCAAGTCCATTTCTAACCCATCATCTGTGCAATCTTGGTACCACTACGCGACTACTTCGAATCTTGACTGTGAATCTCCTGGTCATTGACCATGTTTTGTTGGGCGTTCAGCGAACCTGCCAATTCACCAACGCTTTGGAAGCGTAGGGCAAATGTGCTTCACCTCTCAATGACATTGCACAGCTCCTTGCCAGACAAAACCAGACGAAGCTTGAAAGGGAGAAGAAGGAGTCCCCTAGCTTACTGAAGAAAAAATTACGGCTGGTGAAGGAAGTGGCAGTTCGAGGAAGACGTTGTGACAATGCCAAGCATGAGTGTGAGCATGTACTAAGTTGCTATCAGTACAAGGCTTCTGGAAGGGGAAGGTTCAAATTTTTTGCATTCCACCAGCTGCTGGTCTTGCTACATCCAATCTAGCTTTTACGATCTTGGCCCAAGTCATGACAGGTAGTTGTTGGCCTTCAACCATTCCCGAACGACACCCTCGTCTCTCTTGGCGTACTTGGCGTAACTCCTGATAGTGTCGTCGATAACCTCGAGACCTTTGTCGTAACCACGGGTGTCCTTGTTCTTGAAGAAAGCGGCAATCTCGTCAGCAACCTTCTCATCAGCGAACTTGTTCAGACCAAAACGCAAGAAGCGCTCGAGCACAACGAGGTTACCTGACAGAGCAGGGTGAACAGTCTGGTCCCAGTTTTCGCGGATATATTTCCATACTTCGGGACGGACCTTTGAGTTGTTGGCCAGCGCAATGGTACCAGAGTGCTTGTCCTGGGTGGCAACCTTGTTTGAGAAGATGAACTTCAAGAAGTCCTGCGCAAGCTCGGGTGTCTGGACGCGGCCCATGGTGACCAAGCATATTTCCTTGCCATCAATGGATGATGTCGAGAGATATTCGTTCTGAACGGCCTTGTAGGCAGATTCGCCACCGTTCTTGATCGCGATGCCGAATACAGCGCGACGGAGCGAGGGGTGAATGGCAGCCTTGTCGCTTCCAGATGTGTAGGCGTCAAAGCGCTTCAGAGCTTCATCGACAGTAGCCTTGTGGCCGACCAGGCCGGCCGACAAAATGAGGGCTGCGCGAAGCTGACCAACAAGGAAACCCTCGCCGTCCTTGAACTCCCAGCCAACCTTCTCAACTGCGGGTGTGACCAGTTTGAGGTGGTACTTCCTCAGAGCTTCGCTGACATCCTCGCTGCCAGAAAGTACGCTGCGAACATTGCCAACGTTGGTCAAAATCTGTGACCACACCAAGTAGTCCGATTCATCTTGGAACTTCTCTACTAGTGCAAGTAGGCCGGCAGTGGAACCAAACCCAGCGATAGAGTTGGCGTAGGCATCGCCTATCACACCGATCTTGTCCTGCACGGTGAGCTCGTGACGAGCTTCACCGAGCTTCACAAGACGCTCTGGTGGGTAGTTGGTCCTGTAGAATCCAGTGAGGTTCTTGTTGAGTTGGTAGAAGCCATCATCGACGTTACGGATAGTCTCCTCCTTCTGGGTCAGAGCACCTGTCCCGTGGAGAGATGCAGTGGAAGGAGATGAACCAGCGTGTAGTCCCAGCGGGATCCACCACACTGTCGAGTCTTCCTCAGGCTTGACATCACCAGCGAGCAGGAAGCGCTGTTGGCGAATGCCAATCTGACCGGGCTCTTCGGCAACAGTGACGACCGGAAATCCAATCTTGCGGACCCAGAAGTCCATAAAGCTACTGACGTCTTGACCAGACGCTTTGCTCAAGGCGGTCCACAGATCGTTGGTAGTGGCGTTGGAGTATTGGTGAGCCTTCAGGTAGTCGGCTACACCTTGGAGAAACACCTTTTCGCCGAGATGGGCGCTCAACATACGAATGACGGAGCTGCCTTTCAAGTAGCTGATGTGATCGAAGATCTGGTCAACTTCAAGGCCATCGTAGACGGGCACTTCGATGGGGTGGGAGGTGCGTAGCGCATCGAGTGCGAAAGCTTGTTGCACGGAATCAGTCTACAAGTAATGTCAGTCACCATGGAGCAAAGGTACCTCGTGCTCTTGAACGTACAACGAACTGTCCCCACACATTCCAGTCTGAGTCCTGTCAGTTTTGTCTCTAAGTTGCCTATAGCAGTACTTACCAGGGTACAGGTGGTCGATAGCGAACCATCCAACCCATGTGGCGAAGCCTTCGTTGAGCCAAAGTTCGTTCCACCAATCCATTGTGACCAGGTTACCGAACCACTGATGAGCAAGCTCGTGAGCCACAACGTATGCTACTCTGTTCCGGTAGCTGTCTGCGGACGTTTCGGGGTCGAAAAGAACTGCGGTGGTGCTGCCATGCAGTTAGTACTTGTGGTAGTGCGCGCAGTGTTTGCACTACTGACCGGTAGGTAATGAGACCCCAGTTCTCCATGGCACCGTGTGACTAGAAAACAAAGGTCAGTGTACCTGTCAATGGGTAAGGGTTGAAGGTTACATATAATTGGCTGCTGGATCAGCACAACTACACATACACTGGGTGCGAAGACTCACAAATTCGTGAACAGCCAATAGATCGACCTTGGGAAGCGGGTAGTCGACCTGGAAGACCTCCGAAAAGTAGTCGACGATCTTGTGACAGTTGTCCAGCGCAAACTCGCCCTGCTTCTTAAGACCTCGCGTAGTGTAAACTCTTACGGGGATGCTTTTCCCGTTGTACTTGCGTTTGGTGAAAGCCTCAACGTACTCGAAGTCACCAATGGCCCAAGCCAACAGGTATGTCGACATGACAGGGGTGGTCTCGAACACAACAGTGTGGAAGCCGTCACGTTTGCTCTCCTTTGTCTCCTTCTCTGGCATGTTGCTGAGAGCAACCTGGTCTTTCGGGACCTCGATTTCGACGTCAAAGGTCGCTTTCAGGTTGGGCTCGTCGAAACAAGGGAAGGCTCGGCGGGCGTCGCATGCTTCGAACTGGGTGCTGTACATGTAATGGAAGTCATCGTCTTTGGCGACCGAAGCTGGCACTTCACCTTTAGGTGTGTATTTGGAGCGGTAGAAGCCAGCCATGATCTGTAGAGGTGATCAGCAACGCCCATAGCATCGCAAGCTTACATGTTGACGTACGTTGTTGATGGTGCCCTCAAACTTGACCTCTAGGGTCACCGCTCCCGAGTAGTTGATCTTCTCGCCGAAGTCGAGTGTGACACGCTGGCGCTTCTCATCGTACGAGATGCCCTTGGCTGACTTGGTGGTATCGCCAGCCTTCAGCTCTGCGGCGTGGACCTTGAGCTGATGAGCATTGAGCACCAAGTCAGAGAAACCATCGTCCTTGGTGATCTTAGTGTTGATGGTAACAGTGCCCTTGTAGCCGAAGTCTCCTCCAAATTCGATGTCGTAGAGAGAGATGGCGTAATGGGAGGGTTTGGCCCTGTTGAAGCTTCTGTCAGCTGTGCTGTGCGCGTGATGATAACGGTGCAATTTACCACGCGGGGAGAATGTCTCGGTCTGACGCCATGTCTGTGAAGCTGCTTGTAACTTCGCTCTGGCAGAATCTTTTCTGGATACTCAGAGCAGCTGGTGGAGCAATTGCGAGTCTCGGTCTCGGTCTCAGTTGCACACGTGGGGTAGAGTGAAGCCTTGGAGCTCTTGTAGCAGAGCTTAAAAGACGCTTAGCAACGGCTGCAGTGCGGCAAGAAGTAGGTACAGGCCTGAGCAGAAGCTTAGTCCAGAGCTGCGGGCGAGAGCTAAGTCTCGGGTAATAAATGAGAGACGCCAGTTTTAAGGGAAGGAGCGAACAGAGTGAATGCGCGGAGTGGGGTGGGATGATGCTGCATGTCACCGCTCGCTCGGGAAGGTGCCTCTCGCGTCGCGGAACAGCCGCTCTGTTCACGGAACGTCCAAGACCACACAATTAAAACAGCCTCCGACACTAGTAGCGTTGTACAGAACGAGTTCACGACTACACACAGACTTGCGTGCAATTGATATTGCTTTCTTTTGTTGCTAAAGTCCTCCAAGAATGGTTGCTGGTAACGCAACATGGTGCAATCTGCGGGGACCTCGGAACCCTGCTCCCAGCTTAGCGCGGGGCTGTTCTGGAAAAGCATCAGGTAACTTAATGAGAATACGAGTAATGGAGTGGGAAAACATTGCAGGTGAATGTCGAGAATTTCTTCATTGGGCAGCTGGTTCTCGGAATGTTTTGAATCGCAATGTCAAGGCGCCGACGAAACCCACAGAGTGTGTTCATATGCGTCTGTCACCACAGACAGACGTCTGCTTTGTTCCCAGAGTCTGTACCACTTGTTCCGTATACGCATCGAGTGCGAAGAGTCCATGGAAGGACAGCGCCGGCAGAGGCAGTTGTAGTCAAACTCGCCAACGCCGTGCAAATAGTCCAGAATCTAACGCCTGCCATCCAATAATACAGCAAGCCCAACCAGAGTGCCCTCTTCAAACACTGAAATCCTCTCGATAGTCGCCGGTACCATCATAAGCTGTTCTCTTCCCACCAAACGCTCCGCTCCTATATCCGGATCAAGACGTCCAGGCACTGTATCTTCCACTCCTTCTTGCCCAATAGGCCCTTGACCCACTCATTCATTGCGCCTGCACTCGCTTTCCCTCTTGCGCCATCAACTGCGCCCTTGGCCAGCTCCTGTGCGGTATTTGTGGCTGCCTGCGCAAAGACACCAACTGTCTCTAGCAGCGACGTTGTCTCATTCAGCGCGAGCCCAGCTGTGTCAGAGAGCGGCTGATCGAACCACGGCGTATGGAAGTCGAATAGCGCGACGACGAGTATGAAGAGGAGTAACGAGCAGTAGACGCAGGGTCGGTTGAGGAAGTATGTTGCGGAGATGAAAAGGACTAGGTAGACTGGCGACGCATTTGTGCGAAGTCTAAGTAGATTAGTACGACTTCGCTGCCACAGGGCAGAAGCCTGGCTTACAGAAAGAAAAGCACCGGTATCCAGCTGCGGAGGCAGAACATTGTGTGGTCGTGTTCGAGATTGCGACAGGCAGTGAGTGCTCTCCAGGACAGTCACAGCCAAGATTGAGGCTCTAAAGCAGTAGTGCACAGCTCAGAGGTGACACGGCGAACGAATGAGTATTACTAATACAAACGCTATAGTGCAAGCAAAGGGAAAGTGGTGGAGGCGGCTGGCGTGGTCTGTATCTTGTCCCAGGCTTGACTGGCAAGCGCAATCCATGGGCGAGGCTAACACGTGCGCGCCACTGCCGACTCTCATCAACAAATGACGCAGGATTGGCCTGTCAACATTGAACCCAACGCTCACCTGTGCTGTTTGCGGTCTTCATGTGTCATTCGTAGCGTGTCATGACATGACGCTATATAGCTGTATTCTAGCCCTGTCATTCGTAGAGCATCCTGCACGTATCTGTTCGTACGCCTTTGTGAAATTCATACAGCAGCTACCATAGGTCAAACCGCACTTTCCTAGTCCAACCCAGGATCGTCCTCCAAAACGCCAATCACCGAGTGTTAAAGTACATGAAACTCGCTCGCGCCAATCCTTGGCTTTCGAATCGAAGATTTGAGCTTCGGCCAACTCTCTCGGAGCTCCTAGACAGGGAGGTTGAACTTCTTGCCTTGGACGACCCTGGCGTGCGTTAGCAGTCGTTCTGGCGAAAGAAGGGTGACGTTTGTTTGCACTGACTTTGTATAGTAGATGTAGAAGAAATCCGAGTACAAAATCGTCTGGACAATGCCTGCAATGACAGCGATCGGGTCGTAGAAGCGCGGCACCTCGAAAAAGTACCGGTATATCCAGTTGGGAATATACAACGCGCGGTATGCGCCAAGTGCGAACAGGTAATGCGTTGTAATTGTCTCCGCTTCACCGGTCCTCTGCAACATGAAGAGCTGGGGCAGGATAGCAACCGACTCCAACCAGATGGAGAATGCCCATAGAATCTACAAGCCTCGTTAGCTTCTCGTTTATGCCAGTGTCGCTTTTCAGTTTACCTCGGTCAATGTGTACTTGTACGGGAAGAGCACCGCCAGCACTGTGCTTGCCGCTAACAAATATTGTACCTTGAAGGTATCGAGGTTTGGGTCGTGCGTGGGTTTGAAATCGTTGAGCATGAGGTACACGGTGTACGCGGATGTGCTGATGAAGACGATCTTGAACATAGTATTGTACAGCGCGTTGGGGTCGTAGAAGGTCCAAAGGAGGTCAATGTATCGACTGAGATACACAACCAAGTACAGGAACTGCGACTTGAACGAGATACCGGCCGCACTCTGGTGTAGAACGTCAGTCTTTGTGTAGCCAATGTGAGTTTTCAATCAACATACACTCGAAGTCTTCATCTTGTGCAAAAGAATCAGGATTGAGAACAGATGGGACAAGTCCCCTGTGCAGCCATTGTTAGCATGCGCAACGCTTGAACAGATGGATTTGGACTTACCTAACAATCTGAAGAGATTCATCATTGCGACGCGCCCTTGGCCGGAGTGTGACTTGTGGGGAAGTGCAGCTACTCGAGCGTTGGTGAAGACAAGAACGTTTACGTTTACGTTTGCGCGACGTTGATAAAATGACACGTTTGGAAGCAGCGCAAGCCGTAGGGTTGAGCTGATCCTTGCATTGCCAAGGAACAACCCCCCGAGTCCCTGCCGCGGGAGATCGGACGTCACTGCCGCAACGCCATACCGAGAAGGTCGTGCATTCTTTTACAACGACACACAGCAATCCAAAATCAGGATCGCGTTGGGGGTTTAGGCAATACCCTCGGCGATCGTACCATGTAGTTCTGGACTCGAAGACTCCCGCGGACCATAGCAGCCCTAGCGAAGGGAGAGGTTGCAACAGCAACACTATGCAACAACATGACGTTTTTGCTCGGCTGGAAGGACGTCTTACGACCTATACGTGACGGCTATAGACACCTCTTTCCCGCCCCAGACACTGGACCGACGCCTGAGGAGCGTCAACGGCAGCGCGCCGTCGATCAATTGAAAGGCTTCACCTATTTCGACACTTTTGAGCAGCTCCAAATGTGGACTGAGGGTGAATCTGATCCTCTTCAACGATCGAACACACCGTTATTAGTGCGTAGTGTCAGTCGAAGAGACGGATTAGGCAAGGCTAATATCCTGTTTTGCCACGACTATGCGGGAAACTACCATGATTATGAGGGAGTGTCGAATACTGGGCTGGACGAGGAAGAGTACGCCTGTGGATACATGCAGTTCGTCGAGACCTTCATCTACTTTTCTCACAAGCTTGTGTGCGTTCCGCCGCCGACCTGGACCAACACTCTACATCGCAATGGCGTGAAGGCGCTAGGCACGATACTGATTGAGCCGCAAACACTAGGTTCTGAAAAGCTACTACAACATGGTGATGACGGTCTATCTTTTCCCTTCGCAAGGAAGCTCGCGGTAATGGCAAAGCACTACGGATTCGATGGCTGGCTCGTGAATATCGAGAAACCGTTTCCAACAGCAAGCTGGGACGCAGACATCCTGAAGGCTTTCCTCACCCAGTTGAAATCAGACCTGGGGACCGAAAAGCAGCTCATCTGGTGAGAACGATGTACTCAGTCAAATGATCCTCTATTGACTGGGAGACAGGTATGATGCGTTGACAACCTCCAATAAGGTATCTTATCAGAATTCTCTAAGCGCATCGAACCTTCCATTCGCGAAAGCTTGCGGCAGTATCCTTACCAACTACTGCTGGAAAGAGAACGATGCAGCCAACTCGTTACACGAAGCCTTGCGAGAAAATCTATCGTTACAACGAATCTACTTTGGCATAGACGTTTGGGCACAGAACACTACCAAAGTCTCGCATCCCCGTATCACATATCCTGAGTATGGCGGTGGCGGTACTAACACAGGCGTCGCGGTAGCCAAGCTCGCGGAACTAGGACTCTCAGCTGGCGTGTTCGCGCCGGCATGGACCTTTGAACATTTCCCTCGTCATGGTAGAGATGTTGAGCGGACGATGTGGGAGGGAGAAGAGCTTCCGGAAGCTATAAGCTGCTCATGCGGCGATTGTGGGAAGCGCCATCGCGCGAACAGTGCAATGCCGCTTGTCGGATTTGCAAGACAGTACAGCGCTGGCTCTGATGCGTTCTTCTTCACAGACTTTAGTCGTGCATTCAGCACACATGACGACAGAGAGAAACATGTTTTGTTCGGTGGCTTGACCGTGCACGCGCAACTCGGCTCACAATCAATTCTGCCTCTAAATGGGGCATCGGTCACCTCGCCCACATTGCAGCACAGGCTGGAGGACATACCTGGTCGAACGCAGCTGGTAGTCGAAACCCACAACAGTCTGTTATCCTCAGCCAAAGACACAACTTCTTCCAATCGATATTGGGTCTTACCGCTATTCAAACTCGACATGCCTGCACATAGACCGCTACAGCTCAGAATATCCTTTCGAGATCTTACGGATGGAAATTTGTGTTTTTATGCAACGGTGTCTGGTACCAAGCATCTTTTCACAGCCCACAACACTCAAAACAACTGCGTTCTCAACGCCACAATTAGAGCGGCTCCTTCTTCAAAACTGCACCCTCGCCTAGAAGAGCTCGGTGTTTACGTAAATGCATTCGAGGCCAAGAGTACTGTGCGACTTGCAGAGGTGGACTCTATTTGCATCCAACGTGTCACCGCAGAAGTATCATTACAGAGTCACGACACCTACAGCATATACAACATCCGCACTGCAGCCCTTGGTGAAGGAGATACACGCCATTTAAGGCTTTGCTGGAGTCATGCTTCTAGTGGCCGGCCGGTGGAGGGCATCCCATTCAGTGACGTAACGGGACCTTTCTCGTACTTCGCACTCCATATCGATGGTGTAGATTTGGGACGATCGTATGCGGTAGAACACATCCTCTCGGCTGATTTGGTTGACCAAATAGCCAAACGTGAGGTGTCCGCAGAGATCAGGGGGATAGGTTTTGATGGGCAGGTGCTTGCAAGCGCAAGCACCATGCTGCAATTTTGATCGGGCGCCATGGATTCAGTCGGAAATAAAACGGGGATGGCTGGATTATCGTACGCGCACAAGGCGAAAACGCGAGCCTTGAATGATTGAAGCCGATGTACCCATCGCATCAATTCCTGCCCTGCGACATGACCCTTTCTGCGCTTGATCGCCACTCAGGTCATCATCTGTTGTCGTTGCGGCTGAATCATTGCAGTACTGACAGACCTGACACGCTTCATGCGCGACTAGGGGTTCAGCCCTACCTGAAACATGGAACCGACCAGCCGTGGTGCAGCACTCGTCAGCCATCTCCAAGCAGCTGAGAAACATTAGACGTAACCAACCACTCACAAGCCCGGTGCATAGGGTTCTGACCTGGGCTTCCAAGTTGCCGAAGATTGCATTGTTGACGGTTGTGTCGAGATGGCAATTTTTAGAACAAAGAGAAGAGTATAGGGTGTACTGAGGCGCACTTCTACGCCTCGTTTCCTACTTCCTTTTGATACTTTTCTCCGCCTTCGGATTCAAACGCTGCTTCGATTCCGTGTCAACTACTCAGCATTTACGAGGCTATTACTTGGACGACCGAGCATCACCACTACTTCAATCGCGGAACTACACCCAGCATGGTCAACATCAATCCAATGCACCCCGTGCGTGGCACACAAGCCGTTCTCGCCATCATAGTCCTTGGTCTCATGGCCTATGGTTCGTCCTCACCAGTCTTTATTCGTCCCAATGCTAACCCACTCAGTCTCCTCATGGTGGACATCGCACTGGCGCCAGACCTCTCCTGCTCAAGTCTCCTTCTTGATCTTCGTGCCCGTTTGGTCCCTACTCACACTCCTCCCCATATTCATCATACCGCTCAGATTCAGTCATCTGCTCTCGTCTGCCGGTATTCGTTGGGGGCTCGTTGCGTTGGATGCACTCACTATGCTTTTTTGGTTCGCTGGATTTGTGGCGCTGGCCGTGTTCTTGAATGGTAGAATCTGTTTCGGCCAAGTGTGCGATGTCGCGAGGGCAGGAGCAGTGTTTGGAGGCTTGAGTTGGGCGGTCGCTGCGGGCGCTTTTGGATACGGGACGTACTTGGCTGTCACTGCCGAGAAGAGGAGGGTGCCGGCGGTGCAAAAGCCCGATGTTGCTATGCACCAGGGTGTGTAGGAAAGAAGGTATAGATTGGATCAGGGGAAACCTATGAACATAATGAAGGTGGCACGAGACCGTAGGGTACATTTTGGACAATCGGTTATCAGGAATGATCGAGACGTTGACAAGCTATGGGTTTTGGATCAGGTACAAATGCTATGTCTTCTCATGTACGCTTTGTTGCGTGTACCCAACGCACATGCCAATGTTTATGGACAAACACAATTGCAATTCAAACGCCGAGCATGAATCGGCAATCGTTCAGTAGTAAGATGAGCGTTCGCGTTTCTTCGTGGTACAAAAACAGGGAATCGAGATTCAGCGCTATGTCGACGGACAAAGTGGACTTACGTGCAGTCTGATTCCAGAGCTTAAACTTTCGAGTTTATGGGGTGAGATAATGAGGCACTACAATCAACCTGAGGCAGGATGGCTGCCTTATCTTTCTGATGGATGCCATGTGAAGCCTTTGTGAAACCGAGGAGAGTCACAGGAGTTGCTGAAACGCTCCCCGCCGCGAACTTCGCCGCTGAAAGCATGTCATCAAGTTCTCTAAAACTTGCGAGAGTCAAGGAGAGAAGCCGCAAGCTGTTGCTCACACACGAAAGCACAAGTTGCAAAGTTGGGTGAGTTTTGATTTTGAACCAACCTTTTGGAGTTGTTGATGGTCATTTCTTCTTTCAGTCTGTGCTGGGAATAGCATCTTCTGAAACCGAGGTTGTGACGATCATGTTTGGACCCTGCATGACCTCCACTTCTGCAATACAACAACTCCTGCACAATAGCCAGACTGTTATGACACCTGCACTCCGACTTCGTACGAGATGTCACGCCCCCATCACTGTGTCGTCCTGACGCTCGATCGGTAGGAACCTTAACTGCCACTCGTTTGACATACATGAGAACAACGGACTAGAGCGCTCCGTTTGTCAGGTACACAAAAGTTAAAAGCTTATCACGAAGCCAGACCTCCATAAACGGAAAGAGAAACGTTCATGGAGACTGGTACGCTGCTTGGCGGGGTAAGGTCGTTCCCAACTAGATGCAGGGGCCGTGAGGGGGCGTTATGGCCGTGAGTCGTTCTAGTACACTCGCTGATACCATGTGATGCCACTTGTGGCCAGACTGCTAACCTGCGAAACAAGTACCTTCGTTTCCTCGCGATGTTGTACCGACCGCACCTCTTTCTCTTCCCGGCTACGGCTGAACGGTATCTGAGGATTCTTTAGTCTTCGCCATTCACAGCCGGATTCTTGGACAACAACACATTCATCGAGAAGTAGCAATATGCCAAAGACTGCCGTTTTCACCACAGTCACTCCGCTGCCGGCGGGCATCACTCGCAAAAGCGTCCTCGACATGTATCGGGATCATCTGGCCATGATCGACCTCAATCCACTCGTGATCGAGCGTTATAAATGCAAGCCGCCCAATTACGCGCCAACTTCGGAGTACTACGCAACGTGGTATACGATCAAAGGTATCCGGTCCGCGTCACACCCACTTGTATTGAGTAGGTTAGCTAACAATGACAAGATAAGGTATCTTACCTGCCGGGGGGGCTGGCAACGGGATCAGTTTCCTACCATGCTGTCTTCCATGACTTATCTGATTGTCTTGAAACACACGTCTACGCGCCACTTGGTCTGGATATCCGCGGAAAATGGAGCGTCGGCGGGTCGCTACCTGGTGAACCCAAACAGCACACTGAAACCGGCCACAAGGCCCCACGCAATGGCCTCTATATTCGTGAGGAGGTCAGGATGACATGTTCGAAACTACTGCTGGGCTTTGTCAAGAAAACGTTCAAAGATTCACATTCACGACTTGTCGAAAAGCTTGTAGAGCGGGCACACATATTGGAGTCGAACTTTGCGAACGAGCGATTGAAGGCATTGCGAAACGTCGAACCACGAGAGCGTATGGGTCATGGCGATATCTTTATTGCTCCACCACCTGACTATCAATTCGCACCTCCACCATACCGGGCAGAAGCTTCGCCTCGGTTCTCCCCACACTCACGAAGTCAGAGTGCAAGCACACTCTTGACCCCAGGTCTTTCTCAATCATCGTCTTTTACCGAGCGTAGCGTGTCTATCTCAAGTGCTCCAGCACAACAATATCGACCGTCTTCTTCTCGATCAGAAGTACGGTCGAACGCAATAGCTGCATCCAAGCAGAGCGTGTATTTGTTACCTGCAACAACGTATGATGGTGGCTTGTCTGCTAGTTTCAATCGGCCAATATCGCTTTACCCTGGCAGCACACCACACGCGCCATCGAGTCGCTTGGTTTCTTTGTATTACGAGACCGTGGTGGACGAAACGGCTTCAGATGAAGAGACGGATCAAGAACCTGAGTCGGTATCTACGCACATTGTCAGCCCACCGTACATTCCCAAAGCCCGACCTATTTCTTTCAACTTTGCGTTCAATCAAATGTCGCCTGGGCCCAAGACTCCAATTTCCAACGAAGACCTGTTGGCGGATATAGATGCGGCGATTGATGATAGCTATGTCTACTCATCGCCAGACACACGATACGACACTTTGCCTACACCAAATTTTCTGCGGGTAGCCAGCCAGGTTGACACGCTTCCAGCTACGACTTACGAACTCCTTCCAACGACGACATACAAAGCTTCTGCTACAACCAACACTGATACTTTGCCCGCAACTACATACGACGCCACACCAGAGCCAATCCTTGATGTCCTACCATCAACAACCTACACACCAGGCCCATTCCTTCCGTCTGCAACTTACGTGCTGAAGAATGAGAGGAAAGACTCTGTCATACCGTACCACGCGTACTCGGAATTTGAATCGCCTCCAGTGCCACCGAAAGATGAGAAGTATAGGCGTCCTTCGCAGGTCGTTGTTTGAAGTCCGGGATCGATTCAGGAGTTGTTTTTTTCAGCTCGGTTCAATCGTTTTGTCTGGACACTGAAAAAGCGTTTCTTTTGTTGTTCTGCCTCATCTCTGTCTTTTCCATATACCCGCACTCCCGTAGCATTTGGTACCTTTTAGCGTTCCTGGTCTTGACCTAGCATAGCATTATGTATAACAGCTTCATAGAAGATTTCAACAACCACTTTCAGAGTCTACTCACTCGATAGAAGCTTGAAGGGTGCATGTCAGGTTTGTGTTCGCTTGCTGTATGCTTCAAATATCGGTCTTGAACCCGTCCGGCGACTTCGGCAAAGATCTCTGCACACTAACAGTATCAAACCCCTTTGTGCCCACATCCACGTAACCTTGAATTGCGATACATCACTAGCTTCGTCTATGACATCGCTGGCCAGCCCATTTAGTTATTGCAATCATATTTTAACAGTCTTCACGAGACTCCATCAAACAAGCATTAGCTTGACCGGGCTTGTGGTTTAGTGGTATAATACTCCCTTAGCATGGGAGTGGTCCAGGGTTCGATTCCCTGCAAGTCCAGCTTTTTGCCCTACCAACATGGAGTTGGTGGTCGTTTTGTTGTTTTAGTGGTTGTGGATGAGTTCATGCCTCGTCCCGGGGCTGCATTAGCCAGCGCTCGGCACAATTACATTCAGCAATACGCTACGTAGCTAATTTCATGCGACAATTTTTTATCGTACCTTGCCGTCTTTGATTCGATGCTGTCTGCCCTTGGGTCACGGCACCAGCTATGTCCACGCCAGTGAAAGAGAGGACATCCATATCTACATCCAGATGCACATCTGCTTGGTGTCCCCTCAACTGTTCCCAACGTATTCTTGTACATAATAAGCTGCAGACTTATTTCCTGCCCAGAGTTCTTCATGATTGGAAGGTTCGCTATGTTGGGCGAAATATGTACCGCAGTCAGATGACGGTGTCAAGGCATTCCCACAGCCACCGCCTTGCAGGAATGCTCTCGACCCTCAATCGCCTGGCGGATGAAGTTAGACACCACGTGCAGCAGAAATCGTTCGGTTGCACGCTCGCCTCGAAGGGTTAGTGCTGTCGGTAGTCCGCGATCTGCACGAGGCTGTCAAGCGAGAGTACTCGATGGGCATCCATGGACAGCAAGGTGCAGGCCAGCCAATGGGGTGTAACTAAGATCTCAGGTGTAGTCATATATAGTCTGGAGTTTGTCCGCGAAGTCTCGCATCTTTTGCGACCACCATGTCGCTTTTGCCTCTGGATTTCTTCTTCCGCGGCCCACGCATCTGGTTCAGCGAAACGGCGGGGCTAGCGCCTTCCAGCCTAGCATTTGGGCCACTAGCGCAGCACACACCTGCCGCTGCGGGCAGTTGATATTTTCTCTGTTTGTCCGCTGCCCCTCGTTCTCTCACAAACACTCCACTTCAAAGCCATTATTTGAAGTTTCTCACCTTCGAACTCTCCCTTACCTCAGAACTCTACAGTACGTTCAAGCTTTGCCGCAAGTGCGCGATTCATATTCTGTCAAAATCGTTTCTAACATGCAACAGGTTTATACCACTTTACACAATGGATTACCAAGCTCCCGCTCCTGCTGCCGGTGGCCGTGGCTGCTACAACTGTAAGATTCTCTCATTTTTCGCCTTCAAAATCGACATATTTTCGCACCCGAAACATCCCACCTTTCGGTCAACGATCTGGTGAAGTCGGGAGCACAGTGTATTGTACGAGTTGGACCTGAAGAAGCGTGCTTTTCCAATTATGGGGTTGGGATTTGTTATAACACCACAAACTACCCAAGATTGTCCCGCGAAACCCTCCATACATTTCACATTACCGTTTTGAAAATCGAAGACTAACAATTTGTAGGTGGCGACAACTCTCACCGCGCTGCCGAGTGCCCTACCAAGGGTACCCCAACCTGCTACAACTGCGGCGAGAAGGGCCATGTTAGCCGCGAGTGCACCTCTCCCCAGGCTGAGAAGACCTGCTACCGCTGCGGTGGTACCGGCCACATCAGCCGTGAGTGCACCCAGGCTGGTGGTGCCCCCGGCGGCGGTCGCGCCGGCGGCCAGGAGTGCTACAAGTGCGGTCAGCAAGGCCACATTGCCCGCAACTGTTCCCAGGGTGGTGGCGCCTCCTACGGTGGCGGTTTCGGTGGCCGTGGCGGCTACGGTGGCGGCGCTGGCCAGGGCGGCTTCGGCGGTGCCCGTCAGACTACTTGCTACTCTTGCGGTGGCTTCGGCCACATGAGCCGTGACTGCACTCAGGGCCAGAAGTGCTACAACTGCGGCGAGGTTGGTCACTTGTCTCGTGACTGCCCCCAGGAGACCTCCTCTGAGCGCGTCTGCTACCGCTGCAAGCAGCCCGGCCACGTCCAGAGCGCTTGTCCCAACTAAACGTGTCGACCGAACCTCGTCGATTACCCTGATCTGGAGTGAGCTTTGATGTAGCCCATCGCATCCTTTGCGACGCGGCTGGCATGTTCGATTGTTAGAGATTGCGCCCACGATTCACGAGTCATCGACACGATTACGATTTCCTTCTCTGTACATTTTCTCATTCTGCGGCTGGCTGCCGTTTTTCGACGCTTACACGAAAAGCATATCATCGCCCGGCATGATTGGACTTGGTTCTTTTCTGCATATGACCGAATTCCACGAGGATTGGTTACGGAAAAGTCTTGATTCAGGAAGATTTTGCGTTCGGTGGATACAATGTGGGTGGGTAGGAGAGCGGATCCTTCGACAGCGAGCAAGGAATGGGAGTAGTGATGGTCTGTGAACGAATACGACTATGAGAAAGGAGGCTTCTGCGGCCTGGCAGGTATGTCCTAGACTTTCTGGTAACAGCCAGAAGGTTGAGGATGACATTTGCTGCGCAGCGGAAAGACCTTGATACCTTCATCCAGTTTGGATGCCACAACCGACCGTGTTTTGCATCAACGTGATGTTGCACCGGCACCCATATGTGCGAAATGTGCTGTTGCTCACGACATCCTTCTACTTGTCCTCTGATGCTGTGGTTGACTTGTGTCAGATGCTGGTTTTGAGTCATGTCATGTAGCTGCGCACTGCGCTTTGGAATAAGTCTTCGCAGAAGAGATGGAGATGCTGTTCAAAACCGCCAAGCCAAGCGGGCACTAGCCCATATCCGTTTCCCCGAGCGCATCCAAACAAACGGTCAACACCCTCGACCCCACAACCTCACTACGCGTCATATAGCTTGCAACGGCGCGCCCGTGTTTAATTCTAAAGTCTCTCAGCTATGGCGCCTCAACGTAAACGCGATAATCGCGAAAACACCTTCTTCAATGTTGGTGTCCAGGGCCGGTAAGTAAACAAATGATTCATAACAGTGTGTGCGCAACTAATCGCCTCTTCAGAAAGACTGGTATCACGCTTGAAGAGCGGGCGCGTGACGATAACGGTCTCGAAGCCATTTCAGGCATCTTTTCTTCACCAGACAAGTCCCCACCTAAGCGCGGAAGCACAAACAATGCATCAGAATCGATGGATATCCAAGACAGTACGTACTGGCCCCCGCAGGAACTGCGCACGCATCTGATGTCACAGCGAGCTTGTGTTGACATGTTGCAGGCTCCATTCCAAACATTACCACCTCTGCCGCGATTCTGCGCAACAATCGTACACATCTCCCCCCACCGCGATCGCGATCCCCTATGAAAACCGCGCTTGGGTCTTCGCCGCGCCGGCAATCATCCATGGCACCGCGAGGTAGCTCAGTTGCCCCATCGAGCCCCATACGCGCAACGTCACATCCTGCAGTGGCCAGACGATTGGACTTTGATGAGGAAGAGGAAGACGTGAGCTTGCAGGAGACGCCGGCTTTGAGCGGATCGGGCCAGCGCCGCGGGAAGCGCAACGACATTTACACGTTAGAGCAATCGCCCAGCCGACAGCATAGTGCTGTGCTCGAGGAAAGCGAGCTACAGGAAGAGATTACCGCGAACAACGAAGAAGAGGAGCTGCCGGTGATGACAGAATTCGAGGAGAGCTTTGTTGCTCAGATTGGGGATGACTCGGTCACGGGCGTCAACGCGATCGAATCGCTGCTCGAAGAAGAGATACAGGTGGAAGAGGAGATCGTGCAAGAACCTGTGAAGGAGAAAGTCAAGAGAGGTAGGAAGCGAAAGAGCGATCTGGCAGCGGTTGCAGACGAAGAGAGCCCAAAACCAAGCAAGACACGAAAACGAGGGGCAGCTGCGGCACCGGCATCCGAGCCGACGAAGAAGGGGAAGAAGGCTACGGCGGCGACCGTTGTTCCGTCACGACGCTCGAAGCGCGTGTCCGACGTTTCTGAGAAGGAACCGAGTATACCTGGAGAAGCATCAGCTATGGACACTTCTATTGTGGCAGATGTATCTGAGCAGTTTGAGGAGGTGCCTGTGGCCCCAAAGCGTCGCGGGCGGCCGCCGAAGGTCCAGAAAAATGCTGAGGACGAACCAGCTGCTCCAGCAAAGACATCAAAAAAGGCTGCTGCCAAGGAAGCTGCGAAAGAAAAGGCAGAACCAATTTTCAAGAAGCCCCTCAAACCAGTGGCGGTACCAAAGGAGAAGCCAGTGCCAAAGGGCAAGGAAAACGCAAAGGGGGCTGAAAAAATATCAAAAGACGACGCTGGAAGGCCCGTGGATCTGTACGGCAATCCAATTAGCAAAGCGGACATCGAGCGAATGTCCATGACATCAGTAGGATCGCGTTACGGCCGAGGCCGTCATCTCTCCGTGTTCCGCGAAATGGAGCCTGATGCAATTGCTCGGGTCGGCCGTACAGGCAGACACCGCGTTGCGCCCATCGACTTCTGGAAGAATGACCGTATCAACTACAACCACGATGGTAGCATGGCAACCGTCGTCAAAGCACCGTCACCGGATCCTGTAACAAGAACATCAACTTACTACAAGAAGGGCAAAAAGAAGTCGCTTACTGTTCTTGAAGAAGAGGAAGTAGAGCTTGACCCCTGGGAAGAGAACGACGGCTTCTTAACAGGCAACTATAAGGATTACGACCCTGCTAACGAGTTCACCTCACCTGGCCTTGTAGAGGGCGTCCTTGCTTGGTCCGAGAAGGGCATCAAGCCTGAAGCAGTCGGCGATGGCTCATTCCAGTATGCTAGGATAGGAGGGAGTGGACCTGCTGGCTTCCTTAATTGGGGCATGATCGAGCTTCGCGCCGACCAAATGAAGCGTTCAAAGAACTCAAGAAAGATGCATATGGTGTTCAACGTCCAGTCAGGCGCCGTCGAAGTCAAGGTTCATGAGAACGAGTTCACGGTACACAAGGGGGGTATTTGGCAGGTTCCTCGTGGTGAGTTCTGTGCACGAAGTCTACAAGTTTGGGTATCATACTGACAGAGTCTTGCAGGCAACACATACAGCATCAAAAATGTCGGTAGCGCGACAGCTCGCATCTTCTTCGCGCAGGCTCGCGAAACATTTGCAGATGAAGAGTAATGGTGTACGGATGCTATGACCGCATTACTTCCTACGTTTTAGCCAGCGGAAAACAGCGTGTTTGCACATGAGCAAAAGATGTCTTGTCTCGTTTATGATATCCGACGCTTCAGACAAGACTGTTATTTTGGACCTCGATGTACATCAGAATTCACATATTGCATTTTCTCGTCCCAATCCATTCACTTATCTACGTTACTCCGTACGCAAGCACCCGGACCATAACTCATTCGCTACATCGAAAATGTGCTCTTCCTGACCGCCGCCTATTTGTGTCATGTCATGACTGCAATGGGTAGATTGAGCGGCACATGAAACAATCATCGGGTGCATAAGCAATTTGTGCGAACTGAAGCGAGCGTCGTACAGACAGAGCTGCAAGCCGTCAATATCGCCTTTGCAGAAGAATTGGAAACACGACAGACGGTTCCCGGCGAACCGAACCAGTCTTTGCCTCATGCTGTGTTACGCTTGACGAGAACAGCTGCAAGCGTGGGGATGAGCGCAACAGTCAGCCCTGCTGCAGTCTCAGCCTGGTATGGGTCTATGAGCACTTGCGCTCCTCTGGAGCTACCGATCGAACAAGCCAAGTCCGGACAATGAATGCGCTGGCTGCGACATTGGACATGAAACTCTTACTTGGCAGCATCGCATTTGCATCGACCCAATCTTATGATTCCCTAAGACAAGACAGCTCGTGTCAGGCGTTCGTGCATCTCTGCGCGTCACACTTTTCTTAGCAGTATCACACAACAGGCTCGCTAATGGCTGACAGCGTCAACGCGTCTGTCGTGCGCTTTGGATGAAATCTGCGTCACAGATGCAGTGTCACAATGCGGAAGCGGGAGCTTCCACGGATTGGTTCGTTGCACGATGCAGGCGCATGTGCATTCTCGGCTGCGGGCGTTGTCTTCAATGATGATTCAGATGTTGCCGCTTCCCCAAGCGTTGTGTAACCGTGATGAGCGTGTTGACTGGTCGAATCTCATGAAAAACAACGAGATTAGGAAGAGAGCCGTAGGTGGCTGAGCGGACGCGCTGCAGGCCTGTTTGGTGGCGCATCAACGTCAACAAACATCACACGAACGCATCTAGGGTCTTGCATCTGATATTGCATACTGTGCTATTCTTGTTCCACATGCTCTTCTCTAATGAGACCGTTCTCCACAAAGGTACACTGCTCCACTCAAACTACAGTGAGAAGCGTTGAGCGGTGTGCAGCGGTGTAGATGGCCAGCGGTTCGAGGTTGATGTCCGGTGAATATGGAGACGTGTATTCAAAGCTCAAAAGCTTCGGTAAGGCGGTTTTGAAGGCCGCAATGGGCTTGTTGTTCTTTACAGAAGGTCCGGAGCTAGGTATGCACGATCTGGATCTCGTGGATTCGAGCCGGCTGGGTGGCGAGGTTCACGGAAGGCGGTATGGTATGTATTGAGTGCTGGTGGTCGAGAAAGCGGTGTGTGGAGGCGAATTATGGTCGAATGATGCTTTCGCGATGCGCAATTTCGACTTAGGCTGGTTCGCAATGAGACGATCAACCTGTAACATCTAGGTACCTCCATTCCTTGCTGGTGAACTCTATCTTGTGGTAAGCCTGAGGGAAGGAACAGTCGTTCTCACGTGTATGTTTGCTCAAAAAGGTAACGACAACACGACTTTCCTCGTGCGCAAACTCTCACGGTGCCTGCATGACATCGCCTGCCGCTTTTTACACGCCCCACAGCCGAACGGCATTCATCGACCGCCACAAAAAGTCAATCAAATCAGCTGCCGTGCACAACCTCTAGACTACGGTGATGATCTCCACACGTACCGGAATATGCCCAGCGCCTCTTGCACATCGCGTTCGGACTCACACCACCTAGCGTCGGTATCTTCCAAGCGGTCTTGAACGGCGGTCAGCCGAGTCATGTCAAAACACGACGGACTGAGTTTCGGCCTTTTTAGCGGTCATTTGGTACGAACCAACTGCAGCGATCCACCGAACGCATCATCGCCGCGTGGTGTCTTTTCCTGGGGGCCCACTAGGTGGGGTGTCGCTGGCTGAATCTGCCGCTGTTGCGTGATCTTGAAAGGCCTTGACCAGTGTGCTTGTCGAGGACTCTGCCAGAAGTGGAATCCTAAGCAACTCGGTATGGATACCTCTAATGGCGGTGAAGATGTCGAGGTGTCGCATACCGGTACTTGAGCAGCACGAATGTGAAGCAACATGTAGAAGCAAGTCGCCCTACAAGGGCGTGGCGTCGTGCTCGTACTGCTTGTATCGGCAGCAATGCAAACTGCTCGTTCCACCTAGCCAAGCCGTATCCTCAACGTTCGCTGGAGTGATTGCTTGTTTCCACAATGTTGGGTTGTTGCTTAAGGACCACGGCTTCCCAGTCCGGTCGGCGCACATACCAGGCCCATAGAATGTTCTTGGCCTTCTTCTCTGTTACTAGCTCGTGCCAGGGCTCCTTTGGGCAGGAAGAAAAGCTGGCGGGGTTATTGCTGCGATCCATGGTTCCCAGGTCATCAGGGATAGTTCGTGGTGTGTGCGTAGACGACGGCGGTGTTTTGCCCGAGACAGCGATCCCGGCAGATCGAGAAGGAAAAGATATTTCAGGGCGGGCACATCCCGTCGAATAGATGACTCTGCGACAAGGCGGCCTGGCATAAAACCGTGTTGTGCGTGTGTCAGATGTCACGATTCGTGTTGGCGAACAGGTGGTGACACGGGAAGACCTTCTCGAAGGAAAGTGATCACCGGCGACAATGCGTTTTGGGCATGCAGGGTTGACATGTTTGAACATGTTCGCAGCCATGCAACCCCGGAAAAAGGATGCAATTCGGACAACTGACCCCCGTACGTACTCGTTCGTGTCAGGTATGTTCGCCGGTTTTCTGCTTGCCCTGCTAGACTGGTGTGAACGTCAATGCCGAATATCTGCCAGGAGGAGCACCCGTTCTCTACCGTAAAGAACGGCAGGCGAGACCAGGACATGACTTTTGACACGCAACAAGCGGTCAGTGCCCACCGGAGCATGGCATTGAAGCAGAGAAGACACAGCAAAAATGATCTTCAAACATAGCTCTACGCCCTAGTTTCCAGCCTTACAGCCTAACGTTCCAGGCGAGTTTCTCGAACGTGGTGCTCGAATGATTTGATCGCCGCACCATGGTGTCGATAGGACCGAGCTGCGAACGGCGACGATCCAAGTAATTTCCTTCTGCGGGGCTGGGCGACCACACGAACTGGTCTGCGCTGTCATGTTGCATTCGGAGATGGCCAAAGGGTGTTCAGCCAAGTTCATGCACGAAGCCGCGTGACTCGCTTGTTTTCGAGGACGGCAGAGTGATGAGGCGTGTGGCTGTGCTTGAACAGCTCAGCAACCACACCTTTTCTTAGATCAGGCTCTAAGATTGACAGCACGACTTGCAGATAGCCACGTAGTAGGTTCTTGACCGACTGAATGCAAGCCTTTCGTCAGTACGTCATCAGAAGCGATCATCTGGGGTAAATGAGGCGGCCGAGCGAGTCGAAAGAGACCCGTTGTTCACCGCCACGGCATCGGACATGGGGTGCTTGACTCTTGGGCAGCGAGCTTGCAGAGTTTGAGGTGTCGATAGAGGGGTACTGGAGTCGGAGATGAACGAGATGGTATTCTATGTTGGTATCTATGCGCTGGCGCAGCGCGATGCAGTGACGCAGAAATGCTTCGCTATGCTGGAGAGACCCGACAGGCTAATGCTTGGTTGAAAGTACAATGTAGATATCCTCGCCACGCTATGCCGCAATTGTTCATGAAAAAGTGCAGATGAAGTCTTGTAATAAGACAAATTCATGGAACCCAGCCAAAGATGCGCAATGTGTGTTTAAAACATGCAAGAACAGGCGAATGACCATGCTGGCCCAAAAAGTCGCACCCTGTAATGTTCGAAACGAAACAATGTAAGATGAAAGGACGTCCAAATGAAAGTGCAAACCTGACCCACGCTAAATGCCACAATCGTTGCCGCTCAGAATCTGTGTGTGAAACCGTCTTTGACCCATCTATGCTCCCATCATCTTGTTTTTTTTTTGGTTTCGATGTGTGTATTGTTATGTTCTGAAACGTCAGAACGGTGTACGGACAACTTGCAGACGTGCCAGGATCCTAACTCTTGTCGGTTCCAGCCCGCGCGCACGTACGCAATGTCGATAACAGTCGGGTATAGCAGAGAGTTACATGAAGGCGACCGCTGCGAATGTTGGAACGCCACTCAGGGGGCTACAGGGACAGGCGGCGAAGGCAGGGCAGTCGTGGCCGGTCGTTCGAATTCGCCAGACTCTCTCTTGAAGCTCTTGATGCTGCCCGTCACGCTACGCTGTGATAGCCTATCTGGACTTCTACCTCCCTGGCTGCGTGTGTCTAGATCTGCCTGCGATGGGCCTGTGGCACCACCTTCCCACCTCTTCTGATATGGTTCAATGTAGCTGAAGCCCTCTCTCTTGATATCTGACTGCACCATTGGTGCAGGTGCTGTCCTCGCTCCGCTCACGAGGTCTTCCGCAGAAACAGGGTGTATCTGTGGCAGCGGATGACTGAGCTGTGGTGGAACACTAGATCTCGAGAATGTGTTTGCGCGTCGGCGGCTGAATGAGTCATTCCTACGTCGGCCCTGGCTCGACCCGCTATCGGTACGCTGGTGGAAAGAGTGGACCGGGCCTTGTGGTGGAAGTGGAGGGGCTGCTTGGTATTGCTGTGCTGGCACTGACGGAGGATTGGGCATCAACTGCGCAGCGTTTGCAGGAGTAAAGCCATGCGAGGTAGGAGCGGGTACGGGGGCAGGCACGGCGGCGTTCGGAGAAGGAGAGCTGTTCGAAGTCGCAGACGGGTGAAGTTGGAAGACCGGAGCGTTGGCACGCGCGCTCATCTCTTGCTCGCCCAGCTGCCAGTGCATAGACTCGGCTGATCGCCAAGGAATACCCATCTCTGTGGCCACCTTCTGCCACATTTGATCCTTGAAGCTATTTTGTTGTCAGTGGATGATCGAGGAATTGCAATTGAAACAGAGCATCCTAGTTACAATGCGGAGTGAAAGTCCGAAGAGCAATGCAACGCGTGCTATTCACGGAGGGAGGAATAACCAAATATCCTAGGATTTCACGTGCACGTACCGAGCGTATAGCCTCGCCAGCTTGTTCTTTTTTTCCTCGTCCCAGATAGCTCGCTTTTCCAGGTAGTTTTGGTAGCGCAGTCGGCAGGAGATCGAGCTTCGTCCAGGAAGGCGTTTCGCAATGTCGTCCCATTTCATCCCCTGCCCACGCAACTCGATGGTAAGATTGTCTTCTTCGGGCGTCCATTTTGACTGTTTCTTAGCTGGACTCTCGTCTGGGAGAGGAGTCTGGGAAGCTTGTCTCTTGATGACCTGGTGGGGAGGGGATCGATTCGAGCCGGATGGGCCGTGGTGAACAGATCCAGGGGCAGGGGGCCCGGTATACAGCGGACGAAATTGAGGATGAGATGAGGGATCCGGGTGTCGCTGGAGCTCTGAGATTGCTGGAAGGACAGGCCCACCCAGCATTGCTCCTGAGACCGAAGGTGCTGATGTTGGTGCCTGGGCTGGGTAAACGGGGTTCGGGCCATAAGGCGACGCTGTCGCATATGAAGGTGATCCGCTTATGTATGCGGGTGACGCTCCATGTGCGGGGGACGTGCTGTATGCTGAGGGTGCGGTCGTGTATGTTCTCGCTACAGTCGAGTTGGAAGCTACCGAGGCTGAGCTCTTCTTACTTGCCGGCGACTCGGAACCACGAGGCTCAAGAAGGAGGTTGATATCCATGCTGTTTGAAGAGAATGGCTCACGACTAGGCCATGCACTGATGAGAATCTGATTACCAATCTAGTGCAACCAGTTCAGGGGGTTGAAGCGTAACGACCGAAAAGGGTTGGTAGTTGTCGACGAAGAGCCGCAGCGTGATCACCTGACGATGATCAATGCTTTGTAGAAGATGGGATCCTACAGTAAGTTCTGTTTGGGCCGAGTTGTTTTATACGAAGCGCTCCGAGACTGGTGTTTTGAAGCGTGGCGGCGGAGAGGCAACAATGTAGTCTCGTTCTTGGGTTGGCGGTGAACCAGCGTTGGGTACCAAGCTGTTTGGGTGGTGTGGTTTGGGCCTCGGGGCAACGTGATGGAAGATGAGTTGATGTCGAGTTGCTGACTGTTGATGGAGGTGAAGCTGAGTCTGTGAGGTGACAAGATACAGATGGAGCTAGAGGTGCCTATGTAGGCTAAAGTGACAAATGACCAGTTGCGAGGTACCCACGAGTCTACACGCTCTGACTGGTCGCTCGACTCAAGCTACTTGGTATACGGACCAGGGCAAGTGAGCAGGGGCGTGAAACAAGCCAATCGATGGGTCTGTGAATGGCAGACGCGCTTAGCCACCGAATTTGCAGAACTGTTGAAGAAAGGGAAACGTCGTGGTGCAAAATGCATGCAGCCCGGCGAGAGTGGAGGATAGGTAGGGTCGAGGTACATACTAAGGAGCATGGATGTTTGAGTAGAGGGACTTAGCGTCCAGTGTAATACGAAGACATGCATCCCTTAGGCTGGGAGCCGCCTCACTGTCCATAGCGGTAGGGATCCGGGGGCTTGGGATTAGGATGTACGTTTCTGACTTGACACCGACTACTTTGGCGCTATCCACTGCCTTGAGCTGCTGGCGGCGCCACTTTGGACCCACAGACCACACCGAGGCAGCACTGTTGATCTCAGAGGCATGTCTACCGGGGATTTAGCGAGTTTCCAAAAAGGAATGATTTCAAGACTCAAGAGCCAGTCTACCTACAAACGCAAGTGCAACGAAAAAGCAGATCCTGTCTCTGTGCCTTGCGTGGGTAATGGCGGTGACGTACCCCCACTTCGAGGAACAACGCACCTGGAGATCTGGTTCGTCTTCGCCTCGCTACTCGCCTTCGCTCTGCTCCTACATACGCTTGAGCCCGACCCACAGCCCGTCTCCTCGTCAGGCCTCAATGCGCCCCGAATTGAGGCTGCGGCGTTTGCAGCGCTGGCAGCAACAGGGGGAGTTTTCGCGATGACCAGAGCATGCTCGAACGGGTTGTGCAGAGAGGGCAGCGAATCAGACAAGCGAGTTGGCGGTGAACACTTCCAGGGATGCTGGAGGTCAGGCCAAGGGTCGCGTCCGAAAGCGCAGAAGCGCGATGACCTGGCGCGGCGAACAAGATCTGCAAGCATCCTTCGTCCGCCCTACGGCAAACAGGCGCCAGAGGCCTCGGGAGAAAACATGTTGTGTGTTAGCCTCGCGAACGCTGACTTGATCATGGCAGTCGAGTGGTGCTGCGCTCTGTGCTGACGGTGTCGATGGGTTCGAGGCACGAGTGTCCACCTTTTCCACGCTTGCTTTTGCAGTTCATGCTCGGCAAAGCACTCCACAGTGCATGTCAGTGTCTATCACTGTCAACGGTTGGCGTCACTTCGGAGCAAGAGAGGCGGTGAACTGCGGTGAACTGCCGAGCCATGGCCGTGATGTTTAGCTGGATGCTGCACATGTGTTCGATGGAGCCTTTGTGTAGCTCCGGCCTGACCCGTTAGGAGGCTAGGCGTATTCTGTCGATTCGTGCTACTGCGCCCACGTGAGACATGCCTCAGCCGAACTGCGGCGCAGTCCACGGTGTGTTGTCTTGCAGATTTCACGTTGTTGTGCTTGAGCCTGGTGTTGTCACGTATTTTCAGGTCAGCTTCTAGCGGCATAACAACACAGTGCCGCTTGGCCGAGGATTGCATCACAGAGTGCAAGCAGCCAGGGATCTGTGATGATGTACATGGCGGTGAGTGCTGCCCGAAGCCGACGTTTGAGTGTCGAAATGGCAGGGGGGCTGCCGGGCTCAAAAGGCCGAGGTGCATTTGGCTGGGGTCGAGTGAACAGTGGTTCCGTGCCTCTCCACGCTTGGAGGGAAGGCTGACGGCGAAGCGCGCCTTGACATGATGAAAGCAGCCCCCCACAGGTACCTAGTCTTGCAATCTGTGTGCGGCATGACAACAGAACCCTTCGCACGCTCCTGCTGTAATTGCGGCGTTTCAACGACGTGGACTGCTAGATCAGGAGCCACTTTTACGGACATCTGCTTGCGTGTCACACAGCCATCGCACTTCTGCAGCTGGCTGGGTGTGGATGCTTCGGCTGGTTAACCCAATGCAGACGGACAGCAATGCCAGTTGGCAGTCATTCAGCCGAAAGCTTCATCACGCTGGACACAAAGGTAGATGCTGCCTGTGGCGCAGTCCCTTGAAGAAACCGGTATGCTGGTGGTAGGCGACACGATCCTGAGGGAGCGGTGAAGCTGCGAATGCTTGGACCACGGTCCGCCGGACACGGTCAAGCAGAGGCTGGCGGCGGCCTGTGTTGTTTTCGATTCATGTTCACCACACACCGGACAATGGCGGCTCAAAAGCAGCGCCGACAGTGGGCCGAAGGATGGAGAGCGTGTCATTAGTAGTGATAATGCCACACCTTGGCCGGCGTGTGGGACTGTGGGTGGTTTCGAGCAAGCACTGGAAGAGAGCTCGAGCCGTTGCTGGCCTAACACCAACTCCTCAGGCGTCAGGGTCGAAACGCGCCAGAGTGGGCAGTGTTCAAAAGCATCGGCAATCACACCAACGCTTTGTGGGATCGTGCTCGCTATTTCGTTGTTGACTGTTGCTGAGAGAACAAGTGCGTGGGGTTGGCAAAACCACCCGGTTACAGCATCTCCTATCGACACAAGCAAACCACCATCTTGGCACTCGCTAAGCTTTCCCAATGCAGCTCGTGCAGTCGATGGGCATTTTTGGGTAGAAGATGAACTCACAGTCATCTGCAAAGCGATCGTTCCATTGTACAGTGGGCGACTTTGTCTTCTTCAGCACGTTTTGAGCAGCGAGGTCAGTCGTGAATACCCACTTATTCGCTGCAGGTGCTGCAGATGCTGCAGCCGGCTTTATCGCGCTCGCCTTTTGAGAATCCCACCACTACAGCTACGCCTCCACGCCAACCAACCCCGAAGAGATTACGTGACCAAACGTCTAATCTATCTCTCCATCAGCCTCTCACGAACCACAATGTCACTCCAGAGCGTGCCGGACGTGCCGCTTCTCATCAGCTCCCCCAACTCATCCTCCGAGCGCCGCATCTCACCATCGTGGAGTATTGCCCACCTGAAGAGCCGATTGGAGCCTATCACTGGAGTGCCCGCGAGCAGTCAACTGCTTTCTCTTCGAGTCGGCTCTCAGGATGCTGTACCGCTCATCGGACTGGACGAGGAACAAACGCGTTTGGCGCAGTTCCCTCTACAGCCCTATGCCGAGATAATCGTGAGTGTGTTTGCTTTCCTCTTCCCCTTCCTCAGCAACATCAGCAACATCAGCTCCTGAGTTTCTGTCCTTTGCGACCAACTACCGCTGGTACCTCTATAGCTGCCACATTGCATCAGCCTCGGCCGGCTGCGCACATGTTCCACGTGCACTAGTTGAATAGCTGCCTTGGACTATCATTCGTCGCCTCGGCCGCTTTTTTGAGGCCGTTGCCAGCACGCCTCTCTCTTACTTGCATACCGGTAGCTAGACAGCCCCGCAGTACCCCTCATCATAATACCCTCTTGGATATTCTATGCAACGCATCTGAGGGTATGGGTTGATGGTGTCTAGCCCATGATCTAGATTTACTCTGGGCTTGATAGTCTTCTATCTTGCCATTCCATTTCTGTATCGAATCAGTTTTTCTGAGCATGCCCTTTTTTATTAATAGGGTTGGTGGGCAAGCAGATCACGCCCAGCAATGTTTTGCCAATGAACCGCTGCACGTAGACATGGCTACTGAACTAATGTCTTGGTCCTAGGTCGTCGACACACGCCCACCTGCGGCCCGAACCAACTTCTCGGATCTATCAGCCGTCGACAAATACATCATGCCGGCGGAGGAATACGAGACTCGAACTGATAGTGTTCTTGCGTGGAAAAAAGCCCAGAAGCTCGGTCGATTTGATCCAAACACACCCAGCATAGAGCAACAGAAAATCCTTGCATCCGAGCGAGAGATAGAAGAAAGAGGTAAGCTGCATGTTCTTATTTCGTTACATGCGCCTGGTCTTGTAAGACCGTGGCGGTTGCGACTTCCACTTGAAAAAGCAAGTTTCTGCTGCACGCAGGAGGGTGGTCAACCTCGTAGCCCATCTGTTTGCAACAACATATCCTGGATGCGTCGTGCCCCAGACACATCTAGAAAGGAGGTAGCTACGTATGGACGATCCAACTCTCCTACGCCATCACACTCCACTACAGGAGGACATAGAATGTCTCATCGTGCAATCTCTCATGGAACCGGAGTGTCTAGGAAGGCGCCGTTCAGCTCAACGAGCGCTCTATTTCGACTGTCGCCCCATCTCGCGTGTCATGGCAAACCTCAAGTCAAGCGCCATACATTTCTATCTTGATTAAGGGCATGCATGTCTTGGTGGGGAAAGTATGTTGACCAACCGTTGCCGCGCCCTGTTCCTCAACCTTTGAACGGCATCACGATCCGCGCGCAGTTTGGAGATCTATTGTCGCTTCCGAGATCGCGTTGGTATCATCCATGCCACCGGGACCAACCGTCAACGTTAGCTACGCTTTTCGCCGAAGTCAGAAACATTGCTCACCTGCATTGCACATCCTCTCTACTGCTATACCAGGCCTCGACCCCGAAACCGAATGTCGTCAGAAGCGTGACGAATTGAGCGGCTTCCCGCCCGATGTGGATATGGCATAGCACGCACAAGCCACAACCATGCAACCACCAGGATCTCAACAATAAGCAACAAGCGCCTCGCTTCCCCGGCTTGATGAAAGCAGATGATTCTGAAGAAAATGCGAGTCTCATGAATCCATCCCTCGTATGGCAACGAAGCAAGCTCCATCCCTGCCACAAACCGCTTCCCCGGCTGCAAGACAGCCTTGCTGCGGTACACAAGCGGCATCCACATGCATCGGTGGGAATGAGGCATGTGCGGCCCGTCGCCTTCGACCAAGCGTCGAACCACATCTCAACTCTATTGCGGCGCTTGGATTGACGTCTTATATATTCTGTGTTGTCTTCATAATCTCGCCATCTGGCTCACATTTGGCGTGAATCGACATCACTCTAGAGTTATCAGCTAATTCCCTCCTAGGTCTCACTGTGGGTGGCCGTGTCCGCCTCCTCCCCGAATCTGACGCGCGAAGAGGCACAGTGAGTTACACTGGTCTCGTCCCAGAGATCCCTGGAATTGGAGCCTGGGTCGGTGTCACGCTCGATGAACCAACTGGCAAGAACGACGGTTCGGTCAAGGGTAAGCGGTACTTTGAGTGCGCCACCAACTATGGCGCGTTTGTGAGACCCGAGCGGTGTGAGGCTGGAGATTTTCCGGCGCTGGATATGGACGATGAAGATTTGGAGGAGCTATAGCGTGGCACAGCAGTGGACTTTGGACCGTGGCGCGGTCATTTGCATGACACATGGAGAGCTTCAAATGGCAAAGTGTGCGAGGAGGCTTCAAATCCAAGAAAAACAGGTCCGGCCATAAATCAAGATTACGCTACCGCATTCACCGACACTTGTTCGGAGGTAAAGAAGCTCAACAGTCACCGAAAAGATATAGGTCCCGAGATCATTCCAGCCGTTTCAATGTACAGTCGACTTACGTTCTTTTCTGGCATCGTCTCTAGCGCCGTCAACTGAATATTTATGGTCGCTTGCTTGCGTCGCCTAAGCGTTCGCGAATACCGCAACAAATAGGCTTCGTCGTTCTGCTCGCTTGCTATGCTCCATCGTCTTTATTATTGTTGTGTCCGCTAGTCATCACTTTTCGTTGGTGGTGATATCTAGAGAGAGTCCATTCTTTAAAGCATAGATTTGCTGTCGCTTTCCAGTGCTGGTGATTGATATTTTGGGCATGCTATACTGCACCGTAGCCTTCCTCGTATCATTGACGAGGGTTGTGTGAGCGGGACTTCACCTATGTGAAGTCGTACACCACCAGCGCCTGACTTCCTTCGCTCTTCTCCCTCAAAACAAAGACATTTTGCTCATCGAATCCCACCCATCCCCGACTCACACTGGAATCGTCAAACCCCTGCTCGAGCGCCGATCTCAGCCCAAAGTTCTGCTCGATTTCCTCGTCTTGGCCCTCCTTACCTTGTTCTATAGTCTTAGAGGGCTTCACTCTGACGCTCAGTTCGCCATTCTTGAATCGTCGTCGACCCGTGAGCGAGGCTGTACCGCCTTCTAGGTCCCAGACTCGCAGTTCGTCGCCCAGTCTGCTGACTGAGACAGCTTTGCCGCGCATGCCAACGTGCGCGCCGGAGATGGAGGATGTATGGCCCCAGAGGCGGTTCCCCGAGCTAATGGACAGCGTCGAAGAGGTTGATTTGACGAGGTAGAGGGAGAGTGTGTTGTCTGGGTGCGCAACAAGGAGGTAGGGATGCGAGTAGGACATTGACGTTGGCTTGGAGTTGTTTGGGCCGCTCGTCGACGAAGAGTCGTGTGATGCAACAGCGAAGGGAGAGGATGGACGAGTGTTGGGCGAAGAGGTCGAGCGGCACGCCGAGAGCGTGAAACAGTGTTCATTCGCTGCAGTAGCTAACCGTGACCCGAGCAGCTCACCTTTGTGGGAGAGGTTGAGTTCTTGCACACCGACCGTCCAGCCAGAGAGATAAGTGGGCAACGAGTACGCGATCGCTGCAGTCATACTCGTTGCTGTCGTGCGCAAAGACAACGACACAGGAGGCCATGCAGTGTGAGAGCGCAAAGAGTACAGAAGCTTCGGAGGTTCCAGCCGGCTGGAACCAACCTGCGCTTCCGCAAAAGCATAGAGAGATACAAGATGGTCTTCTGTCATGGTGAGAAGATACGGTGAAGACATGGCCAGAGCGGACAGCATCCCATTTGACGAAGCTGGGTGTGTGAAGAGCGTGTCGAATCTCTTCTGGTTTCGATGTAGTGCGAAGACGGAGAACGATCCATCCTCGAAGCCCAACACGACTCTTTCGTACTTGTCTTGTCCGTCGAGCGAATCGACAGCCATGGACACGGGCAGTTGCAATGCGTCTGTCGCAGCCACGTCAAACGGGGTTGACGCCAGTAGCTCGCGACCGTCCTTGAGGTTCCATGCTCTCAGCCCGCTTATTGAATCGGCCGCAAAGATGGTGCTGTTGGACAGCATGACCAACAGTGGCGGCTCTGGGGGGCGCTCAGAGACTACGATTTCGCTGACAGCACACTGTCCCCGTGACCAGTTGTGGCGCAAGCGGTACTGCTGCTTCCACTTGGTCTTGACGCCTTGTTTGACCAACGCGCCGTCGTCTAGCCATTGCGATAATCTCGAAGAATAGTGCAGTCGGTCGTGTGCGCCTGGGTTCTTGATGCCGGGTATGCGGGATGCGCGAGGAAGGACGAACGTTCGATAGTAGGCTGCTTTCCAAAGCTCCGAATCGACTGCAAGATGACCTAACTTCTTTGATATTCTACTAGTGTCAACACAGATAGATACCGCGTAGTTGTCGTGTGCGCAGAAGAGCTACCTTTGAGAAACCAAGAGTGACGATACGGGCAGGAACGACAGAATGCGCACCAGCAGCTCGTCGCTCAACCTCGATAACCTGTCCACGTCGGCCACGCGCCGCACTTTTGCTGCAGGCTCGGCTTCATTGTCCACCTCACGCGACCGCTTCATAACAGAGTATTATGCTCTGGGGGACAAAGGTCCATTGTGCATGTGGAGGAGAGAATGCCTTATCGCTATCGCCTCTGGGGCGTTGTGGCGCTGTAGCCACACGTGACTGCGCGTTTTCGTTAGCGTGTTACTGGACATCGCCGCCAGGCAGCAAACATCATTAGCCAAAAGCGATCGGCACCATCTTTCTTGCGTGCTGTCTTCTCGACTCTGATCATGCCCACTCGTTGAACTATGGCGGACTTTGCAAGCTGGGTGGACAATAACAGAGGCCTCTGGACACGCGTCTATGATGAGGTCATCGCGCCCGACCTCGAGAAGGAGTGGAAGAAGAGTACGAGTTCCATGTGTCTTATGCGTTGTGGCAGGCTAACAACGCGTCAGGAGAGGAAGAGCAAAAGAGCGAGTTGAAGCAAAGTGCGTTCACAGTTTCTCTTCACGAACACAACTAACCCACGACAGAGGATGAGAATCAGCAGCTTCTGTTCAATCATATAAACGAACAGATTGTCAAGAATGCGCACCTTGTCGAGGAAAACGAGAGGCTCGAGACTGAGCTCCAGCAGAGGGCCGAGAGCACAGCACCGTCGACGACCTTTGAGGACGCGACTACTACCTCAGCAGGCGTCTCCGAGTGCGAACACCGCAAACTCGCCGAAAAATACGACGAATTAAGCAAGAAATACCAGCATCTTTCCCAAAAGGTCAAATACCTCGAGAGGAAGAACAACGCCGTCATGCAAAAAAACAGAGACATGAAAGACAGCGTGCGCGCCTGGCAACAGTATGCGGATCGTCAAAAACCTAACCAGACGCTCAAGGGCGCACCTAGACTTGACGAAGGCCCATCGAAGCTGTTGAACATTTTTCACAACGATGAAGCTCCGCCACACATGCCCTCAAGCCCAAGATCTGTCAGCACTGTGCGAACGCCGCTGCTGCGCGCTGACCGAGGGCACTCATCACCAGCTCCAGGCGTACTACTCACAGATCCGGAAGCTGTCTACGAAGCAACGGTATATCAAGACGAAGAGCATCTACCAAGCGCATCTGTGACACCAAAGGGGCCAATAGCTGCGAACCGTAGTGAGCCTCAAAGTGTAGCGCGTGGTGATTCTCTCCTGAATGTCAAATCGGATAGAGGAGGTCGACTGCGAGCGGAGAATAGCGGGGCTCCAAGCTCAAGTCAGACCACAGTGGATGAAGGTGCTGACCAAGCCAATCGACACATTCAGGCAGTCGACATCGAAGATGAAGATGATCGGCCACAAATCGTCTCGGAGCGGTCGCTCAAGCGCAAACGAGGTCAGCAACCAAGGATTGATATCTACACAGGACGCTCTTCCGATGGAACACCTGCGAAGCCTTATCGTGTCAAAGACGAACCATTGAGCAGCCCGCCACCCGCTGTGCATGTGCTTATGCGCACTGAGACAATCGATCTTGATGATCCGGCACCCAGTGATCTCGAACCAACTCGCCCTCCGCAGAAATCTCCTTTGATGTACCCAAACTCAACCGGTACCTTTCGCCATCAACGATCCAGTAGCATGCCGTCCTCGCAAGGTGCAAACCGGGACAATACCCAGAGAGACCACAGAGCGAGTGATGAAATCTCCGACACTCCGGCCAGCCTTCAAGTTGCTGCTGCAGAGATGCGAGCACTGAGCGAGCTGACGGATCCACACTCCGATGACCATCTCATTCTCCGGTCTCTTGATCCCAATGCCATCGCACAAATACCCGAGCGTAGCCCTAACAAGCGCTTGAAGCAGGCTGAAGCCCGACGCATTCAGCATAGCATACTTGCAGAGTCTGGTGAGGTACCCCCGCCAGTGGACGAGAACGAGTTGCGAATGTCCCCAAGTGCCGCTCGTGCGCGCTTTAAGCAGAGGATGCGCGCTACCAAAACTCCTCAGACACCTGTCAATTCACTGCAGCGGCACCTTGCATCCGGTTCACCGCTTGTCAAACAAGAGGAGCTGCGCACTCCTCCCGCCAACGCACCTCGACCAGCACAAACACCATCAGGATCAAGCGCATCCCGAAGACCCGCACCAAATGCTCGTGCAGACCAGCAAAATGAAATTGTACCTGATGGCCGAGCAGTCTGGAGCATGAGAGCTCCTGAAAAGCGGCTGAGTGCTCAGAGAACTAGCACTTCTCCCTCTAGCATGCAACTGCGTCTGCGCACAAAGCCTGTGAAGGAGCTCCAAGTTCGTGACTTCAAGCCGAACCCGGCCTATAACCAGGGTTATACCTACGCGTTCTCAGAAGCTGTCCGCAAACGGAGTGACCGGCTGTGCTTGCCAGGCTGCACCAACCCACAGTGTTGCGGTTCTACATTTCGCCGCTTAGCTGAGGCACTAGACCCGCTTTCCGCGTCCCAAGAAGAAGCCTTGCTAGAGGATTATCTCGGTGACGCATACACCACTGTCATCTGCACGCAGATATCGTCGGACGAGCATGCTGAAATGATACTGCAAGCACGCACGAAAAAGATGGCCAAGGACGTGGGGAAGCATCGAGAAGCTTACGAGCGACGCCGAACCCCTCCAGGCTTTTGGCGCGTTGACTTTCCTACTACACAAGAGCAGGAAGAGGACAGAGTACGGGCTAAGGAGCAAGAGGTCAAGACTGTGCAAGAGCGATGGCTTGAGGCCCAGAAAAAAGGCGGAAAATGGATCTTCAGGGATGAGTGAACGAATGTTGCATAGTTGAGCGTAGAGCCATGGTGGAGTCGACTCGGTGCAGCATCTCGTCGCCTGCTTGTGCGAGACTGCTGCTAGAACATGACTGCTTTCCCTTGCGCATTGTTCGTATCGTTCCCTGCAGCGTCTGTCAAACAGCGCGACTTCCCCACTGAAGCTGGAGCTGTGGCACCTGCCACCAACAACATCATTGTTACTGATCTATTGCCCCAGCCTCTGTGCAATTGAACTACTTCATCCGGCATTCTGCTCCCACCTTTGACATACCGCCTCGCTGACCCTCGACGCACTGCCACCACCAGCAGGACCAGTCGGCCTCGGCCTTTGCACTTGATTGCAAGGCTTGAACAACCAGCCTACTGGATTGAACATCTCCAGCTTTATCGTCCAGCTTACCATGACTGCAATAGCACCACCACGTCCGTCCCCGTTTGCCAGCCAGGCATTCGACGCTGCTGTTGCAGGCACTGAGTCGCTGGTCGAGGACTGGCTCAAGGCACGCAAGGTCTTGGAGATACCCGAGGTTTGTTCTTGCAAGCCGTCTGTTCGTCTCAGACTGCTCACCCGTTCCACAGTCCACTATGGCGAACTCGAAGAAATGGTACCATGGCTGCATCGGCGGCGTGCCCCTACCAACGCTGGTGAAGCGCCTATGGACTGCGTCTGGTGAAGGCCTTCGCGCCAATCGATACCGTCTTCCTCGCTGGGTTTACCTCACTGTCTTCACAATGATGTGGGCTGCTGCTGTCGGCCAGATAGCTGTGGCCATCCCGGAAGCTTTGGAGGCGTCGCGCGACCAGTGGAAGAACAATCAGTCCAAAGCATACGAAGGCCCGGTATGCGGCCAACTCCCAGTCGATCGTGCCTACCGCATTCTCGTGAGGGGTGCGATTTCTGGTCTGCCCATGCTGGTTACTCTGACCATCTTCCTCTTCCCTGCCCTCTACAAGGCTTGAGGGGAGGCTATTTGCGTGGTCTCTGAAGGTGCATAGAGGCAGTAACCAAGGGATTGTGAGCAGTGAAAATGGTAATCAAGACGCATGTATTTGATGACAAGTATCTTTTATGTGGTGAAGTGAGCTTCTGACTGCTGCAACTGCCTCTGCGACCCCAGTCACAGTCGACGGCTTGAGGGGTCTACCATTGTGGAGGAAGTCGTTCCCTTTGGCCTGGGCCAAGTCACAATAGAGATGGACCATGTAGCACAAGGGCAAGGCGGGCGAGAATGTGGGGGAGGTGTGTGTCACATGCCACCATCATGTGTCTTGTCTGCTGATGTTTCTGATTGCCTAGGCAGTGTGCAAGGGTGTCATCTGTGCGATAGCATCGCTAGGTTCAGTACAACGTGGGAAGACAAGTGTGGGCAGCGGAGTTTGCGATGAGATGGCTGCACTCGAAATCATCGATGCAGCCCGTTGAGCAGTTGCAGATGATAGTGAGTCGTGGAGGGTACCGTCCAGAGCAGAGCAGAGCAGAGCAGAGCAGAGCAGAGCAGAGCAGAGCAGAGCAGAGCAGAGCAGAGCAGAGCAGAGCAGAGCAGAGCAGAGCAGAGCAGAGCAGAGCAGAGCAGAAGCGCGTCACGGTTCATCGACCAGCGGAAACACGACGATTCCGTGCTGCACTCGACAACACAAGGCCGTTTGCTCGACGTCGGCGAAATAGCTCAGCAGGATGCGCTAAGGCTGCTCGAGCGGCAGCGGCTTGGAGATGGAGGGCACTGGCATGGCGCGAGGCGATTGTCTGATTCGTTACAGCTTAGCGCGTTCCCGCTCGGCATTTTGGTGTGAACTCATAAAGACCTCCCGTGACCCAGCCCCGTTCATGTGACTTCCACCCCCCAAGCACCCGCTCTCGCCATACAATCGGCATTCCCACCAGCAAAGCTCGACTGTCACGCTAAGGCACCCTTTTCTGTCTCTCGAGCCTGGCAGGTGCGATTTCCACCGCGTCGTTTGAATCCTCAGATTCAAGTTGAAGCCTAATCCGCCTGATCAGTACTGAGCTTCCAAGCCTCACGTGTATCCGCGGCGGGCACGAACACCAAGATCGCTCAAGTAAGTCCCACATATCTGCGCATCGGCCGCAACTCGCGCTCTGGACGTCGTATCGCGCACTGCAGCAGCACAAGAGCTCGACATGGCATGCGATCCGACTGCGACGTTCGCGCCTGTGCCGTGGCTACCTCGACCACGGCTCGCTGCGCGCGTTGTTGCTCCGCGTCCCGCATTTGCTCGTTGCGCGCGTCCACGGCGACGAAACGAAGCACGACGGCCTTGTGCACTGCGCGGCATCCGCTCCTTCGCACGATACGACGCTCCTTTTTGAGAGTGACAGCTTGGTCCCACAACGACAGGCAATCAGTGCGCCGCCTTGGTCGCCTCGCTGGAGCTGCGTCGCACCGCCGTACCTACTCACCTGCTTGCGCCCGTGCTAACGTTTGTCGTCCCCCAGGACTCTACGTGCGCCTCTCCAGTGCACGCTTGCTAAACAGCCAGCGCGCACCCTCGTGTCGACTGTGGGGAAAAGCGCACCTGCTCCCCGCGTCCACCATCTGGCCTTGCCTCTAGCACTCGAACGCGTCTTTCACTCTCCACCAGCTCCTCGCTGCACGGCCAAGGCCTTGCGCACTTAGTCCCCGGACACCGCGCGGGTGCCAACCTACTCCCGCGGTCCTACATCCCCTGCCGCCCCCCCGCTGTCAGTCGCATTTGTGTACCCCTCCACGCCAGCAGCAAGCTTCGGCAACCCAGCCCTTGAGTTGCCTCCTCACCCCCCGGCACCGTTGGACGGCCTTACTGTCGTCTTCTCTACGCAGAACCGCCGAGGCCATGGCAGACATCGCCGGCTACCACACTGACGCCAAGCTGGGTCAAGATCTCCATTCCAACAAGCGCAAGCGCGACACGCGCGATCAGGGCATGAACAGACCCGCTCCCAACATGGCCAACGCCGACCTGACCGACCAGGATGCGGCGTTCCACCTTGCCGCACACAACGCTGGCACCAACGACGACATGCAGCAGTTCGACATGCATCCAAACGGTGGCGGCAACACGTCGAGCGTGGGCGACACGGCTGCCGCTGCTTTGGCGTACCACCAGATGACTGTACCGCAAGCGACAGAACTGCAGTTCCAAACCCAAGCCACGGGCGGTGACGGCTCGTTCAACATGGGAGACCACCAGCAGCAGACGAGCATGCAAGATTTCAGCCTCGAAGCGTTGAAGGCCGCGACGCAAACCGGTCGTCCCGGGCAGGCAGCCAACAGCGATTCACCGCCACAGAGTGCCTCGCACAAGCCGCCCGTGGGATCTGACGAGTGGCACAAAGTGCGAAGGGACAACCACAAGGAAGGTAAGTGCTGGGGATCAAGTGGATCAAGTGGAAGAAGTCGATCAAATGCATCAAGTCCAAGGTTGCTGACGTGTTGTAGTGGAACGTCGGCGTCGGGAGACGATCAACGAGGGGATCAACGAGCTTGCCAAGATTGTGCCTGGGTGC
Source organism: Ascochyta lentis (assembly GCA_004011705.1). Classification (NCBI taxonomy): domain Eukaryota; kingdom Fungi; phylum Ascomycota; class Dothideomycetes; order Pleosporales; family Didymellaceae; genus Ascochyta; species Ascochyta lentis. The sequence continues at coordinate 1,125,243 of RZGK01000002.1, forward strand.
GAGAAGAACAAGGGGTCTATTCTGCAGCGTGCGGTGCAGTTTATCACGCAGCTCAAGGAGAATGAGCAGCAGAACATTGAGAAGTGGACGCTGGAGAAGCTGCTGACGGAGCAAGCGATTACGGAGCTCAGCGCCAGCTGCGACAAGTTCAAGGGGGAATGCCAGCGGGCGTGGGACGAGGCGCAGATGTACAAGCGGGCGTGTGAGAATGCGGGCATCATACCGGAAGAGATGAAGGAGCGAGAGAAGCACGGGGAGGCGACGGGACCAAGCTGACTGTAGCTTGGTGGGTGTAGAGCCTAGTGTAGGGTGGAGTGCAGTGGAGTGTGGAGTGCAGTGGAGTGGAGTGCAGTGGAGTGTGGAGTGCAGTGCAGTGGAGTGTGGAGTGCAGTGCAGTAGAGTGCAGTGCAGTGTAGAGTGCAGTGCAGTGTAGAGTGTGCAGTGCAGTGGAGTGCAGTGCAGAGTGCAGTGCAGAGTGCAGAGTAGAGTGAGTGGATGCTTCTTGTACAAAGTGCGGTAGGTGCAAGTCATGTGAGGACTTTTGGGTGGCTGGTGGTTGGGTACCAGTATACGAGGCTCTGATTGTTTTCTGTTTGGTTCACTTTTCTTCACGGCTGGGGCAAGGGCGACGGCGGTGGCTTGATTCATTCCAGGCGTTATTGGGCCCCTCGGCGACACTCTTATATAAATTGGGTGGACATTTTTCTTTGGCGTTCCTGGCTGCTTTCACGGCGATTGCAGTGTGTTTAGGCAGTAGCAGGAGTAGCAGGAGTAGTAGGGACAAGACGATGTATCAAGTCAGTCAGACAGCGTGTTGTGTGATGAATGGATGCCCTGTTTGATTTGTATATTCGTGATGAAGGAAGACGTGAAGGAAGACATCAAAGAAGAGAGACATTAAAGGAAGACATCAAAGAAGAGAGACAGTAAAGAAAGAAGACATCAAAGAAGGAAGACATTAAAGAAGAAGGAATAAGAAAAAGAAGTGATGAGAAAAAGAAGACACGACAAGTGATGGGAGTCAAGTGACGGTCATGTGAGGCGTTCAGACAGGACACGGTCATGTGAGGCGTTCAGACAAACGGTCATGTGGAGTCAGAGACTCCCGCGGACAAGAGTCGACGGCAGGCCTCGACACGCCGCACGCGCGACCATGGTCAACCACCACCAGCTGGCCGAGGCGCCCATTGTGCCTCCGGGCGTCGACGAGGGCGATCTCCTGGACATTGACAACAGCGAGCCCGTGGAGCCTGAGCCTCTGGAGCCTGAGCCTGAGCCTGAGCCTGAGCCCCTCGAGTTGATTGAGCCCCTCGAGCCCACTGAGCCCGTCATCGAGGCTGAGCCCGTCATCGAGGCTGAGCCCGTCATCGAGGCTGAGCCCGTCATCGAGGCCGCCCTCTCCTCGCTGCCCGCGCTGCCTTTGCTGCCCGCGCTGCCCTCGCTGCCGTCGTTGCCCTCGCTGCCCACGCTGCCCTCGCTGCCTTCGCTGCCCTCGCTCGCCCACCGGCCCGGGCTGGTGCGCGCCAACTCGGTGCCCACGCCCGCGCCGCTGCACCTCCCCCGCCTGCCCCGCCTGCGCCGCCCGCCCAACCGCCGCCAGAGGCCCCCTCGGACTCGCTCTCGCTCAGCCAGCTCCAGCACCTCGTCCACTCGGGCGGCCTGCCCCGCGTCGAGCCCACGCCCTACGCCTTCACCTACGACGATGCCTCGACCCTGCACGACGAGCTCGACGAGTGGTTCACCTACGCCGTCGAGGAGCAGGCCATGCTGCTCAACACCCACGCCAGCTTTGCCCAAGCCTGGCCCGCCTTCCTCGCCCACACCGAGTCCACCTACCGCGACGGCCGCCTCGACTGGCTCCACGCCCCGCCCGCCCAGCACCACGCCTTTGTCGCCCATCTGCTGCACGCCATCCGCCACGACGAGCCGCCAGCCCGCCTGAACAGCCTCGAGGCCCTGCTCTACCTCGTGCTCGGCTGCTGGCACGAGACGGCCGGCCTCCCATGCACACCGCCTGCCCCCGCCGCTGATAGGGAATCCGCCGAACATCCTGAACATCCAGAGCACCCTGAACACCCCGAGCACCCTGAACACCCCGAGCACCCTGAACACCCCGAGCACCCTGAACACCCGAGCGAGCACCCGAGCACCCCGAGCACCCCGAGCACCCCGAGCACCCCGAGAAGCCACCCAGCGCCGCCTCCCACGCACCCACCCTCCAGCTCGACCTCATCCGCCGCAACGTCCACCTGCTGGCTGCCGCCCATGGCCTCGAAACCCTGGTCCACGTCCTGCGCTCGTCGTGCATGCGCGCCTGCGGCCTCATCTCCGAGGACGAGCAGCACCACGACAAAGACGCAGAGCGCCGCGAGGTGTGGTGCGCCATGACGGCCGTCTACGTTTTCCTCGAGCTCGCCCGCCACCAAGAACGCAAACACAACGACCTGACCCTCCGCGCCGCCGTGCTCCACCTCCACCAGCCGGGCCTGCTCATGCTGCTGGTCGAGCTCATCTCCAAACTGCGCTGGGACGAGTCCATCAGCCTCCCCCTCACCAAAGTCACCCTGCTCTTGTGGAAAACCATGCTGGTCACCTTTGGTGGCCTGTCCGAAGCAGACAAAGCGAAACGCTCGTTCAACGACCAGTCTCTCGATGCTGCCGACGCGCGCGGGCAGCCCATCATCACCGCCTCGCCGCTTGATTACCACCTCTTTCGCCAAGAAATCAGCTCCAAGTATCCAGCCTACAACCCCCCACCCCCGCTGTTCCCCCTAGAGCCGGACAACAACTCCATTCTTCCCCCGCTGAGGAACCACCCAAGCAAAGTCGCAGGCAACCATGTCTTCGGTTCCGGTCTGGGCGACACAAACGGCAACAACACCTCCATCCTCCATCAGCCTGTGCACATTGCGACGCCCGCACCCTCCCCCCCGCCCTCTCCGGCTGGTCCTGGTGGCAAAGGAGGCAAGAAGCAGAACTACCAAACGAACCAGATGCTCCCCTTCTTGTACCCGCCGCTCGACGAGTCCAGCAACAACTTGGGCGGCAAAGGCTCCACCGATCTCCAGGATATACTCGTTGGACGCAAGTGGGAAGGCTCCGACATTCCTGCCTCGATTCTGGAAGCGGCTGAGCTGTTCGCAAAGCGTATGAAGGCCACACGCGCCATGAAGCAGCTGTGGGAAGAGCGCGTGGCCTTTATGAAGTACGAGCGAGGCTGGTCCGGCCCGGATGATCATCCAGATATCGAGGAGCTGAGTCTTGAGCCCAAAGAAGATGCCCCCAACAAGGAGAAGCCGCTAGCTGGGAGTATTGAGGAGAGGATGGACTTGGTGGAACACTTTTACCGCAATGCGCTATCGAGTCTGCAATCTCTTGTCATAGTCCTGATCAAGGCGATTCTGGCACACGTCACTGTCCTCGTCACGCAGTCCAGTGGCGCAAACGGTCTGCAGAGCGGCTTCCAGTACCAAGACAATGTGAACGCAACGACGGCGCAAAGACCCGAGATGAATGGCATCAACGGTCACAGTACTACGCCTGCCACCAACGAAGAGCTGGACGCCATGCGCACCCAAGAAGTTCTCGACAAGGCGGTCACGGGCACCCTCATGCTGATTCTCAAGTGGTTCAAGGTGTCTCATATACTAAAGTTCGAGTACATCACCCAGCTGCTTGTTGACTCTAGCTACGTCCCCCTGATCTTGAAGTTGCTACAACTGCAGGAGGTGGAGAAGGTGGTAAACTTCAAGAGCGAGCAGGAAGAGTTAAAGTACCTTGACCCCTATCTCTTGTGTCCATGTCATACGCTAACCATTCCAGTTTCTTCAATTTCTGCCGCGCTCATTCCCGCAACGTTTCCGAAGAAGGGAATCACGACAACACAGAGGACAAGCCAGACAACGACTCGGACTCGGACGAAGCCGCCCCACCACCCATTCGTCTCTCACGAGGCGAGTCAACCGACTCGGGTGTTGGGCCTCTGCCCCAGTCCTCCCTGTCCCAGCCGCCTGAGGTCGACGAACTAGGCTTTCCCACCAGCGAACTCCCCTCTGAGCCCATAACCACTTTTTCGTGGCGTGCCTTCTTCACCTCGATCAACTACGTGCGCATCATGCAAAAGATCTGCAAGAACAAGGCCCACCGCAACCTCATGCTTGTCTCGTACAAGTCGAGTCAGTTCCTCAGAAAGAGCCTCAAGGTTCCCCAACCGCAACTGCGCCTGTACACGCTCAAGCTCTTCAAGAACCAGGTCCCGTACTGCGGGCGCAAGTGGCGTCAGTCCAACATGAGGGTGATTACGGCTGTGTATCTGCACTGCCGACCAGAGCTGAGGGACGATTGGTTAGCTGGAAGTGACGTGGATGCCGAAGTCGACGAGAGTGTGCCGCTGGAGCAGGCGTTGAGAAGCCTGACACACTGGTTTAACCTGAAGAGGTACCCGGAAAGCCTGGGCGCGAAACCGGGCGTGCTGGGCGAAGAGATGGACTTCTTTCGCAACGAGCTGGAGAAGATGGATTGGGGTGAGGAGAACGTGGGAGAGGGCGAGTTCGACCAAGGGTGGGGGGACCTGCAGGCTGAGGGTTGGTGAGCGACTTTGTCCACCGTGCCGAACTCGTCCCATTCACCCATGCTCGTTGCTTTGCCCCCGTTGACGCCAGTTTAGATGCTCCCGAGCGTAAGCGCTTCATTTCCGGACCGCAGCTCGAGGCATGGCGTAGAAGAAATGCAGTCGAGGCTGGCCGCGTAACTCGAGCCTCTACTGTATCTCCGTTCACAAAACCGAAGGGTAGAACATGGCCTGAAGCAGGCAAGTCTCGACGTCATTTCGAGAGGGCGGATATTCGCAGCTTGTTGGAGTGCTTGGTCATCGCATCACTTCCTACTCATGATGGCGAGGAGGATAGCGAAGCCGTCGATCGTTGCTATGAAGGTCACGGTGAGTACGGAGATGGACAAGGCCAGGCGGATCTGATCTCGTACGTAGATTGGAACAAGCAAGGAACTCGAGCGAGGGCAAGGGAGAGGGAGAAGCGGGCAGACAGCTCTTCACCGTCTGGGGCTCTCTGACCGTCTTACCGCCAGTTTGGTCGAACCCAATGAGAATCGATTGACACGACCACTCCAGATGTTGATGTCGTGAAGCTACCACGTGATTCAAACCATGCTTGTATGCACGGACGTAACGTTAAGATGCCGATCCAATTGACATCATCCCCAGCGACTTCTTCCCCACAACATGCATCGCAGACTGAGGCTCGACGGCACACCTTGCTCTAACGGGCAGTTTCCCATGGCTTCGTGAGAGCCGCAGTGACAGCAAATGGTGGACGTGGACGCAGGCAGGATTTCGCACCAATCAGTGCGACGAGTTTCCGGCTGACTTCCGAGCGAGCTTCTGCATCGAGTAACACGGCCCGTCCTGCCTGACTCGGGCTCTGTTGGCCCGGGAGCTTGCCAGCTCGCCCCCGCAGAATGCAGCTCACGCGAGTCGTGGCGTCGCGGAAGTACAAGATGTCGGCGTCTGCTTTTCGGCTGTTGCAGTTGCCATTGCGCGTTTTTCTCTCCGTCGACTCTTCTTTCAGTATCTTCTGTGAAGCGTTGTTCGTTGTTACGGCTGTTCTTTTGAGCTCGCATAGCGCTTTATGAACGTCACAGGTTGAACCTGGGAAGCTACACAGAATGGTGAAGGTGTTTGATTATGCCGAAGGCGAGTGCCCGCCTCTTTAGCATTCGCTGCGCCCGCTGGCCGTGTGGTCACCAAACATACGCTGACTGTGCAACAGTTGCACAGCACAACACGGCAGAGAGCTGCTGGGTCATTCTTTATGGCGACGTCTACGACGTGACACGCTTCATTCCCGAACATCCGGGCGGCAGCAAGGTCATACTCCAGCTCGCTGGCACCGATGCTACAGAAGAGTACGATCCAATCCACCCGCCAGGTATCCTCGAGGAGAACCTCAAGCCCGAAGACAAGCTCGGCAAGATCAACCCCGACTCGCTGCCCAAGGAAGAGAAGACACCTGTAGAGACGGGCGACGCCCAGGACGACGGGCCCGTGGACCTGGAGAGCATACTCAACATCGACGAGATTGAACAAGTAGCCACGAAGCAAATTCCCCACAAGGGCTGGGCATACTACTACTCGGCCTCGGACGACCTCACGTCCAAAACCTTCAACGGCGCCGTCTACCGCCAGATCCTGCTCCGCCCGCGCGTCTTTGTCGATTGCGTAGCCTGCGATACATCCACCTCCTTCCTCGGCCATTCGGTCAAGCTCCCCATCTATGTCTCCCCCGCCGCCATGGCACGCCTTGCCCACCCAGACGGTGAATGGGGCATCGCTCACGCCTGCGAGAAGTTCGGCGCTATGCAGATCATCAGCCAGAACGCCTCCATGACACCTGAGCAGATCATCGCCGACGCTAAACCCGGCCAAGTCTTCGGCTGGCAGCTGTACGTGCAAAACGAGCGCGCAAAGAGCGAAGCCATACTCGCTCGCATGAACCAGCTCGACCCCATCAAATTCATTTGCCTCACGCTCGACGCGCCCGTGCCGGGGAAGCGCGAGCACGACGAGCGCAGCAAGAATGTCGGGTCTAATCTCTCCGTGCGCGCCGCCGTCCAGGAAGACCAGAGCGTGTCCAAGACGTCGGCCGAGGCCAAAACACCGAAGCTTGCAGGCGTGGGCCAGAGTCTATTCTGGGGTACCGCAGCGGACCTGACATGGCGCAGCACGCTGCCGTGGCTGGCCAAGCACACCAACAAGCCCATTGTGCTCAAGGGCATACAGACACACGAAGATGCTTACTTGGCCTCGTGCTACGCGCCTCAAGTCAAGGCTATTATCCTCTCGAATCACGGTGGACGCGCGTTGGATACAGCGCCGCCTGCAGTGCATACACTGCTCGAGATCCGCAAGTACTGTCCCGAAGTGCTGGACCGCATCGAGGTGTGGGTCGACGGCGGAATCAAGCGCGGCACCGACGTCGTCAAGGCGCTCTGTCTGGGTGCAAGAGGGGTTGGTGTTGGTCGCGCGGCCTTGTTCGGGTTGGGTGCTGGGGGGAAGGAGGGTGTGGAAAGGGTGCTTGAGAGTAAGTGTATCGCCAGATTGTGCGTGTCGAGTCGGAACCACACTAACCAAGCGACAGTCCTCAAAGCAGAGACGGAGACGTGCATGCGGTTGCTCGGTGTCGAGCGAGTGGATCAGCTCGGCATGCAGCACATCAACACACGGGCCGTCGAGCGCGATATCTACGATGGGCCGTCGTTTGCCAGGGCGGCCGTCGAGAACGCTGCCAAGGGGGCGGTAAAGGCAAAGTTGTAGTGGGCATGTTCTTCGATGTGATACGATACGAAAAGATACAGCTAGACCGCTGTTCCCTTCTTTATCCTTCCCCTCATTCTGCTCTCATTAGCAAACGACTAACTAGTCCTCACTCTCGTCTCGCGTACGCATGGTCATCTAACCCGAAAACGCTCAAAGGGCCACTCTGTCGAATTTGTTGATCCGTATTCTTCTACAGTACGAGACTTGAAAGATTCTGACAAAGCTGTTTAGAGGCAGTAAATCGGCACCCCAGCCTTGTATCCAAGTCAATTGAGATCGACGCTTCAAGTTCGCAGCTATTTTCGAGAAACTGAAAGCTGACGAAGCGCTTTGGGTCATATGGGCTCATGGGCTTCGAATTATTTGCGCTCTGCTAGCTGTTTGATATCAGCCAATGCGTGGAGTGCTGCGACATTGCTGAGTGTAACGCCGCCCCGGCATTGTATCGTGTCCAAATGAGGTAAGTTTCCATGATTGGTGGACTCCATAGTCAAGGGGAACAAATGCTATTTCACCAAGGAAGAAGGACCCTCGGTTTCTGACTTATCCTGTCTTGTTTGTAAGCAAAGACACTATAGTTTAGCGTTTTACGTCTCTTCTACTTCAAGAATCATTGTAAAGTTGAGTGAAACAGTTTTTGTTGTAACCTCTGACTACTTTTTTAAAAAAAATCGCTGTACACATGGATGACAAAGGTATTATGAGCTGAATTCACATCGCCTAAAGTGCCTAGTGCTTGCGTGCTTGTGAAGCGATCCTACATACCAAGCCGAGCCGGGCCGAACCTGGCGTCTTATCAATAGCCTCTTGCCACTCTTGTTGTTATCGCCCAATTTTTACACGACATTTTGACAATCGACGACAGCCATGACTGTTACTCGAGAGCTGGAGGCGGAGCTGGAGGCGCGACCGGACGTGGACGAAACTACACATTTACTGCCTCTCTTAAAGCCCGAAGATGCAAGAGCTGGATCGAGAGGTGTTTCTATACAGTGGCGTCTCATGCTCTGCGCTTTCCTAGTCTCATTGTCGTTCGGCATCACCCAGGTGCCAATGCTGTATGTTTTCCGCCTTATGACATGCGATGCATACTACGAGGATGAACGACACGTACGCGACCCAACGGCCAGAGATGCTTGCGCCAGGCATGAGATAGAGGCCAGCACAGCGCGATCTATTGCGCTGCTCGGAGGCTCGACGACATTGTTTGGACTGATCAATCTACTCATCACTGGGTGGACGATCAAGCGCCTAGGTGTTAAGAGGGCTCTCGTGATTCAGATCTTTTGGCCCGCCGTAAGGCTGGCTGTGCAGAACATTGGTGTATCGAAGGGGTCCAGTGCAGGCATTATCATCCTGCAGGCCAGCCAGATCATCACAGTCGTTGGTGGGCCCAACGGATATGTACTGGCATTGAACTCCTTTGTGGCAGACGTCGTCGAGCATGAGGGCCGCACAAGTGCACTCGGCCGCTTACAAGGGTGCATGTATTTCGGTGCTGCTGTTGGCTTTTTGATCGGGGGGCTAATTGGAGAAGCATTTGGAATCGCAGCGCCGTTCCGTATCACCCTGGTCTTGTTCCTGTTGTCCTGTCTTTACATCGCATCATGTCTTCCTTCAACGCCACCTCATGAAGAGAAAGATGGCCATCTGAGCCAGCCGGTGACTGGCATTGGCCGTTTTTTGGGACCGCTTCGGATTTTCGCCCCTCAAAAGTGGACTTTGATTGATGGTCGCCAAAGCACGCAGTTTGGTGCTTTGACCCTTGGTCTTGGTGTCTTCTTAGGCATTCTGGCTACCGGTTACATACCAACACTCCTGCAGATGTATGCTACCGATGTTCTTGAATTCGGTACCCGAGCTAACGGCTGGCTCATTTTCATGTACTCTTCCCTACGAGGATTCTTCTTGTCTTTCATTTTCCCTCGCATCATTTCGGTCGGGAGAAACTGGCTGGAGCCAAGCAAGGCAAAAGCGTTAGCAAACGAACCACTGTCGAGCGACTCGCGCGTACCAACCTCACCTAACGAAATCGGGCCCGTCGATACTATGGACGCTGACGTGGAGCCGACTGGGCCACCACGGCCTGAAGCGAAGCAAACATTTGCTTTCGATCTCATCTATGCGCGATGGAGTCTGGTCTTGGACGGTATCATGACAGGACTCGCCGTGTTTGTCTCCCAGGGTTACCAGCTTTACATAGTGGCCGCTCTGCTCCCGGTCGCAGCTGGGACGGCGGCTGCTTCAAAGGGCACAATTTTGCAGATGCTTCCAGACAATCAGCGTGTAGACGCGCTCAGTGGGATTACCCTTATCGAGAACATCGCAAGACTTTCCACTACTGCGGTCTTCGGTCTGGTCTTTGCAGCGCTCGCAGAAGCTGGGAAAATCCCTTTGGTTTTTGTGTGTAACGCTGCTATTGCCTTACTCGGCTTCATGGTTCTGCTATTGTCCAGATTTCCTCCAGATGGTAGTCGGAGAGTTGGTCTTTAGGAAGTGCTTCCGAGCCAAGCTTCACGCCACCCGCCTTGCGGCTCCAACGGCCCGTATGTTTGGTCTCGCTTCCAAGGTTAAATTCAGACCCCGCACCTCAACGGTGGGGTATTTTTCCGTCTCCTTACAGACTCCAGCATTCCACCGTAGCTATGCTGAGATGGTACATGGGCTACTACGCTCTAGGTACGGAGGATCAAGAAACGAACCGCTTCAGAATCGCAGAGGGTGATATGACGTGGTAGTTCGTAGTCCATGTAGGCTCGAGTACAAGAATACCGCAAAGAACCTCGTGGTTAGTCCACCGTACTTCCTTGTTGTTCGGTGAGATCCATCATGAGGTTCTACCAGGTCTTTGCCTGGGCTACACTAAGCTTACTACCCGCGCAGGCTACTGCTCGTACTTTGCGCAGTAAGCCTAGCAACTTGATCGTCGCAGAACGAGCACCGCTACAAGATATTGTAACATGGGATGAACATTCCTTGTTCGTTCATGGCGAGCGCATCGTCTTTTGGGGTGGAGAGGTTCATCCGTTCAGGTGCGTCCACGGTTTGACGGTACAAGATACCTTCTACTAAATGCCGGCAGACTTCCAGTACCGAGTTTGTGGTTGGACATATTTCAGAAGATCAAAGCTTTGGGATACAACGGCGTGTCTATATACATGCCCTGGGTCCTACACGAGCCGAAGCCCGGATCTTTCCAAGCCGAAGGTGTGTTCGATTACGAACCATTCTTTGATGCGGCGAAGAAAGCAGGGGTTTACATTGTCGCTGTATGTGTTTGACGATGTTTTCATGATTATCCTGGCTGACCATGCAGCGACCGGGCCCTTACATTAACGCGGAGGTGACGGGAGGTGCTCTGCCTGGTTGGCTGCAGAGGATATCTGGCAACCTCCGAACGCCAGATGCAGACTACCAGCAGGCCTCGAAGAACTACATCGAGCACATCACACCAATCATCGCCAAAGCGCAAATCACCAATGGTAGGGGGACAGACTCGTTTGTTCGGGCGCAAGTACTGACTAAGTATTGCTAGGCGGTCCTGTCATTTTGTTTCAGCCAGAAAATGAGTACAGCGCTGGCCTCAACAACGTCACTTTTCCAGACGCCGAGTACATGAACCATCTCATGAAGCAGTTTCGAGACCTTGGGATAGTCGTCCCTTTCATCAACAACCAGGCATGGGCAGGTGGGCTTAACGCACCAGGTACCGACGCTCCAGTGGATATTTACGGCCACGATGCTTATCCCCTGGGAATGAACTGCACCGTGCCTGGGTACTGGATTGATGATGCTTTGCCCACCAATTGGCGAGAGACCCATCTCGAACAAAGCCCGAATACGCCTTACATGGTGAGTCTGAGCACCTCATGTAGAGACTGCAGTTGACTTCGTTAGCTCGTGGAGTATCAAGGCGGAGCCTACCAACCCTGGGGTGGCGATGGCTTTGAGAAATGCGCCGAGTTCACGAACCACGAGTTCGAGCGCGTGTTCTACAAGAACAACATCGCTGCTGGTGCTACGATATTCAACGTCTACATGGTTTGTCGACTCTCATGATCAATGACTAGTGTACTGATACTCAACAGACATTTGGTGGTACAAATTGGGGGAACCTGGGCCACGCAGGCGGTTATACTTCTTACGACTATGGCGCAGCCATCACAGAGGAGCGTCAAGTGCACCGCGAGAAGTACAGTGAAGCAAAGTTGATTGCCAATTTTGTGCATGCATCACCAGCTCTGGCTTCCGCAGTACCAGGCTACAACACCACAACCATTTACACCGATACAAACGCCATTACCACCACACCGCTGTTCGGCAATAAGACGAACTTCTACGTCACGCGTCAGACAAAGTACAACAGCTTGGCGTTGACATCCTACAAACTGAAGGTCCAGACGAGTGCCGGTAACCTTACCCTTCCACAGCTCGGTGGGCAGCTCTCCATCAACGGCCGCGACAGTAAGATCCATGTAACCGACTATGATGTTGGTGGTTTTAATCTGCTCTACTCTACCGCTGAAATCTTTACGTGGAAAAAATATGGTACAAGGAGCGTTGTCGTCGTGTACGGAGGCCCAGACGAGCAGCACGAGCTTGCTGTGTCCAAGACCGGCGGAGCAACAGCTGTCGAAGGCTCGGATGTCAAGTTTGCAAATCGTAACGGCAACACCATCCTCAACTGGCAAACAGATGCGAAGCGTCGGGTTGTGCGCATCGGATCAGACCTGTACATTGTTATCGTTTCGCGGAACGAAGCCTATAACTACTGGACAGTAAGCACTCTGTCTGCAGGTAGTAGCTACTCGCACGATGCGACGCTGTCGTCGGACCTGATAGTCCATGCTGGTTACCTTGTCCGCAGCGCTTCAGTCTCAAACGGCAAGATTGACCTTGTAGGTGACATTAATGCAACCACGACTATCGAGATCATCGGAGGCGCCCACGAGAACATCCATGGTTTGTCCTGGAATGGTAAAGAGCTTAAAACAAAGCGCGATCGTAACGGATTTCTCAGCGGTAGCGTCCCCTTCTCGGCTCCCGAGATCCAGATCCCAGATCTCAAATTTCTGTCATGGAAGTCCATTGATGCGCTTCCTGAGTTGCAGCCCGAATACGATGACTCGTCTTGGACCGATGCTGACCACATCGAGACCAAAAACACGTACTGGAATCTAACTACACCCACCGTGCTTTGGGGTGCCGAGTACGGATACAACACGGGATCGCTGATCTTCCGCGGTCACTTCTCTGCAACAGGAAATGAGACACTTATACATCTGAATGTATCGGGAGGTTCCGCTTTTGCTTTCTCCGCATGGGTAAACGCTACTTTCTTGTCCTCTTGGGCTGGCACAGGCGAGGCTGCCATCGCGAACCAGACCTTGTCGCTTCCCAGATTGCAGCGTGGGAGCCATTACGTCCTTACTGTGTTAGTCGATCACATGGGTCACAATGGAAACTGGTAAGCCGCACCCACACTACTTTCGTCCTATCGACACTAACAACCCATAAGGTTCATCGGCTACAACGAGATGAAAACGCCTCGAGGCATCCTCGGTTATGACTTCCCCAGCCACACACCACAATCTTCCCATTCGTCTCGTGCGGACGACGGCATTCGCTGGAAGATCACTGGCAACCTCGGGGGTGAGAAGTATCGCGGTGGTCCACGCGGGCCCTTGAACGAAGGGGCTCTGTATCCTGAGCGGAACGGCTTTCATCTTCCCTCTGCACCGACAGACTCATGGACAACCGATGTCGGACCGGCCTCTGGGCTGAGCAAACCGGGTGTGCGATTCTACCAAACTACGTTCAAGCTTTCTATTCCCAAGGGATGGGATGTTCCTCTCTCCTTCGTATTCAGTGGAGATGCGTTCACAGGCAAGGGGCACGGATGGCGTGCGCAATTGTGGGTCAACGGGTATCAGTTCGGTAAGTTTACTAACGGCATGGGACCACAAGGACGTTTTCCGGTACCCGAAGGCATCTTCAATTATCATGGGCAGAACACGGTTGCGATCAGCATCTGGGCACTTGAAGATGGGGGTGCGATACCAAAGGGCATTGAGCTGGTTGCTGGTATGCCTGTCCATTCTGGTTACGGCGATATTGCACTATCACCAATGCCAGGCTGGGAGAAGAGAGACGGCGCTTACTAAGTTATCAGTCACTTCCGTGCCGTACGGCGATAGGCAATTGTGTGTGTGGTTGCAACAGGATTGTATTCGTGACCTCTTGACGTAATCACATGACTACTGTTTCTGTGGGAAATCTCTTTTGCGAATCCACTATGATTGAATGTTGAAGATATGCATGGTGCGAAGAACTGATGGGTGAAATGCGTCTTGTTTTATTCAAATGCACTGCGCATGTATTCCCCTTTTGCAAATCTAAATTAAAAGTCTGATATAATCGGGTCTATCGGTTCTTTTCGATGCTCGCCTGAACATACATGTCTATCGTTGCTCGTCTTGACATAATACCTCTCGTTACGTCTTGTTAAAATACGTTCTAGTAGAGCGATCGCCTCTTGAACTTATTCCTGCTGCAAGTTAGCAACAAACACTCATGCTTCACTTTATTGCCAGAACTTACGCTGTATTACCCCAACTCAGTCTACTGAGCTTGCTCTTCTCGCCTTCTGTGATAGCACCAACCCCGGAGTCGTGTTTCGTTTGCCTATCTAGCCCCTTGATTATGCCGGTTAAAGGCGCTGTAGCAGTCTGGGGCCTAGCATCTTGCAATCCTAAGTCCTCTCTGCTATCGATAGCGACCGTTGTGGGGCTTGTGTAATATCTTGGCTGCGAGCTTCTCCTTGGGTTTGGTGGACGCACAGCTTTCGGAAGAGCAGCTGTCTGGGTTACGATACTAGGCAGTGTTGCTGTGCGCGGTCGTTGCAGATGTTGCTCATCGAGCTCTTTTCGACCTGGAAAGCGGCGCGGAACGGATGCTGTTGGGGCTGTGCTTGTGCGTGGGCGGCTCATTACGTTTTGAGGGCCAGAGATGGGTCGAGGAATTGGACGGGGAATTGGGTCATGATCGTTCGTGTGGATCGGTGGGTGAGACTGGAGGGAGAGTGGGCGCTCACGGAGAGGTGCTGCGGCAGCTTTAGGGGCAGGGTTATTGACAGTTGATGTGGAGGTATTGCCCCAGTGGGATTCGCTGATGGTCGGGCTGCGGAGTACGCCCTCAATGCTGGTGTCCTTCTTGACGATGCGCTTCACCATGTCTCTCAACCCGAGACCGCTCTTGCGCTTTGTGTGACGCAGTTCTGTTGGAAGTTCGGCATTGGGCGCCATGCTATTTCGTTGCGTGTCACTTTGTTTCCTGGCGTGACGGCGACTCGTATCTCGATCTTGCACACTGCCCAGTATAGGTGCGGTGGGCACAGGTGGAACGTCATCTGAGGGGCTGGTCAGCCGCGGGGGTGGACTTTGTTCGTTGGTAAGCGTTGCACCACTTGTTCGTGCAGAGTTGAACTCGGCGGAAGGTGATCGGTGCCGGGAAGGAGGCGCTGCGAGGCGCTCGTGGTCTTGCATAAGGCTTTGCTTCGCAACCTCCAGGTCGACGACGGATTGCTTCAGACGCTCAATCTCGTTTCGCACAGACTCGCTGTTATCCTTGGCGTTTTCCATGCTCGTTTTGAGTGTTTCAAGCTGACGATCTTTCTTTGCTAATGTGGTTCGTAAGTCTTGAACCTCTCCTTCTTTCTTGGCTAGATCATCTTTGCTCTCCTTGAGCTGACCCTCCATGCGCTGAAAGTGGACACGATGGACAACACTAGGCCGTGCAGTCTCCATGTCTGTATTGATGGCATGCTCTAATCGTACTTGTTCACGCAGAGCCTCAATCTCCTGGTCGGCAGCGAAGACACGTGCATTGGCATCGCGAACCCGCTTGTCAAGGGCTTCGACTTCCATGTGTAGGCGCAAGTTGTCTTGCTGGGCGGTATCGAACATGGCTTCGAGCTCGTTCTGGTCGTTCTCTTCGATGGTAGGAAGACGTCCGGAAGGGTCGCTCCTGCTCCTTTTCCTCCCCGATTGGGCGTCCTCCAGCTCTGCGCTTGCTTCCTGTAGGAAGGCTTTCGTTTGGTCATGTCGTTCGCGCTCTTCTTTGAGAGCGTTCTGGATCTTCTTGCTGATATCCCAAGCTCTTTGCAGTTCGGCTTGTTGGTTTACGACGTCATCGGCAGATTTGGTGGCGGCAGCAAGCTCGCGCCTCAGCTGCTCGATGATCGCGTCCTTGTCTTCCTCAACACCTGACAACGACCGTCGACCCTTCTTAACGCGCAACAAGCGAACCTCCAACGCATGATCACCGTTGTTGCTCTCCTCGAACTTGGCATCGTGGCCAAACCTAGGGCTGGCCTGGCGCTCCATCAGAGCGAGGCGTTCCTTGAGTACGTTGAGTTGTGCTTCCTTCAGCTCCAGGGTGGCGTGTTGTTGCCGGAAGGTCTCGT
The DNA here is from genome assembly GCA_004011705.1 of Ascochyta lentis. Lineage (NCBI taxonomy): Eukaryota > Fungi > Ascomycota > Dothideomycetes > Pleosporales > Didymellaceae > Ascochyta > Ascochyta lentis. Next base: position 1,141,040 of record RZGK01000002.1, read on the forward strand.
TCAGCTGTGCGTCCTTTTCCTGCATATGTCTCTCTTTTTGCTCGTTGCCTTTGCGCAGAGCAAACAATTCGATGTCTTTCCGGTAAACAATGGCTTGGTGATCCTTTCCGAGAGTCTGCTTGATAGTCTTCATTTCATCACGTAGGGCCGAAATGTCTGCAAATGACTTTGTGAGCGCATCTTTGGCGTTAAGAAGCTCTTGCCGGGCAACGTGAAGCTCGAGATCCTTGGCTTTGTTTGCGGTCTGCAAGTCGGTGAGGGACCATTGCAGTCGCACGATCTCACGGTCCTTGAGATCGCGGGACCCTATAATAGAAGTGGGTACCCCTTTCTGAGACCCAAAAAGTGATCGCTTGGGCAGATGGACAATTTGCGATTCGGTCAGAAGGGTATGCGTCTGCTCCAAGAGAGTTTCAACAGCCGGCGACGGTGCATTGCTGTAGCGTTGTGATTCGTTGTTCCCGGTAGCGTCTCCATCCAGAGCGCGCTGGAACACGTCAAAGCTGACCATGACTAAAGCTGCCACCAACCAATCACCAGAGCGGAGCCCCTGACCCACGAAACTGGCAAATGCAACAAAGTGCAGTGTGTTTGCAGTCGCAGCTTGTTGCCTTGCTACCCAAGACCCAGATTTTCGACGGATGAGAAGCGGAGATGCTGCGAGTACAATTACGGTGAGGAGCTGATAAATGGGTATCCGCGCTATCCAGGGATGTCCTAAGAGATGGCGCACTTCCGTTGCGAGGCGGTCTGCAAGTGCGATAAACAAAGGCCTGATCTCGCGTGTCTTCTCACCGATGTGAAGAGATATTCTGGCTGCGTGATCGGGCAGAGTCCCCACCGAGGTTTGGAGGTGTTTTACAAGAGGTCCCAAGAGACTGAAAAGAGTAGCGCCGCGGTCACCTGGCTGCTGATACCTTGAGAAGAAGACGTCCGCTATGTATAGAGTGATTCCTGACAGGAAGATGATTAGACTGATCGCGACCGAGTAGACTGCAAGTGGGCGGTGTCGTATGTGGTCTTGGATACTGTTAAACACTTTGGGCATTATGGGGTAAGGCAAGTGGCGTTAACGGTTGCCATTAGGTTGGACACAGGGATGCATGTGCCATTACTGTCATTGCGGTTGCAAATGCAGAAAGAGAGGGAGACGATGCAAAACTGCAGGAATTCTGCGAGCAGGCATTATTTGAAGGTATGCGAAGCACGCATGAAGCACCAAATGACGCCTGAAGAAGCAAATGACTAGAAACGCCGTGCTGAAATGCTTCCGGTCAGGATATCGCAGCAAAACAAAATTTGCGACAACAAGGATAAGTGACAGCTTGGACTTCCTGTCGCCCAAGCTCGTGATGGGCCTCATATCTCGAAATGCTTGTAGCCCTCCACCAGCCCGTCGCTGATCTTTGACGGGATGGCCCAAACAGGCAGATAATGTAGCACCTCGTCAAACGCAGGGATGTTGCCTGCATTCGCATCTGACCAGAGGCACACCACCCTTCCAGAAAGCCTCGAATTCTCCTTAGCGTCCCATGAAACGCTCACATTCCAGGGCTGCGACCACTCGCGGTGCCAGAGGCGCACCTCGCGAGAGCCGTGCTCGCCGGCGCGTTTGAAGCGGGGATCTGAGACACCCCCGGCAACCGTCAGATCCCGGATCGACGTGTCAAACAGGACGCGACATGCGCGCGTGTTCTGCCCTATGACACGAATCGTGGCTTCGTTAGTCTTGTTGCTCTTCGTGATCGTGTAGTCGAGCCAGTTGTTGGGACGAGTTTTGTTGCTGTACGGCGATGCACCTGCAACCACTTTAGCTGCCAGCCCTTCCCACTCGCACTTCTTCAGCTCTTTGCGTGTCGCAACGTCTGGTGTGGAGCAGTTGACGTTCTGCCCCTGCGCACTCGGCAGTTGCCCAATGACTTGCTGGACGTAGCCGTCCACGCCAGTCAGGGATACCGTGTTTAGACCAGTCTCAAGGTTGACTCGTTGGACAAAGTAGACCTTCAAGCGATGTTCCCTGCTAAACGGGAATGCCACGAGGTTGTAAACAACGGTTCCCACGCAGACCAAAAACATAAATGTGGGGATGTGGTAGGTGATTCGGTGAGCGAAGGGTCCGGCCGGTGCGATGAGCAGAGTGGTGAGCGCAGCGAAAGACAGGTAAATGAAGAGTGACGAGTTTCCGTCTGACGGCGTCTGGTAGAGGGCCGACGTTAAGAGCAACGCAATCTGACCAACCAGAATAACGGTAATCGGCACCAGGAGCAGAAACTGTACGATCCAGATCCAGCTTGGCAGCTTCCCACTCCATTCCTGTTCCCCAGGGAACGGATGCCCAAGATCCAATGGGCGAGGTTCTTCCTCTTCGGTGGATGATCCCCGCCTGCTGCCGTGCCTTGCCCTTGCAAAGCTTCGTTGATCACCACGCAGAAGGGAAGTTGTTTCCGTGGCTTCGTCATCAGGAAGTGATAGATCATCGGGGCGTGAGGCGCTATTGCCAGTCAGCGGTCGACTAGCTGATAGGTTGTCATCGTTGAGAAGACCAAAGTGTTGCGCATAGGCTGACTTCTTTGGTGCGAAGAACAACTCCAGATAAGACAGCAGCAAAGCAGCGAACACGGCAGCAAAGTAGAATAGGGCCCAGTAGCCGCCACCTAGTTGAAAGTTTTGCGCAAGCGCAGTGACAAACGCGAGGAGAAAGAAGCTTCCCACGAAAAGCCAGATCAGACCGTAAATACGCTGGAGCGCGGAGGGTCTCATTGCGCTGGCTCCGCGCGAGAAGAACCAAGCGAACGAGATCCATGTCGAGATCATCATGCTACGAAAGAGTTAGTGGTATCCGTAGACAAGGGTCTGATGACGTACCTCCAAACTGCGTAGGGACTACTATAGACGATGAGCGGGTTTACGCGAACGACGAGGTACGCAAGCCCAACAACGGCGGCTGTTGCAACGATGAAGACGATGGGAAGGCGAAAAAAACCTCGCCAGCCATACAAGTGAATAGGTTCATCATCATCGGATGAGTGGACATAAGCCTTGCGAGCAAACAGGTAGTTTTTGTCGGCTTTGCTGAGACCGACTGTCAGGCCGATAAGCGTGAGGGGGGCCACGACCAGCAATGTCACGCACAGAGCGAAGAAGGTATGCAGGCGGAACACGATGAAGACTTGGCCAAGCAGATCAAACCATACTGCATCTGTGCCTGTGCCGGCATCCACCTTGCCATCTTCACGTGCCTCTTCGCTGCCAGTGAATTTGTCGCTGGTGTCAGAAGCCAAGCCGGAGACGGTGGCGATGGAAGCGGAGAGCATGTGCCACACAGACTTGAGCGAGGTTTCGCGCGTAGAATCCTCGACGGTGTGGTACCTTGCCCTGGGTTCCATAAAAGCAACGTCCAGACCACGAAGTCCAAGCTCGCCGTAAAAGACCTTGTAGTCGGTCTCGCTGCGAATTAGACGTTTTTTGAAGCCATCTCCGCTGACGACAGTACCGAAGGGATGCTTGGAGGCGCCGTAATACTTGGTTACTTCGGTGTCGGTGCTGCGAAACAGAGTCGCTCTGCCGCCTGCGCCAGCACCTTCGAGGTTCAGGAAGGTATGGGGCACCTGAGAGATTGGATGGCGCATGAAGGCCTTGGCTCCATTCAAAAAGTCTTCTTCTCCGTTGTTTAGGAGGAGGACGACTGTTCGCTTGGGCCAGTTTTTCTCTTGGGTGAAGTAGGAGAGAAGCTGCAGCACGCAGACGACGCCCACGCCGTCATCGGTAGCGCCATAACCACTGCTGACCGAATCGTAGTGAGCGTTTACGAGGACTCCGCCGTTGTTTGAACGCCGGGCCGTTGTCAGTGCACTCTGATTGGGGGCGTAGAAGGGCTCATCGTCTTCGGATCCACGGATGGCGACGATGATGTTGGTGCCCTCGAAGTAGACGGTAGTGTTGCTGGTTGAGAAGGTTGCGTTGGATACGTTGTCATCTATGATTTCGATGTCGTGGCTAGTCAGGTGCTGGGAAGCTACGACATGCTTGACACGTGCCAGGAGGTAGTCGCGAACATGGTCGTTGGCACGACTGTTGTAGGGATGAAAGTGGCGGGTGATTTGCTGAAGATCGTTCCAAGCTTGGGTGAGATTTGTGCCCTGGGGGGTGTTGGACGGATAGGCGGGCACTCTCAGGTGGGTGACCAACAGAACAGCGAACAGGGCTATGTAGGTTGCGGTGGTGAAGAAGACGACGGGCCCAGGGGTGAAGGAGAAGGGATTATAGCGAGCCATGTCGCAGGGCGGAAATGCAACGAGACTTGCTCGAGGGCTGCAGGATTTCCTGTGAGCGAGGCTTGGGAGGATGTCGGTGGCTTATGGCAGCGCGATGATGGTTGGAGTGGGAATGGGGCGGTAGCTGCGGGGTGAAGGCTAGCGCAAGGACAGGGATGGACGGATGCATCTGATGCACGGTCGAATTGGCTGTGACGTGTGTCAACACCAACATCAACACAACATTAACGCCAATATCAACATTGCTATTCATTCATTATCAACAACACCGCCACTGAAACTACCCTCGACATCATCATCATCGTCATCATCATCATCATCATCATCATCATCATCATCATCATCATCATCATCATCATCATCATCAAACAAAATTACCACCAACCTATTAGCATCGCCATAATTGAAATTGAGACCCTCATCAACGTCAATACCACCATCCACCCAATCTTGTCAACAAACGCTGCGAGCGCATCTTGTTAACCACATGCTTATCACAGGCAACCCCTGCACAGCAGTCGCGCAATAGTTGCTTGTGGGGGAAAAGTAGTAGCTGGTCGGTCGCGCGGCCACAGCAAGCAGACACGATGCATAGCCGCAGCGACTCACAGCGCGGTGTAGAGTCGCTCCTTCCCTCACGCGGGGTCCCGGCCCTGCCACCGCTAACGGATAGACCCACGCTCTACTCAGGCTGTTGTCTTGCCCTCAGCAGGCCCCTCGTCGCCCATGTCCACTCGCTTCTTCCGCCTGCATCCGCCCTGACGCTCTCCATCGGTAGCGGCTTCGGCCTGCTCGAAGCATACCTCGCTGCTGCGCCGTACAACGCCAATGTTGTCGGCGTCGAGGTGGAACCAAGCCCGAATACACACCTGCCCGCCACGCGCCATTGCGTCGTGCACGGCACGCGCTTTCTCGAGCCGCTCGCAGCAGAAGCTTCGGCCTGGCTGTTTGTCTATCCGCGCCGCGTTGGGCTGGTGGACGAGTACCTGGCAGCGCATGGCCGCGAGAGCGAGAGCGTGCACGTAATTGTATGGATAGGCCCACAAGCTGATTGGCACGACTACCAGCGCTGCTTCACACCGGACTGGAAGGTGCACACACAGAGTGCTGATGCAGTTGGCGGTAAGCCCTGGGAACTGATTGCCACGGCAAAGCGAGCCTCCACATGTGCACGCGGCGCTTCCTCAGACGCAAGTTAAGTCTACGAGGTTTGATATCAAACCTTTCCCCCTCTCTCACAACTGGGTTGAAAGCACGGTGTATTACAATCCTGGCCATGAGTAACTGGTTTCTATTCTTAGCCTATGTGTTTGCTTAGACAAGTGCTTCCCTTCTTTGCCCTCTACTCTGCTTGTCAAACACAGCAATATAACAAATAAAGGGCACCCGTCGTGGTCTATTCCACTTCAATCCAGTCAAAACTTGCCGTTGGACCGTCTTGCAGCTTGCGACGTCACATTGGTGTTCAACGCAATAGCATCACAGCACTGCAACAAACGTCTCGTCGACTCTACCCAGTCCACGCATACACAGATCATGGACACCGTACTCCAAGTGATCAACGGGACCACCTGATACCTACTCCTCTCTTCATTGCCACTCAGCTCTGGCCGTGGCACCGGGTCTGGGCAGCTGGTATTTGGACTGCGTACGGAATTGTTGCCCTCATAACACAAATTCAACCCCAGCTAAGTTGCCTGATCGAATCGCTATTCTATGCAAAGTTCTACCCGCCAATTCCTGTATGCTGTACAACAGGCCTGAGCAAAGTCAGCCTGGGAGCAGCCATGTCCGAGGAAACCACCGTGACCACAATCATCGATAGCATGACCGCCTCCAACCTGGGGGCTGCAACAAGCTCCATCAAGACAAGAGCTCCAGCCTGTATGCTCACAGTTAACGCAGTCAGCATCGGTAGTCCTTGGTCTCTTGTTCACACGAGCTCCATCATCCCCCTGTCTATATCTAGTTACTCCGCGTCAGTCAATCCACCTCACTTGTCAAATGCACCGTTCGCCTCTTGTACATCTCAGACTTCCATGTCTGTTCTGAGCTCAAGTCCATCCCTATGGAGCATCTCATTTTCGGACGGGTCAGGACTGGGATTGTTCAAGTTCAACACAGAACCGGCCAGTGAGCGACCAAATGGGCTACATCCCTCGCTGATGCCCTTCGGTATATACGAGTGTCACCACTCGGTTGACGCATGGACTTTGCTTAGCACGAACCTAAAATCCTTGGTGTTAGTTTTCTTCCTGGTTGTATTTGGCTTGTCCTTCATTGCCCTGCTGTTTTGGAATTTATGGCAAGGGATACTGGCTAGCTTCCGTTGGAACTGGCATTTTCTGGCTGGCCTCGGCATTATGCAGCGCTCATGGCGGTGGGTCAATACAATGAAAACAGGAGTTGATCTGGCGCAATGGAATCCACGTACTCGCGAAAACCGAGCAGAAAACCAAGCAGGAGACCAGATCTTCCATAGTGTATCACGCAGTCAAAACAAGTGTAAGCAAGTCAAGCATGTAATATGGAAAGTTGTATCATTAAGGACGAGATAGTCGTCACCAGCACGTGATTATATAAAAGTGTTACCGTGCAAGGCGTCAGAAAAAGTGAGCGTAAGAAATGTAAGGGGCCCAACCGGGCCCAGAAGAACCCTCCAAAATGCTAAAGTAATGGGCGAAGCTAACTCTCTAAAACTTGAATCGATCAAAGACGTTGCTGTTCTTGACATCACGCTTCCTGGAACCGCCGGGAAGAGCTGAGGTGCAGTCGATCAGACCCTTTGAGTCGACACCGAGCATGCTCATCTTTTGCATGGCGCTGACGAAAGCGGCATCCCATGCGCCCTTGCTAAGAGCAAAGGTGGTGAAGGGCAGCGTGGTGAGAGGGTTCTGGGCGACGCTCTTGTCCGAGGGAAGCGTAAAGGGTGCCTTGCCGCTCTTGGTCTCGGAGAAGTATTTGTTGTCCCAGGTGCCTACGCTAGAGTCGAGTTCTTGGGGCTTATCGGGGGCGGTGAAGCGCTGCTTGGCAGCTGTGTGGGCACCGAGTAGGGCTGCAAGATCAATGGGAGAAAAGCCCTTGGACGCTGGAGATGATTAGTTTGTGAAGAGAAGAGAAGCGTTTCATTGTCATGTGCTTACCGAAGAGCTTGATGAGATCGCCACCATTGGCAAAGCCAGAGGGAAGAACACCCATAGCATTTGCAGTGCTGGAATCCTTGCGACCGACCTTGACGGGGATGGTGGGACCGCCAGGGCAGGTCTTGACACCATGTGCAGCCGCGAACTGGATGAGATCGGCCATACCGACGCCAGTGTTGGCTTGGACAGTCTTGAGGTTGCCGCAGAGACGCTCGAGGCCTCTGTTCTCGATGTTGGAGCATTCGTCGGCGAGGATCAGAGAGCCATCGCAAGCACCGTTGAAGCAGTCGTGGAAAGAGGAACGAATAGCAGCGCGAGCAGCATCTGTGCATTGACCGTCTGCCAGGAATTGTGCAGTGAGTTGGGTGGAGATCTGGCTCCAGACGGCAGGGCAGCTCTGTGATGCCTTGTTGATTCCAAGAAGTCCGGAAAGAGCACCGAATATGTTTCCGATTGTGCGCTTGGAGACTTGGCTAGCGTTGTGTGCTTCCTCCTTGATATTGAAGGCTTGTGCGGTGCTGGTGGCCGCCAGGGCGGCGACAAAGATGTTCGAGATATACATTATGTGAAGTAGAGGATGACCGGATCTTCTTGAATGAAAGTGGGGCGATAGGATATCGAAGGGGATGAAAGAAGTGAACGACTGGAAAGTGATGCTGATGTTGTTTCGAGAGCAACGACTGCATAGCTTTATATCTCCAGGCACCTCCACGCATACTCAGGCAGAGTGGCCAAAATTGGAAGTAGTTGGTGGAGACATGACACGGGCGTAAGTTCACAACCCAGGCACCATGCCAGATGTGTCGAAAAACGCTGAAATAGACCTACCAGGCGCTAGTATGGTGTAGCAGATGGTGAGGGTACTGGCTCGAGCTCCTCGCTGTTGTGGAGCACGGAGTAGCGCCAAGCTCGAGCGACAGCGCTGTGCAGTCTGACAGGAAGTTCATCACGGCGGCACTGTAGTGCGATGGGCAATTGCATTGTGAGTTGGCAAAAAGTGGCGGGGCCGTCTAGCCCAAGTTTCTGGTTGCACTTGGTAGGTTTTGCAGATTTCCCCAGTTGTTAGGCGCACGAAGTGCAGGTGCTGCCACGAGGCGGGCACAGCATCATCCCACACACGCAGTCAACCTCAACCCGACCGTGTAGCGGAAGGCGTTGTGGTGGTTCCTGATAGATCGAAGTAGCGTCAGAAGCGGCTGTCTGGTACCTGAGCGCCACTGATTCGAAACAAAATGCTTCTAAAGAAAGCGTTGAAGATCTGGTTTCGAGCGTTGTTAAGTTTGGTGAGCGAGCGTCGAGGTCAAGCTCAAACAGCGATCGTTACGGCCCCGCGCATGCGATCCCCTGCGCCGGGCACTTTAGACGAGAGCTTCGCTCTCGCTAGGAATGAAGTAAGCTACTTGCGGTTTAACGCAACCGGATGACCTGCATGATAGCCGGGGCATGACTCTGCCATCTCCACGGCCTGGAGGTCTGCGAGTTTTCGAGTGCGACCAGACCAGTCGGCATCGGTCGCGCGCAGACTTGGCTAGGACTGCTGACAGACCATCTGCGAATTGGCCGATTCCCAGAGTGTCCAGAAAGCGCACAACCATGGTTGCGTAGTTGATGAAGTGCCTGATTCTCTAGAAGATTTTTCCCCCCCATGCTGGTGACAGTTCTTCAGGGGCTCATGCGCGCTACTCATGACTGACAGAAGTTACAAGGCCGCACATGGTCTTCTTCCCATAGTTAGGTGGGTATTTCCACCCAGCACTCGCTAGGTGAAGCAATAGCCTTGGTAGTGGTACGGAGTCTCGAGGTCCGAGGTGCAAGAGCCCGGGTGCAAAGGCGGGTGGGTGGGCCACCGCTTAGCGACGAGTTCGCCTGCTGAATGAAACACCCATGACTATCCGTCTTTCTCGAGCCTCGCCGTGGCGCGGCGGCGACGAGGACGAGTGCGTTTGCACGTCCAGTCTAGGCGCGAATGGAATCCATGTCGATGCTAGCTAGTTATTGGCGTACTGCACAGCGACTGAAGTCTACTTTGTACGTTGTTGCTGACTGGGCATTGCACCGCGGCTGCGACAAGAGAAAGCTGAGCTGCATCGTGCGTACAGTCACGTGTGCTGCATATGCACATGTTCGCTCGAAGGTGGTAATTTGTGCTGGAGAGTGCAAACAAGAGAGAAAAGATCAGCCATGAACATGGTCGCAGAGACAGCGGAGTTTCGTTGCCAAACAACCACTGGTTAGGAGATGGCGGTCCAGGCCATGGTTGTTCTGTATGTGATGCAAGAGCGAGGCTGTTCAGCGTGGTAAAGAATAGATAGGCTGGCACAGGAGAGTGAACATGGGGTGCCAACGATTCGGACATTGCTGACTGGTTGCCGCCGTCCACGCAACAGTGAGACGCGTGCCAGAAGAGAGCACGTGCGAGTCGTCGAATGCGACTCTGACTCGAATCGTCTCCAATCTCATATTCTTTTTCATTTCTGTGTCCAGGTCCGTTTTCATGTCCGTGTCCATTCTGGTTTCCAACAGACAGAGATCAGCTTCAGATCAGATCAGATCAGATAGCAGCCAAGCAGGACAGCACGTGCACTCGCGTCTCCTTAGCGCGCAATGGCGCGTCATGACACTAGGTACAACACGAACACCAACAACACCACCACCACCACCATGGCACCGTGACATCATAACACCGTGACACCATAACACCATGACAGACGTCTGGCGAGGCGACATCCTGCTACCGGACGGCAAGTCGGTCCGAGGTACTAACCAACACCTCTCCCCGGCAACCGCTCGCGCTGACACACGACAGACGTGGGTTTTTCCTCACAGCATCTCGCGTCCACGCCGAGCATCCCCGGCATTCCCGGCGCCTCGCTGCGCTTCCTTGCGACCGTCGACACGGCCAAGATCCCGCTCTATCTCGCTGCAGGGCCCAGCTACGACGTGTGGACGTTGAGCGACGTTTCCGAGGCATGGTTCGAATCGTTGCTGCTCAGCCAGCCTGCGCCGTCGACAGTCGCAACCAGCCATGCCAGTGCGCATGCGTGGTGGACGAGGGCGAGGGCCCAGTCGCCCATAGGCCTTCTTGTCCAGGTGGAATCCCAAGGAGGCGCAGCACAGAAGCCCCGCGTCACCGAGCTTCTCCTGTACGGGACCATTGCTGCCACACCAGCCGTCCAAGGTCTGCTGACACCACCCTCCTTACAAGAAGTTTTTAACGCGCAGCTAGGGCTCTTGCCTGAGCTTCGCGTTCACGCCCTGCCTCTATCCTCTGACCTTCTGCAACCCCACACAGCCGCCTCGATTCCACCACCACCTTCGCCTACACTGAGCGCCGCCGACCCGCCCGACGACATTGAGGCTCACTTTCTGCCCGCCCTCCCCAATACACAAGCGGCACCGACTTCGCCCAAGCGCAAACGCGACCTCTTTGAAGAAGCCACTCTTGCGAGGAGGAAAGCCAAGGGCAAAGGTGGAGAAGGCGTGGCTGCTGCTGCCGCTCGCGCAACGGAATCGCAACGCCCACACGCCCACCGCAAGTCGATCTCGTTCGAAGCAAAAATACCCCCTCTTCCAGACTCTCGGCCCCCTTCTGCGCAGAGCGTCCTGCCTCGCCCATTATCTCGACAGCTGTCACGATCTCCCAGCATTACTTCGGACATCAGACCACTCAGCCGCAAAGGGAAAGAGGCAGCAGATACGCAAGGGAGGCGCTCGAACCTCTCACGCGTCGACACAATCTCCCTACATCCAGAAGAATCCACTACAGAATCAAGAAACAAAGAAGCTCTTACTAAGGTCGTCATGGCCGCCATGCGCATGCACGGCTTGCAGCAGCGAAGAAAGACAAAATCGCGCCGGGCGTCCATGGTTCCTGGACTGGAAGAGACTCAGTCTCTGGCCGACGAGATCACAGCAGAAGACGTCGAAAAAGACGAGGAATTCAAGTTGATTTACCACCAGACATACAAAGGAGCTGCCTTGGCTTTGGTTTGTGACATCCCTGCAGCTTTTATGACTCTAGATTGACCGTGGCACAGAGAAAACACATGACGGAAAAAACGTTGCACGCCCAGCCTGATCGAATGCGAGATCTGGTAGAGCAGTTTCTGACCCTTTTTCTGACTGATCCACTTGAGCAACCACTACCCTCCCACGAGCCCACCAACCCAGTCGCTACGCCGGGTATCAAACAAATCGGCATCTTTGGGTCATCTCACCATCATGCCAGCCCCTTCGATCTGCCAAGTGGCATAAGGCGACCGCCCCTAGCAAGGGCGCAGACCGATAGTCACGTCTACACAGGGTCACTAGTTAGCAAAAGAAAAACAGATAACTATAAAGTCAACCCTATATAATGCATAACAGCTTTTTTATATTTATATTAAACTGAAAAAGAATAAAATAGGTAAAATATTTATTTTATTTCTAAATAATATGTTAGAGTAAAAGGCAAAAATAGAGTAACTATAAAGCAGACCTTTATAAGTATAAAAAAAAGTAATCTAAAAAGCTAATATATTTAAATTAAGAGGAAGTAAATTAAATAGCAGATAAAGGCCTATAAGAAGGTAAAAATAGCTACTTAATAAGTAAGTAGGTAGGCCTAAGCTCTTAAGCTATAAGTAGAAGAAGGCTAATACTTTAAAAGTAAAGTAAAAGTTACTAGTTAGCTAGATAGATTCTACTAAGTTAGATAAGTATCTACTAGTAATCTAAGCTATTTAACTATAGTAGAAGTTCTAATATATACTTTCTCTTTATAATAGGTAAGAGTCTTATAATCTAATTTAAGTTATAGGTACTATATAGCTGCTATTAATAAAAAAAAACCAAAAAAAAAGTAAATAGTAGAGTAGTTAGAAAACTATTAAAGAACCTAGTAATAGTTAGAGTAGAATAGGAATTTATAGTTATAGTAGTAAAGTATATATCTCTTTAGATTCTTATAAAAAAGAAGTACTTCTAAGATTTATTTTACTACTTAAACTTTATAGTATAGAAATAATCCTTAAACCTAGTTAAAGCTTATAAAAACAAGGTATAAAATCTATAATTAACTAAAACTAGTAATGTATTTAAGTCTAGTTATGTAATTTTAATAGTTGATTTAGTTTTGTTATAGTGTTGTAGAAATTATATATAAGTACTAAAGTAGTTTATAGTCTTTATTACTAGGCTAAGAAGTACTGCTATTTATATACTAAAAGTAGCCTAATACAAAACTAAACCTAAATAATTCTATGTAGAAGAATAATAACTTACTATTTCAATTTACTAAAGTTGCTAAAATTGTTACTTAAAAGGGTGTTGTTAGTTTATAGAGCCTAGTTTATAGAATTCTAAAGACTAAATAGCTTTAGCCTATCTAAGTTTTTATAGTAATAAAGAAACACGTTATAGTATTTAAAATATTAGCTAGCTAATTACTATACAAGTAATAGATTGTTAGACTACTAAATTAAATACCTACTAGTGTCTTAGCATCTATAGCAGTGAATTCTAGCTATTAGCTGTTTTACAATCTAATTATCTAACTAATATTAATAAACACACGTATCTACGCTAAAAACTAGTACTATTACAAGAGTTATTAATTAGTGCTAGTTGTTAAACAAAACTTATTCTTAATTTTTAGTTCCACTACTATCTAAAAGATAGTTTTCTATATCTAACTACTTATTTACTAAGCGTATGTATATTTAAGCTACTTTATTTAAATAATAATAAATAACTTAAAATTAATTAAGGTTAAAAGCTATACCTAGCTAGTAATTTTAATTTAAATTTTTAACGTGTAATTATAGTGTCTATATTAACAATATAAATATATTATAAAGTGATGTATATAAAGCTTCTTTTTTACTTAGAACTGTATTATCGACTATTTTAGAAGTAGTTACCTAAGCTACTCTATTCTTTCTAAAGCCTCTAGTACCTACAGTATATATAGAACATTACTAATCTATCTTACTATTTCTATAGCCTGCTATAATGCTATTAGAAGAGCTAAAAAAACGCTCTAATTAAATACGTACACTCTTATTACTTTATTAATACTAAATTTAATATAGAGAATACTGTTAATAAGAAAGAGTTAAATATAATTAACACTTTATTACTAACAAAGCGCCTAGTTGCTAATAGGATTAAGAGCACTAATTAGATATACTTAGACCAGATTTTTACATAGTTAAAGTTATAGTAGTTTACTTCTTAGTTAGAACCTAAGAGTAAGTACTTAGATTAACAGCTTATAATACTAGTAGAGTTATATATATAAGAACTTAGCTTAAACCTACCTAAGCTACACTAATCTAAAAAGGTATAGTAATCTATTAGATAGATGTTGCAGCTAAAAAGAGTAGTTATACTAGTACAACAGTTCTCTAATTTAGTGCAATAATATAGGCAATATTCCGTGCAATAATAGATTAACTAGGGTTTAAACAGTATATACCTGTAATAGTGTACTCCTCTTTCTTAAGGCTTAACTCCAAAGCTTCTTAGACTAAGCCTATTATCTCTAGGCACTACTCTAGACGTGTAGTGCTGCAGTCTATTACGCTCCTAGGTACTTCCTTTAACGCCTTAGCACCTTAAAAGCTCTCTCTTAACAAGCTAGCTAACTAGTTAGAGTAGGTACCTACTAGAACGTACTTCTTAAGCTCTAACATTAGCCTATAAGCTAGCTAACAGCTAGAGTCTGCTATATTATATAATAGAACTTCTAGTAGTAACAGCGTAGTAACTAAAGGGCCTTGCCTTACGCTTTAACTAAATTAGCTAGCCTAGCTGCCTAGAAGTAGTACTAAGTAAGGATTAAATCTACGCTGCTTATACTTTTAATATTAAATAGATTACTGTATAAGAACCTAGTATAAACCTACCTATACTATACTAACCTAAAAAGGTACAGTAATCTATTAGATAGGTTAACTAGAGTTTAAACAGTATATACCTGTAATAATATATTTATAATACGTATAATATTTAGAGTAAAAGGTTAGAAAATTGTAATTAAGTATAAAACACTATTAGAGATAGACTTTACAAAGTTATAAATAATAAGTATATAAGCGTGTTATACTATAAGAGCACTATAAGCAGGTAGAAGAGATCTAATAAAACGTATAGTATTAGATAAGATAAGCTAAATTCTTAGAAGTTAAGCCTCTAAGAATTTAGAAAAGTATATACGTGTATGTAGGTACTAAGAGGTTACTATAGCAGCTCTAAAGTGTAACAAGCTAGGCCTAGGTACTAGCTCCTTAGCATACACTGCCTTAGCACTACTCTAGCTTGCGCTTTTTAGTATAGACTACAGCCCTGCTACAGAGCTAACATGTCTAAAATAGAGTTATAAAAACTCTGCAACCTTTAGTCTAGAGGTTGTCCCCTATTAAATCTATCTTCTATTTTACTAGCAAATTCCCTTAGAGGTTAGCTCTTTATAATTAGATTTAATTACTAGTAAGGATTAATAAGTAAGTTGTTTAATAACGCTGCTAGGCGTCTAGGGGAGTACAGCATTAAGCTGTGCACTAGCAATAACAATTAATTAAACATTAGGACTAAACTCTAGAACCTTACTACCTTGTTAGTACCTAAAGAATAGTAAGAGGAGCTACTTGCTTACGTACTAGAGCGCCTAACTACCTACCTATTATAGGCAACTCTACTTAAGGCTGCAGTAACTATTACTAACGCTAAAGCCTACTCTACTACAGACTCTAACCTAGAACTATAATAAGAAAACATAGGTAAGACTATATAAAGGCTAGTTAAAGCCTAGGTTTAAGCCTACGTTGCATCTATAAGAGTGCTAACTTAGAGTATAATACCTCTTACCTCTATATAAATAATTAATAATAAGCTAAGTAAGACTATAAAGTTACTTAATATAGGCAAGTTTAGTAGCAACTAACATGCGTACAGAACGTTTAAGTTCTAAATAAAGAATAAGTTAAAGTCTATAAAGGACTAAGAAGCTATCCTAAAAGTTACCTATATGTTTAATAGGCTAGAAGGACAGGCTGCGTAAGTTAGCTTATTATAGAAGGACTGTAACCTAATAAGTATAACTGCTTAGTTCTAGGACTTTCTAGATAAGCAGTATAAGGACTCTCTATTTAAGAAATGCTCTTAGCAGAAACTCTAGACTATTACTATAAAGAAGAGCAACTAGAGTATTAAGTCTTTTAATACAGAGTTTATCTAGCTAGCCTATAACGCTGCTAAAGAGGATAATATAAAGAACTTTAAAACTAGGTACATGTCTGCACTCTAACTAGACCTCTAGGACAAGATAGTGTTAGTAGACATCCTAGACAACTAGGACCTCTAAAGCCTTATAGCTAGGGTCTTAGTAGTAGAGGTTAACCTCTGCAGGTCTAAGGCACTAATAAACAGCACCTTTAGACAACACACATAAAGAGTAAACCTAGATAGTATAGACTAGGATCCTACTAAGGTCTACTTTAAGAAGATTAAGTCTAATAACTAACTATAAGCAGAGTAGCAGACTTAGAAAGTTATAAACTAGTAGAGAGCTGCTTACGTCTGTTTAAAATGTAGAAAGAAGGGATACTATATAAGCAGATGCAATCTAGCCCTAGCTAAGAGACTAGAGAAGGTCTAGGTTAGGAGCATAATTACTAAGGTTTCTAAAACTAATAATTTAACTAATAAAGGTTTAGAAAACTAGAAACTCCTGTTTAAAGGCGTAAATAGGGGTTAGGAAAAGAAGTTCTAAAAAGAAGAGAACTGTTCTAAGAGTTCTACTAGCAGTAGCTAGATAGTAAACCTATATTACTACATATAATAGTACAAGATAACACTATAGCATATATATTAATTAATACTAGGTGTTTAATATATAGTATAGTCTCCTCTAAGTTTATATTATAAAACAACTTCTAACATACCCCTACGTGTAGACGTAAGGTATTAGGCATAGCTAAGAAAGTAACCTAGGTAACTAATGTTATAAGAATAAAGATTAATATAGATAGCTACAGAGAGACCCTCTAGGCATATATATTAGATAGAGAAAGAGAGTACAACCTTATCCTAGGAAGACTATAGATAGACAAGAACAAAGTAACTATAGCACTAGCTAAGAAGTTGTTATTTATCTACTCTTTACAGACATAAGTTAGAAGCAGAGAAGGCGCTTATCCTAACTAACTGCCTAAGCCTGTTAGCCTAAAGCTGTACTAGGCGCTAAGAAAGAGGTCTAAAATAGACTAAAACATAGAGCTGTTTGCTGTATTAATAGCAGATATTTAGAAGACTCTAAAGAAGAAGAAGCTAACAGATCTTTAAGACCTCTTCTTAGAGTTCTTAAAAAACGAGTTTAGAACGTTTATAAAGGAGGAAGCTAACAAGCTTACTCTTTACTATAGTCCTAATATAGATTATATAATTAAGTTAATTAAGCAAGATAGTAAACCTGCAATAGTACTATAGGGACTACTATATAACATGTCTTGCAAGAAGCTCCTAGTGCTCTAATAATAACTTACTAGCTATTTAGATAAGAGCTTTATCTAAGTTAGCAAGTCTAGTGCTTCTGCTCTAGTACTGTTTATTAAGAAACCTAGCAGAGGTCTCTAGTTTTGTATTAATTATTAGGCGCTAAACGCAATTACTAAGAAGAACTAGTACCTACTACCTTTAATCTATAAGACTCTCTTACAGATCTTAAAAGCAATGTAGTTTACTAAAGTAGACGTTATCTAAGCCTTTTACAAGATTAGGATTGCTAAGAGAGATAAATAGAAAACAGCTTTCTAGATAAGATTTAGACTCTATAAGTAGCTAGTAATGCTATTTAGGTTAGCTAACGCCCTAAGTACGTTCTAATAGTACATTTACTAGGTCTTAAAAGAGTACTTAGATAAATAGTGCTCTACCTATATAGATAATGTATTAATCTACTTTAGCAGCACCTAAGAGGAACATAAAGCTAAGGTTAAGGAAATTGTCTAGAAGCTAGGAGCTGCAGGATTGCATCTTAATGTAAAGAAGAGCAAGTTCTCTGTTAAGAGTACTAAGTACTTAGGATTTATTATTAAAGCTAGTAAGAGCATCTAAATAGACCTTGCAAAGGTTGCTACTATAAAGTTATAAAAACTCCTAAAGATAGTAAAAAGAATCTAGAGCTTCCTAGGGTTTGCAAACTTCTACTAATAGTTTATTAACTAGTTTTCTAGCATAGCAGAGCCCCTTATATGCTTAACAGAAAAAAACACAATCTTTAAATAGAAAGAACCCTAGCAGCAAGCCTTTAATGCTATAAAAGCTATATTTACTAGAGAACTAGCACTTATAAACTTTAACCTAGATTTAAAAACAGTACTAGAGTGCAACAGGTTAGGATAAGCAACAAGAAGAGTATTATCTTAATATAAGAGAGATAAGGTACTCTATACAGTAGTATACTTCTTAGCTAAGAACTCTAAAGCAGAAGTAAACTTTACTATTTATAACAAGAAAATTCTAGCAGTACTTAAATGCCTCTAAGAATAGAGCACAGAGCTAAAACAAGTAAAGAGATTTATAGTTATTACTAATTACAAAAACTTAGAGTACTTCTACAAAGCCTAACTCCTTTTAAAAAGACACGTCTAGTAGTTAAGCCTCTTTAGCTAGTTTAACCTTACCTTTGCCTATAGGCCTAGTAAGGTTAATAACTAGGCTAGCAAATAGATACAGCCTAGGTAGGGGTTAGGTACATTACGTAAGGTACCTTAGCTCTACCTAACTCTTACCTACGCTAACCTCTTGCTAAGAGGGTTAGAGTTTAGTAGAGTCTATATATAGTAGAGGTAGGTGTAGAGCAGAGTCTATATGTAGTAAAAGTAGGTATAGGATAGAGTCTTTATATAGTAAGGGTAGGTATAGAGTAGAGGCTGCACAGACTAGTAGTAAGAGTAGGGTTAGAGCTGCATAGACTAGTAGTAGAGGTTAGGTATATTACGTAATAGTATATATATACCTAAGAAGCTACTTCTTTATTTCTAATTTAGGGTGTAGGGTTTAAAGATTTATTATACACATTTATTACAGTAGTAATAATAGATTATATGCAAGTGTGTATATTAAATAATCTAATTATATAAGAACCTAGAGTACCTATATATAAGTATAAACTAACTTAGTATATCTAAATAATTAGAGAGTTTAAGCAAGAAGCTTTTTATAGTATTGCCTAGCTAGAGACATATCCTTACTTATTATAGTTACCTCCTTAGCATAAATAGTATGTAAGTTAACATCTATTTATATTAGCTATATTTTCCTAATATAGAGCTTTTATATACCTTTAAAAATACTAACAAGAAACAACTCTACAGCTTCTTAAATAGCTTCTAAGGCTACAGGCCTAAACTGCAAACTATTTTAGAAGTCTTGCGTAATTTTACAAACTAGGCGTAAAAATACTAACTTAGAAATAATCTTATTAGTAGACTTCTAGTATTAATAGATTTCTTAAAGCGTAGCAGCTATAGTTAAATTAGTAACTAAATATAATAAAAGACTGTAATAACTTACTGCTAGCCTTATTATAGCGCTTTTTCCTAATTATTGTAAGTGTTCTAGCAGGCGCCTTACAGGCAGCCTTAGTAGCAAGGTCTTTTCTAGGTGCTTTGCTGCTAGTCCTAGCATTACCTCTACCTTAGGTTAGCTTTGCTTTATTCTTGTAAATTACTATAGTAGTAACTATAATAGAAGGCCGTAATAATAGAGAGCTAGTAAAGAAGAGTTGTTGTAGTGTAGTTATCTGCAGTAGTATAGTTGTAGAAAAGAAGTGTAGTTATAAGTAAAGGAAGGTAAAAGTAGAATTTATTAATAGTTAAATTAGTTAACGCGCGCGTAGAAATCTATGCACTACTAGAGATTATTGTACTACAAGTACTTAAATCTAGTATATTAGTTAGTAGCGTGCTAGATCTTTAAGCCTGTAATAGAAATCTGTAATAACTTATTAGCTTATAAAGCTAAACGCAAGGAGTTATCCTATTCTATTCTTAACTTAATACAACAAATATTTGCTAATCTACAGCAGTTTGCAGCACTAAGCAAATTTTAATATTTATATTTAGGTTTACGCCTAGTAAGGCTGCTGCCTAGCGTAGGAACATGTTACGATCCTGTGCAGAGGGAGCAGCACAGTAATAAGTATCGTCTAACTAAACCCCTAACTCCTCCCTAAAAGAATAACAAGTAGAGAAAGACAGAACACCTTAGGTCGTCACGTAACCGCTTATTAACAAGCATAACCTACGTAACTGCTTGTTAACAAGTATAGTATAATATGCTTGTCTATAAGCAACCTTATGTATTTTATTAGACTAACTCTAGTTACTTGTCTATAAGCATTATATCTCTTTAGTATATAGATTATAGGAACACAACCCTTATAGTTCGTGTTTAACCTTGTTAATTAAGTTTGTCTTTAGAATCTTAACCTGCTCTTAAACTAGACAGTCCTCTCTATACTATTTATTGCACCCTATTATTACAAGCTTTGCTTAGTTAATAACCTACCCTAATCTTCTATACCTATTTATACTTAAGAACTAATAGAATCTGTGCTTACAGTCTTTAACTAAAGTACAACTTTAACATTTTAAACACCCCTAATATAAGCAATATCTTAGAAGATTAAGCTACCCCTAGCAGCTCTAATATGCGTAACACGTTAGGCCTTAAAGTTGCTAAACTAGACCTCTACAATAGAACCCGTTCTAAGCTTAAGGATTAGCTACTTTAGTTTAATCTGTTCTTTACCTTCTAAGGCGCATCCATTGCAGATACAGACAAGGTTAAGCTTATTACATCCTATATGCGCGGCAAAGTCTTTAAATAGATTAAGCCCTTTATTTAGAATAAGATAATTAACACAACTACAGCTAAGAATAATATCTAGCTTAATAGCTTTAACAAGTTTAAGACTAAGATCTAACAGATCTTTAGAGTTACTAATAAACCTATTATAGCCTAACGCAATATCTAGACAATTAGGCAGACTACGTTAATTGCAGACTACGCTGCTAACCTTTAAGCTATTGCTTATAACACTAACTAGAACAACACTACTCTAATAACTATGTTTAGACAAGGTCTAAAGCCTAAGGTTAAGGAGGAACTTATGCACACTAGCGCAGTAATTAACACCCTTAAGAACCTAGAGACTAAGGCTATTAACATTAACACTTGTCTCTATAAGCTTTACCTAGAATTAGAAAAAGATCTGCGTATGCAAGTTACGAACAACGTAAACAAACATCTACAGCTACAGAACTAATAGCAAAACAACCTAAACTAAGGACAGTAAAGAAGACGCTGTTAATCTAATACTAAACGCTATATCTATAACAATACTTAAAGTAGATACTTTAGACCTAAAGTAATAGACCTCTTAAACCTTAACAAAGGACTGCTACTACTCTGTTAGAATAAAAAGAAGGGTAGAGAAGAACACTACTCTAATAATAACGCAAGTAGCAAAGACTGCTATAATTATAGCAAACTAGGCTACTTTGCAAGAGACTGTAAAATAAAGAATAAGGTTCTTTAACAGCTTAATGTCCTAACCTGCGCTAACAACACTGCAGATGCTAGTAATTAGGAAGTAATTACTAATAACATAGAACAACTTATAGAAGACCTAGAGTCTAGTCCTAAGAACAATGCTAAATGCATTAAACCTCCTATTTGTGCAGCTACTCCCTACTACAAAGATATAGAAGGCAAAGAAGTAGTATTTACTAACAGCAACTAACGCTACTATGTAGTAGAATGTTGTGTAGAAGGAACAAGCCTTAAAGTTAGTAAGAAATACAAAGGCCTGTTTTAATAACGTAGAATAAGCTACTTTAGTCTTAAAGGCAAGAAACTTCTAGTTATTAAACATAACCTAAAAGAAGTTGCTAGAGAACAAGCTATACTTAGTAACATTAGACAACCCTATAAAGAGACAAAAGACTACTAATACAAGATAGATAACCTCTTAAACACTTCTAGAAAAACACTTATAGAGATTAGATAAGACACTACGCACTACTAACACTAACGCTAGTTACGCAAGCGCTATGCTAAGAAAGAAGTATACGCAAGGATATGTTAAGAACTAGTCTAACTTGTAGTAGGATCTAAAGAAGAAGAGCTTACCCTAGAGTTTAACTAGCTTATCTAGTAGGTTAAATAATAAACTAACGACTGCTAATAAGTATTAAGCAATCTAGAAGACGCTAAGGACTAATACTAGATAGAAGCTAAGACAAAGCGCAGCATACAATGCATAAGAGAATAACAACCCTTACTACTGTTACTTCTACTACTACTTAGTCTATAACTCTAGTATAAACTAGGCCCTAGAAATCTATAATACAGAGACTTGTTATAGACAGCCTGCAGTAATAACTAATACAGTGTATACTAAGACTCTAAGCTAAATAACAGATAGTTCCCTCTAGGACACTTTACTTGCTATATTTAGTAGTATAACTGCTAGAATAACTTATACAAAAGGCATCTTATTAACAAACGCAGCTATACCTTCTTTCCTAGTACTAAAGACCTACAAGTAGTAATTTAGATGTAGTTAGTAGTTAATAGACAGTGCTATAACGCGCACTAGCAAAACTGCCTAAACTCTAACTGTAAGGTTTACTGTAGACATAAGGAATATAATAGATTTATAAAGGAGACTTTTTTAGGACAGCGCCTAAAGGCGCTAGAGATTAATCTATTAATTCTATTAGGACTAATTACCTTATTAAACTCTCTATTAAACTAAATAGAGTAGTACTATTAGCACTCTTAGACTTAGGAGCCTAAGCAAGCTATATGTCCTAAGAAGCGTTGTACTAAGCAGGCCTTGCTCTACGCTTAAAAGAACAAGCTTACTTGCTCTAAGTAGCTAATAGAGAATTAATACTAGACAAGCTATTTATTATATACGAAGTAAGCTCTGCACCTCTAGAGATATAGAGGCACTACAAGAAAATAACTCTAGACGTTTTTGCAAAGGCTACGCATAATGTTATATTAGGACTTCTCTAGTTATAAAAGTATAACCTACAGATAGACTAGGTATAAAAGAAGCTTTTGTTAAAAGGATGTAAATACAGCACTAATGCATCTATGCCTACGCAGCGCACGTTGCAGCTAGTAGATAAGAAGGAGATTAATAATGTCTCTTTAATACATAAGACGCGCTAAGATAGAGCAGTTAACTCTATAGATACTAGAAGCCTAATAGATTACAAAGCAAGAGTTAAGGAGAAAGAGAGTGTACCTCCTGCTATCTCTAACGTATACTAACAGTACGCAGTAATATTTAAAGAAGAGCTTACAGCAAAAGCCCTGCTAAAGCATAAGCCCTAGGATTACAAGATTAAGCTCTAGAAAGGAAAGAACCTAACTTTTAAGAGGTAATACTAATTATTAAAGAAGGAACTTAAAGTACTACGTAAGTACATTACAGAGAACCTTAAGAAGGGATTTATTAGACAATTAGAATTACCTGTAGGGTACCCTATTATATTTGTCCTAAAGAAGAATAGCAAGCTACAACCTTGCATTAACTTTAGGAAGCTTAATAATTTTACTATTAAGAACTGCTACCTGCTCCTAAATATTACAGAGTTACAGAATTAGCTAGTAGAAGCTTAGTACTTTACTGTGTTAGACTTAAGAGGAGCGTACAACCTTATCTGTATAAAGAAAGAAGAAGAATAGAAAACAGCCTTTAGGACGAGATACAGACTCTACAAGTACCTTGTTATGCTGTTTAGTCTAACTAATACACTAGCTACGTGCTAGGAATTAGTTAACAACGTCCTTAGGGCACACCTTAATAGGATAGTAGTTGTATATTTAGACAATATCCTAGTGTACTTAAAGATACTAGAGGAGCATATTTAACACGTAACTAAAGTGCTAGAATGCCTAAGAAGGGCAGATCTATAACTAAAACCTAAAAAGTGCAACTAGCACTAGAAAGAAGTTAAATTCTTAGGGTATATTATAGGACAATACAGAGTTAAGATTAGTCTAATAAAGGTAGAAGTAGTTAAATTATAGCTAACGCTAAAGACAGTTAAACAGATCTAGGAATTCTTAGGATTTGTTAACTTTAACTAACGCTTTATTAAGGACTACTCTAAGATTGCAATCCTACTAATAAAGCTTACGTAGAAGGACACGCTATTTAAGTAAGGAAAAGAGCAAGATAATGCGTTTAAGGCACTTAAGCAAGCCTGTATCGCACTACCTACGTTAATTATGTTTACTAGTAGTAAACTAATGCGCATAGAGACCGACGCCTCAGATCTTGCACTAGGCGCATGCATTATATAAGAAAAGGATAGCCTATAGCACCCTATTGCCTACTACTTACGCAAGTTCTTAGGACTAGAGGAATAATACAACGTTTACAACAAAGAATTACTTACAATTATATTAGCCCTAGAATATTAGAGAGCGTATGCAGAAAGTTGCTTAGAACTTACTATCTACACTAACTACAAGAACCTAGTATACTTTACTACTACTAAGGTCCTAAATTAATAATAAGTACGTTAGTTAGAGATGCTAGGACAGTACAAATTTAAGATATTGTATACGCTAGGTAAAGACAATAGTAGAGCTAACGCACTTAGTTAACGCTACAACCTTGCTAGAGAAAAAATAATAAACTAGTTCGCAGTATTAGAGATTAACAACAATAGATCTCTAGGACTATTGCAACAACTTAACAACATAATGCAAGTTTAGCAGGAACAACGTATCCTATTATAAGTACTAGAGGAACTTTAAGAAGAAATAATAGCAGGTTATTACAACAACCTGCTACATAGGCACTCTAGAATAACGCGTATAATAGAACTTATTAAAAGACACTATAAGGTTAAGAATATAAAGGATAAGGTTATAAAATATATTAAAAACTGTGTTAACTGTTAATAAAACAAGTACAGCACATATACTAAATATAAAGAAATGCAGGCTATAGAGCTGCCTGCAGCCCTATAGACAAATATTACAATAGATTTTGTTATACAATTACCTATCTCTAAAGACTAAGTTATAGGATATGCCTACAACGCAATATTTGTTGTAGTAGATTAATTTACTAAGTACGCTAAAATAATACCTTTTTATTGCAATTATACTGCTAAGCAGCTAGCTTACGTATTCTTAGACTAAGTAGTTAGGTACTACAGTATACTAGAATCTATTATTAGCAATTAAGACAAGCTCTTTACGTTAAACTATTAGACTACGCTGTTAGCAGCTATAGGTACTAAGAAGAAGCTATTAACTGCTTATTATCTATAAACAGATAGACAGACTAAAAGAACAAATTAGACTATAGAGACATACTTACAAATCTACAGCAACTAGCAGCAAGACAACTAGGTTTTGCTGTTACCTATAGCTTAGATTGCGTACAATAACAAACTATTAGAAGCAACAGGCACAATACTGTTCTTTGCAAATTACAGGAGACACCTAAATCTCTTTACTAGAAGTTTAAATACAACTATTTAGACTAAATCAGCAATTGCCTTAGTAGCAAAACTAAAGGAAGTATATTAAAAAGCACTAGAAAACATTAGTTAAGCTTAAGAACAAGCAATCTCTTATGTTAACTAAAAAAGAAAAACAGCACCTTAGCTAAAAGAGGGGGATAAAGTCTACCTCCTTATAAAAAACCTTTAAACGCGAAGACTAACAAAAAAACTAGACTACGTTAAGGTTAGACTATTTTTTATTTCTTAGCAGATAAGCTTAGTTAACTACAGACTTAATCTGCTAAAGGATGCAAAGATCTACCTAGTGTTCTATATTTCCTTGTTAGAACTAGCTAACCTAAGAACGCCTATCTAGAAGAACTTCTATTATTAAGCTAACAGTAAAGATAAATAGAAAGTTAAAAAAATAGTAATATATAAAGGGGATAGTAACTAATAAAAGTACCTAGTTAAATAGTTAGGAGACCTAGACTTAGAAAACACATAGGAACTAGTTGCACACCTTATAAGTTGCTGCTAATTAGTACGTAAGTACTATAGTTTACTACAGACTCTTTAATTAAGCTAAGGGCGCTCTAGGTAGGTAGTAAGGTATATATACTAATAGACGCTGCAGGACAGTTAGAATTAACTTCCTTAGCTAGGTCTAACTTACCTGCCTTAACTATCCTATTTGCTAAACACAGCGCCTTTTGCTGCGTGCGTTTATTTGCCTGTTTTAGAATTTTCTTATTACGCAACAATTACGCAATAACAGTTGCAAGAAGCAACTTATCTTCTTCTACCTTCTTTTTATACTCCTTGCAAGTCTTATCTAACAACGACTAAGACATGTTTATATATAGCTTGCTAGCTTTTATACACTTAGCACACTTTAGCCCCTTTAGACTATCTAGTATAATATAATACTTATTACTGCTAAAGAAACAACAGTTATAAAGGACTTTAGCAGGTGTATTAGCTTAACAGACTTCTAATGCAAGACAGATATTGTAGGTGTATAAGGACATCTTAACTTACAGGTTACTAGATACAGAGATTACAGATTATATAAATCTCTAAAATACAATTACGTAGTTTAAGGACAAACTACAAAGGAAAGTAGGGATAGTGTTACAATCCTGTGCAGAGGGAGCAGCACAGTAATAAGTATTGTCTAACTAAACCCCTAACTCCTCCCTAAAGGAACGATAAGTAGAGAAAGATAGAACACCTTAGGTTGTTACGTGACTGCTTGTTAACAAGCATAACCTATGTAACTGCTTGTTAACAAGCATAGTATAATATGCTTGTCTATAAGCAACCTTATGTATTTTATTAGACTAACTCTAGTTGCTTGTCTATAAGTATTATATCTCTTTAGTATATAGATTATAGGAACACAAGCCTTAGAGTTTGTGTTTAACCTTGTTAATTAAGTTTATCTTTAAAATCTTAACCTGCTCTTAAACTAGACAGTCCTCTTTGTACTATTTATTGCACCCTATTATTACGAGCTTTGCTTAGTTAATAACCTACTCTAATCTTCTATACCTGTTTATACTTAAGAACTAATAGAATCTGTGCTTATAGTCTTTAACTAAAGTACGACTTTAATAGAACACTAAAATCTAGTGTATATAAAAGAGACTTGCAACACCTATGCATAAAGAAGACTGTAATAATAATCTATAAAAACTTATAAGCAGTATAAAGACGCTATGCGCATTCTTTTAACACTAAGTATATTAATATTAGAGCTATATACATAATATTATAACTATTATAAAAAAATACTATTATATTAGCGATAGTTGGATAGAAGGGCCTTAATTACATACTATTTAGTAAAATATACTTACCTAGAGCTTGCTAGCACTATAACATAACTACCAACATTGCTACACGCCTATACTACTACACTACTTTACTCTTTCTACGTAAGCACTACGTTATTACAGGCCTCTATTATAGTTAGCACTATAGATCTTAAGCGTAAGGATATTAAGAAGAAGAAAGAAGAAGAGATAATAACTTTAGTAATTACTACAGGCACTTATATGCTACCTAGCTTTACTACTAAAGAGTAGAATAAGCTTATCTAGGTAGTTATTACAGCCTATTATAATAGTTAGCGCTAATAATACTAGGGTTTCTACTCTTAAGATAATAAGATTAATTATATCCTTAACTTCTAAGGCTAAGCTAAATCTGCTAGCTAAAAGATTAGCACTACTATCCTGTTTAAAGGTAAACTTAGCAATAGTGCCTGCGCAATTTAGCAGAAAGACAAAGCTACAAGCCTTACTAGAGAGGAGTTAGCTATTAAGAAGGTAGGAGATGCTAACTAGTTAGCAAAATTCTATGCTAGGACAAAGTTGCAACTACTACTAGCTTATAAGTTAGTAGCTTTTAAAACATAAGCTGTAATAGTAGCTAAGGCTAAGAAAGATATTGCTTAACAACGCTTTAAGTTAGGTACTAGTAGTAAGTTATTACAGCTTCTTATTATAAACAGGTACTAACTCTTAACAGCTAAGTAGCTTTAAAACAAGCTAGAAGCTGTCTACAAGAAGTAGAATAGTCTAGAGCATAAAATCAATCTTTGTGCATACTAGATAGCTCTTAGTAACTGTAGAGAAATTGCTATAGATAAGCTAGCAACTAGCAACACTCTCTAAACCTAAGGCTAAAGCAAAAAATAGCTCTTTTCTAAAGGCAGCGTGCTTAAGAAGCTACTTTAGTAAGAGTATAAGCAGAGTCTTTAGAAGCTTACAAGTAACACTTTTAAGAGTAAGAAAGAGAAAGAAGAGTAGATTACCTTCTAAGATTAGATGTTGCTAAAGAGTATAGCAATTATTACTAATAATAACTAGAAGTAAGTTATTACATTCTATTATTACATCTACTTACTAATTATATTAGAGAAACTAATTCTCTAGATCTCTTAGATAGGATAGATAGTAATATTTAGCTTACAGGCTACTGCCTATATATTGCAGCTCCTAATAAAGATAAGTGTAAAGAAGAAATTAAAGAATCTAATACTAAGCTTAAAGAGTACTTTTAGTCTATACTAAATAAGTATAAGACTAATAAGCAGTTCTACTAGGCAATAGATAAGGCAGATAAGGCAGATAAAGCAGATAATAATAATAACAAGATAGAGATAGAGAGTAACAAGGATTAGATGTGCCTCTAGCGTTATAGCCTAGTATTACAGCTAATTAACACATTTAATGCCTGTTGCACAGACTTCTAAGACATTTGTCTCTTTAAATTTCCCTATCTCTACCTAACTAACAACTTAGTATAGTAAATTAAATCTATAGTTAGCTCTTGTTTTACAGATAATTACTAGTGCTTTTTCTTAATGTTATATTTCTAAAGTTGTAGCTTCCTCTTCTATAAAGCCTTCTATAAAGTAATTTGTACATCTCTTTTACCTCTAAGCTTGTTATGCAAATTCCTTACAGCTTTTTATTATATATATAGCATTACTATCTCTAAACCTAGAGTCCTCTTACTCTAGCCTACCTAAAATTCTTTTGTCCTATACTTTTTTAGCTTAGTAAATTGTTAAAGGTACTTTTCTAAGTCTAGTATCTCTTCCTAAGCAGCTACGTTCTACAGACCTAGATTACTAAGAGTAACTTAAAGCCTAGGATAAGTAGTAGCGAAGCACAACATAGAGAAGTAATTCTACTAGTAGAAAACTAAAACAGGATACTCTATCTTGCTTTAGCAAAGTCTAGAAGCACTATAAAGAAGCTGCTAAGATAGATAATAGTTACTTACACGTTTACTATTACAACTATAGCTAAGCACTCTAGCACCTAGCTATAAAAGCTGTTAGGACAAAGCACCTGCTTTAGCACCTTAAAACTTAAGCCTGCAGAAAAACTAAAAGTCCTACTTATGCTTTACTAGACTCCTAATTACGTCTATACACTACATACTAAAGAAACTAGAATTAGTCTTCTACTATTCTAGGATACTTATATCTAGCTTTTAAAGAAGAGCTTGTTTACTTTGTTATTAACAACAACATCTCTTTTTAAGCAGTTAAGCATCTATCTTTCTAACGTTTTATCTGCTTCCTTAGGCCTAAGGCTGTAATAATTACCTGTTATAAATTTAGCTAAATGTTCTAAGCTTAGTTTAAGGCTGCTAAAGACAGACTTCTCTAGGATCTTAGATTAAGTACTAAACTATTTATTACATTAGACGTCTAGACAGTAAGCAATTACCTAAGTTTCTTAGCTATTAAGGGCTACTTTATTAACAAGAGCTAGAAACTATAAGAAGTTCTTTTTAACTTTATTCTAATATATAGAAAATATACTAGCTCCTCTATAGTATAACAAGTTTTCTAATTTCTATAGAGAACTAAAACATTAAGATATCTGTTAGGTGTTTGTTGTAACAACGTAAGTAATAATAGCACTTTAATATAGTCCTTATAAGGGTTGCTAGAAGAGCGCAATATTACTTAGGACAAAGAAGAGAATACTATCCCTTGTTTTGTACATATTATTAACCTTATTATACAAGACATTATACTACATCTAAGGCTTAATGTACTAGAAGAGATAGGGAATGTAGAAAGACTATAAAGACGTTATATTTAAGGTACTACTAAAAACATGTCTTTTCTAAACTTTCTCTATAAGGTATTTATCCTTTATTATATATATTTATTACATTCTAAATGCTATATAGATCTAAGCTATCTGCATTGCAATAGACATTTTACTACAATAATTTAAGAGATTTCTTACACTGCAAAGTAATTTACTAGCAAATTAATAACTTTAAGTTATCTAAGATGTTAAGACTAGGTAGAACTTTATACATAATATGTGTAAGCGCGCACTTAAGCTCTAGCCTTATATTAATAAATAGCTAGAGCAAGAAATTGCACTTAAGGCTACTAGTTGCAAAGAATATACTTCTACTTATATTAAGGGAGCAGAAGCTAATTTTAAAGACCTTAAGAAACTTTAACTTACAGTTACTAAGTAGCAGCACCTACAGGCTGTTATAAAAATACTACAACAATTTAAAAAAGCAACTAATTCTCTAAGCAGGGCTTAAAGACTGCAAATTCTATTTATCTAGATAATATACAACTAACTGTTTAATTACCTAGATTAGATAATCTATAAGGTTAGTAACAACTTTAGTTAAGCTAATAACTTAGAATAGCTTAGAGTTGTAAAGGCAGCTGCAGAAACAGGTACTGCAAAACTGTCTAAGTACTATTTAATAACAGGCAAGAGTTAAGGTTTCTTATTTAACTATACAACTATCTTAGAGTTAATACAGAAGCTTACTACGTATAAAGTAAAGTTATTATAGTTAATTATTACAGTTCTTTACTAACTATCTACTTAGGACAATACCTAGGACCTCTAAGATAAACACATGTACTAAGACTAATTCTTTAACTATATAGCATGTAATAACAGCGTTAGTTCTAGTAGCTCTATTCTTAGCAATTTAAAGAAGATAATTAGTTCTAAAGGCTAGCAACAACTCTCTAGTAAGCTAGCAGGAGCTTCTTAAGTTTAGGTTTATCTAATAAGGATAGGTATTAAACTTAGCAGGAAGGTAAGGCCTATCTTAACGCTCCTCTAGTTTAACTAGTAGAAAACTTTAATCTGCTAGAATAGTAAGAGACAAATGCTGTAAACTACCTATAACTTACTTGTATAGCAAAAGATGTACTTTTAGTACTAATTACAGAAGTAGGAGTTAAGAAAGTATTTAACACTACAAGAGATGTAATTAGGGATTAACAGCGTAGGCCTAAGGCTATAAAGATACACTAGATTATAATTCTTAAGGATTATTTCTCTCTAGAGCAGCTGCAAGAGGGAGAGAAAGAGGAAGCAGGCCCTAAAATAGATAAGGTAGAGGATCTTTTTAAGCTACCTGCTTGTTCTAGTGCAGATACAGAGGATTGCCCTAGAGCTAATACAAAGGTTTTTTTTAGTAAAGATACAGATAATTATACAAGTAAAGATAGAAAGGTTATAAAGGTAGAAGATAACAGTAGTAGTGCTAAGAAGGAGCTTCTAGTAACACTATTTTAGTAAGAAGCAAGGCCTTAGAAAAAAGCTAAGCTAATGCAGTACTAGTATATTCTAGATTTATAGTTATAATAAATAGCTGTTACAACTTCCTCTCTCTATAACTGTAATAAATAGCTGTAATAACTATCTCTTACTATAACTAGAATAAATAGCTGTAATAACTATCTCTTACTATAACTAACTATAATAAACTATAACTATAATAAATAGCTGTAATAACTATTGCTTACTTTACACTAGTCTTCTAGTACCTTTACTACTTATATTAGATGTATATATTTAACACTAGGACTAAGATAAGCGCACTACCTACCTCTACTCTACTCTACTCTACTTTGCCTCTACCTTGCCTCTACTACTAGTCTATGCAGCCTCTACTTTACCTCTACTACTAGTCTGTGCAGCCTCTACTCTGCCTCTACCTCTAGCCTGTGCAGCTTCTACTCTGCCTCTACCCCTAGCCTATACAGCCTCTACCTTACTCCTACTACTAGTCTGTGCAGCTCCTACTCTACCCCTACTACTAGTCTGTGCAGCTTCTACTCTACACTTACTATACCTTGTAGTACACTGTACTTATTTGCTAGCCTAGAAATTAGTAGCTATACTTCTAGAAACTAGGCTTATAGATTTTTCTTAGCTTAAAGCTAAGAACCTTAAACTTAGTTAGAGACTACTTATACTTTATAAGAAGATTATCTTCTAAATTTAAAAGACTTATTATAACAGGCTAGGCCTAGGTGCTAGCTTCTTAGTGTATACTGCCTTAGCACTACTCTAGTGTTAGGACTTCTGCTATAGTTAGATAGCACAACCTACTAGTAGTGCTTATCTAACTTAGCAGAATCTATCCTGCTAACTTTTACTTTACTTTTAGAGTATAGGCCTCCTTCTACTTCCGGCCTAGGAGCCTAGGACTACCTACTATAAGTAGGTAGCTATCTCTGCCCTCTCGTAGCTCTCTATCTGCTATTTTATTTACTCCTTCTTAAATATATCAGCTTTCTAGATCGCTTCCTTTTGTGCTTGTAAAGTTTGCCTTACATCTAGCTTACGCTCTCTAGCATAGACTAGGTCCCTGCTATAAAGCTAATATGTTTAAAATAAGGTTATAAAAACTCTGTAACCTCTGCTCTAGAGGTTGTTCTCTATTAAATCTATCTTGTATTCTACTAGTAAGTTCTCTTAGAGGTTAGCTCCTTATAATTAGTATTATTAGATAATAAGCTTAGGAATAACTAGAAGATAGATTATTAATTTATATGTAGGTATCTACTTAGGTTACTATTTATATGCTTATTAAGCGTCCTGTGCTTCTATTAGCTAATAGCTTAGTATACCTAATATAGGCAATTAGCCTAATATTGTAACGGTCTAGGCAGGGCCTAGTAAAAGATATCTATTTCTTAACCACTTTGCTAAAAAAGCAGATACAAGACAACTAGATTAACTAGTTGTCTAGATAGATAATTAATATACTAGCTTAGAAGACTAAGCTATATAAGAGGCTAGCCTAACGCCCTAAACCCTTTAGCTTCTCTCTAAGCTAGATAGGGCTAGACTCTTATATTACCTCCCTTCTCTCCTATCTTGCTCTCTTCCTTTTTAGCTCACGGAGTAGAGGGATTAATAGGTAAATATATTAACATATCTGCCTAAAAGAAGGCCTAGAAGGCTATCTTTTAGAGCCAGAGTTAAGAAGTGCTTCTAAGAAGATTCGAACCCTAGACCCTTAGTAATCTAGTTGTAATGTATCTGCTTTTTTAGCAAAGTAGTTAAGAAATAGATATCTTTTACTAGGCCTTGCCTAGACCGTTACAAATATATATATAGCATAAGCAAGAAAAGATTTAAATCTATTAGTAAGTTAGCCTAACCTTAGATAGAGTAGATCTAGGTAAGCTAAGCTTCTAGTACGTAGATCTAGTGTTTAATAACAGTGCAATACACCTCTTAGGCAAGTTAAGTATATTAGACTTACCTGTTTAGAAGCTTATGCTGTTTCTATTAAAGCGTGTATTATATATACTAAGAAACTATTAAGTAAGCCTCTTACAATACTAATCTATTACTTATTCTACCTTCTATTTTAGTAAAACTCTGTGCTATAGTTAAGGTAAGTACTCCCCTAATTAATCTACACTTATATCTATTACTTACACTAATACTTATAGAAACTTTCTACTGTGTAGAAGACGTAAACTACTGCTGTATCTACTGCCTAATCTTCCTATAGGCGCTTTGCCTTACTTGCTACCTTACTACCCCTAAGCTCTCTAAGCTTACTACTAGCTTCTCTTCTAGGCTTACTACTCTACTAGCTGTTACTATTATACTTACTGTTACAGTTGCTATTACTATTACGCTCTGCTTCTTCTGCGCTGCTTTACTTACTCTTACTTCTACTCCTACTCTCTCTTTACTTGCTCTTGCTGCCTTACACGCCTTTAGGTAATAAAGAGTAGATATTATCTCTACTCTCTACTTCTGCCTCTAGCACCTATAGTGCTAAAATAACCTAGTATAGTAAGTTCTACCTAAAGTGTATTAACATTGTCCTAGCTAGTTGTTTAGACAGTAGGTGCTTTAATTACTTAGGTAGAAGCTTCTACTGCTAGAGCTATACCCCTAGATATAACTACAATCTCTAGTAGAATCTTTCTACTCTTTTATTTACTAATTGCCTACTAATATATATAGCTTTCTACTTACCTTCTCTAAGGTCTGTAAGCTTCTAGCAGCTATATAGTATAATCTCTAGCTCTTAAACTTAGCTCTTAAGAAATTAACAACTAAGTTCTATATAGTGTTAGTAGTTACTAAGGCAGCAGTTGTTGCCTATAGCTCTTTCCTGCTGCCTGCCTCCTCTCTCTCTAACAAGCTACCTCTGCCCTTATCCTCTACTTCTACCTCTGCTGCTAACACTACTACTAATAAGGACAAGGTCTGCACTCTAGGTCAGCGCTATAAGAAGAGAGCTGTTAAGCTTAATAATAGTCTTATTAATAAGTTTGTTAGTTAACTTCTTTGTGTTTAGATTAGGCCTAAGGCTATAGAGCTTTACTTCTTAATAATACTCTATTCTCTCTTCTAATCTATATATATACCTATGTCTTACTCTTCTATAACTGTTATAATTATATTCTTAAGATTAAGCTATTCTCTAAACTTCTTAAACTATTACCTTAATAAGTTTTTTATTAATCTGTCTACTAGAATGCTATTAGTAGAGGGGTAAAGCACTTTAAACGTACCTACAGTATACCTCTATTATAACTACATATTCTATATATCTATATAGCGCAGCTGCGTTATTATATACTTATTCTCTCTTACTACTAGTCTAATTATTTACTAGTTATTACAGAAGATTATTTAAGCAGCTTCTAAGATTAGTGTAAGCTTAGTAAATAGCTATTTAAGCGCTATAGTCTCTTTAGTAACATACTTAAGTACTAAGAGCTCTGCCTTAGTAGTAGAGGTAGTAATAGTAGCCTACTAGTACACCTTCTATACTATTAGCCTACTAAAGAGCATTATAAGGTATCTATAAGAAGATTGCTAAGTCTTAATATTATTAGCAAATAACGTATTACTGTAGATATGCAGCTTAGCGCTAGTGTGCCTACTGTATTAGATTAACTAATACCTAGTCTACTATAAGTAGATAATTATCTAGTATACTGCTTTAAAGTGCTTCTTACTTAGATTAGTAACGTATAGTAATAGTTTAGCTGCTACAAACGCTATTCCTAGTTGTAGTATAATTACAGTGTATAGTAATAATCTAACTCTTTCTTAATAGCTTTTAATCTCCTGCTTAGTAGCTTCTCTAGTGCTCTTTACTAGATCTACAGTTAGAAGTAGAGTATATAGAAAGAGTCTAGTTTTATTAAGGACAAACTTCTTAGCAATTTTGTTAATATACTAATTATAAACAAGTGTTATTATCTACTGTTCCTAGTTTCTAAGTACTCTAATATTAAGAAACTATTAGACTAGACCTTGCTCTTTGATTATATAGGCTGCTGCAATTATATTAACAATATGCTATGCCTTAGCAATCTAGATAGAGTAGTACATTACTAATATATTGTTAACGTAGAAGAGCAGCAGTTTCTAGTAATTACTACTAAAGAATAAACAAGTCTCTTCTTTAGATACTATAAGTCTAGTTGCTTTTAGTATTTAAGAGAGCTCCTTATACTATAGAATAGGTAAGTCCTTTAACCTATAGAGTGCTTATTTAAGCTAAACACATTTCCTAGGTATCTTATACCTATCTAGTAGCTTACAGGTTACTACTAGCTAGTAATCTCTGTAGGCATGTAAGAAGGCTCTAATAATGTTATACTACATAATTTCTAAGTTAACTCTAGCTGTAATTACTATAGCAGTCCTAAAAGACCTAGTAGTAAGTGTTGCTATATAGGTAGACTAGATTGTGTTAATAACTTAGAGATCCCTATATACTACTATCCTTGCCTTACACTTAAGAAAGTAGCTATTCTAATCTAATTTATACGTAAACACCTATTTAAATAGCAGTAGCTTGTTATCTCTAGTAATTAAATTAATTACTTTCTAGGTACCTGCGTTGTGCAGAGTAGTAATCTTCTTACCTATAGCTTTCTTAAATAGCTGCCTGTGTAGGTAAGAGAGTAGATCTCTCTATTATTATAGTAGGTTAGAGAGTTAGTCTCTGTGTAGCTATTAAGCTTAGCTTAAAACTAGCAGCTACTTTTTCTTCTCTGCAAATGCTTATCTTATAGTATACACTGTTGTAAGCTAAGTACTAGTTAATCCTAATAAGATTAACTTATCTAGTAGGTAGCTCTCTTTATAATCTATCTAGTAGTTATATAAAAGAAAGTAAGCCTCTAGTATATTACTTCTAGGATTCTCTAGATCTAGATAGCGTAACCTTCTGCTCCTCTTTACTTATAAGCTTAGGATTAGTACTACCTCTAATTAATTTAAGTCTTCTGCAGTGGCTATATTACTCTTAATACTTAGAGCTGTAGAAGCAGCGCTCTTAGAATACATAGGTGCAGCGTTATATTACCTAGATCTCTCTAATCTTACTCCCCTTAGCAAGCTTAGTCTTCTAGTCAAGTGCTTTCTCTAAGAGCTGCTAAGGTATATAACACTAGGCTTAGGTATAAGCTCTAGTGTTCTTAGGTCTAAATACTCTAGATTCTCTGCATAGATTCCCTGTAACTTACTAGCCTTATTTATTACTTATATAGGAGATGTTTCTTATTCTATATAATCTAGTAGCTAGCTAGGCAGTTAATTATTATCTCTTAGATCCTTCCTCTCTAGCTACTGCTAAGAGTAATCTAGATTGTTACTGTCTGCCTACTTATAGGCTACTGCGTAGAGGTAATTAAAAACACTTTTAAACACTTCTTCTACATCTCTAACCTTATTCTTATATAATAGATCTATAATTAACTTAAGCTTCTCTTATAGATACTCTACTGCTTCCTTGTCTTTATAGAATAAGCTCTTATTAAAAGTAATATTGCGTGTAGTTATTACCTAATTAAGCTTTAGAATCTATATCCTGTATATATTAAACGCTTTGCATTCTACTAGATATCTAATATAGCCTCTTAGGGTTACTTTAAAGCCCTGCTTATTACGCCTAGCTGCTTACTCCCTGCTTAGAGGGTATACTCAGCATCTATAGGTATAAATTCTACTCTAATCTAGCTAGAGATCTGCTAAGTAGAAGTAGATTTACTCTAGCTAATAGTACTTAAAGTACTGTCTAAACTAGTTATCTAGTACTGTGTTAGAAGCAATTATTCTATAGCTATAAGATAGGCTTATGTTATATAGCTATGTAGCTACTTCTACTACTTCTAGCTAGAGTTTTGCTAGTAGGTAAGCCCTGCTCCTTATTTTAATTAACTTAGTAATAATCTCCTGCTTAGCTCTTTCTACTCTCCTATTTAGCTTATATGTATATATTAGAGTGCTCTAGATCTCTGTACTATAATCCTCTGCTTATACAGTAAATTGTAATTAGCTGTACTAAGGCAGTGTAGCAACGTTGTTGTCTTAGAGAATTATAGATATATAAAGCTTATATTATATGCAAAGAACGCTTATAAACGTCTTAAATACCCTTATAATCTTATCTAATAACTTAGCATAAATTAAATAGATACAAATCTTCCTACTATACTTATCTTTAATTAGTAAGATCTATTCCTCTCTTAAACAACCCTTAGGCATATTAAAGAGATCCTACATAATCTGCTAGTATAGCTAGAGAGATTAGTTCTTTAGCCTTCTAGATATAACATAGCTAGTATAGGTTGTACTATAGTGTTTGTACTGCTAATATAAGCTTCTGTTAATCCTTACATTTTAGACGTTCTTTATAAGTGCCTAGAGCGCTGTAGGTTTTATATGCCTAGCTTAAGCGTGCTATAGGTCCTTATTATTAGATCTAGGATAAGTAGTCTGCAATCTAAGCTTCTAAGTAACTAGAGTTACGCTTATTACAGCTAGATAGATTAACAGTAGCTTATATTCTATAAAAGTAAGGTTATAATAGCGCGTTAGAGTAGCTAATACAAAACTCTTTTGCAGTAAGCTAATATATAGTATAAAATCTAATCTTAAGTACTATACGCCTGCCTTCTTTAATTAAGCTTCTAATACTATATTAACGTGAAATCCCTCTACTATAGCAACATTTTAAAGGATTAGATTTTTTGTACGTTCCTTACTTATTCTGTGTAGTATATTCTTAATTACTCTTGTACTAATACCTAAGATTAGTAGCCTCTATATAAGTAAGCTTCTTAGCTTTCTAGAAAGTAGTAGAGTTAATAAGATTAAGCTTATTAACTAAGTAGAGTGTTGCTCTGTTGTTAAAAATAGTACTGTCTAACAGAGGATAAGTGTTAAAATCTATAGTTAAGTAGATCCTGTACTATATAGATTATAGTCCTATTAAGTTAGAGTCTAGTAATGCTGCTGTACGTAACCTAGAGTAGTTACTATTGCTTGTTCTAGAGTTACTATCCTTTAACTATCTCTTGTTAATAACCTTATTCTTTTAGTTCTTATATCTAGATTTGTTAAGGCGTTTAAGAATCTCTTTTTTAACTTAATTACTAGAGATAAATAGTTTACCTATAAGAGCTCTCTCTAATAGGTTATAGTTAATTAGCTTCTAGAAGTATAATTGTCTATATAGGCAGTTAATCTCTACTTAGTTAGGTTAGTTGTTTAATAATAACAATATCTAAGCTAGTTAACTTATAGTAGTAAACACCCTGCCTAAGCTATAGGGAGCTTAAACAGAGTGCTTCTAAAAGAGACTAGAATACACTTTGCTAACTTTAACTAGAGTAAGCGTCCTAGTACCTAGTACTAAGTTCTAGATAATAGACTGTTGCAAATACACTAGCAAATAGGTAGGGTCTAGGTAGGGATAGAGTACCTTACGTAATAAACCTAGCCTCTACCCTGCCTCTACCTACGCTAACCTCTTGCTAAGAGGGTTAGAGTTAGGGTTGCCCTATATATAGTAGAGGTAGGTATAGGGCAGGCTCTATATATAGCAGAAGTAGGTGCAGAATAGAGGCTGCACAGACTAGTAGTAGGTGTTAGATACATTAGGTAATAGAGGGATCTAGCTTATCTAAAAGGACTGCTAGTTAGATTAAATTAATTATTAGCTTATCTAAGAGATCTAAGAGATCTAAGAGAGATCTAGCTAGTTAGATTAGATTAATTTTTATCTTATCTAAGAGATCTAAGAGATCTAAGTAATATTACGTATAATTATTACAGTTAGGTGCCCTCTACTCTACCTAACTCTAACTACTAATTAATACAGCTCCTATCCTGCCTCTACTCCTAGTTAATACAATTCCTCCTCTACACCTACTACTAGTCTGTGCAGCCTCTTCTCTACACCTACTACTAGTCTATACAGCTTCTTCTCTACCTCTACTATACCCTGTAGCACCTTGTACCTATTTACTAGCGTAGTTGTATAGCTTTAGACTAGTCTAGTGTAATCTTGTTAATAAGTCTAAGAAGTTATATACTACAAGCTAACCTTCTACGTTTTTAATTTTGAGAGCTTTAACCTTACTATACAGAAGGTTCTATTTCTAGTACGACTTCTTAGGATTCTGCTAACTCTGCCTAGCCTTTTAGAGATAAGCTTAGTACTATACACGTACTAAGTTCTTTTTACTAGCA
Source organism: Ascochyta lentis (assembly GCA_004011705.1). NCBI lineage: Eukaryota > Fungi > Ascomycota > Dothideomycetes > Pleosporales > Didymellaceae > Ascochyta > Ascochyta lentis. The sequence goes on from RZGK01000002.1 coordinate 1,180,318, forward strand.
TTAGATTAAGCTAGCTTCTTCTTTAGCACTTTAATTAGAGCTTAGAGAGTTAGCTTCCCTTCTTTAATGAGTGTTATTATAGCTAGAGTTATAATTACTAGGTCTACTATAGTATTAACTAAGGTCTATAGGTTTTGCAAACGCGTAGACTAGAACGCCTAGTTGCTTAATTTAGCCTTATACTTAGCGATCTGTATCTTGTATAGGTTAGTATTAGCTAAGGTTATTAAGCTAGGTAGCTCTAGCTGCTACGGCGTAGATTTGTGTATAAGCATTACGTCTTTAGCTAATAGATTAATCTACTTCTATATTCTCTTACTTATAGTATAGAATTTAAGTTAGATATACTATTCTAGCTATTAGGATTAGTTAGCGAGCGTAGAAGCTCTCTTAGAGATTAGGGCGTTAGTTATTACATAGATTAATTAGGATTATAAAGATATTAAGAGAAGTAGTTACTAAGTAGTATCTCCTAGCTAAGTATGTAGAGGGAGATTGTTCTAGTCTTTAAAAGCTAGGCTTATAACTGTTATTAGATAACAAGCTTAGAAATAACTAGGAGATAAATTATTAATTTATATTTAGGTGCCTACTTAGGTTACTATTTATATGCTTATTAAGCGCCTTGTGCTTCTATTAGCTAATTGCTTAATATACTTAATATAGGCAATTAGCTTATTATATACGTAGTATAAGTAAGAAGAGATTAAAATTCATAAGTAAGTTAACCTAACCTTAGCTAGAATAGATCTAGGTAAGCCGAGCTTCTAGTAGATAGATTCGGCGTTTAATAACAGTGCAACAATTAGATTTAATTACTAAAACAAGGATTAATAAGTAAGACGTTAAACAACGCTGCTAAGTGTCTAGAAGAGTACAGTATTAAGCTATACACTAGTAACAATAATTAATTAAACATTAGAACTAAACTCTAGAACCTTACTACTGCGTTAGTACCTAAGAAATAGCAGGAGGAGCTACTAGCTTACGTACTAGAACGCCTAACTACCTACCTATTATAGGCAACTCTACCTAAGGTAGTAGTAACTATTGCTAATAATAAGGCCTCCTCTACTACAGACTCTAACTAAAACCTATAATAGGAAGATATAATTAAAATTATATAAAGGCTAGTTAAAGCCTAGGTCTAAGCTTATATTATATCTACAAGGTTACTTAACTATAGCATAAAACTCTCTACCTCTATATAGGCAATTAATAATAAGCTAAGTAAAGATATAAAATTACCTAATATAGGTAAGTTTAGTAGCAACTACCGCGTGTATAGGAAGTTTAAGTTCTAGATAAAGAATAAGTTAAAGTCTATAAGAGACTAAAAAGCTGTTCTAGAAGTTACCTATATATTTAATAGACTAGAAGGATAAGCGGCGCAGGTTAGCTTATTATAGAAGAACTGTAACCTAATAAGTACAACTACTTAGTTTTAGAACTTCCTAGATTAGTAGTATAAGAACTCTCTATTTAAGAAACGTTCTTAGTAGAAACTCTAGACTATTAATATAAAGAAGAGCAACTAGAGTATTACGTCTTTTAATACAGAGTTTATCTAGCTAGCCTATAACACTGCTAAAGAAGATAATATAAAGAACTTTAAGACTAGGTACATATCTACACTCTATCTAGACCTCTAGGATAAGATAGTATTAGTAGACATTTTAAACAACTAGGATTTCTAGAGCCTTATAGCTAGGGTCTTAGTAGTAGAGGTTAACCTATATAGGTCTAAGGCACGAATAAACAGCACCTTTAGACAATACATACAAAGAGCAAACCTAGATAGTATAGACTAGAAACCTACTAAGGTCTACTCTAGGAAGATTAAGTCTAATAACTAATACTAAGTAGAGTAGCAGACTTAGGAAGTTATAAACTAGCAGAGGGCTGCTAACGTCTATCTAAGATTAAGAAAGAAGAGGCACTACTTTAATAGATATAATTTAGCTCTAGCTAGAAGACTAGGGAATGTCTAGGTTAAAAGTGTAGTTACTAAGGTTTCTAAAACGAATGATTTAAATAATAAAGGCTTAGAAAACTAGACACTCCTGTTTAAAGGTGTAAATAGGAGTTAGAAAGAGAAGTTATAAAGAGAAAAGAACTGTTCTAGAAGTTCTACTAGTAGTAGCTAGATAGTAAGCCTATATTACTGTATGTAATAGTACAAGACAATACTTTAGCATATATATTAATCAATACTAGGTGTTTAATATATAGTATAGTCTTCTCTAAGTTTGTAATATAAAATAACTTTTAACATACCTCTATATATAGACGTAAGGTATTAGGTATAGCTAAGAAGGTAACCTAGGTAACTAATGTTATAAGAATAAAGATTAACACAGATCTCAGTTAGTAAATCTAGTACTTCTACTCTAGTACTGTTTATTAAGAAACTTAGTGAAGATCTCTAGTTTTATGTTTATTACTAGGCACTAAATGCAATTACTAAGAAGAACTAGTACCGACTACCTCTAATCTACAAGACTCTCTTACAGATATTAAAAGCAATATAGTTTCCTAAGGTAGACCTTATCTAAGCCTTCTATAAGATTAGGATTACTAAAGGATATTAATAGAAAATAGTCTTTAAAACAAGATTAAGACTCTATAAGTAGCTAGTAACACTGTTTAAGCTTGCTAACGCGCTAAGTATATTCTAACAGTATATTAACTAGGTCTTAAAAGAGTACTTAGATAAATACTACTCCGCCTACGTAGATAATATGTTAATCTACTGTAACAGTATCTAAGAGAAACATAAAGCTAAAGTTAAGAAGATTGTCTAGAAGCTAAGAGCTGCAGAATTACACCTTAATATAAGGAAGAGTAAGTTTTCTTTTAAGAGCACTATGTACTTAGGATTTATTATTAAATCTAGTAAGAGCATCTAAATAGATTTTGCAAAGATTACTGCTATAAAGTTATAGAAACCTCTTAAAACAATAAAAGAATTCTAGAGCTTCCTAGAGTTTATAAACTTCTACTAATAGTTTATTAACTAGTTTTCTAGTATAGCAGAGCCTCTTACTTACCTAACAGAAAAATACGCAATCTTTAAATAGAGAAAACCCTAGAAGTAAGCCTTTAATACTATAAAAGCTGTATTTACTAGAGAACTAGCACTTATAAACTTTAACCTAGATTTAGAAATAGTGCTAGAACGTAATACGTTAGGGTAGGCAATAGGAAGGGTACTATTCTAATATAAGAAAGACAGAGTACTCTGTATACTAGTATACTTCTTAGCTAAAGACTCTAAGGTAGAGGTAAACTACACTATTTATAATAAGAAAATACCAGCAGTAATTAAGTGCCTTAAGAAATCGAGTATAGAACTAAAGTAGGTAAAAGAATTTACAGTTATTATAAACTATAAGAACTTGGAGTATTTTTATAAAGCTTAACTTCTCTTAAAGAGATACGTCTAATAGTTAAGCCTTCTTAGCTAGTTTAACCTTACCTTTACCTACAGGCCTAGTAAGGATAATAACTAGGTAGATACACTTTAAAAGAAAGAAAAGAATATCTGTCTGTCTATAGAAGATAAAAGAACTAAGACTAAACAGTTTTAACTGTTAAAACTATTTATATAAGTAGTAGGAACTAGCCTAGAAGGTAACTCTGCTAATAACATACAAGTTTTCTCCTTAGAACTACGTAGAGCAGACTGATTCCTCCCTATAACACTCTAGAATAAAGAACTATAGCAGAACTACTATATAGAACTAGACTAAGTGCGTGCAGAGATGCTCTTAGTTAGAAACCTAGAACTATATAACAGTATTAAGAAATTTAAAACACTTTAGAACAACGCTGCTAAGAATAATAAGACTTACTAACTTACTAAGTTCTCTATTTTATTAAGAGCCTAAAAGTTTTCTGCATAGGTTAAACTTAAAGTTTCCCTCTCTAAGTACTTTCTAGATAATAGAGACTAACTGTACTTCTATAGAAGAGTATAGGTTTTAAACTCTAAAGCTCTTAGAATTAGGATTATTAACAACGCCTATTATACTCTAATTACAAGCTTTTTAGAATAAGGAAATATATATACAATTCTCTTCTAAGCCTACTTCTAGCTAGAGATATTAACTACTCTACGCTAGTATATAGAGAACTGTAATATCTGTAGAAGAACAAAGCTATAGAGAAAACAAAAGCAAGAACTTCTTAAACTCCTTCTCTTACCTATAAAGATCTAGAAGAAAATTGTAAAGAAAGTAGAAGAAAAATAGGAGGACAGACTACTTTCTTCCCTAATCTAGAAGACCTAGACTAACTAGACTAGGTAATTTAAAATAGGAAGCGTATAGCCTAAAGAGGCAAGAGGAGTAAATATAGTAACAAGATAATATAATAGACAAGTTATTATATTAAATGCTAGGTACAGAACTAAGAGAGGGGGAAAGCAAGTAGTATTTATACTCTACTTTACGCTAGTAAATAGGTAGGGCGTACTACAGGGTATAGTAGGAGTAGGGTAGAGGCTGCACAGGCTAGTAGTAGAGGTAAGGTAGAGGCTGCACAGGCTAGTAGTAGGGGTAAGGTAAGAGCTGCACAGACTAGTAGTAGGGGCAAGGTAGAGGCTGCATAGACTAGTAGTAGAGGTAGAGTAGAGTAGAGCAGAGTAGAGGTTAGTAGTGCGCTTATATTAGTCTTAGCGTTAAATATTAATGCAAGTAGTAAAGGTCTTAAAGGAATAGTGTTAGGTAAGAGATTGTTATTATAGTTACAGTAAGAGATAGTTATTACAGCTATTTATTACAGTTATATAGAGAGTAAGAGATAGCTATTATAGCTATGTATTATAGTTATATAGAGAGTAAGAGATAGTTACAACAGCTATTTTTTACGGTTGTAGGAAGAGGTAGTTATAACAGCTATTTATTACAACTATAAATCTAGGATTTACTAGTACTGCATTAGCTTAGCTCTTTTTTAAGGTCTTGCTTCTTGCTAAGATAGTGTTACTAGAGGCTCCTTCTTAGCACTACTGCTATTATCTTCTACCTCTCTAACCTCTCTATCTTTACTAGTACAGTTATTTGTATTTTTACTTAAACAAACCTCTATATCTACACTAGGGCAATTATCTATATCTGTACTAGGACAAGTAGGTAGCTTAAAAAGATCCTCTCTCTTATTTATTTTAGGGCCTGCTTTCTTATTCTCCTCTTCTTGCTGCTGCTCTAGAGAGAAATAATTCTTAAGAATTATAATTTAGTGTATCTTTATAGCCTTAAGCCTACGCTATTAAACTCTAATTACATCCCTTACAGTGTTAAACACTTGCTTAACTCCTACTTCTATAAGTAGTACTGCAAGTACATCTTTTGCTACATAAGCAAGTTGTAGGTAGTTTACAGCAGTTATCTCTTATTATTCTAGCAGATTAAAGTTTTCTACTAGTTAAATAGGAGGAGTGCTAAGATAAGCATTACCTTTCTACTAAGTTTAACACGTATTCTTATTAGATAAACCTAAACTTAAGAAGCTTCTGCTAGCTTGCTAGGTAGTTGTTGCTAGCCTTTAGAACTAATTATCTTTTCTAAATTGCAAAGAAGGAGTGTTTTGTGCTACTGTAGAGCTACTAGGACTATTACTGTTATAACGCGCTATATAGTTAAAGAATTAGTCTTAGTATATGTGTTTATCTTAGGGGGCCTAGGATTTGTCCTACGTAGACAGTTAGTAGAGAACTATAATAACTAACTGTAATAACTTTACCTTATATGCAGTAAGCTTCTATATTAGATCTAAGATAGTTGTATAGTTAAATAAGAAACCTTAACTCTTGCCTGTTTTTAAATAGTACTTAGACAGTTTTACAGTACCTATTTCTACAGCTGCCTTTACAACTCTAAGCTATTCTAAGTTATTAGATTAACTAAAGTTGTTACTAACCTTGTAAATTATCTGTTTTAGCTAATTAAATAGTTAGTTGTATATTATCTAGATACATTAAAGTTGCAGTCTTTAAGTCTTACATAGAGAATTAGTTGCTTTTTTAAATTATTATTGCATTTTTATAACAGCCTGTAGGTACTGCTACTTAGCTGTTATAAGTTAAAGTTTCTTAAGATCTTTAAAATTAGCTTCTGCTCTCTTAATATAAGTAGAAGTATGTTCTTTGCAACTTATAGCCTTAAGTGCAATTTCTTACTCTAGCTATTTATTAATATAAGGCTAGAGCTTAAGTGTACGCTTATATATATTATATATAGAGTTCTACCTAGTCTTAATATCTTAGATAACTAAAAGTTGTTAATTTGCTAGTAAATTACTTTGCAGTGTAAGAAATCTCTTAAATTGTTATAGTAAAATGTCTATTGCAATACAGATAGCTTAAATCTAAGTAGCACTTAGAATGTAATAAATGTATATAATAAAGAATAAATACCTTGCAAAGAGAGTTTAAAACAGATATGTTCTTAGCAATGCCTTAAATATAATATCTTTATAGTCTTTCTATATTCTTTATCTCTTCTAGTATATTAAGCTTAAGATAAAGTATAATGTCTTGCATAATAAGGTTAATAATACATACAAGACAAGAGATAGTGTTTTCTTCTTTGTTCTAAGTAATGTAACGCTCTTTTAGCAAGTCCTATAAGGCCTGTAATAAAGTGCTGCTATTACTTATGTTGTTACAAGTAACACCTAATAGATGTCTTACTATTTTAGTTTTCTGCAGGAATTAGAGAACTTGCTATGCTATAGAGGAGCCTGTATGTTTTCTATATATTAGAATAAAGTCTAAAAGAACTTCTTGTAGTTTCTAGCTCTTGTTAATAAAGTAGCCCTTAATAGCTAGGAAACTTAGGTAATTGCTTACTGTCTAGACGTCTAATGTAATAAATAGTTTAGTACTTAATCTAAGATCCTAGAGAAGTCTGTCTTTAGCAGCCTTAAACTAAGCTTAGAACATTTAGCTAAATTTATAACAGGTAATTATTACAGCCTTAGGCCTAAGGAAGCAGATAAAATATTAGAAAGATAGATGCTTAACTGCTTAAAAAGAGATGTTGTTGTTAATAACAAAGCAAACAAGCTCTTCTTTAAAAGCTAGATAAAAGTATCCTAGAATAGTAAAAGACTAATTCTAGTTTCTTTAGCGTGTAGTGTGTAGACGTAATTAGGAGTCTAGTAAAGCATAAGTAAGACTTTTAGTTTCTTTGCAGGCTTAAGTTTTAAGGTGCTAAAGCAGGTGCTTTATCCTAATAGCTTTTAAAGCTAGGTGCTAGAGTGCTTAGCTACAGTTATAATAGTAAATATGTAAGTAACTATCTTCTATCTTAGTAGCTTCTTTATAGTGCTTCTAGACTTTGCTACAGCAAGATAGAGCATTCTAATTTAGTTTTCTGCTAGTAGGATTGCTTCCCTATATTGTGCTTCTCTACTACTTATCCTAGGCTTTAAGTTGCTCTTAGTAATCTAGGTCTGTAGAACGTAGCTGCTTAAGAAGAGATACTAGACTTAGAAAAGCACCTTTAATAATTTACTAAGCTAAAGAAGTATAGAATAAAAGGATTTTAAGTAGGCTAGAGTAAGAAGAGCCTAAGTTTAGAGATAGTAATGCTATATATGTAATAAGAAGCTATAAGAAATTTGCGTAATAAGCTTAGAAGTAAAAGAGATATATAAATTACTTCTTTGCAGGGCTAAAGAAGAAGCTATAACTCTAGAAATATAACATTAAGAAAAAGCGCTAGTAATTGTCTGTAGAACAAGAGCTAACTTTAGATTTAATTTACTATACTAAGTTATTAGTTAGGTAGAGATAAGGAAATTTAAAGATATAGATGTCTTAGAAGTCTGTGTAACAGGCATTAAATGTGTTAATTAGCTGTAATACTAGGCTATAACGCTAGAGGCACATCTAATCTTAGGTACTCTTAATTCCTATCTTATTATTATTATTATCTGCCTTATCTGCCTTATCTGCCTTATCTGCCTTATCTGCCTTATCTGCCTTATCTGCCTTATCTGCCTTATCTGCCTTATCTGCCTTATCTATTGCCTAGTAGAACTGCTTATTAGTCTTATACTTATTTAGCATAGACTTAAAGTACTCTTTAAGCTTACTATTAGATTCTTTAATCTCCTTCTTATACTTAACTTTGTTAGAAGCTGTAATATACAGGCAGTAGCCTATAAGCTAAATATTACTGTCTATCCTATCTAAGAGATCTAGGGGATTAGTTTCTCTAATATAATTAGTAAGTAGATGTAATAATAGGATTTAATAACTTACTTCTAGTTGTTATTAGTTATAATTGCTATGCTCTTTAGCAACATCTAATCTTAAAAGGCAATCTACTCTTCTTTCTCTTTCTTACTCTTAAAAGTGTTACTTGTAAGCTTCTAAAGACTCTGCTTATACTCTTGCTAAAGTAGCTTCTTAAGCACACTGCCTTTAGAAAAGAGCTATTTTTTACCTTAGCCTTAGGTTTAGGGAGTGTTGCTAGTTGCTAGCTTATCTATAATAACTTCTCTACAGTTGCTAAGAGCTATCTAGTGTATATAAAGATTAATTTTATACTCTAAACTATTCTACTTCTTATAGACAGCCTCTAGCTTGTTTTAAAGCTACTTAGCTGTTAAGAGTTAGTACCTGTTTATAATAAGAAGCTGTAATAACTTACTACTAGTACCTAACTTAAAGCGTTGTTAAGCAATATCTTCCTTAGCCTTAGCTACTATTACAGCTTATATTTTCAAAGCTACTAACTTATAAGCTAGTAGTAGTTGCAACTTTGTCCTAGCATAGAATTTTGCTAACTAGTTAGTATCTCCTGCCTTCTTAATAGCTAACTTCTCTCTAGTAAGGCTTGCAGCTTTGTCTTTCTGCTAAATTGCACAGGCACTGTTGCTAAGTTCACCTTTAAATAGGACTATAGTGCTAATCTTTTAGCTAGCAGATTTAGCTTAGCTTTAGGAGTAAAAGAAATAATTAATCTTATTATCCTAAGAGTAGAAACCCTAGTATTATTAGCACTAACTGTTATAATAGGCTGTAATAACTACCTAGGCAAGCTTATTCTACTCTTTAGCAGTAAAGCTAGGTAGCATACAAGTGCCTGTAGTAATTACTAAAGTTGTTATCTCTTCTTCCTTCTTCTTCTTAATATCCTTAGGCTTAAGATCTATAGTGCTAACTATAATAGAAGCCTGTAATAACATAGTGCTTGCGCAGAAAGAGTAAAGTAGTGTAGTAGTGTAGGTGTGTAGTAATATTAGTAGTTATGTTATAGTGCTAGCAAGCTCTAGGTAAGTATATTTTGCTAAATAGCTTGTAACTAAGGCTCTTCTATCCTACAAGCGCTAATATAATAGTATTTTTTTATAATAGTTACAACATTGTGTATATAGCTCTTATGTTAATAAATTTAGTGTTAAAAGAATGCGCATAGCGTCTTTATACTGCTTATAAGTTTTTATAGATTATTATTACAGTCTTCTTTATGCATAGGTGTTGCAAGTTCCTTTTATGTACACTAGATTTTAGTGTTCCTACGCTAGGCAGCAGCTCTACTAGGCGCAAACCTAAACGTAAATATTTAAATTTGCTTAGTGCTGCAAACTGCTGTAGATTAGCAAATATTTGTTGTATTAGGTTAAGAATAGAATAGGATAACTCCTTGCGTTTAGCTCTATAAGCTAATAAGTTATTACAGATTTCTATTACAGGCTTAGAGATCTAGCACGCTACTAACTAATATACTAGATTTGAGTACTTGCAATACAACAATCTCTAGTAGCGCACAGATCTCTACGCGTGTGTTAACTAACTTAACTATTAATAAATTCTACTTTTACTTTTCTTTACCTATAACTATACTTCTTTTCTACAACTATACTACTGCAGATAACTACACTACAACAACTCTTCTACACTAGCTCTCTATTATTACGGCCTTCTATTATAGTTACTACTATAGTAATTTACAAGAATAAAGCAAAGCTAAACTAAGGTAGAGGTAATGCTAGGACTAGCAGCAAAGCACCTAGAAAAGACCTTGCTACTAAGGCTGCCTGCAAGGCGCCTACAAGAACACTTACAATAATTAGGAAAAAGCGCTGTAATAAGGCTAGCAGTAAATTATTACAGTCTTTTATTATATTTAGTTACTAATTTAACTATAGCTGTTGCGCTTTAAGAAATCTATTAATACTAGAAGTCTACTAATAAGATTATTCCTAAGTTGGTATTCTTACGCCTAGTGTGTAAAATTGCGCAAGGCTTCTAAAATAGTTTACAGTTTAGGCCTGTAGCCTTAGAGGCTATTTAAGAAGCTGTAGAGTTATTTCTTGTTAGTATTTTTAAAGGTATATAAAAGCTCTACATTAGGAAAATATAGCTAATATAAATAGATGTTAACTTAAATGCTATTTATGCTAACTAGGTAACTACAATAAGCAAGGACATGTCTGTAGCTAGGCAATACTATAAAAAGCTTCTTGCTTAAACTCTCTAATTATTTAGATATGCTATGTTAGTTTATACTTATATATAGGTACTCTAGGTTCTTATATAATTAGATTGTTTAATATATATACTTACATATAATTAATTATTACTAGTATAATAAATGTATATAATAAATCTTTAAACCCTACACCCTAAATTAGAAATAAAGAAGTAGCTTTTTAGGTATATATATACTATTACGTAATATACCTAACCTCTACTACTAGTCTGTGCAGCTCTAACTCTACTCTTACTACTAGTTTGTGCAGCCTCTACTCTATACCTACCCTTACTATATGTAGACTCTATTCTACACCTACTTCTACTATATATAGACCTTGCCCTACACCTACCTCTACTATATATAGACCCTACCTAACCCTAACCCTCTTAGCAAGAGGTTAGCGTAGGTAGGAGTTAGGTAGGGCTAGGGTACCTTACGTAATGTACCTAACCCCTACCTAGCCTGTACCTATTTGCTAGCCTACTAATTTCTTTTTTAGTGCTGTTTTAGTATATTATAGGTTATTCTAAACTGTTAAGAAGTAAGCTTATTCTCTATTCTACTTACCTCTACCTGCACTCTAGTGCTATTAGTAAGAATAACAACCTTTACTCTAAGTTTTACTCTAGTTAGCGTAAGTAAAGTAAGAAGGCTGTATTAAGCTAGGCTAAGGCTAGTAGGTATACTCTTAAAGCTGCTATAAAAGAGCAGGTTGCTTAAAACACTAACTTCTCTTATAAGTAGGTATATATACCTCTTTTATTTCTAAATAAGCCTTTCTAACCTATTATAGGTTAAGATACATACTTATACTTCTAACTCTACTACTACTTAGAACAAACTAAGTAAGTCTCTAACTACTAAGTTAGCTGTTCTTAAGTAGAAGAAGACTGCTACTAGTAGCTCTAGGAAGGGTTCTTTTTTAAAGAAGATTATATAAAGAAAGTAGAGAAAAAAAAGAAGACAGACTACTTTCTTTCCTAATCTAGAAGACCTAGACTAACTAGACTAGGTAATTCTAAAATAGGAAGCGTATAGCCTAAAGAGGTAAGAGAAGTAGATATAGTAATAAGATAAGATATTATAATAGATAAGTTATTATATTAAATGCTAGGTACAGAACAAAGAGAAGAGGAAAGTAAGAAGTATTTATACTCTACTTCTGCTTCTCTCTGTTACAAATTAGAAGGATTTATAATAGTATAATAAGCTAGTAAGAAGAAACTTAGTTAATTAATTGTATTTAATTATTGTCTATCTGCTTTATATATATAAAGCCTACTTATATACAAAGGAAATTTAGAGATTAAATAATCGTACTAGACTAAGTCTATAGATAGTTATAGAGTGCTTATTGTATAAGTACTAACTATCTAAGTAACTAGTAGTTAGACTACATACTTTATTATATGCAATACACTCTCTGGATAGTTTAGTATAGATTATCTGCCTTCTAAGCGCCTAGTATATAACCTAAGTAATTGTTCTATAGTTATATTCTGCCCCTAACTACTTTAAGCTTCTTGTTATTTACTAGTTACTTATAGATAGTGTTTCTCTCTAGTAAGTTTATATAGGTGTTAAATTTTAGAAGGTAAAGGTAACAGTAAGGTTTTATAACTAACTTTGTAGTTCTGTTATAATATAACACCTAGTTATTAAGAGAAATTAAGTATAACTCTTACTTTTACTAGGCTTAGAGTGTTTTATATCAACTATTAACTCTCTAAATTTCTTTGTTTCTTTAGCTATCTTATTAAATATAACTATATATATGCCTAAACCTAGCTCTAATTAACTCCTACACTTCTTAGTTACTTCCTAGCAATCCTTCTCTTATCCTATTACCCCCCTAGCTAATTATTAGCAGCTTTATTTTATTCTTCTTCTAGTAACAGTAGCTCTAAGGCTCTATTAGTAAGCTTTAGTAGTGTTCAGAACTAGGTAAAGTCTAAATAGAGCTTTTCTAAGTTTTATAGTTTACTCTTTTTAAATACTTAGCTAATATAGTATAGAGATAATCTAAAGTTAAGTACTATGCGTATACTACTACTGCTAACACCTATAACTACGCTACATGCACTCTTACTACTACTACTACTACTACTACTACTACTACTACTACTACTACTACTACTACTACTACTACTACTACTACTACTACTACTACTACTACTACTACTACTACTACTACTACTACTACTACTACTACTACTACTACTACTACTACTACTACTACTACTACTACTACTACTACTACTACTACTACTACTACTACTACTACTACTGCTACTACTACTACTACCTTTACTTCTACTTCTGCTTATCTACGCACTAAGCGCTCTACATAGCTGCTCTGTTTTACTACTACTACTACCTTCTACTTTAGCTTTAGCTAACTATATATTATCTATTAGGCTCTTAGGCTTGTTTAACACTGCTACTATTACTACTATAGTAGCTACTAGCTATACTACCTATACCCTTACTCTTACTATACTTCTGCCTCTACCTCTACTTCTGCTACTGCTACTACTTCTACCTAAGCCTCTCTCTATGTTATTAGACGCTCTAAAGCTAGTATATAGGCTAATTCCCTATATATACTATATAGACATACTACTAGTAAGTAGCTTAGCTACGCTGTGCCTAGAGAACCTAGATATAGGTTTATATAGTAGGTACTATAAGCATTATACCTTTAGATACTTCTACTACTCTCTATATATTATCTATATAGAGCTATTAGATAGTAGACTAACAGCTTATTAGGTACTCTATATTAATGCTACTAGAGATAGAGCTAGTAGATATGCTAGGTGTGTTTAATAGTGTAATAACTCTTATAAGTAACTCTACTCTAATAATTAATTATAGCTAATTAAGTATATAGCAGGCTAGTAAGCTACATATTACTTTCTATGTAATATAGAAGATAATTAATAACAGCTACTATACCTAGACCTTTTAAGAGTAAAGATAAGTAGCTGTTTATTAGGTTTTTAAGCCTTATAGCTGCTACGTATATATTTAAAAAAGCTACTACTAGTAGCTGTAGTAGTGTTCTGTACTCTAGAGAGAGAGTTATCTTCTCTATTATTTTTAATAAAAAAGATCTTTTCTTTCTCTATTAACTAGCCTTTTCTAGTAACTGTTTCTTTATAATGTATATTATATTAGTTAAGGTATATTAAAAAGCGCTTATAAGCTTACCTAGGTAGCACTTTTATAAGTCTATTAGCTAGTATCTTACTTAATTTTAGATATATCACCTTAATTATTCTCTTAGTGTACTCTTATTTTAACTATATATTTTAAATGTCTATATAGCGTAACTAGGTAGTAAGCTACTTACTCTCTTTAATACAAAACACTCTAACTAAATATCTACATTATTATTACTTTATTAATGTTAAATCTAACATAGAGGATGCTATTAATAAGGAAAAGTTAGATATAATTAATGCTATATTGCTAACAAAGTGTCTAGTTGCTAATAAGCGTAAGAGCACTAATTAGATGTACTTAGAGCAGATTTTAGCGCAGTTAAGGTAACAGTAGTTTAGGTCTTAGTTGCAACCTAGAGGTTAGTGCTTGTAATAAAAGCTTATAATAGTGGTAGAGTTGTAAGTTTATTATACGTACTGCGTTTAGAGCAGAAATTTAAAAAATATAATTAAGTACAGACACTAGCACAGACAGACTTTATAAAATTATAGACATTAACTGTATAGGCATATTACAGACTCTTCTTGCAATATTAGCTACTTTCTAGTTAAGAGGTTGTTGCCTACAATGCCTCTTATTCTGCTAAGATTGTTTAGTTTGCAATAGAATTACAACTGTTTAGTAGGCGTTAAGCTTTTTCTACTACAGTTTGTTATTAACTTAGACTTTAGAGTTAGTTAGTGTTTAACTTATTAAGTTACTTATTATTTAACCTACTTGTTATTAGGTTTACGCAAGACGCGTACACTAAAATCTATTAAGACATTTTGTTAATATCTATGTTACAATTTTTTATATGCTACAAGTAGAGGGACTAGGCTTGTTTTAGTTACTGCCTTTTGTTTTATACCTCTATTTGTTGTGCTTCTTTACAATAGTTAAATCTTAACTATCTACAAACTTAATTTAGTAAGATTATATAATCTTAAAATTTTCTTTATATATAAGTAGGCTTTATATATTTAAAGTAGATAGACACTAATTAAATATAATTAATTAAATAAGTTACCTCTTACTAGCTTATTACACTCTTTCTTATAGTTATTATCTAGAGTTTCTACTAAGAATACTTCTTAAATAAAGAGTCCTTATACTGCTTATAAAAGAAGTTCTAGAACTAAGTTATTATACCTAACAAGTTTTAGTCTTTCTATAATAAGCTAACCTATATAGCTTGTTCTTCTAGCCTATTAAATATATAGGTAACTCCTAGGACTACTTTATAGTTCCCTAAAGACTTAAATATATTCTTTATCTAGAACCTAAATCTCCTGTATATATATTAGTTACTACTAAACTTACCTATATTAGGTAACTTTATAGCCTTATTTAGCTTATTCTTACTAATTTGCATAGAGGTAGAGAGTGTTATACCATTGTTTAGCAATCGTATAGATGCAACATAGGCTTAAACCTAGACTTTAACTAGGCTTTATACAGGTTTACTAATATCTTCTCTTTATAGGTTCTAGTTTAAGTCTAGAGTAGAGTAGGCCTTATTACTAGTAATAATTACTACAGCCTTAGGTAGAGTTGCCTATAATAGGTAGGTAGTACGGCATTTTAGTACATAACCTAGTAACTTCTCCTACTACCTCTCTAGTACTAATAATATTAGAGGCTTTCTACCTTAGGCACGCTAACTTTTAAGAATACTCTAAGGCAACTACAGTTACCTCTTAGAGCCCTTACACACGTATATATTCCTCTAAGTTCTTAGAGGCTTAACTCTTAAGGATTTATCTCTTATTCTATTTAGAACTATACGTTTTTATTCTATCTCTCTTGCCTGCCTGTAGTGCCTTTACAATTTAAATCCTTTATACTCCCTCTAAGAAGAGGCAGTTAAGAGATATCTAATTTTTTCTATACCTATTATAATAGTTAGAAATTAACGTTGCTAACATGCTACTAGTAATAACAACGCACTAGTGTAACAGGCTAGGCCTAGGTGCTAGCTTTTTAGCATACACTGCCTTAGCACTACTCTAGCTTACGCTTTCTAGCATAGACTACAGCCCTACTACAGAGCTAACATGTCTAAAACAGAGTTATAAAAACTCTGCAACCTTTGTCCTAGAAGTTGTTCTCTATTAAATCTATCTTGTATTTTACTAGCAAATTCCCTAAGAAGTTAGCTCCTTATAATTAGATTTAATTACTAATAAGGATTAATAAGTAAGTTATTTAATAACGCTGCTAGGCGTCTAGGGGAGTACAGCATTAAGCTGTGCACTAGTAATAACAATTAATTAAACATTAAGACTAAACTCTAGAACCTTACTACTTTATTAGTACCTAAGGAATAGTAAGAGGAGCTACTTGCTTATGTACTAGAGCGCCTAACTACCTACCTATTATAGGCAACCCTACCTAAGGCTGCAGTAACTATTACTAATATTAAAGCCTACCTTACTACAGACTCTAACCTAGAACTATAATAAGAAAACATAGGTAAGACTATATAAAGGTTAGTTAAAGCCTAGGTCTAAGCCTACGTTGTATCTATAAGAGTACTAACCTAGAGTATAAAACTCTCTACCTCTATATAAATAATTAATAACAAGCTAAGTAAGGCTATAAAGTTACCTAATATAGGCAAGTTTAGCAGTAACTAACGCGCGTATAGGACGTTTAAGTCCTAAATAAAGAATAGGTTAAGGTCTATAGAGGACTAAGAAGCTATCCTAAGAGTTACTTATATGTTTAACAGGCTAAAAGAACAAGCTACGCAAGTTAGCTTATTATAGAAGGACTATAACTTAATAGGTACAACTGCTTAGTTCTAGGACTTCCTAGACAAGCAGTATAAGGACTCCTTATTTAAGGAATTCTCTTAGTAGAAACTCTAGACTATTACTATAAAGAAGAGCAACTAGAGTGTTAAGTCTTTTAATATAGAGTTTATCTAGCTAGCCTATAACGCTGCTAAGGAAAACTATACAAAGAACCTTAAGACTAGGTACATGTCTACACTTTAACTAGACCTCTAGGACAAGATAGTGTTAGTAGACATCCTAGACAACTAGGACCTTTAAAGCCTTATAGCTAAGGTTTTAGCAGTAGAGGTTAAACTCTGCAGGTCTAAGGCACTAATAAACAGCACCTTTAGACAACATATATAAAGAGCTAACCTAGATAGTATAGACTAAGAACCTACTAAGGTCTACTAAGAACCTACTAAGGTCTACTATAGGAAAATTAAGTCTAATTACTAACTATAAGCAGAGTAGTAGACTTAGGAAGTTATAAACTAGCAGGGAGCTGCCTACGTCTGTCTAAGATGCAGAAAGAAGGGACACTATATAAGCAGATACAATCTAGCCCTAGTAAAAAGACTAGAGAAAGTCTAGGTTAGGAGCGTAATTGCTAAGGTTTCTAAAACTAATAATTTAACTAATAAAGGTTTAGAAAACTACAAACTCCTGTTTAAAGGCATAAACAGGGGTTAGAAAGAGAAGTTATAAAGAGAAGAGAACTATTCTAGAAGTTCTACTAGTAGTAGCTAGATAGCAAACCTATATTACTGCATGTAATAGTATAATATAACACTATAGCATATATATTAATTAATACTAGGTGTTTAATATATAGTATAGTCTCTTCTAAGTTTATATAATAAAACAACTTCTAACACACTCCTAGGTGTAGACGTAAGGTATTAAGCATAGCTAGAAAAGTAACCTAGGTAACTAATATTATAAGAATAAAGATTAACATAGACAGCTATAGAGAGACCCTCTAGGCATATATATTAGATAGAGAAAGAAAGTACAACCTTATCCTAGGAAGACTATAGATAGATAAGAACAAAGTAACTATAGCGCTAGCTAAGAAGTTGTTGTTTATCTACTCCTTACAGACATAAGTTAGAAGCAGAGAAGGTGCCTATTCTAACTAACTGCTTAAGCCTGTTAGCCTAGAGCTGTACTAGGCACTAAGAAAGAGGTCTAAGACAGACTAAAACATAAAGCTGTTTGCTGTATTAATAGCAGATATTTAGAAGGTTCTAAAGAAGAAGAAGCTAACAGATTCTTAAGACCTCCTGCTAGAGTTCTTAAAAGACAGGTTTAGGACCTTTATAAAGGAAGAAGCTAATAAGCTTACTTCTTACTATAGTCCTAACATAGATTATGCAATTAAGTTAATTAAGCAAGATAGTAAACCTGTAATAGTACTATAGGGACTACTATATAACATGTCCTGTAAGGAGCTCCTAGTACTCTAATAACAACTTACTAGCTACTTAAACATAGGCTTTATTTAAGTTAGAAAGTCTAGTGCTTCTGCTCTAGTGCTGTTTATTAAGAAACCTAGTAGAGGTCTTTAGTTTTATGTTAATTATTAGGCGCTAAAAGCAATTACTAAGAAGGACTAGTACCTACTACTTCTAATCTATAAGACTTTCTTATAGATCTTAAAAGCAACGTAGTTTACTAAAGTAGATGTTATCTAAGCCTTTTACAAGATTAAGATTGCTAAGAGAGATAAATAGAAGACAGCTTTTTAGACAAGATTTAGACTTTATAAGTAGCTAGTAACGCTATTTAGGTTAGCTAACACCCTAAGTATATTCTAACAGTATATTAACTAGGTCTTAAGAGAGTACTTAGACAAATTATGCTCTGCCTACGTAGACAATGTGTTAATCTACTCTAGCAGCACCTAAGAGGAATATAAAGCTAAGGTTAAGAAAATTGTCTAGAAGCTAGAAGCTACAGGATTGCATCTTAACGTACAGAAGAGCAAGTTCTCTATTAAGAGCACTAAGTACTTAGAATTTATTATTAAAGCTAGTAAGGGTATCTAGATAGACCTTATAAAGGTTGCTGCTATAAAGTTATAAGAACCTCTAAAGACAGTAAAAGGAATCTAGAGCTTCTTAGGGTTTGCAAACTTCTACTAATAGTTTATTAACTAGTCTTCTAGCATAGCAGAGCCCCTTACACGCTTAACAGAGAAAAACATAATCTTTAAATAGAGAGAACCCTAGTAGTAAGCCTTTAATGCTATAAAAGCTGTATTTACTAGAGAACTAGCACTTATAAACTTTAACCTAGATTTAAAAACAGTACTAGAGTGTAACGTGTTAGTATAGGTAATAGAAGGAGTATTATTTTAATATAAGAGAGATAAGATACTCTATACAGTAGTATACTTCTTAGCTAAGCACTCTAAGGCAGAAGTAAACTACACTATTTATAACAAGGAAATGCTAGCAGTAGTTAAATGCCTCTAAGAATAGAGCATAGAGCTAAAACAAGTAAAGAGATTTACAGTTGTTATTAATAATAAAAACTTAGAGTACTTCTGCAAAGCCTAATTCCTTTTAGAAAGACACGTCTAGTAGTTAAGCCTCCTTAGCTAGTTTAACCTTACCTTTGCCTATAGGCCTAGCAAGGTTAATAACTAAGCAGATGCACTCTTAAGGAAAGAGAAAAACATCCCCCTATCTACAAGAGATAAGACAACTAAGACTAAATAGTTTTAACTGTTAAAACTATTTACGTAAGTAGTAAGGACTAGCCTAGAAGACTACTCTACTAATAATATACAGGTTTTCTCTTTAGAACTACGTAGAGCAGACTAACTTCTCTCTATAACCTCTCTAAACAAAGAGCTACAGGGGAACTACTATAAGAAACTAGAACAAACACGTACAGAGACGCTTCTAGTTAAGAACTTAGAACTATATAACAGTATTAAAGAATTTAAAACACTTAAGGAAAACGCTGCTAAGAATAATAAGACTAACTAGCTTGCTAAGTCTTCTATTTCTTTAGAAGCCTAGAAGTTTCCTATACAGCTTAACTTTAAAGTTTTCCTCTCTAAGTGCGTTATAGATAACAGAAACTAACTATGCTACTATAGGAGAGTATAGGTTCTAAACTCTAATGCTCTTAGAACTAGAATTATTAATAATGCCTACTATTCTCTAATTATAGGCTATCTAGGACAGAGAAACATAGATACAATTCTCTCTTAAGCCTACTTCTAGCTAGGGATGTTAACTGCCTTATAATAGTACATAGAAAACTACAATATCTATAAAAGAACAAAGATATAGATAAAACTAAAGTAGAAACTCTTTAAACCTCTATCTTTGCTTAATAGGATTTAGAAGGAAATCTCTATAGACTTTATAACAGACCTACTTAAGAGTAAGAGTAACTATAACCTTATAGTTATTACAGACAGACTTTCTAAGAACATTATCTTAGTCTCTCTGCTAAACCTATTAGTAAAGATAGTTACCTGCGCATATATATCTAACGTAGTAGCCTACTACTAGTTGCCTAACGCAATTGTTTCTAAATTAGAGACGTAATTTCTTAGTAACTTCTAGCAGATAATATGTTAACTGCTAAAAATTACATAGATACTCTCTACAGCCTTCTACTTCTAAATAGATAGAAGCACTAAACGTATAAACTCTATAGTAGAAGCCTACTTAAGAGCCTATATTAACTAGGCCTAGGATAATTAGTCTGCTTAAGTGCCTATAGCCTAGATTGTAATTAAAGGACAGGTAGCTATATCTACAGGGTTTAGCTCTTTCTTTCTCTAGCATAGTTACAATGTAGATCTAGTCTAAATAGACCTAGACTTAATAGTAGAGTTATTGCACTAATATGCAAGAGAACCTATAAAAGCTGTAGCAAGTATAGTACAGAAGTTTACTAAAATAATTAACTTTGTTAAAGCCTAGAGAGCAGAGGCCTAGTAGATATAAGAATAGCAAGCTAATATATACTAAAAAGAAGTTCCCTAGCTAAAGGTTAGGAACAAAGTCTAGCTAAAGCTAGGAAACTAGTTCTTAAACAGCTAAGTAAGCAGAAAACTAGACTAGAAGAACTAGAAGTTTATAGTTGTAGAAGTTATCTCCTTATATAATGTTAAACTAGATGTTAATAGTAAAGTCTATTCTATCTTTTATGTTAACTAGCTTAAGTTGTGCCTATAGCACCCTCTTTACAAATAATTTAACAACAACCTTTAGCCTAGCCTCTTAGTTATTACTAACAACAACAGTATATCTTTTTAAGAATAGAAAGTTAACTCTATCTATAGAGAAAGACAATCTAGAAGGAGAAGCAAGAGACGCAAATACCTAGTATAATAGGAAGGCTATGTTAGTAAAATATAGGAAAGAGAAGACGTTTATAAGGACCTAGAAGCCTTAAACAGATAGTTGTCTGCAATAAGGAATAGGAGAGATAAGAACAGAAACTTGCCTTTAGGATTCTAGTTAGAATCTCTAGAGGGGCATAACTAACTCTCTTACTTCTAATAGAGGAAGGGGGAGAGAAGTAGAAAGAGAGGACAGGGATAAGTAAGAAGAGAAGCACTAGTTTATTAAAGAGATTATTTGTCGCATTAGCCTACTCTAAAGGATAGACTACTCTATATAGGGGCTATATTATTATAAAGAAAAAGAGCTATAAGCCTAGGTATTATCTAGCTAGAAAATCCTAAACAGTGCAGATAAGAGAAGACCTAAGCACTACTCTTAGCAGAACCTCTGCTACTACTATTGTCCTTATTACCTGCAGTAGTGTTAGTAATATCCTTTATAAGCATTTAAGCAAAGTTATTATATTTAGTAGTAGGAGGGAGCTTAAGATATATACAAAGATTAGCCTTAAAATAGATAAAGCGTATAAGCAGAGTTAATTTAACAGTAAGCTATGCTAAGCAAGGAATTAGCAAATGCTCCTAAAAACAGGTAAAGAAAGAGGGAAATAACTTACTAGAGTCTTAGCCTAGACTACTACCTTCTTAGTAGCAACAGCAGTGTGCTCTGCAAAGACTACAGTAGTAAAGAGATAAGCTTTAACCTTATTAACCTTAGTCTTGTACTTAGACTACTTAGTCTTGTAGCTAGTAGCAGATAAGCAGGTGTTAGGCTAGGACGTAAAGTTAGTAGAATATACAAGATTCTTACACTTTTTAAGGTCTGCCTAGATAGGCTTAATAACGTTTAAAAGCGTTACAGAGTTGCTTTTAGCAAACTATAAGAATATACAGTACTTGTTTAGAGTCTTCTAAGTCTTGCACAGGGCCTAGTAGTTAGTTAGCTAAAAAAGAGAACACTAAGAAATAAGAGGCAAGAACTTACCTTATAGCAGTAAGTATAGCTAAGGATATAAGAAGCGCAGTTAGTTAAGTAACTACTAGCAGTAAAGGAGTAGACCTGTCTAAACAATATATAGTTAATATAAACCTTAGGATCTTTAAAGCTACTAGCGCGCTAGGTACACAAGGACTACTTACCTAGAACTCTAGCCTAGTTATTAGCTAGAACGTTGTTAAAGGCTTCTTTAATCTTCTTATTTTTAAGCACAACGTCTTCTACTATAAGCCTTACCTTCTTAGCTAAGTAAGTAATAGGAGGAGTAGGATCTGCAAGAGCAATACTGCAGGCCTAAGCAAGATAAAAGAGTTAGTAAATAAGCAAACTATAGGTAAGAATAGAGTAACTTACTTACTTGCCTTAGGCCTTCTTATTAGAGGAACGCAACGCAGTTAGAAACCTAGAAGGCGCTATTATTAAAATTAAGCAAGGTAGAGTAGTTAAATAATTAGAGGGTAGTAGAATTGTAAGAGGAAGGCGTGCACACTTAAAATGTAGTGTAATAGAAAATGCAGAAAGTAGGAAGTAGGCAATAGAGTTGTTTTAACTAAAACGCGTACTAATAAACAAAGGATAAGTAGAGGAGTACTATACTAGGCTAGGCCTAGGTGCTAGCTCCTTAGCGTACACTGCTTTAGTACTACTCTAGCTTATACTTTCTAGCATAGACTACAGCCCTGCTATAGAGCTAACATGTCTAAAACAGAGTTATTAAAACTCTGCAACCTTTATCCTAGAGGTTGTCTTCTATTAAATCTATCTTGTATTTTACTAGCAAATTTCTTTAGAGGTTAGCTCCTTACAACTAGGCTTATAACAGCCTAGCCCTAGTAGCAACCTAACTAATGCCTAGAGGTATTCTATACATAATGTAGTAGCAAACCTATTACTACTAGGCATGCTCTAGGCTAAGACAATACCTAGTTTATCTAACAACTAAGCGTTAGGCCCTACTAAATTAGGAGACAAATAGGCTTACAGCTTTACTAGCTTTCTAACAGATACGCTATCCTATTTTAGTTAAACAAACCTAGTAACTAGTTTAAATACAGACCCTCTAGCTACTACTAGGGCGCCTAGAGTAGAACCTGTATCTATCTTAACTACAGACTAGCCTTTATTTATTAAGCAACTTCTTGAGAACCTTTTTAAGGCAGAGCTTGCTAGAGCTACTAAGGCTAAACTAGCTATCTAAAGGAACTAGATTAACTAAGCCTTATAAGCCCTAGGCTTAACTAAGAGCAGAAACTAGTTTAAACTAAACTAGCTAGCGTTTAATAAGGCTAGAAAGATTATCTAAGTGTTAAACAACATTTAACCTAAACCTAAGCTAGATACTAAGAGCAGAGCTCTATCTCTACAGCAAGTAGACTAATAGATTAAGAACATTAAGACAGCCTTCTAATACGCTTAGGTGTTAGAGGACTCTATTACAAGAACCTACTAGGCTATAAGTACTATTTAGTTTAGCATCTATCGCGAACTAATCTAATAATAGATTAACTAGGAATCTATTTAATTATAGTCTAACCTTAAGGCAGAGAAGAAGTAACTTATACAAAACTCTGTTCTTACTAAGAATAAGAACTATACTAAGTTTTTTAATATTAAGTATAGAGAAGGTAATATAGTTAATACCTTCCTAATACTATTAAATTGCTAGGAGTTACTACTGCTCTATAGCTTCTTTAAGTCTAATAATAGTACTAATAACTATAACTTTAAAATTGCTTTTATGTAGTCTAAAACCCTGCCTTACTCCTAGCAGGAAATCTAGCGTAACGGCAGCCTAGACAACATCTAGCAATAGTAGGAGTTTAAACAAGCTCTTTATAATGCAGAGATAGCAGCTTATCCTATAGTTACTTACAAAAGTAACAACACTAACTATAGTAAGAAGCATGCTATATCTCTTAATTATAAGAGGAATAAGAGGTATACTAGCTATAGAGGCACACTATTCTTTAGCTAGAGCAATAGTACCCTAGTAGCTACCTAGTCTAATAACAGCAATAATAGCTAGAGTTAAAACAAAGACTAGGGCAGCTAAAAGAGTTACTAGAAAAACTATAGTAGCTATAACCCCTACTATAAGGAAAACAATAATAGAAATTCTTAGTTAATAAGAGAGTTAGGAAAAGGGAAACTCTAGTTGCTAACCTATCCTAACTATAACTAGGGCCTAAAACTAGGGGGAAATAAAGCTATATTACAGTTACTGTATCTCTCTAGAACTCTAATAGGTCTCTAACGCTGCTCTAAGCTATCTACAACTTAGAAGCAGAGCTAAACCTTATTAGTTAGTAAGTAGTAGACAACCTCTACCTAGAACATAAACTGTTCTATTAAAGGCTAGTAGCTACATTCCTTAATAGTAACTACCTAAGTATTTAACAACTCTATAATCTAACTATTAATTGCCTAGATAGTAATAGTATAGTTAAATCTGTAGGCCTATAGAAGTTCTAGTTAGCTGCCTTTAGAAGGTATAACTTAGTACTAGGCTACTTATAGTTAGTATCTACTAACCTATGTATCTGCTTCTTTAAAGGCACATATAAGTAGTTTCCTAATAATACAGAAAGAGTGTATATTACTACTATATAGAACCTATTTTACTTTATAAAACTAGGGGAAAGAGTATACCTAATGCACCTAGGTAACCTAGTCTACTAGGTTCTAGAGGAGACAATTAACACCTTGTTAGAAGGTAACTAGGAAGGTAGTAGACAACTACTAGCCTAAAGGCTAAGCAGAGACGCTGTTCTTAACGCAGAATACTTTTATAATAAGGGACTTCTCTAGCTCTAGAACAAAATGCTTAAAGTTGTAGACTACTTTTAGCATTGCGTTGCGTAGTATCTAGATCTATTATAGCTCTTTAAAGCTATAGGAAAGCGTATAGTAGTAAGTATTATCTATAAGTCCTTTTAATGCTCTAGAATACTGCCTACAGGCATAGCCTAAGTCCTTCTAGATAGTAATAAAGACTACTCTTTAGTTAACCTTATAAATAATAAGCTAGACCTAAAAGAGCTTAAGCACGTTCCTCTAGAGCTACACTCTAAGTAGTTTGCATTTAGCAAACACTAGTCTAGTGTATTAGCACTATATTAGGATTATAATTACTCTATTAACATTAGGCTAAGAAGCAAGATACTAAACATGCCTATCTATAACCTCTTTAGGAAGGAGCTAGAAATACTATAGGCCTACCTTAATACAGTATAAAAGAAAGGTTATATCTGCCTAAGTAAGTCTCTTGCTAGAGCACCTATCCTGCTTATGCTAAAGGCTAATAGTACACTATAACTTTGTGTAGACTACAAGGGCCTTAACAAGGTTACTATTAAGAACTAGTATCCTATTCCCCTTGTAAATAAGATGCTAGATAGGCTATTAAAGGCTGCTATTTTCTCTAAGTTAGATCTACGTAACGCTTATTATAGGCTCTAGATTAAGAAAGGTAATAAGTAGAAGACGGTTTTTAAGACTAGGTATAGTTATTTTAAATACCTAGTTATGCCTTTTAGGTTAGTAAACACTCTAGTAATATTTTAATTCTACATTTAGCAAGCCCTAGGGGGCTATATAGACTGCACCTACGTAGTGTATCTAGATAATATTCTTATATACTTAGAGCATAAGAAGGATTATTAAGCCTATATTAAAGAAATCCTTAATTAACTTATTAAATAGGGGTTGTTCTGCAAGACAAGCAAATGCTTGTTTATAACAAAGTTAGTTATGTTTCTAGGCTTTATTATTACGCCTAGCAGAGTAGTTATAGATCCTGTCTGTGTACAAACAATCTAAGAGTAGCTAGAGCCTAAGGAGTATAAGGACATCTAAGTGTTTCTTAGCTTTACTAACTTTTACTAAAGGTTTATCTTTAACTACTCTAGGATTGTCTACCTATTAGTAGACTATATAACCTCTGCCTAGAGGCTAGAGTTAGAGCTAGGAGGCTCTACTTTAATAAAGAGAGAAAAAAAAACGCTAGTAAAAACTTAAAAAGGTCTAACAAGATAGTATAAACTATAGAGTTAGCTAGAAGAAGCACACTAGGCCTTCCTTACAATTAATAAGAAGTTTACTAAAGTACCTGTGCTACAACACTTTAATCCTACTAAGCTAATTATAGTCCTACTAACGCGTTAGACTTTGCTATAGCTGCTATACTGCTGTAACTACAATTATTAGAAGTATCTACAAAACAACATTAGAAGCTAGTAGCGTTCTAGAGCAGGAAGTTCTAAGGTCTATTAATTAGATAGCACACCTATAATAAGGAATTAGCTGTAATTGTTAAGGCGTTTAGGTAGTAGCAACACTACCTTAAGCACGCCCTGTTAATAGTTTAAGTACTTTCTAATCATAACAACCTGTAGTACTTTATAACTATAAAGAAGCTCTCTTCTAAGTAAGCACGCTAGGCAGAGGAGCTAGCTAGGTATAACTTTAAAGTTAAATACAAGCCTAGACTAGAGAACCTTATAAATAGCCTATTAAGGCGTCTAGATTACGTAAAGGGACTAGTTATTAGAGAGTAGCAGGCACTACGTAATGCTATACTACTAACGCTTTAACAGAAGCTTTGCGTATAGACTATCTAGAAGTCTAAGGCTTAAAACGTTAAACAGGTAATTAGGGTAATAGGTAGCCCTAGTAGAGGTCTTAAGAGATCCTAGTAACTCTCTAAAACTGTCTCTAAGGAATTCTACCTACAGACAGGTACTAGAGATACGTCTCCCTTAGCTCTTAACTAGCTATCTATAGGCTATAACAGCTAGAGTTAATCTAAATTATTTAAAGCTTAGGAACCTAGCTTTAATATTACAGAGGCTCTTCTTTATAACTTTTATAGGTAAGTTAGGTTACCTACTTACCTTATAAATAATACTGCGCAAGGTAAATCTGTATACACCTTAAACATCCTAGAACGCCTAACTAACTACATTAGATAGGTTTAAGAGTAGAACACTACTTATAAGTTGCTAATAAGTTAGGAAGTAAGCAAAGCAGCTAAGAGTTACTACTACTAGGAAGTTAACTCTAGTAGGATCCTGCACAGGAGTAGAAAAGTGTAGATTTCCTAAGATATAACTCTTTACTAAACTATTCTTATAAAGAACTATAACAACTCTATAAGAGGTTACTATAGTTATAAGAAGACTACCTAGCTGTTAAAATAAAAGTGCTATTAGCTAAACCTAAAGAAGAATGTATATAAGTACGTTTAGCGTTATGCAGTATACTAACTAAATAAGATCTATAGGCATAAGCTATAGAGGCTGCTAGTCCTACTCTTAGTACCTAATACACTCTAGTAGTATTACTCCTTAGACTTTGTAACAGACCTACTAATATTAAAGAATAACTAGGGGAATTTATATAACTTAATCCTAGTTCTAGTTAATAGGTTTAGTAAGTATGTCTAGTACCTACCTGTAACTAAGACAGTTATATTCTAGAGAGTAGCTAAACTACTACTTAAGCAGTGCTTTCTTAAACATAGTCTTTCTAATACTCTAATGTTAGACTATAGGTTAGTGTTTACTAGCTAATTCTAGTCTAATATCTGCTATTATTTAAAGATTAACTATTACCTTAGTATAGCCTTTTACCTACAGACTAATAGACAGATAAAACACTAAAACTAGAAGTTAAAAACCTACCTACGTATCTACATAAACTACTAACAGGATAACTAGGTAGACTTATTACTATACGTAGAGTATATATACAACTTAAAGGCTTACTTAGCACACAAAGAATCTCTTATTAAGGTAGTATATAGAATTAACTCTTAGAGCTTTAATAGAGTCTTAGATAAGCGCTAGCTATACTATCCCCTAGAAGCCTAGGCAAATAGTATAAAGGCACTAGACTTCTGCTAGCAGGTAATTAGGCAGCTAGAGTAGTAGCAGAATCTATAAGTAGTAGTAAAGAATAGCTTAGAGTATGCCTAATAGAGCAATTCTTGTTAGTATAAGACTAAGTAGGTAGACAGACACTTTGCTAAAAGTAAGCAAGTGCTGCTCTAAGCAAAGAACCTAATAACTAGCTACCTATCTAAGAAATTTAACGCCTGTTACCTAGGTCCCTTTACTATTATAAAGAAGATTAGAAAGCTAGCTTATAAGCTAAACCTACTACTATTAATAAACAAAGTGCACCTAGTATTTAACATATTATTACTTAAACTATAGAGGGAACTCTTTACAAAGAAGAAGTTCTAGCTAGGTCCTATGCAGATTCTAGAGAACACTCTTTAAGCAGAGAGATATAAATTTAAAGAGGTCTTGTAATACTACAATACTTAAGCTTATAGGCAAAAGTACCTAGTAAAATAGCTAGGTTAGCTAAATAAGAAGGCTACCTAGAAGCTACTAGAGAACCTTAACTACTATAAGAAAATCCTTAAAGAGTACCTTAAGACAGCAGCTAATGTGCTATAGTAATCTACTTGCAAGCGCAAAGCTAAGTCTAAGTTAAGTTAAAGTAATCTAAACCTGCCTTAGTAGAAGAGAAGTTGCCTAAGGAAATCCTCTTAGGATAATACTTATGCTACAAAACTATAGACAATATATTAACCTAGAGTTACTGTCCTAAGGCTGTAGATTAGCCTAGCAACTATTTAAAGTAGGAGATAAGGGTCTTAAGAGTATTTAAGTAGGCACAAAGGTTTATATAGTTATCTGTATTTAATCTATTACTATATATTATCTAAAAGAAGAAACCTAAAATAAAAGAAGAAGACCTTATAAGCCTCTAGTAGGGCTAAGCTTAAAGTCTAGACTACCTTAACAACAATACTTAGGAGTCTTCTAAGCTATAAACTTAGTTAGAGAAACTATTAACTACTAAAAGAGAGTAGCTAGAGTATTATTAGCAGAAGGCACATTAGTGCTATAGTAGTACTAACACTTTTCTACACCTTTAGTAGTACTATCCTGCTAGAATACGTGCTTAATTCCTACGTTAATAACTATATTAGAGGCTGCCTTCTAGCTAATAGTACCTAAGGCTGCCTACGCAAGTTAGCTACAGCAAAGGTAAAAAAGTTAGAAAACTTATATTATAGTGCTATAGGTTGTGCTTATATAAAACTAAACAAGCTTTATTGTAGTTTACTAGACCTAAACCTAAGTCCTTTACACAACACAAAGAGGCAGCCTTGTAGGTTATAGCACTAAGGCAGTAGGCCTTAGTATAGTTAAAAGCAGTTTACTAGTAGTATTAGGTTGCAGCTAGAATGTTATCCTAAGTTGCAGTATTGCCTTATTAAGTAGTCCTCTTATTTGTCTTGCGTTTAGCCTACTTAATAAGGAAGTTAAGCATATTAATAGCATAGCAGAAGTAAGGCGCAATCTATACAGATTAGTGTTAAGCAGGCACTAGGCATAGTTCTAGACTTACCTTAATACATTTACTAGCGTTACTGCCTAAGCATCTATAGCATATGCTAAAGTTATTCCTGCACGTGCAGGACTTCTTAGGATACCTAAAGACCTGTATAAATAACTTAATTATTCTATTAGAGTTAGAGCTAGACCTAGTAGACAGCTTAGTTATACACCTATAGCACTAGAACTAAGTAAAGAAAGGCTGTAGAGCTATGTTATTAGGTAACGTATATATAAAGTCTAGTAACTTAGCATTGTTAATATATAGAGACAAAGAAGGCATAATTATATAGAAGTACAGTAGAAAGTGTGTAGAGTGTAAGTAGAGTGTAAATAAGAAAGAAGAAGTTAAGGTATTAACTCTTTATATACTACAACTCTCTTACCTCTATCTATTACTCTGCTAACGTCCTAATACCTTACTGCCTACTTTCTAAACAGTTAAATGCCTAAAACTTTATATAGTTAGCAAGAAATAATATACACTTTATAGGACACTTGCTATACGTCTACAAAGCTCTAAGTCTAGAGTAAATAATAACTAACTTTATGAAAAAGGCATAGCTAACACTATGCAATTAGCAGATAGACTCTTATAATAGGATTAATCTAAGTATAGAGTAAAGCCTAACATTATTACAAGTTATAATAAGCTACCTGCATATAATGTGTTGCCTAGGGCCTACTTATACAGGAGAAGAACAGCTCTTAGGCACTAACTAGATACTCTACAAGATACTTCTTAGGTAAAGGTAATAATATGTCTAGTTAAACTGCTATAGTAGTTAAAGTAAATAAGTTTACGCTCCTAGCAACTATAGTTATTTAGACTAAGAGCAATAATGCCTTTGCAAAGCTTATAGACAAAGGGCCTAGACACTTAAGTAACCTATAAAAGATAAGTAGTTATATTAAAACAGCCTAGAGCAGTATTCTATTGTACTTAACACTAGCTTCTAGGCAATTGCAGTCTTTAGACTTAGAGTAGCAGCGCCCTATAAGGACTATAGTGCAGTAATAAGTACCCTATAAAAAGAACCTACTATAAAGACTATATAGTTTGTTCTATATCTTTTTTTTACTATGCTCTTAGAGGTTAAGGCTACTAGACTAAGAGCACTAGATTTTTAAGAGGACTAGGGTAAAGCTATAGACACTCTATAAGGTAATACTAGCTAAATACTTATTTAGTAATCTACTAAACTATTACCTAACTTCCTAATAGTCTTAACTATAGGTTTTAGAGTTAAAAATCCTATAAGATCTATAGGTAAGGTTACTTAGTAAGTAGTAAACTAGTGCTAGTTGTACCTTGTAGAGAGTTGTTTATACTAACATAACTAATAGATTTAAGCACCTACTAATAAGCAAACTAGCTTTCTTCTAACTATTTTCCTCTTATACTAGAGGTTTGTTTAGAGTTTAAACTAGCACGTATTAGCATATAGAGTTTAGCAGTCTAGAACAAACTATAAGAAAGGAGAAGGCTATTATTAGAGGCTTTCTGCTTTAGGCATGCTAACTTTAAGGAACACCTTAGAGCGACTATAGTTACCTCCTAGAGCTTTTACACACGTATATATTCCCCTAAGTTCTTAGTACGCTAGTAAATAGGTATAGTCTAGGTAGGAGTTAGGTATATTACGTAAGGTACTCTAGCTCTACTTAGCTCCTACCTACGCTAGCCTCCTGCTAAGAGGGTTAGGGCTAGGTAAGGTCTATATATAGAAGACGTAGGTATAGAGCAGAGTCTATATATAGTAAAAGTAGGTGTAGAGCAAGGTCTATATGTAGTAGAAGTTAGTGTAGAGTAGAGGCTACATAGACTAGTAGCAGGTGTAGAGTAAAGGCTGCATAGACTAGTAGTAGAGGTTAAGTACATTACGTAATAGTATATTTGTAAAGAAAGTAGGGGGAAAATAGGAGGATAGACTACTTTCTTCCCTAATCTAGAAGACCTAGACTAACTAGACTAGGTAATTCTAAAATAGGAAGCGTATAGCCTAAAGAGGCAAGAGGAGTAAATATAGTAATAATAAGATAATATAATAGACAAGTTGTTATATTAAATGCTAGGTACAGAACTAAGAGAGGGGGAAAGCAAGTAGTACTTATACTCTACTTCCGTTCTCTCTATTACAAATTAGAAGGATCTAGAATAGTTATTACAAATAGATGCTTAGAAATTAAGAGTAGATTTCTAAGCAGATTGCGTAGGCAATTACGCAACCTACTAGCAGATTACGTAGGTGTACACGTAACCTACTAGTAAAGGCAACGTGTTCTTAAGCTATTTATAGTAAGAAAGCTAACTCTAGATCTCGTAAAGCTATAGCTATAATAAGCACAGCTTTCTAACGCTCTCTAGTTAGGCATTCTTCAGATAGTACTTTACTAGATTAGGTAAGAGCTAAACCTAATTAGGAAAGTACCTGTATTTAGGCCTAATATATATATATTTAGGCTAAATAGCTTAAGTTGCCTTTTTAGGTAACAACTAATCCTAAAAAGGAAACTATCTAATAAAGATTATAAGAAGAAAGTCTTATAACTTTACACTAAGTACTCTAATATTAAGAAACTATTATACTAGACTATGCTCTTTAATTATATAGGCTGCTACAATTATGTTAACAATGTGCTTTGCCTTAGCAATCTAAGTAGAGTAGTATATTACTAGTATATTGTTAACATAGAAGAGCAGCAGTATCTAGCAATTACTACTAAAGAATAAATAAGGCTCTTCTTTAGATGCTATAAGTCTAGTTGCTTTTAGTGTTTAAGAGAGCTTCTTATACTATAGGAGGAGTAAGTCCTTTAACCTATATAGTGCTTGTTTAAGCTAAACACATTTCCTAGGTATCTTATACCTATCTCGTAGCTTATAGGTTACTACTAGCTAGTATTCCCTGTAGGCATGTAAGAAGGCTCTAACAATGTTATGCTGCATAATTTCTAAGTTAAATTTAGCTGTAATTGCTATAGTAGTTCTAAAGGACCTAGCAGCAAGCGTTGTGTTAAAGTTGTACTTTAGTTAAAGACCGTAAGCACAGATTCTATTAGTTCTTAAGTACGAACAGATACAGAAGATTAGGTAGGTTATTAACTAAGCAAAGCTTGTAATAACAGGGTGCAATAAATAGTATAGAGGGGACTGTCTAGTTTAAGAGCAGGTTGAGATTCTAAAGACAAACTTAATTAATAAGGTTAAACACGAACTATAAGGGTTGTGTTTCTGTAATCTATATACTAAAGAGATATAATGCTTGTAGACAAGTAACTAGAGTTAGTCTAATAAAATACATAAGGTTGCTTGTAGATAAGCATATTATACTATACTTGTTAACAAGTAGTTACGTAGGTTATGCTTGTTAATAAGCAGTTACGTAACGACCTAAGGTGTTCTGTCTTTCTCTACTTGTTGTTCCTTTAGAGAGGAGTTAGGGGTTTAGTTAAACAATACTTATTACTGTGCTGCTTCCTCTGCACAGGATTGTAACACTATCCCTACTTCCCCTTGTAGTTTGTTCTTAAACTACGTAATTATATTTTAGAGATTTATATAATCTATAATCTCTGTATCTAGTAACCTGTAAGTTAAGATGTCCTTATACGCTTATAATATCTGTCTTGTATTAGAAATCTGTTAAGCTAATACACCTGCTAAAGTCCCTTACAACTGTTGTTTCTTTAGTAGTTACAAGTGTTATATTATGCTAGATAGTCTAAAGGGTCTAAAGTGTGCTAAGTGTATAAAGGCTAGCAAGCTATATATAAACATGTCTTAGTTATTATTAGATAAGACTTACAAGGAGTATAAAAAGAAGGTAGAAGAAGACAAGTTGCTCCTTATAACTGTTATTACGTAATTATTGCGTAATAAGAAAATTCTAAAACAGGCAAATAAACGCGCGCAGTAAAAGGCGCTGTGTTTAGCAAATAGGATAGTTAAGGCAGGTAAGTTAGACCTAGCTAAGGAAGTTAATCCTAACTGTCCTGCAGCGTCTATTAGTATATATGCCTTACTAGCTACCTAGGGCGCCCTTAGCTTAATTAAAGAGTCTGTAGTAAACTATAGTACTTACGTACTAATTAGCAGCAACTTATAAGGTATGTAACTAGTTCCTATATATTTTCTAAGTCTAGGTATCCTAACTATTTAACTAGGTACTTTTGTTAGTTGCTATCCTCTTTATATATTACTATTTCTTTAACTTCTTATTTATCTTTACTGTTAGCTTAATAATAGAAGTTCTTCTAGATAGGCGTTCTTAGGTTAGCTAGTTCTAATAAGGAGATGTAGAACACTAGGTAGATCTTTGTATTCTTTAGCAGATTAAGTCTGTAGTTAACTAAGCTTATCTGCTAAGAAATAAAAAATAGTCTAACCTTAACGTAGTCTAGTTTTTTTATTAGTCTTTGTATTTAAAGGTTTTTAGTAAGAAGGTAGACTTTATCTCCCTCTTTTAGCTAAGGTGCTGTTTTTCTTTTTTAGTTAATATAAGAGATTGCTTGTTCTTAAGCTTAACTAATATTTTCTAGTGCTTTTTAATATACTTCCTTTAGTTTTGCTACTAAGGCAATTGCTAATTTAGTCTAAATAGTTATATCTAAACTTCTAGTAAAGAGATTTAGGTGTTTTCTGTAATTTGCAAAGAACAGCGTTATGCCTGTTACTTCTAATAGTTTGTTATTATACGCAATCTAAGCTATAGGTAACAGCAAAACCTAGTTGTCTTGCTGCTAGTTGCTGTAGATTTATAAGTATGTCTCTATAGTCTAATTTGTTTTTTTAGTCTGTCTATCTGTTTATAGATAATAAGCAGTTAATAGCTTCTTCTTAGTACTTATAGCTGCTAACAGCGTAGTCTAATAGTTTAACGTAAAGAGCTTGTCTTAATCGCTAATAATAGATTCTAGTATACTGTAGTACCTAACTACTTAGTTTCAGAATACGTAAGCTAGCTGCTTAGCAGTATAATTGCAACAAAAAGGTATTATTTTAGCGTACTAAGTAAATTAATCTACTACAATAAATATTGCGTTATAGGCATATCCTGTAGCTTAGTCTTTAGAGACAGGTAATTATATAATAAAATCTATTGTAATGTTTGTTTATAGGGCTGTAGATAGCTCTATAGCCTGTATTTCTCTATATTTAGTGTGTGTGCTGTGCTTGTTTTATTAACAGTTAACACAGTTTTTAATATATTTTGTAACCTTGTCCTTTATATTCTTAACCTTATAGTGTCTTTTAATAAGTTCTATTATACGTGTTATTCTAGGGTGCCTGTATAGCAGGTTGTTATAATAACCTGCTATTATTTCTTCTTAAAGTTCCTCTAGTACTTGCAATAAGATGCGTTGTTTCTGCTAAACTTGTATTATGTTGTTAAGTTGTTGTAATAGTCTTAGAGATCTATTGTTGTTAATCTCTAATACTGCAAACTAGTTTATTGTTTTTTCTCTAGTAAGGTTGTAGCATTAACTAAGTGCGTTAGCTCTACTATTATCCTTGCCTAGCGTATACAATATCTTAAATTTATACTGTCCTAGCATCTCTAACTAACGTACTTATCGTTAATTTAGGACCTTAGTAGTAGTAAAGTATACTAGGTTCTTGTAGTTAGTGTAGATAGTAAGTTCTAAGCAACTTTCTGCATACGCTCTCTAATATTCTAGGGCTGATACAATTGTAAGTAATTCTTTGTTATAAACATTATATTATTCCTCTAGTCCTAAGACCTTGCGTAAGTAGTAGGTAATAGGGTGCTATAGACTATTCTTTTCTTATGTAATGCATGCGCCTAGTGCAAGATCTAAGGCGTTAGTCTCTATGCGCATTAGTTTACTACTAGTAAACGTAATTAACGTAGGTAGTGTAATATAGGCTTACTTAAGTGCCTTAAACGCATTATCTTGCTCTTTTCCCTACTTAAATAGCGTGTCCTTCTGCGTGAGCTTTGTTAGCAGGATTGCAATCTTAGAGTAGTTCTTAACAAAGCGTTAGTTAAAGTTAACAAATCCTAAGAATTCCTAGATCTGTTTAACTGTCTTTAGCGTTAGCTATAATTTAACTACTTCTACCTTTATTAGACTAATCTTAACTCTGTATTGTCCTATAATATACCCTAAGAATTCGACTTCTTTCTAGTGCTAGTTGCACTTTTTAGGTTTTAGTTATAGATCTGCTCTTTTTAGGCATTCTAGCACTTTAGTTACGTGTTAAATATGCTTCTCTAGTGTCTTTAAGTATACTAGGATGTTGTCTAAATATATAACTACTGTTCTATTAAGGTGTGCCCTAAGGACGTTGTTAACTAATTCCTAGCACGTAGCTAGTGCATTAGTTAGACTAAACAGCATAACAAGGTACTTATAGAGTCTGTATCTTGTTCTAAAGGCTGTTTTCTATTCTTCTTTTTTCTTTATGTAGATAAGGTTGTACGCTCTTCTTAAGTCTAACGCAGTAAAGTACTAAGCTCCTGCTAGCTAATTCTGTAACTCTGTAATATTTAGGAGCAGGTAGCAGTTCTTAATAGTAAAATTATTAAGCTTCCTAAAGTTAATGCAAGGTTATAGCTTGCTATTCTTCTTTAGAATAAATATAATAGGGTACCCTGCAGGTAATTCTAATTGTCTAATAAATCTCTTCTTAAGGTTCTCTGTAATGTACTTACGCAGTACTTTAAGTTCCTTCTCTAATAATTAGTATAGCCTCTTAAAAGTTAGGTTCTTTCTTTTCTAGAGCTTAATCTTGTAATCCTAGGGCTTGTGCTTTAGCAGGGCTGTTAAGTTTTACACTTTAGACAAAGTCTGTAAGTAATTGTTTAATTAGGTCTTAAGGACAAGTACAGTATTAGGGATCTAAGGGGGGGTAAGTAGTATGCGTCTAGGACCTTAGCTACTTAGAGTTGCAAGGAAGAGTATAGAGTAGACTATCTGTTTCGCAAGCAGGGTGAGATATTCTAATAACAAAGTTAATTAACGAGGTTGAACACGAACTATAAGGGTTGTGTTTCTACAAACTATATACTTTAATAATAGTGGTAGTAATACAGACTGATTAGTGTTGCGCATTCTCTAATCGCACTAAGCACTAATCGTACTAATCACTAATCATACTGATCGCGCCAAGCCCTAATTAAGTCACGTGCCCCCTCGGTCCCTTGCTAAGTGCTGACACTGTATCTGTTGCTTACTTATATTCGTTCTGTTGTTATAATCACTGTGCCGCAGCTACTGTAATTAGGCGAATCCTTCCCGAGTTCTGTAGATTGTAACAAGGGCTTTTGCTGTAAGCTCTTCTTTAAACATCGCTGCGTACTGTTAGTATATATTAAGGATAGCAGGAGGTGCACTCTCTTTCTCCTTAACTCTTGCTTTGTAATCTGTTAGGCTCCTAGTATTTGCAGAGTTAACTGCTCTATCTTAGCGCGTCTTATATGTTAAAGAGACATTGTTAATCTCCTTCTTATCTACTAGCCGCGACGTGCGCTGCGTAGGCATAGATGTATTAGTGCTGCATTTACATTCTTTTAACAAAAGCTTCTCTTATACCTAGTCTATCTGTAGGTTATGCTTTTGTAACTAGAGAAGTTCTAATATAACATTATGCGTAGCCTTTGCAAAAACGTCTAAGGTTATTTTCTTATAGTGCCTCTGTATCTCTAGGGGTGCAGAGCTTACTTTATATATAATAAATAGCTTATCTAGCATTAATTCTCTATTAGCTACTTAGAGCGAGTAAGCTTGTTCCTTTAAGCGTAGGACGAGACCTGCTTAATATAACGCTTCTTAGGACATATAGCTTGCTTAGGCTCCTAAGTCTAAGAGTGCTAATAGTACTACTCTATTTAGTTTAATAGAGAGTTTAATAAGGTAATTAGTCCTAATAGAATTAATAGATTAATCTCTAGCGCCTTTAGGCGCTGTCCTAAAAAAGTCTCCTTTATAAATCTATTATATTCCTTATGTCTACAGTAAACCTTACAGTTAGAGTTTAGGCAGTTTTGCTAGTGCGCGTTATAGCACTGTCTATTAACTACTAACTACATCTAAATTACTACTTGTAGGTCTTTAGTACTAGGAAAGAAGGTATAGCTGCGTTTGTTAATAAGATGCCTTTTGCACAAGTTATTCTAGCAGTTATACTACTAAACATAGTAAGCAAAGTGTTCTAGAGGAAACTATCTGTTATTTAGCTTAGAGTCTTAGTATACACTGTATTAGTTATTGCTGCAGGCTATCTATAACAAGTCTCTGTGTTGTAGATTCCTAGGGTCTAGTTTGTACTAGGGTTGTAGGCTAAGTAGTAGTAGAAGTAATAGCAGTAAGAGTTGTTGTTCCCTTATACGTTGTATGCTGCAGTTTATCTTAGCTTCTATCTAGCATTAGTTCTTAGCGTCTTCTAGATTACTTAATACTTGTTAGTAGTTGTTAGTTTGTTGTTTAACCTACTAGATAAGCTAGTTAAACTCTAGAGTAAGCTCTCCTTCTTTAGACTCTACTATAGGTTAGATAAGTTCTTAATACATCTTTGCGTATATTTCTTTCTTAGCACAGCGCTTGCGCTGCTAGCGTTAGTGTTAGTAACGTGTAGTGTCTTATCTAATCTCTATAAGTATTTGTTCTAAAGTATCTAAGAGGTTGTCTATCTTATATTAGTAGTCTTTTGTCTCTTTATAGGGTTGTCTAATGTTGCTAAGTATAGCTTGTTCTTTAGTAACTTCTTTTAGGTTGCGTTTAACAACTAGAAGTTCCTTACCTTTAAGACTAAAGTAGCTTATTCTATGTTATTAAAATAGGCCTTTGTGTTTCTTACTAACTTTAAGGCTTGTTCCTTCTACATAACATTCTACTGCATAGTAGCGTTAGTTGCTGTTAGTAAATACTACTCCTTTACCTTCTACATCTTTGTAGTAGGGAGTGCCTGCATAAATAGGAGGTTTAATATATTTAGCATTGTCCTTAGACTCTAGGTCTTCTATAAGTTATTCTATGTTATTAGTAATTACTTCTTAATTACTAGTATCTGCAGTGTTGTTAGCGCAGGTTAGGATATTAAGCTATTAAAGAACCTTATTTTTTATCTTATAGTCTCTTGCAAAGTAGCCTAGTTTGCTACAGTTATAGCAGTCTTTGCTACTTGCGTTGTTAGAGTAGTGTCCTCCTCTACTCTTCTTCTTGTTCTAATAGGGTAGTAGCAGTCCTTTGTTAAGGTTTAAGAGGTCTATTACTTTAGGTCTAAAGTATCTGCTTTAAGTGTTGTTATAGATACAGCAGCTAGTATTAGATTAATAACGCCCTTCTTGCTGTCCTTAGTTTAGGTTGTTTTGCTATTAGTTCTGTAGCTGCAGGTGTTTATTTACGTTATTCGTAACTTACACACGCAGATTCTTTTCTAATTCTAGGTAAAGCTTATAGAGACAAGTGTTAATATTAATAGCCTTAGTCTCTAGGTCCTTAAGGGTATTAATTACTGCGCTAGTGCGTATAAGTTCCTCCTTAACCTTAGGCTTTAGACCTTGTCTAAATATAGTTATTAGAGCAGTGTTGTCCTAGTTAGTGTTATAAGTAATAGCTTAGAAGTTAGTAGCATAGTCTGTAACTAATATAGTCTACCTAATTGTCTAGATATTGCATTAGGCTATAATAGGTTTATTAGTAACTCTAAAGATCTGTTAGATCTTAGTCTTAAACTTGTTAAAGCTATTAAGCTAAATATTGTCCTTAGCTATAGTTGTGTTAATTATCTTGTTCTAAATAAAGGGCTTAATCTATTTAAAGGCTTTACTGCGTATATAGGATGCAACAAGCTTAACCTTGTCTATATCTACAATAGATGCGCCTTAGAAGGTAAAGAACAGATTAGACTAAAGTAGCTAATCCTTAAGCTTAGAACGGGTTCTATTGTAGAGGTCTAGTTTAGCAACTTTAAGGCCTAACAAGTTACGTATATTAGAGCTGCTAGAGGTAGCTTAATCTTCTAAGATATTGCTTATATTAGGGGTGTTTAAAATGTTAAAGTTGTACTTTAGTTAAAGACTATAAGTATAGATTCTATTAGTTCTTAAGTATAAACAGATACAGAAGATTAGGTAGGTTATTAACTAAGCAAAGCTTGTAATAATAGGGTGCAATGAATAGTATAGAGGGGACTGTCTAGTTTAAGAGTAGGTTAAGATTCTAAAGACAAACTTAATTAATAAGGTTAAACACGAACTAAAAGAGTTGTGTTCTTATAATCTATATACTAAAGAGATATAATACTTATAGACAAGCAACTAGAGTTAGTTTAATAAAATACATAAGGTTACTTATAGATAAGTATATTATACTATACTTGTTAATAAGCAGTTACGTAGGTTATGCTCGTTAACAAGCAGTTACGTAACGACCTAAGGTGTTCTGTCTTTCTCTACTTGTTGTTCCTTTAGGGAGGAGTTAGGGGTTTAGTTAGATAATACTTATTGCTGTGCTGCTTCCTCTGCACAGGATCGTAACACGTTACTACGTAGGTAGACTAGATTATGTTAATAACTTAGAGATCTCTACGTACTACTATCCTAGCTTTACACTTAAGAAAGTAGCTATCCTAATCTAGTTTGTACGTAAACACCTATTTAAGTAGTAGTAGCTTGTTATCTCTAGTAAGTAAATTAATTACTTTTTAGGTACCTGTGTTGTGTAGAGTGTTAATCTCTTTACTTATAGCTCTCTTAAATAGCTGCCTATATAGGTAAGAGAGTAGATCTCTCTATTATTATAGTAGGTTTAGAAGTTAGTCCCTGTGTAGCTGTTAAGCTTAGTTTAGAATAGTAGGCTACTTCTTCTTCTCTGCTAATGCTTATATTACAGTATATACTGTTTTAAGCTTAGTGCTAGTTAATTCTAATAGGATTAACTTATCTAATAGATAGCTCTCTTTATAATCTGTTCTGCAGTTATATAGAAGAAAGTTAGCTCTTAGTATATTACTTCTAGAATCTGCTAGATCTAGATAGTATAACCTTCTACTCCTTCTTAGTTATTATAAGCTTAGGATTAGTGCTACCTCTAATTAATTTAAGTCTTCTATAGTAGCTACGTTGCTCTTAATACCTAGAGCTGCAGAAGCAGCGCTTTTAGAGTGCATAGGTGCAGTGTTATATTACCTAGATCTCTCTAATCTTACTCCCCTTAGCAGGCTTAATCCTCTAGGTAAGTGCTCTTTCTAGGAGCTGCTAGGGTGTGCAACACTAGGCTTAGGTATAAGCTCTAGTGTTCTTAGGCCTAAATATTCTAGGTTCCCTACGTAGATTCCCTATAACTTACTAGCCTTATTTATTACTTGTGCAGGAAATGTTCCTTATTTAGCATAATCTACTACCTAGCTAGGCAGTTAATTATTATCTCTTAGATCCTTACCCTCTAGCTGCTGCTAAGAGTAACCTAGATTGTTAGTGCCTACCTACTTATAGGCTGCTGCGTAGAGCTAATTAAAAATACTTTTAAACGCTTCTTCTACATCTCTAACCTTATTCTTATGCAATAGATTTATAATTAACTTAAGCTTCTCTTATAGGTACTCTACTGCTTCCTTATCTTTATAGAATAAGCTCTTATTAAAAGTAACGTTGCGTGTAGTTATAACCTAATTAAGCTTAGAGATCTATATTCTGTATATATTAGACGCTCTATATCCTACTAGATATCTAATATAGCTCCTTAGGGTTACTTTAAATCTCTGCTTATTACGCCTAGCTGCTTATTCTCTGTTTAGAGGATATGCTCAGCATCTATAGGCGAAAATTCTACTCTAATCTAGCTAGAGATCTGCTAAGTAGTAATAGATTTGCTCTAGTTAATAGTACTTAAAGTACTGCCTAAACTAGTTGTCTAATACTGTGTTAGGAGTAATTATCTTATAGCTATAAAATAGGCTTATGTTGTATAACTACGTAGCTACTACTACTACCTCTAGCTAGAGCTTAGCTAGTAGGTTAGCCCTACTCCTTATTTTAATTCACTTAGTAATAATCTCCTGCCTAGCTCTTTCTGCTCTTCTATTTAGTTTGTGTGTGTGATGGGCTGAGCCCTAAGTGTACGAGACTACGCACTGAACTTACGCACGTGATTATAGAGCACAGCTTGGCATCTTGCTATATCTTATACAAGAAGAGGCAATCTGTCTTTCTTTCTTATCTTTCTGCTTCTGTAGTATAGGACAAATGCATACTCGTTAGAAGGCTACTTTGACCCTTAATAGTGTGTATATATTAGAGTGCTCTATATCTCTATGCTGTAATCTTCTGCTTATACACTAAATTGTAATTAGCTACGCTAAGGTAGTGTAGCAACGTTGTTGTCCTAGAGAATTACTAATACGCAGAGCTTATAACGTGTACAAAGAATACTTATAAACTTCTTAAATACTCTTATAATCTTATCTAATAACTTAGCATAGATTATATAGGTGTATATCTTCCTACTATACTTATCTTTAATTAGCAACATCTATACCTCTCTTAGACAACTCTTAGGCATATTAAAGAGATCCTATATAATCTGCTAGTATAGCTAAAAAGATTGCTCTTTTAGCCTCTTAGATATAACTTAACTAGTGTAGGTTCTAGCATAGTGCTTGCACTGCTAATATAAGGTTCTATTAATTCTTACGTTGTAGGCACTCTTTTTAAGTGCCTAGAGTGCTATAGGTCCTAAATGCTCTGCTTAGGCATGCTATAGATTCTTATTATTATATCTAGAGTGTGTAGTCTATAATCTAAGCTTCTAAGTAGATAGAGTTACGCTTATTATAGCTAGATAGATTAACAGTAGCTTGTATTCTATAAAAGTAAGGTTATAATAGCGCATTAGAGTAGCTAGTACAACGCTCTTCTGCAGTAAGCTAATACACAGTGTTAACTCTAATCCTAAGTACTATACACCTGCTGTTAGGATATAACTCTGCTTACTGTGCTAAGGCAACTAAAAGGTACGTATAATTACTCTAATAAGCAATCTATAGCTAGAACAGTACTATATTATTAGCTAGGTACTCTGCCTAACACCTAGCTTCTTTAAACAAGCTTCTAACACTATATTAACAGAGAAACCTTCTACTACAGCAATGTTATAAAGGATTAGATCTTCTGTACGTCCTCTGCTCTTTCTATATAGTAATTTTCTTAATTACTCTAGTGCTAGTGCCTAAGATTAAGAAGGATTAGGTACTAGCCTCTATAAAAGTAAGCTTCTTAGCCTTCTAGAAAGTAGTAGGGTTAATAAGATTAAGCTTATTAACTAAGTAGAGAGCTGCTCTGTTATTAAGAATAGTGCTGTCTAATAAGAGATAAGCGTTAAAATCTATAGTTAAGTAGATCCTGTGCTCTATAGATTAAGGTACTATTAGGGTAGAGTCTATTAGTGCTGCAGTAATTAACCTAGGGTAGTTGTTGCTGCTTATTGCAGTGTTACTATTCTTTATCTATCCCTTCTTAATAACCTTGTTCTTCTAGTCCTTATACTTAGGTTTGTTAAGGCGTTTTAGAATCTCTTTCTTAACTTAATTACTACGGGTAAATAGTTTACCTATAAGAGCTCCTTCTAACATGTTATAGTTAATTAGCTTCTAGAAGTGCAATTGTCTGTATAGGCAGTTAATCTTCTCTTGGTTAGATTAGTTGTTTAACAATAATAACTATGTCTAAGCTAGTTAACTTATAATAGTAAACACCCTGCTTAAGCTATAGGGAGCTTAAACAGAGTGCTCTTAAAGGAGACCTAAATACACTCTGCTAAATTTATCTAGAGTAAGTATCTTGTTACTTAGTACTAAGTTCTAGATAATAGACTGTTATATAGCTCTAGACTAGTCTAGTGCAATTTTTATTAACAAGTCTAAGAAGTTGTGTACTATAAGCTTGCCTTCTATATTAGTAATCTTAAGAGCTTTAGCCTTACTGTACAGAAGGTTCTCTTCCTAGTGCTACTTCTTAGGATTCTGCTAACCCTACCTAGCCTTTTAGAAATAAGCTTAGTACTATACATGTACTAAGTTCTTTTTACTAGCGTTATATAGAGCTAGCTTCTTCTTTAGCACTTTAATTAGAGCTTAGAGAGTTAACTTTACTTCTTTAACAAGCGTTATTATAGCTAGAGTTATAATTACTATGTCTATAGTAGATTTAACCTAAGTCTATAGGTTCTGCAAGCGCGTAGACTAAGAGGCCTAGTTGCTTAATTTAGCTCTATACTTAGCAATCTGTATCTTGTATAGGTTAGCAGCATCTAAGGTTATTAAGCTAGGTAGCTCTAGCTGCTTAGGCTTAGCTTTGTAGATTAGAATTGCGTCCTTAGCTAATAGATTAATCTGCTCCTATATTCCCTTGCTTATAGTATAGAATTAGAGTTAAAGGTACTATCCTAGCTATTAAGATTAATTAGTAAGCGTATAAGCTCCCTTAGAGATTAGAACGTTTATTATTACATAGATTAATTAGAGTTGTAAAGATATAAGAGGAGTAGTTACTAAGCAGTGTATTCTAGCTAAGTACGCAAGAGAGATTGTCCTAGTCTTAAAAAGCTAGGCTTTTAACTGTTGTTAGATAACAAGCTTAGAAATAACTAGAAGATAGATTATTAATTTATATGTAGGTGTCTACTTAGGTTACTATTTATATACTTATTAAGCGCCTGGTGCTTCTATTAGTTAATTGCTTAGTATACCTAGTATAGGCAATTAACGCGTTATATACATAGTATAAGCGTAAAGAGATTTAAATCTATTAGTAAGTTAGCCTAACCTTAGGTAGAGTAGATCTAGGTAGGACAAGCTTCTAGTAAGTAGATCTAGCATTTAGTAACGTTGCAACAAGAGGACTTGCAATGCCTATATATAAAGAAGACTATAATAATAATCTATAAAAACTTACAGGTAGTATAAAGACGCTATGCGCATTCTTCTAACACTAAGTGCATTAAGATTAGAGCTATATGCGTAATATTGTAACTATTATAAAAAAATCCTATTACGTTAGCGCTAGTAGGGTAGAGAGAGCTTAATTACGTACTATCTAGCAAAACACACTTACTTAGAGCTTGCTAGCACTACAACACAACTACTAACATTACTACTTTTTTATAGTACTACACTACTTTACTCTTTCTACGTAAGCACTACGTTATTATAGGCCTCTATTACAGTTAGCACTATAGATCTTAAGCCTAAGAATATTAAGAAGGAAGAGGAAGAAGAAATAACAACTTTAGTAATTACTATAGGCACTTGTATGCTACCTAGCTTTACTGCTAAAGAGTAGGATAAGCTTATCTAGGTAGTTATTACAGCCTATTATAACAGTTAGCGCTAATAATACTAGGGTTTCTACTCTTAGAATAAAAAAATTAATTATGTCTTTAACTTCTAAAGCTAAGCTAAATTTGCTAGCTAAAAGATTAGCACTACTGTCCTGTTTAAAGGTAAACTTAGTAACAGTGCCTGCGTAATTTAGCAGGGAGACAGAGCTGTAAGCCTTACTAGAGAGAAGTT
Source organism: Ascochyta lentis (assembly GCA_004011705.1). NCBI lineage: Eukaryota > Fungi > Ascomycota > Dothideomycetes > Pleosporales > Didymellaceae > Ascochyta > Ascochyta lentis. Next base: position 1,225,117 of record RZGK01000002.1, read on the forward strand.
AGCTATTAAGAAGGCAGAAAATGCTAACTAGTTAGCAAAATTCTAAGCTAGGACAAAGTTGCAACAACTACTAGGTTATTAGTTAGCAGCTTTTAAAACATAAGCTGTAATAGTACCTAAGGCTAAGGAAGATATTGCTTAGCAACACTTTAAGTTGTTTACTAGTAGTAAGTTATTACAGCTTCTTATTACAAACGTGTACTAACTCTAAATAGCTAAGTAGCTTTAAGATAAGCTAAAGGCTGTCTATAAGAAGTAGAATAGTTTAGAGTATAAAATTAATCTTTGTATATACTAGATTGCTCTTAGTAACTGTGTAGAAGTTGCTATAGATAAGCTAGTAACTAGCAACACCCCCTAAATCTAAGGCTAAGGCGAAAAACAGCTTTTTTGCAAAGGCAGCGTGCTTAAGAAGCTACTTTAGCAAGAGTATAAGCAAGGTCTTTAGAAGCTTATAAGTAACACTTTTAAGAGCAAAAAAGAGAAAGAAGAGTAGATTGCCTTCTAAGATTAGATGTTGCCTAAAAGCATAGCAATTGTAACTAATAACAACTAGAAGTAAGTTATTAAATTTTATTATTACATTTAATTACTAATTATATTAAGGAAACTAATCCTCTAGATCTCTTAGATAGAATAGACAGTAATATTCAGCTTATAGGCTACTGCCTGTATATTTAAGCTACAAACTAAGATAAGTATAAGGAGGAGATTAAAGAATCTAATAATAAGCTTAAAAAGTACTTTTAGTCTATGCTAAATAAGTATAAGACTAATAAGCAGTACTACTAAGCAATAGATAAGGCAGATAAGGCAGATAAAGCAAATAATATTAATAAAAAGATAGAGATAGAGAGTAACTAAGATTAGATGTGCCTCTAGCGTTATAGCCTAGTATTACAGTTAATTAACACATCTAATGCCTGTTGCACAGACTTCTAAAATATCTGTATTTTTAAATTTCCTTATCTCTACCTAACTAACAACTTAGTATAGTAAATTAAATATATACTTAGCTCTTGTTCTGTAGATAATTACTAGCGCTTTCTCTAGAGATTACATTGCTAGAGTTATAGCTTCCCCTTTAGCCCTACAAAGAAGAAATTTATACATCTTTTTTACCTCTAAGCTTATTATGCAAATTTCTTATAGCTTCTTATTATATATATAGCATTACTATCTCTAAACTTAGGCTCTTCTTACTCTAGCCTACTTAAAATCCTTTTGTCCTATACTTTTTTAGCTTAGTAAATTATTAAAGGTGCTTTTCTAAGTCTAGTATCTCTTCTTAAGCGGCTACGTTCTACAGACCTAGATTACTAAGAGCAACTTAAAGCCTAGGATAAGTAGTAGGGAAGCACAATATAGGGAAGCAATCCTACTAGCAGAAAACTAAATTAGAATGCTCTATCTTGCTTTAGCAAAGTCTAGAAGCACTATAAAGAAGCTGCTAAGATAGAAAATAGTTACTTACACATTTACTGTTATAACTGTAGCTAAGCACTCTAGCACCTAGCTTTAAAAGCTATTAGGATAAAGCACCTGCTTTAGCACCTTAAAACTTAAGCCTGCAAAGAAACTAAAAGTCTTACTTATGCTTTACTAGACTCCTAATTACGTCTACACACTACACGCTAAAGAAACTAGAATTAGTCTTTTACTATTCTAGGATACTTTTATCTAGCTTTTAAAGAAGAGCTTGTTTGCTTTGTTATTAACAACAACATCTCTTTTTAAGCAGTTAAGCATCTATCTTTCTAATATTTTATCTGCTTCCTTAGGCCTAAGGCTGTAATAATTACCTGTTATAAATTTAGCTAAATGTTCTAAGCTTAGTTTAAGGCTGCTAAAGACAGACTTCTCTAGGATCTTAGATTAAGTACTAAACTATTTATTACATTAGACGTCTAGACAGTAAGCAATTACCTAAGTTTCCTAGCTATTAAGGGCTACTTTATTAACAAGAGCTAGAAACTACAAGAAGTTCTTTTAGACTTTATTCTAATATATAGAAAACATACAGGCTCCTCTATAGCATAGCAAGTTCTCTAATTCCTGCAGAAAACTAAAATAGTAAGACATCTATTAGGTGTTACTTGTAACAACATAAGTAATAGCAGCACTTTATTACAGGCCTTATAGGACTTGCTAAAAGAGCGTTACATTACTTAGAACAAAGAAGAAAACACTATCTCTTGTCTTGTATGTATTATTAACCTTATTATGCAAGACATTATACTTTATCTTAAGCTTAATATACTAGAAGAGATAAAGAATATAGAAAGACTATAAAGATATTATATTTAAGGCATTGCTAAGAACATATCTGTTTTAAACTCTCTTTGCAAGGTATTTATTCTTTATTATATACATTTATTACATTCTAAGTGCTACTTAGATTTAAGCTATCTGTATTGCAATAGACATTTTACTATAACAATTTAAGAGATTTCTTACACTGCAAAGTAATTTACTAGCAAATTAACAACTTTTAGTTATCTAAGATATTAAGACTAGGTAGAACTCTATATATAATATATATAAGCGTACACTTAAGCTCTAGCCTTATATTAATAAATAGCTAGAGTAAGAAATTGCACTTAAGGCTATAAGTTGCAAAGAACATACTTCTACTTATATTAAGAGAGCAGAAGCTAATTTTAAAGATCTTAAGAAACTTTAACTTATAACAGCTAAGTAGCAGTACCTACAGGCTGTTATAAAAATGCAATAATAATTTAAAAAAGCAACTAATTCTCTATGTAAGACTTAAAGACTGCAACTTTAATGTATCTAGATAATATACAACTAACTATTTAATTAGCTAAAACAGATAATTTACAAGGTTAGTAACAACTTTAGTTAATCTAATAACTTAGAATAGCTTAGAGTTGTAAAGGCAGCTGTAGAAATAGGTACTGTAAAACTGTCTAAGTACTATTTAAAAACAGGCAAGAGTTAAGGTTTCTTATTTAACTATACAACTATCTTAGATCTAATATAGAAGCTTACTGCATATAAGGTAAAGTTATTACAGTTAGTTATTATAGTTCTCTACTAACTGTCTACGTAGGACAAATCCTAGGCCCCCTAAGATAAACACATATACTAAGACTAATTCTTTAACTATATAGCGCGTTATAACAGTAATAGTCCTAGTAGCTCTACAGTAGCACAAAACACTCCTTCTTTGCAATTTAGAAAAGATAATTAGTTCTAAAGGCTAGCAACAACTACCTAGCAAGCTAGCAGAAGCTTCTTAAGTTTAGGTTTATCTAATAAGAATACGTGTTAAACTTAGTAGAAAGGTAATGCTTATCTTAGCACTCCTCCTATTTAACTAGTAGACAACTTTAATCTGCTAGAATAGTAGAAGATAACTGCTGTAAACTACCTACAACTTGCTTATGTAGCAAAAGATGTACTTGCAGTACTACTTATAGAAGTAGGAGTTAAGCAAGTGTTTAACACTGTAAGGGATGTAATTAGAGTTTAATAGCGTAGGCTTAAGGCTATAAAGATACACTAAATTATAATTCTTAAGAACTATTTCTCTCTAGAGCAGCAGTAAGAAGAAGAGAATAAGAAATTAGGCCCTAAAATAAATAAGAGAGAGGATCTTTTTAAGCTACCTACTTATTCTAGTGCATATACAGAGGATTTCTCTAGTGCAGATATAGAGGTTTGTTTAAGTAAAAATACAGATAACTGTACTAGTAAAGATAAAGAGGTTATAGAGGTAGGAGATAATAGTAGTAGTGCTAAAAAGGAGCCTCTAGTAACACTATCTTAGCAAGAAGCAAGACCTTAAAAAAGAGCTAAGCTAATGCAGTACTAGTAAATCCTAGATTTATAGTTGTAATAAATAGCTGTTATAACTACCTCTCCTTGTAACTGTAAAAAATAGCTGTTATAACTATCTCTTACTCTATATATAACTATAATAAATAGCTGTAATATTTATCTCTTACTATAACTATAATAACTATTTTTTACCTAACACTATTTCTCTAGGACCTTTACTACTTATATTAATATTTAACACTAGAACTAATATAAGCGTACTACTAACTTCTATCTTGCTCTACTCTACCTTACCCCTACTACTAGTCTGTGCAGCTTCTACTCTACCTCTACTACTAGTCTGTGCAGCTTCTACCCTGCTTCTACTACTAGCCTATGCAGCCTCTACTTTACCTCTACTACTAGCCTGTGCAGCCTCTACTCTACCTCTACTACTAGCCTATGCAGCTTCTATCCTGCCCCTGCTACTAGTCTGTGTAGCCTCTACCCTACCTCTACTATACTTACTATACTCTGTAGTACGCTCTACCTATTTACTAGCGTAGTGCTTAGGGGCTTAACCCCTAAGGATTTGCCTCTTATCTTATCTAATACTATACGTTTTTGTCCTATCTTTCTTGCCTGCCTGTAGTGCCCTTATAAATAAGCTAGCAAGGTTCTAGAGTTTAGTTCTAATATCTAATTAATTGTTATTACTAGTGCACAGCTTAATGCTGTATTTACCTAGATACTTAGTAGTGTTGTTAAACGCCTAGCTTATTAACTCTAGTTTTAGTAATTAAATCTAATTATAAGAAGCTAACCTCTAAGAGAATTTTCCATTTAAGTATAAGATAGATTTAATAGAGAATAACTTCTAGAGCAAATGTTATAGAGTTTTTATAACTTTATTTAAAATATATTAGCTCTATATTAGAGCTCTAATCTATAATAAAGAGCGTAAGCTAGAGTAGTGCTAAAGCAGTATACACTAAAACGCTAGTACCTAGGCATAGCCTATTATATTTACTTCTAGTTCTTACTATTATAAATTAGAAGGATCTAGAATAGTTACTACTAAAAGATACTTAGAAATCTAAAGTAAATTTCTAAGTAAGTTGCGTAGGCAATTACAGAATTTACTAGTAGATTACGTAGGTGTACACGTAACCTACTAGTAAAGGTAATATATTTTTAAGCGTTTTATAGTAAGAAAGCTAACTCTAGATCTAGTAAAGCTATTACTGTAATAAGCACAGCTTTCTAACAGTCTCTAGTAAGGCATTCTTTAGATAGTACTTTACTAGATTAGGTAAGAGCTAAACCTAATTAGGAAAGTACCTTTATTAAGGCCTTATATACAGCTAAATAGCTTAAGTTACCTTTTTAAGTAATAAATATTCTTAGAAGAAAACTATTTCATTAAGATTAGAAAAAGAAAGTCTTATAACTTTATAATTACTAGTATACTGCTAAATAATATATTTTCCTTAATACCTAGTAGTGTTGTTTAGTGTTTTGTCTATTAAATCTTATATTAGTAATTAAATCTAATTATAGAGAGCTAACTGCTTAAGAAATTTGCTAGTAAAGTACAATATAAATTTTAAAAAAGAATAATATTTAGAGCAGAGGTTGCAGAGTTTTTATAACTTTATCCTAGAAATATTAGCTTTATAGTAGAGCTTTAGTCTCTGCTAGAGTAAATAAGCTAGAGTAGTACTGAGGCAGTACGCGCTAAGGAGTTAGTATCTAGGGCTAGCCTATTGCACTCTTTGCTATTCTTTCTATATTCTAACACGTTGCTAACTATAGTACTTTCTTTAGAAATACTAAATACTAGTATTACTAGCTATAACAGCTATATAACAGTAGAATTCTTATTTAAATCTACCTAGTTACTAACTAAGAGTAATAGTAATAGCAAGTATAATTGCGTGCTTTCTTAAGATAGAAGTAGGTAGTTAATAGAAGGTAATTAGTTAACGTGTTGTAAATAAGGCTTCTGCTAATACGTTAAGCATTTAAATATATTAGGAAAGATATTACTTCTTTAATAAGGTAGTCTAACAGCTATGTTTATAATAAAACTAGGCTTTGTTAGTTACTTAAGTAAGATAGTATATTTTAGCTATATTTTGTCTTACTATTAGAGTATACGTTATAAGCTATTAGAGTGTATATTAATTGCTTTCTTAATATAAGCTGTTTTGTAATAACTCTTAGCTAATAGTTTCTTTCTTTAATAGATAAATAGAGGTACTTCTTTAGCGTCTTTAGCTAGTTATACAGGTTAGCGCAATTAAGAATTAAGTCTAGGTATTTAATATTAATTATCTATATAATCTCTAGACTAAGGTTATAAAGAGCCTTTATAGGTTTTTTATTTACATTTTAATAGCTAGTAATATATACTCTAATAACTATATATAAAATAGATTTAGCTGTATAATAGCTAGGAACTCTAGTATATACGTATTATATAGTAACGTATTTAACAGGTAAGTTAGCTACACAGGCAAGTCGGCTACTCTGCTAAGACTACACTAACATTCTACCTTATAACGCAATAACTTAATAACAATATAAACCTACGCCCTTAAAAGAGGCTGTAATACAGCTTACGCTCTAGGCACTTAAACAAGACGCGAACCTTACTATACGACGCGCTGCAGCTATATACAACGCGCCTTGCAGCACACTACGCGATTAATACACAGAACAACCTGTATAAGCTAATTATACACTAAGTTAACAGAATATAGATTAGACTAAGGAGGATGTAATTGCTAAGTACATTCTTAAGCTAGATACACAAGGATTTGCCTCTTAGCTAGCTGCTGTAGCTAATATAGCTAATTCTTTGCGTGCTAAGCGCAATATAAGCTATATTAGCATAAACTAGCCTAATACATTTGTTAAGCGCTGCCCTAACCTTAAAGTAAAGTTTAATTATAAGTACAACTACAAGAGAGCCCTCTGTAAGGATCTAGAGATTATACAAGGCTAGTTTAGGCTTATAGCAAATATTAAAGCTAAGTATAGCATCTAGGATAATAACACGTATAACTTTAACAAGACAGGCTTTATAATAGGCTAGATATCTGTAGGAGTAGTTGTTACAGGTTTAGAGCGTTAAGGACAGCTAAAGGCAGTGTAGTAGGGTAATTAAGAGTAGATAATAGTTATACAGAGTATTAATAGCATAGAGTAGGCTATTCTACTCTTTATTATCTTTAAAGACTGTAACTACCTCTTTGCCTAGTATAAAGAGGACAACCTGCCTTATAACTAGGTTATTAGAGTCTCTAAAAACAGATAGACTACTAATAAGCTTAGTCTAGACTAGTTAAAGCACTTTAATGCCTATACAAAGACGCGTACTTAAGGAGTGTACTAGCTGCTCCTTATTAATAGCTATAAGAGCTATAACTCCCTTAACTTCTAACAATACTGTAAGGAAGTAAACATTATTATACTATATATGCCTCTACACTTATCTTACCTCTTACAACTACTAGATATAGGTTGTTTTACCTCTCTAAAGAAGGTATATAGGCACTAAGCTAAGAATCTTATACGTAACTATATTACTTATATTACTAAAACTAAGTTCCTACTATACTTTATAGACGCCTATAAGAAGATATTTACTTCTAGCAATATCTAAGGAGGCTTCTAAGGCGCTAAAATAGTCCTTTTTAACCTAGAACAGGTTATAATAGGTCTTAATATCTGCCTATGTACTCTACTACTACCTACTGTAGAAGATAAGCTCTAGCAGTCCTAAACCCTAAGCACTACCCTGTAATTAGGGTTGCAATTAACGCTAGTTTAAGAGAGGATTTAAAGGCATGCAAGCAGCTTACTAACTTTAATAGTTAAGGCCTTTAAAAAGCTTACTAAAGGCGCAGCTATAGTAGCGTATAAGCTAGTGTTAGCTTAAAGAGAGATTACTAGGCTTTAAGCAGTAAATAAGGCTGCTACGCGACGTAAATCGCATAAAAGAAAGTAGTTGCAGCAGGAGGGAGTCCTAACAGCTAAGGAATGCCTTTAATTAACTACTCTAACTAAGTTTAGGGCGCGTAGTGATAGTAAGAAGGTAAGGAAGCAAGTACGTGTTAAAGGAGGTAAGGCAACCTAAAGACGCTGTAAAAAGTGCTACAACGTAGGGCATAACTTGCACACGTGTAAAAAGCCTAAAGAAGGTGTTACTAAATAATATTATATTCTGTACTACTATAAACAATGCTAATGTAGGCTAATGCAAGCTATAATAAGGTAGAATGTTAGTGTGGTCTTAGCAGAGTAGCTAACTTGCCTGTGTAGCTAACTTACCTGTTGAATACGTTAGTAGTACTAAAAACAAATACGCGTGTATTATTGTTTAGCTGCTAATTATAAGTCTAGTTATTTCTAATATATATTAGGGTAGGTATATTAATTCTTAACACTAGTAGCAGCGTTAATAATAGCGTTAATAATAGCAATAGTAATAGGAATAGCAACAATAAGACTTACAGCAACAAGATTTAAGATAGAAACAGGTAGTTAGTTAATATATTGTAGATAACTAATACCTCTGCTAATGCGTTAAGTGTTATATAATGTTAGGTAAGACAAATCCTCTTTAATAAAGCAATCTCACAACTATATTTGTATAGTAACTAGGCCTCTTTAGTCACTTGGGCGAGGCGGCGCGTCTTCGCTGCATTCCCTCCTGCTATCGGGGTGCACGTTACTAGCTATCGGGGTGCACGTTAACAACTCCTAGAGCCTTCTCCTTCATTAGCAGAATTGGCAACAATCAATTAGATCGGCATGATTGATTCCTATCAAGGCTAAAGGCGGCCTGATAAAGTAAGCACTTGACCTAGATAGGAATAAAACCCGCCGATTGATTAATTGTTGCCAACTCTGTCAGAATCATAAGCCACCTGGCCTCATATCGGTCGAATCATCTAGCCCAGGAGTTGTACGCAGCGAGCTCCGTCGCTGTCAAGTCTGGGATATCGATCTGCTCACCTGGAAGAGGAGTTCTAAACCTCCTCACTTCCAGCTCTTTTGGTCTCTCGTCTTCCAATTTCCTCAGCGTCTCTGCTGTAAGATCTGGATCGACGTATTCTCACAGACTTTTCCGGTCTGCGGAGATCTTCCTCGTGAATAGCCGACTAGGAAGGCCCGTTATGACTCGACCAAGTACATATCCTCGTGCACACAGTGGCAGATTATCACAATTGGGATAAAATCCGGATACATGTTTATCTAGCCTATGCTGTGCAGCTGCTAACGTACGACAATTCCTGCCTTGTATCCAATCAGCGATCATGTACGCACTCGTAGATGTGGTAAGTAGAGCCGGCTTCCATGAGTTTAGCCGAGTAGACCCACCTAAAGAGAATGACAATCGTCGAAAACGGTCCGAAAAGACAACGCGCCCTGTGTTCAATACCAAAGAACGCGTGTACGTCAAGGCGAGGCGAAGGAATCTTGAAAACGAATCGCAGTGGGTGTATAAAAACAACCAGATGGCTGCAAGACTGCCTTTTCCATTCTACCGCAATTTGCAAAGCCACAATGAAGTTCATCGCTATCTTTTCCACACTGCTCGCTAGCACTCTCGCCTTGAACATCCTGCAAGAGGACGGTTCTGTCCGTGCGCTGGACGATACTGATCTGCTGCCTAGGCAGTTCCCACAATGTTGCGACAACTTGTTTAATCCTCCATGTGGTTGTCCAACCACTTGTGGCGGTGGATGCAGCGTACGATGCCATGTAGTAACTAGAAGGGTATCTTCGCACGCTAACGTCTATCGTAGCAGGCTTGCTGTCCGAAATGAGATAGTCGACGTATTAGGGATCGTCCACTCTGTATGTTAAGACAAATTTGGCGGTGCGAAGAGCTTTGTGCGTTGCAGCTCACTTAGAGATGTCTCAGCCGTTCTACAGCTTCCCCGTTGACGTATGGAAGAGAACTGGATGCTAATTATCTAGTCAGATCAAAAGGTGATGAACATCGTCCGCATGAGGACTTGTAGAGCGCAGCTCGAAATGGTCCATTCGCCGACGCATCTTGACCTGCGAGAGAATCCAAAAGGAGTGGGGAAGGCAATGAGGGCAGGGCAGCTAGAGATCACGTCGCTATCTCACGGTTTTATGCTTCTTTGGGCTAGTGATGACGGAGGTGATGTTGTTTGAGTTTGTTTCGACACATGTCGAGGAAGAGTGTGAGGGGATAGCTAGTATCAACGCTCTGTTTTCCTTTCCTTCGCAGGAACTGCGTATCTTGTGCACCTAGTCCGATTTGATCCCAAATCCGAAAGTTGGCAATCTCGTACCTGTTATCGTCTCACTCAACACAGACTCATACTAGTCGTGTACCACTGACCAGCACTTAGGAACCATACCTGTCACTTTCGAGGCGGATGGTCAAATTAGTAACCGTCTGGGTGCTGCGGAGCAGATTTGTCAACAATCAAGTCGACTTGATTAACTTGATTGACTTGATTGCAAATTTGCAAGTCAATCAAGTCAAGTTGCTCTGCCCAAATTTGCAAGCAAACAAGCACGTAAGGGCAAAAGAACTTAATAAACTTGACTTGTTTGTTACCCCTAGAAGGGGAGGTAAAAAAGCAAAAAGGGAGAAGATCTTAAGGGGGAATTGAACCAGGGCTCTCTTGCATAACTGCTGAGTAATCACCTAGCTTACTAAGTCACATAATAGACGCCACACTGCGTACCCAGACTATTATATTAAGCAAGTTATTCAAGTTGCAAGTAATCTATTTAGTTAACCAATCAAGCAAATCAAGTTTGATATATTAGACAAAATAACAAGTCAAGTCAAGTCTTGCCTCCTGACTTGATTGACTTGATTGTTGACAAATCTGCTGCGGAGGGTGCGCGGCCTCGGCAGACATGTCGCTGAAGTGATTTTTGGCGTTCGGAGATAGCGCGTTGGTAGAGAGCGAGAGCGAGATAAGGTCCGAGAAGATCGTTTGGGATTCAAAGACGGCTGATTGGAGGCTAGTGTGGTTTGGAGTGAGCTTTGCGTATGCATGCATGTACCGCATTTTCTGTTGAAGTTCTCTTGTACTAGGCTCCATTGGGAAAACGCTGAGGGCCAATTGTATCGTTAGTGGTGACCCACCACTCAACGACACCTCTTTAGTCACTCTCCAGCATCACAATAGTACTAATTGCAGCCAAAATAGTGACCTTAAAATAGGCGTAAGTGGTTCACGATTGACCTGCTGCTGGCTCAACGGAGTACTAGGTAACGGTGGCGGATGAGAGAGCAGCCGCCTCGGCTGAGGGATTGAGGATTGGCCAATACTAGTAGGTTGTGCAGAGGCTGATAGGGGGCTCCAAACATCGTAAGGTATCAAAAATGAGCTAAGATAGGGCATATTGATGTTGCTGCAGTACTGATTTACTAGAGAGACGCATCCTGATAAGATTCTGATATCTTGGCATATGCAGAGCCACCCGATCGTTACCTGACTGGCTTGGAGGTTTGCCTCAACGAAGCCTAGTACAGGAGAACATCAACAGAAAATGCGGTAGGACAGGCTTGGAGGAAACGCATCGACGTGGAGACGAAGATCATGGGGAGATCTTGGCTTTCATGTCTCAATGTCAACCAATGTCAATGCGGGATATCATTGGTCATACGATGTTAGAGTCGCGACGTGAGTATGGGAAATAGCGTGAGAGCAGTCGCCGTTGTGGATGCAATATCCTGGCGACAGCCGCGGTTGAGCATATTCAGCACCTCTTCTAAACCAGCGGCAGCTTTTTCGAGTTCCATCGAATTCTAGTCGCGAGTGATTAACGCAAACAAAGCGAAGAATGGTAATTGTTTCAATTGAGGCGCACTAGTGAGTCTCCTATGTGATTCCTTCATGACGAGCGCAAATCAGGACACACAGTCAAAAGTCTGCGCGCGAAGCCGTTGACGATGCGCTGCGCAATCGTGATTGTGTCTGAGGGCGAAGGGTCTACGGGCCCATTTTAACTAGACCCTCTCCATACTAAATCGTCGGCTTACTGACTAATGCTTACTAAAGACAGGGTGGCTACTTTCCTTCTGCACCAGGAGCTAGGAATTTAATCGCAAGTGCTATCCTCGGACATGCGGGTTTTCACCCTTCTTTTGTGATACCTGGAATACGAACTATGACCTTGGCAAATGCTTGAACTGGCCTTGCTCGCGAATGACGAGTAAATTCAGTGCTAATTCGCAAACCAACCCCTTTAAGAGCCGACTCTGCGATAGCTTTAGCATGCGACAGGTATTCTTGATCACGGTCTTATCTCGTTCCCTCGACGCAGCCTCGTGCGCACTTAAGTTAGGTCTTACAGTTTGGTGCACTGATAAATGCGCTTCTTCCTACCAAGTGCGGAAACGATAGCTAAATTGTAACGGTGTGAGAGGGGGAGGACTGCGCTAAATTGACTATCTGAGGTGGGCTGAGCTACATATATAGATGACCGTACATGAGCTATCCTAACTCGTACTAGAGTGGATCTGGGCAAGGCCCAAACCGTTACATAGAGTATGCTGGAGGGTAAGGGTACTAATGAAAGTGGTTGTCGAGATCGCGACATAACTTCGTTAATCTTGGCAGGGTACTGAACCACCTTACCTAAGATCTACGCCTACCTCCCGCTAACAGCGAAATGACTTTGTCCAGGTCAGATCTGTAGTATTTGGTTGTCTGATTATGCTCTTTGTTAAAGCGAGCGAGAACGGTTAGGGGCTGCTCATAGCAGTGGTTTGAAACAGCTTTGGCGTAAGCTAATTTGAAGGTTCGCTCGTTCACGCAGTAGGGTGACTCTTGATGGCGGTCGAAGTCATCCCAAACGAGATCATTCTTACCAAATGTCCCACAAAATGGTTTGTACTCCTTGCTAGGTGTATAAAAGTCTCCAGGGTTGACGACAATAAATTTCTTATCTCTTTTGAAAGTGCTTTGGCCGATATTTGAAGCACCTGAGCTTACGCTGGCGGTGATGGGCAGGAGCGTCTCAACGCTGCAACGTACATTAAGATTCAGGGTTTGCAAAGGGTAGGCGTGCAGAGGATATTAGTTCACCACGTTGTAGGTTTAAGCAGGATTAGTGTACTTCACTGTATTAACAGTCTTAAAGACTACTTTGGAATAGTAACTAATATATCACAGCAATGTACTTGTAAGCGTAAAGCTAATACTTAGTTAAGTTAAGGTAATCTAACTCTGCCTTAGCAGAAGAGAGGTTGCTTAAAGAAAGGCTAAAGCTTTCTAGGATTAGCACTCTTATATACTACAAAACTATAGATAATATATTAACCTAGAGTTACTGCCCTAAGGCTGTGAAATACCCTAGTAACTATATAAGGTAGAGAATAAATGTATTAAAAGCATAGAGAGTAGGTATAGATATTTAAATAGTTATTATATTTAATCTATTACTATAAATATTTCTAAAAAGTAATCTAAAAAGCAGCTAAGCATTCTATACCCCTTGTAGGGCTAGGCTAGAAGTAAGGTCTACTTGTAAAATAGTAATTTAGAGTCTTCCTAGCTCGAGAGAATATAGATCTAGTAGAAGAAACTATTAACTACTAGAAAGGTACAGCTAATATGTTAGTAGTAAAGGTTAGGTACCTTATATAATAGAAGGATAAAACTTATTTAAGAGATCTAAGGCACCTAAGCAGATATCTAGTAAGTTAGATTAGATTAATTCTTAACTTATCTAAGAGATCTAAGAGATCTAAAAGATCTAGTTAGTTAGATTAGATTAATTATTAACTTTTCTAAGAGATTAAAGAGATCTAGGAAGGTACTTAGAGCCTATCTACGTACTTCTAAGTATTATTAAGTATAATTATTATAGTAAGGTATCCTTTAGGTACCTTTAATTTAACTTAACCTCTACTACTAGTTAATATAGCTCTTACCCTGCTTTTACTACTAGTCTGTACAGCTTCTATCCTACTTCTACTACTAATATATACAGCTTTTATTCTACCCCTACTATACTTTGTAGTACGCTGTACCTATTTACTAGCATAGTAGGTTTACAAATCCCTAAAAAAGTAAAAACTGCGTTAAGTATAGACTAGCTTAACATTATACTTTTAAAGTAGTTAATAATTAGTTATAAATAAAAGCGATATTACAATTGTACTTAAAAAGTATTACTATAGGTCTAGATTATAAAGAAGACTAAATAATAGATATTATTATTAAGAAGAATTAACTCAGAAGTGTAAAGTACTTCTGTTACTAAAATTACTATTATTTATAGACATATTACAAATGTATTAAACAAGTTTGCTTGTTATATTAAGCTAAAAAAACAAGACATAAAATAGCTAAGGGCTAGAATTATAGGCTATAAAGGTTAATTTTAGCCTTTACGTAATTAGACTACTCTTAAACTAATTCTTATAATATAATAATACTAGCAGTTAGCTGTTTTATATTTTAATTTTGTAACTAGTGTTTAAAAAGGCGCTTATCTGCGCTATGAACCAGCACTGTTATAAAGTTATTACTTAGTACTAGTTCCTTAATAAAAATTTTAATTATTTTTAAGTCTAACTAAAATAATAGTTCTTAATATCTACCTTCTTCTAGTAAAGTAAATCTGTATTAAAGCTAAATTATGGAAATATAAACGTGTAATTAAAAAAAATAAACTGCTTAAGCTATGCCTAGCTAGTAATTATCTCTATGTTTCTAGCTTACGATTATGCTGTCTGTGTTTACAACGTAAAGATAGTGTAAGGTAATCTATATAAAGCTTTTTTTTTGCCTAAAACTCTGTTATAAACTACTTTAGAAGCAGTAACCTAAGCTACTCTATCTCTTCTAGACTCTCTATATCTTCTTAGACAAACAAATAGCTATTAAAGTTCCTAATGCTTTTAGTATATATCGAATAATACTAATCTAACTTATTATATATATAGCCTGCTGTAGTGCTGATACAAGAGCTATTAAAACGCTGTAACTAAACACATGCACTCTATTTACTTTATTAAGATTATATTTAATATAAGAGATACTGTTAATAAGAAAGAATTAGATATAATTAATACTACATTCCTAATAGAGCGCCTAGTTACTGTTAGGCGCAAGAGCACTAATTAAATGTACTTAAGGTAGAGTTTCGCGTAGTTAAAGTTTTAGTAGTTTAGATCTTAAGTAGAACCTAGAGGTTAATGCTTATAATAAAAGCTTATACTAGTAGTAGAGTTGTAAGCATACACTTTAGAATATATACTATGTTTAGAGCAGAAGGTTAAAGAATAGAGTTAAGTATAGACACTAGTATAGATAAAAGAGCTTTGTAGAATCATAGATATTAACTATATAAGCGTGTTACAGACTCCTTTTACAAGACTAGCTACTTGCTTATTCTACTACGATTGTTAAGATTATAATACAATTTCTACTATTTAGTAGGCCTTAAGCTATTTCTACTATAGTTTTTTATTAACCTAAACTCTAAAGTTAGTTCTTATTTAACTTATTAAGGTACTTCTTATTTAACTTAATTGTTATTAGGCTTATATAAGATGCGTAAACTAAATCTGTAAAGACCTTTTATTAATACATGTACTGCAATTTTTTATAATATAAGTAAAGAAACTATACTTGTTTTAGTAACTAATTTCTATTTTAAACCTGTATTTAATGTACTTTTTTATAATTTATTTAGTTTAGAAAGACATAATAAAGAGGGGTATACAGCAAAAAGCACTAACTAAAACAAGCCTAATCTCTCTGCCTGTAGTACTAAAATAGTAACATATATATTGCAACAAAAGTTTATTAAGAACCTAGTAAACGCATTCTATGTAACGCTAGAGCTAAAGTAACTAAGTAAGTTAAATGTTAAGTAACTTAATCTAAGAGTTAACAGCGTACCTTAGTAGGCAGGTAAGACTTAACATCTACCTACTAGTTAGGGACTAGAATCTCTAGATTTGTAGGTTAGTGTGATAGGCTAAGCCCTAAGTGTACGAGACTACGCACTAAACTTACGCACGTGATTATAGAGCACAGCTTAGCATCTTGCTATATCTTGTACAAGAAGAGGCAATCTGTCTTTCTTTCTTATCTTTCTGCTTCTGTAGTATAGGACAAATGCATACTTGTTAGAAGGCTACTTTAACCCTTAATATAAGCAGAAAGATTAAAACTAACTAAACCCCCTAAGCGTACGATATTAGAAGGAGACAGCCTTTACAACTAACAGCTGCCTAGCAGCTAGCTAACGTACGAACAGCAGATGCAATCGCAGCATCTATATAAGCAACAGTAAGACCTGTTGCGCAACCTATTAGTAGATAATCTAATAGCGACAATACGATCTCTAAAAGCTAACCTAGATAAACTAGCAAGTAAGTAAGAGAGACAACTGTATAAGCAGCTACAATCCTAAATAAACAAACTTAGGGGGATGCTAAGCAACAACGCTTGTCTAGAAACCTTAGAAAGAAGTAGACAAAATTTTTCCTCTAGTCCTACTCCTTTAAGTAACTACTAAGATTACACTGTCTAATAGGCCGAAAAGCCTAGGCTTCCTAATGTAGAAGTATTTAACAAAGGATTACATAAACAATATCTTTAATAGAAGATAAAGGTACAGGCTAAGCTGTATAGGGACTAGCTAGCGTACCCTACTAAGAAGGACTAAGTTAACTACGTAATTACTTGTACGACTAGTTAAGCGTTTAATGCTCTATCTCTAATAATAATAAGCCTTATAAACAGTACTACCCTGCTAACGCTTAAGAAGGCTTAGGCATACCTTAACAGGTTCTTTAAGGACCCTACTGCCTAAGAGAAAGCCCTTAAGTACCTCTGTACAATAAAACAAGGTAAAAACAACTTTAATCTATATGTCTAGAAGTTTAACTTAAAGCTGCAAGAGGCAGCCTTAGACAGAGCAAGCTACGCTTAGAAGATTAACTATCTTAAGAACAGTTTAAATAGTAAGCTGTTAAGAGCTTAAGCTAGATACTAACTACCTAGACTTAAGACGTACAAATAGTTTGTACAGCGTGCTAAGATAACCTAGGAAAACCTTAAGGCTGTAGACAGGATTACAAGTAACAGCTACTCTACCTAGACGTATAACAGCTCTAGTTCCTAGGAAAACCTACGTAGGAATAGCAATAAAATAGACTAGCAGCCTACAGTAGGCGCTTACCAGCCCTGTACAAGGAAAAGAGAATACTAGAGAATAGATAAAGAAATCTGTAAAAGAAGGACTACAGAAGCCTATCTTAAATGTAGCAACAAGGGCTATATAGTACGTAATTGCAAGAAGAACGTTCTATCTAAATTACCTACTTGTACAAATAAATAAAAGTTAACCTTAAGAATCCCTAAGGTAGCAGCTATACAACTAGCTAAAGAGACCTCTTTATTAAAAGACAAGGGAAAAGAACAGCCCTAGCTAAAAGTTGTACGCTAGAGCCTCTTTAACAAGTTCCTAAGCTTATACAGTTAACACGTTTACTGCTCTATTAACTAGCTGCAACTAAACTAATATTAATTTATACAGTTATTAACTCTACTACGCTAGCTACTGCTATAGTTAATAATAGTTGTTGTACCTATTGCCTAGTAAACAAACAGTCCGTATAGAAGATAAACTTACTACGCATCCTAATTACACCTATAACTATAGAAGAAGTTAACAGTTAAAGAAGTACTATTACTACTATTACAGAATTTACTCTTAATGTTAGAGGCGTACAGCAACACTGTATTGCAGCATACATTACCCCTTTAACGTACAACTACAACATAATTCTTAGAAAGATATAGTTAGAAGATATTAGTAGTGTAATCAGCACTAAGGACAAGCTCCTATCTATAGAACAGTATAACGTTACTGTACAAAGCACTAAAGTGCTTACCCTACTAGACTGTTGCCTAGTATTAGCAGTAGCCTTCTAGTACTACGTACAAAAGAGCTGTAAGGAAAACTTAGAAATCTAAGTCTTTACTACTAGTATAAAGGATATCTAGAAGGCCTTAAAACCGAAGACCTAGATAACTGTACAGGAGGTTAAAGCAGCGCTACCTGCGTACCTTTAGTTGTACGTTAAGTTGTTTATCCTAGAAGAAGGTAACAAACTGCCTCTCTACTATAGCCTAACAGTAGACTATATAATTAAGCTAAATAAAGTAGACAGCAAGACCCTAGAGGTTCTGTACAGTCCCCTCTACGCTATATCTTAGAATAAGCTCTAAGTCCTACGCTGTACGTTACTAGATTTATTAGAAAAAGGGTTTATTAAGGCTAGCAACTCCCTAGCTATATTACTAGTACTGTTTGTACAGAAGCTAGGAGGCAGGTTACAGTTCTATATAGACTACAGAGCACTAAATGCCCTAACTAAGAAGGACTAGTATCCTCTTCCTCTAATTAAGGAGACCCTAAATATAATTAGATAAGCTACCTAGTATACTAAACTAGACGTTACAGCTGCCTTCTATAAGATTAGGATAGCAGAAGGACAGGAATAGATAACTGCCTTCTGTACGCAATTTAGTTTGTACAAGTAGCTAGTAATACCTTTTAGATTAGCTAACGCTCCTAGTACCTTTTAGAGGTACATTAACTAGGCTCTTAGAAAGTTTCTAGACAACTTTGCCTTAGCGTACTTAGACAATGTATTGATTTTTACTAAGAGTTCTCTACACAAACACTATAAGCACGTATAATAGGTAATTAAACGCCTATAAGAAGCTAGGTTAAACTTAGAACTTAGCAAATGCAAATTTAACGTACAGCGTACAAAGTACCTAGGATTTATTCTAGAAGCAGAGAAGAGTATATTAATAGACCTTAAAAAAGTACAAGCTATTTAGGAATAGTAAGCACTTACTACAGTTAAAGGCATATAAGGGTTCCTTAGGTTTACAAACTTCTATTAGAAGTTTATTAAAGACTTTGCTACACTGTTAGAACTGCTTATACAACTTACTAAGAAGGATCTCCCTTTTAAATAGACAGAGGAACAAGATTAAGCTTTCTAGGCCCTAAAAGAAGCCTTCCTATTAGATAAGGTCCTTGCTACTCTTAACCCTAAGTAGAGAGCTGTAGTAGAATATAATTCTTCTAGCTTTGCTATAGGAGCTACCCTTTTATAAGAAGACGTATCTAGCAATCTTTATACAGTAGCATACCTCTCTTAGAAATTCCTGCCTTATAAAGCAAACTACCCTATCTATAATAAAGAACTCCTTGCAGTAATATTCTGCTTGCAGGAATAGGACGCTAAATTATAAAGCGTATAGGAGTTTAAAGTTGTTACTAACTATAAAAACCTAGAGTACTTTACAAAGAAATAGAAGCTTACTAAAAGACACGTATAATAGGCTTAGATTATATTATAGTTTAGCAATATAAAGATACAATACCGACCTAGTAAGGACAACGTACGAGCAGATACCCTCTTAAGAAGAGATTAAGACATGCCTAAAGAAGAGGACGATAAAAGACTTACTAGTAGAGAGTTTATAATGCTTGTTCTATCTAATTAACAAGACCTAACATACGCTGCACCTATACAGGCGCTAACACTTACGCTAGAAGGCTCTATCTGTAAGGTTCTAGTTATAGGCAATAGTACTTGCTTTACACTAGGGATAGATAGTAGAGGGTTAGCAATAGGTGTATTTAATAGTAAGAATAATACTTATCTCCCCTAAGGATAGCGTGCAGCGCAGGTTTTACGCACCTTTGCTAAGGGCAAGACTAATACAAACTAAGGATAGTTCTAGAACACTACAACACTAAACAATTCTATCGTAGCTTGTTACAGAACCTCCCCCTCTAGCTGCTGTCTCTAGCAGTAACCTCCTATAGCCTTAATAAAAACCTCACCCTTTAGAGAGGAAAAGAGCGTCTATATTCTAGGTAGGTGTTGCTTTAGTTGTATGTGCTCTATACGTAACGTATGCGTGTTGTTGCCGCTATACGTGCGCTGCATGTTTGTTATAATCTAAGGTAAAAGCATCGCTATACGCACTGTTGCCTAATTTTTGCTTAGCAGCCTAGCAGGTAGTAAGACCTTTTCTCTTCGCTCCTCCTTAACACTATAACAATAACACTTCTGCGCGCGTTCCTTACACGCTCCTTACTCTTACTATAGTTTATTATCCTAACCCTAAGTTTATTAAGAAGTCCTACCTCTGTAGCTAGCAGCTGTACGCGTTTCTTAACGCTAATAAGCGTGCAGACTACGTTGCTACAGTAGAGACTTGCCTGCGCTGCGCGCAGAACATTACAAAGCAGAAGAAGAAGTGCAAGAAGCCTAAGTACTGCTGCTGTAAGCATTGTGTAAAGGGAAATTAAGGTAGTTGCACTAAGGTAAGTTAGATAGGGGCATGCTGCAGGTGCGCCTTAGCTAATATATACAGGTGCCTACTGCACTTAACAGTTGCTTAAATCGCCTTATCTATTTGCGCTGCTAATACAATGCTGCTGTTCTTACTACTGCTGTCCCTTATACTAATACAACTGTAATTAATTAAGGCGTTTAACTTGCGCGTTGCTAGCGCTAATTTAACTTAGAGCTGTCTAGCTGCTGCTGTATCGCAGCCTACACTAGCACACCTATAGGTGTTGCTACTTAGGTGCTAACAACTTCCCTCTAGTTCTTAGGTCTAATCCTAGTAGAGCAGCGCTGCATTACTTCTGCTCTTAAGCAGCTTATAGGGCACATTGCCTGTATAGTAAGTTTGCACCTTTTACGCGTCTAGAGCGTATGCTGACCTCTTTATAGGGTAGAGGTAGTAGTAGCAATGCTGATAAGGAGAGCAACTAGGAGGAGGAGATAGAGATTATAGATAAGGGTAATAAAAGTAGTAGTAGTGCTAGTAGTAACAGTAGAGATAGGGGTAATAGTGTTAATAATAGTAATAGAGACAAGTAGGCCGTTAGTGGCGATTAGGGCGCGTGTGGCGCAGGGCTAAGTCGCACCTAGTGCGCAGCTTATTTTTTAGTTTTTTTCCTTCTTGTATAGTAGTAGGCTAAGGCTAATAGATAGGATTGCTCTCTGCATGCAATAAAGGTGCGCTTAAGACGTTTGCTTTGTTCTTCTTGTGCGTAAGGATGTTTAGCCTAATTTAAACTCTTAGATTACATTATCTATATTTTTAAAGTCTAATGCTAGGGTCTATATGTCTGTAACGGTCTAGGCAAGGCCTAGTAAAAGATATCTATTTCTTAACTACTTTGCTAAAAAAGCAGATACAAGACAACTAGATTAACTAGTTGTCTAGATAGATAATTAATATACTAGCTTAGAAGACTAAGCTATATAAGAGGCTAGCCTAACGCCCTAAACCCTTTAGCTTCTCTCTAAGCTAGATAGGGCTAGACTCTTATAATGTCCTAGCTTTTGTTGTAGCCTTTCTAGCAGAGTAAGTACTCTAGTTAGCCTCTTCTTGTTTGTTTTCCTAGGATTTTTTCTACCTTCTATACTTCTTTACCTTCTAGGGTTACCTCTAGTAGGTAGGTATTATCTTCTCCTTTAACTCTAGGTTTCTATTATTCTAGCAGCAATATGTAAAAAACGTTATAAATGCAATACAAAGGTAGGAGGAGTAGGCAGTATACCTGCGTTCTAATTGCTTCCTGTACTCGGAACAGGCTAATAAACTTGCTAGAAAGTTTCTTGCTTAGTTAGTAGGCTAGGTTAATATTCTTAGTGCTAAGTAACACTAGATCGCCTAGATAGAAGATTTCGTTCTTATGTTTTCTGTTGTAGTACCGGCTCTAGTACTTGTGTGCTTTCTCTAAGTGCTCTACAAGCGTTACTCGTGCGTTATGCAGTTGCTTTACTCTTTTAACTGCATCTAGTACCTCCCTCTTAGGCCTACTATCTGCAGGAGGCACAGTAAGTAGTAGGTGTTTGCTATATACAGCATAGAAAGGAGTTGTTTTAGTAGATTTGTGCACTAAGTTGTTATAAGCAAATTATACAGTTAGTAATAGCTGTACCTAGTCCTCTTAGGACTCTAAGATAAATATTTGCAGGTACTACTCTAGCGTTTAGTTCTAGTGTTTAGTTTGCCTATCGGTTTGCAGATAGAAGGCTGTGCTAAGCCTGCGCTTTACCTAAAGTTAGTAGCAGATTTTAGTCTAAAGTATAGAGGTAAAGATAGCTCCCCTATCTAATACAATACCCTTCTGTACCCTATACTTAAGTATAACATGTGTAAAGTAGGCTTCTGCAAACTGCTTTGCGTTTTAAGTCTTTAACGCAGAGAGATAGATTACTATTTTAGAGAATTAGTAAACTATTACAAGGATTATATTAAAAGCACAACCTAAGGAGTTCTTTGCTAGAGGTAAGCTAGTAATAAAGTCTAGTGTAACTTCTTTAAAGATTTCCTTTAGTGTTAGCAATAGTAACAGTATCCTGTGCTTGCTATACCTTAAAGCTTTGCTTCTTTAGCAGATAGCATAAGTTTTCACGTATTCCTAGACGTCTTAACTAAGAGTTAGCTAATAGTAGGTTCTCTTAATAAGCTTAAGCGTCCTACGTGCGCTAAAATAGCCTGCTATACGCGTGTTATAGTTCTAGAATAGAATTTCTTGCCTAATAGCTAGTTCCTCTAGAACATACATCCTGCTATTAAATCTTAGGACTTTATTTTTGTCTAAGCGCTATAGCTACGCTCTGCTACGTCTTTAAGTGCTGTCCTTACTTACTAAACTTATAATCTAACCCTAAGTAAAGGCGTCCCTCTGTTGTAGTTAGCGCAGTGTTTTAGTAAGTAATTAAGACTCTACTGTTATAGGTTTGCTACTAACTAATACTCTAGCTAGTAAGCGTAGCACGTATAGAGTGCACTCTATAGCGCTAGCAGTAGGGACTGTTCTAGTTCTACTAATAGTAGCAACGTGCGTCTTATATGCGCTTAACAAGCTTAGCTCGCATATAGATCTGCTTGCTCTACTAACTGTATCTATTACTAATAATTTATTCTGCAAGGTAGGTAGTATCTAGGTTAGTAACAGGTTTTCCTGTTTATAATCTGCCCTTCTAGAGGGGCTATCTGCAGAGTTTGCTTTCTCTAGACAGTATTCTACCTTAAAGTTAAAAGCCTCTAGGTATATAGCCTATCTAGCTTGCTGCAGGTTTAGCTTTTATGCAGCGCGTATACTGCGTAGGTTGTTATAGTTACTTAGCACCTGTATAGTGTGCTATGTGCCTTTAAGGTAATGCCTCTACTGCTTAAAGCTGTATACTATAGCAAGTAGCTCTAGGTTATAGACCTTATAGTTTAGCTTAGCAGCTTGCAGTTTCTAGGAGGTAAAGGCAACTAGGTGCTATTTTCTATCCTCGAAAAGTTAGGAAAGTATGCCTAATATAGCAAAGGTAGACGTATCTGTCTGCACTTAGATAGGGAGTGCTGTATTAAAATAGCGCAGGATAGGCGCACTTAAGAAGCAGGTTTTTAGCTCTTTAAATAAGCGGTTTGCAGCTTTGTTCTATTAGAAGTCTTAGTTCTTCTTTAACAAATCTGTAAGAGAAGCTGTCTCTCTAGCGTATCCTTTAACAAAGTGCTAATAGAAGTTTACAAAACCTAGGAAGGATTGTAGCTCCTTAACGTTAGTAGGCTGTAGCTAGTTAGTAATAGTGCTTACCTAAGCCGGATTAGCGCACACACTACGCGTGTTAATAATAAAACCTAGAAAGTGTACTGTATCTAATGCAAACGTGCATTTCTGCAAGTTAATAAATAGTTCTGCCTTACGTAACAATTAGAGCACTAAGCGTACAGCGCGCTAGTAGAGCGCAATGTTATTACTCCTTATATATATAAGGATGTTGTTAAGGTAGACTATACAGATATAGTCTAGGTGCTTAATTAGAGCCTTGTTAATGTAGGCCTAGAAGCTTATAGGGGCATTATTTAGCCTAAATAGTATTACTAGGTACTTAAAATAGCTATATCAGGTCCTAAAAGCAGTCTTCTACTTATCTTCTGCCTTAATCCTTAGCTAATAATAGGCGTTGCAGAGATCTAGGGTTGTATAGTAACGTGCGCCTAACAGGCGGTCTAGTGTCTCTCTAATAAGTAGGAGTAGGCAACGATCTTTAATAGTAACAGCGTTAAGGCCCTAATAATCTACACAGAGGCAGAGTGTCCTATCCTTCTTAGAGACAAATAGTATAGGTGCTCCTACAGGGCTTGTGCTATGTTAGATCTATCTGTTACTTAGCGCTTGCTCTAAGTATTCGCGTAGCAGCTTTAGCTCGCGTGTAGAAAGGTTGTAGAGCAGTCTATAGGGCGGTTTCTTTCCTTCTATAAGTAGAATTGCGTAATCTAAGGATTTAAAGCTAGGTAGAGTAGCAGCAGCTTCTTTGCTAAATACATTAGTATAGTCTGCTAAAGCGTCTAGGATGCAAGCCTCCTGCGCTATGTGTACTTTGTAAATAAAAGCATCGCATTCTAAATTAATACTAGTAGCTTAGAGGACTCCTAAAAGTAGGGGGTTAGAGTTAGCTTTCTTAAGCTTAGTAACAGTAATAAGCTAAATATTAGCTTCTGTGTATGTCTAACGCTAGGATTGTAATCTGCAGTCTAGATAAATGTGTTCTTATTAGAGGAAGGGATTTCTAAGGAGTAGAGGAACCTCTTCTTTGTTAACTCTATACACAGTAGTGCGCACACGATGCTCTACACCTATGTTGTTAGTTAAGCGTACCTAAAGCGCGTATGTAGCGTAAGTGCTCTACTACTGCGTACTAATCTATCCTAGGCGTAGGAGCTTAGCCTCCTTAATAGGTAGCAGGTCTATTTCTACAGCAGTCCTCTAGCTAATTAAGCTTACGTCTGCCTAGAGATTAAGAATAACCTGTAATTATTGTTCTAGTGTAGTCTCCTTAGATACACTGTATGTGCGCTTTATGCCTAGTAAGATGTGTACTAGAGTATGCCTTACTGTCCCTAGATAGCTAGTAAGGCTTAGCCTTTTCCTGTCTAGTTAATTTAGACTAGGATCTAGTTAGGGTTAGAGTTAGAGTTAGAGTTACTACTTCTACAATTATTAGCGTAGTAGCTAGTCTTATTATACTTATAGTAAGTAACAATGCGCTTATTGTGTAGGCCCTTGTTAGCAGAGGTACTGTCCCCTTGCCTTTGCTCCTTGTGCTTCTAGGTTGGTTTATAGCGTATGCTAGAAGTATGCGTTAGTAATAAACAACGCAGGTTACGCTTAAGTGTAGAGCCTAACGCTACTAAGTCTTTACGTGTAGCTAGCACTTAGTAGTAATTAGTAATTGCCCTCTGCAGTTCTAGTCTAAGCTTAGAGAATAAGTGTTAGACTCTCTACTCTTTAGTATAGGGGGTAAGTTAATCCTCTAGTACCTCTAGGTAGGTTGCGAAAGCGCAGACTGATTAATCTTTCTGTTGTAATGCTTAAGCGTACGCTGTAGCTAATTCTAGCATGCAGTTTATAGGGTTAGAGAGTAGGTCTAGTAAATATTATTTAAAGTACTTCTAGCTAAGTGTCTCTCCCTGCGCTCTAAACAAGCGCTTAAAGTGCGTGTACTATAACTCCCTTAGGTCTCCTAACAGGTATTGCATTGCCTAGAGGATCCTATCTTTAGTGTTGCTAAACTCTTATAGCAATAGTTAGAAGGCTACCTTGTAGGAACAGAAGAATTCGCGATGTTTCTTAAGGTTTTTGCCTTTGTATTTAGCTAGGTCTTTAGGTTTAAGCAAGCGCTTTATAGGCTGCAGTGCAAGCGTTATAGATGCGCCTTGCTTGTGCGTTGTGGCACTTAAGGTCCTCTTAACAGTCTCTACTATGCTTAAGGCAGTGTAGTTTCCTATACTCTCTAGTTGCGCGATCTTAGCTTTAAGTAAGCGTAGGCGTTGCAAGGCTTAAAGCTTATTGCGTCAGCGTTAGGCGGCTTAGATGCGCTTGTTAAGCAACAGAGGTGCGCTTATTATAGGGGTTAGGATCTCCTTATTAACTAAGGAAATGCTACTAGTGTCTTCCTCCTGCTAGGTTTAGGATAAGGGTAGTTAGGTCTCTCTTGTAGGTGCCTCCTAACTGTTTATTTAAGTAGTTAGAGCTATCTCTAGACTATTAGATTAACAAAGTATTATTATGTAAGGTTCTAGTTATAGGCAATAGTACTTGCTTTATACTAGGGATAGATAGTAGAGGGATAGCAATAGGTGTATTTAATAGTAAGAATAATACTTGTCTCCCCTAAGGATGGCGTGCAGCGCAGGTTTTACGTACCTTTGCTAAGGGTAAGACTAATATAAACTAAGGATAGTTCTAGAACACTACAACACTAAACAATTCTATTATAGCTTGTTACACTATCCTACTAAATTATCTGCCTTAACTACTATCCTTAGACAACCTAATAACCTAGCACTAGAACTAAGCAGTAGAACAAGATAAAACTTACTAAGCTGTACAACAGGCTATACAAAGTAGCGCAAGGTCTCTTAACACTATTATAAAGAAGCTTACAGTCTCTCTAGGCAACTGTATAGTAACAGGCAATAATAAGCTTTAATAGAGAAACTAGATATAGGTACCTAATAGCAAGCTAATCTGTACAGGGATTATACAGTAAGCACACCTTACTGTCTAGACAGGACACTCTAGAAGAGAAGAGACATACTGCATAATTATAAGAATGTAGTACTAGCTAGAGATAAGCAAAGATAACTGCTGTTTTGTACAGAATTATAACATCTACTAACAAAGTACCCCTTAGAGAGATAGAAAACATAGCTACCTGTAACTATTACTAGTGCTAAGCTGTACGTAGCAAGACCTTACTGTTAACTTTATTACAGGTCTTCTACTCTCCTTAGGCTGTATAAACCTTATAGTTATAAAAGACTAACCAAGTAAGAGTACAATCTTAGTCCCCCTAGAGAAGATTAAGGTAGATAATATTGCCTAGGTATTTGTACAAGAAGTATACTAGCTACACAGACTCCTAAGATTAATTACATTAGACAGAGGTACTTAGTTTATTAGTAAACTCTAGGGAAGAGTGTGTAAACTTCTAGGCATACAACAGAACCTTTCTACTGCATTCTACCTACAAACAGATAGACTTACTAAGAAAGCTAATAGCGATATTAAAGTAGTAGCACGTACGTACGCAAACTAAGCGCAAGACAACTAGGCTATACTTACTCTAATACTAGAACTAATGCTTAATACCTGTACGAGCTTAACAACTAGAGTCTTACCCTTCTTCCTTTAATACAGGTTTAAGAATACTCTGTTTCTTCTAGACCTGCTAGATAACCTAGCTAAAGGCAATCTAATAGATTGTATAACAGATCTAAAAAAGCAGGCTAAAACAATTAGACAGACCTTACGCTAAGCAGCAGACTAGGCAATCTTAGTAATAATATACGCCTAACAACAACAGGAAGCTTAGGCTAACCGTATAAGACAACTAGCGCCTAAATACTAAGTTAGAGACTAGGTCTAGCTAAACCTAAAGAATGTTTAGACTAACAGACCTAGTAAAAAGCTAGATTAGAAAAATAGGAAGTTCTAAGTAGCCTGCGTATAAGACCTCTACTAAGTTAAACTTAATGTCCTATAGCAGACTAAGTCCTACTATGTTAACTTACTACGACCTGCTGCAACTAATCTGCTGCCCTTACAACACAATAATTAAGTACTAGGAGTAGTTATTGTACGAGATAAAGACTAAGAGGAACACCTAGAATACCTTATTAAAGGCATTGTTAATAAACGCGTACAGAATAATCAACTACAATATTAAGTTAAGTAGGCAGGCTATAAAGCTCTAACTTAGGAGCTAAGAGCTAATATTATTAATACTAAAGCCTATAGAAGTTAGATAGCTTATACAAGAGATATACAGCTACCTATAGGAAGACTAGCTAGAAACTAGAGGAAGAACCTTATCTATATTGCGAACAGTAACTGTACAGAAGGACTGCATACACTACTAAGAGCCTACTTAGCATTGCTAAAGTGTCTCTCCTCTACTAGAGTAGCAACAGCCTGTCTACTAGAACAACTAAAGGCACTAGAAGTACTGTTAGTAGACTTAGAGAAACTACCTATATAAGGGTTAGCAAAGCAGTATTAAGCACTACTATTACTCTACACACAGTTAGAGTAAGCCCTATTCTACTCTCTACTAATAGACACGCAGCTAAGGAAAGCTGTAAATATCTTCTTACCTTAAACAGTAGTCGTATAGTTATTAGTACAACTAGTAAGGTTAACAGCACTACAGGAGTAAATAACAAAAGCCTTAAGGTAGGAGGGGCGCTAAGTAAGCAGCTAGTAAGCGTGAACAGTCGTACAAGTAATAACAGGGGAGTAATTGCAGACACTAGTACTAAAAACAGCGTTGTATAGGGACTAGTTGCGAGGACAGAGAAAGTAGTTAGCAATATAACAGATATTAATCTGTACAGAGTGTTAGCAAAGGAAAAGACTGTAAAAAGAAGAGCACTGTACAGGAGCAAACGCGAGAATCTAGCAGATCTTATTAGCAACAGCCTTGTCTATAATGTACTACACAGTGTAGTGCTAGTTAAAGTTAGTAGGACCTTAAGGAATGTTAATGTTAGCTAGGATAACGCTTCTAGCAGTTGTATAAGTAACTAGCTAGTAAGCAATATTAATAAGGTAGTTAAAGGCAGCAGAGTAAGTGCTGTTTACAGAGCTACTAGTAGAACCTTAAAGATAGTTAAGGCTACTACCTAGCTAGCTACTAGGACTCTATATACCGCGAGCAGAAGCAGACATAACAACGTACAGGAGTAGAAGATTACTAAAGAGAAAGACTTCTAGAAAAGCGTACAAAACCTGTAGAATAATTAATAAGTTAAGTATAGGGTACAGAAAGAGAAGAGCCTCTAGAGAGGGGTCTGTACAGTTTATATAGGAGACTTAGACCTATATACCCCTGCTAAGGCTACAGAGGTCTTAAGGTAAAGTTAACAGACTAACAGTTACTGTACAGGAGAGTAATTGCAAGTTAAGTTATAAGACAAGGTAACATAACTATTTAGAACTGCTGTTAGTGCTAAAGCTATACGCAAACAGACTATAATTAGCTAGTGCCGTATAAGTGCAAGTAAAGAAGCACGCACACAACAAGATCACGGCCCTACAGCAAAATCTAGATTACCTAATTTAGACGCTGTGCCTTGTTTTAAGAACAGTAGGCTCTAGGCAACTGTTTTGCTGTTACGTTACTGCTCTAAGTTTTACGTACAAGCAAACGCGTTAAAGTAAAGGAGAGGGGTATTATAATAGGCTGAGCCCTAAGTGTACAAGACTACGCACTAAACTTACGCACGTGATTATAGAGCACAGCTTAGCATCTTGCTATATCTTGTACGAGAAGAGGCAATCTGTCTTTCTTTCTTATCTTTCTGCTTCTGTAGTATAGGACAAATGCATACTTGTTAGAAGGCTACTTTAACCCTTAACAGTTAGTAGGTTAAGAGGTTAGCATCTACTAACTATAAGCAAAAACCTCTTAACTAGAAAACACTAGCCTATTTTGTAAGAGGGGCCTAATAACCTAGCTATAAGACCTTAATCCTGTGCCTATAACATTGTATATATCTACCTCTTTAACTACTCTAAGCAACATATTATTTAAAAGAATTCCTAATAAGAGATACTAGCTTCCTTTACATGCTCTAAGCTCTAGAATAATACTAAGACCTAGACTTCTTTAATACTAGCAGCATAAAAGCATGCTCTAAGTATGCCTGCTTAGTACTATTATACCTATTAACAACAAGGCCCTATATTATAAATATAGCATTAATTATATATAATCTCTTTTTATTAATAGTATTCTTTACTACTAGTTTAATATTAATAAAGTAATAAGGGTATATATGTTTAGTTAGCGCGTCTTGTTAGCACTTACTTTAATAACACTAGAGCAGGCTACCTAAGCTGTAAGACAGAATAGGACTCTTCTAGGTATTCTTTTTATAGGCTCCTTTAAAGGAGTAGGTTTGCTAGTCTTTAGGAAAGTAGAAACTGCGTAAGGCATAGAGCAGCTTAGGTTGTTGCTTATAAGGTAGCTAATAGTTAGTTATTAACAACAGAGTTAAAGGTTACTAGATATCTTGCGTATATTGTAAGTTTAAATAAATAGCAATGCTGCAAGTCTAGAGTCTATAGAATAATAATAAATAGACATTATTGTTTAGAAGAATTAACTAGAGAGTGTAAGGCAATACTGTTGCTGTAATTGCTGTTGTTTATAGCACTATTGCAAATGTATTAGATAAGTTTCTTCCTAAAATTTAGCTACAAAATTAAGACACAAAACAGCTAAGGGCTGGAATACTTTTTTATAATAACTAAACTACATTATAATAATAATAAAAATAAAATTCTTAAATTAAAAGAAAAAAAAATATTACTTTATAGTAAAAACATAATTTTATAAAAGCTAATAATAAGGTATAACGTATTTAACGGGTAAGTTAGCTACACAGGCAAGTCGGCTACTCTGCTAAGACTACACTAACATTCTACCCTATTATAGCTTGCATTAGCCCACATTGGCATTGTATATAGTAGTACAGTATATAATATTATTTAGTAACACCTTCTTTAGGCTTTTTACACGTGCGTAAGTTATGCCCTACGTTGTAGCACTTTTTACAGCGTTTTTAGGTTGCCTTACCTCCTTTAACACGTACTTGCTTCCTTGCTTTCTTACTATTACTACGCGCTCTAAACTTAGTTAGAGTAGTTAATTAAAGGCCTTCCTTAGCTGTTAGGACTTTCTTCTACTGCAACTGCTTTCTTTTATGCGATTTACGTTGCGTAGCAGCCTTATTTACTGCTTAAAGCCTAGTAATCTCCCTTTAACCTAACACTAGCTTATACGCTACTATAGCTGCGCCTTTAGTAAGCTTTTTAAAGGCCTTAACTATTAAAGTTAGTAAGCTGCTTGCATGCCTTTAAATCCTCTCTTAAACTAGCGTTAATTACAACCCTAATTACAGGGTAGTGCTTAGGGTTTAGGACTGCTAGGGCTTATCTTCTATAGTAGGTAGCAGTAGGGTACGTAGGCAGATATTAAGACCTATTATAACCTGTTCTAGGTTAAAGGGGACTATTCTAGCGCCTTAGAAGCCTCCTTAGATATTGCTAGAAGTAAATATCTTCTTATAGGCGTCTATAAAGTATAGTAGGAACTTAGTTTTAGTAATATAAGTAATGTAGTTGCGCATAAGATTCTTAGCTTAGCGCCTATATACCTTCTTTAGAAGGGCAAAACAACCTACATCTAGTAGTTGTAAGAGGTAAGATAAGTGTAGAGGCATACACAGTGTAATAATGTTTGCTTCCTTACAGTATTGTTAGAAGTTAAGGGAGTTGTAGCTTTTGTAGTTATTAATAAGAAGCAGCTAGTGCACTCTTTAGGTGCGTGTCTTTGTATAGGCATTAAAGTGCTTTAACTAGTCTAGACTAAGCTTGTTAGTAGTCTATCTGTTCTTAGAGACTCTAATAACCTAGTTATAGGGCAGGTTGTCCTCTTTATACTAGGCAGAGAGGTAGTTGCAGCCTTTAAAGATAATAAAGGGTAGAATAGCCTACCCTATACTATTAATGCTCTATATAACTGTTGTCTACTCTTAATTACCCTGCTGCACTGCCTTTAGCTGTTCTTAACGCTCTAAACCTGTAATAACTGCTTCTGCAGATATCTAGCCTATTATAAAGCCTGTCTTATTAAAGTTGTACGTGTTATTATTCTAGATACTATACTTAGCTTTAACATTTACTACAAGCCTAAACTAGCCTTGTATAATCTCTAGATCCTTACAGAGGGCTTTCTTATAGTTGTACTTACAATTAAACTTTACTTTAAGGTTAGGGCAGCGCTTAACAAATGTATTAGGCTAGTTTATGCTAATATAGCCTATATTGCGCTTAGCAAGCAAAGAATTAGCTATATTAGCTACAGCAGCTAGCTAAGGGGTAAATCCTCATGCATCTAGCTTAAGAATATACTCAGCAATTACATTCTCCTTAGTCTAATCTATATTCTGTTAACTTAGCGTACAATTAGCTTATGCAGGTTGTCCTGTGTATTAATCGCGTAGTGTGCTGTAAGGCGCGTTGTATATAGCTGCAGCGCGTTGTATAGTAAGGTTCGCGTCTTGTTTAAGTGCCTAGAGCGTAAGCTGTATTACAGCCTCTTTTAAGGGCGTAGGTTTATATTATTATTAAGTTATTGCGTTATAAGGTAGAATGTTGGTGTAGTCTTAGCAGAGTAGCCGACTTGCTCGTGTAGCTAACTTACCCGTTTAATACGTTATGTAGAATATCTAAAAAGAAATATAGAATTTATTTATAGTTATTTTTAAAGTAGCTTAAAAAAAGTAAAGTAACCTACTAGAATTTAGAAGATGTAAAATCTAAGAAAAGATCTTTAGACAATTCTATTAGAAAACTACAAGGCCTCTTTTATAGAAATTTAATTAACTTAACCTTAATATAGCCTAAGGGCTAAACTACTTAAATTTGCTAGCTGTCTTCTTATAAGTCTTTTCTTAAATTATCTTGTTCCCTATTTAGTTCAATTTTCCTATTATTTTATTGTCTTACTATCCTATAATTAAATTCTTAGTTGTTAAATTGTTAATAAATTAAATTATTTAACTATTAAAGTGTAAAATTGTTCTGTTGTTAAATTATTAAGTAGTTAAGTTATAAGTTAATTATTGTAAAGAAGCACAACAAATAGAGGTATAAAACAAAAAGCAGTAACTAAAACAAGCCTAGTCCCTCTACTTATAGCACAAAAAATTGTAACATACATGTTTACAAAATGTCTTAATAGACTTTAGTGTACGCGTCTTGTGTAAACCTAATAACAAGTAAGTTAAACAATAAGTAACTTAACAAGTTAAACACTAACTAACTCTAACTAAGTCTAAGTTAACAACAAACTGTAGTAGAAAAAGCTTAATGCCTACTAAACAGTTGTAATTCTATTACGAACTAAACAATCTTAGCAGAATAAGGGGTATTATAGGCAATAACCCCTTAACTAGAAAGCAGCTAATATTGTAAGAAGAGTCTGCAACACGCCTACATAGTTAATATCTATAATTCTATAAAGTCCTTCTGTCTGTGCTAGTGTCTGTACTTAATTACACTCTTTAACCTTCTGCTCTAAACGCAGTACGTATAATAAACTTACAGCTCTACTACTATTATAAGCTTTTATTATAAGCACTAACCTCTAGGTTATAACTAAGATCTAAACTACTATAACCTTAACTGCGTTAAAATCTGCTCTAAGTATATCTAATTAGTACTCTTGCGCCTATTAGCAACTAGGCGCTTTGTTGGCAATGTAGCATTAATTACATCTAACTCTTTTTTATTAATAGCATCCTCTATATTAAATTTAACATCACTAAAGCAATAAGAGTGTATATGTTTAGTTAGAGCGTTTTGTTAGCCCTTCTAAAAATACTACAGCAGGTTGTAGATATAGTAAGATAGATTAGCTCTATCCTACACATACTGCAGGCGCTAGGAACTGTTAAAAGCTATTTGTTTGTCTAAGAGGATATAGAGAGTCTAGAAGAGATAGAGTAGCTTAGGTTACTGCTTCTAAAGTAGTCTCTAACAGAGTTTTAGGCAAAAAGGAGACTATATTTATGTTGTTAACACAGACAGCACAATTGTAAGTTAGGGATATAGAGATAATTGCTAGCTAAGCATAGCTTTAGAGGTTAATTATTTTTTAGTTGTATATTATTGTTTAGATAAACTAGCTTTAATACAGATGCGCTTTGCTATAAGGAGGTAGATATAAATAACTATTTTTTATGTTTTAGTTAGACTTAAAATTAATAATATATTTTATGAAAGAACTAGTGCTAATTAATAACTCTGTAATAGTGCTGGTTTGTAGTGCAGATAAGTGCCTTCTTAAACACTAGTTATAAAATCAAAACACAAAACAGCTAACAGCTAGGGTTGTTAAGTTATAGAATTATAAAATGTTAATCTTTTAAATTGTTACATTATTACATTATTAAATAGTTTGACTATTAAATTGATAAATCGCTAAATTATTAAATTATTAAATTATTAAATTTGTTAATTACTTAATTATTAAATTGTTAAATCGTTAACTTATTTACTTGTTATCTATTAGAAGCTTTCTACCTTAGGTATACTAACTCTTAGGAGTACCTTAGGTCTACTTAGGTCTACTCTAGTAACCTCTTAGCGTCTTTATATATATATATATATATATATATATACATATATTCTTCTTATTCCTTAGAAGCGTAACATCTAAGAATCTTTCTTTTCTTATCTAATACTATGTATATATGTTTTATTTCTCTTACCAGCCTACAGTGCTCTAATATTACTTACTTTTCTGTTCTACTGTCTAATTCTTAAATTATTATAATGTTAAATTGTTTAATTGTTAAAATGTTAAATAATATTATTAACACTTTATATATTATTAAATTGTTGAATTCTTTAGTTCTAATCCTATTAAGTTATTAAATCTTTAAACTGTTAAATTGTTAAACTATGCAATTATAAAATTATTCCATTTTTAATTCTTTAAACCTTTAGCTGTTCGTTTATCTTATTATTCTATTGTCTTATCTTTTTACTGTTTAACTGTTTGCTGTTACTAGCAGTAACGCACTAGTAAATTATAATAAATAGCTTGTGTGCTTACTTTACACGTATAATTCTTATTTACAAGTTAGTCTTACAAATAATACTTATTTAAGTATTACTATTCTATAGTAGCCTATTAAACAGTTTTTCACTTACTTTAGATCTTTTTTCTAGCATCTAGTCTCTTTAAAAGTACTTAAAGATTCTTAGTTCTAGTGCCTTTCTTAGAGCTATTAGTAGGCTTCTTCTTAATTTTAAGGTTAGCTACCTTAGAAACTATAGCCTTATAATCTAGCCGTTAGCTGTTTTGTGTTTTAATTTTGTAATTAGTGTTTAAGAAGGCACTTATCTGCTCTATAAACTAGCACCGTTACAGGGGTATTAATTAGCACTAGTTCTTTAATAAAACATATTATTAATTAAAACACAAAGATAGTTATTTATATCTACTACCTTACAGCAAAGCGCATCTGTGTTAAAGCTAGTTTATCTAAACAACAACATACAACTAAAAAACAATTAACCCCTAAATCTACGCCTAGCTAGTAATTATCTCTATGTCTCTAACTTGCAATTGTGCCTTCTGTGTTTGCAACGCAAATATAGTAGGTGTAAGGCAATCTGTGTAAAGCTCCTTGTTTGCCTAAAACTCTGTTACAGATTACCTAAGAAGCAGCAACCTAAGCTACTCTATCTCTTCTAGACTCTCTACACCCCCTTAGACAAATAAATAGCTCTTAAAAGTTTCTAGCGCCTGCAGTATATGTAGGATAGTGCTAATCTGTCTTGCTACATCTATAGCTTACTATAGTGTTGTTAGAAGGGCTAACAAAACGCTCTAACTAAATATATACACCTTTATTGCTTTATTAATGTTAAATTTAACATAGAGGATGCTATTAATAAGAAAGAGATAGATGTAATTAATGCTATATTGCTAACAAAGCGCCTAGTTGCTAATAGGCGCGAGGGCACTAATTAGATGTACTTAGGGCAGATTTTTGCGTAGTTAAGGTTGCAGTAGTTTAGGTCTTAGTTGTAACCTAGGGGTTAGTGCTTGCAATAAAAGCTTGTAACAGTAGTAAAGTTGTAAGTTTATTATACGTACTGCGTTTAGAGCAGAAGGTTAAAGAGTGTAATTAAGTACAGACACTAGCACAGACAGAAGGACTTTATAGAATTATAGATATTAACTATATAGGCGTGTTGCAGACTCTTCTTGCAATATTAGCTACTTTCTAGTTAAGAGGTTGTTGCCTACAATGCCTCTTATTCTGCTAAGATTGTTTAGTTTATAATAGAATTACAACTATTTAGTAGGCGTTAAGCTTGTTCTACTACAGTTTGTTGTTAACTTAGACTTTAGAGTTAGTTAGTGTTTAACTTGTTAAGTTACTTGTTATTTAACTTACTTGTTGTTAGGTTCACGCAAGACGCTTATACTAAATCTATTAAGACATTTTATTAACACGTATGTTACAATTTTTTGTGCTACAAGTAGAGGGACTAGGCTTGTTTTAGTTACTGCTTTTTGTTTTATACTGCTAGTTGTTGTGCTTCTTTACAATAATTAAATTATAGCCTTATAAGCCTTTCTATACTTAGTAGTAGAGTATAGAGTATAATTACACAACTTAACTAGTAATAGCTTAAAATAGTTTATAAAGAAATAGCGGAAGTACAGGTACCTATTCAGTAAGAGAAGTTATTTTTTTAGTAACAGCAGCTCTAATATCGTATTTTCTAGCCTAAGTCCAGCTTGATATAGCTTTATTTTTACTACAGCAATAAACCAATAAGAAATAAGATTAAGGATCTAGTTTCTTGTTAATATTACTAGTATATAGATAGAGCTAATAAGCCTAGAAAATACTTTTACTACTAAGTACATTAAAATAGGGGTTACTATACTGGAATAGTACTAAGAACTAAATACTAGCTGTACGCCTAAAGAATTAGTAGGTAAACTAAGATAAGTTTAAACTAAGCTAATTTTGTTTTTTTATTTATATGTTTAGTGCTTAGAGCGTATAGTATATTTAGTAGATTAGCTTATATTGATTATACTAACCTTAAGCTCTTAGAAAACATTATTAAGCTTATTAAAGTTCGTCTTCTATTTTTTATAACTCTGTTAAAGTAATTTATTATAGCCTATAGTAGGGTATATTTAGAAAAGGGAAGTTAGATACATATATAATAATACACTCCTACTCAGTAAAGAAGCACCTAGAGCAGTGTTTAGACAGCTTTAGTTCTCTAAACACAAACTCTATTAGCAAAGATTATTGGCTAGTAGTAACCTATAAGCTAATAGATGGGTATAAGATATCTAGGAAATGTATATAGCTTAAATAAGCACTGTATAGGTTAAAAGATTCTCCTTTTCTATAGTATAAAGAACTCTCTTAGATACTAAGAGTAACTAGACTTAAAGTATTAAAAGAAGATCCTAATGTATTCTTCAGCAGTAATTACTAGATACTGATGCTCTTCTATGTCAATAATATACTACTACAATACTACTCTACTTCGATCTTAGAAGTAAAGTACATTGTTAATATAATTACAGCAGCTTATACAATTAAAGATTAAGAATTAGTCTAATAGTTTCTTAATATTAGAGTACCTAGGAACTAAGAGCAGTAGTTAAGAACGCTTGTTTCTAACAGGTATATCAACAAAATTACTAAGAAGGTTAACCTTAATAAAACTAGACTCTTTGTATAAACTCTTCTCTTGACTATAGATCTAGTAAAGAGCACTGGAGAAGCTACTAAGCGGAGAATTAGGAGCTATTAGAAAAGAGTAGAATTAGTGCTATACACTATAATTATGCTGTAACTAGATATAGCGTTTACAGCAGCTAAACTATCCCTATACCTTACTAATCTTTGTAAAGAGTACATTAAAGCAGTATACTAGACAATTATCTACTTATACTAGACTAGGTATTATTTAATATAATACAGTAGGCATAATAGAGCTAAACTGCTTATCTATAGTAACACGTTATTTACTAATAATATTAAGACTTAGTTATTTTTCTATAGGTACCTTATAATACTCTTTAGTAGGCTAATAGTATAGAAGGCGTTCTAGTAGGTTACTGTTACTACCTCTACGACTAAGGCAGAGCTCTTAGCTCTTAAGCAAATTGCTAAAGAGACTATACTACTTAAACAGCTATTTACTAAACTTATACTAATTCTAGGAGCTGCCTAAAAGATATTCTATAACAATTAGTAAATAATAGGACTTATAGTTAGAGAAAATAAGTGTAAAATAATACAGCTATGCTCTATAGATTTCTAGAATATGTAGTTAAGATTAGAGTATACTACAGGTAAATTTAATGTACTCTATCTCTTTAATAATAGTATACTAGTAGATAGGTTAATACAAAATCTATTAAGGCAATAGTTTAAGAGATTTAGAGCCTAGCTTATTCTTAAGAATATAATAACAACAGTTATAGAAGAGTAAGGTATAAGTATATATTCCGGCCGTTGGCCGTTTTGTGTTTTAATTTTGTAATTAGTGTTTAAGAAGGCACTTATCTGCGCTACGAACCAGCACCGTCACAGGGGTATTAATTAGCACTAGTTCTTTAATAAAACATATTATTAATTTTAAGTCTAACTAAAACACAAAGACAGTTATTTATATCTACCTTCTTACAGCAAAGCGCATCTGTATTAAAGCTGATTTATCTAAACAACGATATACAACTAGAAACAATTAACCCCTAAATCTATGCCTAGCTAGCGATTATCCCTACGTTCTTAACTTGCTCCTTTTTTGCTTAAAACTCTGTTACAGATTACCTAAGAAGCAGTAACCTAAGCTATTCTATCCCTTCTAGACTCTCTACACCTCCTTAGACAAACAAATAGCCTTTAAAAGTTCCTAGCGCCTATAGTATGTGTAGGATAGTGCTAATCTGTCTTGCTATATCTGCAGCCTGCTGTAGTGTTGTTAGAAGAGCTAATAAAACGCTCTTACTAAACACATACACTCTTATTGCTTTATTAATATTAAATTTAATATAGAGGATGCTGTTAATAAGAAAGAATTAGATGTAATTAAAACTACATTGCTAACAAAGCGCCTAGTTGCTAATAGGCGCAAGGGCACTAATTAGATATACTTAGAGTAGATTTTTGCGCAGTTAGGGTTGCAGTAGTTTAGATTATAGTTGTAACCTAGGGGTTGGTGCTTGCAATAAAAGCTTGTAATAGTAGTAGGGTTTTAAGTTTATTATACATACTGCGTTTAGAGCAGAAGGTTAAAGGATGTAATTAAGTACAGACACTAGCATAGACAGACTTTATAGAATTATAGACATTAACTGTGTAGGCGTGTTGCAGACTCTTCTTGCAACATTAGCTGCTTTTCTAGTTAAGGAGTTATTGCCTACAATGCCTCTTATTCTGCTAAAATTGTTTAGTTTGCAATAGAATTACAACTATTTAGTAGGCGTTAAGCTTTTTCTACTATAGTTTGTTGTTAACTTAGACTTTAGAGTTAGTTTGTGTTTAACTTGTTAAGTTACTTATTGTTTAACTTACTTGTTATTAGGTTTACGCACGACGCGTACACTAAATCTATTAAGACATTTTGTTAACATGTATGTTACAATTTTTTGTGCTACAAGTCAAAGAACTAGGCTTGTTTTAGTTACTGCTTTTTGTTTTATACCTCTATTTGTTGTGCTTTTTTACAATAATTAAATTATAAGTATATATACAGATTAGAAGAGAGAACAGAGTATTATTAAGAAGTAAAGCTCTAAAGCTTTAGGTCTAACCTAACTACTATTAAGAAAAGTACTAATAAACTTATTAATAAGTTTATTAACAAGCCTACTAGCAGTCTCCTTAAAGCACTTACTAAGAGTACAGATCTTGTTAGCAGAGGCAGAGGCAGAAGGAATAATAAGTAGAAGTAGAGGTAGTCTATTAGAATTAGAAGCAAAGGTAGAGAAGCTAGGCAGTAGAAGAAGGCTATAAGCAACAACTGTTACCTTAATAATAACTAAACTGCCTAGAACTTAGTTCTTAGTTTCTTAAGAGCTAAGTCTAAGGGCTAGCTATTACTCTATATAGCTGCTAAAAGCTTACAGGCCTTAGAAGAGGTAAGTTAGGAGCTATATATATTAGTAAGTAATTAATAGATAGAGAAGTAGAAAGATTGCTTACTAGAGGTTGTAGTTATACCTAGAGGCGCAGTACTAGTAGCAGGAGCTAATACCTAAGTAATTAAAGCACCTACTGTTTAAACAACTAGCTAGGACACTATTAATATACTCTAGGTATAACTTACTATACAGAGTTATCTTAACACTATAGATACTAGAGGTAGAAGTAGTAAGCAGAGATAATATACCTTTCTTAGTGCCTAAAGGCGTGTTAGGCAGTAAAGGTAAAAGTAAGAGTAAGCAGAGCAGTAATAGAAATAGAGAGTTAGGCAGTAACAGTAACATCTAGCAAAGTAGCAAGCCTAGAAGAGAAGCTAGGAGTAAGCTGTTAGATCTAAGAGAAGTAGAAAGAGTAATTAATATATCGAAGAGTTAATTAAATTCCTTCTTTTATTATTATAGTAAGGGATTATATCTATATACTAAAAGTATTATGATTTATCTTTTAGAGTTCTAGAGAGAGAGGCTATACGCTTAAATTAGGTTCTGTAACAATCTATAATAAATTAGATGTCCTAATCTAGCACTTGTATAATATTCAACCTTTACTACAATACACTCTCTAGAAGCATTAGTCTATAATAGTGTTTCTAATCCTTTAGGTTTGTTATTACTCTAGGTTTCCTTACTAGTTGTTTTAATCTAATCTCTACATGTACAGTGCCTTAATAATTAGAGTCTAGAAATAGTAACCTAAATAGCATAATAACTAAACAACTCCGTATGAAAAAAAAATTAAAATTATAGTTACCTCTTACACTTTATCCTTATACTTCCTATTAGCAAGATAAATACTTAATAACAACCTTCTTCCTAAATATAATTCATCCGTATACTTTTATTCTTTAATTACTATCTCCTAATCCTAGGCGGTTAGTTAATACGATTATAGTACAATTAATAATAACATACTGCCTAAATCCCCCCTAGGTAGTAGTAAGAGCGGCTCTTAATCTATAGTAACTAATCTAGTAAAAACAAGATTGAAGGCTGCAAAGAAGACTCTTAAAAAGCGTTAAGTAAGTGCATTAAGCGCTCTTACAGAGTCTACTCCTTAGAAAGTTAAGAAAGAGTATACTACTACTATTAACCTAATTACTCTTACACGTTCTTAATCTAGTTAATTTTCCTATAAGGTTCTTAAGGTGTTAGATAATTCAGAGAGTAAATGTAACAAAAATAATCATTTAGTAATTAATAATTAGGTACTATTTAACCCTGTAAATAAGTTAAATACCCTCTAAAACAAGAAGAACAGTAAAGTTAGGTTTTTAGATAACAGAAATGCAATTAGTCTACTTTGTAAGTATAATTATTGTACATGTGTTTACTATATAAGTAATAGTAAAGGCAATAGTTAATGCTATAATTGTCTAGATTTAATAGATTCTAATTACAGTAGTAACTACCGTGTTAAGTTTTATACTTACGCTGATTTACCTCTATAATTTACTTAGTTTAGAGAGACATAATAATAAGAGGTATACAGCAAGAATTACTAACTAAAACAAGCCTAATCCCTCTGCCTGTCGCACTAAAATCGTAATATACATATTCTAATAAAAGTTTATTAAGAACCTAGTAAACGCATTCTATATAACACTAGAGCTAGAGTAACTTAGTAAGTTGAACATTAAGTAACTCCTAATAGATTTGCCTCTATAAGTAAACAAAGATTTAATATTTTTATATTATAACTTCTGTCTCGTAGCTGTGCGTCTCTTAAAGAACTTACTAAACAGGTAGTTAAGTCCCTTACTAATAGTAAGGGTTATATAAGTATTAATCCTTAGTTTGTTAATTATACCTAACTAATCTAGGAATTGTTAAGAACTGTCTTCTAAGCTCTATTTAAGGCTATTAAAGAGGCTAAGATTAAGAAAAAGACTCTAGAAGTAAAGAAAAATTAGAAGCCTAAGGCATTAAAGAAGGATTAGGAGATTACTAATAAATAGGTTATAATTAATCTAACTAATAGCTTACTCTACTTAAGCTTAACTAATAGCTATAACATAACTGAAGCTCTTCCTCTTATAGATTAGATTGTTGCTGCTGCTTTTAGTACAGGTTACTAGACATTTGCGTCTTCCTCTGCGTAAATCTTACTACCTACTCCTATTTAAATTACTGCTTTACTCTTTTATACTGTTATTACTGTTTAATATAAAAATAAAAAACTAAGCAAGATAACTATTCTTACACCTAAATAATAAAATAGAAGTTAAATTACAAAAAACACTTCTAAGAAAGTTGCAACAAATAGATTGCAACTTAGAAAATTTGTAAGTGTTCCTAGTGTAAGCTATAAGAAGCTAAGATAGGAGTAATACAATAATTCTAAACCTAGAACAAGGTATAACATACCTAATAAACAAGGTAAAAATATTACCTAAGCTCTAGCATAAATAACTAATTTGATATTTACATTAGAAGTTGAGAAAGTACTAATAAACACACAAAATTTGTGTAAACCTATTAGTACTGAGCGTAAGATATTATAAATCACAATGGCTCCTTTTAGACTAGATTCATTACTAGGTAGTACACCTTATCCGAGCTTGGTAAGCATATACTACTAGCGAAGCTAGCGTAATAAATTTATCTAAATTGACTTTTTAACACTAAGTTTACAATGATACCAAAATTCATTTTCTGTAATTACTAGTAGTTTCTACCATATTACTCTACTAAACTTAGTAGAATCTCTATAGAAATAGTATTGTAATACTTCTAAGTTTTTAAAACAATTTAGAACACTAGTGTGTTTTAGATATAAAACTAGTGTTTTAGATTACATTACAACAAACGTTCTAATCTACTGTTTTAACTATTGTTTTAACTGTATATTTTACTAGTATATCTAAAATTTAGAGACAAATCTATTTGAATTTAATTTTAACGTTAATTCTTAGAATTAACTTAATTTCAACTTGGATTTAACGTTAATTCTTAGAATCAACTTAATTTTATCTTAATCCTAACGTTAATTCTCACAATTATCTTAATTGCAACTTAATTTTAACTTTAAAATGTTGAATTCTTTTAAAATTAAAAAGCGCTCTAGACAAGCTAACTACGAATTCTAGAGCAATTGGATAATAGCTCTCCTTACTAGTAAGGATCCCTATAACGCTATCTACATCAACAATAACAAGCTAATTATTATTCTAACTACAATAGATAGAAAGGCTAAAGCATATGTTATGCTTAGTTATAAGAAGGGTCCTAGTAATTAGATCTAACAATGTATTACTGCTATAGGATGCTAAGTTACTCTAGCAAATCTATCCTTGCTAGAGGGATTTACAGCTAAATTTCTTCTTTTAAAAGCGTTCTTTAAATCTTATCTCTAGAATCTTAACTCTATAGAGAATTTTTAAAGCAAAATCAAATATTTAGATAATAATGCAAGCTTAAAAGGAATTTAAATACCTAAGCAAGTAGTACTTGCTTATATACTCAAGAATGTCACTTTAAATTACAGGGGATTTGTTACTATGATTACTTAGTCTTTTTAACGAAGCTCTAAGGATATAAATATTAAGACTTTATTTTCTAATTTAATTAATGAATTACGTTGTTAAACTAGTAATAAGAAAGTACTATATTAGGCTAAGTTTAGGCTAAATGCAAAGAACAAAATTACAAAGTTATACTATTATAATAAATAAAAAGTAAACACATATTAGACAAGTAGCTGCTAGTTTCTAAATCTAGAAAAGAAACCTAATTGTTTTTAAACTAGGCACGCCGATAATTCTGTTTAGCAATTACCTAGTCTAGCTAAGAATATAGCGGAAAAACAGGTTAAAAAAGAGCAGGATTAAGTTCTATTATCCCTAGATCTAATAGATCTAGATTCTCTTAGAGATTCAGATAATAAAGTATATTCTAACAATCTATAGTTTAGTACAACTAGAGCTAACTTAATACTAGATTTAGGAAATACTTAGCATTTAATATACAATAGATTACTGTTTTTAGAACGTAGTTTTGTACAAAAAGTTACTAAATTAGGTTAGGGCAATAATACTTCTATTAATGCTGTAGCTATTGAAAAGATAACTTCTGTAATTAATAATATTAAGATTATACTAAATAACTGTCTTTTTGTACTAAGATTTTCTGTTAATATATTATCTATTGAAAATCTAATAGAAAAAGACAATAAAGTAAATTTTACAAAAGAAGAAGCAATTCTTACTAGAAATAATCTAGTTATTAAAGCTAAATTTCGTTTATTATATGTATATACTAGATCGTACAAACAAGACAATTGTTAGTAATAGTTCTATAGATAGATCTAACTGTAAAAACTATATATTCGATCTAGATCTAAACAAATCTTCTATAGATAAGCTAAAACTATATTACACAAGTTTTAAATATAAAAGTATAGATACAATTAGTAAACTTCTAATTATAAGAATACTACAAGACTATAAGCTTAATTATATAGCATGTATCTAAGTTAAACAAACTAATAAAATATTAAAAGCTATAATAGACAAACCTACTATCGATTTACAAAAAGTGGTATTAGTTATTTATAGACCTATAACACGTAGTTTAAGAGCTAGAAATAGATATATTATTTTCTTTCTAGATTCTGCTACTAGCCAACTAAATTGAAAACTATTAAATCCTAAATTAGAAGCTCTCAGAGTGTTTAAAGAATGTAAACTTAGAGTAGAAAACTAATCTAACTTATCTATTAAAATAATAGGTTCTAATAACAGCAGAGAATTTAATAATCTTCTATGTAAAAGGTTTACTAAAGAAAATAGCATTATACATTAATTTTCTAGCCCTTATACCCTAGAACAGAATTAATTAATAGAAAGAATTAAAAGAACTATTATAGAAACAACTAGAGCTTCTTTATTTAATATTGATATAATTTTACTTTATTAAGCTTATGTAGTTAAAACAGCTGTTTATATATAAGATAAAACACTACAATTATAAGGGCACTGTAGGCAGGCAAGAG
Source organism: Ascochyta lentis (assembly GCA_004011705.1). Taxonomy (NCBI): domain Eukaryota; kingdom Fungi; phylum Ascomycota; class Dothideomycetes; order Pleosporales; family Didymellaceae; genus Ascochyta; species Ascochyta lentis. Next base: position 1,269,807 of record RZGK01000002.1, read on the forward strand.
AGATAGAACAAAAACGTATAGTATTAAACAAAATAAGAGATAAATCCTTATAAGTTAAGCCTCTAAGGATTTTAGGAAATATATACGTGTATATAGGCTCTAAGAAGTAACTACAGTTGTTCTAAGGTATTCCTAAGAGTTAGCATGCCTAAGGTAGAAAGCTCTTAATAATAGCCTCTTCTCTTCTTATAGTCTATTCTAGACTGCTTAACCCTATATGCTAATATGTGCTAGTTTAAACTCTAAAAGAACCTCTAATATAAGAGGAAAATAGTTAGAAGAAAGATAGTTTACTTATTAGTAGGTGCTTAAATCTATTAGTTATATTAGCGTAAACAACTCCCTATAGAGTACAACTGGCACTAGTTTACTACTTACTAGGTAACCTTACTTATAAATGCCTTAGGATTATTAACTCTAAAACCTGTAGTTAAGACTGTTAGAGACTTAGGTAATAGTTTAGTAGAATACTAAACAAGTGTTTAGCTAGCACTGCTTTATAGGGTATCTACAGCCTTACTCTAGCCCCTTTAAGAATCTAGTGCTCTTTATTTAGTAGCCTTAACCTCTAGAATTATAGTAACAAAAGATATAGAATAAACTATATAGTAATTTTAGTAGGTTCTCTTTATAGAGTTTTTATTACTACACTATAGTCTCTATAGAGCACTACTGCTCTAAGTCTAGAGACTATAATTGCCTAGAAGCTAGTGTTAGGTGTAGTAATATACTGCCCTAGGCTGCTTTAATATAATAACTTGTCTTTATAGGTTACTTAAGTGTCTAGGCCCTTTGTCTATAAACTCTGCAGAGGTATTATTACTCTTAGTCTAAACAACAGCAGATATTAGAGGCGTAGACTTATTTACCTAACTACTATAGCAGTTTAGCTAGATATATTATTACCTTTACCGAAGAGGTACTCTATAGAGTATCTAGTTAGTGCCTAAGAGTTATCCTTTTTCTACGTAACTAGGCTCTAGGCAACACAGTATATACAGGTAGCTTATTATAATAATGTTAGGTATTACCTTATACTAGATTTAGTCCTGTTGTAGAAGTCTATCTGCTAATTATACAGTGTTAGCTATGCCTTTGTTGTAAAGTTAGTTATTATTTGCTTTAGACCTAGTGCTTTATAGACGTATCGTAAGTAACCTATTAAGTGCGTATTGTTCCCTACTAACTATGTAAAGTTTAGGCGTTTAATTGTTTAGAAAGTAGGTAGTAAGGCAGGAGAACGTTAGTAGGGTAGCAGATAGAGGTAAGAGAGTTGCAGTATATAAAGAGTAGATACCTTAACTTCTTCTTTCTTATCTGCACTCTACTTACACTCTATATACTTTCTACTCTACTTCTCTATAATTATACCTCTTCTGCCTTTACATATTAATAATGCTAAGTTACTAGACTTTTTATATATATTACCTAATAGCATAGCTCTGCAGCCTTTTCTTACTTAGTTCTAGTACTATAGGTGCGTAATTAAGCTGTCTACTAGGTCTAGCTCTAACTCTAATAGAATAATTAAGTTGTTTATATAGGTTTTTAGGTGCCCTAAGAGGTTTTGTACACATAAGAATAACTTTAGTATGTATAATAGGAACTTAGGCAGTAATACTAGTAGATATATTAAGGTAAGTCTAAGACTATGCCTAGTGCTTACCTAATACTAATCTGTATAGATTGCGCCTTACTTCTACTATACTATTAATATACTTGTAAAGAAAGTAGGGGGGAAATAGGAGGACAGACTACTTTCTTCCCTAATCTAGAAGACCTAGACTAACTAGACTAGGTAATTCCAAAATAGGAAGCGTATAGCCTAAAGAGGCAAGAGGAGTAAATATAGTAATAATAAGATAATATAATAGACAAGTTGTTATATTAAATGCTAGGTACAGAACTAAGAGAGGGGGAAAGTAAGTAGTATTTGTACTCTACTTCCGTTCTCTCTATTACAAATTAGAAGGATCTAGAATAGTTATTACAAATAGATGCTTAGAAATTAAGAGTAGATTTCTAAGCAGATTGCGTAGGCAATTACGCAACCTACTAGCAGATTACGTAGGTGTACACGTAACCTACTAGTAAAGGCAACGTGTTCTTAAGCTATTTATAGTAAGAAAGCTAACTCTAGATCTCGTAAAGCTATAGCTATAATAAGCACAGCTTTCTAACGCTCTCTAGTTAGGCATTCTTCAGATAGTACTTTACTAGATTAGGTAAGAGCTAAACCTAATTAGGAAAGTACCTGTATTTAGGCCTAATATATATATATTTAGGCTAAATAGCTTAAGTTGCCTTTTTAGGTAACAACTAATCCTAAAAAGGAAACTATCTAATAAAGATTATAAGAAGAAAGTCTTATAACTTTACAATACTTAACTTCCTTATTAAGTAAGCTGAATATAAGACAAATAAGAAGACTGCTTAATAAGGCAACACTGTAAATAAAGATAACATTGTAGCTGTAACCTAATACTACTAGCAGACTGCTTTTAACTACGCTAAGGCCTATTACCTTAGTACTATAACCTATAAGGCTGCTTTTAACTATTATGTAAAGAACTTAGGTTTAAGTCTAGTAGACTTTAATAAAGCTTATTAGGTTTTATATAAGTATAACCTGCAGCGCTTTAATATAAGTTCTTAAACTTTTTACCTTTACTATAGTTAACTTACGTAGGCAGCCTTAGGTAGTGTTAGTTAGAAGGTAGCGTTTAATATAGTTATTAATATAGACATTTAGTATATATTCTAGTAGAATAGTGCTGCTAGGGGTGCAGATAAGTATTAGTACTACTATAGTACTAATGTGCCTTCTGCTAATAACGCTCTAGTTACTCTCTTCTAGTAGTTAACAGTTTCTTCTACTAAGCCTGCAGCTTAGAAGACTCCTAAGCTGTTGCAACGTTACTAAACGCTAGATCTACCTACTAGAAGCTCAGCTTACCTAGATCTACTCTATCTAAGGTTAGGTTAACTTACTAATAGATTTAAATCTCTCCTTGCTTATACTACGTATACAACAGGCTAATCGCCTATATTAGATATAATAAGCGATTAGCTAATAGGAGTACAGGACGCTTAATAAGCATATAAATAGTAACCTAAGTAGACACCTACATATAAATTAATAATCTATCTCCTACTTATTTCTAAGCTAGTTATCTAAACAATAGTTATAAGCCTAGTGTTAAGGGTTAAAGTGGCCTTCTAACGAGTATGCATTTGTCCTATACTACAGAAGCAGAAAGATAAGAAAGAAAGACAGATTGCCTCTTCTTGTATAAGATATAGCAAGATGCTAAGCTGTGCTCTATAATTACGTGCGTGAGTTCAGTGCGTAGTCTCGTACACTTAGGGCTCAGCCTATCACAATACCCCTCTCCTTCACTTTAACGCGTTTGCTCGTACGTAAAACTTAGAGCAGTAACGTAACAGCAAAACAGTTGCCTAGAGCCTACTGTTCTTAAAACAAGGCACAGCGTCCAAATCAGGTAATCTAGATTTTGCTGTAGGGCCGTGATCTTGTCGTGTGCGTGCTTCTTCACTTGCACTCGTACAGCACTGGCTAATTACAGTCTGTTTGCGTACAGCTTTGGCACTGACAGCAGTCCTGAATAGTTGTGTTGCCTTGTCTTGTGACTCGACTCGCGATTGCTCTCCTGTACGGTGACTGTTAGTCTGTTAACTTCACCTTAAGACCTCTGTAGCCTTAGCAGGGGTATGTAGGTCTAAGTCTTCTATATAAACTGTACAGACCCCTCTCTAGAGGCTCTTCTCTTTCTGTACCTTGCACTTAACTTGTTAATCGTTCTACAGGTTTCGTACGCTTTTCCAGAAGTCTTTCTCTTTAGCAATCTTCTACTCCTGTACGTTGTCATGTCTGCTCCCGCTCGCGGTATGTGGGGTCCTGGTGGCTAGCTAGGTAGTAGCCTCAACCATCTTCAAGGTTCTACTGGTAGCTCTGTGAACAGCACTCACTCTGCTGCCTTTGACTACCTTGTTAACGTTGCTCACCAGCTTGTCACTTGTACAACTGCTGGAAGCGTTATCCTAGCCAACATCAACATTCCTTAAGGTCCTGCTAACTTTAACCAGCACTACACTGTGTAGTACATTATGGACGAGGCTGTTGCTGACGAGATCTGCCGGATTCTTGCGTTTGCTCCTGTACAGTGCTCTTCTTTTTATAGTCTTTTCCTTTGCTAATACTCTGTGCAGATTGATATCTGTTGTGTTGCTGACTACTTCCTCTGTCCTTGCAACCAGTCCCTGTACAACGCTGTTTTTAGTACTAGTGTCTGCAATTACTCCCCTGTTGTCGCTTGTACGACTGTTTACGCTCGCCAGCTGCTTACCTAGCGCCCCTCCTACCTTAAGGCTTTTGTTATTTACTCCTGTAGTGCTGTTAACCTTACTAGTTGTACTAACAACTGCGCTACTGCTGTTTAAGGTAAGAAGACATTTATAGCTTTCCTTAGCTGCGTGTCTATTAGTAGAGAGTGGAATAGGGCTTGCTCTAACTGTGTGTGGAGTGATAGTGGTGCTTAATGCCGCTTTACTAACCCTTGTACGGGTAGTTCCTCTAAGTCTACTAACAGTACTTCTAGTGCCTTTAGTCGTTCCGGCAGACAGGCTGTTGCTGCTCTAGTAGAGGAGGGACACTTCAGCGATGCTAAGTAGGCTCTTAGTAGTGTGTGAGGTCCTTCTGTACGGTTGCTGTTTGCAACATAGGTAAGGTTCTTCCTCTAGTTTCTAGCTAGTCTTCCTGTAGGTAGCCGTACATCTCTTGTACGAGCTATCCAACTTCTATAGGCTTTAGTGTTAATAACATTAGCTCTTAGCTCCTAAGTTAGAGCTTTATAGCCTGCCTACTTGACTTGATATTGTAGTTGATTATTCCGTACGCGTTTGTTAACAATGCCTTTAACAAGGTATTCTAGGTGTTCCTCTTAGTCTTTATCTTATACAACAACTGCTCCTAGTGCTTAATTGTTGTGTTGTAAGGGCAGCAGATTAGTTGCAGCAGGTCGTAGTAAGTTAACATAGTAGGACTTAGTCTGCTATAGGACATTAAGTTTAACCTAGTAGGGGTCTTGTACGCAGGCTACTTAGAACTTCCTATTTTTCTAATCTAGCTTTTTACTAGGTCTGTTAGTCTAAACATTCTTTAGGTTCAGCTAGACCTAGTCTCTAACTTAGTATTTAGGCGCTAGTTGTCTTGTACAGTTAGCCTAAGCTTCCTGTTGTTGTTAGGCGTATGTTATTGCTAAGATTGCCTAGTCTGCTGCTTAGCGTAAGGTCCGTCTAATTGTTTTAGCCCGCTTTTTTAGATCTGTTGTACAATCTATTAGGTCGCCTTTAGCTAGGTTATCTGGCAGGTCTAGAGGGAACGGAGTGTTCTTAAACCTGTGTTAAAGGAAGAAGGGTAAGACTCTAGTTGTTAAGCTCGTACGGGTGTTAAGTATTAGTTCCAGTATTAGAGTAAGTGTAGCCTAGTTGTCTTGCGCTTAGTTTGCGTATGTACGTGCTACTACTTTAATGTCGCTATTAGCTCTCTTAGTAAGTCTATCTGTTTGTAGGTAGAATGCGGTAGAAAGGTTCTGTTGTACGCCTAGAAGTTTGCACACTCTTCCCTAGAGTTCACTAACAAACTAAGTACCTCTGTCTAATGTAATTAATCTTAGGAGTCTGTGTAGCTAGTATACTTCTTGTACAAATGCCTAGGCAATATTGTCTGCCTTAATCTTCTCTAGGGGGACTAAGATTGTACCCTTACTTAGTTAGTCTTTTGTAACTATAAGGTTTACACAGCCTAAGGAGAGTAGAAGACCTGTAATAAAGTTAACAGTAAGGTCTTGCTACGTACAGCTTAGCACTAGTAATAGTTGCAGGTAGCTATGTTTCCTATCTCTCTAAGGGGTACTTTGTTAGCAGATGTTACAATTCTGTACAAAACAGCAGTTATCTTCGCTTATCCCTAGCTAGTACTACATTCTTGCAATTGTGTAGTATGTCTCTTCTCTTCTAGAGTGTCCTGTCTGGACAGCAAGGTGTGCTTGCTGTATAATCCCTGTACAGATTAGCTCGCTATTAGGTACCTATGTCTGGTTTCTCTATTAAAGCTTGTTATTGCCTATTACTGTACAGTCGCCTAAAGAGACTGTAAGCTTCTTTATAATAGTGTTAAGAGACCTTGCGCTACTTTGTACAGCCTGTCGTACGGCTTAGTAAGTTTTATCTTGTTCTACTGCTTAGTCCTAGTGCTAAGTTATTAGGTCGTCTAAGGATAGTAGTTGAGGCAGATAATTTAGTAGGATAGAGCCTTCTAGCGTAAGTGTTAGCGCCTGTATAGGTGCAGCGTATGTTAGGTCTTGTTAATTAGATAGGACAAGTATTATAAACTCTCTACTAGCAAGTCTTTTATCGTCCTCTCCTTTAGGCATGTCTTAATCTCTTCTTAAGAGGGCATCTGCTTGTACGTTGTCCTTGCTAGGTCAGTATCGTATCTTTATGTTGCTAAACTGTAACATAATCTAAGCCTATCGTACGTGTCTTTTAGTAAGCTTCTGTTTCTTTGTAAAGTACTCTAGGTTTTTGTAGTTAGTAACAACTTTGAACTCCTGTACGCTTTGTAATTCAGCGTCCTATTCCTGCAAGCAGAATATTACTGCAAGGAGTTCTTTATTGTAGATAGGGTAGTTTGCTTTATAAGGCAGGAATTTCTAAGAGAGGTATGCTACTGTACGAAGATTGCTAGATGCGTCTTCTTGTAAAAGGGTGGCTCCTATAGCAAAGCTAGAAGAATTACATTCTACTACAGCTCTCTGCTTAGGGTTAAGGGTAGCAAGGACCTTATCTAACAGGAAGGTTTCTTTTAGGGCCTAGAAAGCTTAATCTTGTTCCTCTGTCTATTTAAAAGGGAGATCCTTCTTAGTAAGTCGTACGAGCGGTTCTAACAGTGTAGCAAAGTCTTTAATAAACTTCTAATAGAAGTTCGCAAACCTAAGGAACCCTTATACGCCTTTAACTGTAGTAGGTGCTTACTATTCCTAAATAGCTTGTACTTTTTCAGGGTCTATTAATATACCCTTCCCTGCTTCTAGGATAAATCCTAGGTACTTCGTACGCTGTACGTTAAATTCGCATTTGCTAAGTTCTAAGTTCAACCCGGCTTCTTATAGGCGTTTAATTACCTGTTGTACGTGCTTGTAGTGTTTGTGTGGAGAACCCTTAGTAAAAATCAATACATTGTCTAAGTACGCTAAGGCAAAGTTGTCTAGAAACTCTCTAAGGGCCTAGTTAATGTACCTCTAGAAGGTACTAGGAGCGTTGGCTAATCCAAAAGGTGTTACTAGCCACTTGTACGAACCAAATCGCGTACGGAAGGCAGTTATCTATTCCTGTCCTTCTGCTATCCTAATCTTGTAGAAGGTAGCTGTGACGTCTAGTTTAGTGTACTAGGTGGCTTGTCTGATTATGTTTAGGGTCTCCTTAATTAGGGGAAGAGGATACTAGTCCTTCTTAGTTAGGGTATTCAGTGCTCTGTAGTCTACACAGAACCGTAACCTGCCTCCTGGCTTCTGTACAAACAGTACCGGTGATGCAGCTGGGGAGTTGCTGGCCCTAATAAACCCTTTTTCTAACAAATCTAGTAACGTACGGCGTAGGACTAAGAGCTTATCCTGAGACATAGCGTAGAGGGGACCGTACGGAACCTCCGGGGTCTTGCCGTCTACTTTATTTAGCTTGATTGTATAGTCTACTGTTGGGCTACGGTGGGGAGGCAGTTTGTTACCTTCTTCTGGGACAAACAACTTAACGTACGACTGAAGGTACGCAGGTAGCGCTGCTTTAACCTCCTGTACAGTTATCTAGGTCTTTAGTTTTAAGGCCTTCTAGATATCCTTTATGCTAGCAGCAAAGACTTAGATTCCTAAGTTTTCCTTGCGGCTCTTTTGTACGTGGTACTAGAAGGCTACTGCTGATACTGGGCAACAGTCTAGTAGGGTAAGCACTTTAGTGCTTCGTACGGTAACGTTATACTGTTCTATAGATAGGAGCTTGTCCTTAGTGCTGATTACACCACTAACATCTTCTAACTATGTCTTTCTAAGAATTATGTCGTAGTCGTACGTTAAAGGGGTGATGTACGCTGCAACACGGTGTTGCTGTACGCCTCTAACATTAAGGGTAAATTCTGTAATAGCAGTAATAGTGCTTCTTTAACTGTTAACTCCTTCTATAGTTATAGGTGTAATCGGGATGCGTAGTAAGTTCATCTTCCGTACGGACTGTTCGTTCACCAGGCAATAGGTACAACAACTATTATTAACTATAGCAGTAGCTAGCGTAGTAGAGTTGATAACTGTATAAATTAACATTAGTTTAGTTGCAGCTAGTTAATAGAGCAGTGAACGTGTTGACTGTACAGGCTTAGGAACTTGTTAAAGAGGCCCTAGCGTACGACTTTCAGCTAGGGCTGTTCTTTTCCCTCGTCTTCTAATAAAGAGGTCTCTTTAGCTGGTTGTATAGCTGCTACCTTAGGGATTCTTAAGGTTGACTTTCGTTTGTTCGTACGAGCAGGTGATTTAGATAGAACGTTCTTCTTGCAATTACGTACTATATGGCCTTTGTTGCCACATTTAAGACAGGCTCCTGTAGTCCTTCTTTTACAGATTTCTTTATCTGTTCCCTAGTATTCTCTTTTCCTTGTACGGGGCTGGTAAGCGCCTACTGTAGGCTGCCAGTCCATTTCATTGCTGTTCCTACGTGGGTTTTCCTGGGAACTAGGGCTGTTATACGTCTAGGTAGAGTAGCTGTTACTTGTGATCCTGTCTACAGCCTTAAGGTTTTCCTAGGTTATTCTAGCACGCTGTACGAACTGTTTGTACGTCTTAAGTCTAGGTAGTTAGTATCTAGCTTAAGCTCTTAACAGCTTACTGTTTAAACTGTTCTTAAGATAGTTAATCTTCTAAGCGTGGCTTGCTCTGTCTAAGGCTGCCTCTTGCAGCTTTAAGTTAAACTTCTAGATATATAGATTAAAGTCGTTTTTGCCTTGTTTTGTCGTACAGAGGTACTTAAGGGCTTTCTCCTAGGTAGTAGGGTCCTTAAAGAACCTGTTAAGGTATGCCTAGGCCTTCTTAAGCGTTAGCAGGGTAGTACCGTTTATAAGGCTTATTATTATTAGAGATAGAGCATTAAACGCTTAACTAGTTGTACGAGTAATTACGTAGTTGACTTAGTCCTTCTTAGTAGGGTACGCTGGCTGGTCCCCGTACAGCTTAGCCTGTACCTTTATCTTCTATTAAAGATATTGTTTATGTAATCCTTTGTTAAATACTTCTACATTAGGAAGCCTGGGCTTTTTAGCCCGTTAGACAGTGTAATCTCAGTAGTCACTTAAAGGAGTAGGACTAGAGGAAAAATTTTGTCTACTTCTTTCTAAGGTTTCTAGACAAGCGTTGTTGCTTAGCATCCCCCTAAGTTCGTTTATTTAGGATTGTAGCTGCTTGTACAGTTGTCTCTCTTGCTTGCTTGCTAGTTTATCTAGGTTAGCTTTTAGGGATTGTATTGTCGCTATTAGATTGTCTACTAATAGGTTGCGCAACGGGTCTTGCTGTTGCTCGTACAGATGCTGCAATTGCATCTGCTGTTCGTACGTTAGCTAGCTGCTAGGCAGCTGTTAGTTGTAAAGGCTGTCTCCTTCTATTATCGTACGCTTAGGGGGTTTAGTTAGTTTTAATCTTTCTGCTTATGTTAAGGGTCAAAGTAGCCTTCTAACGAGTATGCATTTGTCCTATACTACAGAAGCAGAAAGATAAGAAAGAAAGACAGATTGCCTCTTCTTGTATAAGATATAGCAAGATGCCAAGCTGTGCTCTATAATTACGTGCGTGAGTTCAGTGCGTAGTCTCGTACACTTAGGGCTCAGCCTATTACACCTAGCTTTTTAAGACTAAAACAATCTCCCTCTGTATACTTAGCTAGAATACACTGCTTAGTAACTACTCCTCTTAATATCTTTACAACCCTAATTAATCTACGCAATAACTAACGCCCTAATCTCTAAGGGAGCTTATACGCTTACTAATTAATTCTAATAGCTAGGATAGTATATCTAACTCTAATTCTATGCTATAAGCAAGGGAATATAGAAGTAGATTAATCTATTAGCTAAGGACGTAATCCTAATCTACAAAGCTAAGCCCTAGTAGCTAGAGCTACCTAGCTCTATAACCTTAGACAATGCTAACCTATACAAGATATAGATTGCAGAGTATAGGGCTAAATTAAGTAACTAGGCCTCCTAGTCTGCGCACTTGCAGAACTTATAGACCTAGGTTAACTCTACTATAGACCTAGCAATTATAACTCTAGCTATAACAACGCTTGTTAAAGAGAGGAAGTTAACTCTCTAAGCTCTAATTAAGGTGCTAAAGAAGGAGCTAGCTCTATCTAATGCTAGTAAAAAGAACTTAGTACGTGCCTAGTACTAAGCTTATCTCTAGAAGGCTAGGCAGGGTTAGCAGAATCCTAAGAAGTAGCACTAGGAGTAGAACCTTTTATACAGCAAGGCTAAAGCTCTTAAAATTACTAATGTAGAAGGCGAGCTTGCAGTACACAACTTCTTAGACTTGTTAACAAAGATTGTACTAGACTAGTCTAGAGCTATGCAACAGTCTATTATCTAGAACTTAGTACTAAGTAATAAGATGCTTACTCTAGATAAAGTTAGCAGAGTGTATTTAGGTCTCCTTTAAGAGCACTCTGTTTAAGCTCCCTATAGCTTAGGCAGGGTGTTTACTACTATAGGTTAACTAGCTTAGACACAGTTATTATTGTTAAACAACTAATCTAACTAAGAGAAGATTAACTGCCTATGCAGACAATTGCACTTCTAGAAGCTAATTAACTATAACCTGTTAGAGGGAGCTCTTACAGGTAAACTATTTACCTGTAGTAATTAAGTTAAGAAAGAGATTCTAAAACGCCTTAACGAACCTAAGTACAAGGACTAGAAGAACAAGGTTATTAAGAAGGGATAGATAAAGAATAGTAATACTGCAATAAGCAGCAACAACTACCCTAGGTTAATTGCTGCAGTACTAATAGACTCTACCCTAATAGTACCTTAATCTATAGAGTACAGGATCTACTTAACTATAGATTTTAACGCTTATCCCTTATTAGACAGCACTATCCTTAACAACAGAGCAGCTCTCTACTTAGTTAACAAGCTTAATCTTATTAACTCTACTACTTTCTAGAAGGCTAAGAAGCTTACTTGTGTAGAGGCTAGCACTTAATCCTTCTAAATCTTAGGCACTAGCACTAGAGTAATTAAGAAAGTACTACATAGGAGGAGCAGAGAACGTACAGAAGATCTAATCCTTTACAACATTACTGTTGTAGAGGAATTTTAGGTTAATATTGTGTTAGAAGCTTGTTTAAAGAAGGCAGGTGTATAGTACTTAGGATTAGATTTAACACTGCGTATTAGCTTACTACAAAAGAGCGTTGTACTAGCTACTCTAACGCACTATTATAACCTTACTTTTATAGAATACAAGCTACTGTTAATCTATTTAGCTATAATAAGCGTAACTCTATCTACTTAGAAGCTTAGATTATAGACTACACACTCTAGATCTAATAATAAGGATCTATAGCATGCCTAAGCAGAGCACCTAGGACCTATAGCGCTCTAGGCACTTATAAAGAACGCCTAAAATGTTAGAATTAGCAGAACCTTACGTTAGCAGTGCGAAGACTATACTATAATATATGCTAGCTAAGTTATATCTAAAAGGCTAAAAGAGCGATCTCCCTAGCTATACTAGCAGATTGCATAGAATCTCTTTAATATGCCTAAGAGTTATCTAGGAGAGGTATAGATGTTACTAATTAAAGATAAGTATAGTAGAAAGATGTATACCTACCTAATTTATGCTAAGTTATTAGATAAGATTATAAGGGTATTTAAGAAGTTTATAAACGTCTTTTGTACACGTTATAAGCTCTATATATCTATAATTCTCTAGAACAACAACGTTGCTACACTACCTTAGCGTAGCTAATTACAATTTAGTGTGTAGGCAGAGGATTATAGTATAGAGATCTAGAGCACCCTAACGTATACACACAAGCTAAATAGAGGTGCAGAAAGAGCTAGGCAGGAGACTATTACTAAGTTAATTAAAATAAGAAGCAGGGCTAACCTACTAGCTAAGCTCTAGCTAGAGGTAGTAGTAGTAGCTACATAGTTATACAATATAAGCCTATTTTATAGCTACAAGATAATCGCTCCTAACATAGTATTAGACAACTAGTTTAGGCAGTACTTTAAGTACTATTAACTAGAGCAAATCTGTTACTACTTAGCAGATCTTTAGCTAGATTAGAGTAGAATTTACGCCTATAGATGCTAAGCATATCCCCTAAATAGGGAACAAGCAGCTAGGCGTAACAAGCAGGGCTTTAAAGTTACCCTAAGAGGCTATATTAGATATCTAGTAGGATATAGAGCGTCTAATATATACAGAATATAGATCTCTAAGCTTAATTAGGTTATAACTACACGCAATATTACTTTTAATAAAAGTCTATTCTATAAAGATAAGAAAGCAGTAGAGTACCTACAAGAACACCTTAAGTTAATTATAGATCTATTACATAAGAATAAGGTTAGGGATATAAGAAAAGTGTTTAAAAGTATTTTTAATTAGCTCTACGCTGCAGCCTACAAGCAGGCAGGCACTAACAATCTAGGTTACTCTTAGCAGCAGCTAGGGGGTAAGAATCTACAGGATAATAATTAACTGTCTAGCTAGCTAGTAGATTATACTAAACAAGAAGCATCTCCTACACAAGTAACAAACAAGGCTAGTAAGTTATAGAGAATCTACGCAGGGAATCTAGAGTATTTAGGCTTTAGAATACTAGAGCTTATACCTAAGCCTAGCGTTGTATACTCTAGCAGCTCTTAGGAAGAGCACTAACCTAGAAGAGTAAGCCTGCTAAAGAGAGTAAGATTAGAGAGATCTAGGCAATATAACGCTGCACCTACGTACTCTAAAAGCGCTGCTTCTGCAGCTCTAGGTGTTAAGGGCAATATAGCTACTATAGAAAACTTAGATTAATTAGAGGTAGTACTAACTCTAAGCTTACAACTAGTAAGAAGGAGTAGAAGGTTACGCTAACTAGATCTAGAAGATCCTAGAAGTAATATACTAGGGGCTGACTTTCTCCTATATAACTACAGGACAGATTATAGAGAGAGCTACCTATTAGATAAGTTAATCCTATTAGGATTAACTAGCACTAAGCTTAAAACAGTATATACTGTAATACAAGCATTAGCAGAGAAGAAGAAGCAGCTGCTAGTTCTAAACAAAGCTAAACAGCTACACAGGGACTAACTTCTAAACTTACTACAATAATAGAGAGATCTATTCTCTTACCTATATAGGCAGCTATTTAAGGAAGCTGCAGGCAAAGAGATTACTACTCTGCATAACATAGGTACCTAGAAAGTAATTAATTTACTTACTAGAGATAAGAAGCTACTGCTACTTAAATAGGTGTTTACGTACAAACTTAATTAGAATAGCTACTTTCTTAAGTGCAAGGCAAGGATTGTAGTAGGTAGAGATATCTAAGTTATTAACACAATCTAGTCTACCTACGCAGCAACGCTTACTGCTAGGTCTTTTAGGACTGCTATAGCAATTATAGCTAAATTTAACTTAGAAATTATATAGTATAATATTGTTAGAGCCTTCTTATATGCCTAAAGAGATTACTAGCTAGTAGTAACCTGTAAGCTACTAGATAGGTATAAGATACTAGGGAAATGCGTTTAACTTAAATAAGCATTGTGTAGGTTAAAAGACTTACCCCTCTTATAGTATAAGAAGCTCTCTTAAATACTTAAAGCAACTAGGCTTGTAGCATCTAAAGAAGAGCCTTGCTTATTCTTTAGCAGTAATTGCTAGATACTGCTGCTCTTCTACGTTAACAATATACTAGTAATATACTACTCTACCTAGGTCTTAGAAGCTAAGCACATTGTAGATATAATTGCAGCAGCCTATATAATTAAAGAGCGTAGTCTAGTATAATAGTTTCTTAATATTAGAGTACTTAGGAACTAGAAACAGCAGATAATAACACTTGTTTATAACAAGTATATTAACAAAATTACTAAAAAGTTTAACCTTAATAAAACTAGACTCTTTCTATATACCCTGCTCTCTACTGTAGATCTAGTAAAGAGCACTAGAGAAGCTACTAAGCAGGAGATTAAGAGCTATTAGGAAAGAGTTAGATTAGTGCTATACATTGCAATTATACTGCAGCTAGATGTAGCGTTTGCAGCAGCTAAACTATCCCTATACCTTACTAATCTAAGTAAGAAGCACTTTAAAGCAGTATACTAGACAATTATCTACTTATACTAAACTAGGTATTAGTTAATCTAATATAGTAGGCACAGTAGAGCTAAGCTGCTTATTTATAGTAACGCGTTATTTGCTAATAATGTTAAGACTTAGCAATTGTCCTATATATACCTTATAATGCTCTTTAGTAGGATAATAGTATAGAAGGCGTCCTAGCAGGCTACTGTTACTACCTCTACTACTAAGGCAGAGCTCTTAGTACTTAAGCATGTTGCTAAAGAAACTATAGCGCTTAAACAACTATTTACTAAGCTTACACTAATCTTAAGAGCTGCCTAAACAATCTTCTATAACAACTAGCAAATAATAAAGCTAGTAGTTAGAGAAAACAAGCGTATAATAACGCAGCTACGCTACATAAATATATAAAATATATAGTTATAATAAGAGCACGCTGTAGGTGCATTTACAGTGCTCTATCTCTCTACTAATAGCATGCTAGTAGATAGATTAACAAAAAATCTATTAAGGCAACAGTTTAAGAGGTTTAGAGACTAGCTGAATTTTAAAGACATAATTATAACAGTTATAAAAGAGCAAGATATAGGTACACATATAGATTAAAAGAGAGAATAGAGTATTATTAAGAAGCAAAGCTCTATAGGCTTAGGCCTAATCTAAATAAAGAGGAGTTTACTAATAAACTTATTAATAAGAGCATTAATAAGCTTAACAGCTTTCTTCTTATAGCGCTTACCTAGAGCGCAGACCTTATTCTTGTTAGTAGCAGCGTTAGTAGCAGAGGTAGGAGCAGCAAGTGTAGGCAAAGGCAGCTTAGAAGAAGAGAATAGCAGCAGAGGAGAGCTATAAGCAGCAACTACTGCCTTAGCAATAACTAAGACTGTATAGAACTTAGTTCTTAATTTCTTAAGAGCTAAGTCTATAGGCTTAACGTTGCTTTGCACAGCTGCTAAAAGCTTATAGGCCTTAAGGAGGGTAAGTAAGAATCTACAAGTATTAGCAAGTAATTAATAAGTAAAAAAGTAGGAAGATTTTACTAGGGGTTACAGTTATGCATAGAGGCACAACACTAGCAGCAGGAGCTGCTACCTAAGGAATTATAGCACTTACTGTTTAAACAACTAGCTAAGACACTATTAATACACTCTAGGCATAACTTCTTACGCTAGGTTGTTTTAGCACTACAGGTGCTAGAGATAGGAGCGTAAGGTAGGAATGTTATCTGCTTCTTATTGCCTAAAGGCGTGCAAGGCAGTAAGGGCAAGCAAAGTAGGAGTAGAAGTAAGAGCAAGCGTAAGCGTAAGCAAGGCAGCGTAGAAGAGAAGAAGCGCAGCAGTAGTGTTAACAACAATAATAACAACTGCAACAGCAACAGCTAGCAGGGTAGTAAGCCTAAGAAAGAAGCTAGTAGTAAGCTTAGAGAGCTTAGAGGTGCAGAGGCAGTAAGCAAGGCAAAGCGTAAGCAGAGGGCAGAGTAGGCAGTAAAGTAAGTAGTAGATATAGCAGCAGTGTGCGCCTGCTGCGCAGCAGAACGTTTCTATAGGTATTAGCGTTTTAAGCAACAGACATAGGTGTAGATTAATTAGAAGAGTACTAACTTTAACTATAGCTTAGGGTTATACTAAAACAAAAGGTAGAATAAGTAATAGATTAGTGTTGTAGGAAGCTTACTTACTAATTTCTTAGCATACGTGATACACGCCTTAACAAAAACAGTGTAAGCTTCTAAATAGGCAAGTCTTACGTAATTAACTTGCCTAGAGGGTGTGTTGCAATATTACTAAACGCTAGATCTACTTACTAGAAGCTTAGCTTACCTAGATCTACTCTATCTAAAGTTAGGCTAACTTACTAATAGATTTAAATCTCTTCTTATTTATACTATGTATACAATAGGCTGATTGCCTATATTAAGTATTACAAGCAATTAGCTAATAGGAGCACAGGACGCTTAATAAGCATATAAATAGTAACCTAAGTAGACACCTATATATAAATTAATAATCTATCTTCTACTTATTTCTAAGCTAGTTATCTAAACAACATAAGCATTGTTATTAAGGTAGTCTAGACTTTAAGCTTAGCCCTACTAAAAACTTATAAGGTCTTTTCCTTTTATTTTATATTGCTTTTTTAGATAATATATAGTAATAGATTAAATATAATAACTATATAAACCTTTGTACTTACTCTAATGCTCTTAAGACTCTTATTCTCTACCTTAGATAGATACTAGGCTAATCTACAGCCTAAGAATAGTAACCCTAGGTTAATATATTATCTGTAGTTTTGTAGTATATGTAAGTAATATTCTAGAAGGACTTTCTTAAGTAACCCTTCTTCTGCTAAGGTAGGTTTAGATTACTCTAACTTATCTTAGACTTAGCTTTACGCTTATAAGTAGATTACTGTAATATATTAGCTACTATCTTAAGGTACTCTTTAAGGATTTTCTTATAGTAGTTAAGGTTCTCTAGTAGCTTCTAGGTAGCTTTCTTGTTTAGCTAACCTAGCTAATTTACTAGGTACTCTTACCTACAGGCTTAAGTGTTATAGTCTAATAGAATCCCTTTAACTTTATATCTCTTTACTAGAAGAGTATCCTCTAGAATCTATGTAGGACGTAGCTAGAACCTCTTGTTTGTAGAGAGTTCTCTCTATAGCTTAAGTAATAATATATTAAACACTAGGTGCACTCTGTCTTTTAATAGTAACAGGTCTAGCTTATAAGCTAGTTTTCTAACCTTCTTTACAATAGTAAAGGAACCTAAGTACTAGGCATTAAACTTCTTAGATAGTTAGCTAGTTATTAGGTTCTTTGCTTAGAGCAGCTTTTACATACCTTTAGCAAAGTGTCTATCTGCCTACTTAGTATTATACTAATAAGAATAACTCTTCTAAGTATACTCTAAGCTATTCTTTGCTGCTACCTATAGATTGTGCTACTGCTCTAGCTGCCTAATTACCTGCTAGCAGAGGTCTAGTGCCTTTCTACTGTCTTCCTAGGCTTCTAGAGGACAGTATAGCTAGTACTTATCTAGAACTTTATTAAAGCCCTATAGATTAATTCTTTATACTACCTTAATAGAGAATTCTGTATGTACTAAGTAAGCCTTTAAGTTGTACACGTACTCTGTATATAGGAATAAGTCTACTTAGTTATCTTATTAGTAGTTTATATAGATACGTAAGTAGGTTTCTAACTCTTAGTTTTAGCGCTTTGTCTAGCTATTAGTCTGTAGCTAAAAGGCTGTACTAAGGCAATAGTTAATCTTTAAATAATAGCAGATATTAGACTAGAATTAACGAGTAAACACTAATCTACAGTCTAATATTAGGGTATTAAGAGAACTATGTTTAAGAAAGTACTGCCTAAGCAGTAGTTTAGCTACCTTCTTAAACATAACTGTCTTAGTTACAGGTAGATACTAGATATACTTACTAAACCTATTAACTAGAACTAGGGTTAAGTTATATCTATTCTCCTAGTTATCCTTTAATATTAGTAGATCTATTACAAAGTCTAAGGGGTAATACTACTAGGGTGTATTAGGTACAGAGAGTAGGACTAGTAGCCTCTATAGCTTATACCTGTAGATCTTATTTAGTTAGTATACTGTATAACGCTAAACGTACTTATATATATTCTTTTTTAGGTTTAGCTAATAGTACTTTTATTTTAATAGCTAAGCAGTCTTCTTATAATAATAGTAACCTCTTATAGAGTTGTTATAGTTCTTTACAAGAAAACTTTAGTAAAGAGTTACATCTTAGGGAATCTATACTTTCCTACTTCTACGCAGGATCCTACTAGGGTTAGCTTCCTAGTAGTAGTAACTCTTAGCTGCTCTACTTACCTTTTAACTTATTAGCAACTTATAAGTAGTATCTTACTCTTAAACCTATCTAATATAGTTAGTTAGGTATTCTATAGTGTCTAGAGCGTATACAGACTTACTTTACATAGCACTATTTATAAGGCAGGTAGGTAACCTAACTTGTCTATTAAGGTTATAAAGGAGAGCTTCTATAATATTAGAGCTAGGTTCCTAAGCTTAAAATAAATTAGATTAACTCTAGCTGTTATAGCCTGTAGATAGCTAGTTAAGAGCTAAAGGAGACATATCTCTAGTATCTATTAGTAGGTAGAATTCTTAGAAGGTAGTTTTAGGGAGTTGCTAGAATCCTTTAAGACCTCTGCTAGGGCTACCTATTGCCCTAGTTACCTGTTTAACGTTTTAAGCCTTAGACCTCTAGATAGTCTATATTTAAAGCTTCTATTAGAGTGTTAGTAGTATATTATTATATAATACCTGCTACTCTTAAATAACTAGTCCCTTTGTATAATCTAGACACCTTAATAAGCTATCTATAGGGTTCTCTAGCCTAAGCTTGTATTTAATTTTAAGGTTATACCTAGCAAGCTTCTCTACTTAGCGTACTTACTTAGAGGATAGCTTCTTTGTAGTTATGAAGTACTATAGGTTGTTATAATTAGAGAGTACTTAGACTGTTAACAAGGCGTACTTAATGTAATATTACTACTACTTAAATACCTTAACAATTACAGCTAATTGCTTATTATAGGTATGCTATCTAATTAATAGGCCTTAGAACTTCCTAGTCTAGAACACTACTAGCTTCTAGTATTATTCTGTTAGTACTCTTAACAATTGTAGTTACAGCAGTATAGCAGCTATAGTAAAATCTAACGCGTTAGTAAAAACTATAATTAGCTTAGATAAGTTAAAGTACTGTAGTACAGAGGCTTCTGTAAGCTTCTTCCTAATAGTAAAGAAGGTCTAGTATACTTTCTCTAGCTTACTCTATAGTTTTTACTATCTTATTAGACCTTTTTAGGTTTTTACTAGTGTTTTCTTTTCTCTCTTTGTTAAAGTAGAGCCTCCTAGCTCTATCTCTAGCTTCTAGGCAGAGGTTATATAGTCTACTAATAGGCAGATAATCCTAGAGTAGTTAAATATAAACCTTTCGTAGAAGTTAGCAAATCTAAGAAACACTTAGATATCCTTATACTCCTTAGGCTTTAGCTACTATTAGATTGTTTATATGCAGATAGGATCTACAACTACTCTGCTAGGCGTAATAATAAAGCCTAGAAACTTAACTAACTTTGTTATAAACAAGCATTTACTTGCCTTATAGAACAGTCTCTATTTAATAAGTTAACTTATAATCTCTTTAATATAGGCTTAATAGTTCTCTTTATATCCTAAGCATATAAGGATATTATCTAGATATACTACGCAGGTACAGTCTATAAAACCCTCTAGGGCTCTAGAGATAGGACTAGAGTATTACTAGAGCGTTTGCTAATCTAAAAGGCATAACTAGGTACTTAAAATAACTATACCTAGTCTTAAAAGCTGTTTTCTACTTGTTACCTTCTTTAATCTTGAGCCTATAATAGGTATTACGTAGATCTAGCTTAGAGAAAATAGCAGCCTTTAATAGCCTATCTAGCATCTTATTTACAAGAGGAATAGGATACTAGTTCTTAATAGTAATCTTGTTAAGGCCTTTGTAGTCTATACAAAGTTGTAGTATATTATTAGCTTATAGCACAAATAGAATAAGTGCCTTAGTAAGAGACTTACTAAGGTAGATCTAAATCTTCTTCTGCACTATATTAAGGTAGGCCTGTAGTATTTCTAGCTCCTTCCTAGAGAGGTTATAGTTAGGTATATTTAGTATCTTACTCTCTAGCTTAATGTTAATAGAATAATTATAATCCTAATATAGTGCTAATACACTAGACTAGTGTTTACTAAATATAAACTACTTATAGTGTAGCCCTAGAGCAATATACTTAAGCTCCTCTAAGTCTAGTAGGTTATCTATAGAGTTAACTAAAGAGTAGTCTTTGTAACTGTTTAGAAGGACTTAGGCTATACCTATAGGCAGTATTCTAGAGTATTAAGAAGGTTTCTAGATAATACTTGCTACTATGCACTTTTTTATAGCTTTAAAGAGCTATAATAGATCTAGATACTATGTAATATAATACTAAAAGTAATCTACAACTTTAAGTATTTTGTTCTAAAGCTAGAAGAGCTTCGTATTATAGAAGTATTTAGTATTAAGAACAGCGTCTCTACTTAGCCTCTAGGCTAGTAGTTATCTACTACCTTTCTAGTTACTTTCTAAAAGGGTGTTAATTGCCTCCTTAGAGACTTAGTAGACTAGGTTACCTAGGTGTATTAGGTATACTCTTTATCCTAGTTCTATAGAGTAGAACAAATTCTATATAGTAGAAATATACACTCTCTCTATATTATTAGAGAACTACTTATATATACTTTTAGAGAAGTAAATACACAGATTAATAGATACTAACTATAAGTAGCCTAGTACTAGGTTGTACGCTAGCAAATAGGTACAGTCTTAGTAGGAGTTAGGTATATTACGTAAGATACTCTAGCTCTACCTAGCCTCTACCTATGCTAACCTCCTGCTAAGAGGGTTAGGGCTAGGTAGGGTCTATATATAGTAGAGGTAGGTGTAGAGCAGAGTCTATATATAGTAGAAGTAGGTATAGAGTAGAGTCTATATATAGTAAGAGTAGGTGTAGAAAAGAGGCTGCACAGACTAGTAGCAAAAGTAGAGTAGAGGCTATATAGACTAGTAGTAGAGGTTAGGTATATTACATAATAGTATATATATACCTATAAAGCTGCTTCTTTACTTTTAGTTTGTAGTACAGGGTTTAAAGATTTATTATATATATTTATTATAGAAGTAATAATAGATAACATATAAGTGTATATATTAAACAATCTAATTATATAAGAACCTAGAATACCTGTATATAAGTATAAACTAACTTAGTATATCTAAATAATTAAATAGTCTTAGCAAGAAGCTTTTAGTAGTATTGCCTAGCTAGAGTTATATTCTTACTTATTATAGTTACCTAGTTAGCATAAATAGCATTTAAGTTTAAATCTATTTATATTAGCTGCATGTTCTTAATATAGAGCTTTTACATACCTTTAAAGATACTAATAAGAAAAGATTTTATAGCTTCTTAAAGAGCCTCTAGAGCTATAGCTCTAAACTGTAAACTACTTATAAAGTTTTATACGATTTTACACACTAGGCGTAAGAATACTACCTTAGGAATAATTATAGTAGTAGACTTCTAGTATTCATAGATTTCTTAAAGCAGAATAGCTAAAGTAGAATTAGTAACTAATATAATAAAAGACTGTAATAACTTACTGCTAGACATATTACAGCGCTTAGCTTTAACTATTGTAGGTATTATAGGAGGTACCCTACAGGCAGTCTTAGTAGTATGCTGTTTTCTAGGTGCTTTACTGCTAGTTCTAAAATTACCTCTGCCTTAGGTTAGCCTTGCTTTATTTATACAGCCTTTAGCTATAGCGCTAACTGTAATAAAGGGCTATAATAATAAAGAGCTAGTATAGAAGAGTTGTTATAGTATAGTTATCTATAGTAGTGTAGTTGTAGAATAAGACTGTAGTTATAAGTAGAGGAAGGTAAAAGTAGGATTTATTAATAGTTAAATTAGTTAATACGCGTGCAGAGGTCTATACGCTACTAGAGATTATTATATTATAAGTACTTAAATTTAGTATATTAATTAGCAGTGTGCTAGAACTCTTAGTCTGTAATAGAAATCTATAATAACTTATTAGCTTATAGTGCTAAACGCAAAGAGTTGTTTTATTTAATTCTTAACTTAATATAATAAATATTTACTAATCTTCAGCAGTTTGCAGCACTAAGCAAATTTCAATGTTTATGTTTAGGTTTGCGCCTAGTAGGGCTGCTACCTAGCCTAAAAACACTAAGATCTAGTGTATGTAGGGGGAACTTACAACGCCTATGCATAAAGAAGAGTATAATAACAATCTATAAAAACTTATAGGTAGTATAAAGACGCTATGCGCATTCTTCTAATACTAAGTATATTAAGATTAGAGCTATATATATAATATTATAACTATTATAAAAGAATCCCGTAATATTAGCGCTAGCAGGATAGAGAGGGCTTAATTATATGCTATCTAGTAAAACATACTTACTTAGAGCTTGCTAGCACTATAACACAACTACTAATATTACTACACTCTTAAACTACTACACTACTCTACTCTTTCTACATAAGCACTATACTATTATAAGCCTCTATTACAGTTAGCACTATAGATCTTAAGCCTAAGAATATTAAGGAGAAGGAAAAAGAAGAGATAATAACTTTAGTAATTACTACAGGCACTTATATACTACCTAGCTTTACTGCTAAAAAGTAAGATAAGCTAATTAAGGTAGTTATTACAGCCTATTGTAATAGTTAGCGCGAATAATACTAGGGTTTCTACTCTTAGAAGAATAAGATTAATTATATTCTTAACTTCTAAGGCTAAGCTAAATCTCCTAGCTAAAAGATTAGTACTAGAGTTCTGTTTAAAGGTAAACTTAGCAATAGTATCTGCGTAATTTAGTAGAGAGTTAGAGCTATAAGCCTTACTAGAAAGAAGTTAGCTATTAAGAAGGCAGAGAATGCTAACTAGTTAGCAAAATTCTAAGCTAGGACAGAGTTATAACAACTACTAGCTTATTAGTGAGCAGCTTTTAAAACATAAGCTGTAGAAATAGCTAAGGTTAAAGAAGATATTACTTAGTAATACTTTAAGTTGTCTACTAGTAGCAAGTTATTACAGCTTCTTATTATAAATATATACTAACTCTAAACAGCTAAGTAGCTTTAAAACAAGCAAAAGGCTGTCTATAAGAAGTAGAATAGTCTAGAGCATAAAATTAATCTTTATATACACTAGATTGCCCTTAGCAACTATGTAGAAGTTGCTATAGATAAGCTAGTAGCTAGCAACACCCTCTAAATCTAAGGCTAAGGTAAAAAATAGGTCTTTTACAAAGGCAGCGTGCTTAAGAAGCTACTTTAGTAAGAGTATAAGTAGGGTCTTTTAAAGCTTATAAGTAACACCTTTAAGAGTAAGGAAGAGAAAGAAGAGTAGATTGCCTTCTAAGATTAGATATTGCCTAAGAGTATAGTAATTATAACTAATAATAACTAGGAGTAAGTTATTATATCTTATTATTATATTTATTAACTAATTATATTAGAGAAACTAATCCTCTAGACCTCTTAAATAGAATAGACAGTAATATTTAGCTTACAGGCTACTGCCTGTATATTACAGCTACTAATAAAGATAAGTGTAAGGAGAGGATTAAAGAATCTAATACTAAGCTTAAAGAGTACTTTTAGTCTATACTAAATAAGTATAAGACTAATAAGCAGTACTACTAGGCAAAAGATAAGGCAGATAAGACAGATAAGGCAGATAAGGCAGATAATAATAATAATAATAAGATAGAGATAGAGAGTAACTTAGATTAGATATGCCTGTAGCGTTATAGCCCAGTACTATAGCTAATTAACATATCTAATACCTTTTACACAAACTTCTAAGACATCTATATCTTTAAATCTTATTATCTCTACCTAACTAACAACTTAGTATAGTAAATTAAATCTATAGTTAGCTCTTGTTTTGTAGATAATTACTAGCGCTTTCTCTAGACATTATATTCCTAGAGTTGTAGCTTCTCCTTTTATATAGTAATTTATATATCTTTTTTACCTCTAAGCTTATTATGCAAATTTTTTACATCTTCTTATTATACATATAGTATTACTATCTCTAAACCTAAGGTCCTCTTACTCTAGCCTACCTAAAATTCTTTTCTCCTATACTTTTTTAGCTTAGTAAATTATTAAAGGTGCTTTTCTAAGTCTAGTATCTCTTCTTAAGCAGCTACGTTCTACAGACCTAGATTACTAAGAGAAACTTACAGCCTGGAATAAGTAGTAGAGAAGCACAATATAGGGAAGCAATCCTACTAGTAGAAAACTAAATTAGAATGCTCTATCTTGCTTTAGCAAAGTCTAGAAGCACTATAAAGAAGCTACTAAGATAGAAGATAGTTACCTATATATTTACTGTTATACCTGTACCTAAGTAGTCTAGCACCTAGCTCTAAAAGCTGTTAGGACAAAGCACTTGCTTTAGTACCTTAAAACTTAAGCCTGTAGAGAAACTAAAAGTTCTACTTATACTTTATTAGACTCTTAATCTTGTCTACACACTACACGCTAAAGGAACTAGAATTAGTCTTCCTCTATTCTAGGATACTCTTATCTAGCCTTTAAAGAAGAGCTTGTTTGCTTTATTATTAACAACAATATTGCTCTTTAAGCAGTTAAGTGTCTAACTTTCTAATATTTTATCTACTTTCTTAGGCTAGAGGCTGTAATAATTAGTTATTATAAATTTAGCTAGATGTTCTAAGCTTAGTTTAAGGCTGCTAAAGACAGACTTCTCTAGGATCTTAGATTAAGTACTAAACTATCTACTGCATTAGACGTCTAGATAGTAAGTAATTACCTAAGTTTCCTAGCTATTAAGGGCTACTATATTAATAAGAGCTAGAAACTATAAGAAGTTCTTTTAGACATTATTCTAATGCGTAGAAAACATATAAGCTTCTCTATAGCATAGCAAGTTCTCTAGTTTCTCTAGAGAACTAAAATATTAAGATGTTTATTAGGTATTAGTTATAACAATATTAGTAATAACAGCACTTTAGTACAGTCCTTACAGAGCTTACTAAAAGAGCGTAATATTACTTAGGATAAAAAAGCGAATACTATCTCTTATCTTGTATATATTATTAGTCTTATTATATATAACGTTATACTACATCTTAAGCGTAATATACTAGAAGAGATAGAGAATATAGAAAGACTGTAGAGATATTATATTTAAGGCATTACTAAGAACATAGCTGTTCTAAACTCTTTCTCTAAGGTATTTATTTTTTATTATATATATTTATTAGATTCTAAGTGCTATATAGATCTAAGCTATCTGCATTATAATCAATATTTTACTACAACAATTTAAGAGATTTCTTACACTATAGAGTAATTTACTAGCAAGTAAACAACTCTTAGTTATCTAAGATATTAAGACTAGGTAGAACTCTATATATAATATGTGTTAGTATACATTTAAGCTCTAGCCTTATACTAAAGAATAGCTAGAGCAAGAAATTACACTTAAGGCTACTTGTTGCAAAGAATATACTTCTACTTATATAAAGAGAACAGAAGCTAATTTTAAGACCTTAAGAAACTTTAACTTGCAGTAACTAAGTAGCAGTACCTATAGGCTATTATGAAAATGCTATAATAATTTAAAAAAGTTACTAATTCTCTTAGCAAGACTTAAAGACTGTAAATTTAATATATCTAGATAATATATAACTAACTGTTTAATTACCTAGAACAGATAATTAATAAGGTTAGTATTAACTTTAGTTAATCTAATAACTAAGAATAGCTTAGAGTTGTAAAGGCAGCTGTAGAAATAGGTAGTGTAAAACTGTCTAAGTACTATTTAAGGAGAGGTAAAAGTTAAGGTTTCTTTTTTAACTATATAACCCTCTTAGATTAAACGCAGAAGCTTACTGCGTATAAGGTAAAGTTATTACAGTTCTCTACTTACTATCTACTTAGGACAAATCCTAGGCCCCCTAAGATAAATATATATACTTGTTAGATATAAGGATAGGGAGGCTAGAGGCCGAGATAGTGCATAGTTTAGTTACACAAAGCTCGCGTGTAACTATATAAGTATGTATTTTGTAATTTAGAAAAAGAAACAGAATAGCAGGACAGAACACACATTATTGCAATAGAAGCATTTAATCTGACAATTAAGAGTCTTACTGCTAACACTAATTACAATAATGTTGCTTTTAACTATGCGCGAAACAAGCGCAATTACTCTAGTAGACTACACGTTATTTACCCTGTAGATCTAAGCCCTCGAATCGCGCTGCCTATCCCTCGAAATTTGGGATATTATCGACCTAAGCGGTACTGCAACACTGCAGGAGAAGCCTATAATACTAATCGCGCTAGAGATTGCAGAATACAAATAAAGGGCAACCTAGAGCAGCAGCTTAGACAGTATATCTCTGCTGCTAACACGTGTATCTAACCTTACCTTAAACGGTCTTAAAGCGTAGAAAGAAGACGTTAAACTCTACAAGTTTAACTAGGAGGTGTACAAGACAGTAGAGAAAAGCTATAAAGAGGAGCGAGCGAGTCTAGACAAGGTAGTAGCGCTTATCTACAACACTGTCTCCCTTTATCTCCTTAAGAACTGCTGTACCCTACAACAGTCTATACGTAAATAGATAGTTAACCTTAAACAGACAGTTAGCATTAACGCTAAAGAAGAGAAGGTAAGAGCTTGTATAAAGTACCTTGCAGCGCTTAAACCTATAAGAGTACCTAGAAGCTAGGACACCTAGCTCCTAGAATACGACTACTTAGCAATAGATGCTGAAGCTAAGCGAGTCCTAGAAGTATTAGACCTTAACGCAGTGTTAGATAACTTTATTACCTTAGTTAGGAAAGTAGCTCTAAGTTAGGCAAACACTTTCTAAGACAGAGGCAGACAAGACAATAAAATAAACTAAAAGGAGATAATAAAATGCTTCTAAGAGCATATAAGCATTAACTATCTAAAGAGTAAGCCTTATAGGAGTGCCTTTAGAGTAGGAGACGGCTCTGCTTTTGCAGTTAATAGTAAATCTATCCTAGGCACGAAGAGGGACGCCTTACACGTTGCAGAAAGCGCGCTATCCGCCTCTAGAGAGGGGAGTCAAGGACACACCTAACAGAAACGTACTTATTACTAAAGAGCCTAGTCTAAGTAAGTTGTAAGAGACGGCACAGCAAAAGCTGTTAGAGTAAGATGCCCTGCTTATAAACAGCTATACTAACTAAAAGACTATTATTATGTCTTTAGAGAAAACGCTCCTTAGTAGTAGAGTCTAAATCTAGCTATTATTAAGTTAGTTAAGCTATTAATAGAAAGCAATGCTAACTTACAGAATTAGGTTAGAGTATATAAGCAATCCTGTACGCAGACTCCTGTATTTAAAACATCCTATACTTCTACTCCTAAAGCCTTACAAGAATAACTACAAGGCTGTAAGGTATTAACAATTAATGCCTTAATAGCAACAGCGTCCTTCTAGACGCAGTTCTAGGAATATCTACTAAAGGACTGCTTTATTCTTAACTTAGGTTTAACTGTACATGTTATAAACAACAAGAGCAGGATTATAGATCTGCAACTACTAGTTACCTCTAATTATCTATAGGCAGGCAACTCCTAGATATAGATATAAGGATATAGAACAGTACAGCTAAACCTTGTTAGTCCCTAAGGACAGACAACGCTTAATCTCTATAATATAGCCTTATGTCTAGATATACTCTATTGTAATGGGCTGAGCCCTAAGTGTACGAGACTACGCACTAAACTTACGCACGTGATTATAGAGCACAGCTTAGCATCTTGCTATATCTTGTACAAGAAGAGGTAATCTGTCTTTCTTTCTTATCTTTCTGCTTCTGTAGTATAGGACAAATGCATACTTGTTAGAAGGCTACTTTAACCCTTAACATAAGCAGAAAGATTAAAACTAACTAAACCCCCTAAGCGTACGACAATAGAAGGAGACAGCCTTTATAACCAACAGCTGCCTAGCAGCCAGCTAACGTACAAACAGCAGATGCAATCGCAGCATCTGTACAAGCAACAGCAAGACCCGTTGCGCAACCTATTAGTAGATAATCTAATAGCGACAATACAATCCCTAAAAGCTAACCTAGATAAACTAGCAAGTAAGCAAGAGAGACAACTGTACAAGCAGCTACAATCCTAAATAAACGAACTTAGGGGGATGCTAAGCAACAACGCTTGTCTAGAAACCTTAGAAAGAAGTAGACAAAATTTTTCCTCTAGTCCTACTCCTTTAAGTGACTACTAAGATTACACTGTCTAACGGGCTGAAAAGCCTAGGCTTCCTAATGTAGAAGTATTTAACAAAGGATTATATAAATAATATCTTTAATAGAAGATAAAGGTACAGGCTAAGCTGTACGGGGACTAGCCAGCGTACCCTACTAAGAAGGACTAAGTTAACTACGTAATTACTTGTACGACTAGTTAAGCGTTTAATGCTCTATCTCTAATAATAATAAGCCTTATAAACAGCACTACCCTGCTAATGCTTAAGAAGGCCTAGGTATACCTTAACAGGTTCTTTAAGGACCCTACTGCCTAGAAGAAAGCCCTTAAGTACCTCTGTACAATAAAACAAGGCAAAAATAACTTTAATCTACATGTCTAGAAGTTTAACTTAAAGCTGTAAGAGGCAGCCTTAGACAGAGCAAGCTACGCTTAGAAGATTAACTATCTTAAGAACAGTTTAAACAGTAAGCTGTTAAGAGCTTAAGCTAGATACTAACTACCTAGACTTAAGACATACAAACAGTTTATACAGCGTGCTAGGATAACCTAGGAAAACCTTAAGGCTGTAGACAGGATTACAAGTAACAGCTACTCTACCTAGACGTATAACAGCCCTAGTTCCTAGGAAAACCTACGTAGGAACAGCAATAAAATAGACTGGCAGCCTATAGTAGGCGCTTACTAGCCCTGTACAAGGAAAAGAGAATACTAGAGAACAGATAAAGAAATCTGTAAAAGAAGGACTACAGGAGCCTGTCTTAAATATAGCAACAAAGGCTATATAGTACGTGATTGCAAGAAGAACGTTCTATCTAAATTACCTGCTTATACAAACAAACAAAAGTTAACCTTAAGAATCCCTAAGGTAGCAGCTATACAACTAGCTAAAGAGACCTCTTTATTAGAAGATAAGGGAAAAGAACAGCCCTAGCCGAAAGTTGTACGCTAGGGCCTCTTTAATAAGTTTCTAAGCCTGTATAGTTAACACGTTTACTGCTCTATTAACTAGCTACAACTAAACTAATGTTAATTTATACAGTTATTAACTCTACTACGCTAGCTACTGCTATAGTTAATAATAGTTGTTGTACCTATTGCCTAGTAAACAAACAGTCCGTACGGAAGATAAACTTACTACGCATTCTAATTACACCTATAACTATAGAAGGAGTTAACAGTTAAAGAAGCACTATTACTGCTATTACAGAATTTACCCTTAATATTAGAGGCGTACAGCAACACTGTATTGCAGCGTACATTACCCCTTTAACGTACAACTACAACATAATTCTTAGAAAGACATAGTTAGAAGATGTTAGTAGTGTAATCAGTACTAAGGACAAGCTTCTATCTATAGAACGGTATAACATTACCGTACGAAGTACTAAAGTGCTTACCCTACTAGACTGTTGCCTAGTATTAGCAGTAGCCTTCTAGTACTACGTACGAAAGAGCTGCAAGGAAAACTTAGGAATCTAAGTCTTTGCTGCTAGTATAAAGGATATCCAGAAGGCCTTAAAACCAAAGACCTAGATAACTGTACAGGAGGTTAAAGCAGCGCTACCTGCGTACCTTTAGTCGTACGTTAAGTTGTTTGTCCTAGAAGAAGGTAACAAACTGCCTCTCTACTATAGCCTAACAGTAGACTATACAATTAAGCTAAATAAAGTAGACGGCAAGACCCTAGAGGTTCCGTACGGTCCCCTCTACGCTATGTCTCAGGATAAGCTCTTAGTCCTACGCTGTACGTTACTAGATTTGTTAGAAAAAGGGTTTATTAGGGCTAGCAACTCCCTAGCTGCATTACTAGTACTGTTTGTATAGAAGCTAGGAGGCAGGTTACAGTTCTATGTAGACTACAGAGCACTAAATGCCCTAACTAAGAAGGACTAGTATCCTCTTCTCCTAATTAAGGAGACCCTAAATATAATTAGATAAGCTACCTAGTACACTAAACTAGACGTTACAGCTGCCTTCTACAAGATTAGGATAGCAGAAGGACAGGAATAGATAACTGCCTTCTGTACGCGATTTAGTTTGTATAAGTAGCTAGTAACACCTTTTAGATTAGCTAACGCTCCTAGTACCTTCTAGAGGTACATTAACTAGGCCCTTAGAGAGTTTCTAGACAACTTTGCCTTAGCGTACTTAGACGATGTATTGATTTTTACTAAGGGTTCTCTACACAAACACTATAAGCACGTATAACAGGTAATTAAACGCCTACAAGAAGCTAGGTTAAACTTAGAACTTAGCAAATGCGAATTTAACGTACAGCGTATAAAGTACCTAGGATTTATCCTAGAAGCAGGGAAGGGTATATTAATAGACCCTAAAAAAGTATAAGCTATTTAGGAATAGTAAGCACCTACTATAGTTAAAGGCGTATAAGGGTTCCTTAGGTTTGCGAACTTCTATTAAAAGTTTATTAAAGACTTTGCTACACTGTTAGAACTGCTCGTACAACTTACTAAGAAGGATCTCCCTTTTAAATAGACAGAGGAACAAGATTAAGCTTTCTAGGCCCTAAAAGAAACCTTCCTGTTAGACAAGGTCCTTGCTACCCTTAACCCTAAGCAGAGAGCTGTAGTAGAATATAATTCTTCTAGCTTTGCTATAGGAGCCACCCTTTTATAAGAAGACGTATCTAGCAATCTTCGTACAGTAGCATACCTCTCTTAGAAATTTCTGCCTTATAAAGCAAACTACTCTATCTACAATAAAGAACTCCTTGCAGTAATATTCTGCTTGCAGGAATAGGACGCTGAATTACAAAGCGTACAGGAGTTCAAAGTTGTTACTAACTACAAAAACCTAGAGTACTTTACGAAGAAACAGAAGCTTACTAAAAGACACGTATAATAGGCTTAGATTATGTTACAGTTTAGCAATATAAAAATACAATACTAACCTAGCAAGGACAACGTACAAGCAGATGCCCTCTTAAGAAGAGATTAAGACATACCTAAAGGAGAGGACGATAAAAGACTTGCTAGTAGAGAGTTTATAATACTTGTCCTATCTAATTAATAAGACCTAACGTACGCTGCACCTGTACAGGCGCTAACACTTACGCTAGAAGGCTCTATCCTACTAAATTATCTGCCTTAACTACTATCCTTAGACGACCTAATAACCTAGCACTAGAACTAAGCAGTAGAATAAGATAAAACTTACTAAGCTGTACAACAGGCTGTACAAAGTAGCGCAAGGTCTCTTAACACTATTACAAAGAAGCTTACAGTCTCTCTAGGCAACTGTACAGTAACAGGCAACAACAAGCTTTAATAGAGAAACTAGACATAGGTACCTAATAGCAAGCTAATCTGTACAGGGATTATACAGTAAGCACACCTTACTGTCTAGACAGGACACCTTAGAAGAGAAGAGACATACTGCATAATTGCAAGAATATAGTACTAGCTAGGGATAAGCGAAGATAACTGCTGTTTCGTACAGAATTGTAATATCTGCTAACAAAGTACCCCTTAGAGAGATAGGAAACATAGCTACCTGCAACTATTACTAGTGCTAAGCCGTACGTAGCAAGACCTTACTGTTAACTTTATTACAGGTCTTCTACTCTCCTTAGGCTGTATAAACCTTATAGTTACAAAAGACTGACTAAGTAAGGGTACAATCTTAGTCCCCCTAGAGAAGATTAAGGCAGATAATATTACCTAGGCATTTGTATAAGAAGTATACTAGCTACACAGACTCCTAAGATTAATTACATTAGACAGAGGTACTTAGTTTATTAGTAAACTCTAGAGAAGAGTGTGCAAACTTCTAGGCGTACAACAGAACCTTTCTACTGCATTCTACCTATAAACAGATAGACTTACTAAGAGAGCTAATAGCGATATTAAAGTAGTAGCACGTACGTACGCAAACTAAGCGCAAGACAACTAGGCTATACTTACTCTAATACTAGAACTAATGCTTAACACCTGTACGAGCTTAACAACTAGAGTCTTACCCTTCTTCCTTTAACACAGGTTTAAGAACACTCTGTTCCCTCTAGACCTGCCAGATAACCTAGCTAAAGGCAACCTAATAGATTGTACGACAGATCTAAAAAAGCAGGCTGAAACAATCGGACGGACCTTACGCTAAGCAGCAGACTAGGCAATCTTAGCAATAATATACGCCTAATAACAACAGGAAGCTTAGGCTAACTGTATAAGACAACTAGCGCCTAAATACTAAGTTAGAGACTAGGTCTGGCTAAACCTAAAGAATGTTCAGACTAACAGACCTAGTAAAAAGCTAGATTAGAAAAATAGGAAGTTCTAAGTAGCCTGCGTACAAGACCTCTACTAGGTTAAACTTAATGTCCTATAGCAGACTAAGTCCTACTATGTTAACTTACTACGACCTGCTGCAACTAATCTGCTGCTCTTACAACATAATAATTAAGTACTAGAAGTAGTTGTTGTACGAGATAAAGACTAAGAGGAACACTTAGAATACCTTGTTAAAGGCATTGTTAACAAACGCGTACGGAATAATCAACTATAATATTAAGTTAAGTAGGCAGGCTATAAAGCTCTGACTTAGGAGCTAAGAGCTAATGTTATTAACACTAAAGCCTATAGAAGTTAGATAGCTTGTATAAGAGATATACGGCTACCTACAGGAAGACTAGCTAGAAACTAGAGGAAGAACCTTACCTATGTTGCGAACAGTAACTGTACGGAAGGACCTTACACACTACTAAGAGCCTACTTAGCATTGCTAAAGTGTCCCTCCTCTACTAGAGCAGCAACAGCCTGTCTGCTAGAACGACTAAAGGCACTAGAAGTACTGTTAGTAGACTTAGAGGAACTACCTGTATAAGAGTTAGCAAAGCGGCATTAAGTACTACTATTACTCTACACACAGTTAGAGCAAGCCCTATTCTACTCTCTACTAATAGACACGCAGCTAAGGAAAGCTGTAAATGTCTTCTTACCTTAAACAGCAGCAGCGCAGTTGTTAGTATAACTAGTAAGGTTAACAGCACTACAGGAGTAAATAACAAAAGCCTTAAGGTAGGAGGGGTGCTAAGTAAGCAGCTAGCGAGCGTAAACAGTTGTACAAGTAACAACAGAGGAGTAATCGCAGACACTAGTACCGAAAACAGCGTTGTACAGGGACTAGTTGCGAGGACAGAGGAAGTAGTTAGCAATACAACAGATATCGATCTGCACAGAGTGTTAGCAAAGGAAAAGACTGTAAAAAGAAGAGTACTGTACAGGAGCAAACGCAAGAATCTGGCAGATCTTGTTAGCAACAGCCTTGTCTATAATGTACTACACAGTGTAGTGCTAGTTAAAGTTAGCAGGACCTTAAGGAATGTTAATGTTAGCTAGGATAACGCTTCTAGCAGTTGTATAAGTAACAAGCTAGTAAGCAATGTTAACAAGGTAGTTAAAGGCAGCAGAGTAAGTGCTGTTTACAGAGCTACTAGTAGAACCTTAAAGATGGTTAAGGCTACTACCTAGCTGGCTACTAGGACCCTATATACCGCGAGCGGGAGCAGACATAACAACGTACAGGAGTAGAAGATTGCTAAAGAGAAAGACTTCTAGAAAAGCGTACGAAACCTGTAGAACAATTAACAAGTTAAGTGCGAGGTACAGAAAGAGAAGAGCCTCTAGAGAGGGGTCTGTACAGTTTATATAGGAGACTTAGACCTATATACCCCTGCTAAGGCTACAGAGGTCTTAAGGTAAAGTTAACAGACTAACAGTTACTATACAGGAGAGTAATCGCGAGTTAAGTTACAAGATAAGGCAATATAACTATTTAGGACTGCTGTTAGTGCTAAAGCTGTACGTAAACAGACTGTAATTAGCTAGTGCTGTATAAGTGCAAGTGAAGAAGCACGCACACAATAAGATTACGGCCCTACAGCAAAATCTAGATTACCTAATTTAGACGCTGTGCCTTGTTTTAAGAACAGTAGGCTCTAGGCAACTGTTTTACTATTATATTACTGCTCTAAGTTTTACGTACAAGTAAACGCGTTAAAGTAAAGGAGAGGGGTATTGTAATAGGCTAAGCCCTAAGTGTACGAGACTA
This sequence comes from Ascochyta lentis, assembly GCA_004011705.1. Lineage (NCBI taxonomy): Eukaryota > Fungi > Ascomycota > Dothideomycetes > Pleosporales > Didymellaceae > Ascochyta > Ascochyta lentis. The sequence continues at coordinate 1,304,212 of RZGK01000002.1, forward strand.
CGCACTAAACTTACGCACGTAATTATAGAGCATAGCTTAGCATCTTGCTATATCTTGTACAAGAAGAGGCAATTTGTCTTTCTTTCTTATCTTTCTGCTTCTGTAGTATAGGACAAATGCATACTTGTTAGAAGGCTACTTTAACCCTTAACATCTATAACCTTGTCTCCTTCTGCCTGCTTTAACAGTAAGGCATCTAGTAGGATATAAAAGACGACTCTACATTACTTAAACGGTTAGACAACACAACTATAGCCTGCCTAAGCGTCTCTTAAGGACAATAGGTGCTAGAGGAACTACTAAACAGAGCTGCTTTTGCTGCTTAAACAGTAATCCTCTAAGTTAAATGTCCTATGCAGAATAGTAATGCACTACGTTAGCATAAGCAGATAGGGCATTCTAGTCCAGCTGTAATAGAACACCTTGCTTACTAATCTAAGGGGGTGCGTATTAAAGGTATAACTACAGTATAATACAATGCTTGTAGGAGAGCTAAAACCAAGAGACAGATTAAACAGACGCCTTAAATAAACAACAAAGGGCTAGGCGAACGCCTTGCAGTTAATTTCTACTTATATAAAGATAGAAGCACTACTAAGGAGAAGAGTTAGCTGCTAGTTACTAACAGATACTTAGGTTTCCTATAGGACTACTACTTTAAGGACAACAGACTAGCTAAGACTATTATCTTCTTTCTTAATATAATAACGCAATTTCTCTACTAACAATACAATATTACAGTTAAGGTAGTTAAGTGCAATAGAGAAATTACAGCAATAAAGCCTAAAGTTGCAAGATAGTGCACTGCGCATGCTATCTGGCTAGAGCCCTCTGCTTCTAATACTTAAGCCTAAAACAGAGGAGCAGAACGCTTAGGAGGTGTAGTAAAAGACAAAGCGCGCACTATGCGTCTTAATGCGAACTTACTCTAGGAAATATAGCTAGAAATTGTTAGAGCTGCAGTATACCTACATAATTAAACGCTAAACTACTCTAACAAATAGAGATTACTATACGAAGTCTTCTTTACTAGATTAGCTCTCTACAACAGGATAGTTACTCTACTGCGTAAGCTAAACTAAGCACACCTAAAAGCGTACAGTTGCAAAGCATTTACACTTACTAGCAATACTCTCTAAAGCAAATTACGACTCTAACGCCTTAATCCCTAAGCCTAGATAGGATACCTTATTAGGTACTAATTATTAAACATCTACAGAGTATAGGTCCTCTCTATAGCTAAAGTTATAAGCATAAGGGATGTAGTGTTTAATAAGGACTCTGTTTTTAATAGCAAATATAAGGATCTAATAGACAACTATATGCACAGCACTCTTAATAAGATTACTGTGTAGATAAGAAGTATTAAACTGCTAGAACCAACTTATAAAGAACTAGAAACTTAGACCTTCTATAAAGACGAGACAGTTATAGAACTAGAATCTACTTAAGAAGAGGAAAGTTAACCTAGCTACTATTAAGAGAGAAAAATACCTTATGCGTACTTAACGCTACTACTAACTCTGCTGCTAGTAGCTTTACTTACACAGATGCTCTTAAGTAATCTACTTAGAGATTGCTATTACACATTAGGAACGTCACGCACAGTCCTATAGAAAGCTGTATTTATTATAGGCACTTAAGGAGGTTTAATTAGAACTTATTAAGGAAAAGTCGTTAATAAGGCTTAGATAAGACAACTCCTAGTACAAGGACTCTAGCCCTATTAAGACTAACTTCTACCTTTACTAACTGTACACTTAAAACTAGAAGACTACGTACTCTGTAAATAGTTTAAGGAAGCTAAGAAAGAGCACCTAGATAGCTATTATAAGATAAAGCCCTAGATAGAAGTCCTAGCTAAGAAGATTAGAGCAACTAGGCAGCAGATCCTTAACTATATATAGGTATACATATATAAGCTTAACAAGAACTATCGCCTTCTAAAGTGTAAGGTAAGGCTAGTAGTATAAGGTAACTAGCAACAAAACATTACATTACAAGACACCTACGCTGCTACTCTAGCTAGCCGGTTGTTCTAAATACTAATAGCTATTGCTGCTTATTACAACCTAGAAATTAGACAGTATAATATAATAAACGTCTTTATATATGCGTCTATAGACTAAGAAGTGTACATAAGAATGCCCTATAGGTATTAGAAACTAGGCATAATACTGTAAGTTAATAAGGCGTTATACAGCCTAAGAATATCTCTACTTTTATAGCAGAAGGAGTTTATATTAACTCTTCTCTCTCTTAGTTTTAAAATTGTACTATATAAGGTATGCTGCCTAATAAGGAACAGAATTATTATCTTCTTCTACGTTAATAACATTATTATTGCGTTTACTAAGGTAGAAGAGTAAGACGCCTAGTAAGTAATAAAGCTCCTGCAACAAAAGTACACCCTTACAGGTAGAAAAAAACTCTAATAGTTCCTTAGTATAGAAGTTGTTAGAGATTAACCTAACAAACGAATCTAACTCTCCTAGGCCTCCTACATTAACAAAATTAGTTACCTAGCTAACAAGACAGACGCTTGCTACGATACTTTTATAGCAATTGTTAAGCTAAAGCCTTATATAGGCATTGCTACTACTGCAGAGATTAACAGGTATTAATGCAAGATTAGGTTACTGCTTTTTACTGCAGTTACTACGCGACTAGACATCGCCTTTGCAACCTTAAGACTTGCTTAGTTTCTTATAAATCTAGAGGTAGACTATTACAACGCTGCAGACCGCGTACTAATGTACCTTAGGGACACCTAATAGAGATTACTTTAACTTAGAGGAGGCAAATACCTAGAAGTAACAAGTAATACCTTCTTTGTAGATAATATACTAGACTAAAAGAGGTCTTAAGGATACACTATTAAGCTATATAGAGGACTAATCGCCTAGCAAGCAAATAAACAAGATACTATTACTACCTCTACAACTAAAGCAGAGCTCCTAGCTCTCTTACAGGTAGCTAAGGAAGTAATGTTTACTTCCTAACTGCTTATAGAACTCGGAGTTAAGCTCCCTAAGTTAGCTATTACATTATAGTGCAACAATACTTAAACTATTTAGTTAGTTACTAAGGAGATATTAAAGCTGCAGACTAAGCTTTGTTATGTAGATATCTACAACTACTAGCTAAGGCAAGAAGTTATGCAACAGACAATTAACGTCTAGTACACACTATTAGCTAAGATGCTTGCTAATAGGTTTATAAAAGCCCTACCTGCTAATAAGTAGCTAACGTTCTTAAAGCAGCTTAGCCTAATTAAAGGCACTAACTACTAACTACTACGAGACGCCTAGCTTAAGGAGATACAGGATTAGCTTAAGAGATTGTCTGTTATATAGATAACGGAAGTATAACTATTGCGTCTAGCTTAGAGCCTAAAAGTTACTAAGCTAAAGGGGTATATTAGATATAAGAATAGGGAGGCTAAAGGCTAAGATAGTGCACAGTTTAGTTACACAAAGCTTGCGTGTAACTACATAAGCATGTATTTTGTAATTTAGAAAAAGGAACAGAACAGCAGGACAGAACACACATTATTGCAATAGAAGTATTTAATCTAACAATACTAAGACTAATTCTTTAACTATATACTGCGTTATAACAGTATTAGTACTAGTAGCTCTACAGCAGTATAAAACACTCCTACTTAGTAATTTAAAGAAGATAATTAGTTCTAAAGGCTAGCAACAACTACCTAGTAGGCTAGTAGGAGCTTCTTAAGATTAGGTGTTACAACGTTACTAAACGCTAGATCTACCTACTAGAAGCTTAGCTTACCTAGACCTACTCTATCTAAGGTTAGGCTAACTTACTAATAGATTTAAATCTCTTCTTGCTTATACTATATATACAACAGGCTAATTGCCTATATTAGGTATGCTAAGCAATTAGCTAATAGGAGCACAGGACGCTTAATAAGCATATAAATAGTAACCTAATTAGACACTAAAATATAAATTAATAATCTATCTCCTACTTATTTCTAAGCTAGTTATCTAAATAACAGTTATAAGCCTAGCTTTTTAAGACTAGAACAATCTCCCTCTGCGTACTTAGCTATACTACACTGCTTAGTAACTCCTCCTCTTATATCTTTATAAACTTTATTAATCTATATAATAACTAACGCCCTAATCTCTAAGGGAGCTTATACGCTTAGTAACTAATCCTAATAGCTAGAATAGTATATCTAACTTAAATTCTATACTTTAAGTAAGGGAATATAGAAGCAGATTAATCTATTAGCTAAGAACGCAATACTAATAGCTAAATCTAAGCCCTAGCAGCTAGGGCTACCTAGCTAAATAAACTTAGCTAATGCTAACCTATATAAGATACAGATTGCGGAGTATAGAGCTAAATTAAGCAACTAGGCCTCCTAGTCTACGCGCTTGCAGAACCTATAGACCTAGGTTAATACTACAGTAAACCTAGCAATTACAACTCTAGCTATAATAACGCTTGTTAAAGAAAAAAGGTTAACTTTCTAAGCTCTAATTAAGGTACTAAAGAACGAGCTAGCTCTATCTAATACTAGTAAGAAGAACTTAGTACGTGCATATTACTAAGCTTATCTCTAGAAGGCTAGGCAAGATTAGCAGAATCCTAAGAAGTAGCACTAGGAATAGAACCTCCTATATAACAAGGCTAAAGCTCTTAAGATTACTAACGTAGAAGGTAAGCTTATAGTATATAACTTCTTAGACTTACTATTAAAGATAGTACTAGACTAGTCTAGGGCTATGCAATAGTCTATTATCTAGAGCTTAGTACTAGGTAAAACAACGCTTACTCTAGATAAAGTTAGCAGAGTGTATTTAGGTCTTCTTTAGGGCTACTCTGTTTAAGCTCTCTATAGCTTAGGCAGAGTGTTTACTACTATAGGTTAACTAGCTTAGACACAGTTATTATTAAACAACTGATCTAACTAGGAGAAGATTAACTGCCTATGCAGACAATTACACTTCTAGAAGCTAATTAACTATAACGTGTTAGAGAGAGCTTTTATAAGTAAACTATTTACCTCTAGTAATTATATTAAGAAAGAGTTTCTAAAATAACTTAATAAACCTAAGTATAAGGACTTAAAGAATAAGGTTATTAAGAAGGAATAGATAAAAGATAGCAACACTACAACAAGTAGCAGCAACTACCCTAGGTTAATTGCAGCAGCACTAATAGACTCTAACTTAATAGGACCTTATTCTATAGAGTATAGGATCTACTTAACTATAGATTTTAACGCTTATCCTCTATTAGACAGTACTATCCTTAACAACAGAGCAGTACTCTACTTAGTTAACAAACTTAATCTTGTTAACTCTACTACTTTCTAGAAAGCTAAGAAGCTTACTTGTATAGAGGCTGGTACCTAATTCTTCCTAATCTTAGGCACTAGCACTAGAGTATTTAAGAAAGTACTATATAGAAAGAACAGAGAATATACAGAGGATCTAATCCTTTATAATATTACTGTAGTAGAGGGACTTTACGTTTACGTTAATATAGTGTTAGAAGCTTGTTTAAAGAAGGCAGGTGTATAGTACTTAGGATTAGATTTAACACTGCGTATTAGCTTACTCTAAAATAGTATTGTATTAGCTACTTTAACGCGCTGTTATAACCTTACTTTTATAGAATACAAGATTATTAGGTTATAACTATATATAATATTACTTTTAATAAAAGCTTATCTATAAAGATAAGAAAGCAGTAAAGTACCTATAGGAGGAGCTTAAGTTAATTATAGATCTATTGTATAAGAATAAAGTTAGAGATATAAAAGAAGTGTTTAAAAACATTTTTAATTAGCTCTATGTAGCAGCCTATAAGCAGGTAGGTACGAATAATCTAGGTTACTCTTAGTAGCAGCTAGGAGGTAAGGATCTAAGACATAATAATTAACTACCTAGCTAGCTAGTAGATTATACTAAATAAGGAACATCTCCTATATAAGTAATAAATAAAGCTAGTAAGTTACAGGGAATCTATGCAGGGAATCTAGAGTATTTAGGCCTAAGAACACTAGAGCTTATACCTAAGCCTAGTATTGCACACCCTAGTAGCTCCTAGGAAGAGAACTTACCTAGAGGAGTAAGTCTGCTAAGAAGAGTAAGATTAGAATAATCTAGGCAATATAACGCTGCACCTATGCACTCTAAAAGCGCTGCTTCTGCAGCTCTAGGTGTTAAGAGCAACATAGCTACTATAGAAGACTTAAATTAATTAGAAGCAGTATTAATCCTAAGCTCACAACTAGTAGGGAGGAGCAGAAGGTTACGCTATCTAGATCTAGAGAATCCTAGAAGTAATACACGAGAAGCTTACTTTCTCCTATATAACTACTAAACAGATTATAAAGAAAGCTACCTACTAAATAAGTTAAGTCTATTAGGATTAACTATTACTAAGCTTAAAACAGTATATGCTGTAATACAAGCATTAGCAGAGAAGAAGAAGAAGTAACTGCTAGTCCTAAGCTAAGCTTAACAGCTACATAGGAACTAACTTCCTAACTCTCTACAATAATAGAGAGATCTACTCTCTTACCTATATAGGCAGCTATTTAACGAAGCTGCAGGTAAGAAGATTACTACTCTGTATAACGCAGGTACTAAAGAGGTAATTAATTTACTTACTAGAGATAACAAACTATTACTACTTAAATAGGTGTTTACATACAAACTAGATTAGAATAGCTACTTTCTTAAGTGTAAGGCTAGGATAGTTGTACATAGGGATCTTTAAGTTATTAACATAATCTAGTCGACCTATAGAGTAACGCTTACAGCTAGGTCTCTTAGAACTGCTATAGCAATTGCAGCTAAATTTAACTTAGAAATTATATAGTATAATATTATTAGAGCATTCTTACACGCCTATAGGGATTACTAGCTAGTAGTAACCTATAAGCTACTAGATAGGTATAAGATACCTAGGAAATGCGTTTAGCTTAAAAAAGCACTATACAGGTTAAAGGACTTACTCCTCCTATAGTATAAGAAGCTCTCTTAAACACTAAAAGTAACTAGACTTGTAGTATCTAAAGAAGAGCCTTATTTGTTCTTTAGCAGTAATTGCTAGATACTGCTACTCTTCTACGTTAACAATATGCTAGTAATATACTACTCTACTTAGATTGCTAAAGCAAAGTATATTATTAACACAATTGCAGCAGCCTATACAATTAAAGAGCATAGTCTAGTATAATAGTTTCTTAATATTAGAGTACTTAGAAACTAGGAACAGCAGATAATAACGCTTATTTATAACAAGTATATTAATAAAATTACTAAGAAGTTTAACCTTAATAAAACTAGACTCTTCTTACATACTCTGCTCTATACTGTAGATCTAGTAAAGAGTACTAGAAAAGCTACTAGGCAGAAAATTAAGAGCTATTAGGAAAGAGTTACATTAGTACTATATACTACAATTATACTGCAGCTAGATATAGCATTTGCAGCAGCTAAACTATACTTATACCTTACTAATCTTAGTAAGGAGCACTTTAAAGCAGTATACTAGATAATTGTTTACTTATACTAAACTAGGTATTAGTTAATCTAGTACAGCAGGCATAGTAGAGCTAAGCAGCTTATTTATAGTAACGTGTTATTTACTAATAACGTTAAGACCTAGCAACCTTCCTATAGATACCTTATAATGCTCTTTAGTAGGCTAATAGTATAGAAGATGTGTTAGCAAGCTACTGTTACTACATCTACTACTAAGGCAGAGCTCTTAGCACTAGAGTATATTATAAAGAAGACTATAGTGCTTAAACTGCTATTTACTAAGCTTACACTAATCCTAGAAGCTGCCTAGATAATCTTCTATAATAACTAGCAAATAATTAGACTAGTAGTTAGAGAGAATAAGCGTATAATAACACAGCTGCGCTATATAGATATACAAAATATGTAGTTATAACAGAAGCATACTGTAGGTATGTTTAAAGCGCTCTACTTCTTTACTAATAGCATACTAGTAGATAGATTAAAAAAAAATCTATTAAAGCAGTAGTTTAAGAGGTTTAGAGAGCAGCTTAACCTTAAGAATATAATTACAACAGTTATAGAAGAGCAAGGCATAGGTATATATAGTAATTAGAAGAGAGAATAAGGTATTATTAAGGAGCAAAGCTCTATAGCCTTAGGCCTAATCTAAACAGAGGGGAGTTTCCTAACGAACTTATTAATTAGACTATTAATAAGCTTAACAGGTCTCTTTTTACAGTGCTTACCTAGTTTACAGATCTTATTCTTGTTAGTAGCAGTAATAGTAGTAGAGGTAGAAGTAGTAAGTGTAAGCAGAAGCAGCTTAGAAGAGAAAGCAGGCAGCAAAAGAAGGCTATAGGCAATAACTACTGCCTTAGCAACTACTAACACTGTACAGAACTTAGTTTAAACTTTCTTAAGAGCTAAGTCTAAGAGCTAAAGATTATGCTATATAGCTGCTAGAAGCTTATAGGCCTTAGAGAGGGCAAGTAAGAGGCTATATATATTAGCAGGTAATTAGTAGATAGAGAAGTAGAAAGATCTTACTAGAGATTGCAGTTGTGCCTAGAGGCGCAACACTAGCAGTAGAAGCTACTACCTAAGTTATTAAAGCACCTACTATCTAAACAACTAGCTAGGACACTATTAATACACTCTAGGTAGAACTTACTACGCTAAGTTATTTTAGCACTATAGGTGCTAGAGGTAGAAGTAGGAAGTAGAGATAATATCTACTTCTTCTTATTACCTAAAGGTGTATAAGGTAGTAAGAGCAAGCAGGGCAGAAGTAAGAGCAAGCAGGGCAGAAGTAAGAGCAAGCAGGGCAGTGCAGAAGAGAAGGAGCGCAGTAGCAGTGTTAATAATAATAACAATAGCAATAGTAATAGCTAACAGGGTAGTAAGCTCTAGAGAGAAGCTAGTAGTAAGCTTAGAGGGCTTAAGTAGAAAGAGACAGCAAGTAAGGCAGAGTATAAGCAGGCAGTAGAGCAGGCAGTAGAGCAGGTAGCAGACATAGTAGTAATATACATTAACTGTGTAGCAGAATGTTTCTATAGGTATTAGTGTTAAAGTAATAGATATAGGTATAGATTAATTAAGAGAGTACTAACCTTAACTATAGCTTAGAGTTATACTAAAATAGAAAGTAGAACAAGTAATAGGTTAGTGTTGTAAAAAGCTTACTTAGATAATTTCTTAGTATATATAATATATGCCTTAATAAAGAACAGCGTAAGCTTCTAAACAGGTAAGTCTTATATACTAAACTTACCTAAGGGGTGTGTTACAACATTACTAAACGCTAGATCTACCTACTAGAAGCTAAGCTTACTTAAGCCTACTCTATATAAGCTTAGGCTAACTTACTAATAGATTTAAATCTCTTCTTGCTTACGCTATATATACAACAGGCTAATTGCCTATATTAGGTATACTAAGTAATTAGCTAATAGGAGCACAGGACGCTTAATAAGCATATAAATAGTAACCTAATTAGACACCTACAAATAAATTAATAATCTATCTCCTACTTATTTCTAAGCTAGTTATCTAAACAGTATTAGGTTTATTTAACAAGAATATATATTAAACTTAGTAGGAAGGTAAGGCCTATCTTAGCACTCCTCTTATTTAACTAGTAGACGACTTTAATCTGCTAGAGTAGTAGAAGAAGAATACTGTAATTTACCTATAACTTGCTTATATAGCAGGAAATGTACTTATAGTACTACTTATTGTAAAGAAAGTAGAGGGGAAATAGGAGGACAGACTACTTTCTTCCCTAATCTAGAATACCTAGACTAACTAGACTAGGTAATTCTAAAATAGGAAGCGTATAGCCTAAAGAGGCAAGAGGAGTAAATACAGTAACAAGGTAAGATAATATAATAGACAAGTTATTATATTAAATGCTAGGTACAGAACTAAGAGAGGGTAAAAGTGAGTAGTATTTATACTCTACTTCTGCTTTTCTCTATTACAAATTAGAAGGATCTAGAAAGGTTATTTGTTACAGAGTAAATACGCTTATATACTAGCTAGAATTAGCAGGTAGAATATAGTTATATTTTGCCTCTATTTTAGCTGCAACAGTTATAAGCCTAGGACACTAAAACTGCGCTAGCAGAGGTTACGTAGATTCCTAGCAAAGTAGGTGCCTAGAGCTAAGAGAGCTAAGGTTGTAATAACCTTTCCTAAGTTATGCTGCAGCTAGTTAACTAGACTAAGCATTAGGTCTAGCGCTAAGAGGCTAGATCTATAACTATGCAGGCACTTAGCCGCGTATCTGTAATAATTTCTACCTCCTACTTAGTACTTACACGAGGTAAGGGGGTGTGTTACAGAATAAATACGCTTATATACCAGCTAGAATTAGCAGGTAGAATATAGTTATATTTTGCCTCTATTTTAGCTGCGACATTATTACAAATAGATGCTTAGAAATTAAAAGTAGAATTCTAAGCAGATTGCGTAGGCAATTACGCAACCTACTAGCAGATTACGTAGGTGTACACGTAACCTACTAGTAAAGGCAACGTGTCCTTAAGCTATTTATAGTAAGAAAGCTAACTCTAGATCTAGTAAAGCTATAGCTATAATAAGCACAGCTTTCTAACACTCTCTAGTTAGGCATTCTTTAGATAGTACTTTACTAGATTAGGTAAGAGCTAAACCTAATTAGGAAAGTACCTGTATTAAGGCCTAATATATATATATTTAGGCTAAATAGCTTAAGTTGCCTTTTTAGGTAATAACTATTCCTAAAAAGGAAACTATCTAATAAAGATTATAAGAAGAAAGTCTTATAACTTTATATATACTAAACTAGGTATTAGTCTATCTAATATAGCAGGCATAGTAGAGCTAAGCTGCTTATCTGTAGTAATATTTTATTTACTAATAACATTAAGACTTAACAATCTTCCTATAGATACCTTATAATACTCTTTAGTAGGCTAATAGTATAGAAGGCGTCCTAGTAAGCTACTATTACTACCTCTACTACTAAGGTAGAGCTCTTAGTACTTAAGCATGTTATAAAGGAGACGATAGCGCTTAAACAGCTATTTACTAAGCTTACACTAATCCTAAGAGCTGCCTAAATAATCTTCTGTAACAACTAGCAAATAATTAAACTAGTATTTAAAGAGAATAAGTGTATAACAACGCAGCTGCGCTATATAGATATACAAAATATGCAGTTATAATAGAAGTATACTGTAGGTATGTTTAAAGTGCTCTACGTCTCTACTAACAGCATGCTAGTAGATAGATTAATAAAAAATCTATTAAGGCAGTAGTTTAAGAGGTTTAGAGAGTAGCTTAACCTTAAAGATATAATTATAACAGTTATAGAAGAGCAAGGTATAGGTATACATAGTAATTAGAAGAGAGAAAAAGGTATTATTAAGGAGTAAAGCTCTATAGCCTTAGGCCTAATCTAAACAGAGAGGAGTTTACGAACAAACTTATTAATAAGACTATTAATAAGCTTAATAGCTCTCTTCTTATAGCGCTTACCTAGAGCGCAAATCTTATTCTTGTTAGTAGCAGCGTTGGTAGTAGAAGCAGGAGTAGCAGGTATAAGCAGAGGCAGCTTAGGAGAGAAGGCAGGTAGCAAGGAAGAGCTATAGGCAATAACTACTGCCTTAGCAACTACTAACACTGTATAGAACTTAGTTCTTAATTTCTTAAGAGCTAAGTCTAAGAGCTAGAGATTGCGCTGTATAGCTACTAAGAGCTTACAGGCCTTAGAGAGGGCAAGTAGAAGGCTATATATATTAGTAGGTAATTAGCAGATCGAGAAGTAGCAAGATCTTACTAGAGATTGTAGTTATGCCTAGAGGCGTAATACTAGCAGCAGGAGCTACTACCTAAGTAATTAAAGCACCTACTGTCTAAACAACTAGCTAGGACACTGTTAATACACTCTAGGTAGGACTTACTACACTAGGTTGTTTTAGCACTATAGGTGCTAGAGGTAGAAGTAGAGAGTAGAGATAATATCTGCTCTTTATTGCTAAAAGGTGTGTAGAGTAGTAAGAGCAAGCAGGGCAGAAGTAAGAGTAAGCGTAACAGCAACAGCAACTGCAATAGCAATAGCTAGTAGAGTAGTAAGCCTAGGAGAGAAGCTAGTAGTAAGCTTAGAGAGCTTAAGGGTGCAGAGGCAGTAAGCAAGGTAGAGCGCCTATAGGAAGATTAGGCAGTAGACATAGTAGCAGTATACGCCTTCTACGTAGTAGAATATTTCTATAGGTATTAGCGTAAGCAATAGACGTAAGTGTAGATTAATTAGAGGAGTACTACTCCTAACTATAGCGCAGGGTTATACTAGAATAGAAGGTAAAACAAGCAACAGATTACTGTTGTAGGAAGCTTGCTTAAATAATTTCTTAGTATATATAACACACACCTTAATAAAAACAGTATAAGCTTCTAAATAAGTAAGTCTTATGTGCTTAACTTGCCTAGGGGGTGTGTTGCAACGTTACTAAACGCTAGATTTACCTACTAGAAGCTTAGCTTACCTAGACCTACTCTATCTAAGGTTAGGCTAACTTACTAATAGATTTAAATCTATCCTTACTTACGCTACGTATATAACAGGCTAATTACCTATATTAGGTATGCTAAGCAATAAGCTAATAGGAGCACAGGACGCTTAATAAGCATATAAATAGTAACCTAATTAGACACCTATATATTAATTAATAATCTATCTCCTAATTATTTCTAAGCTAGTTATCTAAACAATACTTCTTTATAAAGGAACCCTTCTTAAAGCTACTAGTAGTAGCCTTCTTTTACTTAAGGGCAGCTAACTTAATATTAAAAACTTGCTAAGTTTCTTATAAGTTGTATAAGAGTTAGAAGTATAAGCACGTACCTTAGCCTATAATAGTTTCGAAAGGCTTATTTAGTAATAGAAGGTGTATATATACCTACTTATAAAGAGAATTAGTATTCTTAGCAACCTACTTATTTATAGCAGCTTTAAGAGTATACTTACTAGCCTTAGCCTAGCTTAATATAGCCTTCTTACTGCGCTTGCACTAACTTAGGCAGAACTTAGAGTAAGAGCTGTTATTCTTACTAATAGTGCTAGAGTATAGGTAGAGGTAAATAGAGTAAGAAATAAGCTTACTACTAAATAGGTTAGAATAACTTATAATATGCTAAAAAAACATAAAAAGAAGAGTTACTAGCTATGCTCTTATAAAATAGGCTAGTAGATATCTCTTAGCTTAAATTTATAGACTTTAAACTTAGTTAGCGTTAACTTATACTTTATAAGAGAGTTATTTTCTAAACTAAGAGACTTGTCTACTATACTAAACTCTTTCTCTTAGAGAATATCTGTTAATTCTTATAAAAGAAGTCTTAAATTTAGTATAGGTTTATAAAATTTTAGATTGTATAACCTATAATAGACTATAAGTATATAAAAAAAGAAGAACACAAATAATAATATACTCCTAGTTACTAGAGAAGTAATAGAAGTAGCGTATAACCTACTTAAGTGTACTAGCTTCTATTCTAAGTATATAGGTATTATAGAGTATTTAGTTATAGAGAATAATCTTTATATAGTAGTAAGTAGGCTTACTATCGTGTTTCTACTATCTAATAGTAAAGCTAATAATATAGTAGATATATACCTAGAATACCTATTTGCTGTTATAGGCTATATTATTACTAACTATAATTAAATCTATAGTAATAAGCAGTCTTAATAGAAAATAGTTTAGTAGTATTAGTATAGTAGGCTTAAAGCTAGTAAAAGTGTGTATAGTGTAGTATAATTCTAAAAACCTAGTTAGTCTTCTATAAAGCTAAAACAACCTATAATTATCTAACAAGAACTATTCTAGAATAATAAAGAGATACCTATTTAAGTTAGATAAAAGTACTAACTTCCTAAAACTTAGAGTAGATTATAGAAGTGATAGCCTTAAATAAAGAGTGATATTACGTATACTTAGGCGTTATACTAGTAGCACGAAGATCTACTTATTTTCTAAGTAGTAGTATAATTTATTTAGTTTAGAAAGACACAACAAAGAGGGGTATACAGCAAAAAGCACTAACTAAAACAAGCCTAATCCCTCTGCCTATAGCACTAAAATTGTAACATATATATTGCAAAAAAAGTTTATTAAGAACCTAGTAAACGCATCCTATATAACGCTAGAGCTAGAGTAACTTAGTTAGTTAAACGTTAAGTAACTTCTAATAAATCTAAGAGTTAACAGCGTACCTTAGTAGGCAGGTAAGACTTAACATCTACCTACTAGTTAGAGACTAGAATCTCTAGATTTGTAGGTTAGTAGGTTAAGGGGTTAGCGTCTACTAACTGTAGGCAACAACCTCTTAACTAGAAAACACTAGCCTATTTTGTAAGAGGGGCCTAATAACCTAACTATAAGATCTTAATTCTGCGCCTACAACATTGTATATATCTACCTCTTTAACTGCTCTAAGCAACATGTTATTTAAAAGAATTTTTAACAAGAGATACTAGCTTTCTTTACATGCTCTAAGCCCTAGAATAACGCTAAGACCTAGACTTCTCTAATACTAGCAGCGTAAAAGCATGCCCTAAGTATACCTACTTAGTACTATTGCGCTTATTAATAACAAGGCTCTATGTTATAAATGTAGCATTAATTATATACAACCTCTTCTTGTTAATAGCGTCTTCTGCTGCTAGTTTAACATTAATAAAGTAATAAGAGTATATATGTTTAGTTAGCGCGTCTTCTTAGTGCTTGCTTTAACAACACTAGAGCAGGCTACCTAAGCTGCAAGACAGAATAGAACTATTCTAGGTATTCTTTTTACAGGCTCCTTAAAAGGAGTAGGTTTGCTAGTCTTTAGAGAAGTAGAAACTACGCAAGGTATAGAGTAGCTTAGGTTATTGCTTATAAAGTAGTTAATAGTTAGTTATTAACAATAGAGTTAAAGGTTGCTAGACATCTTACGTACGTTGTAAGTGTAAATAAATAGCACTGCTGCAAGTCTAGGGTCTGTAGAATAATAATAAATAGACGTTGTTGTTTAGAAGAATTAACTAGGGAGTGTAAGGCAATACTGTTTCTATAATTGCTGTTGTTTGTAGCACTGTTGCAAATGTATTAGACAAGTTTCCTCCTAAAATCCAGCTACAAAATCAAGACACAAAACGGCTAAGGGCTAGAAAGTAGTAGTATAAATTTTAAGTAAAGATAAAAGTAAAAGAGAATGTAAAGGTAGAATTTACTAAACTTATGTAACAAGCTAGTAAGAGGTAACTTAGTTAATTAATGTATTTTATTAGTGTCTATATGCTTTATATGTATAAAGCCTACTTATATACAAAGGAAATTAAGAGATTACGTAATCTTGCTAAATAAAGTTTGTAAGTAGTTATAGAGCTGCTTTTTTTGTAGGTGCTAACTAACTAAGCAACTAGTAATTAGACTATATGCTCTATCCTGCGTAATATACCCTCTAGATAGTTTAGTATAAATTATCTGCCTTCTAAGCGCCTAGTATATAACCTAAGTAATTATCTTATAGTTATATTTTGTCTCTAACTACTTTAAGCTTCTAGTTATTAACTAGTTGCTTGTAGATCGTTTTCTCTCTATTTAGTATATATAGGTATTAATTTCTAGAGGGTAAAAGTAAGAGTAAGGTTTATAACTAACAGCGTAGCTCTATTATTATATAACGCCTAATTGTTAAGAGAAATTAAGCGTTACTCTTACTTATACTAGGCTTAGAGTGTTATATATAAACTATTAACTCCTCTAATTTCTCTGTTTCTTTAGCTATTTTATTAAACATAACTGTATATATACTTAAATTTAGCTTTAATTAACTTATACACTCTTTAGTTGCTTACTAGCAATTCTTCTCTTATTCTATTACTTCCTAGTAGCTTTGTTTTGTTCTCCTTCTAGTTGCAGTAGCTCTAAGGCTCTATTAGTAAGCTTTAGTAGTTGTTATAACTAGATAGTATCTAAATTAAGCTTCTTCTAGTTCTAGTGTCTACTCTTTTAAACTTTTAGCTAATATAGTATAGAAACAGTCTAAATTAAAGCGCTTTATATGCACTATAGCTACTAGCTACTAATACCTACAACTACGCCTAGCGTGCCCTTGCTGCTGCCCCTACTCTGCTACTACTACTACTACTACTACTACTACTACTACTACTACTACTACTACTACTACTACTACTACTACTACTACTACTACTACTACTACTACTACTACTACTACTACTACTACTACTACTACTACTACTACTACTACTACTACTACTACTACTACTACTACTACTACTACTACTACTACTACTACTACTACTACTACTACTACTACTACTACTACTACTACTACTACTACTGCTGCCTCTACCTTTGCTTTCTGCTCTAGCTTTAGCTAACTGTGTGTTGTTTATTAGGGCTATAAGCTTATTTAACGCTGCTGCTATTATAGCTATAGTTGCTAACTTGCTACTGCTTATACTACCTACGCTCTTACTCTTGCTCTTACTCTGCCTCTGCCTCTGCCCCTGCTTCTACTGCCTTTGCTCTTATCTAAGCTCTTCCCTGTGTTGTTAGACACTCTAGAAGAGCTAAAGCGCAGGTTAATTCTCTGCGCGTACTATGTAGACATGCTACTAGTAAGTAGCATAGCTGCGCTGTATATAGAAAACCTAGGTATAGGTTTATACAGTAAGTGCTGTAAGCGCTGTGCCTCTAAGTACTTCTACTACCTCCTATATATTACCTAAATAGAGCTATTAGATAGTAGACTAATAGCTTATTAGGTACTTAGCGTTAGATCTGCAAGAGATAGAGCTAGTCGACGCGCTAGTTATGTTTAATAGCGTAACAACTTCTATAAGTAACTCTATTCTAATAATTATTTACTATTATAGCTAATTAAGTATATAGCAGGTTAGTAAGCTATATATTGCTATCTGCGTAATAAAGAAGATAGTTAATAATACCTACTATGCCTAGACCTTTCTAGAGTATAGATAGGTAGCTATTTATTAAGTTTTTAAGCTTTGTAGCTGCTAGGCATGCGCTTAAAAGAGCTGCTACTAGTAGCTATAGTAGCGTTCTGCACTCTAGAGAGGAAATTATCCTCTCTATTAGTTTTAATAGAAAAGATCTTCTCTTTCTCTATTAACTAGCTCTTTCTAGTAAGTGTTTCTTTATAATATATACTATATAGGTTAAGGTGTGTTGAAAAGCGCTTATAAGCTTACCTAGGTAGTGCTTTTATCAGTCTGTTAGCTAGTATCTTGCTTATTTTTAGATATGTTACCTTAATTATTCTCTTAGTATACTCTTGTTTTAACTATATGTTTTAAATGTCTATATAGCGCAGCTAGGTAGTAAGCTACTTGCTCGCTTTAATAACTAATTAGATTGTTTATTAGTTATTATAGAAGATCTCCTATAGCACCCCTAAATCTAAATATAGTGCTGTTAGGAATTGCTTTAGAGCAATCAACTTCTTAGCTACATGCTCTAGAGTAAGCAATTCTACCTTAGTTGTAGAAGTAGTTATAGTTAATTAGCGTGCTGCTTTCTTAATAATTAGATCTCTAAACAATTAGACTATATACCCTTAGAAGAATCTGCAACTCTTCTAATTATTAGCAAATAATATATTACTATAAATAAGCAATTAACTGCTATTATAAGCTCTGTACCTTATGCCTAGGTGCTTAGTTTTGTAGAGGTATGCTAGTACTTCAGCAGCTGCTTTATAGTAGGCTGCTTCTAGATTAGTTAAATAGTTAGAGAGTTAAGAGGCAGCATGTGCTACATCTAGTTAGATTATATTTACTATGTAGAGTATAGACCCTACCTACTTCTAGTAAGCTTTAACTTCTTATTTTAAAGCTTTCCTAGTATGCTTAGGCAGCTCTTCTACTAGTAACAGTACTAATAAGAAGGATCTATTGCCTATAACGTTAAACTTAGCAGCTATTTTCTTAATATAGGCATTATAGGCAAGTGTTATAGTTCTAGCAGATCTATCCTATATAATCTAAATTCCTAAGAACTATTTAGCAGCTCTATAACCCTTAATCTAGTACTTACTTATTAATAAGCTTTTTAGCTTTTTAGCAGACACTTAATCATTATTATAGAAGAGAAGGAGGATATTATCTACATAGAATAGTAGTATAATTTTCTGCTTAGTATTAGAGAAGAGGTAAGGCTCCTCTTTAAACGCTGTAAGTCTTAGCTTCTAGAAGGTGCTAAAGAGCTCCTTATACTATAGTAATAGAGAATCCTATAACCTATAAAGAGCTTGCAGTAGTAGCAATACCTTCTCTAGATTCTAGAAACTATTAGTTAATTTACAGAGCACCTAGGGTTAGTCCTAGCAGCTTATATTAAGAAAAGCTCCTGTAATATTATACTGCTAGAGTTCTAGGTTAAATTAGCCTGCTATAGCTACTATAGTGCAGAATAATTAAGAAGTAAGTGTTGTAGTGTAAGTAGAGACAATTAAATCCTTAGCGTAGAGGTCTTCTCTAACACATACTTAGGCTTTATACTTAAGAAAGTAGCTATCTTTGTTAAACTTGTAGGTAAACACCTATTTAAGTAGTAGAGGTTTTGCTATAGAGCTTAATCTATTAATTTCTACCTAGGTCTTTTTCTTAATTAGAGTTATAATGTCTTTTTTGCACGCCTAGTAGAAAAGAGCTTCTAGTAGGTAGTAGGAAAGATCTTTCTATATCTTTAAGAGAAGTAGAAGATTATCTTAGTATATCTAACAATTTAGTTAGATAGCTCTCTTATTTTACAAAGTAGCAGAAATAATTACTAAGTATAAAGTAAGGTGCTCTTTTCTATTACTGTACTTATCTATCTAATCTATTAGTAGAGATAGAAGCTATAAGTACTAGTTGTAAGACTAAATTAAGCTTATTACTACGTACTAGCTTACTCTGTTGTTAGCTAGTTTGTTATATTCTCTATTAGCAATCTAGTAGCTCTGCCTAGTTAGTAGGCCTTAGACTCTACGCTAATAAGAGCGCTAGCTACTAGCCTTATGTACTCTTTCTGTTGTTTTCTAAGATAGACAGGTAACAATCTATAATATAGAGAATAATAGATTATTAAGATTCTAGTTGCCTGCTAGGTTACTCTCTTCGTTTATAGTTAAGTGCACTTTCTATAAACACCTAGTTAGGTCCTCCTCTTAAGGAGCTTCTCTGCTACGTACTAGTTACTCTAGTTCTAGTGTTTAGTTAGGGGAAAGTAGGCCTATCTCTTAATTTTGTATTAAACAGATCTCTAGTAGCTAGCTAGCTAAGCTAACTGCGCGTTTAGTCTCTTCTGCAGAAGCTCTCTCTAAACTAAACTAGCTATATAGTGCTAGAGTTTCTTCCTAAGTATTACCCCTAAGCTATTAGTAAGTAGGCAAATTAATTAATAGGTCCTGCTTAGTAATAGAGAGTTTAATTGCTTCTTCTATATCTATTATCTCTTTAGGTTTATATAGGAGGTCTATAAATACAGCTAACTTAGCTACTAGAATAGTAGTAGATTTATTAGCTTTGTTGTAAAAGAGCTTCTTATTAAAGGTTATATTATGTACTGTAATAACCTGGTTAAGTATAGAGACCTATATCTAGTATATATTAGACGCTTAGTAACTAATTAAGTAACTAATATAGCCTTTAGGAGTAACTTAAAAGCCTCTCCTATTACGCCTAGCTGCTCTTTCTCTATGTAATAGATAGGCACAGTATCTATAGGCGTATATCCTGCTCTAATTAAGCCTTAGATTAGCTGTAAGTACTATTACCTAATCTAGTTTATACTAGCAGAAGTAGTAAGTAAACTAGTAATTAAGCTCTTTATTAGGACTCTGTAGCTTATTTAAATGTGTTAGACTTATATTATAGAGCTATGCTGCTGCTGCAATAACCTCTAGCTAGAGCTTCTTAAGTAGGTTAGCACTGCTTCTTGTCTTAATAGATTTAGTAATTGTTTCCTACTCTGCTTACTTAGTAGCTCTATTTAGTCTGTTTGTATATAGAGTATAAAGGTACTTATTTAATATTAATCTCTTGTTTAAGCGCCTAGCGTTTATACACAGAGCTCTGTCTCTATAAGAGCATAGCTGTGTTGTTGTCCTAGCTAATTTTGCAGATTTAGAGCTTATACTAGGTAGCAACCTAGCTTAAAAAATTTGTAAGCACCTGTAAAATCTTAACTTAAGTTTTACCTTATAAGGTATAAACAAAGAGCTTCCTACTATAGTACTCCTTAATTAAAAGTACCTATAGCTTCTCTCCTCTTCTAAGTAGTATAACTATTAAATAAATTCTACCTAATTCTCTAAAATAGCTTAGCAGGCTTTTCGCACTTTTATTAGAAGATTACTTACTTAGTATAAGTTATAGTATAGATCTTACAATCCTTCTAAAGCGTCCTATTAATAAGCACGCTATACACTTCTTTTACTAGAGCTTATAGTGCTTTAGATCCTAGGTATTCTGTATATACATACTATAGGTGCTCTAGAAGGCTTCTAGAGTATAACTTATAAGATTGTTTTATTACTGCGTTTAGAATAGAGAAGTTAACATAGCAGGAAAGTAGCTTATATTTAAAGAAAGTAAGGTTGTAAGTACACTTAAGCGTAGTACACATAAGACTCCTATTTAGATTATTAATATAACTAACACGTAAAGAGCTATCTAGCCCTAGGTACTAAACTCCTTTCTTCTAGAGGCGTGCTTTAGAAATAATGTTAATATAAAACCTTTCTACTACTATAATGTTCTAAAGGATTAGCTCCTTAGTATATAGGCTGCGCTTTCTATAAAGAGCATTCTTAAACAAATAAGCGCCTTATCTACTAACAGGAAAAGCTTAGGTACTAGCCTCTACTGTGTTAGTATAGTTAGAGAGTCTAAAGAATCTAGAGATAAGTTAATTAGAGCTATTAACAAGGTAGGTAGCAGCTCTATTATCTAGAGTAGTACTGTTAGATAGTAGATCAGCATTAAAATCTATAATGTTATAGACTCTAGGTAACAGTAAGTTAGTAACAGCTATTATTTTAGGGTTAATTAGAGCAGCCTGTACGTTGCCTAGAAACTCTACTTTAACTAGCTAGGTTAATCCTATAATAGTTAAAGAAGCAGCTGCTGTCTACTAAGCTTATTTAATTGCTTTCTAGACTTTAGAGTACTTATTACTGTTAAGCTAATTAAGTACCTCTTATTAATAGGTTTAGCTTATCTTAACAGGTAGTAAGGAGCTCTCTTTAACAGCAGTTTGTAGAAAATAGTATTTAGTTACCTTCTACTTATGCATAATATTAACCTTCTTATAAGAGCAGAGATAGCTATTAGAGCTTTTAGTGTTACTAGAGGACAAGCTTTTATTGTTTAAATCTAATTTATTTCTAAAAGTAGTAAATACTCTAGGATTGTTCTTGCCTAACCTAATAGTGTGCTTATGCATTAAACTACTAAACACCCTACTTAATTATTCTAAAGTAAGCAGTTTAAGGTCTAGGATACTATTCTAGATAATCCTTTAGTGTATTGTTTAAGCCTATTCTAGAGCAATTCTATAATCTAAGGTATCTAAGAAATTCTGTATAGTAAGTGCCTCTTTAACTTCTGTAAGCTTATATAACTTAGCTTGTATATAGAGGTATAACTACTTATAGTACTAGTCTTAAGAAGCTACCTATCCCTATTAAGCAGCTCGATAGTGCTAATAGTATTTAGCCTAGACTTAGTTCTGTGTGCTAACTTTAGTAGTAGTAAGCTTCTTCTTTAGTACTTAGATAAGCAATTAAAGACTAGTAGAGTTGTTGTTAACAAGCTTAACTATTACTAGTAAGAGGATTACTAGCAACACTATAGCGTTAACCTAGTTCTAGAGCTTCTAAAGTTACTCTGCCTGCGCTGTCTACTTACTTACCTCTACCTTATACCTTGCAAGCTCCTAGTTATAGATCTTAAGGCTTAACAACTTAATATAGACTATAGGTGTTGTACAAGGTATTTCTACTGCTTATTACTTAGTTGCAGTTTAGCTGTAAGTAGATTAAGTAGGTAGGAGCGTGTTAGCAGAGTTAGAGGACTTAGTGTTAGACAACTTAGATTCTTGCTGCTAGGACGCTAGTGCTAGTAGTAGTAAATAAGTTAAAGTAGACGTGTTTAAGCCTATTATAGGCAGCCTAGGTGCTCTATAGTGTAATCTACTAGTGTTAGCAGTATCTAGGTTAACAATTTCCTATACATTATGTAGCTTAGCGTGCTAAGTAAACTAGATATACTAATTAGGCTAGTTAGCACGTAATTTAAGTTAGTAAGGTCTAGATAGGATACTTAAGAGAGCTTGCGCGTTATAGCTAACTAGCTTAGCTATTATAGGTAGGTCTTAGAGTTAAGAGAAAAAGATAGATTAACAATTAGAGTAGATAAGCTTAGTCTTACTAGCTCTTCTAAGTACATAGGGAGATCTACTACTTTAAAAAGCTAAGCTTATAACTATAACAAGCTAGTAAGAGGTAACTTAGTTAATTATTGTATTTAATTAGTGTCTATCTACTTTGTGTGTATAAAGCCTACTTATATGCAAAGGAAATTTAGAGATTATATAATCTTACTAAATTAAGTTTATAGGTAGTTGTAGAGCTGCTTATTTTGTAAGTGCTAACTAACTAAGCAACTAGTAGTTAGACTATATGCTCTATCCTGCGCAACAACTTATATATAGGTTTAAAGAAGAACTACTAACTATAGAAATACTACTCTCTATTAACTCTATTACTAGCAGGTCTATAATAGCCTATAATTACCTACTCTACCTAGAAACAGCTTATTACTAGTTGCTTAGAGTAAGCTACTCTAGAAGAGAGATATTATTAGAACTACTGCCTTTAGATATTCTGTATAAGGTTATTATAGCCTAATTAAATATTAGAGGTAGCGTAACTATATAATATAAGTAAATTACTCTCCTACTTTAGTAGCAATTTGTTTATTCTTAACATATAAACTATCTTATACATTTAATTACTTAATAAATAGTGTGCTACCTCTCTAGAAAGAGATCCTAACAGCCTCTTCTAAGAGAAAGTAGAAAGGATTTAAATTATAAGAGTACTGCAGGTAGGTAGAAGAGATAGGATAAAATATATAGTATTAGATAAAATAAGACAAATTCTTAGGAGTTAAGCCTTTAAGGATTTAAGAGAATATATACGTGTATATGTACGCTAAAGAGTTACTATAGTAGCCCTAAGGTGTCTCTAAGAGTTGGCATGCCTAAGGTAGAAAGCCCCTAACACAGGTCCTTTTGCTACTTATCTAGTCTTGCGTGATTTTAAAGCCGTGTAAAGTCTAAGATATATATAAAAGAATTCGAAACAACACATTGTAAAATCTTTTTTTATAATTACTACCTAGAAGAGAGTTAAGGAATCTCATGCTAAGAAGACTAGGAATCTTGTACTATTATATAGTGTTAGTCACCCCAGAACCCCTTTAGGTCCTCAGCCCTCCACTTTGTACCCCATCCTGTTTCCTTTTCGATACGCTCCAAAACGTCCAAAATAGCCTTCTGCTCACTAGGGTGGCTCATCCATTGTCCAGCAATCCAAAGTGGCTGGATGGAATTTGTCCAGGCCCCGTGGTGTTGGTTGCTGATTGAGATAGCGCAAATCTGCCGAGCGTGCCAAAATATCGAGTGCGGCTTGGGGGAAAATGTAACATTGCAAGGCTTGTGCTGAAGCATCAATATAGAGGCTGTGTGGTGCGTCTGGTTCCCCGAAATTGCAGCCGGGTTGCTATAGAGGACTTGGGGAAAAGGATTTGATGCTATTGTAGCAGAGGCTATAGGTAGCATCTCATCCGGTCTGTGGCGATACCAATCCTCGATGTATTGCCAAAGCTCAGTCCAGCGTTTATTGTAGGAGGATGATGATCTGTCTCCACTACCTGTGGTTGAACTGAGGGAGGCGCCCACGCGTGAAGCAAATTGCGGCTTGTGAGTAAGAAGATCCAGCACATGCCCGCATAGATAGACCGCGTAGCAAGCGTGCGCATCGAACCCGCTCGTCTTTTTAAAGAATGTAGCATTGTCGTCAAGGGCTAACCCTGGAGCCCAATGAGCCATAGGTATGAGCGTATTCATGGAGGTGATCAGCCCTCCGCACACATCCATACGTGCGAAACACCAGAACAAGGCTTGATTAATACCCCCAGAGAAGCCGTGAATACCTGAGGCTTGTATGAGATATGCGCAACCGTCAAGGTGTTGGCGCCAGGCTTTGGGCGAACTGCTTTGCATCTCAAGCCCACACAAGACCACACAGGACGCGATGACAGGGGTGCTACGGGTATGTAGTTCGGGAAGAACAAGTTGGATTGCCTTCTGGTACAGCGCAAGACTACGCTCCGTGTGCGAGCTGCGTTCTTTTCGTTCCAGCTGACGGGCAGATGTGGCGAGTATTGCGTAGCGTAAATGTGCATGCGAGCGTGCCATTATTGGTAGAGTGTGCTGAAAATGGCGTTGGCCGTCAAATTTGTCTAGCCAAGGGGACACTTTCGACGAATCAGTCAGGTCCGATGAACAGGGAAGTTGTGCCTTAGAGGTTGCTTACGCTCTTCGATCCAATTCTGGAGAAGTGAAAACTCCTCTTCGTCAGTCAAGGGTGCCTGTGGAGAGGGATGACGATCTGTAGATTCATCGTCAAATTCGGACGTCTCGACTCCCTCGTCCAGAGGCAGCTCAGGCGTCCCTATTCGAGTCGCACTGCTCGTGTTTACTTCGTTTATGAGATGGCTACGAAGTGTAGAGTGCGCATCAAGATATGCGGAGCCAGGGAGGAAGATGCTATCGTCGTACAACCCTAGTGCGGTCGGACTGGGCCATACGTATGACAGCTCATCTACAGTCGGCAGTGTGTTTGCAGTCTCCGTGTTGCCCATTACTAACGACTCCTGGTAGTTGGCGTCGAATTTGGTAAAGTCTGGAGCTCCTGCATCCATGAGTTTCATTGTAGCTGCCACTTCCCAAGCCTGCATATCATGGAAATGGGTGGCAGCTTCATCCGCCATCTGAGATGAGCGATCATGCTCTTTCAAGGCCGAATCAGTCGTGGGCACCAGTATTTCTACGGGTCCGTGATGTTGATGCTCTCGAATGATCTCTGCTGTAACATCTTGTATCTCAAACCGACCAGGCGCAGATCGTTTCGATTTGCTGTGCTTTGAGAAGGGCTGTGGCGTGCTTAGCCCGTGGTTGTTCTCCTCTCGGAAGACGATGCGCGTGGTCCATTGGCAAGCTTCCTTCTTCTCTTTGCACCGGCCGCACACAGGCTTGACCTCGTCACATTTCCGTCTTTTGGTCCTGCATCGCGTGCATCCTGATCGTACTCTTGCTCGTTTCGGTTTCCCTTCGCCAACTCGGTCGCCGCCAGTCATATTATGATTCATTCGCCTGTGGCAGCCAATACTCCAGCGCATACGACGAGAGTGTGGCAAGGCCAAGCATGGTTGCCAAGTTAGGAAAGAAGGAGGGCGAGAGGAAGATTTTAAACAGCTGCTAAGCAGCTAAATGACGCCAATGGGACGCTAGCGAATGTGGGGACCCCGCAAATTTCTTCGCATCTTCAATCATGTGATTGTTGAGAGACTCAAGTGATAACGATCAATAGTTAAGAAAAAGAGATCAAATTCTTCTACAGATTCATCAGTCTAACTTGATCATTTATATATCCTTAATCTGACGCTAGTGACTTAGCGCATCCGGATTCGTATCACAAAGTCAGCAATCCAGATCAGATAATCGGTAATCTAGATGGTATATACCGCGGCTAATCATGTTTTCGCTTTTTGAGCATTATTGCCATGGGTCTAGTCTACTCGCTACTTTGGCATCAGGCATAAGTAGTGTAGGTGGAGACGCTTGACAGGGATACTCGGCTGTAATTTTTAGGTGAATTGAATTGATTACTTAGTACTTTGTGTACCCACCCCTTGCCTCAATAACTGCCTAGCATCTATCCTTTATGCTCGCTACTACCCTCTAAAGTTCTTTAGGAGTAATAGAATCCTAGGCCTCCTGTATAATACCCCTGAGTCTCAGGACAACGTTGCATAGATGCCTCTAGAGACAAGAGGCACTGTATTATATACAAAAATAAGGGGGATTCGGTATAATACAGTTTATGGGGCCATTTCGGAACACTCGGGTTATGCCAGACCCACCTACACTACTTACGCCAACAACCAAAGTATTTACAGTGCAACCTCACGTGCTCTAGGTCAATACGAAGTTGGCAGCTATTTCGTCATCACCTCTGCACAGCGAAGCCGGGTGATATCGCCCGTGAATTTCCCGCGATCATCTACCAGAACCGCTACTTCCTCGTTCTACCCACAGACAGATAAACAGCGTGAGAAGCTCATTCATGTGGCTTCCGGCACTCTTTTGCCTACACCTAGTTGTCTCGGCAACATGGAGCACAATGGTACACCAAGATACAGAAGCCGACTGTTCAAGCAGAAGCGCAATGTCCACCGTCAACCCTCAAATCTGCGCCAGTCATGAATCCACTCCCCTGCGCAAGCAGAAATACTGCGGGCGCTTTAAAGTCATCCGGTACACCCAGCTTGCCCAAGAGCGCGCCCCGCATCCACGTCTGTTCTAACCCAGGGTCTGCGGCGAGGAGCTCATCTGTCATCGCGGTTCTGATATACTGTTACAATCATTAGTAATCCGGAAGCCGACACTTGCCGGTGGGACTTACACCAGGCGATAATGTGTTGACGCGAATTCCATACTGTCCCCACTCCTGTGCCAGACTCCTGCACATCTGATGCACAGCGCTCTTGCTTGTGTTGTAAGCCGTACATGTCAGACCTCTATTAGCAATGCTGCCCGACATGCTCGCGATCAGCACGATACTCCCACCCCTGCCCTTTTCCCTAAGAATCTTTGCAGTCCTCTTCACAGAGATGAAAGCGCCTACTACGTTCACACGTAAGATGCGCTCAAAATCTGATGCTTCGTAATCGAGGGCCGGTACACGTTGCTGGATCCCTGCACATGCTACCATGCCGCCCAGCGGCGCGCCAGACTTCTCTCCTTCCTCCTCGATCGATTCGAGAACGCTAGTGACATCCGCTTCGCTAGTGACGTCGCATGTACGGTATGATACTGTCAGAGAAGAAGCTTTGGCGAGTTTGGTAAGGGCGGAGTACTCGGGCTCGCTGGGCTCAGGAAGAAGGTCGAGAAGTGCGGCGTGGCCGCCAGCTTCGACGACGGCGAAGGCAAGCGTGAGACCGAGACCACGGCCACCGCCAGTTATTGCTATCGTCTTATTGCGAAGAGAGAAGAGAGCGGGTATTTGTGTAGAAGATGAGGGAGCAGCAAAGGCTGTGTTTTGGGTTTCGACTGCACCTGGTGCCATGATGAGAGAGCCGTTGGCCCACGTAATAGCACTAGAGCCGAGTTAGAAGTCTGGTTGCAATGACGGTGTAATTGCTGGTAGCAGTTTGACTAGGAAATAAGAGAGACGACAGCGCTCGAGGTTGTTGGGAATGGAAGCACTAAGTATCTGAGCTGTTGTCAATGTGGATCAGATATGACAGCAGAACTGTTGGCCCCAGTCAACTTGTTTGGGGTGGAGAAAGATTCTTCCTAGAATGTGTGAATGTTCTACAGAGTAAAACATGACTGGCCGAGCGGCCATGGATACCGGCTGACTTTCCACGTGATGTTGGGACGTTTGACCGTTTTGGCTGAAAGGGCAGTTCAAAACACCAGGAGTTCGGCTCTTCAGATTGGGTCGACTGCGCTAGCGCTTGTTTTATCCCAAATTGGACACATTGCCTTCTACGGTTAGCGGCGCGTTGAGTGCCCTACCACACCATCATCTCTACTCCACGCGGAGAACAGGCTGGGGTTCACGATGCTAATGCAACTCCGCGACGCCACAAGCATGGGGCTTGCAAAGCGGTCCGTGATCGCATCTACAGATCGTGGTGTATATATGTCAGGGGATCCACCCTCACAGAAACATCGTCAGGCAGCCCTCTACTGCCCTTGTCACTTCCATCAAAGAACCACTTCTTAACATGACGCATCTCGTTGGAAGGCCCCTGAACTGGGCCATCACGGCCACTGCAGGCTCGGGATTTTTGCTGTTTGGATATGATCAGGGCGTCATGTCTGGATTGCTCACTGGGTACGCTTTCACGCGTACCTTTCCGGAAATCGACACAACCACCGGTGCAGGTGGCAGCTCTTCGCTCCAAGGTACCGTCGTAGCCATCTACGAGATTGGATGCTTCTTTGGTGCCATCTTATGTCTCATCTTCGGAGAGAAGCTTGGCAGAAGGAAATGCATCATGCTGGGCTGCGTCGTTCTTGCCATCGGCGCTGCTCTCCAGAGCGCTGCTTTCGGGATCCCACAGATGATTGTGGGTCGTATAGTGGCAGGTTTAGGCAACGGCATGAACACGAGTACTATTCGTAAGTTTTCGTAGACGATACCGCAGAAGACAGTGACTAACCAGGATAGCTGTCTGGCATTCTGAGCTCATGAAAGCAAACGACCGCGGACGAGGACTCTGCATCGAGCTTGCCATCAACATCTTCGGCGTCATGACGGCTTACTGGGTCGACTATGGCATGAGCTACGTATCACACGATGCGCAGTTCCGCTTTCCTCTCGCCCTCCAGATCTTGTTCGCTATCGTCACGTTCGTCGGCATCTGCTTACTGCCGGAGTCGCCCAGGTGGCTTATCGCGCACGATCGTGTTGAGGAAGCCAAGCACATCCTGTGGGCTGTCGAGAAGAATGCCACTGAGCTTGATCCCGACGATGAGGTTTTGAGGCGCGATCTGGCAGAAATTCAGCACGCCATCGCGGAAGAGCGTGCAGCCGCTGCGGGATCAAGTTATAGAGCTCTGCTGAAGAATGGAAATCAGCGTTTCTTCTATCGAACCATGCTGGGAATCGGTGGTCAATTCATGCAACAGCTGAGTGGAATTAATCTGATTACCTATGTAAGTTGAGCTTAGCATATCTTAAATACCATCGCTAATGAATGCCAGTACGCACCTGTGATCTTCCAACAGTCGGTCGGCATCTCACGGGACCTATCGCTTTTGCTTGCCGGTTTTAACGGTATCGCCTATTTCCTGTCCTCGCTCATACCTATCTGGCTGATCGAGCGTCTGGGGCGCCGTAAGCTCATGTATGCACGCTCACCAGCTAGAGTAACAAACCAAGCTAATATGCACCACAGGCTATTCGCTGCCGGAGGCCAATGCGCTTGCATGGCCATACTGGCCGGGACAGTGGCAAACGGAAGCAAGAGCGCAGGCATCGTAGCCATCGTCATGCTGTTTCTCTTTAACTTCTTCTTCGCCGTCGGTCTTCTAGCCATCCCTTGGCTCTTGCCTGCCGAATACGCACCGCTCGCGATCCGAACTCGCGCTGCAGCGCTCGCAACGGCCTCCAATTGGATCTTCACGTTCCTTGTGGTAGAAATTACACCAGTCAGCATCAACAGCATTGGCTGGAAGACCTATGTCTACTTTGGCGTATTCAATGCCTTCTTTATTCCCCTCATCTACTTCTACTACCCTGAGACGCGCGGATTGTCGCTCGAACACATCGATAAGCTTTTCACGGGGGACAAAGTTTCGCTCCATTGGAAGGCAAACATGGGGGAGGGCGGCGACGGAGGCGATGTAGGTGATGCATCGAAAGAACCCAATGCGCAGATGATCGAGAGCGCCAAGCAAGGATGAGAGCTGAGTAAGGCAAGAACTTCACAGTTCCACGCCGGAAATAGAAGAGGTTATCGTTCAGTGGAAGATGTACAAGGGAGTGACGTACTAACGGTTTGCGAACTTCAGTCGGCAGCAGTTTGTTGGATCGACTGATCTAGGCACGCGTTCATCATTACGATAACACGGTCAAGTCCATGGCACAAGATATCAATGGAGCCTTGATACGCTACACCGATGTCTAGATACAAGGGGCCCTTTGTAAAACGCCTTCAGGGTCGAGGCAATGGTTGCCGCCCACTTATGGAAAGACCAAATCCAAGAACATAACGCCGCCAATTGTGTTTTGCTGCTGTGAGGTCGTAATGTCGTAAGTGTAGCTAGCGTGTAATAGAATTCTCCTCGGACATGTGTTGTGTAGTTCGGTATGTATCGCCTGGCAACGTGCGTAATGCCACTTAGTCCTCACCATCAGAGTCCTGACCCGGATTGGCCTCCTCGTAGTTGAAGTACTTGACAAAGCGGTAGTACCCAGCAGCAAGCGCGGCACCAAGAAGCGGCCCAACCCAGTAGATCCAGTGGTAGCCGGGAAAATGGGTACCCGCAACGGCAGGACCGAAACTACGTGTGGGATTGAGCGAACCGCCTGTGAAGTAGACACCTTGGATGGTCAGTACACTCATTCAAGTTCTGATGAGAACGGTTTGTGGGAGCTTAGCCTACCTCCCATCATAGCAACAAAGAGCGATAAACCAATGCCCACAGGCGCGATAAACGTGTCCTTGCTCTTCTCGGCAGCTAGCATGAGCACAACGAAAACAAGCTCAGCGGTCATGAACATCTCAATAAAGACACCTTGCGCGATGCTAGTGCCTGGTGAGAGGGTAGTGTTGGTGAGCGAGATGTCGCCAGGAAACATGCACTGCACGAGACCAGCGGCGCACATACCAGCGAGAAGCTGGGCTGGGAAGAGGATAAGACCACGAACCGGAGGCAGTGTGCCAGCAAGAACCATGCCGAAGGTCACCTGTATCGTGTCAGGTCTTCCACGACATGACGCCTTCAAGTGAGTGGATGTGGCTTACCGCAGGGTTAAACAGCCCACCACTAATTCGATAAAAGGCCCATACGTTGACCAACAAGCTGAAACCATAGACGAGCGCCGTGTGGATGTTCATTGTAGCGCTGAAGCCGCCATTCTCAAGGGATGAGTCGCTGCGTTGGGTGTGAAGCATGATTTGACAGGCGAATGAGAAGTAGAGAAACATGAAAGTGCCGCAGAACTCTCCTGAGGCGGCGACAAAGTGCTTCTGGAGCGTGCTGAGCTGAGGCTGCCTTCGCCCGCCGCTGCTATTAGTGTGCGCATTGGTGTGGCTGTTTCGGTCTTCCTTTGGTTCGCGGTGAACGGGGAGTCGTGGCATAATGTCGATTAAGGTATGTCAACTTGGGGCCTACTGTTGTTATTAAGAGTTCTACGTCGAAAGAAAAGGGGAGGAGGAGAGAAAGACTGAGGTCGATGGAAGCAGAAGACAACTGTCGACAGGTGAACAGTGCTGTCAACAGGGTTGAACGGTGAGCCGACGACACTATCGAGCTTTGCACAATCACTCCCGCTCTCAACGTGTATTTTGCACGTACAAGCTGCAGGTTGACAGTATGGCAAAGCTTGGCTGAGACTTACGCAGCTTGTGTAGAGCCCCTATCCTAGCATTGGTGACGATGTATGACGATCACGCAGTGGGACGGGAGCTTAGTGGGCAGGCTGTAGGCAGGGTTCAGCGGTTGATAGGTTTTGAAACCATGGCAGAGAACCCGTTCTGACCCACCCGATGTTTGGCGAGGGCGATCTAGAGGCAGATTGTGCAGATTGACAGTGGACTGCATGTGTTGAAAAGCGTGATGGGTCCTGAGGATCGCTTTGAAGCTGCCTGCAGAAGGGTAGAGGCGAGCCAAAAGCAAGACGGCTGCGAAACACTCTTGGTCAAAAGTGATGGACGCTGCGTAACTGATAGTCATGACTGATTCGCAGCAGAAGCTCCGCGGTAAGGCGTATAGATGGATTGACGCAGACTCGCAGGGAGCAAGAGCGTCAGTGGCTCCTGGGGTTATGCAGCAGGATGACGGTTCCGTTGTGGCGCCCATGCCCGCGGAAAAGTGGAACGGCAACGAGACGCAGGCTCTTTAGCGTCGAGTGGGCGGCGATTAGATGGTAGAGCAAATCACTTTGCACGTTGGAGATGGAGTTTCGCATGGTTGACAGGCTGTAGCAAGTAAAGCGTGGGACGACGCGGATTTGACACTGTCGGCACGCGCATCGCTAAGAGTCTTGATTGATGGTAGGGAGACGTGATATCACCTGATCTTCTTGTCCTGGACTCGAAAGTCCTGTCGCTTGCGCCTCTCTTCCCAGCGTGCCCAGCCCGAATCGACGAGATCCTCCTGAATGACCAGGTCTCTGACACGGAAAGCCCTTGCCAGCCAGGTGCTAAGCGCCCACTCGATCCAGCCTGCTCTGCGCAGATAGGTGGTGAAGACAAACCACACCATGGCGAACAGCGCACCGCAAGCACAGCCAACCAGGACCTGCTTCTGGGTGTGGTAGCTCAGGTATATGCGGCTTACGGCGACTGCGGCGGCAGAGGCCATGGCCAGCAATGAGAGGACAAAGCGACCAGCGAAGCTAAAGGGAGTGTGGGTTTCGGTGGGGTGGGGGACGTGACGGAACAGGAGGAAAAGGGTCAGGGTGACGGAGAAGAAGGCGACAAACTGTGCGTGGGAAGAAGGCATGCCGTAGCCTTTGCCGTGCATTTCTGAGTTTGTCAGCATGCCGTCTTGTGTGAGCTGTGAGCTGTGTGGTGTGTGATGTGTGCTGGGTGCTGGGTGCTGGGTGATGGGTGCTATGTGCTGTGTAATGTGTTCTGGGTAATGAGTGCTGGGTGCTGGGTGCTGGGTGCTGGGTGCTGGGTGCTGGGTGCTGGGTGCTGGGTGCTGTGTGTTGTACAGAAGACTTGGACTGGGCAGCGCATACCACGCGGTCGCTCCTCCTTGAAGTGACGCTTCAGGACCCAGTTGAGGGCCTCGCAGGCCAGCTGGCCGGCAAACATGAGGCCGATTTCAATCTCGCGATTGGACCATATCAGCGTGGCGTAGACGACACACAGGCCCTGGGGCACGAGGGCCAGCCAAGCACAGAGGTAGGAGAGGCGGTCGGCGGGGTTCTTGCAGGGTCAGCATCGAGGACAGAAAGACATAGGGCAGCCGCGGGGGTACAGACATAGTGCACATGGGTCAGTGACAGCGACGCAAGCGGAGGATTCTCCATGGCGCCTGTGTATGCGTGGGTGAGTGTGTGTTCGTGTGGTAGCACGTGAGAGCAATGATGGTGGTTCTTGAAAGAAACACGGTGACGATGCACCAAACCACGAAAAACACACGATGCAGGATGCAAGGTGCTGGATGCTGGAAGCTGGAAGCTGGATGCTGGATGCTAGATGCTAGATGCTCGATACTCGATGTTCGATGCTCGATGCTCGATGCTCAAGACTTAATGCTCAATGCACGATGCACATGCCACCATGCACTATGCACCAACGGCTGGCCCGGCTGCAGAAATGCCCGCACGCTTGGCATTCCTGAATCCATTCCCGCCGCTGGATCCACGGCCTGGTCATTGTCAGCAACGGCTGGCCCACCGCGGAGACATGGCCGCAGAACAAGCATTAGAACCAGAGTTGTAGTGCAGTTATTGTCACAGTCACCATCCTAGTCAAAGTCGCCATTATAATCACAGTCACCACCATAGTCACAAGCAATGGCGCTGTTCTCTAGGCACACACGCACACACACACGTGCACTCGCACTCGCACTCGCACTCGCCTCTTCTCGCCATCCACCGCCGCCACTGCACCGTCAGCGCCCTTTGCTCATCTCCGTCTCTCCGCCTCTGCGCACGCCCTAAACCGCCGTGAAAGCTATCTATGCCACACATACACACACATCGCAATACACACACATACACGACACACACACATACACGACACACACACATACACGACACACACATACACGACACACACACATACACGACACACACACATACACGACACACACACATACACGACACACACACATACACGACATCGACACACATACACGACATAGACACACACGCGCGGACGACCGCTGTCTCGTACACGGCGTACACAGTGTACACGGCATCCACAACCTACCAATACACAGATAATAACCCCCGCCATACGTCACCATGGACAGCGAATCAGACGAACGCACCGAAGAGCTCGACACGCTGCAGTCCATCTACCCAGAACTCGTGCACGACGCTGCAAATCCCTACACGGCTGCCCTCGACTTGCTGGTCGCCCCCACGAAGCCGCTGCCCGTCACCTTCGCCCCCGGACACGACATCCAGCGCTTGGCCTACCTCCCCACCCTACACGTCGACATTCACCTGCCCGCAGAGTACCCAAATCACGGCCCGCCACACATCAGAATTACCACCACCCCGCCATGGCTGCCAGAACCCAGCGCTCAGAAGCTGGCCGACGAGGTCAAGTCGATATGGGACGAGTACGGCGGCGGTATGGTCTTGTTCGCCTACATCACTTCGTTGCAGGAGCAGGCCGAGACTTGCTTTGGCCTTGACGACCTCACCCTGCCTGCCTCGATGCGCAAAGAGCTCCTGGCCTACAGCAGGCGAATGAAGCGCGAGCTATTCGACAAGGAGACGTTTGACTGCCAGGTCTGTCTCGAGCCGAAAAAGGGCTCGGCATGTTACCGCATGGAGCGCTGCAGTCACGTCTTCTGCGTCGCCTGCCTCCAAGACTACTACAACAACTGCATCACCGAGGGCGCAGTCAACAACGTCAAGTGCATGTCCACGGAATGCGGCAAGCTTGCCCCCGGCACAAGGAGAAAAGAGCGACTGCTTTCGCCAAAAGAGCTGTTACAGATACCCCTGCCTCGCGAGCAGGTCGAGCGCTACGTCAACATCAAACGGAAGAAGAAGATGGAGTCCGATCCCAACATCATGTTTTGCCCCCGCACCTGGTGTCAAGGCGCAATGCGGTCTGACAAGTACCCCAAGATCAAGGACATAAGCACAATGGACAGCTCCGACTCCGAGGCAGAAGACGAGGACCGCCAAGCACAGCCGGTGGCTCCCACTGGGCCAGAGAAGCGCGCAGTGGGCATCAGAGGCATGGATCGCCTAGCTGTTTGCGAAGACTGCACCTTGGCTTTTTGCGTCGTCTGCCTCTCGTCGTGGCATGGTGACTTTGTGCGCTGCGAACCGCGTGACGCAAATCAACTCACTGAGGAAGACCAGGCTTCGCTCAATTTCATCATGAAGAACACTTCGCCTTGCGCTTACTGTTCGGTCCCCTGCCAGAAATCATTTGGCTGTAAGATCGTCTACCTCTCTCAGACCCCCACGTCAGCTAACTTTCTTCCAGGCAACCACATGACGTGCGCGCAGTGCAAAACACACTTCTGCTATTTATGCGGCGCTTGGCTGGACCCAGGACGACCATACCAGCATTTCAATGATCCAAAGAACAAGGCGTGCTTCCAGCGGCTCATGGACGGTGCCGAGGGTGACATGGTGAATGGCGACGTGCAATTTGGTGGGAGACGAGGAGCAGAGCAACTTGCCGACTTTTGGGAACAGGAGGCAATGAGGATACAGATGCAGGTCAACGACGAAGACACAAGGTAACACAGGTCTTCGTGACGTCTTTCCACCTCTTGGTGTATCGAGATGGCAACCCGGCCCAACGAGACATCAATGAAAACGAGGCGTCGCAGGAACGAGAAAGAACTCGCCACCAACCTATTCGCCACCAAATTCTACGGTTTGGTTCGTGTATGTGACGGAACGGAGAGAATTGTCAAGTGAGGCCGACCAACAGGGACGAGTCAAAGCAGTGGGATTTCTGCAGCCGCCCAAGAGTCAATTGGAAATGTGTTGTTCTCAAACCAACAGCGTGAAGTGGACGTCTGAAGTGTGGACAACGTGATTGTTGTTCTGTTACCAATATCAATACAAAGTCTGAATGAGATCGAACGTCTAACGCTGCAAGCTTCCAGGTTTCTCAGAGCTGCGTGCTGACATGCACATACGGACGAACATTCTCTTGCCGCCACGACATTCCGTCCTTTTTTTCTCTAACAATTACCAAAGCAACAAGCAATAGCATGAGAAAACAACACTTGGATGGCGTTGAAACCAAGTTCAGAATTGCCGAAAAGCGCCGCTAATGAGATGCTGAGAGGACCGAGGTCGAAATACCCCGTGCATCCTTTCCCCGCAAACACAGCTGTCGACGGAAGCTCATTACGACAAAACTCCGCGAGTCATCGTTATGTGTGAATCGAGTAAAACTACCTTGCCTCGAGCTTGTAGCTCAGCGTTGCACCGACGTACGCAATATCGCAGTCGCTGAACCGCACCAGGTGGCATCTCTGAATACCACACCCACTGATACGCTTTGTACACGCATAAGAGTGCAAACCCCTACCTCGACCACGACGCCATGTCTCAACCAATGAACTTTTCTATCCCCGAGGACCTCAAGCTATACCTTGCCGACCTGGACGCCTTCATCGAAACCACCATCTTGCCCCTCCAACACAAGGATGATAACAACCGCTTCTTCGACCACCGCCGCGAACACTCGCGCACAGATTGGGACGCTGGCGGCCTCCCGCGCAAAGAATGGGAGGATCTACTTTCCGAGTCGCGTCGCCTCGCCGACGAAGCGGGGTTCTACCGGCTGTCCCTTCCCAAGAAGTACGGTGGGCAGAACAGCGAAGATGGACGGGGGAGCAACCTGTGGATGGCGGTCATACGGGAACACTTGGCGGCCAAAGGGCTGGGCCTGTTCAACGACCTGCAGAACGAGCACAGCATGGTAGGCAACTTTCCGGATGTCATCATGCTGATGAACTTTGGGGGCGAGCAGCAAAAGAAAGAATTGATTCCGGCGCGACTGAGGGGTGCGTTCAGGATGACGTTTGGATTGACGGAACCGGGGCACGGGAGTGATGCTACGCACATGGCTACCAAGGGACGGCCGGAGAAGAGAAACGGGGTTGATGGATGGCTGCTGAACGGGCACAAGAAATGGCAGACAGGGATGCATCACGCAACACATTGCTCAATATTTGCAAGGACAGCCGGTAAAGATGGTGAAGTAAAGGGGATAAGCTGTTTTATCGTGCCCAGAGACACGCCGGGTTTGAAAGCGGAGTCATACGAGTGGTAAGAATTAGATGTGTCCAAGTGGAGGGACGTCTGTTAATCAAGTCCAGGACGCTCAATATGCCAACAGACCACGCCACCGTCTCCATCACAGACGTCTGGATCCCCGAAAGTGCAGCTCTGGGACCTATTCACAATGGCCTCGGCGTTGCACAAGCATTTGTACACGAAAACCGCATCCGTCAAGCAGCCTCCTCCCTCGGCGCAGCTGTATACTGTGTTCAGCAATCCGTCAAGTACGCGAACGAGCGTGCACCCTTCGGTAAACCCCTCTCGCAAAATCAGGGCATACAATTTCCCCTCGTAGAACTTGCAACACAATGCGAAATGCTGCGGCAGCTCATTCGCAAGACGGCACTGGAGATGGATTCGATGCCGCACAACGAGATCGAGAAGAGGATTGGGGACAAGGTGTCCATGTGCAATTACTGGGCGAACAGACTGTGCACGCAAGCCGCTGATCGGGCTATCCAGGTCCATGGCGGGAACGGGTATTCGAGACACTATCCATTCGAGCACATTTGGCGGCACCACCGACGGTACAGGATCACCGAAGGAAGTGAAGAGATTCAGATGCGCAAGATTGCGGCGTATCTATTCGGTTTTGGTGGAAGAAAGAGCTTGGTGGATGCTACCAAGCATGAGTCGAAGTTGTAATCTTCCTATGCAATCAACACAGTCGTTCTGCAAGATTCTATTCCCTGTGGTGCACTCTTTCTTGTAAAGAGACTACTCTTGAATATGGCAAATGCGACTCAGCGCGAGCGCTACTCACAGAACTCGGCGGTCCTTCGAAATGAACAAATTGTTCAAGCTGCGAAAACACATTCTCTCCGATCCCTCACCACTGTCTTCGCAGCCAACTATTCAAGCCAACCATCGCCTCTCTTTCCATAATGATAGGCAGCAAAATCACGATCAATAGGAACCAAAGAGCGAAAGCTACGACCCACAACACAGATGCACCCAGTCTAAATGTTTTAGGGGGCCGTGGTAGAGGTTTTGGCTGCAAGGGATCGTGTTGGGGAACAGGTGGTAACGGCTTCAGTTGCCTCGGGGGTTCTAGATGCCGAAGGCCTCGCCGCTGGGAGAGCGAGGGTTTCATATTGGTTTTAGGCGGAACTGGAGGACCCAAGAGTTTGGCACGGGGTTTGCGGTTGCGAAGAGATTCGTTGTCCGGTGGTTCGTGCGACATGTTGGGGTGTAAGAGTTGACGATGAGGTTGTGGAAGGGACACTGGACGAGCTAGACTGGAACGAGTTTAGCTTGCTTAGACCTGCAGGTCCTGTGTTTTCTCAAGAGACTGAGGCACTTTCATCACTAAAGTTCTTTGTTTTGGCTGGTATGACCTTATTCCGATAAAACAAGAAGGGTTATGGTGACCAGCAAGCAAACAGTGGCGGTGTTGTAAATCTGAGAGAGGCAAACGCCTCACTAAGCTGATGAAGCTTGTATATGCATTGGGAGTGTGTATGTACTGACATGTGTGCCCCACTGCAGGCGCACTGTGCTTTTAGGCTGATTCATTGGCGCTGCCGCCATAAATCGTAGTCCGAGTAGTGCTGTGGAGAGTGGAAGACATTGGTAGGCTCATCCAGGTGCTCGAACGCCAAGATATTAGTATTGGCATCGAGCGCGCCAGAGTCATCAAAGTCCAGGTCCAACGTTTGCTGCGTCTGGAGTGAGGTCATCTGGTAGTTGTTCCACATTTCAGCTATTGTTTGTTCATCCGGTACGTAGTTCTCGTGACGGAAGTCGGGAGTGGACTGGTAGTTCATGCCAAGGTTTTGGAGATGCATGGGCGTTTCCATTACAATCATCTTCGCGAATCCAGTCTGCTCCATGCTTTTGGCGATGGTTAAGCAGTCGTTTGCGTCCTTTTTGAAATCTGCTTTTTGAAAGTATCCAAAAGCACACATGAAGATAGTGATGCAGCGGAGCACGGTCGTGCTGTCAAACGTCGTGAGACTGGATATAGTTTGATCTTGAACCATTCCTTTGAACAGCTCAACACTCTTTCTCGCAGCATCGACGGATACCATGGCCATCTTCTCATATCCAATCGTACTACTCGAAGCCAGTTCTGCGCGCTTCAGAACAAGGTTCAGTAGAAATGGTCTTGTGAGGAGTATCTTGGTACTCCAGTAATGCAGGTGAAGCACCATTATCGCGCGCCTATAGTAAGTTGGGGCGGTATCCCAAGAATCGAGCCTGAGGTGTGCAGGCATCGTCTGATGCCACTTTCGAAGCAGCAGTAGCAGATTCGATACCGTTGAAAATGATATTAGCTTGGACTCTCGCTCAGTGTAGATCTCTCGAATGACTTCGCGCTTCAGTCGGCTGAGCGACACAAAGGTTGATAGCCATTTGAGCGGTGTATGTAAACCTAGAAACGAAGGCAGAACCTACAAACAGTCAGCGCGCATCTTTGCTGCAACGAAAGTGAACTGTGTGGAAGCTTACCCGCTCGTGCGGCGATAAAGTCGTGATTCTGACGTATCGCTCATCAATCAAGGTTGGACTTCCCCCTCTCATCCCAATCTCCAAGTCCAGAGTGAACAACGTCCACCATATGCGGCGGCTTTCTTCTCGGTCTTCTTCTGTGCCTGACGTGGGTAGCTGGTCCCGATGCAGTCCAAGTGTAAATGCTATTTGAACAGCACTTCCAATATACAGGTATGCTGTGACCCTAGATAAGGCGTTCTCAAGGGCGATAGCCTAGAACCGTCAGTTTGATGACTTGAGCCCTTCTGGTTAACGTACCGATATGACCAGTGCTCGTATGCTATCAATGTCGGCACTATCCTCCACTTTTGGTCTAAGCTGTTTGACTAAGGCGAGATAGTCTTCAGAGGTTTTAGGAGCTAAGTGCGAGGGCCCTGGTGAAGGTGATTTATCTGTGTGATCTCGGGAGGACGCCCCAATGGCGCACATGGCGTATAGTGAGCATATCCATGAGCTCGATGGCCGTTCACCCCTTCTCGGAGGTGGAGCAGGTGCGCCACTGTGCTCAAGTTTGATTGTACCCAGTGCCGATGGCGGCGCATACCAAGAGTAAGTATCCTCAATCCGCTGCAAAAGCTTTTCTTCGGGATATAGCCAATACATACAATGTACCTCTTCGCGATATCTTTGAACATAGTGGAAGCAAGCCTCTTTTGGTGGAAGGTAAAAGGCCTCTTGTTCGCTTTCCTCTCTTGGTGGATAATGCCCAATTCTGGCCGGTGGAATGATATCAGTTTTCTGTGACGGTCTACAGAAATTGACAACTGCTCCATTGAAAGGTATATCACTTTGAGCGCCGACGTAGCGTAAGACGCCCTTGGAGTCTTTCATCATGCTGCCCAATGGTTCGTGTAGATTGTCGCCGTCGACCGACCATTCGCCTGGGGTTCCTGCACTCGAATAGCCGTCATCATCTTCTGGAGACTCTTGAGGTTCAAAGTAGCTGTCTGCATTCAAGGTAGGTAACACCAGAGAGCCATCTTTGATGCCTTTGGAAATTTTGCGCAACGACTGAAGGCTGAGCTCTTGGCCAGGGAACACGCGCGATAGGATACTCATGGAGAGCTGATACTCTTCTTCGGTCACATGGTAGTACGGCCGCTTTCTCCGCGGGGTAGCAATGGTACATGCAGCTCCCGTGCGGGCACAATAACGACATGGTCCGGGAACTGCCAGACGTCAGCCTGTGTGGAGCCCGAGGACGACACCAATGAGTCGGAGGCGTACATACTAGGATCGATACACTGCACAGCTAGTCAACAATGTCTTGGCTCAGAAGAGCGGAGGGGTTCCGCCTCACCTTGGTCTTTCTGCTCCGACACCGATCGCAGCTACTGTGGACGCGGTGCGCGTTCGCTGCGCGTGTGGAGGTGCTCGGAGGTCGAGGCCCAGTAATTTCGGCCATGGCGACCGACGATTCGCCGCAGGTCTCTGCAGCAAGTTTAGGACACTCAAAGTGGTCTCAACCGGCAAAACTGCAACGATCACTACGTGGGCGTTGGCGAAGGCCGATACTTTGCATGGTGGGATCGAGAGAACAATAGGATGCCCGATAATCTTGCGGGGGATTTGCTAGAAAGTTTGGATGTCAAAGCTAAGCAGCTAAGCAGGTCCCCTGCAGATCAGGATCGGCTAAGACGGATTAAGCTACAGACGGAATAGCGCGACTGAATAACATTACAGATACACAGGTTTCAGGTGTTCGTATAGGGATATGAGCATAGTTATAGTTCTTCCGGTCCGTCCATCCAGCCTATGGGCGACGAGGGCTCTTACAAGACGTCTCATATCGCTCGCAAACGGCCGCCCGCCTGTCTTCAAACGCCTGGCAATGCATAGACTTCTGCTCCACCAAATTCGTTGCGCCAGACCCGTGCCGGTTGCCCTGTGCAGACGGCTTACCACGACATGACAAACATGGTCAGGAGCATCAAAGTAACGAGCGTGGCGCTGCCTGACTGGACGCTCAGAAAGCTAGCTGCACCTTGCACGTTCAGCTTGACGACTGCGCCAGGAAAACTGCACTTCAGAACATCCCCGTCCGGGTCCCGCTTGCCGTATGACAGAGCCCTCGCAGGGTTGTTGGGACATGCGAACCCAAGCTGTGCGGGGCAGCTCCTGACGAGATCAAAACACAGATCCTCGCACGGGAGCATCTCTTTGTATGGGCCCGGTTTGATAGTAGTATCAATCAAGGGGTTGCGGCTCTGGCTGTATCCAAAGCGGTCGCGCAAAGTTGCGTTGAACTCAGCGCTCATGTTGTTGGCATATGGAAAAGTGCCGTCAGACAAGTTTGCTTTGACGTTGCGTGGCTGCAACCAGTCGTTGTCAGCAGTCCAGTCCTCACATTTCGGGATCAAGACAGAGCAAAGCCATGTCTTGTAGTCCTCTCGACAATGCGTACAGTTTCGAGCAAGAGAGTACTGAGCAGTTGAGGGCGCATCGCAAGCAACCTGGTCGAGAGAGTTTGTAAAGTTCTTGAAATACTTCTTTGCCTGATCATCGTAAAGCTTCTTGAGATCATCGTCTTTGTACTTGTACTCAGGAGACGATGGAACAGCATATGCCACAGTGTCGCAAAACTCGAGATCGGTCAACACTTGGCACGAATCGTCTGGTTCGGTATTAGCACTGAATACGCTTCGTTGTCAGATTGGTTGATTCTGCTCACCGGCTTTTG
This sequence comes from Ascochyta lentis, assembly GCA_004011705.1. Lineage (NCBI taxonomy): Eukaryota > Fungi > Ascomycota > Dothideomycetes > Pleosporales > Didymellaceae > Ascochyta > Ascochyta lentis. Next base: position 1,346,497 of record RZGK01000002.1, read on the forward strand.
TAGTCCAGTTGAACTGCTGAAAGACTTTACCGCCAGCGCGAACCCTGCCAACACCGGGTAAGTCGACAGTGTCTTGATTGCCTTCGACTACTAAATAGCCATTGTACGTTTGAGAGTTAGTGAGATTGTGGACGTTAAACTGGCTTTTCGGATAGCCCGCGCCGAACTTGGTCGTGATTTGTGTATCAACGGTGATGTTGTTTGTGGAGTTGAACTGTTGTTTCAGCGCGCAGTATGAGTTCTCCATACCTGTGACTGGCGAGCGGCCAGCTGGGAAAGCATACATGGCGAAGGGATTTGACTTGTTCCATTTGGCGATATCTTCTGGTTTGTTGGAATCGGTGAGGTTGTATGTGATGAACAGTGTAGACTCGCTATCCGTGTCAACCATGAAAAGGAAGGGATTGGTTTTGTTGTAGCTGTGGTAGGAGCCGTCTGTGCTTGCAGCGATTTCGAAGTGCCAGCTCCCAAACCAGTTCTCGTTTAGTTTGGGCGCCGAGATTCCAATGTACACGTCGGACGTGGCGTTAACCTCGAGCGACACATATCCGTTGTCGAAAGGTATGCCAGTCTTGTTCGTGACGAGATGTTCTGTAGAGCTTGGGCCTGGCTTTTGGTTCTGGGCTGAAGTCGACACGTACAATGTGAGCTGAGGCGCGCCGGTGGAGGAGGCATTATTGCCCGGTAGAGGCTGTTTGCAGGTGTTGGCTGATACCCATAGCTTCCTCCCAGCCGTTTGCCGCGCCTGCAAAGTCTCGCCTGGGATTCCGGGTGGCAGGGGTGCACTGATGTTGTCATCGTCATCCTCGATGTGCTTGCTCATGGAGCTGTCCTCTGAGCTTGTGGCGTCCAGCGCGTTCACAAGCCAGCCTGATCTGCCTCGGGCTTGCAGCTGGCTCTTCTCCAGCACAAAGTAGACGGTGGTCTCGGGCTTGATGTCGATATCCATTTTCTCGTCGTTCTTCAGCTGGCCTACCTCCTCGCCTTGACGTCCAAGCAGACTGCGCGCAAAGTACGCAAAGTCGGGCACATAGCCCCTGCTCTGCTCCTCTCTGGTGATGCCATGGTCGAGTTGTGCGGGGTCGGCGACTGCGGGTAGAAGTACTTCGGCCTGCACAGAGTGCTGCTGTCCAGGTGCGGCGGGGATGTCGACGGCGTTTGCGAAAAACGGTGCCGGGGCCGAGGGGCACGTGCTGAGCAGGAGACAGACGGCTGCGGTGTAGGCGAACAGCTTCGACTGCACGTGAGTGGGCGTTCGGGGTTGCATTGCCCTCTCCGCTGGCCTATCGACGGATTGGAGGATGCATGGGGAGTGGGCGCGGCGCAGACGAAGCGCTGAGGTGTCGATACAGGCTCGGCAAGCGTGATTATGTCATGGGGCACACGCCGCGAGCGGTAGATGGCGTCTTGAGCGTCGAGGTGGTCCCAAATGCGCGCTCCAGAGCTGCAGACGGGTAGACGGGCAGCCGTGCAGACGTGCAGACGTGCATACGTACAGGCTCCTCCCATCACGGGCAGCCTCGCACTTGCCTTCCCACGGATGCGATCGGCGCTAGTGGACTGCCGAGCGCCACGTTGCTGCTGCCGCGCTCAAGCCTCAACGTCTGCCGTCTGACGTCTGCCGGACCGTTTCTCGCGTCACCGCCATCACACTGCACGCGTCATGACCAGAACTGGAAACGAGCAGTCATTGCAGATTCACGCCTCTGTACACTTGCTATGAAACGCCACAACCCGGTGCTTCCGGCCCTACTCCGCCACTGACATCCGTCTGCATGGCCCGCTCATGCGCACCTCGTTTCTCTTCATCATCAAGCGAGGGTAGGATTGGCATTCTTGAGAAGCATCTCAAAGTAAGTGTTGAACCACTGACCAGCCTCGGGCGCGGGCTTGAAAGCAGACGCACGACCGCAGGCAGCATCGTAGCGAACAGCAGAAGTGCTCGAGGTCCCGTCAGACTGCGTCTTGTCAGTGACCCTAGTTTGTAAGAAGGCGTGAGTCGACATACCTCACCGCCGGGCTTGACCCAGACAAATGCATCCACGAGCGAGTTACCTGTGTTGGTTGTCGGACGAGGGCCAAATCCAGCGCCTTGGACATTGCACCAATCACCCCACGCTTGCTGGCCAGTGGGCTGCTTGCCTGACCGTCCAACATCAACGATGAAGCGCGCTGGAAACCCTTGAGCTTGCAGGAGTGGGGCGAATGCCTTGATGAAGCGCTCTTCATCACAATTGGCGTTGGGGCTTGTGATGGCTGGGCAGGTGCCAATCCTGAAAGCGTTGTAGTTCGAGACATTGGTGACAATGCCGCGAACAGCACGAGGGGATCCAGCAGCCTTGTACACTTCTGCGAACAGCTTGGCTGCAGGACCAATGTTGGCATCCCAGCCGAGCCATCCTGCATGGCCGCCGTCCAGGTACATGTCGACATTAGCGAGATTGAGCTTGCGAAGAGCATACGCCGTCAGGTCCCTGTAGTAAGGTGCAGCACGAGAGCACTTTTGAACACCCATGTTGGTGACCATGTTTGCGAGCGAGTCGGGCTCTGTTCAATATCAATCACAATCCCCGATTCGTTTTTCCCGTTCGGGAAGAGGACTCACCAATGGCTAGATTGACCTTGACATCAGGATACTTCTGGATAATCGCCGCAATCTTATCAATGTACTCAATCTTGTACTTGGTTGCTCCATCTTGGTCGATCAGGAGTTCGCCGTTCGACGCAAGAGCAGCACAGTCGCGGTCAGGAAGGTTATACACTACAAAGGTAGCCATCAGCTTCGCGCCAGCAGCGTTCCTCTGCTTGATGTCGGCCAGGTAGGTGTCTAGAGTCGGCACCTTTGCGCGCGTGTCCAGCCAGACGAACGATCCGACTTTGGCGACGGCTGAAGCAGCTGGACGAAGCGATGCTGGGAGCGAAGGTATGGCCAAGCTATGCACCTCGGACGAGTAGTACGGGTTGGCGTAAAAGTTGTAACCCGCGAAGGGATTGACTGCAGCTTGACGGGGCTGGGGTGCAGCTGTCGTCTCAGCACGGACAGGGGTCGCTACATTAGGTACTGTGGTGGGTTGGGGCAGAGCCTGTGCGAGGCCGGCTGCAAAAGCAGCGATGTGAACAATGGTGGACAGCATCATCAGGAGAACTGAGGGTTTCGAGCAGTGGATGTTGGTGTGACAAGAGAACGCAATAGTGAGCTGCAAGCCATATTTGTATTCCACCACCACAACTGATATGACATCTTTCCAAGAGCTTCTCGTCTATCTTCAGATTGAATCATTTAATCTGCATACCGTACATCCGCCATTTCACGCGGCTCAAAACGTCTTCCAATACAGTCGTTCATCTCAACGTTGTGGCCACTGCTGCTTTTCGGCGGAGTCTAGGACAAACCATCCGTTGCTAAGAAGGAAGAAATTCTCTTGGTAGATGCCAAGGCAGAACAGAGGAGGCTCAGTGGGCAGTATTGGGACAGCGAGGCTTGGACTCCTTGGATCGGGTCTTGGTCCGCCGGAAACTTGAGGTCAAGTTAAGAATACTGTGAACACTGAATAACCAGTAATGCGATGTTGTTGCAAAAGCATGTCATAATCCACGGGTCACATATTATAACATGAACCAACTTAGAGCTGACACTGACGATGCATTAGTTGTCCCTGATCTGAGGCTCAAGTTGCGAATCTTGGATACAGTCGCCTCGGGTAATATGTTGATATTACATGCGCCAGATAAATGAGTACAATGCCAAGGGAGAGTGACGTAAAGCAACTCCAATGACGAACCGCGACCACGTGGACACATTTTCTCGGCCCTGGAATGGATCAATCCTCGCCTTCATCGGCGGACGCAGAAATTGTGCTTTTCATGTGAACTTGAGCGGTGTCAAGTCACGCGCCTGCCAACTAGCTTTTGTACTGTGGCTGTATGATAAGGTGTAGGCCAACATGACTTGAAATTTCCAACTTCTGTCCTCGATATCTCTCCCGAACCTGTATAGAGTGGTCAAGGCAGTCCTGTTTTGTTTGCTTCAACTAAGCAGATTGTTTTGAGCAGGATCGAGAAATCCGGAAATACATTTGGATACATATGCTTATCTCGGTATATCCTCCAGACCACACCATTCTGCAATGAACAGCGCGATCGTCGTGGTCACCCGCTGAATACTGCTGATGCTGACCCTCTCGTCAAAACCGTGCAAGCTTTCTCCAATCGGTCCGTAGCACAACGCAGGTATCTTCTGCTCTAATGCAAATATTCTGGTGTCGAGGTAGGCGGGCATTGTCATGCTTGTCAATTCCGCCCCCACCACTTTCTGATGTACTGTCTTCAACAACTCCTCTGCTTCGCTGCCAGGTTCCAACACATAACCTTCCGCAAAGAAGCCGTTCCATGAGATCTTTGCAGGTGAATCACGCAAGAACGAGTCGGTCGTCGAGACTTCGGCGACTTTTCGCTCAATCTTATCTGCTACCTCTTGCGCAGTGACACCGGGGAATAGCGCTACACGGCAATCAATAGTACACCAGGCTGGTACAGAACTGGCCCAATCCCCACCCTGAATTATGGCGACATTGAGATTGATGGGTGAGGCCATGTGCTCGAAGTACAGTCTCCCTTTCTTCTGGTCATTCATCTCTTTCTCCAGTTCTTTCAGTCCAGCTACGATCTTCCAGATTGATTCAATGGCGTTGGAACCTTCTTTTGCCTTCAGGACATGGACAGGGCGACCCGCGACTGCGATCTTGAACCAGATGACGCCAACGTTGGCACGAACAAGCTCTTCGTTAGTAGGCTCGGGTATCAGTACTGCGTCCGCAGTGTATCCAGCCAGATGTGTAGCCATAGTACCGTTACCGGTAGACTCCTCTTCTGGTACAGACTCGATGATAACTTTTGACGCCGGTTGCTTCCCAATGCTACGCAAAGCATCTAGGGCATACAAGTTTGCAACTGCACCAGCGCGCATGTCGCCACTCCCACGTCCGTATAGCCAGTCGCCCTCGATAGTCCCAGAGTAGGGGTCATGCGTCCACAATTCCTTGGGTCCATTGGGCACTATGTCGATATGTCCGTTCAGAATCAAACTTCTTCCGCCTGGCATTGAGGATTTTGGCTCATGCACACCGACGATGACCGGGGCTTTTGAATGTGTATCGCTAAATTTGCCGGATCCTGCGTGTTGCGACAGAACTTGTTGGTCCATATCGAGTTTGGTAGTGTGATATCCACGAGAGGCATACTGACGGTATAGCTCTTCCAAGGCTTCATGTTCTTCACCTCTTTGCCCCCCGTACTGCACCATCTTTTGGATAAAAGCAACCTCATTGTTGAAGTTCTTTGCAACTGCATCCTCAATGGACTTGGTAATCTCAGATGATAATGGGGACATCGTGAACATTCAAATAGGTTCAGTCAGGGAGAATTTGTCAAGACGAAACCCCAATGATGTAAGAGAAGCCTCTTTTGTAGGCTACGAAAGCTGGTAACGTAAGTGGTAAGCGAGTCGCTCGGGCAAGCGAGTCGCTCACCTTTTTAAGCCTTAGACCTTTGCAACACTATAGCTCAACACTACAACGTTGTACTGTAACTCACAGTACGTTAAATTAATCTACTTAGTCTACAGTATCTTTCTTACATATGCGCTTGTTGTGCCCTACCTTACTACACCTCCCACAGCGTTAAGAACCCTGTCCACCACCACCTGTTCGCATCCTCTCCTTACGCCTCTTAGCCTCAACCAGCGCATCAGCATCCCTACGCTTAACTATCTCCTCTACTTCTTGCTGAGATAGGGTCCTACTATGCTAGATCTGCTTCTTTTTACGTGTTTTACGCTTAGAAGCAGCTTTATTTGCTGCTTAAAGCTTAACTATCTTAGCTGCTATTAGCACCTAGGTATGCACTATTATTTTAGCTCCCTTTTAAAACTGCTGCACTATCTTACAGATTAATTCTGTTAATAAACTTCTATATTCCCTAATTCTCTTTAATATTAGTGTTAACTAAGCTCTAATTTCAGCAGCGTTGCTTAGTGTTTTAGGTTGCTAGAGGGTAGGCCCTAGTAGAGGTAGTAATAGCGTATAAGGCTTTACTTTAAGCCTTAATAGCACTACCTCTAGGTTATCTAGAACTAAGCCTGTTGCTTAGAAGCTTAATTAAATATTACTAGATAAGAACGCCTTATTAAAAACCTAATTAAAGGCAGCTAGGAACGCTTTCTTGTTAATGTAGGTAATATAACAGTTTGCTAAGACATTAATTTCCTTCTTATACGCCTGCTTTAATAGGGCAAAACACCCTATATTAAGTAGCTGTAGGATATAGAAGGTGTAAGAAGGCATACAGAGAGTAATAATCTTACTCTCCTTATACAGATTCTAGAAGGTAAGTAACTTATAGCTCTTGTAGCTATTAATAATTAGCAGCTAGTAGCTACCTACTGTCTAGGCTGTTGTGTGCTAGATAAAGTGCTTTAGCTACTCTAGGCCTAGTTTATTTATTGTCTAGCTATTCTTACTAACACTAATCTGCTAATCCTCTAGGTTATAATACTAGGCTTAGTTATAGTTCTTTGCTTTAAAGATAATAAAGGGCAGGATAACCTACCCTATAGCATTAATCGCAGCAATTAACATTGCCTATTTACAGTTACTAGGCTAGACCTGTAATAGTCTAAGACGCCTCTTAGACGCAGTTACTACCTTAACAGACCCCCTAACACCTATCTAGAAGCTAGTCTTATTAAAGTTGTAGGTACCTTTGTCTAGGATACTATACTTAGCTTTAACGTTGCGTACAAGGTTAAACTAGGGGCTAATAATAGCTAGGTTGCTGCATAGGACTCTCTAGTAATCGCGCTGTCTATTTACCTAAGACTTAATCTTAGGCTTCTAGCGTATAAGGTTCCTAGCCTATTTTTCCCTAACCTAGCCACTGTGATAGGCAGCTAGCAGTTAATTAGCTATTTCACGTACGTAGCTAAGCGTAGGGGCAAAGCCTTGCGCGTTAAGCTTCCTTATGTATTGTATAACTATGTCCTCTTCAACCCTAGTAAGCTAGGATAAGTTGGGATAGGAATCGCGTCGTAAGGTGGTTTTGGCGCGTTGGTCAGAGAGTGTCCTTTAAGGAACGTTATAGATAGCAGCAGCACATTGCTAGCTTAGCAACGCGTCAGATTTCATAGCTTAGATAGCAAGGACTATTCTATCCTTACGAGAAAGCAATTCGAGATCAGGTTGTTAAGACATTGGATAAAAGGTTGAATAAGGTGTGATCTTGGCAAAGGTGAGCGACTCGCTTGCCCGAGCGACTCGCTTACCGCTCACGTTAGATACGCTTTATGCGTTCACGGTTGATGTCCTTCGGCAATGCTTCAGACCAACACCTACCCCTCTTTGGCAGGTACACGCGGATGGTTGCGGGGCTCATCATCCGATAGCGATAAGGCGAGAGGAAGACCGTCAAAGCGCAAGAAGACATATTTTCCTACACTATATGGGACTGTTCTTGTCGAGATGGACGCATCCCGATAATTGTTGTCTGCGCAATCGAAAACAACGCGCCGAATAACGTGTACGCGTATTAGCGCTGCATAGTCAGCAAACAAGTCAACAGGTCAAGCTGCAGTGTTGTCTCGCCACAACCGAACACCGTTTTCGTATGGTTCCATCCTTTCTCTTGTTGATCAGATACTGACCAAATATATTGGGGGCTGGTTAGACGAATAATATCAACGTTTAGTCAGCACTCCACTCGACATCTTATTCACTGGTAAAGCGGAAGTGTGATCATCGAGGCTACCCGCTGCCATAGGGCACAAGTATAATTCCCTGCCGTCCCCTATGCCGTTCTCCGTATTGCTGCCTTGTATTCGTCAACCCGGTGGCCATTTCGAGTATCTCGATTCGGTCTACGCGACGATTAGGGGCATCCGTGCGCCAAGGGTGTCTATTCCTGCCGCTGTTATGACGTCTGCGGCAACTCTTCTAGATCGTCGTGGCGTGTTCGATAATCCTGCAAAGGTAAAATTGTAATCAACCGAAGAATTGACCTATGTTCCAAACTCCTCCATCTTGAGTTAAATCCTGTACCCCCACGTTTCTTTCTCTTTCAAGCTTTGCATATGTTAAAGCTTGGAGTGTACGTACCAGTCATCTGCCGCGAGTTCACGTAGGGAATTAACGAAAAAGGCAGTTTGTGGCCCATTATATGACAGGGATGAACGTTAACAATACTGCTAGTCTGCGTTGTCGCATTGAAACACGCAATGGCCAACTCTCATAGGCAGCATTAGAAGTCTGCTATGATGCGTTCGACGGAAATTCGTCCTAAAGCGGCTGATATTAACCAACGACTATCTTGAAAGTTGGCAATCGAACTGACAACGGCATGAGTCCACGTGTGTATAAAACCATGAAACTAGCACTACCACCCTCAGGATACCCCATAGTCATTTTCTCTGCTTGCTTGCACACGTTCTGCTTACGTTTGACTTGTTATATTCGTGAACATGCGCTTCTCACACTTCTCCATCTTCGCTCTTGGCAGCCTCTCCATCGCCAGCCCTATTCTTTCAAAACGTGCCGACGCCGTCAGTCTCTTTAATGATCTGTTTGCCACAGTACAAACCTACACGGGAGCCATTAGTAAGTCTTTTGAGCTCTTCCCAGCTCGACCTAACAACTCTAGATGCCACTCTTGCGCCCCTCTCTGCTTCTTCGCCTCTTTTGGAGAAAACCGCTGCAACAATCCAAGTTGGTGCGCAGATCAACCTCATCACCGCTGCTGTAACGGCGACCACCAACGAGATCAAAGCGCTCCCGCAATCCAACTCCACTTCTACAAAGCGTTCCGTAGGCGTCGATCTCGATATTGACACCGAAGTCACAAGTGGTGAATCTCAACCCAAGGAAAAGCGCCAGCTCGTCGCCGTGGGCGCGCTTCTTGCTCTTATTATCGTCGAGATCTTCGCAACAGTTACTGCGGCGGTTGCTATTCTAGGACTCTCTGGGCTTCTAGTCTTCTTGAATCCATTGACGGCTGCTTTGTCGCTGCTAATTCTTGCGGTTGAGTTGGTACTCGATGTAGTGCTTGTTGGGGTTATTGCGCTGTTGGATTCATTGCTTACTGCGCTGGCTCTTGGAGTCTCCGGTTTGTAGACCAAAAGTATTGGTCCATCAAGCAGTGCACTCAGATCAGGTATTGAGGGTAGCTTAGTCTGGTCTGCCACGAGGAGCATAATTGGATCACAATTGTCTTAATAGTTCACAATACACTCCGTACCATGTGGTACATCAAACAAAATCCTCAAGCCAATCGGTCGTCTTTCTTAGCAGTAGGCGTTCTTAAGATAATATCAGCGATCCTTCCCAGATTCTGTGCCGCAGATGCTGCTTCAGACGAGCTAAGCCTTGTCTGTTTCTACCTGCTCTTGATGGTCCCACATATAACAGACACAGCGCATTAAGAAGGTTGTGCTGCTCGATGTCCCCCATATGCCCCTGATTTGATGTACTCGTCTGCTTCCTTGAGACACGGCTTTCGGATAGCTTTGCTCACGCTAGCGAATTGAACAGATCTTGAAATACGACACATCCTGTTCGAGACAATTTTCGTTTTCCATAATGCGGACGAAGTCACCCAACAACAGCTTCCTTTTACTGGACTCTCCACTTTCAACTTATCTTACGATCCTCTATCCCCAGTCAATAGATCTCTTCTCTGCGCCAGTTTCCGATTGCACAGGAACCGCTAGATCTCTTCCTCGCCCTATATAATGAGCAACTACCACTCCACAAGCCTGGACCTGCAAACATCAAGAGCGCGTACTGCTACCCTGACTTCTCTCTTCCTACGAACTGCGCATCTGAGAAGCCTCAGTCACGAATGTTGGCCATGTTTGAATAAAGAAGAGCGGCTTGACTGCGCTACGCCGCGCCATGCATTGAAGTTTGTCAGCTATTTGCTTACAGAATTGGTCATTTCACTGCAGCTATTCGCCACGCAAGCAGAAGAAATCACAGAAGCAGGTGCCTGGCCTATAGACCCACAGGGCTTGGTCTTGTTGGTATTGTTATTTAACCTGATTAAACCTAAGATCTCTTTTTCCGTTTTATAAGACTGAAATCGAGACACTAGCCTAAGCCTCAAAAACGCATTGCCTTCTGCTTTAAAAGATATCTGAATAAGGGATAACTGCGTAGACTAAGGTAGTGGTTTCATGATAGGGAGCAAACCGTTAAGGAAGCCTAGTCTTAGATAGAAAGCCAAACGTAGAAAGACTGTTTTAAACGGCTTGGGTTAGGGCTGTGTGTATTGATATGGTGGGATTAAAGCAGAAGGTTGCGGGATGCTAAAATGTATATCCGTAAGAAAGCAGCATTGGAGTTTTGCTTTGTTAAGGGTACAATGGTTGCAGGGGTATATGGGAAATGGTGGACAATTTACTGCACTACCTGTTTTAGCGTTCATCGCTAGGATAATGGCATAATTCCAGGTAGTTTGTGCATGTCAACGTTAGACAGCGAATTCGTTCAGATTTTTATATCAGAAGAGACCTGATGCCAGACTGATGGGCATAAGTGACCCTACGAGCTGCAGCTACACTGCATCATACCCTTGTACTTTGGTACATCACCAACGAATCTCTGCTCTTCATCCGCATTCCATCCCCACTCCTCAGAGAAAGGATTGAGGTTCAGCTTCATGATCTGCTGCAAGATTTCACGCTCGCCCTTCTTCTCAACGCGGTCAATCAGCTCGTCGAGGATCCAAGAGCGTGGAACGAACTGCAAGTAGAGTTAGCACAACCCGCAACAGCAGGACAGAGGTACTTACACTTGGGTTGACGGCCCTCATGGCCTCCTGTCGCCCACTATCATCCTCGCCCCAATCTTCCTTGACTCGCACCGACCACTTCTCAAGCCACTTAGCAATGCGAGTCCGCGAGTCTGCATCATCCTTTGGCAGGTTATCATTGCGGAAGAATAGGTCTGCTGCATTCTTCCTGTTCGCTTCTTCGTCCAAACCCTTCAGGCTTAAACTTGACAGCCTGCGAAATGCATGGTGGAAATCCAGTTCGTATGCTTCAAGGAAATCGAGCAGTTCTGAAAACAACGAGTCGAAGTCGCTGTCTTGCTGTGACTTCAGTCCTAGACGTGCCGTCATGAGACGCTTATACTCGGACAAGAAGACGGCCTTGTACTCCTCACCAGCCCGCTCGATGATACCTTCTGCCCGCTTGACGAGATCTCCAGCGTCAGCTTCACTGACACCCTTCTCTACGAACTCGGCACTATCCACGTTCGAGCCTGCACCCATCAGCTCGCCAAAAGCCTCCCCTAGACGGACGAGGTTCCACCAGATGATGGTTGGCTGGTTGCGGTAGCTGTAGCGCAGCATGTGGTCATCGTGATTGGGCGTGTAGGTAGGATCGAAAGTGTCGAGGAAGGCGAAAGGCCCAAAATCGATACTCAGACCAAGGATAGATGTGTTGTCAGTATTGAGCACTCCGTTCATGAAGCCATATGCCTGCCACTTGGCGACTGTGGCAGCGTTGTTGCGAATAACGGCGCGGTAAAGACGAGTATAGCGATTCTCTTCTTCCAGGCCCGAGCCTTCGGTTGTGTCTTTTGCAACACCCGTCTTTGCTTCGGTGTGGGTAGTCTTGGCTTCGCCAGCCGGCAGCTTCGAGGGCAGCTTGTCCCATCCGTTGTAGACATGCTCGGCGGTGTAGTCGGCCAATGTGCGTAGTGTCTCGCGGTCACCGCGCATACGTTGGAGGTCGAATGTGCCGAATCGAATCCAGCTTTGTGCAAATCGAGTGACGATGGCACCTGGCTCGACTCGCTCGCGCATGATCTTGGTACCGTTGTTCAATGTGAGCGCCAGCGCTCGTGTCGAAGGAATGCCAATGGCATTGAGGTACTCTGAAACGACGAATTCACGGATGGACGAGCGCAAGACTGCTCTTCCATCCGCAAAGCGAGAGTATGGCGTGCGTCCAGCGCCCTTGAGCTGGATTTCGTAGCGCGTGTTTGTTGATGGGTTTGTAGCCTCAAACAGCGACATGGCTCGTCCATCACCGAGCTGCCCGGCCCACTGGCCGAACTGGTAGCCGCCGTAGCATTGGGCCCAGGGGTAGATGCCCTCGTCTGGCTTCTCCGCGTCCCATGTGAGGATCTGGCTGCCAGAGACCAGCTGCTTGAAGGCTTCCGTCTGCGCCTCGTCCTCTTTCAATCCAAGATCCTGCAGCGCGCGCTGACTGACAGCCAAGACCTCGGATTCGCCCTGAGGGTCCGGCCTTACGTAGGTGTAGAGCGCCTCCTTGACCATGCGCGGACCGAGCGTCTGCCGTGGCGCATCGTGCGAGTCTTGTGGTCTAGGGAAGGCAGCGTCTGGAGGCAGGTTCTGTGTGAAGACGTTCGATTTGGGCAGCGACTGCAGCGTGAGCTCGCCTTTGGGCTGGGAGTGATGGAGGTGCGCCATGATTTGGCTGAGGCGGGTCGAGGTGTGCAAGTGTCTCGCCGCGTTGGCTGCAGGAAGTGTGCTGCGAGCAAAAAGTGGGTTGCCAGACGTCAAGGGCGGTGAAAGTCGAGCGAGGCGAAGCATGAGCTGTCACGTGTCTAGTTGTTCGACACTCGGGAGGACGGGGGAGAAAAAAGGGAGGGGAAGGCAAAAGAGGCCATTCCGTCGAGCATCTGTCAGAGTGATGCATCACGCCTGGACCGACACAGTGGCGTCATGCCGCGGCGACTTTGCTTATCGATAGGACAGCTGCGACTGACTCGCGTACATTGTGTCTGCGCTGCATCCTCGTCAACCAATCACGATACATTCACCTCTCCCATATCGCACCATGAACGGCCAGCACATACCAGGCTTTTACTACGACCAGGAGAAGAAGAAGTACTTCAAGATCCAGAGTCAGTCTGCAGCACGAGGACTCGACCTCAAATACTCGACCTCCAATCTGATCAAGGAGCGGAGGAAAGAAAATGTACAAAAAGCAGCCACGGCAAGGACCACCAGGATACAAAAAGAGCGAGTGGTCCGCCGACATGCCAGCAACCTCACTCAATCTGATCTCGAGAGGGAGATTGGATACAAAAGAAGGTCGTTCTACTTACAGAATCTATGGCCAGAGGCCTGCATGTCCGGCGTGCGTGCCACATCTAAACCAGTCACCAGCACTGCCAACAACGAAGTAATTCGCTTCTTCGACAGAGACCCAGTCTCGAAAACCATATACGCTGCTTGTGGAGAGAACAAAGTCAAGCGCCGTCAACATCTCGGCGACGACCAAGCGGGAAACCTGCATAACTCACAATCACGGGACAAGTTGAGAGCTCTTGATACCAAATCAAGATACGGATACTACCCCTGGGACGACATCTCCCGCACAACGTCCACTGTCTCTTCGTTCCAGTATATGCCCTCCTCCGGAGCTCTGGCAGTGACAACAATCGGCTCAGACCGGCCGCCCATCATCCAACTCAGTGATCCTGAGCGCGACGGCCCTCATATATCGCAAGTCTTCACGCCGAAAGCCTGCTCGGCAATCTGGACTTCTGCTGCACGGCCGCCTTCATTCTCCTTGTCATTGGACCTCTCCAGTACCATTGCAGCAAACGAAACAGAGCATCTCGCCGTCGCAGCACAGCAGTCCCTGCTCCTCTTCACTCGCTCACCCTCCGGATCTTGGGACTCACAAACCGTCCTTCCAGATCTACACGCCGACATTCTCGCCCTCGAATGGTTGAACCACACCACCCTCGCCTTAGGATGTCGAAATGGGAAAATCCACCTCTATGACACCCGCTCGGGAGGCACCTCGCACATCTTGACACACCCCTACCCAACTAGTAAAATAAAGCGAGCGGACGACGCCACAAGAATAGTGTGCTCCGGGCTGCAAGATACGTTGTTTCTATATGACATCCGCAGCCCACGACTATCAACCCACCGCGAGAGAAGCGGGAAGCTCAACACCAAACACCACCACTACAACGAGACCTACTTCAAGACACTGTACCCAGGCGGTCACGACTATAAGCGCCGGCGTAAAATGACCCACACGGCGTTTGCGAAGTGGAGTCAGCCCGTGCTGAGCTATCCACATACGAACCTGGACGATTTGGATTTGGACGTTGCGGTGAATGCAAGACTTGGCTTGGTTGCTGCAGCGCAGGATGGTTACCATTGCGACAAGGCAATTCGGGTAAGTAATCTGTGGACAGGCAGAACGGTCAGGGAGTTTGATCCGCCAGGGGAGAAAGCTCGGGGGCACTCGAAAGTACGGGACTTGAAATGGATGGATGATGAGGAGTCGGGGGGCGGAGGCTTGTGGAGTACTTGGGGGGGTAGTATTGCTTCGTTCGCATGGTAGACCGCCATATACAGAAGTCAATGTGACAACGTTGACCTGTGTTGTACCTCAATCCACACCACCAACCAAGTACTCACCCACCTCAACCCCAACGCTCCTCCCCAGCCCCCTCACAAACTCCCACCCAAACCCCACCCTCCACCGTCCACCCGCTTCCAACGCATCGTTGGCGCCGCCAATTCCTGTCCTGACCAGCAATTTCAAACTCGTCAGCGTGGCGACACTGGTATACAGATCGGCCGTCTGGGGCACACCATCGACCAGTAGCGCCCTGAAGATGGCAAACAATCTATCTAGCGAGAAGGGGCTGGGTGTAAGCAAATGGCGCGGAATACGACGGTGCTTGACGCCGCCCTTGGAGGTGGTCGATAGAGAGGCCGGACCGGGCGCGCGACGTTTGTTCTTGCGCTTGTCTGTATGCTTCATAAAGTACGTTACGTCGGTCCTGGCTGGATTGTAGCTCGCGAGGTAGGCTGCGATGAGAAGGTGTGTGGTGTAGAACGGGAGGTTCTGCACGATGCCCGGCACTGCCTTTCTTGTAAGTATGACTTTGTTGGCTCCGGTCGTGGTCTGGGGTTGAGGCGCGATGATACGATCTAACACGGCTTCTTCGCCTTGGAACAAGTGTCGTCTGTTGACCATGAGCCGCGAGAAGTCCCTTGTTCCGAATTCGCCCTTGACAATGGGTGTCACAAAATCCCTCCACAGTCGTAGAGCGGTGGCGCGGAAGCTGATCAGATCGCGGCCGGTGTGTTTGCCCAGCGAGTCGTAGACAGCGCCAAGGAAGCGATTCCACAGCCAGGCGTCATCTTCAGCCGCGAGATCAGGAGTGTAGTCTGGGAACTTGTCTGCGGAAGGAGGCGTAACAAAGACCTTCGGCGGGCTTTTGCCGAGGATGGTGAGAATCTGTGGACGCGTGTAGGGTGGGAAGGCGATGTAGGGTATGGACGAGGAGTGTCGGACGGAGGGTGCGAGTGGAAGGGTGGTTGTCAGAAGTAGAGCCAGGTTCGGTATCTATAATTCAAGCATCAGTGTCAGGTTTCAGTAAAGCCAGGATGAACGTACCGCTTCACCCAGCCTCCCCAGCGCTGCAATGAGTGTACCACCGCCTTCTCGGAGCTTGTCGATAGCATCCAGCACCAGCACAAATTTCCCTCTCCCTTCCAACATCTTTTGAAGATTTACACAGAGCGCGCTTAGATTTTCAGTGCGCGCATACGGTCTCCTATCTATCTCCTCATCATGCGCTTCCTGCAGCGCATCGAGAGACGCCGCGACAATGCGCTCGAGCAGGTGCCGTGTGGTTATGCATTCGCGCACATTGATGATTGCATGTGGTACATGAGCAAGATGGAAGTATGTGCGCAGGATCGAAGATTTGCCAGTCGCCGTCAGGCCGTGGACGTTTACAAACGGTGGTGAGGGGAGATGCGCCTGGCTTGTTAGAGGTAGGTGCACATGCCGCAGTGAGTGGGTTATTTACAGAGTACAGGGCTGTCAGATGCTGGATCGGCTGGTCGCGACACGCAAATTCGCCAGTCAACTGGGCTATAATCTCATCTGGCAGCATGGCTGTTGTGTGGTAGAGCCAGTTGTTAACGGCGGACGTGCGTTAATCATGGGCGGTGACGCGCTAACATGGAGCCAAACGCGCAGGCACGTGCCCGGCATGACAACATGTACAATTGTGGAAATATCAAAAGCTGTGAATGCGTTTCCTTCGGTCGTTGCTATGTCTATGTCTGGGTATCTCATGTCCTGTAGCCCTGTACGCTTCTGACGGTAATCAACACAACAGGTAATCCAATGCGCCGTATAATGCTTCCTATATCCAATGTGGCCACATCCCATCGTCACGCCGTTCTAAACATGCAGGGTATCCTTGATGCTGTCCTCCCTCGTCTGGGCTCCATCCTCCTTGTACTCCCACGCCAGGAATTTCCAGTTGAGCTCGCTCGGTCGCCAGAACATGCCATGCTTCAGTCCGCCTTGAAGGGGTGCACTGCCCTCAGCCGTGTCCGACGTCATACCACCAGTGAGAGGCATTCGTTTGGCGAAGATGCAACGGCGAAACCTCGAGTGCAGGATGGCCATCGAGCACATGACGCAAGGCTCGTTCGTCAGGTAGATGTCGAGGTCGACGCAGAGATAGCCACTCTGGTTGATGTTGTCCTTGACGTAGTATTCCTTCTCGACTTGGGTGAGAGGCGTGTCGCAGAAGAGCGAGCGGTCGAGGAGGGCAGGGTCGGTGCCTGCAGCTCGCAGCCGCTTCTTTGCAACCATGGCGATGGCGCGGTGGACGGCATGGGCCATGACGTTGCCAGTGCCCTCGTGCTGCTCAATAGTGCCCGTCGGCGACCGCCAACGGCAGTCACCCGCTACAACGATGACCTCGGGTGTGCTCTTGGTTTGGTCGACGACGACGACGCCGAGCGACTCGCCCAGGCACTGCTCGGAAATGCACTGTCCAGCCGAGCGTGCGAGTGCCAGCCAGTCGCCCACCTTGTCCTCGATCTCTGCCTGGTTGCGTGAAACAAGGCTCGGGTGCGGTCCGTACGGATTGGTGTTCTTGTAGGCAATGGGCCAGTACTGCTCGCTCCATTGCTCGGACTGCTCGGCGGATATGGGTGCGAGCGACGGGACAGTGACGTACAGGATGTGCGGGGGGGTCCTGCCGTTGTCGAAGGGCGGACACTTGCGGAGGAGGGCGAACAGGTCGGCATGCTGGATGTGCCTGGTGGGGCAGAGGAGGAAGTAGCGCACTAGATCCATGTCTTTAGCAACGTCCTCAGCAGCAGGCGCACTGCCACCGTCGACCTTGGGCGTGGACATGGACGGTGGAGAGGGAGGAGAGGAGGCAGAGGGCAGCGACGCAGGGGATGGGGACAATAATGCTGGTGCAGGATCATCCTCATCACCTCTCGGGAGCCTCGCAGGCGGATAGAACTGCTTCTGCAGATGGGCGGGCAGGTACTTGAACTGCACAACGCGGCGCAAGTGCGAGATCTCGGCCGTCTTGAAGTCGGGAATAGCTGCTTGCACGACACTGCACCGTTAGTCAGACATCAATTCGCCGTGTCTGGAGTGAGCCGCTCACTCCTTGACCACATTGGCATGCTTCGCAGGCACCTCGACGACATAGACCACGTGCGTCTCCAGGCTGGCGCGCACTTCGTCTTTGGTCCGTAGGGGGACGAGACGCCCGGTGGGGGGTGGGGGTGCGAGGGCACTCATTGCATTGCCTGCAGCTTCTTGATTCGACTGAATGGAACTGGACCGAACTGGACCGAACTGAACTGGACTGAATTAGATGGGACTGGACTGGACTAGGCTATGATATAGTTGTGGGCGTGAGTCGTGAGTCGTGCACGTCGTGTTGGCTGCAATGGAGGAGAGACGCATGCATGCCATGATCGAAACAAAAGTTGCAGACCTCGGCAGGTCGGTGTTTCCTTCGCCGACCCCTCCTGCTGTTCTCGACGCGTCGTCACGCGTCACCCCTGCACCTACACCGTCACCCCTACACTTATACCCAACCTCGAAGCTGCACCCACACTCAATCTCGAAGCTGCACCCACACCTCATCTCGAAGCTGCACCAACACCCAATCTCGAAGCTGCACCCACACCTCATCTCGAAGCTGCGCATTGTAGACCCAGCAACCTCGACACCCACCTTTGCCCTGATCAGTGCAAACGTCACAAGCTCGTGACATCATACATCGACGCAACTTCCTCGTTCCCTTCACACTTGCACAGCGAGCACAACCCGCGCATTGAGACAGACCAATTCAAGCCCTGTCACTTAGTAGACATCTTGAAATCGGTAAGCCTGAGAAATAGTCGCTTGGCGTGACACGAGAATGGATCGAACAGAAATCGCCTTCGGTCACCGCAACTGTGCAAAAGATCAGGAAAGACATTTTCAATCATTGGCAAGCAAACCAAGCAAGACTTGAACTCCGCATTGCCAAAGCAAGCCCCCTATCCAAACACGTCCACTCCTCGTGTACGACTGATCGCTTCTCATCGATAATGGAATCACACCTTCATCAACGCGAAATCGAACCACGCTCAATCTCCCACACCCCAAACCCATCCACATAAACGGGCATCTCCACCGCTTCAGCCGGCCACACAATCTCGACCGAGATCTCCATCTCCGTAGCGTTCGTGTATCGACCATCCGAGCTAGCAAACGCCCGGACATCCATGCCGTAGCTCTGGTACTGCGCACCGTCTGCACCGAACAAGCTGCACGGTTGAGAGAAGCTATTGTACGAGGCTATGCGTGCGAATCCGCACAGACTGATTGATCGCTCGATGTCGCCGCTTATTATGTTCTTGTATCTCATTGAAATTACGGGCGAGATGCCGTTGGCTGGCTTGTGTGTTGCATTTGCGTACCCGATGTACAGCTCCACGGTGTACCATTCGTGGGAGGAGTTGAGATTGGACATGTGGGTCTGCAGCGTGACGGCTCGTTTCTCACCTCTGTGGGATGAGGTTGGCTTAACGGAGCTAGGAGGATCAGATTTGGCTGAAAGCGAAAAAAAAAAAGAAAAAAAGGAGAAGACTCACGCTGCAAAGCAACCTTCCAGAGACTGGTTTGTAGTGGCAATGTCGAAGGTACCTCCTGTTGGGAAAAACTGCCAGCCTCTGAGACCGTTCTCGAAACCGCTATTGGCTAAGGTTTTGTGGGTTATGTCAGGCGGCGGATGGGACCAGCGCGTTGAATTTGGCAGGGTTCTCGGGCATGGGATGGATTTTGAGGAGTATGGTGGGCTAGACGATGTGAGTACAGATGGATCCAGCGCTGAGCATTTGCGGAATGGAGCAGAAACTGTGTTCGAGATCCTGGACGCCCTTTTGATCAAGGTCGATGTCACGCTCGACGAAGTTGTTTCCGTTGCGATCAACGATCTCGCAACCAACGGTGCGGATGAGGAAAGCTGAGAGAGAGATTCCGAAGGGTCTGTGTTCACAAAAGCATCGTCTGGTGCAAGTCCGACAGACACACTGTCCAGATAGAGCGAGATGTCGAGATTTCCGTTGTACCACGACAGATAGACGGTGAGGTCCTCAGTAGGGCTGTCGGCCTGGAATTGCATGCTTAAGACCATATACGTGGAGTTATTGAGGCCAGTCAGGGGACAGGGAAACGAGGAAAACCCGCATACAGTACCACGGCCCAACAGACGGTTTGACATTCTGATGGTGTATTTAGGATCAGACATCGCTGTTTGCTGGTGAACAATAGCGCGGTGTCCAATGGCAAGATCTACCATGTAGTCGCGAGAGGGTTGCATGTTGATAAAAGAGGTCGATGTCTGGAAATGTGCGGACTGTGCCGTGATACCCGATCTTGGTACGGCAGTGCTATCGAACAGATCAGCCGCTGTTTTGTTCCAGGTTCTGCGAGCTTACAGAGCAGTACAGCCCTCAAGTGCATCGTTTGTGAGTCCAATATCGAAAGGTACCAAATTTGGATCATAGGCTACAGCTGACCAGTTGTCAAGTCCTTGCTCGAACCCTCCATTGAGAGCGTACGCATCGGTGGTTGGTATCGCAATGGGATTGCAGTTAGGCACAAGCGGGCTGGTCTCGGAAGCCTTTGGTGCAGGAATGGTAGTACCTGCCTCTAGTTCGTATCTGAAAAGTCAGCTCGGAGCGGAAGAGGTTGTCGAAAATATATACACTTACAAATTCAGTCTATCAGCACCACCACAGAACTCTGACGAGTTGCCGACACACGTCATGTCGCAACCCTCGTCGGTCATGGTGGCATTGTTGTCAATGGAGTCGCCACAGAAGCACTGACGACTATACTCCAGACCCGCAAGTGTATATCCGAGGGCCTTGCAGCTTGAGGTACATGCAAACACCGTCATGTCGTCTTCACTGGTCTGGAACAGTGATAGAGCACGAGCTTCCACGCTATCGGTAAGACAACCAAGATACTCCGTGCCAGGAGGTCCGGGATTGATGACCTGAGTGCTCAGTAGTCCACAAAAGAATACATTGAGTCGATAGCCAGCACCACATGCTTCATCAGCAGCGCCGGGACATCTGGAGTCGCATTCTGTATCATTTCTGACTTCAGAGCCTGCACCAAGAAGATGGCCGCACCAGCACTCTTGTCCGTATTCGATTCCTGCGTAAGCATAGTTACTGCTATCACAGAAAGCGACACAGTTTTCTTGAGTCATGTTCACTCTGTCCACATACGATGGCCCGGCAAGCTTTCTCCTACCGTAGTCGGTCCAACACCCATGATAGTCCCATCCGATCGGAAGATTCGAGCTCAATGAAAGAGTGGCGGCGAGACTGCCCATGCTGCTTGGAGGTGATTTGGACGGCAAATGACACGTGTGACGACAAGTGGTAGAGTTCGTCGGTGCAGAGTCAGCAGCCTGGATCCATTTTATCTGCCTTCATAGTACCCGTTCAAACGAGTGAGAAGTGACCTACCTTCCCTTGATAGAACTGCATTTTTGCGCGACTGTGGTAACCCTTGCCTCGCAACCATGGCCAGTAGGAGGTTCCCACTACCATCACGACACAGAGTACGTCCGGGACCTGCGCAATCCTCTTCTATCGGACCTATTGGACGTATTGTATGTAAGAAGCCTGCAAAACCCGAGTCTTCCAAGAGTACAGCATTACTTGAGGTAGGCTTTTCGTGCAACGTGATGTCAACAGTGTAATTAACCTACATCAATGCATCATAAGACATAGTCGCAGTGGTAGACGATGAGAATACTCCGAGAGTGGAAGAAGAAGAGGATGATAGCAGCCACGACACACTAGCCCCTGAGGTGGGATGATGGGCACGCTGCGAGGAGAGAAAAATGTTCGACTCGGCATCGCCGTACCGTAGATGTGAGGTCCTGCATTGGCGTACTGACCATTCTGCTGTGGCTTTCATATCCCTTTTCAATTTCCTCGGTCACGCACGTTTGTATTGGAAGTCCCACTGGTTGTCCAAATATCGCGCGCCCCGTACACGCGTGGCTTGCAAGATTGCGGCTGAAGACGTGCGCAAGGCTGGCCGCTATACCGCATTGAACCATCAAGGCTCGTTGTTGGATTGGTCTGTCAAAATCTCCACCGCTTTCAACTGGGCCTCGAACCAACAGCCAAACACAAACTGGATCTTAGCACCATCTCCTGAGCCCGAACTATGTCGATAATGCCCGTGGGAGATGTACGCATTACCGCTGGGGTCGGTAACTACGCCCGGCAACGCTCACTTTTTCACACGCAATGTTGTAGGGCTGGCGTGAGGCGCAACACTATGGGCGCCGCGAGCGTGCTGACCGGTCATGGTCAAGCTGTCGTGTATGGAGGGCAACAAGCGCAGAGGAGCTCAATAGGGCAAGACTACTGACAAGGAACGGGGGTGTAGCGACGGTTCTGCGTGGCGTTGCTGATACCAATACGTTGTCCGTCGATTTGGGTGCTGATGGCGTAGCACGGTGTGAGTTCCTGCATAGTTTGTAGCAACTAAGGAGCTCAAGATACGCATGGGACATGCCACACAGCTGAGTGCACATATATCAGCACTAAGACACACGCACGAGACAGATTGCAGAGTCTCCCAGATTTTACTTCCATCAAATTCTTGTAGCAGTCTTGTGCTGTGTTCACTCCCTATCAGACACTACTGTCTCTCATACACCAAGATATGAAACTCTTTACTTACGAAGCTTGGGGCTTCCCCTCCACCGGTTTTTTCGACCCTTCGAAGACATTTGTCACCTCCCACATTGTCTCTCCTTTCGTCCTTGCATGCATCCGCGCGGTCCTCTGCGTATACAGCTTCACGACCATCATCGTCTCCTATAGCTGGTTCGCATCTAACACAGCAACCATTGCCCTAAAGGATGTCAACATCGGCTCATACAAGATCCAACAAAGTGAAGACGCCATCGGCCAGTCTTTCAGCTTTTTCACCTTCCTCACTTTCTGGTCGTTGGGCTTTTACTTCTTGGTTTCCAGCATGCATACCTTCATGTTTGCCCATAAAGACTGCACTTGGCTGCACCGCTGGCCTAACGTCCTCCAACTCATGCACTCCTTATATTATTCATGTGTAACGAGCATGCCATTCTTGGTCACGATCGTGTTCTGGGGAACCATGAACAGCGGATGGCCGGCCGGTCGCTTCGAGCAGTGGATGAACCTCTCAGTCCATGGTTTGAATTCGGTATTCGCAGCCGTAGAGATTGTGCTATCTGCTACAGATGCACCACCATTTTCGCACCTAAGCGTCGTCCTGCTGGTATTGTCAGCGTATCTTGGTCTTGCGTACCTCACTAGGCATACTCAGGGGTTCTACGTATACGAGTGGATGAATCCTGCTCATGGCAACGTGAGCATCGTACTACATGTATTGGGGTATGCTGCTGGCATGGTTACAATATTCCTCTTGGTCTCGGGGGTCATCAGGCTCAGGAATTTGCTCGCTGCACGGTTGGGTCAGGGCAAAGACATCGTTACCCAAGAGAAGGGTATGAAGCTAGACGATGCATCAGATACCTGGTCGAGCGATATCAGCATGATCAGGCCTCAGTCAAGCCGAAGGAAAGACGAGTCCGTCGTCTGAGTTGTTCTTACATTGCTGCGAGGCGTAGTATCTATTTGAGACAATTCCGGGTCTTTCCCGATCCTTGCTTTGCTGATTTTATCGTTCGCTGGAGAACAATCACGTTTTGCCAATGAGATCCCGCCTCCAGATCTCAACTTCGCATTTCAGGACCCGTTCTAGCATCTGGAATGGATTCGTTGTGAATTATCTGAAAACTGCATGTAAGAAGTATGTAAGATGTCGTGCTTCTTCCCGGCACCCCTCTAGTGTTTTGCTTCGAAGACAAGTCCACTGGTAATCAAAACTGCTTGTTAGCATTTAAATAGGGAAACGGTATTGTTGATCCAACGTGATCACATGCCAATATGAAACGATGCTGCTGGACGACCAGGGTGTATCGTAGTGGACACTCCCGCTCAGGCACGCCTAGTTCCTGCTGATTCCGTGCTGTTTGATGTACATTCGGG
Source organism: Ascochyta lentis (assembly GCA_004011705.1). Classification (NCBI taxonomy): domain Eukaryota; kingdom Fungi; phylum Ascomycota; class Dothideomycetes; order Pleosporales; family Didymellaceae; genus Ascochyta; species Ascochyta lentis. The sequence goes on from RZGK01000002.1 coordinate 1,369,939, forward strand.
AGTCTGCCTTGCATGGTTGCCTGAGGAGGCTACGTTTTGGCTCACAAGCTGCTCCGTGGAGACATGTATGTCATCCCCGACGTCTATCTGAATGCCTTACAAATGCCTCGGCCGATTGAGATCCACTACAGCGAGGGAGACAGACTCGTGGAAATGAATCAGGCCTCCCAGCGGAGATCAGGTCTCCGATGTCCGACTGACAACATAAGCGGCATACGAGCAGAGGATGTCGCGGTCTCCGAGCAGCAGTGTCCATCAAACTTCCTGCGTTGCGGTCAAGCTCCGAGGTATCTTGTACTTTGAACCTCTGACATTTACTTGCCCTCAAGAACTTCGCCCACAGCATTGGTCGCAATATCCCTGCATCAACGGCTGTCAAATGCGTAGTCGGTTTCAAGACGCGAAGTGGGGTGTTATTTGCCGTCCGTTCTAACTTCAGAGCACACGGTGGTAGGATCAGGAACCATCAGCGGCTCAAAGTACTTCTTCAGCATGAAACCACTACCGCGCGCTTCCCCAGAGGCGCTTCGCAAGCGGTGACTACCAACATGATGCAGCAATGCGGCGTGACCGCCAGAGTGTTGTATGTACACTGTGCACGGATCACAGAGCTCTCGTAGGCGCCGATGGAGTAGAGCAAGCCACCATCTCCTAAATTAATGACATGTGAGGCTGCCAGCCGTGGAGCATCCACCCAGACGCCATGATTCAGCAGAAACGCCACGAACATGACGCGCAGACGTCCTGCTACTCTTTGCCGGAGTAGAGAAACCAAAGAAGGCAGGCAGTACCAATTAGGTTGTTGCAAGAAGAGAGTACAGATAGTAAGCGATATATGCGTTGGCAGGCATCATCCAAAGATATTGTTATGCTATCAGGATTACCATGAAGCTTTCTGTGTTGTGGTGGAGAGAGCACACAGGGATCTGCCTCGGGTGCTTTGTCGTGCGTGCTAGCGCGCTGTTCCTTCCAAAAATAGGTGGGGCAGTGCAGTGCAGCTTCTCTTGGCAGGTCGTTGTCCCGCACGCACATCACTGCCACTTGTTCTAGCTTACCATCTGTACAATACCGTTCTTGGTCGCGTGGTCACACAGAAATCACCAGCTGCTGCGTACCGGTTGTTGCTGAGAAGAGACGGGCTCCTTGCCCAGTGCTCGAGCGAGCTTGTGGCAAAATTCAACTAGCCTCCGTATCAGGCCTTCCACGTGCAAGGTCTTCTCTGAGGCCACAGCATGTGCTTCACACTCATTCGTCTCCTAATACATCATAACTTCTTAGGACGATGGTCCAAGTCTGTCGAGGCTAATACGCGCGTCGGATGTGTCTATCGCACAAGGCCAGGCTAAAGAGGCCCTTCACAGGACCAACCGCTGTAAATTCATCTCCGTACGGGCACGAGTATATTCAGGCCAGCGTCTTGTTCTTAGCCTCCGCCTCGTTAGAAACAGATCAGTCTGACATGGGAGTACCAAGCACTTTTGATCCTACTGCAAGGACTCTCCCTTTTCGACTTCTACACAAAGCACCTATCCCTGCGCCCGCCTGCCACTGCCACTGTAGCTGAGAGGCACAGTGCTCGGTCAATCCCGCCCATTAACATTCATTCCGTCCTACATGGACTGTTCGCATGGTCGGAACTCCGGCAGGTCTGGTATCGCTGATTTTGACTAGTATCTTGCGGTTCGGTTCGGTATTTAGCATTTTAAATTGGCTGAAGTTCCCTCTGTGCATTAGCGCACGCCATACAGCTGCAGTTCTATCTCCACACAACCACACCATCGCTGCTAAACCTGCCTGGCTTGACTACCCCTGCGTACCCGAGAACGCAGTGACAGCCTTGGGCTCCTCCTGTAATACGACCCCAGCGTACATGAGTATGCTTGCCGACAGCTAGCTTCTCACTGTTTCAACGAAGCTTGCTCATTGTACGTCTTGCGGACTATCGTTAGCTGGACTGTTTCGTCTACCTGCTTCTTGGATCAAGCTGAGAGTATCGTGTCGGCAGAGAGGGGAACGAGTATAATGGCGGACAACCGATCCAGGTCAAGGTCCAGAGGTCGAGTTGAAGATGACACTGAGCTTTGGTTCAATATGCCCAGCTCTGAAAGACAAAGTCAAACAGAGCAATCTGCGTACCGAGCAACATCGAATCGTCTCAGTATGGGCTCGATGGCTTCGACCTCATCTCAGATACAGCACTCGATCCCGACGATCTCCACCAGTTCAGACCTCAACAAGTCGCTACCGCCCCCTCCAGCCGAATCAGTAAGGGAACGTCGAAAGCCTGCTACGTTGCGGGCATTCCTTCGAGGTCGATCTTCAAGCAACCATCTTGATCCGTCTTATTTGCAGCCTGAGCCATATATTCACCATCAACGGCATTCTTCTGCAAGTGCACACTTGAGCGTTGACGTACAAGGTCACTACCAACAATACCATTCCCGCAGCATGCCGAATTCACCATATCAGCAAGGTTACGATTCTGCTTCAGTATATCCACCGCGGCTTGCTCGTGTTCAATCAGCGAACCCGATTTTTCCAAACACGACGCATCATGAACCTTACTCTGTTGCGCAAGACTATTCACATAGTGTAAGCTCACTCAGCTCACATTTTGAAGCCTTGCCTACTCGAGCACGAACTTTCCCTGAGAGTACAATTCTCAGCCCCACGACTCGCAGTAGCGTACCCAACAGGCCACGCCCACACACGTGGTTATCTCCGACCGAACCGTTTGCCGATCCTTCCCAGTTCCACCTTTTCGTTGAAGCAACGACAGGTCTTCCAGACGAGACTGATCCATGGTCTCCTAACGGGCCGAATCGACTTCAAAGTTCTCTTTTCGCACGTCGACCTAGCAACGGCTCGATGCCAGTACCGCCCCAATACGTCCCAGCACCGGTCCCCGATCGAACTCAGCAGACTGCGAGCTGGCAGAGCTTCGAACCAGCTTTTGCGTCCTCACGATCTGTATCTGCCCCGATGTCGAGGACGCCTCATCGTGATGCGTTTCAACCGCCTCATGCCAGCCTCACACCACACATGAATGCAATCAATGCAGAATTGGAAATGCTAGGTCTCGATGAAGATCATACACCTGAAGACGAAGAGCTGCCGGACTATGCACAAAGCCAAGCAGAGATGAATGCTAGGAAGAGGGAAGAGGCAGCGGCGAGAGCAAGAGATCTGGAGGCTAGATGGCGCGGTGCCCGAGGCAGGAGGAATTGAGTCACTGCAAAGCGCACACTGGAATGTGTTTCCCTGAGTTCTTTTTTGTTTAAGCACGGCGTTGAGGAGATCAACACTAGCCCCTGAGATACCCTCGCTTGACGATTTTCCTCTGGATCGGACAATTTTAAGAATTTTCCTACATATATTTTTGATAAACCCATTTCTATCATCACAACAACATTTGAACTACCCATATCCATACTTGTATTCATCTACTTGATGTTTAGTGCAAACCGAGACAAAATCTGTCTCATGGACCGACAAATATCCCCAAGCAGCTAAGTGCATAATCAAGACTTTTTTGAGAGGAAAGTTCTGTCCACATTCAGCAGTACGCCTCGTAAGAAGCCTAGAGCAAAGCAGTTTAACATGTGCATCCGCACCTTGTATGCGCTACGTAGACTAGTATAATCCCCAAACCCAAATGTGGTAGAGTGATAGTCCAAATTAAGATTGAAGGACCGGCTAAGCATGAGTTCGGGATCGCTTACGACTTGCAGTGTAGAAGGCCGTTGGAAATTGTTACTGGCCTTTGTTATCCAGATACGTTCGTATCCGTGTAGGTCGTTCAGCAATCCAGGCATTTCAACACATGCCTCTTATATTATGAAAGGTTACGAAGATCTATTTTCATAGGTCTTGCTATGTAGCCCAGGTTCTGTACCCAGATAGCCCAGATCTCGCAGGCTAATAACCACTGCCTGGCTGTAATATGGAGATGAACCACAGAAGCGTTACAAAGTAGTGCAAGAACGCCTAAAAGTGCCTGGGTACCGGTAACAGTGCGGGGATTTGGGGGCTGGAATGCTTGATTCGTTGTACACGGCAACAGGATCCAAAATCCACGTTCATCAACCAGCTATCCTAAGCTCACACTACCATCCACTGTGATTCTATGTCCGGTGCGTCGCGTGGAACCAATTATGCAGCCACCAGCGCTAGCCGTGAAAGACTACAATTGCCACCTCGTATTGATGTAGAACATTCAGCCTGCAGTCGAGATCAACATCATACGTGCTCAATACGTCTATACATCCGCTTCAACATCAGATAAGAACGGAGATCTACACCCGGTGCGTGGTTTGTTCTGCTACAGGAATCATGGGTTGGGGGCATCGGGTGACGGTGAGGCTGTGCAAATGCAGGTGTCAGACGCGGCCCGGAAACAGCGTTCCAGCACTGCGACCGAAAATAGCAACAATGACATTGCAGGGCATGATCATATACCAAAACTTCTGAACCGCGGCAGCTGTCCAATGGTACTTAGGGTAGATAGAAAAGAAGCGGTGAACGGTGTTGCTGATCATAGCTTTGAGGTTTCGGACCAAAGCAGGTTTTATTGGTCACGATTTCGGTTATTCAGATGTTTCAGAAAGTTGATCATCTTGAGATTTTTGACGACTAACCATTAAGAATTTGACTCGACGCATCAATGTTGTGAGTGTTCATGAGTGCACAACCGTTTGATAGACATTGACTGTTTGTCACTTTCATCATATGCTGATCCTCGTCGTTTGCGGGTGTTGTATGGCGAAGTAGCGCGGCAGACCGCAATGAGTGGCGCGTTCGATGCATAGTGCGGCTTATCCATATTCCGTGGTTGCTTTCCGACGATCTTGTTAGCTTTGATCGTCGACGACAATAGCTTCTGAATGAGGGTTGGTTGACCTGACCGGTCGCGTACTCGCTGAGGAATAGGCACGTTCGAACCTTGCAGTTCGGCGGCGGTGACAGTGCTGTGGTAGATTTTGTTCGACGCTCTGGAGCCATCTAGAGCGAGCTCCTCGCATTTTACGCGTCGATCATACATCTGCCAACGTTTGTACAGATCTGCAATGCTTTTGCGTACATCAGGGCATTCTGAACTCACCACCCATGCCCCAAGCTCGTGCGAGATCTGAATTTTGAAGTGGGCGGTTGGTGGAGTGATGGCGGTTGGTCCTTGCTTTGCAACGATGTCCCACGTCTTATTCCGGAACCATTGTGCGATCCAAGACACAGGAACATCGCTGTACTCCTTACCTCCGTTTGCATCTGCCAATTTGGGATCAGCCCAGACTTTGCGCATCAAAAGGTGTGTGCCGGGTCTTGTCTTATCCTGTGGATTGATGATACTGCCAAACATAAAGTTTTCCCAGGCATAGCCCCATTCGGTCTCTGGGAAATCAGGTCGATAGTGAGGCTCATCGACATTGCCTCGTCGCATCACGCCTACAGCATGCACCACCTCATGCACAAGGGTAGTGGCAAATAGAAAGTCGTGACGATATCGAGCGCAGCGGGATGCTGCTACGTAACCATCTGCGCTGTTGTAATACTGAAGGAACTTGTTGGTGAGTTCGATTTTAGGAGATACCTCTCCTTGGAAGGCGCGACAACAGCTTGATGTTGGCATCGATTTGACATCATTCGCAATCGTACGAGCATATAAGCGCTCTTTTTTATGGTTCACAAAGCCAAACTCTATACGTTGGGCAAGACAGTCTAGGGCTTTCCGTACATCCGACAGAAGCTGCGCCTGCTTTGCTTTGGACGCCTTTAGCAAGGGGTCGCAAAGGTAAACTTTTCTACACTGCAGATCAAACGACTCGCTTCCAAACACCAGGGGTACAAAAAATTCGAGTAGCCGATCATGGAGGAGAAAGTGCGATGCAAGCTGGAGCGCTAGATGTAGCTGTGCTTCACCCTCAAGCTGATGGAAGATGGGATGAACCGGATTAGTAAGGTTTGCAGGGAGTACTGCATCGTCTTCGAGAAGTTTGAAGCGATCGTTACTGTTGGCTGCGTCGATAAGGCTGTTGATACTAGCGCTCGGTGCGATCTCAGTCCGCTTCATGCGTTGGCTTTGGTCTTGTTCTGCCATCTCAAGTGAAAAGAATATCTGTTGGTCATCACCCAGCCTCGAAGCTTCCTTACAGGGTATACATAGCATTAGTCGCCACATTGTGCAGGTTTTCGTGAGAGGACCCGGGAACAAAGTGCTGTTGTTATAGTTGCGGATGCTGAATGGTTTCCAGAATCTCGTGGACCAAGACAAAGACAAGACAATGGCATTGTCTTTTCAATATTTGCCTGTGGCTTGGACATGGGCCTGCAATGTCGTGAGATGGATGCATATGAAACCACGCGGGCGATGTCCGCGACGTACTGTCTGGCTATTTGATTTCAAATATATCGATGCGCTGCGGATCGGTTGAGCATGGGAAGGCGCAGATGGCTTGAGGTGGACATTGTGATACCAGATCTTGTAACATAGGTTCTCTCCAGGTATGGCTGGGTACCGCGAGATATCACTATTGGTAGTGGCGTAGACGCAAGATAGATGAGATGGGAAAAAAGCGAGAAGGTCATGTGAATTGGCGCTAGACAGCCACACAGACAAGGGTACGCGTTCGCTAGCCCCGCACCGCTCGCGTTTGCCCACCTATCCGTGACCTTACATTCACACTCGGCTGCCGCAGTCACACCTGTAGGTGTGCATCACCACCGAAGACTGGAACGTTCTATCAATCTTTTTCAATTCCTTTTTTCCAACCCGTTCTGCACATTTCCAGCACGCGTTCAGAGCAGACATATTTAGCGCGTCTTGAGCATTGCTGCGCGATCTCCGAAGTTCATCATCAGTCAAAGAGCTGTCGCGCATGCCAGTCGCCCGACAACGCCACTCCAATGGACTGGGACGACTTTGAGGAAAGAGCTAGCAGGGTGAAGCCAGTGCAGCCTTTGAAGCCTAAGAGATACTGGGTTGGTGTTTTTCATCACGGCAATGATCCACAGCAACCGTTCAACGAGCTAGATTTCGTCTGGATGATAGGACATTCAGTGAGTCGGCTAGGCTGAGCAGCGCGATCAACGGACTGACACGATTAGAAAATTACACTCGAGAAGATTGCTCAGACCTACGAAACGCGCCAAGACCTCACAGACATCCACCTCGTCTATCGAGATGGCGACGTGGACAAGAGCAAGACGCTCAAAGATGTCATGAATGTAGGATCCAACCTCATTATCTTCAGAGCTGTCCGCGCAGGCGAGTCCTTTCCAACTTTTGGGACACCGGCGCCGGCACTGCCAGCAACATCGCGGACGCCGAATGTACCCTTCACTGCAGCCGAAGCCACTGCATCCGCTCACTCCCTCTCAAATCGTATCAAGAATGAGCCTCAAGATGGACCAGGACTTCATACTCACATGTCGTACGCTGTCCCTGGCAAAGCAACATCGCGAGTTCCCACCACAGCACCCACGCATTCGCCTCTTGGGACCCCAACTCAACACCCTTCGGACGCTGAAGATCAGCTTGCGACAAAGAAACTCAGCCAAAGCCAGCACTATGGTTCGTCAGCAATGAACCATACCCAGAATACCTTGAGGTCACCGTTAGACCAAGCGCAACCAGCTGCTCCCCTAACTGCCGCTCAACAGACATTCAAATCTCCAACTCACCATACTATCAACACGCCACAAATTAAGCCTGATTCAGGTCTTGATGGCTCGAGCGTTCTAGGATATCCCGGCCAGTTCGTCAGATTCCGTCCACAACACACTTCCTATGCATCTCCCTACGGTGTGTCGCCGCTTGCTGAACCCGTTTCAGCCGCTGCTCGACCGCCTAGTCCAATGCGCGAACCGTACGTGCCTCCCGTGTTCCGTAACAAAGTCGACGAGCCATCTCAGCCGTTCGACCCTAACAACTTCTTCAACCGTGAGCTTTCCCCACAGGGAGACTTTCAAGAAGAAATAACGTCCACCGACCGCTCTATACGAGACATCATCACTCGAGAAGATCCTGTAGTGCTTGAAGCAGGTGTTGCTGAGGCTCTGAACGTTCTAGAAGAATTTAAACAAGTCTTCGTGCGTCATGCTACGTCCAGTCCAGATGCTCAAGTCTGGGCTGAATCAATCGATAAGCTCACGCCCCAAGCTAAGCGCAAACGGACTGTGGTGGGAGTGGTGGGAAATACCGGGGCTGGAAAGTCTAGTGTGATCAACGCAATGCTGGATGAAGAGCGACTAGTCCCAACAAACTGTATGCGCGCTTGTACAGCTGTGGTGACAGAGATATCATGGAATGACAGCAACGATACCTTCTCAAAGTATCGCGCTGAGATCGAATTCATATCACGAGAAGATTGGGAGAAGGAAGTTGCTACACTTATGAAAGAGTTTCTCACCGAAAACGGGACGCTTTCGAGGGATGCGTCTGACCAGAACTCCGATGCAGGTATTGCTTGGGCGAAGTTTCATGCGGTGTACCCCAAGATTGCTCGAGACTCACTGGATGAATGCACGGTATCTAACCTCATGGCTGAGACAAGCTTGAACGTGCTTGGTACCACGAAAAAAATTCACACCGCTCAGTCACACCGATTCTACAATGAACTCCAGAAGTATGTCGACAGTAAAGAAAAGGTAACTAAGAAGGATAAGGACAAGGACAAGAACAAGCAAAAAAGTCCCTATGAGATGGAGTACTGGCCTCTGATCAAAGTCGTCAAGATCTACACCAAGGCGCCTGCTCTTTCAACCGGCGCTGTGATTGTCGATCTACCTGGTGTGCATGACTCGAATGCTGCCAGGGCCGCAGTAGCCCAGAGATACATTAAACAATGTACCGGCTTGTGGATTGTCGCACCGATCACCCGTGCAGTCGATGACAAAGCCGCCAAGACACTGCTCGGAGACTCTTTCAAAACGCAATTGAAATATGACGGCGGCTTCTCAAGCGTTACTTTCATCTGCTCAAAAACAGACGATATCTCTATTACCGAGGCGATCGACACACTTGAGCTGGAGGAGAAAGTAGAAAGCCTCTACAAACAACAACGAGAGCTTGAGCAGGTGACCGAGGACACCAAATCCAGGATTAGGGAGCTTCAAGAGTGCAGAAGCGTTTACTTGCTTGCGCAACGCGAGATTGGCGCTGAGATCGACACCTGGGATGAGCTGCAGAACCAACTGGACGACGGCAAGGAGGTATTTGCGCCACGTCCAAAGGCCGTCAAGCGCAAGAAACAGACTTCTGCTAAGAAGTCTCGGAAGAAGCACCAAGCAGAAGATGCTGACTCAGATGCTGACTTTGTCGTATCTGATGGTGAGGCATCAGCAGCAGATGAGGAGGAGGAAGACGACGACAACGACGACGACGATGACGAAGGCGTACAGGCACCTCAGAAACCTCTAACTGAGGAAGACATCAAGGCTAAGCTGAAATCACTAAAAGAGGCCAAGAAGAATGCTAGGCGCGAAGGCTTGGAGATAAAACCAAAGATTGACGAGCTGAACCCCACGATCCGCGAAGCTGAGACCAAGATCAAATGTGTCAAAGCTGAGATCAGTCGCATCTGCATCTCAGGACGCAACGAGTATTCCAAGCGTGCCATACAACAGGATTTTGCTGCCGGTATCAGAGAACTCGACCAGGAAAATGCGGCCGAAGAGGATGAAGATAACTTCAATCCAGATGAAGAACTACGCGACTACGACAAGGTTGCGAAAGCTTTGCCGGTCTTTTGTGTGAGCAGTCGAGCGTACCAAAAGATGTGTGGGCGTCTGCAAAAGGATGATGCTGTTCCTGGCTTCAGCTCGCCCGAGGAGACCGAAATGCCACAGTTGCAAGCTCACTGCAAGAAGCTGACAGAAGCCGGTCGCATCCAGAGCACGCAAAATTTCTTGCTGAGTCTCTGCCAGCTGCTGACTACCTTTTCTCTCTGGGCTTCCAACGATGGAAGTGGAGTGAAGATGACTGATGACGACAAGCGGAAGCAGGTCAAGTATGTCGAGAGAAGGCTCAACGAACTGGAAAAGGGTCTCGAGGGATCTGTCGAAGCCTGCCTCAACGTCGTGAAGAAGGAGCTCAACGAACAGATTTTCGATAAGTACCCAGATCTCATACAGGAAGCGATCAACGCTGCTCCTGATATCGCTCAGAAGTGGGGTGTTCATCGAGCTGATGGCGGCTTAGCTTGGGGCACATACAAGGCGGTCACGCGTCGAAATGGGGTGTACCAGTCGCCAACAGCAGGTCATCGTGATTTTAACTCGGAACTGTAAGTGTGCGCATGCTGAAGTGGGGGTTGTACTAACGGCATGTCCAGAGTTGATCCCATTGTGAAAAAATTGGCTACTGGGTGGGAACGTGCCTTCCAGAACCGTCTTCCCAAAGCATTTGCAACCTTCATAGCAGATTCGGGCAAAATTCTTCACAAGTTCCACGAAGCTGTCGAAGAACGGGCACGCGAGAACGGCGTCGGTCTCGCCAGCCTATCGACGCTTAGAACGCAGATTTACACATACGAGATGTTGTTTGGAGAGCTGAACCAAACTCTCACGGAACTCATGACCAATCTACAGCGCGAGGCAAACCGGGACTTCACACCTACTATCGCCAGCATCATGCATACCGTCTACGACGTCTGTGCGGAAGAGCATGGTAGTGGCAGCTTCAAGCGCATGAAGGCCCACATGGCCGCTCACGTGGAGCGCAACCGCCATTCAATGTTCAACAAGGCAACTCTGACGGTCAAGAGCCATCTCGATTCCATGTGCAAGAAACTCCAGGATCTGATGGAAGAGAGAGCAGACGAAATTTACATGAAGATGAAGGCAGACTACCTGCGCGTGCTTGGTGGCGTCCAGGTCAACACCAAAGCCGTCATGTCGAGAGAGGAGCGAGCAATGCGCAGCGAGATAAAGACACTGCTGAATGCCGTCGACGCTCGATTCGAACCCATTGCCAGTGGGGTGATCGCAGCCTCGGTGGGTGATGCTGGCGATGATGCCAAGGGCGCAGCTGAAGAACCCGCGGCTTCTGACGAAGAAAGCGTCGCCTTTGAGTCTGCAAACGAGGACGCAACTGCTGGTTCCAACAACAATTTCATCATGCAAGAAGACGCCAGCATTATCGAGCCGGCGTCGAGCTTTGACAAAAAACCCAGTCTGCCCACTCCGCTCAGCAACGAGGTGTCAGACGAGGAGTTCTAGACCTGCCGTTTCGGTATTCTATGCGGCGAGTCAGATTTTTCCGTTGGAGCGCAATTTGGCGTTTAGGGAGTGGATATTTTCCTTCTGGATTGTGGCGATACAAGACCGCCTGTCTGGCATTATCGAGTGTCATTTCTACTGCGGCATAGGTGGCGTTCTGTTTCCCAGCATCAGCCGCTTGTGCATTCTTCCATTTCATGTACAAATGAGTGTATGCATAGTTTCTCTTCACCCACGATATACTCCAGTGTCTCAGGGGAGGAAGTTTACGCTCTTACGCGAGGATGTAGCGCGTGTATGTGTATAGCAAAACCACAACTCTTCACAGCAGACAAATCTTGGTTCCACTACCCATTCACTTACTGTCTTCGAAGCTACTCATCAAGGTTACGCTAGCCTCTAATCAAGCAGGCTCAACATACATACATACATACATACATACACCCTCAAAAGTCCCTCCTGCCCTCCCCGCACTTGTCGATCACCATGACCTCTACTTTTTTCTTTTCCCTTTCTCCTCGATCGATTCAATTCAATTCAATTCAATTCAATTCAAGAGAGAAAGAGCTACCAAATGCCCTCTATGACCGTGTAGCGCACCCAATCTCTTGCACATGAAAGCGCAACAGGATGTACGTTCTAGTCTGTGGTCCCCCCGGATCTGAAGATGTGGTACGTATAGTACACTGCATGAGCGATGATGGAGATATCATGATGTAGGGTGGAGAGGAGAGGAGTGCAGTGAAGTGCAGTGCAGTCAGTAGGTAGGTAAATCTACTCCGCCTCCGAACAACGTCCTGTCTCCAGCTCCCACTCCAACCCTCGTCAGATCTAGCACCGATACCCACAACTAGCGCAGTCGCTCTTCCACCGCAAGACATCGCACTGGCAGGTCCGCGAACAAGCCTCGGGTGCTATCCAACATGACCATGACTAGGAAGACGGGGTTAGCGTGATGTCATTACATACGTGACAATGCAGCGTCTGGATACGGATGGGCAGTTTCTGGTGTTTAGGAGGAGAGAGGAGATGAGGGGAAAGAAAAGGTTATGGGGGGCGAGGAGAGGACTTACTTTCATACACTTATCAAATTCATCGCGGCATTGCTGGCACCAGATGTAGTGCAGGATCTCTTCGAGCGTCTTGGGTGGATCGGCCTTTGTCGTATCGGCCTTTGTCGTCACCGTGGAGTTTTTGTCGCTGTTGTCGATGCTGTCGGTAGCTGCGACCGCGGCGCAGGTATCCTTGTTCTTAAGCATGTCCTGCTTGAGGGCGTTCAGCGTCGTGTTTTGGACGTACAACTTGATGGCGTCGTCGGCGTTGAATAGGGATGTCAACTCCGGGGCGCTGCTGGAGGTGGGGGTAGCGGTGCCCACGGCGGCGAGGAGGGTGGTGAGAATAGTGGTGAGCTTCATGGTGAGGTTTTGTGGAGTGTTGTTGGTAGTGGAGTGGTTGGTTGCAAATATGTGCGTGTGGTAAGAAGTTGACGTAGGAGTGGGGGATGGAGATACAGACTTGGTGAGGTAATGATAAATATATAGGAAGAGCGATCGCTGAGAGTGACCTTCACTTCCCTCGAATGGAACGAGTGGGGCGTACCTTGCTTGGTTGGAGTATGGGCGCTAGGACAGTTGGTGGCTGTAGAAGAGTTGGTAGTGAAAGAAGATGTGAACAGGGTCTTGTTTCGAGATGTGTATAGTGCGATCCTTGCCCATGGAAAGGAGGTTTCGAGGCTGCGGACGCGCTGATTTAAATTCATTCGTGTAGGTCGAGGGTGGGAGGATGCAATCACCGCAGATCTGGTGCTATGCTTTGGTTGTGGTATATGGAATTCGACCATGCTTTGACTCTGCTGGACCGAGAGACTCAGAAGCGTATTCGATATTACAGTTGCTTATTTACAATGATCAGCAACTAGACAGCGTGTACTCCGTACGGACATGTCGACCTGGTCATGCGTGCGTGCTCCCAAACGCCTGGCTCAAACAAACTCATTGCTCATGCACGATTAGTTCCCTTGCTGAATGACTTCATCACAATCACGCGCTCTTTTTCCCCAAGCCAGGCAGCTTGGGAATAGGCAGTGCAGGGACCTTGGGCAGATTCCCTAACGCGCCGCCCCTCAGACCCTGGACCTGCGCCACGGCATCACCCAGCAGCACGCGGACGGCGCCTTCCATCCTACGATCCCCTCGGCGCCTCATCCAGCCCAGGACCAGCGCCAGGACCAGCAGGTCGACGGCTATGTGCTTGACGCTCGCCCACACGAAGCGCCAGATGGCGCGGAAGAAGCGGTAATGCACACGGTGCTGGAACAGACGCCGTGCTTCGAGCTGTTCGCGGAGAGCGGCGACTTCGGCAGTCATCTTCATCAGACTCGACTCGACGCGTTTGCGCCACTTGAGGTCGGCGGCGGAGGGCGTGTCTGCCTTGCTCGGTGCGGCTGTAGGGGTGGTGAAGGTCGGTAACGGGATGGGCTGGGGGATGATGGAGCGCATTCGGGGCTGTGGTGTTGGTGTTGCCAGGTGCTGTGGTTCTCGGCGGGATAGTGTGCGTGATTGTGCTGGGCGCTTGGAAGGTGGCTGCGCGTCCGCTTCGGAGAGGTTGTGGTCCATGGCGCCGGTGCGGTAGAGTTGCAGGGCGTATTGAGAGTCAGGGGCGTCGACAAACTCTTCGCGCTCCATGTCTGCTTCTTGGGCCTCGAGGTCTTCTTCGCTCTGAGACATGGGGGATTTGATTTGAAGGGGTTGGTCTTCGTCCTCTTGGTTGGAGTATTCGTCTGGCTCTTTGGAGGCACGTTGGCGCTCGAGTGCGGAATAACTTGCGGACATGCCTGTGCCTACTTGGTCGAGGGTTTGTAGTGGGGATGACGAGGACGAAGAGGGGACGTTTGACTTGACCTGGTCCCAGACGAATTCGAGTTCGGCGACGAGTTCGCGGGAGTCGGGCGAGGGCGAGGCGTACTGGTGCATGGTGTCGATGAGGGTGGTGATGTAGCGGCGCTTTGCTTCGGTGCGTGAGAGGTTGTTTTGCTGTTTCCAGGCGTCCCTGCGTGTTGTCAGTATCACGATGCTGGATATACATGGCATCCCAGCATGTCGTGTGCATACCATTTCTCGCGCGCCCGCTGCTCTTGCTCCGTGTTGCCCTCAGGCCTGTCCATGATGCCATCGACGTCGCCCTCTGCTTAGGTCAGCGTCTTGTTCTGCTTGCACTCTTTTCTGGACACATACCCATGGCCTGCTTGTAGAGTCCGTACAGTCGCAGCCGTGTCGCCGAGGGCGGCTTCTGCGACCCTGTGCGGATTTTGTTTACCGTGTTGAGCGCATGGCTGAAGACTCGATCTACACGTTACCTGTCAGCGTGCATTCACTGCATGTCGTTGTTACTGCATGTCGTTGTCGTTGTCGTTGTCACTGCATGTCGTTGCCACTGCATGTCGTTGCCATTGCATATCGTTGTCACTGCATGTCAGGCATGTCAGTCTCGCTGTACGCACCTACTGAGTCGGCCATGACGAGGGTTGACAGCGCCCCACTCGTGGGACCCCAGATGTAAAGGCTCCGTTCATCCACAGCAATTCAGCGTGCGGCAATGGTCGTGTGCGCAATGCAAATGCCCAACCCCGGGTATTGCAGGCAGGCGCTCGCTCGCGGGCAACGTGCATGATGCCATCGAATGCGGAGCCGGGATGATAGGCTCCATGGAGGCGCGACTAGGAACTGGGGTGACGCGCGAGTCACCTCGGCTGCGGCGACTCGGGGTTCACATGCTGGTGCCTTTCTTACGCAGTATATCGAGGTAGGACATGTTTGACTTGTACAATACCATCGACTAGTAAACCGCTATTCTCTACACTCGAAGACTATGCTGATTGAGGCTTGCAAAAACAATCTTCAGCCTCGTCACATCAGGGTCAGCATGGTGTGAGAGTCGAGGGAAGCGTTGGACCAATGTGGCAATACTTCCCGCGCAGCACGTCCACCACAAACGTACACAGTAAAAAGAGCATTGCAGATCAAGTCAAAAAAGAGCATTGCAGATCAAGTCAAAGAATGAGAGCCAGTCTACGGCATTCCCCATGTCGACGTTGCGTAACTCTTGCACAAGTCTATCTGTCATCCCTTTTGAACGCCTATACATCCATGTCGTAACCAAAAGAAACCCTTTCATCGCGCATCTAGTCGTCCCACTCCTCGTCGAGGTTGTCTATCAGCCTGTTCTCGCTCTCGTCTCGGCGGCCACGGCCTCTGCTGTCGGCGCCCAGCGAGACGCGACTGTAGCCGCGGCGCGAGGGCATGAAGCGCGCGCACGAGGACGTGAGGATGATGAACATGTCCTGTGCGGGTCAGTACTTGCCCTGCCGGTAACGCGTCGGTAGACATACCGAGAAGAACCGCCAGATGCCGGCCCACATGGCGTAGTTGGGCAGCTGTCTCCATCCTCGCTGGTGCATGACGGTGCGCTGGTAGACGCAGCCACCGACAAAGTAGACCAGCACGGCGATCAGGGCAATGACGCCAAAGACACCGCTGGGACTCAGCGTCTGCGTTTCGGCGTGCACGCTTCCGCAGGCGAAGCGCGAGCGGCCCTCGAAGAAGTAGGTGCAGTCGTCGACGGCGGCAACAAACGAGATGCTGCTCTTGCCGAGCGGGTCCGACTCGCAGAGCAGCGAGATGATGGTCGTCTTGCGGCGCTCCGACTTGTCTGACGAGGGCTTCTTCTTCTTGTCGCCGTCGCCGTCGCCGTCGCCCTTGTGCTTCTTGTCGTCATCGTCGTCGCCGCCAATAATCTCGCGCGGCAGCTGAACGGGGGAGCGCTTGGATGAGGTCGAGGGACACAGCGAGCCGCCGGTGTAGTTGAGGATGAGCTTCTTGCCGCGGAAGATGGGCTCCGAGTTCTCGAGGCTGGATGCATGGTCAGTATAGAGCTCCATGACCGCGCCGTCTCCTCTCCTCCTCTCCCCTCTTCCACACCCGGGCGCAGCACTCACCCAATCGCATACTGGCGGTCGCCCCTCTCGTAGAAGGCGCTCACGTTGCGCCACAGCTTCTTGTCGAGATCCTGCACGTCGCTCAGCTCCTCGACGACGGGCCCGCAGAAGTTGACGGTGAAGTTGGCGCCGTAGTCGTAGCCCTTGGCGTGCCAGCTGCCCTCGTCGCCCTCCTTTTTCTTCTTGCCCTCCTCTGGCAGCGTCCGGCGCAGCCCGTTCAGGTCGAAGAAGCGCTCCGTCGTCGGCGACACGACGGTGCAAGGCTTGAGCGGCTTGTCGCTCGCCGCCGCCGCCAGCGGGAGCGTCGACTCGAGCAGGAAGAGCAGCGAGGCGAGTGCTGACTTCATCTTGGCGGCTGTCGAGATGAAGTCGAGTGGAGGTGCTGGTCGTGGATCCGAGATGAAGAATCCAGAATCCAGAATTAAGATGCTGGTCGTGAATCAAGAACGAAGATGCTGGTCGTAAATCGAGAACGAAGATGCTGGTCGTGAATCGAGAATCAAGACGCTGGCCGTGAATCAAGAATCAAGAATCAAGATGCTGGCCGTCAATCGAGAGTCAAGATGATAGTCGTGGGTCGAGGATCAAGATGCTGGCCGCCCTTCGTTCCATACAAAGCCCTTGGTACCTTCAGTAGCAACACGTTTGTCCGGAGCTGCCCTGCATCATCGCCCGCCGATCAACCATCCCTGTCTGTCGCGTCTCGATCGAGCCTTAGCGTGTCTCCCAAAACACACTAGCGTCCGCCGTAGCTCTACGCGTCATTACGGACTCGCAGCACCCGGCTTGGGTTTTGCTCTTTCGACTTCTGAACCTGAAGGCGTACATAGCTGCCCATCTCCCGTGCTGTTCACTTTTGCTGTGCAGCTTGTCTAGACCGTCACCAAGCCCACGCTCGTGTTGAAAGTGCTGCGAGTCGTCTTGTTTCCTGGCCCCTATTGAGTCGCGTTGGAAGAGCAGGAACAACAGCTTACCGACCGTATTGAGCCGCGTTGGAAGAGCAGAACAACAGCTGACTCACCGTATTGAGTCGCGTGAAAGGGCAGAACAACAGCTTACTCACCGTATTGAGTCGCGTGAAAGAGCAGAACAACAACCTACAGACATGGCGCCCAAATCAAAAGTCGACCAGGCACTTGCCGAGAAGCCTCATGGCTACGAATTTCTTGGACCGTACGTGCCATTCTAACATTCCACCCACCAACAAACGCTAACACCCGTCCAGCCCTGGTGCCTTTGTCATCTCCTTCGGCCTCCCTGTCCTGGTCTATGTCTTCACCTTCCTGTGCAACGACATCTCAGGCTGCCCAGCACCCATCCTGCTGTCCCCCTCCAACTTCACCTTTGACCAGCTGAAGAAGGAAGTTGGCTGGACCGGTGTGGACAGCCTGCTCAACACCAATGCTGTCCTGGGAACGCTAGCTTACTACTTGCTCAGCCTTACCTTTCACACCTTCCTGCCCGCCACTGAGGTCAAAGGCACTGAGCTTAGGAGTGGTGGAAAGCTGGACTACCGCTTCAATGGTATGTTGCTCGTCTTGTCTGACCTCTGCACGCAACTAACAACACCCAGCCTTCAGCTCCGCCATTGTCACCATGGCTGGCTTGGCCGCTGGCACCGTCATGTACGGCGCCGACTGGGCTGTCTGGACCTTCATCACCGACAACTACGTCGGCATCCTGACCACCAACATCCTCATCTCCTACTTCCTGGCCACTTATGTCTATGTCCGCTCTTTCGGCGTTAAGCACCCCAAAGACCCCGGCATGCGTGAGCTTGCTGCTGGCGGTCACTCTGGTAACGTCCTCTACGACTGGTTCATCGGTCGTGAGCTGAACCCACGTGTCGTGCTCCCCATTTTTGGCGAGGTCGACATCAAGGCTTGGTGCGAGCTGCGCCCCGGTATGCTGGGCTGGATCATCATGGACCTTGCCTTTATCATGAAGCAGTACCGCAACCACGGCCGTGTTACTGACTCCATTATCCTGGTTACCGCCGCGCAAGCCATTTACACCTTTGATGCCCTCTACATGGAGCCTGCCATCCTCACCACCATCGATCTTATCGCCGACGGCTTTGGCATGATGCTTTCCTTTGGCGACCTCGTCTGGGTTCCCTTCACCTACAGTCTCCAAGCTCGCTACCTCTCCGTCTACCCCGTCGATCTCGGCCTCCAGGGTATTATCGCCGTCCTCGCAGTTCAGGGTATTGGCTACTACATCTTCCGCGCCGTCAACAATGAGAAGAACCGCTTCCGCACAAACCCCGACGATCCGCGCGTCAAGCACCTCAAATACATTGAGACTGCTGCTGGGTCTCGTCTTCTTGTGTCTGGCTGGTGGGGCACGGCACGTCACATCAACTACCTCGGTGACTGGTTCATGAGCTGGTCCTACGTCCTGCCCACTGCCCTCTCTGGCTACGTGATCCGCAACGTCGCCCAGCACCCCATTCAGGCTGCTCAGAGCGACGCATACTTCTTCAAGAACAGCTACGGAAAATACGTCGTCCCAGACGGCGCCAAGGGCTGGGGCATGATCTTCACCTACTTCTTCATGGTGTACTTTGCCGTCCTGCTCATTCACCGCGAGCGCCGCGACGAGGAGAAGTGCAGGAGAAAGTACGGCAAGGACTGGGACCGATACGTGGAGCTTGTCCCATACAGGATCATCCCTTACGTCTACTAGACGTGCAAGTGTCCAAGAGGACGCAGCGCTATCGGCCGAGTATACTGATAAAAGACGCGCGTTCCAACATCTCGAAGACGCAATGCTACCGCCAGACGGTCAAAGACATGCGTCTGTACGATACGGAGGGTGGGATGGAATGCTACTGCACCGCCGGTCGAAGACATACATCCCCAGACATCGAACTGCAACGCTATCGCCCCGCGATCGAAGACGTGCAGTGCAGAAACGTCGAATCCAAAAATGCTGATGAAACGACATGGATGTAGCGCTATCGCGCACGCGGTCGAAGACGGGCATCCATAGTAATGCATAACTTACTTTGAGATCATGTCTTGCCTCTATGCTTTTGCATGATGATGCCTTCCAATTAGGCCTTTGCACTACACTAGTTTCATAACCATGATGCACTCGAGACATCACGATGTTTGACAACCCCATGGAGGAGCTGCATCGACAACGCACTTGTCCATGTTTTCCTGCTGCTACTCCATGAAAGACGCACAAGAGAACACAAGCGACTCGTACAGCGCTAGTCAACAATGACACAAGCTACCCCACAATCTACTCCTGCCCGACGACATGCAACATGACTATGCCATCCTCGGCCTCGAGTCGCTAGAATGGGTACGCACTCAATCAAGTGCAGCTTCGTGGCGTTCCCCAAGCCTTGATTGTGTAGCGCATCTCATCGCGATTGGGCGGAGGGATTGAAGGCTTGGTGCAACTACGAGTGGGGAAGCTACGTTCAGGCTACGTGCGTACCGCGGCTGAAAGCATCGGGTACTTCTTAGCACAAAGCAACATATGATAGCCTAATGCTTACACGAAGTGGTTGGGTTGTTACAATAAAAGCTGTTCAAACTATCACAACGCTCTAGCATCCTCTTCAGAACGTATCGACCATGGCCTCAGCAAAGAGTGTTGCACCCGCACCCATCACCGAGGTGCCTATCCCGCTCACAGACAAACCATCAGTCGACGTCAAGGTCGACGACATTGCGCAGACACAACCGCTCCCCTTTGATCCAGCTGCACTCAAAGAGAAATACCTCGCGGAACGCGACAGGCGCCTCGCCCGCGACGAAGGCGTCGAGCAATACACGCTCCTCGATGGCAAGCTTTCGCGCTATCTAAAAGACCCATGGGTCGAGCCTGGCTTCACACGTGCCCCTATCGAGGAAGAGACGGATGTTGTAATTGTTGGAGGGGGGTACGGAGCTCAGGTAGTCGCAGTAAGGTTGATTGAGGTTGGCGTGAAGAACTTCAGAATCATCGAGAAAGCTGGCGATTTCGGTGGTACTTGGTGAGTCATATTTTAAGAGTATTTTGACACACGTGCTAATGAGCCAGGTACTGGAATAGATATCCAGGCGCGCAGTGCGATATCGAGTCTTACATTTACATGCCGCTGCTCGAGGAGGTCAGGTACATGCCTACAGAGAAGTATGCCAAAGCGAAAGAACTACTCAAGCATTCACGCATGATTGGCGAAAAATTCGATCTTTACTCCAAGGCCTTATTCCAGACTGAGGTTGGTGAGATGCGATGGAACGAGGAAGAGGCTAAGTGGACGACACACACATCACGCGGTGATGTGATCAAGTCAAGATTCGTTATCCCAGCTGCTGGGTCACTGCATAGACCTAAACTCCCTGGCTTGAAGGGGATCGATGATTTCAAAGGTCGCGCCTTCCACTCCTCGCGCTGGGACTTTGACTACACTGGTGGCAACCCTTCTGGTAATCTGCACAAGCTCAAAGACAAGCGCGTGGGTATCATTGGTACAGGCACCACTGCAATCCAAATCGTACCTCATCTGGGCGAGTGGGCAAAGCAAGTCTACGTCTTCCAGCGTACTCCATCGTCGATCGACATCCGTGGCAACAGAAGTACTGACGAAGAATGGGCAAAGTCTCTCAAACCAGGATGGCAAAAACACCGCATGGACAATTTCGACAGCCTCATCAACGGTAACGACAAGCCCGAAGACCTAGTTGGCGACCGATGGACAGACATATTCCGCTCCCTGATGACAGCTAAAGGCGACCGATCCAACCCCATCGAATTTGCCGCCAAAATTCAGCTCGCCGACTTCGAAAAGATGGAAAGCATACGTGCACGCACCGACGAAGTAGTCAAGGACAAAGCAACCGCCGACGCCCTGAAACCGTGGTATAACCAGTTCTGCAAACGTCCCTGCTTCCATGACGAATACCTGCAGTCCTTCAACCGACCCAACGTTACGCTCGTCGACACAAAAGGCCAAGGCGTCGACCGCCTGACGGAGAAAGGCGTCGTTGCCAACGGCGAAGAGTACGACCTCGACTGCCTCATCTACGCCACCGGCTTTGAGCTCGCAAATGAATGGTCCCACAAGACTGGTATTGAGATATACGGTCGCGGCGGCCTGTTCATCACCGAGAAGTGGAAAGATGGTGCATCCACACTACACGGGTGGACGAGTCGGGGGTTCCCAAACTGCTTCTGGGTATCCATTGTTCAAGCCGCGCTGACTCCGAATTTCATGCACATCACCGCCGAGCAGGCCCGCCATTTTGCGTACGTCGTTGCTGAATGCCAGAAGCGCGGGATTCAGTCGCTGGAACCGACGCAAGAGGCGGAGGAGCAGTGGTGCGATGTTATCGTCAAGGGGACGGCGATTAGAGGTGAATTCTTTAAGGAGTGTACGCCGGGTTATTATAATAATGAGGGGATGCCGAGTGCTACTGCGGCGAGGAATGCGACGTATGGGTATGGAAGTCAGGCGTTCATTAAGATCCTGGAGGCGTGGAGGGAGAAGGGGGATCTGGAAGGGTTGGAGGCGAAGTATTTTGAGAGGGAGGGAAACGTTGTTGCGAACTTGTAATGTGGTTGTTGGATATTGTTCTGTCATGATGATATGGAGATATAATTCGATACAGCACATACGTTAAACTAACTCCCAACTCCCAACTCCAGAACAACAGACTCAAAACCCGCCAGCCCTCACCTCCCCCACAAAACTTGGCTTCAAAAACTCCCCAATCTCCCCCTCTTCAGGCGGCGTATCCGGCGCGCCACCAAGCCCCACACTGCTCGTTTTCCTCCTCTTCGCACCACCACACCCCGCCAGCCTCTCCATCTCCAACTCATCCCTCAAGCTCTCCACCTCTCCTTCCTTCTCCTTCCACAGTCGCAACACCTTCTCCCGCTCCTCCTCGATCCGGCGCTCTTCATCGTCAGCCTCGCATCGAATAAGCGCAAGCACCGCGTCCCGCCCCACTACCGCGGCCGCTTCATCCTGCAGACTCGTGCCCTTGGAACATCCTATTGCACCCAGGAGCGCGCCAGTGGGGGAGAGGATCGGTACACCGCCTGGAAGCGCACACAGACGATGAGAAGGGTGGTTTAACAGCGACGTCAAAGCGGTCGGTGTGTGTTCTGAGAGTGCAGAGGTAGGCAAGCGGTTCGAAGCCGATGTGGCAGCCATGGCTATGCAAGATTCGATTGAGGAGAGCTTCGCGCCGTCCATGCGCGTGAAGCCGAGAAGTTGGGCGTGGGCGTCTACAATCGAGATGCTCATTGGGACGCCGATTTCCGAGGCATACAGTTCGGCCGCTCTTAGTGCTATTGAAGCACCTGCTTGTGTGAGAGTGGGAAGTAATGTGGTTGCACAGGTCATGATGGGTTGTTGAAATGGTGTGGTGGTGATTGAGGCAGGAGAATACAGATTGTGAAGTGTTGACTAGATCGTGAGCAGTGAATGTAAAAAGCCTGATACCAGATGAGAGAGTACTGAAAAATCAATGGAGACACGCGACAGTGGAAAGCTACCCTCTTGTAGCTCACATGTGTGGCACGGGATACGGGGGACGCAGTTCAGAAGTGGAGAAAACGGTCGCGCTCGGAAACTAGATTTACGGAACAGTATCGAGCATCACATCGCGTACGCGTGTTAGTAGGCCTCTGACTCGGATTTTTGGGTTCTGCGGCACTCTTCTGCGGCCCTGCTCACCTGGCTTCAACAGCTCCGGGTACGTTGTCCCGAAAAGGAAACGATTGGGATTGTGGGGTTTTGTATATGCCAGGGTACCTGGGCCTCCAATTCGACTATCGGGAAGGGATCCGGTGAGTGGATTGAGCGCTGGGTGTTGTGAGTAGATTGGGGAAGTGCGGTGCCGCATGTGTGGTGACTGACGTATCGCGGTGCTGTAGCTGTGAGATGGAAGTCAATGGTGCAGGAGCGACACTCTTTGAGGGAAGTTGACGTATAGTATAGGAGCACCCAGCTTCAATCATGTCTGTCACATTCTCAGCATCTACGCGTGAAGTCATTTGTGGCTGTCAATTGTGGATTGACACGGTCAAGACTGCTTGTCGAAGGTCCAGTAGCGCTAGTCTCAGAAAACACTAGCCGATTCTGGATGTGGGGTAGAAGGACGCGATCAAGAGTCGTCTCCAGACCATCATTTCCTCATCGTAACTTGTCAGGCCGCAGAACCGCAGTAGTCTATCCAACAGTCTGCTTGTGCAATTAAATCGCTTTTAAAATTGGCTTATCAGATTAAACGACATAGTCCTGTACAGATAGACATCTCTGAATGTCTCATGCAGTATAAGGATGTCTTGATCCAATTTTGTGCCCTCATTTACCATCTGTTTATCTCTGATGATTCTTAACTCAACCTGAATCTTCAGGAAGAGCTTTAAATTCTCACCTTGTATGCAGAGCGGTGTCGCCAGCCGTATCACCGTCAGGTTCACTGTAACAATTGAAGCAAAGCAGAAGTAACGTCGAGCTCGTGAGGGCAGCACCGAACGGAACGAACAAGAATTCTGTGATCCTATGCGGAAAGCAACGGATGGCTCAAATAGCCTGGGCAGTTGCTTAAAGTCAGGAACGTCAATCTCAAGACACTAAGAGGCAGCTGATGCAGATCTTCGAATAAGAAGTTGTTCACCAGCAACTGTTGCTTACGTTGATGAGCTAGATGTCTTTCGGCTACTAGCAAGTTTCAGAGTGTCTCGTGGGTGGTTTTGTTCCTTCATACACCCTGGTTCTCGTAAGTGTGCCTCATCACATGGCTGGGGCTGTCTCAGTTATCTTTCTTCGTATCTGCTATTTTCATATCACTCTTATCGCTTTTCACTTTATGTGCTATTGTGTCCCATGACTTTACGGGATCTTAGTCATTGTGATGAGCTACGACTCTTTCTTGCTGTTCTCGAGTCACTCGGATCAATGGACGGTTATCAGTAACGATGGTGCCAACAGCACCCATAGAACGCCTTTGAATTTCGCATGTGTCCGAACCATCATAGCTAAGAGCCACAATAGTCTGGTCATAGCAACGTCTTAATGTCTCAAACACGCACAGACGTCTACTGGCAGGCTATTGTCGCCGCTATTGTGCTTGCATTCACCTCAACCCAGCCTCCGACCCGTTACGTCAAAAGCTAAGCGACTAGGTATTTTGACTCCTCCCACAATCTCTACAATACTTGCAACAACTTCATCAAACTCATCTCATCATTCAATTTCTTCTCGTGCTCCGTACTATCTCCTCCAAACTCCCCACACTCTACTTTCCATCTTACCTTGTCTCACTCACCATGTCTACCTACGAAGACCCCACCATCGCTGAGCTCGAGGCTCAAATGAACAGTATCCACGCCGAAATCGACACGAAGCTCTCCAACTGCAGCAAAATCATTGCCAAGCTTGACACTCGCCACAACGACGACAACCAACATCACAAGAAGGCCGATGTTCTTCTGGCTGCGCACAAGGTCGCTATCATCGCTCCCCACATCGTTCTCGCCGCCGAAAAACTTCCAGAATTCGAATTGAAGCTCAAAGTTGCTGAATACGAGCTCAAGCGTAAGACGGATGAGTGCACACGCCTGACAGCAAAGCACCTGGATGCATGCAAGTCAGAGATCCGCACCAAGAAGGAGAAGAAGCAGCTCACCAAGACCGTTGAATCACTCACTGCCCAGCTTGAGGGCAAAGTCACACCAGAGGAGAGGAACACCAAGACAGAGAACGAGGAGCTGAAGCAGGAGCTTGCTAAGCTGAGGGCGCAGCTGGAGAACAAGATTGAAGAGTGCGAGATGAAAGACCAAGTCATCGTTGACCTTACCGAAGATTTCGCTGCATACCAGAGTGTTACCTCGAACACTTGGGCTCACCGTCATGACAGCTGCAACGAGCTTAACGACGCTCTCGAAGAACAATGTGCCATGCTCACAGCAGAGCGCGACACTCTCCAACGTAACCTCCAGGGCGACCTCAACGCTGTTCAGGGTAACTACGAGATACTCTCAGTCAAGCACGACGTGCTCGCAATGAAGCGTGACGAGCTCATAGAAGAGCGCGATAACCTCCAGAACAAGTTCAACGTGAGACGCGTCCCTTTTCTCCGCCACGTAGACATCAGCTTACATTGTCAGGATGCTCTCAAAGCTCATCAGAAAGAACTTGACCGCTATAGCGCTTCGCAGTGTGAGGGTTCTTCGAGCTGTACCGCTTGCCCGATGCACCTCAAGCGTGCTCTGCGAATCTCAAAGGCGGCCGAAGCTCAAGCTCTTCAGCTAGTCGATCAGGTGAACCACGATAGGATGGTGGCTTGGAACCAGCTACACGAACACCAGACAAGGGTCGTACAGGAGCACTATGCTGCTGTTGAATCTTGGGTATCGGCGCGACAAGCCCCCAGCGTCTCGCCGACACTTGTTTCGCCAACATTCAGGTCTGGCGAGGATGGAGAACAAGGCTGGAAGATCACAGCGACCTGCGGGTCGTCTGAAGATGGCAGCGTCGATTTTGTTTTGTGAGCCGACGAAAAAAACGAGATGGGCATGTAGTGGCGCGTGTGTCATGGACCTCTGCTAGGACATGCTTGTTTCTGGGTTGCACTCATGCTGGACGTTGGTGTTGCTTGCTTACACTGTTCCGGGCTCTGTTCCAAAAGGCAGCTCAGGCTCAGGCGCCTGGATGGCGCCGTATCGCGTACGATGTTTTCATTTCCTTTAGGTATCAAATGTTTTTGGACACAAGAGTGCACTTTTGGTTTCTTGTGATACGAATGTCCAGGTTTAGCTAAGCCAGTCGAGCTCCCTAGACTAAGCTACTTTAAGAATGGCTCCTCCAGCTCACTTCCATCATCACGAACTCTTTACGGTCCTCATCCATCGGTACACATCAAACTCGTATCTCGTCAACATTCATAAGTAAATGTATTTTTGGATTCTTGGCCGTGTCTTATGGCTTGTATCTCCAGTATTTGACCAGTCGAAGCCAAGGCTGGGAAATCTTGTCAGGGCGGTGCACTTAGCGGCGGTGTCTGTTACCAAGAGCCAGTCCGACCATGATCATCCTCACAACTTTCTCAGCGCCGTCCTTCACTAGGTTTTCAGTTTGCGATATCGCTTCTTCCAGCGTGAGTGGACCTCTCATGATGCTTGTGAAGGCTTTGATACCTGCCCCATAGCAACCATCCGCTCCTTCTCCGATGGTACCAGCCAGAGCAACAACTTGCGCTCCGCGCCGCTTCGCTCGGCGAGCAATCTCGGTCGTCATCTTACCTTGGGTCGACTGAGAGTCCAGGCTCCCTTCGGCGGTGATGACAAAGTCCCACTGCTTCTCAAAGACGCGGTCGAACTCGAAGTATTCATTGATGGCATCGCTTCGAGCTCGCAGCCTGGCGCCAAGCATCATCAAGCCAGCCCCAAGCCCTCCGCTGGCGCCACTTCCAGGAGCATTTGAGATGTCTTTCTTTAGCGTGTTCTGTGCAACTTGCGCCAATCGGTCCAAGGCTGCCTCGAGCAAGTCGACTTGCTCTGGGGTTGCACCTTTCTGTGGACCGTATACTCGTGCAACGCCTTTAGGACCGCAGAGGACATTCTTGATGTTGCATACAGCTTCAATTTCAACTCTCTCAGCTGTGTTGTGGTCAGATTGACATCCCTTAGAGAAATAGGAAGACCAGACTTACCAGCATCTTTACGCAGTCGCGGGTGAATGCCGCACCAACAAATCCTGTCTAGACGTGACAGCGCTCGACCTCCATCTGCCTTGGGAAGCTCCTGGCCATCCGCGTCTAGAAGGCGGACGCCAAGCGCTTGAAGCATACCTGCCCCACCGTCAGAAGTTCCTGAATCTCCGCAACCGATGATGATCTTGGTGCATCCGGCGTCCAGCGCTTTCTGAACCAACTCTCCGACACCATATGTGGTAGTCATAGTTGGATCGCGTGACTCTTTAGGAACAAGGCGGAGTCCGGCAGCTGCAGCCATGTCCAGAACGGCTGTCTTGCTATCATGGATGAAGCCCAAGTGTGACTGCACGGGTATTCCAATAGGACCTGTCACCGTCTGGCTTGCAACTGTACCGCCATGAGCCGCTGCTAGAGCACGAGCAAAGCCTTCTCCGCCATCGTGCAGGGGGAGCTTGTGCATGATGACGGATCTCTCGTCCAGAACCTTTCGGCAGCCAGCTTCGATGGCATCTGCTACATGTTCCGGGCCAAGGCTCTCTTTGAATCCAGATGGAGCGATCAAGATTCTGAGCGGATGACCACCGAGGGTCTCAGATGTCGGTGTCGGCAGGAGGGCAGACGCTGAAAGCAAGACTTCGTCGACTCGCTGAGGTGGCAGATTGAAGGTCTTCAAAGTGCGAAGTCTTGGGAGCTTTGGACGACTAGCTAGTGTATCTGGCACAACAGCTGGAGCACAGACATCGGTACTGGATGGCAGCATGGCGAGCATAGCTTGGTGTTCGGAATGGTACGGCTTTGGCTGAGGAAGAGGATAATGGGAGGCAGATAAGCTCCTTGATTGAAAGCAGATACGACTGAAGCGACTGTTGTTCAAATTGATTCGAAGGTTGGTAGTTTTGGAAGTTGAGCACGCGACACCCTTATATTCATCAGATGTGATCCTTCTGGATCAATAATCGTTATCTAGGAACCGTCGTCAGGCTGTGTAGCCTGACAATAGTGCTGCCATGCGAAACAGTGCACACTACACCGCCATAATGGAGCACTTGAAGCCTTAGGACGCAGCCCACAATCAAACTCAAAATACTACTAATCTTGAGCCTATCAGCTGCTGATGCTGTAGTTCCAAACATGGATTCGATGTCTACACAGCCGGAGGTTACGACTACTGAGACGTAGCCAGTCGTTACGGTCTGTATGACATTATTAACCACGCAAGCTCTTTTGCCCAGTCGAGCAAGTCTTGACCCACGCTTTTATCTGTACTTGTTGCAGATCCAAGTTTCTTGACGTTGCTGGGCCCACCAATCACGTGAAATCACCAAGCCCACCTAGCCGAACGCAAACTCGGCGAGACTCCAGAGCACAGCCAGCCTGGTGACGTCTACAAAGAAGGCTACCATCTGGGGCAAGGATCCACAATGCAAGACCCAACTCGGGTACCGGAGTATTCTTATTGGTCACGGAATCGAACATACACTACGTGCCATGCGAGCACACGACAATGTTTCTATTCCTGTTCTATCACAGCCTTGTTTTTTGCACGCTACACATCACATGTATGATTCCGTGTTGCATGGTACCACAAGAGAGGGGCGAGGAGGCTTGATCTAGCTCTCCATTTCGGCAATCTACCGCCAGCCTTGTGGAAACAATGCAATCAGCCTCTTCGATGATCACTTCCTGTAGCACTGCCTCACAAAATCGATTCGTGAAAAAAAGCCTTACCATATGACAACAACGCTTTTGCAATTTTTTCGTTCAAGCTAAGATTACGGTTGCCTTATTAACGCTCTCTTGTACAGTCGCTTCACGCAATTCACGACACTCATTCACTATGCGCCTACCAGAGAGGTACTACAGGAGATCCTCACACGACGACGACGACTGCTCTCAGGACTCACGAGAACTGCCGAGATTCTCGTTCGAACGCAGCAACCGGCCTCTTGTCAGCACCGAACGTCTCTTCCACCAGTGGTCTGAGGACGTGGAAACGGCATACAATCCTGGGATCAACGCTATAGAACGCATGCTAAAAATGGAACAAGATATCATTGTGAGGTTTCAAAACACTGGTGTCTACACACACGGCTGACGCGTACTTCAGGTTACTTGGGATGGGCCGAATGATCCTGCGAACCCTCTCAATTGGTCACAATCGCGGAAATGGGTCGTTACGATGCTTGTCTCGATGTTCACTTTCATTAGCCCGTTTTCATCTACAATGGTTACGCCGGCACTGCCAGTCATTGCAGATGACTTTGACATCCCGGAAGGTTTCATGCGCCAGCTGGTTATGACCATCTTTCTGTTGGGCTATGCTCAGGGTCCATTTGTGCTTGCCCCTCTTAGCGAGATCTACGGGAGGGTGACAGTGTTGCAATATGCCAACTTGATCTATCTTGCTTTCAACACAGCATGTGGCTTTGCTCAGACGAAAGAGCAGATGCTGGCATTTCGCTTCTTGAGTGGTATTGGTGGAGCAGCACCTCAAGCAGTATGTTCAACAGTCCCCTCCACTCTGAGCTAAATCTTCCCAGATGCAACTACTGACAGTCCTCCAGCTATGCAACGGTGTACTTGCCGACACTTGGCGCAAAGAAGAACGTGGCAAAGGCCAAGTCATCTACGGCATGCTTACTTGGATCAGTCCTTGCGTAGCTCCAATCTGCGGTGCATATATCTCGCAAGGCGTAAGCTGGCGATGGATCTTTTGGGCGACCTCAATATTCACCGTGCTTGTGCAGGTTACTGCACTCTTCTTTCTCCGCGAAACTTTTGCTCCTGCTATCTTGGCAAAGAAGGCGAAGCTTATGAGGAAATCGCTCAAGGGCATTCATGAGGATGTTGTTGTACGCACTGAGTACGAGACTGGTGACCGGTTCAGCAAAATCCTACGCAAGCGGCTAATCCTCCCTTTCATCATGATGTTTACTCATCCAGCAACGCAAGCGCCCTCTATCTATCGCGCGTACCTGTACGGCGTAATGTACCTCATGCTCTCAACATTCCCGTTTGTCTTTGAGGAGGTGTATGACATGGACGTCGGCCCAGCATCCCTCAACTACCTGTCCATGTGTCTCGGCTTCATGATCGGGCTGCAGATCTCACATCCGCTCACAGACGGCGTAAGTTCAACCTACCGCCTAAGATTACTTGATCTGACAACCTACAGCTCTACGCTCGACTGAAGGCTTACTACAACCTCGAGGAAGGCCTTCCCGAGTTTCGCGTCCCACCCATGCTTATCGCCGGCATTCTCTGTCCCATCGGGCTCTTCATCTACGGCTGGACTGCGCAAGCAAAGGTACATTGGATCGCACCAAACATCGGCTGCGTGGTTGTGGCTATCGGCATGATCATCGGTTTCCAGTGTAGTCAGGCATATACTACGGACGCGTATGAGGCGAAGTACGCTGCATCTGCAGCGGCGGTAGGCGCGTTCATGCGCACGATGTGTGGCTTTAGTTTCCCGCTGTTCGCGGTACAGATGTATGAAGCACTAGGGCTAGGGTGGGGAAACAGCTTGTTGGCGTTTTTGACGTTGGGTTTAGCGCTGGTCAGTCCAGTGTTGTTGTGGTTCTATGGGCCGAAAATGCGAGCGATGAGTACGAGGGGCTTGTTATAGAGATACCTTGTTGGGAGAGGGACGATTTGTGAACCATGGCCGAGTTCAACGAGGATACATAAACACGTACAGCATTAGAGTAGGGGATTGGAAAGCGAGCTTCATCACCCTACCGAGAAGTTTAGCAAAGATTAGGAGATAGACAGATTTTGGTGAGTCTTCGCCTGGCTATCTTTGATGTTGCAGAAACGGCTGTGTGAGCATCCCTATGGGCACCATTGGGCTGGGTTTTAGCCGCTAATGGAGTGGACATTTCAATACCTGTCTCTGTACAAGCAGAGTTAGGTTTTAGCACTTGCAGAGTAGAGAAATAGCTGCTAAAAAGTGTTGTATACGCAAGATGCAAGAGAGAAGGATTTTAACACTCCTAGGACTTCTACCTAACCCCTGTCTCTCCCCCCCGTCTCTCTCCCCTGTTTCTCTCTTAGCCTTCGCCTCTCTTTTACTTTCCTCTTGCTTTCCTTTCATTTGCGCCACCACCACGCTAGCATATTATCTAATTAGACAACTGCTCAGTAAAAATCTAAGGTTTTATAGGTTTTCTATAATTAAATTAATGAAATGTAGTTGTTCTATAGAGAGAGAGGTAGCAAAAAAAAGGCTACGTAAAGCTGCAAAGAATTTTAGACTAACACCGAAAGAAGATTAGCTATAGACACGTTTAGATAAATAATAAATCTATCTTAAGAGTAAGATTTTAGCTCTCACGTAAAGATAATCTGCTGTTTCTAGGATTTTAAATAGTTTTCTACGCTGTAGAGAGCTAAGACAGCTCTTAAAGTCTTAAATCCCTGCCTAGAGGCTGGGCGTTGGGTTTTCTACGCCGAAAGTGCCTGTAGGGCATAACGTTATTGACGACATCCCTCCTTAAGAACGTGCAAACAGGCTGCGGCAGCTCGCTCCTTACCTATTGTCAATTCATTGAATATACAAATTGTCAGAGTCGACATCTCTTCTAAAGCCGATTTCGGAGGTGACCTCGGGCCCTAGTGCCTCTGTCCACCCCGCAATTTAAAACCCTTAGGGCCTGTCTACTTGCGCTCCGTTCTTCCCGTAAACTCATCTAACTTTTCATTTACAGTTAATTTATAGGAATTTATATAGAAACAGGGAGAAGGAGGAAATATTTACTTTTAGGACCTGTAAATCCTCTGTTAGCGTAGTATGCTAACAAATAGAGTTTGTAACCCTTATTAACAGCTAGATAAGGTATAGTAGACAGAAGATTAAGAAATAGACTATAAAAATTTAGATAGTTATTAATATTAATAGAGAGATTATTTTTTTTATCTGTACATTAAGCTCCGTAAACTTGCATGTAATGCTAATATAACTTTCTATAACTAAAACATAGATAAGTAGCAGAAAAACAGAGTAATAAAAGTAAACACCCCCTCTACTTCTGTAAATAACTGCTTAAGCTACTTAGCTAGCATTCCTGCTATGCTTGCAGCACTAAAACAACGCTGTCTACTGTAAATTGAGCACACATTTACAGACCGTAAATCGAAAGTAAACAGGCCCTCAGCCTCACGCGATCTCCACGAATAACAAACGGAGCGATCCGCTAACATGAGATTTGACAAGCGGCCTCCTAACGCTGACCTGTGCCGCGGCAAGGCATCTCGGTACTTGGGTGAATGCTCCATTTTTCCTTCCAAGATTCGGAATAAAAGATGTTCAGCCCCGTGAAATCCTTCTTGTCGCTCAATTGTAATTGCTGCATCTTCACAGGACGATCAAAATGTCATATCTGAGCTCCCAGCCCAAGATACTCATAGCAGGCGCCGGCATTGGAGGCCTCACAGCGGCGCTCTCACTCCACGGTGCAGGGTTTACCGATATCCAGATCTTCGAAGCATCTTCGACCCTCACCACGCTCGGCGTTGGAATCAACGTGCAACCTTCGGCCGTGCTGATTCTGCGAAACCTCGGACTGCTAGAGGCTCTTGAGAAGACCGGGATTCAAACGGCAGAACTCAACTTCTACAATCGCCATGGCGACTCGATCCTCAGCGAGAAGCGAGGCAAGCACGCCGGCTACGCAGTCCCCCAGTTCTCCATCCACAGAGGAGAATTCCAAATGTTGCTCCTCAGCGCGGTGAAAGAGCGCCTCGGCGAGCAAGCCGTGCATCTCAACCACGCGCTAACAGGCTTCGAGCAAACCGAGAAGAGCATCACAGCGCAATTCTCGCAGCGACGAGACGGCGCACCTGCCGAGCTGTCTGGCATCACAGGCCACATCCTGATAGCAGCTGACGGCATCAACTCGACAGCGCGACGCATCCTATACCCCAACGAAGGCCCGCCACGCTTCTCCGGCCGCATGCTCTGGCGCGGCTGTCTGGAGCGCGCGCCCTATCTTACAGGGGCGAGTATGGTGTGGGCCGGGCACGCAGACCAGAAGTTCATTGCGTACCCGATATCCCAGCGCTCAACAGACAAGGGCAAGAGCCTTGTAAACTGGATTGCGGAACTGCGAATTCGGGGCAAAGACGACAAGGACCTCACGCCGCCGAAGACGGACTGGACCAAAGCGGTTGACAAGAGCGTGTTCGAGCGGCCGTTTGAGAGCTGGAAGTGCGGAGGGCTGGAGATGAAGGACTTGATCGATAGGACGGACAAGGTTTTTTGAGTTTCCCATGTCGGATCGTGATCCGGTTGAGCAGTGGTCGTTTGGTAGGTTGACGCTCTTGGGTGATGCTGCGCATGCCATGTATCCTATTGGATCGAATGGCGCGAGTCAGGCTATCATTGATGCAGAGACGCTGGCGAAGCATCTCAAAGCTACGACAGAGGATGTTGCTGCGGCGTTGAAGGCATATGAGCTTGAGAGGTTGCCTCCTACGGCGAAGATCGTTATGGCGAATCGTGCAATGGGCCGGATCACGTCTTGCAGATGGCTGAAGAGAGGGCGCCAGATGGGTTTGACAACATTTATGACGTTATACCGAAAGAAGAGTTGGAATCTATTGGGACGGTATACAAGAAGGTTGCTGGGTTTGAGATGGACAGTGTGAACGTCAAGGCGAGGGAGACAGAAGGAGAGAGTGAAAGGTTACAGCTGAAGAGTCCCAAGGCTTGGATATAGTGTCGTCTTATAGGATCATGAACTAGAGCTTACATGGTTGAATTGCGAAAGATAAGGTACACCATTACCATCTTTCCTCAATCGGACCGCAGCCCTGCCGAACAATTCGTCTGGCTCACCAGCCCATCTCTGAACTCCAACATCTGCGCCCACCGCTTCTCGGCCTCCTTCTTCCCGCCCTTGGTCTTCATCAACCCCACATAATGCACACAGCGCTTGTCGATGAGGTGTACCATTGAGAGGATTGTGTCGCTGCTCCTCCCCGCGTGCACGCTACCAAAGGCTCCTAACCTTGCAATGCCAACAAACCCCAGCCCATCCAATCTATCAGCATCCAGCACGAACTTCAGCGCAGGATAAGCCTCACAGTGCTCGAAAATCTTCTCTTTATCCTGCATCTCCCGCGTAAAGCTGACTAAACTTGCCATCAACGCCGCGGGACCAGCGACATCAGGCGGGCAGTCCAGCCGACGCAGGAACTCAAACACCAGATCGTGCTGGATTGTTTGCACTTTGTCTGGGCTATCTGGACTTCGCGGACCAAAGTCCTTTTCGTTCTCAGCATGGTCTAGGGCGTACCTGATGGCGCCAATCTCGTGCACCATGGCTGCGACGACGATGGTGCGGGGGTCAATTTCTCGTGTCCAGGGTTGATGCTTCTCGTCGAGATACAGAGAAAAGGCGGATACGGCGACACGTTGCACGTGCATATAGTCGTGGGAAATGGTGTGGAGTTTGGTCATGGCAGTGCGTACGGCGATGTTGACTCTGGCGAACCAGTGGCGATCATCGTCTTCGATATGGAAGAAGTTGGGATCTAGGAGACGCGTGTCAAGCTCTGTGTGGGATGGGGGTGTAGAGGAGGGTTCGGAGGATGGTTTAGCGATGCTGGACAGGCGCCGACGCACCGATTCGAGACCGGGCATCTTGTCAACCGGTGCAAAGATGTCGACGTGAGAGTCGGTTGATGAATGTCAGAACCCCGGTTGGTACAGTTCAAATTGATGATAGAGTAACGTTCGCAAGTGGACGATTTCGCGAACCAAGGGGGTGCGTTTTTTATATACATCCAGCATGACGTGGAGGCGTTAGCTGTGAAAGGCCTGTCACACGCAGCTCTGTCCGCAGTGAAGTGTAGCGCCCGTCAGCTCAGAGACTCAGCGCCAGGTGAGGACAAAGGTAGGAATCGGTGAAAGAAATGGTCCTTCGAAGCGCGGACATTCGATGTTTCGTTGTCAGCTGCGTCATGTCCATGGATGAGGTTGCACGAACGGCCATGAGATCGTTTTGGGCGTCGACATAGAGGGTTAAAGGGACGCCACTGTTCGTTGTGTCAAACAATGGGCGTATTGCCAACGTGGCTGTGGGCCATAGGCTTTGCAAAATCCCATTGACACAAAAAGCGATGGTTTGCTCAGGAGACGTTTGCTGCATGACCATCGTGTGGGGTGATCGACTGGCTCACGGTGCTTTTTATTGAGTTACAGTGCTGATACTTGAGAAGTCTTCATCGTTTGTGTGGAATCCGATGCTGTGATTGCAGATGCAGTGACTGTAGTAGCCACTCAGGAAGCAAGACTCAGTCGGTATCAAAGAATTACTTCTTGCGTGTCTGTTGTTTCACGTGTTTTGCAACGCGAGCGTCAAGGAACCGCTTAGGTTACATAGTGAGAGCATGCTTGTGTCGATGAGAATGAACGCAGTGACAGTAGACGACAGTGTTGGTGAAGGAGCACTGAAGGCACTCACCCCAGCTCTAGCGCACGCTCCCTCGCTCGCCAGAACCTCGGCCCAGCTACGCCCACTTGAGCTTAGATCGCTTAGTCACCGTGGCCCAAGCTCCGCGAGGATATACGCAGCGCGCGCCTCGTCCTCCTTTCTTCTTCTTCATACTTACCTTGTTGGGAGGAGCGGGCTCATGTATCCGCTTCCTCTACCTTGATCAGCTGCATTGCACAGCGCGGACTGGTTGGGGTACGGCTTTCCTTCGGGGACGCCGCCGGCGCAATTTTTGCTGGCTTTCTCGTTCACGAGTGCTTTTTCATTGACTGCCATTGCCTGGTGCATGGCGTTGAAGAAGAAGAAGAGGATAATGGCTCACTGTGTCGTGGAGGTGTACTGCCGTGTTGAGTGGTTCTTGCAGAGCTGTTGCTGGAAGCTCGCTGTGGTCTTTCGAAGCTCTCGTTCTTCTTGTGCTATCTACTGCAATATATCTCCAACTGCACTGCTCTGAGGTGCTCAGGTTGCGTCTGGTTGCTGTGTGTTGCTGCAGAAAGCCATTGCTTCATGACCGACCTCGCCCTCGACTCCAGCATTTGGTGTGGGTGCCTACGACAGCATGACGTTCTCTCAATGTGAGCCTCCAGCTGCACGCTCTATCGTGTGTGTTTCTAGCTGCACGCTCTGTCGTGTGTGAATTGCAGCATCGCGCTGCAGCCAGCTTCAACCTGCCTTGCCCGCATCTTCACGTTGCTCTTTTGTGTCTACACTCCTGCAAACATCCTCTTTCACTACCTCAACATCGCCGTCAAGCTCGTCGCCCTCAGCGCCATCCTCGCCTTCCTTGCCCGCCTCAAGCGCACGGTACTTTCTCCTCTTCTTCTTGTCACTGCTCGCCTTCTTCTTGCTTTTCTCTCTAGCCTTGACTCTTGTGCGCGCATCGTCGCCCAGCTCCAGTTCCTCAAGACGATCCTGTAGCAGTCTCCTTGCCGTCTTGCGGTTCAGTGCTCTGGATCGAGTGTCTTGGTACTTGACAACGATGCCAGTAGGGATATGTTTCAACTGTACGGCAGACGAGGTCTTGTTGATCTTCTGCCCGCCAGGACCTGAGCCTTTGAGGAAGTTCTCAATAATCTCAGACTCGGGAATTATACGCCGTGGCGGTAGAGTTTTGGAGCAAAGGATCGCGCTGCTGTGGAGGGCATGGTGGACGGTGTGGTGGGTTGAGCGAGGGCGCAGGAGCGCATTAATGCGAGGGAGGAATGGCATCGCCATCATAAGGAGTGTGTCAGGGCTGCAGACAATACACAAAACGCATCATTGCATCGTATTGCAGACGTTGGAGATGCTTTACTTTGGTGAAATGACGCGCCCAATCCCCTCGCGCTTCATCCCCGGGCTCTTCCGCGAACGCCAAAAGCGAAATGACATGACAGCGCCCTGACCGTCCCTGAACCACAATTCACACGTTCTCACATGTGTACGAGGTGAAGCAGCAGTACTTGTTCAATTCTACATTACCAAACACATAGCATACTCGCCGCATGCCAGACTCAGCAACTGTCGCAACCGCGCTCCTCCTCACCGCAGCCTCCGCCCTCCTAATCGCCGCAATGCTCTACCCGTCCGCCATGCTACGCTGGTTCCAGCGCAAGAGATACCAATACGAAGTCACCTTCTCGCTGTACATGCTGACCTCGACCGAGAAATTCATCTTCAGTGCGTTCTACACCGCCCTAGCGTCTCACGCACAGTGCGCCCCTTACACCACCACCACCACCACTTACCACACACGAGCGAAACCACGTGCTAACGTAACCACAGACTCGGTGCTCTTCCTCCTGCTCTCTCTACTCATCATCGCCGCATCCCTCTACCTCCCCGAACACCTCAGCATAATCGCAAGCCGCATCTTCTACTACTACAGCGGCAACGAGAATGCGCACGCCAGTCTCGCGAACAAGGGCCTCCCGGAGCCAGCGCACGCACACGGCGCCGGGCTTGCAGGAAACGGGCGGGGGTTTATGGAGCCGTGAGGTGAGGCCGGGCAGGAGGGGTGAAGGAGCTGCTGGTTGATGAGCGAGCCTGGCTGTTACGACACATTGCTTGGACAGCACGCACGCGCGTGTGATATGAGTTGGCGATAGCATGGAACGGCGTTAGATTGGGCGTTGTTGAGGGTCGCTTTGCACGAGCTTTTGCAGATTTGCAGCGCTAGCTACGATAGATACCACATAATTGTAATACTGCACGATATCTGGTCACCTAGATGCGCTTTGTCGATCGTGGGTAGGAGTCTTGCTCTTGGCACAACGGGTGAACAGGCAAGGCCTAGATGTCATCTGCCCGTGGAGTGGAGTGAGGCTAGGGCAATGAAACACAGTAGAGGTGGGTGTTTGATAGTAGATCTTATTTTCAGGAAACAAGTATGTAGTGGATGAACAAATGTACCATAGCTATAAAGTATTCGCCGAAGAGAACAAGCAGCTACCACCCAATGCATATGTCTATGCGAATCATGTTCAAAAAGCCTCGCGTTCAGTACAGAGGTGCATACAGCGTAGAGATGAGTTGTCGTGTCGTCGTCATGGAAGGGGCATAAGAATAGACAAAACCGAAAGGTAGGATATACTAGAAGAATTCCAGCGCCTGATGCACGAAGCGGACCTCATCCAAATATAACACGAGCGGCACGCTCGAGCGTAGAAGGAGTGTAGTCGTCGGTGGTCATCAACACAGGGAAGTTGCGCACAGCCTGCTCATATGTTGGCGACTTGGTGGCGCCGCAGATCATGAGCAGCACCAGAGGAACTGTGGCCATCGATGTATCCTTCTCGACTTTGCTGGCGATGTTTTGAGCGAAGTGAAGCTGCCGCTCAAAGGCTTCCGGGTTGTGACTGAGCACGTTCTCTGTAGCACAGATAACGACCATGACAACCCCACTTGCGGGTAAGAAGTAGGGGTGCAACTCGGTCATACCGAGATCCATGCGAAACGGGACATGACGGACTTGTCTCGGCAGTGCACGTCCCAGGGGTTCGAAGGGGTCCATATCCCTGACCAATGATGTCGATGGTGAATGAGGGACGACGGGAGTGAAGAGGGTAATGACTTCTGCTTCGTTGAGAGTCCGCAGTCGGCTCAACGCACGAGAGGGGCATCGAACCAAGACAGCCTCACCGGCAGGTGGCTGTTGGGAGTCGGCTCGCAATGAGCGCTTTGCGTAGTGTTCATCCATCTTCCAGACTTTGTTCTTGTACAGCTCCAGATACAGTAACGTGGATAGCGGTCTACACAGTGGTACGGAAGAAACGCCAGAGATCGCTTCTTCTAACTGTCTTATGATGCACCCAGGCTGAACGCCGTTTAAGTTCGACCACTTCGGAAGGTCTCACTGGCACCGAACAGTGCTCGAAATGCACCACGGTCGCAAACCGAGACAGAGGATGTCGCGAGACGAATATGTGCTGTGGGAAGCAGTGTTGATATACGACCCGTGGAGACTAACGTGTATAGTTTCGTGCTTGGAATGTAGTGGAGGACAATCTGTGGACTGGGCTTAAACTCGTGCTGGTTCGAAGCGCAGTGATCTGGTAGCAAGGTCGTTCGAGAAGCACCCTATAGTTATACCTGTCAGTGTATTGCTCATCATGCTTCGAGTGTTACGACATGTGGAAAACGAGACTGTTGTACAAGACCATAAGTACGCATGTCCTGTGAGATGATGAAGGGCAGGTAGGTCGAGCCCGCCAACCGGCAGTCAGCGAACGGCTCCCGTCTTTGGAGGCCCTGAGCCTTCGCTGACACACGACATGAGTAGGCCTGCGGCGTGGGTTACACAGGATGAAGGGTGATGGTCTTCAGTGGATATTGCTTGGGCGGGGCATAACATGTTGGGCAGAGCGAAGCCTCTTTCGAGGTCCTGGTAAGAGGCAAGATCAAGCTCAGCGTGGCAATGTTGAACGGAACATGTCAGCTCCGTTGCTTTCTATCGATACTGAACCACCAGAGAAGCTGAAGAGGTTGTCTGCCGCTGAGGTCGAGGACAGGGATTGATGCTCCTGGCCGAACACCCTCCTCGCCGGCCCGAGCTAGGATCGTTGGACCTACTGTAGGTAGCCGGCGAGTAAAGGCAAGTACCCAGCCAGTGACCGATTAGAGGTCCGCTGCATCTACCCGCCAGACGCACGACGTGGTTCGCTCTGCGTGTGGCGCACGGGGGTCAGTACGAGTTGAGCGGGCTGTGCAGCACCGTTGTCAATTTGATCGCTGACGAGCAGGGTATCTGGCCATTCAAGGCGGCAGAATTTGCGCGCTAGCCGAGGGTGAATATCATTCAATGCTGATTGTGTAACGTGATGTATGCGGCGACGGACATCTGCAATGCATGCTTTGTGTCTAAAGCGAATATGCGTGACATCTGCAAGATACTGTGCATGACTGGCGTGTGAACGAGCCGCGGGGGGGCTAGCCGAGCGCGGTCCTCCACAGGGGCTGCCAATACACAAGACCAGCCGTGTGGTGACATCCGCTCTCCTTAGTGACCGATGAGACATTCGATGAAGGACACAGAACGTGGACAAGGAGTCGACGAAGATGTGCGGGATGGCTGGTGGTCGTCGTCTCGCTTATTTAGCGTCCTAAACAGGGCAGGCGCGGTGGGTGAAGTTGTAAACACCATGACGACGCGTTGGAGCGACCAACCACTTGAGAGCAGAATCGCTCATTACTAAACGCCTGGCGCGATGACATCGTGATGCCATCTATCGCCGGTAAGGCTGTTGCTGCCTTTGACCTATCCTGAGCTAATATCGCGCCAGAAGAGCAGCCTTCGCTCAGCGACGCGCTAGAGTCGTTGCATAAGGGTAGGCATCATGCTCAATGCGCGTATGCGAGCGATAACAGAGCTAACACCGTGTGACAGCGTCACAAACTCCTGCAAAGCAACGAGCCTTGAAAGTATCTGGGGTGATTGACACCATCTGCCGACACGCGTTTGCCGATGGCCTAGACGAGGATGCTCTAGAGACTGTCGTACACATTGCGGCAAGGAAGACGGAACTAGATCAGACGAGTGTAACAACGTTGATCAAGAATCTGTACCCGGCGCAACGAGTATCTGGCCATGTCATTATCACTATCGTGGCCGCACTGGGCCAGGGCAAAGGCAAGCCCTCACCAGGCACGCAGGATAGTCTCGTGAAATGGCTTATATTGGTTCACGAGATTATTGATGACGCCAGCGTCCTATCTCGACTATATGGCGTTCTCTTTGGGATGTTGGACACGATTAGTATTAGGTGCGGCATCAGCCTGCGAACGTCTGCTCGGGCTGGGCTAACTTTGAGCAGAATGTCTCTGTGCCACCTGCTATCCTTGATCACTCGCAGGAAGCATGTGAAACCGTTCAGAATACAGCAATTGTAAGGATCATCGGCTCAATACGGCAGAATCGTTATACGACAGCCTAGACTGACACGCCTCTCAGACTTGAACTTTCCCGTGGTCTCGGTAATGAACCTGCCCTTCAAGGTCTTCTCCGCGTTTACAAGGACTACTACCCGGACATCATACTCGGAAGTGCATCTACCAGCCGAAAATCATTTGCACCGGTAAGTTCCCATCAATCCTGTGCAATGTCGGACGCAAAGCGGGGATGTTCTTGCAAGGCTGCTGCACTGCCTGTCACCGTTCACCTTTACTGATTGTGTAGCAACCCGATGAAGAGTGGCGAGCGAGGATATCGACGATCCGAGAGGCTCAGTCATCAGTGGACATTTCCATGTCTGAACAGCATAATGGCTTCAAGGTTGCTCGGCACGGACCAAAAAGGACAAAGGCGTCAGTAATACCCGATGTTCACACCTACCACGCCACCGAGGTAGGTCACCTTCACACTCTTACGATGTTGACAGGCACTGACCCAGCACGGTAGGGTTCCGTTACTCTAGAGGGCATCGACGATGTCCAGTCCTTCGTGGAGAGGCTTGACAGGATTGAACCACCAGGTCAGCTAATCTCTTTTCTGACGGACCCACTTCTACAGAAATTTGTCGAGTTGAGACCATCCCCGGTTGTGTCTGCACGAACTGGGTTGTGGCTTGCGACTTGCCTTGAAGATCGAGTCAGTCTTACTGGTCGCAATGCTGAAGATTTGGCTTTTTCGGCTGGACTATTCGACGGGCTTCTGAGGCATGCGCAGTACACCAAGGTGAGTGTGACATACTCTTGATCAGTACTATACTCATCATGTCCTAGACTCTGCTTCCTATCGTACCACTCTTCTTGAAGGAGTACCTTTCGACCTGGAATGGCCACGATCATGCTGATACCGTCCTGGCACTGCTTGCCTACATACCTGGTGATTCTTTTGAAGACCTGTATTCCGAACACTTTTCGACAGCGGAGCAGGCTCTCTCAGGCATTGAACCCTCAGCGTATGCACGTCTTGTCAACTTTTATACAGCACTACTCCAACACCGTGTGTCAGCCCTCGCCCAGCAGCAACCCACACCACGTCAACCTGCGCTCAGCTCTCCAGAGCAGCAATTTCTGAAAGACCTCGTCGCACACTTCGCTACTTTCTCGACTTCCCTTGTCCTCTCGCTCCCATCAGAGATGGGGGCTGAACTCACGTCATCTATCCTTTCCTGTTGGGAGCTCCTTTCCACATCTTCGAAGCCACACGTCATCCCTATCATTCTCCCGCCTATGCGCTTAGTATATCACCTGATACAGAGCCCGTCAGCAGATGTGGTATCCCGGATTTGTGGCATCATTGGCAACTACAAGCAAGCTTTCGACAAACATCCCAGGCCAGTCAAGCACTACTACCCCAACGAAGTAACCGATGGAATGAACTGGTGCTTACGCGATGTTTACAACCTCTTCTGGGTATCTCGTGGGCTTGTAGTCGCAGAGCAGAAATCCGTCGGTATGCACTGTGACCCAGTGCTACGCTCCTCGCTCAACGACTATCTGAGTGATTTGGACCGCAAGTACACTATCGGTCATGCATTTGCTTTATCCACTAATTCATGGCTTGCGTCGATGTCATCCGCAGCATGGCACGCACTTGAGGAACGAGAGATCGACCGACAAGGATACGATCGAGGAAGTATCAGGCGGCACAGAGGTCCAGTAACTCAGCAAAGTCTGGTGGCACTGCAGGATGGTGGTGTGAACGTGGATTGGGAGGGCGCAACCGGATACAAAGTGTTCGTATTGAACTGGCTGGCAGAGAGAGGACTTGGAGGCCTCAGAGATTTGATGTTTGCTACTGTCACGGATCTGAGGGCAGAACAGGCCAGCAGCTCGTAGTGCTCTAGCGTAGGCCACGAAGCGTAGCGTTGGACGAACAATGCCCCACAAACTCCTACCTTTCAAAACTTCATGGCTTCCGTCAGTCTATCAGTTTTCCATTCTCCACAGCAAACCGGACGGGGACCCAATCATGGTGTGAGTCGCACGCGACGCGCACCTGGTGTTGACGGTGAGTGGAAGCAGTGGCTGAGCAATGTCACGTACGGCGGCCTATTACGGACAGAGTGGAAAAAATCAAATCGCAAAACCAAAACTTTAAAACCTTAACGTTAACACACGTTATTCTATAATTAATTATTAGATTTTATATATATAATAATAGATAAAGAACTTAGAATAATTATATTTAGGTATCTTAATCTAGAAGTAGTGTCTAGAAAATATAATTAGTAGTCCTAAACTCCTTAACCTTGTGCTCTATTTAACTACCTATGTAGACTATTACAGACTATTATATATTTCTAATATAAGTCTTTATTATTTTGCAGTATAGGCTAAGAGTAGAAGTAACCTAACTTATAAGCTGCATGTTCTTTAGTATAATTATTACCCTCTTTATATAGATAGCGCAGAGGTTAGCAGCTAGACATAGTTAGACTATTATATACTATTACTAGTTAGCAGACGTACCTTTAAGCAGCTTTGTAAGAAATTGCTTAGTATCCTCTTAGAGGAGTTTAAGGGCTTCTAGCTTTTATCTTATACTAATAGTCTTCTTATTAAAGCTATAGTTCTAATAAATTTTGCAGACTAAACGCCTAAAGAAGGTAGGCAGGAGCAGAACGCTAGTGTATCTTTAATAGTGCCTAATCTTATATAAAGTATTTTCTGTAATAGTTTAGTAATAGCTAATAGTTAGGAGGTATTAGAAACTTATAGCTAGCTTTAGCCTTTCTAGCCTGTCTAATACTAAGACTGCGCTCTGCTAGGTTA
Source organism: Ascochyta lentis (assembly GCA_004011705.1). Taxonomy (NCBI): domain Eukaryota; kingdom Fungi; phylum Ascomycota; class Dothideomycetes; order Pleosporales; family Didymellaceae; genus Ascochyta; species Ascochyta lentis. Next base: position 1,413,510 of record RZGK01000002.1, read on the forward strand.
GTAATATAACTAGAGCCTTTGTAGATTAGAGCTACTATAGCATTAATTCTGTAGGTAATATTCTTATAGATAGAGATCTTGCTATTAGGGAGCGCTGTAAAGGTTAGTAGGTAGATATAGCAACTATTATAAAGACTATTACTTATAGTAGAGTTTTACTTGCGCTTTAGAGGCTGTAGAAGCCTTTTGCTAGTAGGAATATAGAAATACTTAGTAAGGGCAAGGGCGTTGTAAGTAATCTGCTTAGTGCAGGCTATAGTTAAGTAGGTAGTGTAGTATAGTTAGGAGGGAGTAATAGCAAAATAATTAAGCAATTATATCTATAACTGTAGTAAAGTAAAGGTAATAGTAAGAGAGCAGAAATCTGTAAATCTGTAAGAAGTGTATACTTACTTACTATCTTATAATAGTTAGGGTAATAGTTTAATATCTGTTTCTAGACTAGCATAATAAGCTAGTGCTCCTCTATTAAACACTATATAATTAGCTTTAGTTTTTAATTTTAGCACCTTTACCTATATTTATAATTATATTATAAGCTCTAGGCAGCAGTTTTTCTTAAAGATTTTTTTATACTTAGAACTTTTTCTATTTATTTAGCTCTGTTCTTTAGCTATAAACTATTACTCTTAATATTTAACTACTAACACTGCTCTAACTACTATTATAACTATTACACACTATTACTACTACTACAATGTCTACTAGTAAGAGAAAGGTAGCTGTAGATTACTCTAAGAATCTGTATACTAAGAAGAATTACGCTGCGCTTAGGAAGAAGAAGTCCTCTAGTAAGGCTAGTCTACGCGCAAAGAACAAGCGCAGCAATAACACTGCCTACTCTTATTTCTTTAATAGCACCTTTCTTAAGGACTCTGCTATTATAGCTCTACTCTAATCTAAGGTTAATTCTACAGCCTGTAACACTCTTTATAAAAGCCTCTATGTCTAAGCTAAGAATGTTGTAAAGAGAGATAGGTAAAGTCTAAAGTTATAATAGTCTCTGTAATAGTTTTAACCTATTCTTAGGTTCTGTAAGAATATTTACTAGACGCAACTAGCCTATAGTTGCAACACTGCTGCTAACAACATCTCTAATAAGGCTAGCTGCTATAACTTCTAGCCTACTATCTACTACCTTAACACTGCGCTTATACTGCCTAACTCTGTTATAACTATTATACTAACTATTACTAGTTAAACTATGCCTAAAATCTATAAGTATACTAGCTTAGAATTTGTAGTTATTAAGGAAGGTACTAGCAGTTTAGAGGTAACTAACTCTAGTATAGATAAAGTTAACTATAATACTGCTATAAAGGTTAAAGAAGACCTTGCTACTATCTCTACTATAAGATTATAGAAAAAGGTGCAAGTAATATAGACTAAGGCTTTATAAGCACTTGCTAGTAAGATAGAGATGTTAGGTAAGCACTAGTATAAATTAGTTATATAATATATAAATAATTGCATAGTTAGTGTAAGTTCTTATTTATAACTATTATATAACTTTTATAGTACTAATCTGTGTATTTAGGATCTCTTTAAGTATATCCTGCCTAGCTTTAAGGCTACCTTTAGTAAAACAGAGCTATCTCTTAGCCTAAAGTAGCAGGTATATGTATAGATTCTTTACTTATAGTATATATACTAATTAATTTTATAGTGCAACATGCTTTATTAGGCAGTTCTTCTCTGCTAGCATCTTAAACCTAGTGTTAAGCTCTATATTAACTCTAGGTTAAACCTTCTAGTAATGCTCTTTACGCAGCTGTTCTCTAAAGCTAAGCACAATATTCTTGCTATAATCTACTACTACTAGTTCTATAATAGGTTTAGGCAGTCTCCTATTTAGCTAGCTATAAATTTTACTAACCTACTGCTGCCTAGCCCCTATTTAAGGCTTACTATAATTAGCAAGAGGTATATATATAATAGTTCTAGTAATAGTCTAATTCTAACTGTATAACAGCGTAGTAGCAAAGTTTCCTATTAATAGCTAGGCTTTCTAGGACGCATTCTATATACTTAAGATAGTTAGAAACACTTAAGATTAGCTGCTAGAAGATATTAACCTGTTTCTTAATATTAACAGCAATATTACAGATAAGTTAGCAGAGTAGGTACTAGATAGGTAGAGTATATATAGGTTCTTTACTACTAGCTTATATTAGGGAGATATAACTAAAAGTACGCACTACAGTACCTACAGTATAGTACGTAGCCTAAGTAGTTACAGAATATAAAGCCTATAATGCGTTAACTATTATAATAACTATTACGCCTAATATATTATTGTTTTTATACTGCTTATGTAAGAATACGCTACTGCTGTCTGTGCGTTTAGCTTTTATGTTAAACTGTTTTTCTTCTTACTCTCTACTAAAAACTATACACAGCAGTATAGGTTCTCTATTCTCTACCTATATATACAATAGTAATACTAAAATGCCCTTATCTATACTTTTATTATCCTCTACCTTACTATTACTATATATATCTATACATTAAGAGCGCAAATTAACTAACAAATACACCTAGAAGAATAACTAATACTATAACTATCTAAAGGTAGAAAAGGGCTACAGACTTGTAGTTATATAGGCATAGGCAGCAAATAATATATATATTTATAGAGCTAAGGCTGCTTTTCTTAAACTAAAGAAAGTAGACCTAGAGAAACTGTCTAAGGAGGCGTAATAAGATGCATATAATAAGATTATACGTCTAAGTTAGCAGCACTCTATTCTCTCTATATATAGTTAGCTCTACTCTATAAGAAAACGCTTTACTAAGATAAAATAAATAGGCTCTACCTTAATATTTACTAGGTGCAGAAAGCACGTTAGCTTGCACTAACAGGCCTCTAGCTAACAATTAACAACATATTATAAGATAAAGGTATACTAAGAAGAAAATACAAAATATTTACACTTAATAAAAGGCTAGGATTACAGAGTTAAGATGTTAACTTGTTAGATTTTAGGGTTGTACAACAGATAGCACAGAAGGAATTAAAATATAAAATTTAACTATTATATAGACTATTACAACTATTAGTTAATAGATTTAAGAGTAGGCTAACAGCAAGCTTTACAGGATAATAAGGCAATACGCTCCTAACTAGTATAAGGTCTAACCTCTTATCCTCCTTATCTACTTTATTTACACCTCTATCTATACCTATATCTATATCCTACTTACTTACCTAACTTAAAAGTACAGGTGTACTTTAAGTAGATTGTGTACTTTCTACCTAAGACAGTGTACACTTTTATAAAGGATTGTAGCTAGATAGTCTTCTTAAACCTATCTCCTTATAGGGATTAAAGTCTTCTAACAGTAGTTCTCCCTTAGAAACAACTCCTTTATCTAGAATCTTAATTACTTTTTCTTTGCCTTTTTGTGTGCTTGTTAGAGTATTAACTTTCTCCTTCTTAATTATAATATTAAGAGGAAATAGCTTAAACTCCTTTTTAGCCCTCTTAGTTGTTAAGGCTCTTTTTATTAGACTCTTAGATAAACGTGCCCTTTTAGTAGGCTAAGGCTAAGCTCTTTAGAGTGTTACTACTAGTGTTAGAGTTTCCTCTTCTTTAATCTTCTTATGTCTCTTATTATTAAAGCATACAATAAACTTCTAGGCAGTGCTATTATTACCCTTCTATATTACCTTGTTAAGCAGGTCTAGCATGTTAGTAACATAGTAGGCACTCTGTAGAAAGATAACTAGTAGAGCTGCTATCTTTGTTGCGTATATACGCAGGAAATGCTACACCTTACTTAGGCGTTCTTACTTAACCTCTTTTAGCAGATATTTATTAATAAAATTATAGAGGTTAGTAAATATTATAGTCTCTAGGACGCTAATTAACGTTTTAATACTTAAAGACTATTAGTACTATTATAAGGCTATTATAAGGTTACTAACTAAGAATATTCTAATAATCTTAGAGCTTATTACTAACCTAGATTATACATAGAAGAGTAATATAAAATAAGATCTTTACAACTATAGTTCTACTCTGCTTAGCTTTTATAGCTGTTCTTTGCTACTTTATAAAACGTGCGCTAAAGAAGTTAATCCTATTTAGAGATGCCTAGGTCTTCTAGTAGGCTTAGTATGCAGTATCTTTAAGAATTGCCTAATTATTAGCACTCCTTCCTAGCTGTATCTAGGACGCAGGTATAATAATAGCCTGCTTAGATACAGCTGCTAATAGACTAGGTAAGTCTAGAATTGTAATAGTAGGAATTGTTCCTTAGTCTAATCTAGGGTTTAGGGCACTATAGTAGGTGTAGAAGTTGCTAATAATAACATTTATGTTAATATAAAGAGCACTCTTCTCTAGGTAGAATTAACTCTATTCTAGACATGTGTTTAATATAGCAGAGAAAGAGAAGTATAAATAAAAGATATAAGTGTATTATAAGAGATAAAGAGTTTATACGTAGATTAATTGCTTTTAGGGCTTTTAGCATTAGCCTTACTATATCTAGTCTTAGTAACTATTACAAAGACTATTACAAAGACTATTATATGCTAGCTGCTTATATAACTGTAATATTTCTAAGCCTTGTTATTAGTTAGACTGTGCGTAAAGGTTGTATCCTAAGTAAAGTTATACCTAGTATCTTGTATAGGTAGCTAGTATTCCTATCCTCTTATTAGATAATTAAGCAATCTAAGTATAGGCTATAACCTAAGCTCTGTATGTACTAAAATCTAATTACGTAACCTTAGATATATATCTTTATATAGCACTATACGCTCTTTAGCACTTTGTATAACACTTATATATAGATTAAATCCTATACCTTAGAGCTGCTTATTATACTATTACTAGGTTATAGCTAGAAGAACTGCGTGTATATCCTATACAGGAGTCTTTGCCTTTAGCCTTCTAAATTCTTCTTAATAAAGTAGCTGTTTAAAGTTATCTGTACTGTCTAGAAGACATATAAACAATATACTTAGTTTACTAATAATAACATTTAGCTAATTCTTCTGCTTATAAATGTAGTAAGAGTTATATGTCTTAATAAATGCACTAATCTTACAGCAGAGAATTAGAATGTAGATTGTACTAGCAGCTATAATATTAGAGAGTTAGTTCTTTAAGTACAAGTTCTTAATAGTAAGTTAGTAGAAATATATCTGTAATAGTTAGTAATAGTCTTAGAGCTTAAGAGGCTATTATACTCTCTACTAGAATAATAAACTCTTTAATAATTACTGCTACTATAACTTTAATTTACTAATTAGCTATGCTTATCCTAAACATATAGCAGTTAGCCTAGTTAATCTTAGGTGTGTTAGCCTTTAATAACATAAAGTAGGTATAGACTATATTAGTAGTCTTAACTCTATAGTCTAACTATATAAACTATAGAGTAAAGTTATTCTGCTCTATAGTATATATATACTAGTGCAAGACACTTAAAGCTGTCTTAGCAGAGATGCCTATATATACCTAGATAATATATTATAAGTAGGTATTAATACAGGCATAGATCTGTATCCTATATGCCTTAATCTTCTTATACCTATTAATTAACTAGCACTAGTTTAGACTAGGAGTAATGTATTTACTCTAACAGCGCTAGTAATTATTTAACCTTCTCTTTACCCTCTCTAGATTAAGCTTTATATACTTCTTAAAAAGTAAGTTGTAAGAGAAGAACATACCTTACTATCTAAAGTGTAGCTGCAGTATCTGCTTACTATACCTATTAATAATGCCCTCTAGCAACTGCTCTTTTATAAACTCCTGTGTAGTTTCTACTACTACTTCTTGTTTAATCTTATCCTAAATCCTTCTCTTTAGGTTTATTAAGAAACGTAGTTAAACTAGTGTTTTTAGGCTAATTAGGGTGCCTTTATACTTTAGTAATTAAAGTATTTTAGCATCCTCTAAACCTAGAGAGAAGAATAGGTAGATAATTCTGTTCTTTAGCTGTGTCTTTAGATTATCTAACATCTGCTAATTAATACTCTAGCTCTTGTAGTTGTTTGCTAAGGTACGTGTGCTTACTACTACCCTATACTTGTCTTTTAGCTAGCTACAGATCTGCTTGTTTAGCACTTTATCCTCTACTAGAGCAAAAATCTCTATCTAATATTGTATTAGATTAATTTGCTAGCGTCCTCTGTTATATCTACAGGCTGTCTTTAGTATATTAGGTGTAATTATTAGTATAATAGGTAGTGTAATAGGTAGTATAATAGTTAGTGTAATAGTTAATTAAGTTTTAGATGCCTGTATGTGCGTAATTTATCTGTAGTAGGGTACGCTATCTATGTAAGCAATATTATAGGGAATTTAGTGTAAAAATAATAATAAGCTTTTCTCTTCTTTACTATATAGTATTTATAAGTTTACTAATAGCATATTATAATAGCGCTGCGCTTTTACACCTTCTATTGCAGGGTTTTAAAGTTTTAGTTTTGCAATTTGATTTTTTCTACTCTGTCCGTAATCGTCACCCGTAGTCACGCAACGTCTCGGGCTCATCTGAAACCGCCGAAGCTGCTGACTTACCCTTTCTGTTCTTTCACACGACATCACCAACAGCAAGATTCGGCCGTTACAAATTCGCGCAGAATTCAAGGTTGCAAAACGTGGACTCGCGATCAGACTTACTGTAGATCGAGGTTCGGTCGTCGCCCAACTACCAGCTCCTTCATCGTGCACGGAAGATGACCCATCCTCATGCGCGGTCCAGACTTCTTGAGCCTCATGCAACTTCGAGTATGTTCAAAATTTTCAACTCTATCGTGCATTTGATATTCAAGCAATGCCACTGGCCCTGGCTCCGCCATGCTCAATTGTTTTGAACCAGCACCGCCGAGCCCCATGACCTCATACCCAAGCGCGTACGCCATCAACACGCGTCCAGCACGTCCGGGGAATATGCTCTGATCCCGAGCTACGACTACACTACGGGTAACGGCAAGGGGTGTGTTGCTAGGCTCGCATCAGTGCAGAATGCATGCGCGTAGCCGCAGGCCCTGCAGTGCGTGGTGAACGTGGCTGACGCTGTTGCTTGGATGTCTGAAATTTGTAGGAAACCTAGTCGCAGTGATAAGTTATCTAGCTATATAATCCTCACGTTCTTCTGCAGTAAATTCACTATCCTATTCATCGTTCTGAACGACCTCGCACAACCACACCAGGAGCTCCATCACCCCTACATCTTGCAAGAGCATTCATTACCATGATCTTCACGCGCCTACTTTCCCTCATCCTGCGCGTCGCGCAATTCGTCTTCGCAGCAGTCGTCCTCGGCCTCACTGCATACTTCATGTACGAACGTACCCGGCACGGCGTTGGGCCTTTCGGACGCATCATATACGCCATAATCTGGGCCTCGCTATCGGTTCTATTCTCCATTGTCTGGATGATCCCAACGAAATCGACCATTGCATCGTACGGCTCAGATCTCAGTATGTTCACATCTTTATGCACAGCGCAAACATGCTGGTTGCTAACATCACGTAGTCTTCACGGCAGGTTGGGCTGCTGCGTTCGCGCTGCTCGTGCTCTGGTTCAACGACGCGAATTGTGGCAGTGCGTGGTCTTGGACCGAAATCAGCCTGTCGCGTGGTAACTACTGCGGTCAGTGGTGCGCAGCGCAAGCGTTTGCTTTCCTGAGCTTGGTCGTGTGGTTCGCAACTTTCGTGCTCGGCGTGATTACGCACCACCGCTTGACGCGCCAGCCTGTGATGAATGAGGGCCCTGGGTAAGTGACGTGTTTTTCTGGTGAGGTCATGGCTAACGTTGTTGTAGAAAGAGCTTTGGTGGTCGCCGCTCGCGCGTTTGAGTGTGGGGATGAGTGTTTGGCATAGCGGTTGTGCGAGTCCGTTCGGGCCTTGAGAGAAATGCCGCTGTTCGATGGCGCATGTTGGAGGATTGGTTTTCTTATCATATGTTCCTCATATGTGTACGAAGTTGATGATTTGCGTTCCAACGAGCGTTATCGAAGTTGTATCGGTTCAGAAACCACAACACCTAACGATCTTCATGAATATCACGTCAGTACCGTGTATCGCTCTAACTGGTGGTAACTTATACAAGGCCAAGTATGCGTAAGGTGTAGACAGCAATACGTGTATTAAAAACTTGGCAGCGAGCGATAGATCAAAATTATCTGTGTAATCGTTCTTAAGCAGTGCTCAGGGAGCATACTCCTCCTTCCCGTTCCTGTCGACCCTTACGTATTTCTGCTTGTCCATACCGTGAGTAGCACGCAAGTGACAGCTACTCTCAAATCGGCAGTAGCCAAAGTCGCGCTCGTTGGCGCACTGATGGCCCAAGTCTAGTTTCATTCAGTATTCGTCCGACAATCAGCCTGAGAAGGGTAGAGACTTACAGCAGTCTATATCTTCACAGTATCTGTTATGACAAGCCAAGCTACGGGCTTTGTATCGTAGAGCGTTTTGCTCGCCCAAGCTCAGCTTCGGTTCATGCTGGAAGTGGCAGAATTTGCCCTGGGCGCATGAACCACCCAGATGAAAGTTGTTGCACATTTTCTTGCCGTTCTTTTTCATGCGAGCATCAAGAGCATCTACTGCTGCGCGTTCGCGAGGTGGAAGCGGCTCGTCGAGCCTTTCCTCGCTTTTGTTGAAATAAGCGTATTTCTTTTTGGTGTTTGCTTTGGACTTGGCAGTTGGCAAAATCGAGATGCTGTTCGTGCGCTCAGTTCCTACTTTGCCAACACTAGCCCAGGAATCTTCACTTGACTCGGTCGCTGACACAGAGGGTGCTGGCGTGCTAGGAGAAGGACTGGCAACTCTTGCGGCCACTGAAGCCGTGGGTGGCGTCTTGTTCGTCAGCGAGCGCATAACAAGGGGAGACTGGGCTGAAGGTGGCGCGCTTTGCGCTGCAGACATGGCAGTGTTTATCGCAGGAGCAGACTCTGGTAGAGGGTCGCTCCTGAAGACGTCTTCGAAGTTGGCACGCTTGAAGTTAGGCAGTTCAGCAAAGCCTCTGTAGGCAGGGGTAGACTCTAGTAGGGTGATACGGCTAGCTTTAGCTTCGTTGTGCTTGAACTGATCGAGGTTTAAGAGGTAGCCGGCATCATGACAACCGCCGAAGATGATGTGTCGGCAAGTGGGGTTGTCGCTGAATGTACGCAGCATTTCTGTCATGCTGTCAGATCAATGCAGTCTGCCTTGAACTCTTAACATACCTTTAATCTTGTGGTCGGCTCGCTCCTTGCCTTGGCCGACATCAATAATACTAAATAGAGATTGATTGACGCTGAAGCGTTGCGCAAAAGTGCGGAGCTCCTGGGGATGACGCAGAAGCCCAACCTGTTGCAGCTTAAACGCGAGCTTGTCGAGACTCAGGTAGATCTGAACCATGATGGGCCAATTTCCTGAGTTGTTGTATAGGCATGAGATGTGGTTATGAATAGCAAGGTGTAGACGAGAGGCAGCCTCTGAGCCACCATCACCAGCAGCGGCTTGTAGCAAGGCATCCTGGAACTAGCGAAGTGTTAGCATTTGAATAGTGATGCATAGCTTTTGTGTGCAATTGAGCGAAGTACAAGTGTTTGGTAGCTTCCGACTCGACATACTAGCAGAGTTCCACGAGAGAAAAGATTGAGGTACTTACAATAGCACCGTCTCCATCGATGAGGGCAAGAACAAATGAGCTGGCATCCTGTAGTGGTATGTCAGCACAGGCATCCGCAATGGTCAAGATTCATGTTTGCATTGTATGGAGTTGACAGGCCTGAGCCACACGTTGATCAAGTAGGCGATGTCCATGAGACAGAATGTTGAAGGTAGCGAAAAGCTACGAACAAGAAACTTACCAGCTGACGCTCACGCTCGCCCATAACCCTCTGCCCCTCTTCAGCCCTACTCTGATAGTTTCTTCTGTTGTCTCTTTCGCTCAAGTAGTCGCTCTTCAACTCGTCATGGTCTCGTAAGAGACCGGAGAACTTTTCAATAAGTTCCTGCACGCGTCAGTGTTTACCTGTCTGATGTTTACATCAGCGTCGCTCACATTTACGAGAGTCTCTCTGGCTTGGTCAGCAGCTCGAAAGCTGTCCATCTGCCTTAGATAGCTGTTTAGATCGTGGTTTGCCATACTCAGAAGCCCGACCATGAGTTGTGCAATGTTCTTAGATCCAGCGTTTCCGTAGATGTCGCTGGAGTTAACGTGTCTTAATTTTGAGGCAACAGCGAACTCTTGCGAGACTTGCAGCGTTAGCGCGCCGGGAAAAACACTAGCCAGATGCGGGAGAAAGTGGGGTAGGTTGGGTTTGGAGGAAGTCAAGAACCAAAGTGTGCGGATAGTGTCCTATATTCCAGCAAACAAACACTGGCACAGTCAACGAGGCGCAGTCTTTCTCCGCATGAAGTCGCTGTGGTGCGGGGCAGAGGCGAGCGTATCGCTGCGCTGGGGACGTGGCACACAACACAAAGGCACACTCAGCCCACCAACTCATGCAGTCGTGCCGTATCAGCGACGCGCACGAAGCTGACAGGACTTTCGGAATCTTCGAGCCACTCACCGGTTCCATTTGCATGCAGTACGTTACTCGACCACGGTTTTATTGCTTCCACAACGCCTACTGTTCGGGAAATTGGTACGAACTTATCTACTTGTTGGTCTGGAGCTTGATAGAACCCGCAAATGGAGAGCAAGGTGGACGCCACAACGTCACCACCCTTGTAACATGCGAGAGTTTCGAACTGTGATGTGCGAGACTTGTTGTCGCTGTCGACCGTTCTTAACCCCGAACAACCCCGGTGTGAGCTTCCGAAGTTGCAACCCCACAATGACGCTGAACAGAGATCATCTCGACAGCTATAAGCTTACAAAAAGGAAGCGGCTAGCAGCTCATCTCCGAGCCTTCGACCTCCCAACATCCATTGCATGCTTCGAATCTGCACACCACGCGTCTTGACCATACGTAGTTTCGCACACCCCAGAGCAGCTTATATTCATCACTCCACCATCATGGCTTCCAACAAGAAAGCTCGCACCAACCCACCCTACGAGCTCCTTTACTGGCCTGGCATTCCAGGACGCGGCGAGTTCATTCGTCTCGCCTTCGAGGCCGCAGGCGTATCTTACAAAGACACGGCCAACGAGTCCGAAGACGGTGCGTACCAGCCCCCTCACACCAATCAGGGCATACTAACAGCCCCAGGTATCCAAGCAGTAACGTCCCTCATCGACGCCTCCTCCACCGGCACCGACGGCAACCCACCTCCCTTCGCACCGCCCGCACTGCGCATCCCCGGCGAAGGCCCAGACGGCAAGCCGCTGCTGATCTACCAAACGCCCTCGATCCTGACCTACCTGGGTGACAAGCTCGAACTCGCCGGCACCAACGAGGCAGAGAAGTCGTGGATTCTCTCGCACACGCTCACGGCGCTGGATCTCAACAACGAAGCGCACGATACGCACCATCCTGTTGCGGTCGCCAAGTACTACGAGGACCAGAAAGAGGAGAGTCTGAAAAAGGCGACGGATTTTAGGGAAACGAGGATCCCGAAGTTTTTGGGCTTCTTTGAGAGGGTGCTGAAGGGGAACGAGGAGAAGGGGCAGGGTAAGTATCTAGTGGGAAGTAAGCTGAGTTATGCCGACACGACGCTGTGGCACGTGTTGAGCGGGTTGCTGTTTGCGTTTCCTAAGGAGATGGAGGCCAGGAAGGGCGAGTTTGAACTGCTATTCGGAACATTCTATGAGAGTGTCAAGGAGGCAAGTGGGGTGAAGGAGTATCTCGCGAGCGATAGGAGGAAGCCTTTTAGCATGGGAGTGTTTAGGCACTATCCTGAACTGGACCGTCAATAGGTGGAACGTCAACAGATGGTACGACACAAGACAGGAATTGACCATCACAAGAAAAGAAATCAATTGCAGTGGTATCTTGAAGGGGTGCCCATCGCGGGCTCATATCATCTCATTCCATTTTGATGCCGGATACATGATGCATTTCCGAAGCCGTACTCCTGATCCGTGTGATGCCCAGGCTAAACAAAACAACCGACAGTGGTACGTCTAGTACTCAGCAGCGGACTGGGGGAACTCGAAGTTGACGCCCTTGCCAGTGAGGCGCTTGTAGACCTCGGAGTAGGTGTCGAGCCTGTAGTCAACACCGCCACGCTCCTTCTCGTCGAGAACGACCTTGAGGACCTTGGAGCCGTCCTCGCGGGTGCGGAGGCGCTTGCCGACAATCTCAACGGGGTAGACGAGGTCGGACAGGATGGCGTCGTGGACAGCGGTAAGAGTCCTGGACTGGGGGCGCTTCTGGGTCTGGCTGGTGCGGGACCTGTTGGAGCGCTTGGGGCGGGGCAAGATGCGGCGGGAAGCAACGATCAGGACGTGGCGGTCGGAGAACTTCTTCTCGAGCTCACGGGTGAGGCTGCGGAGATTAGCGCGTGCGTGACAGACCTTGCAGATTGCATGCTTACCGCTGCTGGGCCTTGTGCCAGCCCTGGAGGAGAGGGACGGGGACGAAGATGACAATAGCCTTGCGTCCGTGGCCAACCTCGATCTAAGAATCCTGGTGTCAGCCAATTGTGCTGCCCAGTGCCCACCGCCTCTTCGATCAAAGTATGGGTATGGGTGCGTGTGGAGGGTGTGTGCGCGCGCGTCGGGGCGCTGTAGGTGGAGGCTTATCTTACCTCGCGGGCAGAGACGAACTGCAGAGGGCGCAGAGAGCTCTTCAGGTCGGGGACATTGTTCTCGAGGTCAGTCAACGCCTGCGCAATTGTTAGTGCTGCCCTCGCATGCCAGTTGACGACGGGGAACTTGCGTTGGCGATGCTGGTCTCGATCTCAGAAGGGCTCTGCCTCGAGGGGCTGTTGGGCGCGATCTTGTTCAGGGCGTTGGCAGACATGTCGGCGGCTGGCGAGGTTAGTGGTCGGCTGGTCGAAAGAAAGTCCAAGTCGTTGTGCACCGAGCGAACTTGGAATTCTGGGCTTGGCGTGGGAGAATAAGCGAAGGAGCGATGGATGGTTAGCGCAGATTACTAGCGTGAACGCCCTTGCACCTGCCCTGGACGATGCACACGAACACCATTCTGGATGGCACCACACAGTCTATTCGCTTCCCATGACATGCAGCCCGTCCGTTGAATCATTCCCATGGTCATTTTGTGACCACGACGCGGATCGCAATGCATCTTCTCGCCGCCCGTAGTCGACCATAGCGCACTCGGCTGCGATATGCCTGATAGGTCGTTACGATGTCTGATGCGGCAGAAATGTGCATAGTGGCGTCTCATCGCTCAGATAGATACGTGCAAGACGATATGGTGATGACTTGAAGCACGCCCTTCTTCTTACGCCATCACCACGGCTGCCAACAATCGGTGCATACGACTTTTGGCGCTACTTCCTCGTGCCACTGGAGATCAGGTCTACTGCCGCATACATGTCCACCCTTCAACGACACTCCAGCTTATCAGGCTCTGTCTTATTTCTGAGGGTCTCTGACACTCGACCACATCATCGTTTGTAAGGACCCACTTTCGCAGTGACACAGAGTCTGTACCAAATTCTACTACAACTTCCATGTCGATGTCAACACGACAATCTTCTGGCATATTTGGGGCTTGCTGCCAGTCCCATTTCTGCTGGAAACATGTCCAGTGCATTGACTTTTCCCTCTTCTTTATCATCTTCTTTTCCAAAAAGTCTGATTGTCAAGCGATTACGTGCAGCGTCTTGCATTGGTGTGAGGGTAAGTTTGGTTACGAGTTTAGCTCGCCAAACGACGCTCAATCCTTCAGCATCAGAACAGGGACCAAAGTTAAGAAGTTCGAGCTGGCGCGGTATTTGAAATTGCTTACAGCGGCTGCCCTATGTTGATGCTTCTCGTACCAAGTCTTGACGTGTAGCGACCTCAGCGGTTGATACATTGCACAATATCTGAGCACGTGGGGATGCGCTCTGCATATGTGGTTTGGTGTTCTACTGGCCTGATTGTACAGAAGCAGGAGGGTGATCGTGTGACACTCGGTTACGGTTGCATCGACGTCACGATGCCTCACTGTTGTTTGTCACTGCCTTGAAGGGATATACCTTTTTGTTGTACAGTATGTACCACTGTTCCAATCTTGTTCTGCAGTCATTCACTGCATGTTTCTCCGCAATCCGTGTCTCTCAGGCGTGTGTCTGCACTTCCCTTCACCTGTCCCAGCTGTGAGTCAGCGCGCAGTGGAGTTTGCTATCCTCTCTCACCTCCGATTGCTGCACTTGCGTCCAAGCGGGTGCTCTTCACGTGACACCTTCGCAATAAATACTCGAGCCGTCTCCCCTCTCACTTGTTTCTCTTCACACCAACTTCTCTCTTTCTCTCCACCCCAACTTCTTCTTTGCAGCCCACATCTCCGACACGTTGCGTTACACCCGGAGGATGGCATTTCTCTGCCTACGGGTGTTCGCACGCGTCAACCGTGACTGCAACACAAGCTTTCTTTGGCCACGATGCGAGCCAGGTGCTGCCTTGGGGTCGTTCGATCCTGAGACTTGTCCGCGCCAGCACACAACTACCACTGCGACAACCTGTACAAGCCGCCTACCAGACAACCTTCCTCTGTACAGACCGCAATGCGACAACCTGTACAAGCCGCCTACCAGACACCTTCCTCTGTACAGACCGCAAGACAATCTTCTACTGGCCACCAGAGGCTGCCGTCTACATTTGGGGACATTTACAACTTACTGGAAAATATAAAATTTACAAAACATCACCACCAACTTCGGTCTCCACAGACCGCGACAAGCTTTCTCTGGCCACCATGCGAGCCAAGTGTTGCTTCGGGGACGTTCGAACCTAAGCCTCACTGCGACAACCTGTACAAGCCGCCTACCAGACACCTTCCTCTGTACAGGCCGCAAGACAATCTTCTACTGGCCACCAGAGGCTGCCGTCTACATTTGGGGACATTTACAACTTACTGGAAAACATAAAATTTACAAAACATCACCACCAACTTCGGTCTCTACAGATCACACGACAAGCTTTCTTGGCCACCATGGACATCGAGAGAACCGATCCCATGCCAAAGTCCACAAAACGATCGCCAGACTCCACCGGTTTCGATGGCCCGCAACAGCCCTCATCTGGTGATCAAAACAAACGAGACTTCACCTTCACGCACACTGCTAGCTTGCTTGACAGCTTGCGCGCATGTGTGAAGCTTTCTACCCATCGTCGATAATTACCTCAATATCCTCCACCACCTGCAACCAACATACTCTACCTCACAGTAAGTTCATCTCCATGCCACGACTAATGCTCATCTCCTCACCACCATACTTCGTTCTTGACCATCTACTAATCCCTGCGCCAGTTGCGACTTTCCCCGACGGTTCTACATCGCCTACAAAACATGATCGTGGTCCCCTCAAGTGCTTTGCTTCTCCCGCGCAAGCCATGCCCGCTGGAAACGACAAGTAGCGCTGCACTTGGAGCCCTCTTGACCGGAGTGTGGAAGCAGAAATTGTTTGACTCACTGTCTGGCGAAAAGGTCTCCGCATGAATGTCTCGTTGGGCTCCTTGCCATGCAGTAGGACAAACTCTCTGTCGCCACTATGCTTGCGACCGGTCCTCTGACAGGGCTTTCTAAATTCGAAACGCAGACTCCGCTAACCTTCCAACTTCAATCATCTGCTAGTTTCTATCGCGCAGAACACATGCGGCTCGCCTATGTCTTCATTCCAAGCTGGCATCTCGTACCTCTTCCTCCCACCTTCTTACTCACATCTACTCGCCACCCTCAATCTCTCTACTCCCTTGCTTTTGTCTCATAACTCAACATTTATGAGGAATAGCACAGGCTCTCCGCGTGTACAGTAAGTCGGCATCAAGCTTTTGTTATCTACATCACTAACCATCAGCAGACCGTTTTTCTCCTCGCAACCCTCTTTTTCACGTCTTGTCAAGTCCTTCTACTCTTTGTATCAACCAAGGTGAGACTCTCTGCTGGCGGTGAGGCCCGCACTGCAAACGTCGATATGCCACAGTCTGCTTTGCAAGAAGACCGCGAGCTTCATTGACAACTGAAGCAGTCCAGCTTCTGCATCGACTACAGTAAGTCTGCTCCACTGCTGATGAGGACCTCCATGAACGTACTAATATTTTGCAGCCTTTGCATCTTTTCTTTCGTATACATTCTATCATCCGACTGCAAATATGACAGCATCAGAAGGTCAGTATGCATGTTCCAATAGCCATGAGTGGTCAAACTAACCAGGTCATAGTCTGTTCGGAGTCACCTTGCCCATTGCTGCCGAGTACTCTGATAAAGAGTGAGATGAAGCAAGTCCCCAATTTCCCCGCAGAAACACCCAGCGACCCCACAGCCGCTGGCCTCCGCGTTTCACATGAGTACAAGGCCATGGTCGCCACCGTTGACGCCGCGAGGAAACCAAGCTCACTCAGCCACCGAGGTACAGACAGCTGCTCAGCTTCCCTTCAGCCGCGCATTGCAGCAAGTACGGCGCATTCACCAAGAGATGCTATTCCAGCAACTCTCCGTATTTGTTACGTGCTTCGACCCTCCTGTATGATTTCTTTGACATCCACGATTCTACCGTCGATGCCCCACTGTCTCTCTCTTCCTTCTCTTGACAATTCTGTACTTTTTTCAGCACGACAACGTTCAGGTATCGTTCATTCTAGTTGAGAATGCTTCCGAGAGCTACGATGGAGATGCTGAGTATGTCCACTACTCCTACCCGACCGAGTCTCCTGACGAAATGAAGGGTGCCCTCAGCGTCTGTTCTCGAGACCGCGGCCGTTACCGCTCCATCTCTGATCGAACAGCAGCGCCTCCATCTGTAAGGAATAGCCACGATATCATCCACTATCGTCGGTCTCATTCCCTTCCCCCAGTATACGACGAGAGCTGGCAGATCCTTTACATCACAGAGCTCCGTCGTAATGGCGAGCTTCGACTCACTCAGGATGAGTTGATGGAAGTGTTTGGACTTGGAGATCAACGTTTCTCGGTTGCCGACATCTTCCTCGAGGCTTAAAACTTCGACGAGCTGCTCAAGGCAACGCCTCATCTTCTCAATGACTCCAAGAAAATCATCATGGCCATGACTTTCCGGGTTCATGCTGACTGTCGCTCATACCTACGAGCTCTGGAGTCGTGCCGGTACGCTTCTGGACGTGAACAAATCCATCAACCTCGTAGAGGTTGGCTTCTGCACCAACTCCGTATACGCTGTTCAGTTGACGGCACTGCTCTAGCGTCGCCTCTCCACTTACCAGTCCCACTCTCCCATCCTGCTCATCGCAAATACCGATGCCGACCCAATTCCGATCATCCATGCCGTGCGGGTGCATTGCTTCCAAGTCAAAGTCCACTCCAGTGTTGCCAGCTCAACCGACATCCGCAGGCAGGACTTCGAGGCCTGGCTGCAAGCCTGTCTGCGTATCCAGGAGCCGACCCAGACCGCAAATGATATGCTGAAGGTCTTCCTCGAGCTCTCGGAGTGGAATCCCGCCATTCGGCAGCTTGTGTCTTTGGCTGTTCGTCGAAAGTAAGTGCTGCTTCCCCCGTCTCCTGCCCCTCATACTGTCGCTCTCGCTAACTGTTGGCGCAGGATCGTCGGCAATCACCGTATACTGCACGTCAAATGGTTCCTCACAGCGCTAATGGGGCTTGTGGAGACATGAAGTCGGCAATGATCGAGTTCAGCCGTGTTCTGTTTCCCGCCTTCGCGTCCACTCCGCTGCCCCAGATGCCTGGTACCACCACCCCTTGGGCTCTACCGCATGGTAGTGGCACCAGCAAAAATTGCCCCATGCTCTTGTGAGTTCTAAGGGAGGTCAAGGCAACTTCAGAGCGAGATATATACATTGCCCGTATCCACGACTACACCTTTCCCAACGCGGTAGCCTCACTACTTCGATTACCCCCTCAGCTGCATATGGATCTATGACGATACTGCAGGTCTGATTTGACTGCCTCCCATCATTTAGCAAAGAACGCGTATTTGACCTGGGCTTGGCTTTCTTACAGATTGCTGAGACCGTCGCCGACGACGCCATCCTGGACTGCTACGGTGATCTCGAAGCTTAAGGCCCACTGTCGAGCACCTCGATGTCTCGAACCCAGATGAGGATGACGACAAGTACTCTGCCCTCAGGCGTGGTCGTGCCGCTTACCGTCACAATGCTTCGCCCTACGACGCCAGCCGTCCAGTTGCTGAGCATACGCACCGCCGCGCACAGTATGGTCGCTCTCGTTCACTTCCTCCTCGCTATGGCACCATGGTCATGTCATACGATCACCATACCTTCCATGGCACCAGTCCTGACAAGGAGGAGCACAACGCTGCCCTACTCGAGGACTTCGGCAAGACAAGCGAGCATCACTTGATCTATCCTGGCCCTATGGATCTCCGACAAGGACATCCTTCAGAGAGAAGGTGCCTTCGACGTTGTCAATAACGAGCAAGTCAACCTTGTTGCCGTTCTCACCCACTCGGTTCTGGCGCTGGTATAAGAAGACGTATATTTCGACAAGGACATCCTTCAGAGAGAAGGTGCCTTCACCTGAACCAGGGGATTGAGGGGAAATCTACGTCTTCTTATACCAGCGCCAGAACCGAGTGGGTGAGAACGGCAACAAGGTTGACTTGCTCGTTATTGACAACGTCCAAATGCTCCGAGACTTCCTCAAACACTCCAAGCACTATGACATCTCCACCGCTCTGGTCAAGGAGATTGTTTCTCCTGAACAAACTGTCGTCTCGGCTGGGGTTATCTACTTTTCCGAGGATGCTCTGCGGGCTGAGCAAGAACGCCTGAAGGCTCAGGTTGTGGAGCTTCCCAAACCAAAGGAGCCTGCATCAAAGATCGACTGGAAAGAGCTCTGCAAGCAGAACAAGGCTCGCGCCTGAGGCGCTTACAAGCAGAGGAGCCTCCATGAAGATGTCAAGGTTAAGACAGCCAAGGCAGGCAAACAAGACGAAGTGACTCGGATTTGCATCAAGCTTCATGACGACCCAGACATCAAGCAGTATGGTCGCATCAACATCAAGCAACATTACCTTGATCCGACCAAATCTTACCAGCCGATCCACGACGCTAACATCAACATCAACGACCGCAAAGCGCGTAGGGAGAAACATGTACCTGATCGCAATGAGCCTGATGCGCCATTTTACCAAGACTTGATTGCGCCGTTCGATGTCTCACACCCAGCCCTTCAGTCACGTCTCGAACATCTCTACCAGCACGTGTTCGAGGACGACAAGGAGTACTTCTTCAATCTACGAGCTGCTCTCCGCGCCGGCCAGTAGTTGCAGTTGACGGTAGTGTGACGCATCCAATGTCGAGCGGATGTGATCTGATGGCTTTGATTCATGAGGTGGCATTCATCAAGTAGTATAGTAATCGTTGATGAATTCAAATCTGATCTTAACTGTCCGTGTCTAACGTTCTTATCTGTGTCAGCACTTGATTCCAAATTTCAGTCGTAGAACTGTAACCATCATAATCTCCTCTGAACTTTTGTTCTTCCATCTTGTAGACATTGAAGCCACCGGTCTGACTGTCTTGGAACGGTTCTTGAGGATGGTGTGCAAGGACCGGTATCGCAACCATGAGAGAAGGTGAAACTCTTGTATCCGTCAAATCAACCTGTGATAGAGTCTCTCTCAAAACCCAGATTTGTGTAGTCCCCGATTTTATCGCGGTTGATACATTACCCTAACAGTATCATAAAAATGCGATTCTTGGCCTAAGTCCAGACAGCGCTCACTGAGTAAGATTGTATTCGCCAATCAAGGACTTGCTCGCCATTTAGTTCACGTGTTGACTGTTGTAGTCGCTGATACCAATAGCCCTTAAAGACTGCTGGCAGGAGAAGCAATGATCGTGATGGCGGAGTGTTTGGTTCCCTCCAGCCTCTTGTACATGTGTATTCTTCAAGTAGCCTCTTAGGTTTCTTGCGGTCCATATATTAATCATTGTAGTTGTCGATATCAATGACTATTAGATACTGCTGGCGGTAGGAACAAGAATTGTCATTGCACCATCTACGATTTCCTTTAGCCAACTGCACACTTGTATCCATTGAAATTTGTTATATGGTTCTTTTCATAGTCACATCTAAGTCTGAAGCCATCGGTATTTTAGCCATGGCATCCTTGGATTAGCCCGGCGAGACGCTTTCCGGGTTTGACTTGACTAGCTAATCCTCAGGAAGATCAGCAAGACCAGATGGTTTTTGCTAAGGCTTATAAAGATATAGTCGCCCAGAATATCAATCCCAGGAGCAGAAACAAAAGATACTAGACGATCATAGCCCAGCCGTCTTACCAGGTACTGGCTACTCCTTATGGCAACGGCTTCATCAATCACATCGTTTCTGTTTCTCGGTCCAGGGCCACATCATGAGATCCGCTGTCACAATGCAGGTCTCCCTGTACGAAGCCCTTTACCTTCTTGCGAGCATGAGATGCTCTTCCAATCCTGGTCTGAGCTGGATGCCCACGCCAAGTACACACACATTCAAGCCCTTCACCGACGCAATGCGCAGTATCGACCAGAATTCCCCTGTCGAGTCTCTGGTTGCGATGCGCGGTTTAAGCGGGCGGAGACCTTTGATGTGTATGACAGCCATTTATCGACTCACGGTATCGCACCGGGCGAACACCTACCATCCGAATGCATGCAGGATCTTCATTCTTGTCTCTACCTTGATTGTGCTCGTGGCCCTTTCAAACTCGATGAACAAGGAATTTACAAGAATCATCTTGCTACGTTCCATGGGTTGTACAGTCCGACCGAACAGCACATCTACACGCTTGCCTTCATCCGCACAGATTGGTTATCCGTCCACTACAAAGGTCTACTCCAATCTAGCTCACAGAACGACGACTATAATGCAGAGCTAGTAACCTACACAGCGAGTACAACTGCGAAGGCTGGCAGGTCCCGCTTGCACATGACACCCAGAGGCGATACCTTGTCTCCTTCAGGTCAATTTCCGTGTACAGCAGCAGACTGTCGAGCGCGCGAGCCGTTCAGAGACAATGATACGCTCCAGGAACACCAGTTAAAGGCTCATAGCATGTTCCTCCCAGCCGCCTGTCCCGTTTACCAATGCGACCATGAGGGCACCTTCGAGAGCTTTCGCGATTTGGAGACACACATGCACGTCTATCTAGAAGCGATCGAGGCTTGACTTGACGGAGATGTGCTCCCATCTGAATACAGATGCCTTGTTCCAGGGCCACAGCACAGAGCTTAAAAGCTAGGTCCGGCTTGTACAACCAACTGCTCTTTTTTGTATTCGCCAGAACTACCTTTGAGTTGCAGTTTCTGGATCCTAGGGCCAATGTAGCTACCGCCCAATTCCTATTTTGGTAGAATTGGAGACTTATAGAATTCGTACTAATGTCAATCCTTCTGCATTTGTATCCTACTGAGAAATGTTTGTATTCTCCAACCAGCAAGTTCGAATGTATTCTATCCTTGCACTTAGCATCACAGTGCTTCGAATCTGACCCAGTGAGCCACAACCGGAAATACTGAGTCTGCCGAAGTTCGCGATTCTAAGGAATCTTCAAAGTCTTGTAGCCATCATAAGAATCTGTTGTCTGCAATTCTTCGATCTGTAGGCTACTGTAGCCACCGTACCATTCTCGAAACAGCAGGATTGGCGCCTCTTGGTATTCACACTAATGTATATCTCTTCGCACTTGTATTCTTCAACTCTTCCTATCCAGCTTTTAAGGTTGTGCCTTTAGTAGTTGTATCCACCGTGATCCATTCGATCCATCCGCAATCGCCGTACAACGTGTTACTCCTGAAACTGCGATCCTCAACATTGGTCATTCGAAAATCAAGACCATCATGAAAGTGTAGCTCTGAGTCGTGTCAATCTCAAGTTTCTTTTAATTGTAGCCAACAACTCAGATCATTACAGTCTACAATTCGCTTACAGCACGTTTGAAGCCATCCTCTATATCGGCCTACACTAACCCTCTGGAGACTTATGAGATCTCTACCTTGCACGCACAACAACTGTCTCTTTTGAGCACTCACCCAATAACCGATGCTTGGATGAAACATCAGATGACTGGCATTACCAGCAATCCACTAAGACCTTGGAGGAGATGCTCAAAAAGAGAAAGCCCGCTAACTGTCTGCTTGATGTGGCTGGAGTTGGTCACGCAGGTAGTATTCATGGCCGAAGACTCGTTGCGGGTACGTAGCGTAGTGTGAGTGGGGACAAGTGGCGCGCGCTAAGCTTGTGAGCTAGCGGCGCGCAAGTAGATCTGCTAACGCCGATCCCATGGTTCATGGTGTAGATTGATCATTGATGAGCTGCTTGTAGTGTTGTTGCTACGAAGGAGATGGTATTTGGTGTTGCACCGCACGTGATACTAAACTAGGCTTATTCGGTGCAAGACCAAATCGCAGCTCCTTCGTATGTTGTTGTATAGAGAGTAGATCCGGATCGAGACACCATCGAGGCCATACAGGAACAAGTTTCGTGCATCGCCCAAGTACGTGGAACTAATCGGCAGCAGCTCAGCTCAACAGATATCTGCTCCGCAGACACATTACATTATCTCTGTCCCTTACTCCTTTGCCAGACAGCGCCCTTACCTTGCCTACGGACGTTGTTATGTATGTGTGTGTGTGTGTGTGTGTGTGTGTGTGTGTGTGTGTGTGTGTGTGTGTGTGTGTGTGTGTGTGCGTGCGTGTGTGTGTGTATTCGTGCGGACTATGATCTTGACGCAGGTGGGATCGACGATAGGTAACGTGGTAGGATTCGATAAGTTGCTGAGGTTTTGGTATGGATACGTGTTGCTTTCCTATCAACTCCACAGTTCCTTCCAAGAGTAATGAGCAGAGTGCGATCGCTCGCAAGAATGAACATTTGGAGCAGTTGGTTTGGCTGATGCACAACACATTTGGAACTTTACCATCAATCTACAGTGCCTCGGAGGCACATAGTCGTCACAAACTAGGACAATTGGTCGTGTTGTTTCCAAGTCCAAAGTACGCTTGGTGCTGCTGCCAGTGTAGAAGCTGTGTTTGTGGGAGATATGCTCCTCAGAGGTAACGTCGTTCTCGAAATCCGAGTTTCTTGTGCTAGGAGACAGGAGAACTTGTTTGCAGTAACGTGAACGATTCCTTCTGGCTGACTTCGGCATTTCTTATCGGTGATGACGAGCTTGGTGGAGTCTACGGTCGTGTGCGTTGTATCGGCGTGCATTCCGTTCGTGCATCGAAACAGTGGGTGCCAGAAGATGGTTCCAAGATTGAGAGATGGTTGGGCCCCGTGCGACCGCGGAAGCCGTGGTGGTCAAACCGGTCTGACAGCACAGCACAGCATCGATGGATTCTCTCTGCCCGGCAGCTCTGCTCGAACAGCTTCCGGAGATGCAGCATCGTACAAAACGACATCATCGGCGCGGCCTCCCATCCAGAAGCACCTGGGCAACGGCGAACCACGGTCCTTTCAACAAACGGGGACCGGGCCACGAATTTTCCATCGCCTCGCGCGTCATTGGCCCGGCCCTCCCGAAATTGCCCGACCTTGCTGGCAGCGGAAAAGCGCTCAAGGCGGACCCTTGGAAAAGGAGAAGCGCTGCAAAGCGCGCCGCAGTCAGTGTGGATTCAAGCTTGAAAAGGCATCTGGACACATGTGAAGCCCCAGTTTACAGTTCTCCCAGTGCGGCAGCCACCAGATTGCAGTGCGTGCGCAGCCGTGCCAAAGAGTTTCGATGTTGTGGCTGCTACAGCAACGCTTGTGGATGCTCCCTTGAGATGGGTGAGATAGCCAGCATTGTCAGCATGCTGCAGCTTCAGATGCCATCGCCGTGCATTGAACATGCGGCTCAAATGAAGCTCTCTCCATCGTCAGAGCAAATGCATCGCCTTGCATGCTGTTCTGAAAATACACACAAACTGCTTCCCCGAGGCATCGAAGAGGTCCCGGAGCAGAGGCGGCCTGAGCGCTCTTGGCGGCGCTAGCGTGCCATCTCCATTGAAAATCTGCATCGCCAACTGCTTTAATAACCTCTCTTCCCCAACCCTCAACTTCATCTCTTTCATTCTACCTCTCCACTCCACGGTTCTTTCAGTCAACCCGCAAAAATGGCCGACTCCGTTGATAAAAGTTTTATGGGAATGCCGTACGTTATCTCCACTCGCCAAAAGCAAGCTTTCAGCTCCAGCTGCACCGGATCAGCAGTTTGCGAAACCCTCATCTCAATGGCATCGATCGCGCCTGCCCTGGCAGAGCAACGATATCACGAGATGAATTCGCAAGCGCCGAGAAGATGCCAGCTATCTGATGGTTTGCTTATCGCTTGGCTTCCCTTGCAGAGAATAGGGCTAACATTCATCCAGCGGCTTCGTGGTCGACTTCTTGAGTACGTCTCATCAATGCATCGACGACTTCCATCAAGATTAGGAGCCAATGGCTTTGAGCTTTGATGGAATGTCGTTGCGCAACCTTTCTTCACGATTGCAGCTACTAACCCCTTATCAGTGGGTGGTGTCTCCGCCGCCGTCTCGAAGACCGCTGCCGCCCCCATCGAGCGTGTCAAGCTCCTCATCCAGAACCAGGTACGCCTCAGCAACATCAATATTCATCAAAGATGATCATCTAACGTATCCCACAGGATGAGATGCTGAAGTCCGGCCGTCTCGACCGCAAGTACGACGGTATCGGCGAGTGCTTCAAGCGCACTGCCTCCAACGAGGGTGTCCTCTCCCTCTGGCGTGGTAACACTGCCAACGTCATCCGTTACTTCCCCACCCAGGCCCTCAACTTCGCTTTCCGCGACACATACAAGTCCATGTTCGCCTACAAGAAGGAGCGTGACGGTTACGCCAAGTGGATGGCCGGTAACTTGGCCTCTGGTGGTGCCGCTGGTGCCACCTCCCTCCTCTTCGTCTACTCCCTCGACTACGCCCGTACCCGTCTTGCCAACGACGCCAAGTCCGCCAAGAAGGGTGGTGAGCGCCAGTTCAACGGTCTCGTAGATGTCTACAAGAAGACCCTCGCTTCCGACGGTATCGGTGGTCTGTACCGTGGTTTCATGCCCTCCGTTGCTGGTATCGTTGTCTACCGTGGTCTGTACTTCGGTATGTACGACTCGATCAAGCCTGTCCTCCTCACCGGTTCCCTCGAGGGTAACTTCCTTGCCTCTTTCGCTCTTGGTTGGGCCGTCACCACCGGTGCCGGTATCGCCTCCTACCCTCTCGACACCATCCGCCGTCGTATGATGATGACCTCCGGTGAGGCCGTCAAGTACTCCGGTACCATGGATGCTGCCCGCCAGATCGTCGCCGCTGAGGGCATCAAGTCCCTGTTCAAGGGTGCTGGTGCCAACATCCTCCGTGGTGTTGCCGGTGCCGGTGTCCTGTCCATCTACGACCAGGCCCAGCTCCTCATGTTCGGCAAGAAGTTCAAGGGTGGATCCGGTTAATCGCCTTCCCTCCTTCTTCGATACCCCAAAACGAGTTCATGTGGTGGAAGTAGCTAATCGCGGCGCGAGGGGACGAGCTGTGTGTAGAGGTGAATGATGGAGCACATCAAGCCCGTCACGGAAAGCACGACCCGGTGGTAAAACACCTTGTACTTTACTTTGCCCTGTACTACTCGTCATATCCGGCTTGCATTGCTTTGTCCATTTACCCCTTTCCTAGGTGTTCACTTTCCATCGCTCGGAGCATGGGAAAAATAGCGGTTTATAGAAAGATTTCGGGTTTCCTTCACAAGCTTGACTCCATTGCTATCTGTGTGATGTGTGTGATGAACACTGTATCTACGTAACTTCATCAAAAGCAGCGCATCAACTCGACACGTTTACCGTTTGTTCACAGCCTCCCACGCGGCCTCTTCTGCGCCTTTCAACGCCTCACCGGCCCTTGAGAGCATATTCCATGCCTGGGCCCCAATGCCTTCCCCAGCACTCTCACCACCTCCAATTCCACCACCCTGTGTGTATGGCGCATTATCTGGGGCTTGTTGATACCCCGGAGGATGCTCCAGACTCCTCCGCGCATCCCCCTCCGTCGCAGTCGCCGTGGTCACCGCGCCGCCTGCATTCGCACTCTGAAAGGGACTAGCCACGGGCCCCATGTTTAGCGTCGTAGGACCGGGCTTACTCGCCGTCGTCGACGTGACTGTCGAGCGGCCAGCAAGCTGCGAGTCCGTAGGTGGCGGCTGTGTGAACTGTGGCGGCGGTGCCTGGACTCGCGTCTCGGTCGTGATGTGTGTTGCGCTGTAGCCCGGCTGGGGAGCAGGAGGGTCACTGTGGTTTGCGGGAACGTACGCGGTGGGTGCTGGACGGGCGCCTGGCTGGGGTGCTGGGGGAGAGGATGAATCTACGGTCGTTGTAGCGGGCACGTATCGCGATGTCGGTGTCGGTGCTAGATTCGAGGCATCCTCGGTCTGAGGGGTCACGCCGTCGGCCTTGATAGGCGCGTTCTTGTAGGTTGGGATTGGTGGCATTGTGTATGAAGGTTTGTGAGGACGGCACAGCGTTCTTTGTAGTGGTAGCGGTGGTTGATGAACGCGCGGTCTGCGCTTGATCTTGGGCAGTGGCGGTGGGCAAGCAAGGGCAGATGTGCGCAACTCGAGGTTTCAGAGGAGCTATAGCGAGCTATCTATCGAGAACCGGGTTTCTGCAGTACGTATAAACTGTGCTGCTGTCTCGAGAAGGTGTCTCGTTGGCCTCTTTGCGCGCTGCCATGCCAGGTGATTACCGTTTTGGGTAAGCTATGATGTCATGTGCACGTGACAGACGCTTCTCCCTGTCTATCTCTCATGGCGATACTTTGGTAGCTGGCATAAGTAGTGTAGGTGGGTCCGGCATGATCTTAGTGTTCTGAAATGGCCCTACTGACTATATTACACCGATTCCCCCTTATTTTTGTATATAATACAGTGCCTCTTGTCTCTAGAAGCATCTATGCAACGTTGTCCTTATGCTAAAGTACTAAGTAATCAATTTAATTCACCTAAAAATTACAGCCGAGTACCCCTGTCAAGCGTCTCCACCAACACTACTTATGCCTGATACACAAAGTATGTTGTTCTCGAAACAGTACCAATGTCAGCCCCTGCGACTGGCCAAAAATCGGGTTATTTTTGGGCGTGAATCCAATATACTTACGAATTGTACGCCTATCCAGCTGGTCGCTCTTCAAGTCTCGTTGATAAAACCATCAGCAACAATCTCTCCTAAAGACCAAGCACAGCACTCAGCCTCAACGAGGAGCAGTTTGGATGTGGCTTCCTTTATGGAATTAAGCCTGGAGGATTACCCAACACCTTGTCAGGTTGTATATCGTGTTGAAAGTTTTTCATTCATCTTTAAGGCACCACGCAACGAACACGTCTGAAGAGCTCGTCCTGCTGATACTGACCCCCTCTTTTCGACCATTCAGGAACGCCAGGAATCGAGATGAATTCGAAAGGGTGCCGGCTCTTAAACTAGACCGTGTTCCTAAGACATGGCCCTCGTCCTTTCCGTAACAAGCATTCACCAACATTGACTTGGCATCAACATTGCCCAGCTTTCTGCCTTCTTGGCTACCCACAACTCAATATTGGCATCATTTGTGGCTGTGCCGACATCCAGATGAACGGTTGTTCGGCGCAGTCGAAACGTCTTCTAAGAGACCTTGTCGACATGAGTGTTCGCTCTGGGTCGCTGTTCTTAGGTTCTACTATCCACATACCTCATTCACACCGACATTCGCCAGCACTTTTTGGCACAGCACCACTTACCAGTGTAGAGGAGTCACTTGCCCTAAATGCTAACTACTGGCCAAAGGTACTCAGACGCGTCGGTAGACCCAGCTCGCTGATTAGCGTGTTCGTTTGTCGCCACTTCCATCGCCTCCGTCGTGTGGATACGCAATGTTATGATCCATCAACTTTGTTCGCCCTGTCCTCTGACTGAACGGGCTGACTGCTGGCTTTCAAACTCAAAGAACGCGTCTCGTAGGATGAGCCACCATGAGATGACGCTGACGTGTAGACGCCTAGATCAGGGCTTTTCTGCAAGCCTTCAACCATCCTGGATGACTACGTACGCATATCGATGCCTTACCAAGTCACCTGAGTCAAGAAATGAGAAATCTGTGGACGAAGCTTGGCAAATCCGAATCCGAACGCTCCAACCTGGTCTTCGAAAAGGTATAACATCATCGTTAAGCATGGCAGACAGCCAACATAGTTTTCGGCGCCTGCGATCATCCAATTCATACAGAACTCCGTTCCAATGCCTTGCCTTGACGACCTCCAATGATGCATGCACATGTTTCCCTGCCGTTTCACGATTACCGACGTTCGATTGGACATGAATTTCTCCACACTACCGTTGTTCAAGCACGCAGAGGTCCGCTCAATCTTATTTTCACCCTTTCGAATTACTATCATGTTTCAACGTCGAAGCCCCTGGCATGGCAGCGCGAAGAGTGGATATCCCGCACCATATTCGGTTAGTTGTTTCAAAAATATTCCTTCCGGATCGCGCCGAGCGTCCTCTGGTATTCCTTGTCCTGCGGTCCCTGGTCGAAATTAAGCAATGTGCCCCGTCGAATTCGCATGGCATCCGCTGTCGTGGCCAATTTCGGCAAAGCTTCAATGGTGCGAGAAGTGTCGAAATAAAGTGATGAGAACGCTTGGTCATGCTTGTAGGGCTTGGGAGTGAATGTGGGACTACACGACAAGCCGGATTTCGGATCATGCGTTCTCTATATAAGAGACTGTAAGCTGCAGATATGCTGTTCGTCAGCCCAGCTCCTCCATTCTTTTTCAATACCAGCGCTCCAGTCCTTCGCTTCAACCTTCAGTCACTCTTTCTTGAACTTGTCATCACTTCGACACAATGAAGTTCAGCACTATTGTCTCCCTCGGCCTCACGGCCATCACCGCTCTGGCAGCGCCCACCCCTAGCATGATCGATGTCAAGCGCGGCATTGAGAAGCGCGCAGCTTCCCTTGAGGATGTTGCCACTGTTGGTTACGCTACCACCAACGGCGGAACCACTGGTGGTAAGGGCGGTAAGACTGTCAAGGTCGCCTCCCTCAGCGAGCTCACTGCCGCCGTCAAGGGCGACGAGGCCGCCATCGTCCTCATCACTTGCCCCATCAAGGGCTCCGGTGACAACATCAAGGTTGGCAGCAACAAGTCCATCATCGGACAGAACAGCAAGGTCGTCCTTGAAAACTTCACCATCACCGTCAAGGGTGTCAAGAACGTCATTCTCCGTAACTTCGCTATGCAGAAGGTCGTCGGTGGTGACGCTGTCGCCATCCAGCAGGTAAGGAATCCATACCCCTCGCTCCTACCACATATTAACACTTCCTCAGTCCGAGAACATCTGGGTTGACCACCTCGACCTCTCTTCCGACCGTGACCACGACAAGGACTACTACGATGGTCTCCTCGACATCACCCACGCTGCCGACTTCGTCACCGTCACCAACACCTTCCTCCACGACCACTGGAAGGCATCCCTGATCGGCCACTCCGACACCAACGGCGCCGAGGACAAGGGCCACCTGACCGTCACCTACGCCAACAACTACCTGTACAACCTCAACTCGCGCGGACCTTCGTTCCGCTTCGGCACCGGCCACTTCTACAACAACTACTACGAGAACGTGTCGGACGGCATCAACACGCGCCAGGGCGCGCAACTGCTCGTGCAGAACAACGTCTTCGTCAACTCCAAGAAATCGCTGTACTCGACCGACGCCGGCTTCGCCGTCGAGTCGGGCAACGACTTTGGCAGCGGCAAGAACACGGCGTCCAAGGGCACGCTCGCAAAGACTCCCTACACCGTTACCGGCCTCCTTGAGGCGTCCGAGGTTAAGAGCGCCGTTGTCGGCACTGCTGGTAACACGCTCTGTTTCTAAGCGGGTCGCTGGTGCGGGGTGGTGAAACACTTGGGATTCAGCGTGTTCGAGATGGAATCGAGTGATTACAGGACTGGAGAGGAATATCGCTAGCTGCGATTGTCGGCATTCTTGTATATAAGTTACGCTGGTCGTGGAGTCTTAAGTATACAATGCTACGACAGTAATTCCTCATTTCGCTCCATTCGTTCTCTGTGCTGCGTGCTTTATCAAGCGACGTCGATGCATAACTTTACTCAGATGCTGACACCTCGATTTGGCCCACACTACCAAATGAAACTCGTGCGTCGATAACTCATTGCATTCTTACCCAGAGTTCCGGAAGACTATATTTTCCTCGCTGCTCAGCTGAAGCTTGTTCACACTCAACGACTCATCTACCGACTCCCATGTGAACCTCGGTAACGCGCTCCCTCGAACCGCCGTTCACCTCATCGCCGACCAACAGGCCCAAGCGGGGGATTCTCTCGGTACTGTGCTCGCGATGTGCTGAATGGAATGTCTTGCTTAGTGTTGTGCGGGGAGTTCGTGGTCGTGTAGGAGCTTTTCAGGATAGGTGGATTAGGGGCTGGTAGGGTGAGATGTTAGGTGGGCGGTATTGTGAATGTGTAGGCTGTGAAGGGAAGGGGGGTTGAGAAATGGACGTGCAGAGGGGAGTGGGGAAAGAACGTGGTGGGATGAAATGGGTGGAATAGCGAGACTAACTCACAGATTAGTGAAGTGAAGATTTCAACCCCAGCAAGTCCACCATGTTGAAAAGGAGGTTTATTTCAGATTCATGTCTTCAGGTTACATTCCCTACACTCATGCCCTCACAACACCCTCCTCGGATCCAAACTCGCCAGATTCGCACTCCCAATCTTACCCTCCCAAACCAACTCACTCAAACACTTGCCTGTCCCCGGCGCATTCTGGATTCCCCAGCAAGTATGCCCAGCACCCATCAACAGACCCTTAACCCCCGTCTCGCCAATCAGTGGGCCCTGGCCCCTCGACACATTAGGCAGGTAGCACGCCTGTCGCGCCGTGACTTCACCGTCTCGTAGTTCCTCGGATACGGTACCCACGTGGTCGATGATGTCCTGGCACCGCTTGTCGTCGACTTGCACGAGGTCCGAGGAGGTCGGGAGAGGGATCAGCTGGTCGCCTTCGCCGCACGCGTACACTTCGTTGTTGGGGCGCGCGTAGATCTCC
This sequence comes from Ascochyta lentis, assembly GCA_004011705.1. Lineage (NCBI taxonomy): Eukaryota > Fungi > Ascomycota > Dothideomycetes > Pleosporales > Didymellaceae > Ascochyta > Ascochyta lentis. Next base: position 1,444,595 of record RZGK01000002.1, read on the forward strand.
GGCGTTACGGTTTCGCCTCGCTTCGAGCTGGGCGAGCGAGGGAGGTCGATGGATGTGAAAAGGGCGTAGGCGGATACGGGTCGTGAAGGGCGGATTGTGACGCTGTGGGCGCGTAGAGCGGAGATGGGCGCTTGTGGCCAGATGGTGCGGGTCCAGGGTCCCGCGGTGAGGATGATGGTGTTGGCTGGGAGTGTGGTTTCTGCGCTGCCGTCTTTGGGCTTGTAGGTTACGGATTTGACGGCACCGGCTTCTTGTGTGATTTCGGTTGCTGAGCCGTAGACAATCTTTGCGCCGCTTTCTTCGGCCAGCTGCGCCATCGAGGTCGTGAATTGGTAGGGATGGACTTGTGCTGTCGTGGCTGGCGTGCCCATGGCCTCGTAGCTCTGGATACCTTCCGCTGCAATCCAGTCCAGATCCTTTGGTACACCAGCTGCCCTCAACAGTCCAATAGCCTTCTTGCTTCTCTTTTCCAGACTGACTGAATTCTCACTCCGTCCATTCACCCCATCGCTCCCATTCTCATTCTTCTTCAAAACTCCATACATGTCCACCTGCCCGCAGTGCACAGCGCGGTAGCCCCATCTTTCCGCACCACCATGTTTGTCTGCTAGTTCCTTGTGCAGGCGGTAGCTGAGTGGCACGATGCAAGATGGGTAAGCCCAAAGACCAAGAAGACCGCCAGCTTTTCCGGAAGCGCCACCTGCGATCTTGGTTGCCTCGAGTAAAGTTATGCTATCTCTTTCTTTATTGAAACTCGGATGTTGGGACAGATAGTACGCTGTTGTTGAGCCGATGATGCCGCCACCTATATTAATCAGCTACTCTGCACATGTTGACATGTTGGAAGAATAAAAACACACCGATGATGACGATATCACGTTTTGTTTGTTCGGCTGCCATAATGTTCGAAAGCCTGCTCGTGGCTCTAAGCATAGGATTTGGGTGTTGTTGGATTGCGATGCAAGCGTGCCACAACATGGTGTTGAAGATAACTTTCGGTGGAGCATCAACCCGCTGCTACGTCATAGGTGGCGGCAAGCTACAGCAGACCACGAAAGAGCTACAACTGTGTTGCAGATTGAGATAGACATTACTAAACTAAAAGTGCAGTTGCATCTTTGTACTCATGAGCTGATGAAGTAATTCCTGAGAAGTTATGGTGTGGTAGAGAAGTCTAAAAGTCACCTCCACCAAAGTCACCACCGCCGTCGTCAAATCCTCCTCCATCACCACCCATATCTCCACCGTCATCGCCATAGTTGTTTTCAACGTACGTGTCGCCGCCATCCCCTGCATCACCAAGCGCTGATCCCAACATGGCGCCACCGAGCAGTCCAGCACCGGCACCCATCGCCACACCGCCCATGCCCATGCCGCCACCTCCAGGACGACGGCCAGCGGGCATTGCATACCCAGGACGTTGTTGGTACATCCCCTGCCCGCCATATCCACCACCATAAGCTGGCTGACCGTACGACTGCGGTTGATGTGAGCTTGATCCATGACTGGACTTGCCGAGCAGCTTCCCTAGCAGCCCCTTGCCTTTGCTCTGGCTCCGGTCATCTTGTTGGTGTGGCGTCGAGGGCGCTTGGTATTGTTGCTGCGAGTAACCGCCTGGCTGCGGGTAGCCACCCGGTTGCCCAGCAATGCTAGGACCAGTGGCGCCATAACCGCCTTGTTGTGCTCCATAGTAATCGTTGCTTGCGCCACGGTTCGCATCACCCGAGAGGCGGCCTGCGCGCGCTTGCTCTTCTTCCTGCAACCTGCGAGCGAGCTTCTCGTCTTCGCTTATCCCGGGCTGTTGGCTGCCATACGGGTTATTGCTGCTAAATGTGGACTTCTCGCTCATCCCGGTTGGGTGAGAGGACGCGGCACCTCCGTACGCAGGAGGAGCGCCGGGCGGTGGTGCTTCACCCGGCGGGTAGACGGGTTGGGTAGGCTTCTCCCACGTGGACTGCTTGGTGTAGATGTTGACGAAGAACCATTCGTGGTACTGGTCGTTCCATACGGCTTTCCAGCCTTCGGGTACTTTTGGTGGAGGCGGACCCTGCACGCTATCAGCTTGCTGTTGCGTTGCTCAGCTTCACGCAGTATACTTACTGGGGGAGGCGCGAAATCTGCCATGGGGAATAGTCGAGTGTGGTTTTGTCGTGATCGAGAACTGTATGCAGCGTCGAGAGCTAGATCTATGTGAGTAGTAATAGAGTGTCGATAGAGAGGAGTGGAGGAGCTTGAGCTTATGCAGACGGGACGCGCAACCTGGAAGCGCGTCATAGGACCGACATCATCGACACACTAAGCCACACCAAGGAACTGGAAGAGGCGGGGCAACCGGCACGTGGAAGCTGCGAACGCCTGCCTTGGAACACTTGGCCCCGCATGCGCTATAAACGAGGCGCAGCAATACGTAGACGTTGGTTTGGTGAGCGAAAAAACGATATTGATTATTGCGAAGTATGTGCAAGGAAAGCCCGAGTCCATTGGCGGCAGTCATGTCGCCACAAAAACACACCACGATGCGAGAACGACAGACCAGAAGATCAACGCTCAAGGGTATGGCAAGCCATGCTGAAAGATGTACTCGTACAACAAAACAATCCAAACATACTGCATGTTGCACTAGATTACGTTTCGTACTGAATATGCGGCGAAGTGCAATTACTGCTGTCCAGAGACCAAGTAATCGGTAGCCTGTCCAAGATCAGCCAACATCATGAGTGGAGGGTGGTAGTGCCGTGCTCACCTTATTGATGTCATAATCGAACTTCTCTAAAGCACCCAGAGCTTCGTTGCGGCTGTACCCCATACCGGTCAACTTCTTCAGGATGGGGTCATCGTGCTCGGTTCCGCTGCTGATGGCACGACCCAGCTGAGGCATCTGTGGGGAATGAGGGGACAGATGTCCCTGTTTCGATGATGACGCTCCAGCATCTTCGTTGTCAAGACTGTCAAACACAGACTTGCTGAAGTTGGTGGACGGTTGCTGGGAGTGCCCGGGCTTGTCGTTCTGCGAAGACTCAAGGTTCGAGAAGATGGCATCCCAGTCCTGGGTCGAGGAGGAAGGTTGGGGTGCCTGGGGCTGTCCGAAGCTGTGCGACAGGTGCTCGAAGTCGCTAAAGCTGTCATCACCACGCGGTTTGCCAGTAGGAGTTTGCTGAGATGCCATGGTGTTTGACTTGGATGCTGCGGGGGAGTCGAAGACAGGGTTGAACTCGTCGAGCTCGTCACGCTGGTGCGAGGAGAACATGAAGTCGTCGTCAGTCTTGTCATCTTCTTTGGCATCGGTCAAGTCGTCGAAACCAGCGTCAAAGTCATCGTTGAAGGCGGACCTTTGAAGCTGAGGCTGGTTCGCAGACGCAGACGCAGAGGAACCTTGGTTGTTGTCGCTGGTACCATACGACACAGCAGAGTGGTAAGCATCGGATGGGACAGTCGATGACGGCGTGTCATTCGGTGGTGGCGATGTTGTTGTTGGCTTCGAAGAGGGACCACCGAAGAGAGCGGCGCCGTGGCCACCAGCAGGGCTGAAGGACTTCTCAGGCGATTGTGAGGTAGTAGGTGAGTTGGGAACCTCACGAGAAGGCAGTAGACCACCAAACTCGGGAGGGAACTGGTTTGAGCCACTACGCTGGCCAACCGTCGAGTCGTATGCTGGCGGCGACTTCTGCGCATCTGCGGACGGCAGACCACCGAGGTTCGAGTCAAGACGAGTGGTAGGGGGAGGGGGTGACCTGTAAAGCTCGTCCGTCGACGCAGTGCCTGGCCGCTGCTGCTGCTGTGGTGGCTGCTGTTGTAACGATTGCTGCCCAGTGCTGCTGCGCTTTTGTTGGGGCGATGCAGCAGTAAAGTTGTCATCAAAGCCTTGCCCGTTGTCGCTGTCGCTCTCATCGTCGTGGGTAAGGTCCTCGATTGGCGGAAATTCTTTGTTGAACCTGTTCGAGTTGTCCGTCGAACCGTTGGCAGCAGAGCCAGAAGCGGTGTTTTGACGACTAGACCCAAAGCCAGCAAACGCAGAGTCAAAGTCGACCTTGCCACCGGGACGAGAGCTCTCGCTAGTTGTGCTTCCGAACGGATCAGCGCGGTTGGTGTTCTTACTCTGGTTGCTGAAGCTGCTGTCACCAGTAGGGTTCTGTTGGAGAGGCGTGGCAGCCTCGCGAGGGAAAGCTCCTGGGATGTCCTGAAGAGCCGCAGAAGGAGCACCGAAGCTGGAGAATGTATCCTGGCGTTGTGGTTCGGCCCTTGTCGACCGCTGGGTATCGCTGGTCACGCTGGCGACAGGCGAGGCAGTGGAGAAGTTGCGGTCGAACAAAGAAGGGCCAAACCTATCAGTCTCTGTGCGGTTTGTCTCACTTCGTTCCAGAGTAGCCTTTTCAGGGACAGGAGTGCCAGCAGGCGAGGCTTTCGAGACAGTGGGAGTCTCCTGACCCGGAGCGCCAGGGCCACCGTACCTGCTAGCAGGCGCTGAGACCTTTATAGATGAGCTGAATGAATCGGAGCGGGGTACGTCTTGTCTGAGAGGCAGGAAGGAAGAGGTGAACTGGCGCGATTCAGGAGCAGCCGGTGGCTCGACACCACGGGGGGATTCCTGGTACGATGAGAGAGGAGGGGAAGTGGAAGGCGTAGGGACATCAGGACCATCGGACGAGCGAACAGACTGTCCAGAAGGAGCAGAGAAGTTGGGAACATTGCTCTGGTTTTCGGAACGGAAAGACACGGGTGGAGGAGTGTTCTGTGCAGGAGCGAAAGAGCCGAAGACGCTGTCGAAGTCCTTGTGCGGTCCTTGGGTAAAGCCAGAGGGAGACATCGCATTGTCCGAAGTCGGTGCAGGCGACCTGCGGAAGAAAGGGTTCGTGGATTGGCTGGTTACAGAAGCGGCAGGGCTGGCAACTGCAGGTGTTGCCTGCTGTGGTGGGCTTCGTGTAGCTTCCTCGGCGGCTCTGGTCAGGTCGTTCATCTCACTCTTGATCTTGTCACGTTCTCCTTCGTTGGTGGTCAGCTGCTTCTTGTTGATGGAGACCATGCCCTTCTGTTGTCGTGCATCTGTCCTCATCTTTTCGAGTTGAGGGCGCAGTTGAGCGACTTCAGCGTTGAGCTGGCGAATGCGTTCCTTGAGGTTGGCGTTCTCACGCTGATCAGCCTCGAGTGCGCCGCCGACTTGACGATGCTGTGTCTGCAAGTCCTGATATGTTCCTTCAAGCATGGCAATGTCCTGTTGCAATTTGCGTGTCTCGTTGCGCGAAGCTGCAAGACGGTCCTCAAGTGCCTTTACAGCCTTGACTTCTTGCTCATATTGTGTCTTGAATTGCGACAAGCGAGCCTCGAGATCTCGTCGTTGGCTTGTCACGCTGTTGAGATCGCTTTGGGTAGCCTCCTGCTTGTTCTGTACCTCCTGCATTTGGTTCCTCAAAGTAGTCATCTGATTGGACATGTTGGCCAATTCAGTGGAATCCTGAGTAAGCTTCTTGTTAAGCTCGGGATCGCTCTCGCCCAAGAGGTCGTCCAAGGTTGAAGGCTGGTTCCGTTGGGAAGTTCCTGATTGACCAGTCGAATGGGAGGTAAGTGTTTGACCGAAAGAAGAGGTAGGCAAGAAAGGCTTGAATGTCGAGGCTGGGTTACGCGGCTGTGGCTGGAACGGTCCAGGAGACGTTGGCGATGTAGCCTTGCTCGCAAATGGATCATTGTCGAAGGGCTTGCCGAACGCAGCAGAGCCGCCGGTTTCCAAAGCTCGCTGAGGCGACGCGGGTTCCGGAGCAGAGAATGCGTCCAGACCAAACAGATCGTCAGCGGCTGATTTGGGTTGAGGTGGAGGTGGCGCGACAGCAGGAGCTTGCTGGTTGGCTCGTGTTCGCAGGCTTGGAGGAATGAGGTTCGAAGGTAGCGTCGTGGGCAACTGACCACCCTTGCGCTGTTGTCGAATCAGGTACATAGCAACAGCGAACTCGTCCTTGGATAGCTGCCCCTCAGAGTTGATGTCCGCAAGGTCCCAGATGCCTGCAAGGATGTCTTCTGGTAGACCAGAGTCGCTGAAGAAGCGCACTGCCTGCTCTCCTGTGATGAAACCACGGCTCATTGTGTCGACACCCTTGAAGAGATTGTCGTAGGAAGCCTTCTCTTGTGGGCTGATGAGCCAGTCGCTGCCTGTTTGTATTTGCTGTACCGGTGCTGGTGGCCCGAATGGCGGCTGTCTCCCCAGAGGACTCGCGGTCCTGGGGATGTTTTGCTGGCCGCTGAACTGACGCGGGATGGAGGCTTGGTCTGGGCGGCCCGGAGGAGGTGGCAGACCGCCTCGTCGAGATGCAGCTTCGTATAGGCCGGGAGGCAGGGTGTTTGGCAGTGCCTTCAGGTTGCCGGTGCGGTAGGAAGCAAGAAGGTGCATGGCAATGATGAACTCGGTGACGTTTAGAGCACCGCGCTGCTCCGTGTCTGAGAGATTCCAAATGCGACCAAGGACCTCGTTGGGCAGTCTCGCCTTCTCGAAGATCTCCTTTGCATTTTCACCTGGACTGTGATTAGCCGATGGTAGTGCATGCTTACTGAAGATTCCTACCAGAAAGCACGCCGTTGACGGCGCCCGACTTCTCGAACAGACCAGCATACTCGGAGGCTTTGGCGGGAAGGAGCGGAGGCACGCGGATGGGCCCCTGGCCGCTGATCTGAGGTTGGATGGGGCCTGTGGTCTGGGGAGAGAAGCCAGGCGCTGCAGGCGGTGCAGCAGGTACGGAGAGGCCTTCGAACTTGGGGAGCGGTGCAGCTGCAGGGCGTGTTAGCGCTGGGCTCCCGTAGGCACCCCCTTCCTGTCCAACTCACGTCTGTAGGCCAGCTCAGGCGAAGGGTCTCTGCCAGCCTGGTAGTGTCCAATGAGTCGGAGGACCTGGCAGAAGCCGGCCATGGTCAGCAGGCCACGGTTCTCCGTGTCTGCAATCTGCCATATCTCGCCCAGCACGGCCGGGGCCAGCTTGGTGCGCTCGAAGAACTTGACGGCGATCTCGCCTGTGATGACGCCGAGCTTCTCTGTGTCGGCCTGCTGGAAGAGGTGCTGGAACACGCGCTTCTCCTCGGGCGTGAGGTTGAGGACGGGCTGATCTGGGTGCTGTTAGCTGTCGTGCGTGGGTGCAGCGGTGGTCAGCACGGGGGAGGGGGAGGGACGCACTCAGCTCGCCGCTGGCTGCGAGGTCCGCCATGGCCGGGCAGTGTGCAGGCTGTCGGACGGGGGAGCTCGTGGATGGGGAACGGGCGCCTGCGATGAGGCTGAAGCTCTCCGGGGTAAGTGCTGTCGTGTAATGGGCTGGCGGGGAAGCTAAGAGGAGCCGTGGGAGCTAGGAGCCTGGCGGCAGAAATGGGAGAGGCTGGCGGCTGCAGCACGACACCAGCGCGAAGGCTTGGCTGCACGGAGAGGCAGAGCCGTGAGAGGGATTAGGGGATTAGGGGATTACGAGGCTATCTGGCGATGTTGTCGAGGACAGCGACAGTAACAGCCGGGAGCTCATCGTCGTCAGTCGCGGGAGCTAGCTAATGGGTGGGCGTGCTTGATGCTCTGGCTGCCGCTGATTGGCCTGATTTCATCCACGGCTGCACCACCACTGCAACACAGCAGCTGTCACATCTGTTGGAACCAAGCAGAATGGCTTGTTTCGCTTGTGCGACAGCTGATCAGCCCGACGGCAATCTCACAAGGTCTCATGGTGGTTGGCTACCAAGATGCCATGCTACTATGCAACTGTGTATACAATACGCACTCGTTTCTTCGTGACTATACACTTTTTGTACAGGAGGAGCGTGGCTAGCCGCTGTGGCTGACGTACATGTATGATACAGGGCAGCACAGGAAGACAAAGAAACAACGCCAAGTCGAGGAGGGGGGTATATCCAAACAATCGTCACGAACGGCTGCTGCGATGCCTGCCGCTCTTCTTTCTCACACTGCACAATCGTCATGAACGGCCGCTGCGATGCCTGCCGCTCTTCTGTCTCACACTGCACAATCGTCATGAACGGCCGCTGCGATGCCTGCCGCTCTTCTCTTTCTCACACTGCACAAAGGCCAGGCTGGGCGTCTCTTCCCTCCTGCCCCACGCTCTGCCCAGCAGCCAGTCGGTGACGCTGATGAACCTCATCGTCTTGTCCCAGTTGTGGCCTTCCTCGGTGTGCTCGATGGTGTGGTGGACCACGCGGCCCTGCTCGTCGAACTCGAACACAAACAGGCCAGTAAACTCCTCATCTGACGGTCGTGAGCCTGCGACAATGTTCGTGACGCTCTCAAAGGCCTCGCTGACATGCCTGCTGTTCTCCTTGTCCGACTTGCCGCACGTCTGCCACTTGACGATGAGCTTCTCGTTGCGCATGTGCGCGGGTACCGAGGGCCCGCAGCCGTTCTTGACCATGCGCTCAGACAGGATCTTGAGCTTCACGTTGCCCACGACGGGCACACGGCCCCACGCAACGGGCGCTGTCCATAGTGCGGCTGTGTAGGCGAGCTTCCCGCTGACGGTGGGGAGGTGTGGGTGCGTCGAGGGAAACAGGTGGAGGCTGATGTGTGGCGAGAGTATGTCTGAGGGCAACGGCGAGATGAGGAGAGTCGGCAGGCGATCGTGGAGAACTCTGATGGCTGGCACATGTTAGTGTTTGAAGTTTGATTTGCGCATCGCCTCAGACATACTGTTGCCCAGCTTCAAGTTGCGCTCGTCGAGGCGCTTCTGCTCGCGCTCATCGAGTTCCGGGTAAGCGCATGGGGTTGTGCTCGTGAACCAGCTGCGCGAGACAGAAGCCTGCCGCGGCCGTGCGTCTGTAAGGTTCCTCTGGTATTGCTTCAGCCCCAGCAGACGGGGCGCGGTGAGGGAGGTGAGGGAGGTGAGGGAGGTGCTGGTGGATCGCGGGAGCTGTGTGCGGGCAGAGCTGGAGAATCTGCGCATCAGACCGGTGGTCATCTGTCCGGGTAGCAATGATCAACCATAGGTAAAGGAAAGGGCAATAGGTCCAAGGTAGGCTCGGGAACGGGTGTTAGTCTCTTGTGCAATCGCCGGCGCTCGGAGAAGAAACATGAGCATGGGTCGGTCGACAGGCCGACATGATTATAGTGACGTCGTGCGGGAACCATTTCATCGGTGTCACCGACATCACCCCGCAGACCATCGAGGTCAGATACGTAGTATAAAGAATGGCTCGTATTCTGGTAGACGTGCTTTCTTAATGCTCTTTCCATTCACTCGCCGAGCCTTGTCTTCTACCAAGCACATCGCCTCTGTTCACTCCAAGACAGCTACCCCTGCAGGCATACGAGCATTTCGAAACATGTCATCTGGAAAGCGAATCGTCTTCACTGGCGGCTCAGGCAAGGCTGGTCGCCATGTCATTCCCTACCTGCTTCAGCAAGGACACAAAGTGTTGAACCTTGACCTGATCGACTTCCCTGATCCCAGTGCTGGTGTCTTCACCCTCAAGACCGACTTGACCAAGAGTGGCCAGGTCTTCAACGCGCTCACAACGCACTTCAACTTCGAAGGCTACGAGGAGAAGAACATCCCCAGTCCGCCTGATGCAGTCATCCACTTTGCTGCCTACGCCAGGAACATGCTGGTACCTGACGACGAGTGCTTCGCCGCCAACGTAGCATCGACCTACAATGTCATCGAGGCTGCCTGCAAGTTGGGTGTACGAAAGATCATCATTGCCAGCAGTGAGACTACCTACGAAGTCTGTTTCGGCCAGGGCGATATCGACTATCAGTGCTTTCCTCTGACAGAGGACATGGACCTGAACCCCATGGACTCGTACGCCATCTCCAAGCTCTGCGGCGAGCGCGCAGCACGAGGCCTGGCGCGTAGGTTTGATGCAGACATCTACGCCCTGCGCATTGGCAACGTCATCGAGCCACACGAGTACGAGCGTGACTTCCCCAAGTTCATCAATGAGCCCAAGATCCGTAAGCGCAACGCGTGGAGCTACATCGACGCACGAGATCTAGGCCAGATCTGCCATCGCTGTGTCGACAAGGATGGGCTCGGTTTCCAGGTGTTCAACGCGACCAACGACACGATTACAGCCACGTTCCCTACCCGGCAGTTCCTTGAGCAGTGGTGTCCAAACACGCCCATCACGAGGGAGCTGGAGGAGTGGGAGGCGCCGCTGAGCAACAAGAAGATCCGGGAGGTGCTGGGCTTCAAGGAGGAGCACAACTGGAGGAAGTACTACAACCCTGGTAGGTGAGGGGAGATGACAGTACCCGATAGAGGTAAAAGTAATCAGACATTTGATTGTGACCAGTATCATCAATGCCGTCGTAGTGGTGTGCCTAGGTTTGTGGGTGTGTTGGTCATGAAGTTGGGTGGTGTTGAGCTATGATGGATAGATGAGTAGCCACATCAGGCCAGCGCCGAAGTTCGCTCCGACTGCCTGTGCGCTACCATAGCATCGGTATCCGGCCGAACTTCTTTTTGTGCTCAACGCGTTCGCTGCGTCGCCCAATTCTCACGCATCAATACCCCATTTGCTTGTGCTGCTGTCTCTCTTGCTTGCTCCTTAGGTCTTTCTAATTGCATCGTCCCTCATTCCCCATCGCAATGTCGCCCACGCCGTCGGAAGCGGTCGCAAAGGTTGCGCAAGTCGCCGCAGGAACCAAGTCGTCGGCCAAGGAGTACAAGAGGGAGTCCAACACAGCGCGAGTCGTGGGTGCAGGTGCGTGTCGCAGTCGAAGCAGCCGAGAGTCGTCTGACAGCAGACAGGATGTGCGGGTCTTGCTGAGCTGATGGTCTTCCACCCCGTCGACACCACAGCCAAGCGCCTCATGAGCAACGTCGGCAAGATTGAGTCGGCCTCGCACTTGAACAAGGTCGTCTTCAGGGACGCTGCCAACGCCTCGGTCGGTGGGCGCTTCCTGTCCCTCTTCCCCGGTCTTGGATACGCCGCCGCCTACAAGGTATGACGGACGCACGCACGCTCTTTGCGGCCAGCGGCCAGCGGCCAGCGCAGAACAACAACTGACAGCACCCAGATTCTCCAGCGTATCTACAAGTACGGCGGACAGCCCTTTGCGCGCGACTACCTTGCCAGAAATCACGGCGACTTCTTCGACCAGACATTCGGCAAGGGCAACGGCAAGGCCATCATGCACGCGAGCGCCGGTTCCTTGATTGGTATTGGTGAGATCGTCCTGCTGCCGCTGGACGTGCTCAAGATCAAGCGTCAGACCAACCCTGAGGCTTTCAGGGGACGTGGAGTCATGAGGATCGTTGCCGACGAGGGGTTCGGTCTCTACCGTGGTTGGGGCTGGACAGCGGCCCGTAACGCGCCTGGTTCGTTCGCGGTATGTCTACCCGCATGGAATCACAGCATGCATACACTGACACATGCCAGCTCTTCGGTGGATCGGCTGCCGCCAAGGAATACCTCTACAAGCTCGAGGACTACAACAAGGCTTCGTGGGGACAGAACTTTGTCGCCTCGATTGCCGGTGCCACCGCCTCCCTCATCGTCTCCGCTCCTCTCGATGTCATCAAGACCCGTATCCAGAACAGGAACTTTGACAACCCCGAGAGCGGCATGAGGATCGTGTCCAACATGATGAAGAACGAGGGCATCACTTCCTTCTTCAAGGGCCTGACACCCAAGCTGCTCATGACCGGGCCCAAGCTTGTCTTCTCCTTCTGGTTGGCACAGACGCTGATCCCTGCCTTTGGCAAGGTCATGTAAATCTCTTGCGAGCGTTTGTGATGATGTTGTATTATATATGGGGGTCTACGCTTGCTGGGGCTATAGAATCGGTCGCCGGAAAGGTGTTAGGCTCGCGATACACAAGCGAGAGCGTTCAGGGTCCAGCGGTATAGAGAATATCAAGCTCTCCATTCTACTGACGTGTCATGGGGGGGCCAACCCAGAGCGTGACGCTGGTCGATTGCGGACCAACGGCCTCTAGTGAGACAAGACTGTGTCACGTGATAGAGTTGATTGCATCTGCTTCAGAGTCAAACGCCCGCAACGGCTGCTCTATGCGGTGTTTGCGATAGCAGCGAGCAAAGTCATACGTCAGACACGGCGGCAGTCGCCTGGCCGGAGCAGGCGTGTGCAGCAGGCGGTGCAGTGAAAGTGATGTTCCAGGCCAACGGGAACGACGGCGCCTTGTGACCTTGGGCTTGAGCAACGCTCGGCCGCGCCAAGGAGCATCCCATCAACTGCACGTTGCAGCCAACCTTTGTACTTGACACCGCCTGCCAGCGCCCTGCGATACCCCACGACTCTGACCTTTGTTGCCGGCACACTGCACCTATACCCCCGTCCCCTTTCCTCCGCAACCCCAACAACACCGCCAAAATGAACCCCGAGTAGTACGTAGCCTCCGCGCTTCTCCCACCGCCACAAGCCGAGGGACCGCCATATCGAATCTACGCCTGGCGCAGTGCTAACCAGGGCCCCACAGAGTCCTTCACCCAGATGCACCTAGCACACGCGCTGTGCGGCCACCCTGTCCGCGCTCCCCCGCTGACACCTCCCTCCCCAGATACGACTACCTCTTCAAGCTCCTCCTCATCGGTGACTCTGGCGTCGGAAAGTCCTGCTTGCTGCTTCGATTCGCCGACGACACATACACAGAGAGCTACATCTCCACCATCGGTGTTGACTTTGTGCGTGCGCCCCCGGTGTGCTGCGCCTCAGCCCGCGATCGGCTAACACGTTACAGAAAATCAGGACTATCGAACTCGACGGCAAGACCGTGAAGCTGCAGATTGTACGTCGTGCGGTCCACCACCGAGAAGCATAGGAGCTGACAGCAACGCAGTGGGACACAGCCGGCCAGGAGCGTTTCCGCACCATCACATCCTCGTACTACCGCGGTGCCCACGGCATCTGCGTCGTCTACGATGTCACCGACATGGACTCGTTCAACAACGTGAAGCAGTGGCTGCAGGAGATCGACCGCTACGCCACCGAGGGCGTCAACAAGCTGCTGGTCGGCAACAAGTCCGATATGGCGGACAAGAAGGTCGTCGAGTACACCGTTGCAAAGGTACCCCCGCTCGAACCAGAAGAAAGCGCAGCAGAAACTAATGCCAATCAGGAGTTCGCAGACAGCCTTGGCATCCCGTTCCTCGAGACCTCGGCGAAGAGCGCCACCAACGTCGAGCAAGCCTTCCTGACCATGGCCCGCCAGATCAAGGAGCGCATGGGAACCACAACCGCCAACACCAAGCCCACAGTCCCCATCGGGCAGGGCCAGGGTGTCCAGAGCGGCTCCGGTGGTGGTTGCTGCTAGACGAGGCGTGGAAGAGGGAGACGAAGATGTGCTGGAAGCCTTGGAATCAGTCGTCCAGGCTCACAAGACGAATACGAGATGAGCGATATACGAGTTTCAGGCGTGGGTGTTTTGCGCGGTTGCGACATTTGTTACGGTTACTTAATGCTCATGGTCATGGTTTCCCTTCGATGAACTGGTCCACCAAGTACGAACCACCGCAGCTCATCTCTCCCTCGTGTGCTTAGTCCTGTTGCATGGCGGCTCTCGGATCGCGACTATCTTTTCAATTCACGTTCTAGAATGGGCTCTCTTTGGATTCTGCATTGGTCGAGTATTCGTACACATGGCTGCCAGGCCGTTTGCGAGCACTTTGCCCTGTCGTTGCGTCAGGTGTTGGTAGTTTGGTATATGATACTTTCTCCTAGCTGCGCCTTGTTTGATCGTGATCGTGATCGTGATACGTGATGAATGCACTTGAGCATCTGATTCTACCCCTAGCACCTCAACACTGCGCAGTAGCGAAGAACACGTTTTTCACGTGCATTGAAGTTGCATAGCTTGGTCTATTGACAATGCAACCTTTCATGGAGGATACCTGGTGCAGAGTGCACTCTCACTGAATATTAGGCTGTACTTAAGTCGCCCTGTAGAGTTAGTAAGGATCTTAAATATTTGGAAGTTATTGAATTTCCTCAGTAAAGCGTTGCTAAAGACAGGATCATCTTCTTACAGTAAGAGCTGAAAGCTACGTCCAAGCTTCTTGCACATCTCTAGGCCTCCAACGTCAATACAAGCGACGACTTGAACATCATGGCCGTGCATTCAGGCAACGAGGTTTCCCCGCATTACATCCACCGCCATCACATATAAAAGAGCTGGGACTTGAAACCCAGCACTAAAGCGAGGCCCAAAACCACCAGACGGACGAGCAAGCATCAACATCGTTTAACACCTCCCTCCAGCCCTGGCCTGGCACCAATACCACGCAAAATGGCCAACTCTTCAACTCCCTCCAACGGCCACCCTCTAAGCAAAGCGGCAAAATGGCTCTTCCATGAATTAGGCTTACACACACTACGCCACGCAGGCAAAGATGTCTACATCATCATCCTCACCCGCTACCTGCGCATGTACGCCTACGGCTCGGTAGCACTAGTACTAGCCCTGTACTTCCAAGCGCAGGGGCTCAGCGATGCAGAAATAGGGTTTTTCATGACGCTGACGCTGCTCGGGGACGTGGTCATCTCGCTGCTGCTGACGCTTGTGGCTGATGCGTTGGGCAGGCGGAGGACGCTCATGTTGGGCGCGTTGGGTATGGCGGGCTCTGGGGCCGTGTTCGCGACGAGTAGTAGCTATGCGGCGCTGTTGGCTGCGGCGGTCGTGGGCGTTGTCAGTCCGAGTGGGAATGAAATTGGGCCGTTTAGGGCGGTCGAGGAGAGTACGCTTGCGCATCTTGTTGGGGAGGAGAAGAGGGCGGATGTGTTGTAAGTGGTGATATCTGACCTTGTTTCTTTTGGTATAAGGCGGTACATGCTGATTTTACATCAGCACATGGTACGTCGCTTTCGCTGTGCTGGGTACATCAACCGGCCTGATTGTAGGCGGTCAAGCCGTCGATGCCCTAGCTGCAAGAACAGGCTGGACAGAGCTCGACGCATATCGTGCTGTATTCTGGATCTACACCATCGTCGGCCTCATCAAGGCCATCTCAACCCTCTTCCTCAGCCAAAATTGCGAGCACAAGAAACTCCCCCGCCCACAGAATGAAGGCGAAACAGACCCCCTCCTGCCTGCTGAAGACGACGACACGCATTCAACGACTACCAGCAATGGTGCAGCTTCAATCGCAGCATCGAGAAAGGATGAGAAGAGGAGTTGGAACCCGTTCACCTCCATCTCGCCCAAAAGCCGCACAATCCTATTCAAGCTATGCAGTTTATTCTTCCTAGACTCGCTCGGCTCAGGCATGGTACCATTTTCTCTCATCAACTTCTACCTGGACCGTAAATTCGGACTTCCCAAGGGAAAACTAGGCGGCATCATGAGCGCGACCTGGTTCGTATTATCCCCACCTCACCTTACCTCACCTCACCTCACCTCACCTCTTCCCTTCCCTTCCCTTCCCAAACTAACACTCCCACCCAGGTTCCTCTCCACAACCAGCACCCTCTTCTCCGCCTCTCTCTCCCGCCGCCTAGGCCCCATAAAAGCAATGATCACCACCCACCTACCCTCCTCCCTCTTCCTCGGCATCCTCCCCCTCGCCCCCTCCCTCCCCCTAACCATCGCCTTCCTCATCGGTCGCTCACTGCTCAGTTCAATGGACCAAGCGCCCCGCTCTGCTTTCCTGGCTAGTGTTGTGTTGCCAGAGGAGCGCACCGCGGTTATGGGTATTGTGAATACGCTGAAGATTCTGAGTCAGAGTGCTGGGCCGTGGCTTACGGGGCTGCTTGCTGGTAGTGGGAGGTTCTGGGTTGCGTTTGTGGTTGCGGGGGCGTTGAAGGGGGCGTATGATTTGTTGCTGTTGGGTATGTTTGGGGGGAGATGGTATGGGCGGAAGGGCGAGCGGGGAAGTGAAGATGTGGCGCGAGGTGGTGTTGGAGATGAGATTGTGCGGGATGGAGAGGGTGGGCGGAGTGGGGATGGAGGTGTAGTGGTGCGGTAGGGAGGTTTCGAATGGAGATCTTTCTATTGCGGTGTTGAAACCCGGTTTCTATATGTACTTCTATGGTATCTTGTTAAACTCCCCAAATGCACTCACCAAATATAGTAACGCCAAAACTGCATACGTGCATCACTCAATCACTCACTGAATCAATCACTCACTCACTCACTCACTCACTCACTCACCACCTCACTCCTCCTCATTGACATCCTCCTCATCCACGATCCCAATACCCTGCTCCAGCGTCCGCTGAACCGTCTCCTGCAACAGCCTAAGCACAGTCTCAACATCCGTAGTCGCGACATCAATCTCAACGCCATCCTCGCCCCTGAGCGTCTGATTCCACAGCTCCTCATAGTCAGGGTGATCTGGGTTGATCAACTCGACTCTCGGTTTCTTCAGTTTGGGCGGCGGCGGAGGGAAATGTGTGAAAGCGCGCGCTGTGGAATGGACTTTGGCGAGCATCTCCTCGTACTCGCCTTCGGGCGTTGATTGAGAGGTTACGGCGCCACCCGCGGGTATGCGCCATATGTCTTCTGACTGTGTGCTCAGAGTCGGAGAGGTGGAGGTGTCCGACGTCGTATCTTCGCTTGGTGATGTCAGGGACGAGTGATAGGATGTAGGATCGACCTTGATAGCAGTACGGATGACGACACTGAAGTCGCCGCCGCCGCCCACATCGAGGTAACCCAGTACGCCGGAGTATATGCCCCTCTTCTGGCCGCGTTCCTGTTCTTGTAAGATCTCACAAGAACGTTTCTTGGGTGCTCCAGTCATGCTGCCCGGCGGCAGACTCTCGACGAAAGCCTGGAAGCCGAGGTCGGGAACAGAGGTTCTAGTGACGAGCCCGCTGGAGCCGTCAACGGGGTCCTCCCACAGTTCAGGTGTGCTGGGTTTGTATACGCCAGGAGGCAAGGCGTCGACCACAGTAACGAGCTGCCAGACTGTTTCGTATTCTTCTACCTCCATTAGCTGGCTAACGCGGACATTCTCGGAGCCATAGACGCCATGCAATTGGTGGCGGGTTAGGTCGACAATCATGAGATTTTCGGCACGTTCTTTGGAGGAAGACAGGATGGTATGGGCATGAGCTGCCGTGACGCCGGGTTTCTTTTGCACGGTTCCTTTGATGGGTCGGCATTGTGCAGCTTGGGTGCGCGTCCAGGAGATAAAGCGTTCTGGGGAGGAGGACAGGATATGCACGTTGTGCATGCGCATATAAGCGCTGAAGGGGGCTGGGTTCTGACCGGCGAGCCGTTTGTACATGTTCCAGGAGTGTTGGTTATCTTCGGCCTTGGAAAGGCGACAGGCTGTCGGTTTACGAGCACGAATTTCGTTCTGGTGTGTCAGACAAAGTTCGTAGCTCTGGCCATCAGCTATGGCTTCCTGGCAGGAACGGACTTGCTCGCAGTATGTTTCGCGGTTGGCGAAGTTCTGCTTGCATGAGTCGATGTACTTGTACATGGGACCGAACTTCTCGAATGGATCTGGTTTCGGTATGGGCGTTGATGTCGGTGTCGACTCGCGAGATCTAGCTTCAAGGGCATTGTAAATCAGCTCCTGGGTCTCCTCAACCCAATCAAAGTCATTAGGTCCGCGAATACTCTGCACATAGATCTTCTTGACCTGGTGATCGAACACTATGCTCCTGGTTATGTATGCGAAGCAGATGTCTGGATGATTGGCGGTACCCTTGACAGGAATGTCGATTGTTTCCAGCCCAGCTTCGTACGACGCGTAGCCCATGAAACCCCCCCAGAACGGAGCCCACGTCGTAGTCCGAGGTGGTGTTGTAGGCTGGAGGGTTTTCATGGCTTTCCTTAGGTACGGCCACGGATCAGCTACCTGCCACTGACTGTGTACCGCATCGTGGCCATCCCTAAGTTGCATGATTTTGGAACCTGTATAGTAATGCAATCGGAGTGTTTCTTCTGGAACGACAAGACCAATGATGCTGTAGCGTCCAGTACCAACTGCCATCGGTACCAAGTTCTCTTGAAGCCCGGACTGGAGCACTATGGCCTCGTGTCGTGGGACTTCCAACAGTTCGCAGACATCTTCTACTGTCAATCGGCCACTCCCTGTTGTAGCACAGTGCACAGTTGTGGATGGCAGACATGGAAGCGATTGCTCGTCTCCGTAAGCTATCAGTGAAGCCAGTTCAGCGGGAAGTAAACCATGGCGGTCCTTTGTCAGAAAATCAATCTCTGCTACGCCTTTTTGCATAGGATTCTTCTTGCTATCACTCTCTGCATAGAATCCAAGATCTCGTCGAAAGTCATGGATCGTCATTGGTCGCAGCTGCGATGGCGATAGGGTTGTCTTGCGTGCGTCGTGGCTAAACATGCGCTTTCTTTTCCAGGATTGCGCATCTTGCCACCAGTTCCGAATGATGTGGCTTCCCTCCTTATTCGTGCAAACTGACTCCGGGTGGAATTGTACGCCCCAGAAAGGCTTTTGAATGTGCTTTACGCCCATTAGCACCGCACCGTTGCGTTCGCTATCGAAATCCCATGCTAGTGGTTCTAACTGTGGGCATGTCTCTGTCGACTCCCATAGTTGTGCTGGATACCGCACAGCTCGGGTTGTCTGGATTGGGTGGTTGAGCTTAACTTGCAAAGAATGATACTGCGTGGCCTGCAACTTCTCCACATCTCGGAACATGGACTGTCCCTTGTGCAAAACCGACGTGACAATACCGTGCTTTGGCTCAACCAGCCTCTCGATATCGGCGCCGAAAGCCAGACACAGCGATTGGAAGCCCAGACATATACCCAAGACAGGTAGGACCTCCTCGTTCTGAAGTTTCCAGAGCTCGTTCATGAGACCAACATCTTTGCCACATTTAGCCCATCCTGGACCAGGGCCTGCGACGACTGCGTCGAAGTCTTGCACATACTGAGCAAACGTCAAGTTGTTGTGGTCCAAAGACTTGCTGGTCGAGAAGCGAGTTTCGTCAATGTAGATTTTGGTGACCTTGGCATCTGTATTCTGCTCAATAAGAGCGACGATGTTGTTCGAAAAGGAATCGTATGCGTCCAGAAAGAGGATCCGGCGTGGTGGGTTCGAGAAGGCAGAGGCCATCTGAAAGGTTCACGTGGCAAACTTTTGTTTGTCGTATTCGTTGCCGCCCTCAGCCGTTGTACTCACACAGCAATAAGCTGCTAGCTTACGATACCAGTAGAGATGTAGAATCGATAGAATATGGACGTGCAATGTGGCGTTCTTCAGTCTTACACGAAATATGCGGGCCCTTTTGAAGGTCGATAGGGCTGAGATCGACTCGCTATGCTGAAACGCCGTTAACGAATAGCGGTGAAGCTCCTTACTCCGAAACCGCCCAGGAAAAGAAAGACAACGGAAACGTATTGTAGGAGTCAAAGGAAAGACTTGAACATTGATGACTGACAAAAAGTTAGCCTCGAGCGATAGCGGGCTTTATCGCCGGGGTTGCGACGCAGGGTCCCGTTAGCGCGCTGCGCTTGCCGTTACGGGCCGGTCGAGAACGACTGCAGCGCTTCTGGAAGGTATGCACAGAAAGGGTCACACGGACGCTTGACCAAGCCAGAAACGTATTTGCCACATGCTTCGTGCTTTGTTTGTCGCAAGTAGCCAGCAAACCTATTTAGGTGGTTTGTATAATGTTTGTGAGTATCATTACGGGAAACGTGGAATCGTCAGCTCATCTACCTCATCTCGGACACTGCCTCCCCAATGCCGCCCATATCCATACTCAGCTCGTCTCTACAGCTGCCGTTTTCGCAAAGCATTACACCCTCTCTGCTCGCGTCCATATTCTTGACCAGATCGTTTCTCTGCTTCAGCCATTCCGAACCTTGCGCGCGCACCCTACTGATCGTCCCCAAGCCAGCCGGTCGCTCACGGTGTCTTCGTAACCATTCCTCAACTCTCTGACCCTCGCCTGTGATCACAACATGTCGAACACCCATCTTTCCAGCAACTACTGTGTCCATGAGACTCGGGAATAAGAAGGGGTGTTGCATGATTTCTGCCTCAAACGCACTTGCTGTCTCTCTCGCAAACTTGACGTAGCTGTCGTCTTCGAGCAAGGCACCTAGTCTGTCGAGGTTCTGCGCACTCACGCCATTAGTACCAGGCTCAGCGTTATCCATGCCGTCCTTTAGCCGCATGAGCAGATCTTGCTGGTTCTCAGGTGTCGAAAAGAAGCCGAGGTGCTCTTTGTCCCAGAACAGCTTGATCTGCGTTTGTTGTAGCTCGTCAGCCCACTGCAGGTAGGTTTCGTTGAAAGTCGCCTCGTAAAGAGAGATGAGACCAGAAATCAAGTAGGCATAGTCGTCCGCAAAACCGGGTGCCTCGCCAGGACCTTCGCGGTAGACGCGTGTAAGGGTTTTGGAAGAGGCATTGTATAGTTCACGGCTGATGAAGGAGGCTGCTTGCTCCGCAGCGGCAAGGTATTGCTGTGACCGTGAAGCGTCTTGTGATGCGAGTGCGGCTGATGTGCGTGCTAGGGCGCCGATTGCAAGACCGTTCCAAGATACCACAATCTTGTCGTCTAGGGCTGGTCGTGGACGTTCCTTTTCACGATGATCGCGCAGCTTCTGCCGGCCTTGCGACAATATTTGCGCTACCTCCTCTTCAGAAAGGGCGAACTGCTTCGCCAGTTCTGCAGGGGTCATGGTAATTTCCAGCACATTCTGATTGATGAGCTCATCGTGTGCATCGTGTTCAGGTGCGACATTGCCTTCGTCGTTGACATTGTAGTACCGCGCCAGTATTTCAGCATTACGCTCGCCTAGGATATCCTGAAACTCGTTAAGTGTCCACACGTAGAAAGCACCCTCACGCTTTTCCTTGTCTGACGATCGATACAACGAGTCAGCATCCTCCGAGGAGAAGAAACCTCCAGACTGCGATTGCAGAGGTGGAGAAGTGAGGTATGTTGCAATATCGTGAACAGCGGAGAGATGGCCTGGGCTCTTCGTCATGAGGTAGGCGTCGAGATAGACAGGCAGCAGCTGCGTCTGGTCATACAGCATCTTTTCAAAATGCGGCAAGCTCCAATCCTTCGTAACCGAGTAACGCGCGAAGCCGTTGCCAATCTGATCATGGATGCCGCCCTTGTTCATGGCATCTAGTGTGGCCAAAACCATGTCCTTCGCCTGTGTGCATTCCTTCACTCCAACGACGTCAGCGACAGCGCGTGGGTACTGCGACAGCTTGAGAAGGAAAACAAGATTTGAGGGTGTGGGAAACTTTGGCGCTCCACCAAAGCCAGCGTAGTCTGTGTCGTACTTGTTCTGGAAGTACTGGTATGCTTCTTCCAGCAGGTCGAGGTCGAGTGCATCGTGGTCCGCGCCGTCTTTCCTGCTGATGTTGCCATCCTCAGTGAACTCCCTCAATTTTGTAGTGATCTCTTCTGCGGATTCAAGGCATCGCTGGCGCTGGTTTTGCCACACGTCCCTTATCTTCTCCAAGATACCAACAAAGCCAATATGGTCGCCTCCCATTGTTGACCCTGGGCCCGGCCAGTATGTTCCGCCAAAGATAGGTTGCAGATCTGGGGTGATGAATGCATTCAGTGGCCATCCTCCACTCCCAGTCGTGGCTTGGACGTAATTCATGTATATGCGGTCGACGTCTGGGCGCTCTTCGCGGTCGATCTTAATGGGGATGAAGTTGTCGTTGAGCAACTGGGCGACCTCGTGGTTCTCGAACGACTCGCGCTCCATGACGTGACACCAATGGCAGGCGGCATAGCCTATGCTGATGAATATGAGGCGGTTTGATTTCTTCGCCAATTCCAAGGCTTCCGGTCCCCACTGCTGCCACGCCACTGGGTTGTTCATATGCCCACGCACATATGGTGAACAGCTCTCATTGAGGCGGTTGGTAAGCTTCAGCCCATCGCCGGCGCCGGACGTGCCTTGTGTGGCCATTCTGAGGACCGAGGTGTGGAACTTGAGCAGTTGCGCTCTCGAAGGATGTCGTGGTGGGGCAGAGGTTGGTGTAGGATAGCGGCTCGGTATACGGTGGGAGGGTCTTGCGTTTGAGGCAGTTTGTGCACAGGGTCCGCGCAGATTAAATCGTATGTGAGGCATACACCAGTGCAGGCAAGTGGAGGAGCCACGAAATAGCTAAGGGCCCTCGGCGCAAGGCGAAGTGCGGCAAGACATGGGGCGCAGGGATGTGATAGTTCCAGCCCCGCGCTCCGTCATCGCGTTCCCGCGCCTCGGGATTGGTGCTGGAAGAACAATCGTCCTCACGAAGTGCTCGCGGCTGACTTGAACAAAATTTCTTGCGGGCGACAATATGGAAATAGATCGAAGCTAATAGAAACGGGACCTAGCTCACCTACGGCATTGTTTCGGCATGCATCAGCACAAGAACAATGATGCGATCTAGAGCAGCTTGACCCTCCCATCAATACTCAGCAAGAAGGTGGGCAGGATTGTCTACGGCATCTCCAGGAAGAGTGAGTCGATCGAGGGGCTAACTTTGAACTTTATCAATGCGATATACTTATTGCTATCTCCTGTTTCCTCATGAAAAGAACAACAACGGTCGCTTAGCTCAGTTGGTTAGAGCGTGGTGCTAATAGCTTTCATCCTTGATACGCCAAGGTCGCGAGTTCGACCCTCGTAGTGACCATTTCGTTTTTGCTGTCGTCGAATCCACATGCTCATCGTAATAGGGTCCGGCTCTCTTTTTGTTTCAGTCGTGACTGAATCAGCGCGCGGTATGTCCACAGGAGTGGGCGCGATGAGTGTACTCCACTCTCCGGCGGAGTTCGGGTCAATAAGGAGCGAGCTTGAGACTTGGTAGACCACAACCCAGCGACGTGTTCACTGAGACAGTTAGCCATCGTCAATATTCTTCATTAACAATGCCAGCACTTACAGCAGACTCCGCCTGGCCGTTGTGGGATTCAGAGCCTTTCGAAGGAGCACTCGAGCTGTCGACCGACAATGGTGTAGACAATACAGTTGTACATGGGGTTCAACGGCCTTGGTTGTTCCATTACAAGCCCAAGGCAAACTCCAATGGACGAGCGATCCTTATTCTTGGTGGTGGGGGCTACGTCGAGCTCATGGTCGGGCGTGAAGGTGTTCAGATTGCAAGGTGGCTGGCAGGCTTGGGATTTGATGCCTTCGTCCTCGTTCACCGATTTCCAAACGCGAAGTCATCGCCACAAGCTCCCTTGGACGATGCACGGCGAGCGCTGAACATGATTGCGGCGGACGGGCGCTCGGCTAAGGGCTTGGGCATCTGCGGTCTATCCTCCGGTGGCCACCTCGGTGCTGCTCTTCTTGCAGACTACCCAAGTACGTGGACTTCACCGTCACAATCATCGACCTTACCAAAAATCGACTTCGCGATCATTGGCTACGGTCCAATTTCAACAAATGCGAAAGGCCGAACTATCATACCCAACAAAGCCGCGCTGCAACCTCCTGAGAAACAAGAGCTATATGATGTCGTACAGCCAGATGTGCAACTCAGCACTGCACCGTCGACCTTTATCGTGTACTCAGGAAACGACCCGGTGGTGCCCGTTATTAACGCGTGTCGACTGGCAGAAGGCGTTACGAAGGCGGGAGCGGCGGTAGAACTCCATGTCTTCGCGGATGCGCCGCACGGCTTTGCACTCGATACCGCTGACTTACCTGTCAGCAAATGGCCAAGCTTGTGTGAAGCATGGCTAGAGCAAAATGGCCTGTTGGCATGAATATGGTTTGTGGGCGCGTCGAGATACGGAAAGGGAAAGGGCTAGTGTAGATACGACGTCATTGATGTTTGGTACTTTTACAAAGATCTGAACGAGCAACAACTCAGGGCCTTACCGGATGGCAATGCAATCTTTAACTAGTCGAATCGCAGGAGTGTCTTTCTCGTCAAGACGTTCAATTCTTCAACCATTCACTGCATCTTCGGCGAAACTTGCCGGAACGCGACGGTTGCACGCAGCTCTTGTGATGGCTAGTCCATTGAAACGCAAAGCAGAAAAGCCGGCAGCTTCGACTCCAGCCAAAAAGCAGAAAGTTATAGTGCCGGAGTATCACACGGCCCCGCAACGACGCGACGAGACCGGTGAAGTTGTGTGGCCGGCGCGGAAGCAGCAGATCGAGCGGGCGAGAGAAATTATCAGAGAATGGTATGTATGCAGGTCTAACAGCAGAATGGACGCGTGACTGACATTTGAAAGTGCTGGAGCGCACAAGCCAATAGTCATACTCCCTGACAAGGATGCAGATGGCTTGTCGTCTGGTGCTATCTTACTTCACACGCTTACTTCACTCGGTCTCTCAGCTGATTTGATATCTGTGTACTTCCCACCGAAAGGATCAAACGTACATGACGATACAACCAAAGCAGCACTGACCGAGTTATCTCCAGCATACATATTTATACTCGACCAGGGAAGCCGAAAAGGCGCTGCATTGCTGGACGTACCGCATACATGCTTGATAGTCGATCACCATTTTGCAGAAGAAGGAGGCTTTCCTGAAGGTGCTGAGTACGTCACGGCTCACGACTGTCCACCAGTCGCAACCACTTCCCTTCTGATATACCACATCTGTCTGCCTTTACATCCTGACCTTGGTGATAAGATATCTTGGCTTGCAGCGATGGGCACCCATGGCGACCTTGGAACCACTTTGAAGTGGCAGCCACCATTTCCCGACATGACCGCAACCTTCAAACGCCACCCGAAGAAAGCAATCAACGACGCAGTTGGTTTGGTCAACGCGCCGAGACGATCAGCTGCTTACAATGTAAAAGACTCATGGGATGCTGTCATCTCAGCGTCTAGCCCAGTTATGATAAAGACGACCGAGAAATTACATGATGCAGCCTTTGAAGTACGCCGCGAGACTGAGCGCTGCACACATACAGCACCCAAGTTCTCCGCTGACGCAACTATTTGCGTCCTGACCATTTCATCGGCCGCACAGATCCATCCTGTCATCGCAACTCGCTTGGCTGGTCATCTCAAGTCAAATAAGCTCGAGATCGTCATGTGTGCCAACGAAGGCTATTTGCCAGATAAGGTGAATTTCTCGTGCCGTATTGCAAAGGTTGCTCGAGGTCGCGAGGGCGATGATAAGGTAGATATCATCAAACGACTGGAGGCCATCGTCGAAGGCCACCCAGAGTTGAGGGAGCGCCTCGGCGAGAGTTTTGCAAGAGGTCACAAGGAAGCTAGTGGTGGTATTGTGGGAGAAAGAGAATGGAATGAGCTGAAAGCAATCATGGGTCTAGACGACAGCAAGACGAAAAAGAAGAAGCTCGAGAAGGAGAATGGCACAGCGACCACGACAAAGAAGATGCCAGCTCAGAAAAACACACTTGCGAACTACTTCGCCAAAGCCTGAGCCTAGGAGAATTGACTCTGATGCAATACGACATTCGACTCAGGTGTTTCTGTGGATACCAGATAGCGGGACGAGCTCAAGCGCATTTGGATACATCACCGTCCACCGGTTGCATCTTGAAATTCTTTTTCAAACGTTTTCGCCTTGGCGTTTCAATACGTTTCACACTGACAGCGCGTATAGCAGGGATACCGGATGAAGAGGACCACCAGCGTATCGCCAATCACGGCCCCACCCGAAACATTACCCATATATCATTTGACCCAGCCTTCAGTGCCGCGCCCAATCTGGTAAAATCTGGGGAATGTGTACAATTGCCGACGAATGGCGTGCATGCATGCAGATGAGGCTGTGGGTGCCAAGCAGGCTTTGTTACAACGTCTAATCTATGTCAGTGAGGTGGTCCAAGACATGCAATTCTAGAGATTGGAAATGACGATGGGATGGAATTGCGGGCCGGGCACTGTGCAGTGCTCGATGTTGTCTCGAAGCGCGGTCAACAAGTGAATAAATACCAGAAGTGCGCGCGTTCGAGCATATTTGAGTCTGTATCCAACATTCACTCGCTTCACTCGCTTCTTACTCAGACCAGTTTTCAAGATGAAGTCCGCACTCGTCCTTCTCGCCGCGGTGGCATCTGTCTCTGCCCACTCCACATGGCAGGAACTGTGGGTCGGTACAACCGACCAGGCAGGAAAATGTGTTCGCACCGTCAAGGACAATAGCCCTATCGAGAGCTTGACCTCACCCGACATGTTCTGCGGTCGTGGCCCGGCCAAGTCTGATGGTCTGTGCGAAGTCGCTGGTATGCTATCCTACAGCCAAGAAGCCCAGTGAAGCAAGACGACTAACAATTCCAGCCGGCTCTCCCCTCACCGTAGAATTGCACGCCCAACCCGGCGACCGCTCATGCGCCAACCCCGCCATCGGCGGCGCGCACTACGGACCCGTCCTGGTCTACATGGCCAAAGTCGCTGACGCGAAGACGGCCACCACAGGCTCGTTCTTCAAGGTCGCCGAGGACGGATACAAGGGCACAACCCCAACATGGGGCACTGAGATCCTCAACGCCAACTGCGGCAAGCGCGCCTTCACTGTGCCCAAGAACATCGCTGCTGGCAACTACCTTGTCCGTGCTGAGGTCCTGGCGCTGCACGCTGGTGCGGGTAACCCCCAGCCGTACGTGAGCTGCTTCCAGGTCAAGGTCACTGGTGGAGGTAGTGCGAACCCAGCGGGAGTTAGCTTCCCTGGTGCTTACAAGATTACGTATGTTCGACCTGTTGGTTTTTTCAGGCATGTTGTGCTGACAGGTTTAGTGACCCGATCTTCTCGAAGGCTATCTACGACTCCTCGTTCAAGTACGTCAGCCCTGGCCCGGCTGTGTACTCTGGTTAGATGTCTTGGGTGGTTACCACTCGATCAGCGAACAATTAGATCTGCACCCTGCTTTCCTGTATATATGATAGGTCATGAATATTATTGCTTTAAGTCGTCTTCGTCCGTTGATCTCCTGATCTCATCCACGGTACTTGATCTGGGACTCACGCAGTCCTAGACAGAACCATTCCCCGCGTCACTTGGCGGCCTGATGGAGCATGTCTTTTTGAAACGCCTCGTGGTGTCCAACTCAACTCAGCTTTTGGATGACGTCCATGAGACAGTGTGTTCGAGTGTATTACACGAACCTGTCATCCAAGTACGATACGTTCCACTTCAAGAAAGCCACCCCACCGTTTACTTTGATTGACGGCTTGGCAGCAACATGTACACTGTTCTTGTTCTCTGTCTCTGTTGTAATCGCCCATCCAGCGAGACCTCGTCTTCTCGCACAGCATACATGAGCCAACACAGTAAACCGATGGTACTCGAACCGCAGAACAGAAACCAACCCCCACATAGTCATCATCTAACGGCATGAGGATTATGAACTCGGCGTAAGCGATACCACCTCTTTGTATGGATCCGTTGCCATGTCGTGCTACGATAACGCTCGCATACGCCGTTGATCTCGACCTGCGAGTCAAGACTGCTGTGCTCAGCATCCATTTGTATCGGTAAGTCTGCAGTTGAACATCGGACCTATCGTTGTGGCAAAGTGTCCGTGGAGGATAAGTAAGAAGCGGGGGAGGTAGGCAGGACTCAGGCCAGCAGATTGAGCAACTGCCAACCTGAGCCAACGTGGCGCAGGTTGGCAGTTGCATCGGACAGAGCAAGCTACGAAACAGCGTTCACAATCGATCGCTCTGTATTCCAAGGTTCTATTTACGTGAGGTTAGAAGCTGTTAGAAGAAAGGGTATCTGTAATACAACTGCGATAGCAACATGCTCTCTGGAGATCTTTAATCACACCGTTCTGTTCAGTTAAGAACCTTCTCGACCACCCATCCCTTCCCAGCACCTTCCTTCCGCTGCACTACCTTTCTCACTCCCAATCCCCATCCCTGACTTCCCTTCTCACCGAGCAGTGTCATCTCCACCTCGCACTCCCGTCGTTCTGGTGCGCCGCTTGTGCGCGGTAACTCTGCGATTTTGCCCTTTGGCTTTGAAGCTTGCAGCAGCGGTGTTCCCAAGGCGATGTTGATGAGTTGAGGCCGCGTGACAGGCGTGAGTGGGTGCATGCGCGTCTTCGGGGTCTTCGCGCCATTGATGACTGATGTAGATGCGCGCTGGAGGTGCGAGTAGATGATGTATCCCGGCAGCTTCGCAGGTGGTGTTCGTGCAAGGAGCGTCGAGGGGTGAAGGTATACATATTTCTCGTTGGGGTCATCGCCACGGGAATCATTGGACGAGAAAAGTGTAATGTAAGGCACGTCGATGGCGGTCTTGGGCTTGCGAGCCAGCTCTGGTGGTACAGGTGCGAGATCTGCTCGCATGGCGACTTGGTCGATGAAGCCTGCTGCGGAGATCTGAGTCAATAGGCTGATGCTCTTCTCTGAAGGAGCTGGAAGCTTGGGCTGGTATGCGCCAATGGCAGTTGGGCGATGCGTGCGTACGATGCTGGTCAGCTGCTGGCGGAGCTGGCTGGCTTCATGCATGGCTTTGGCGTTGAGGAACATATCCTCACAGAAACGCTGAGGATCGCTTTCGTACGCATAAGCGCAGACGGCGTTGCTGGACTTGATGCAGTCGCTTTGTTTCGCGTTGACACTCAATTTAGCGAGAGCAGCGTTGTAGGCCTTACGTAGTTGAGAACGTTCTTCAGCTTCAATGTTGTCCTGCTCTGTGCGGACAGCGTCTGGATCTTTTGGAGGTTCCCGCAGGCCGAGCTTGTTCTCGGGAATGACAAGCTCTGGTACGGACAACGCAGCTACTAAAGCGATGGTCTCAGCCGTGAGATTCTGAGCGACCCCCATAGCTAACATCCGTGCGAAACGAGGGTTAAGAGGATATAACGAGAGCTCATGTCCCAGCTTGGTTACCTTACCGTCGGGCGACAGCGCTCCGAGGTAGGAGAGAAGGTTTTCGGCGCGCTGGAGGCTTTCTCGGTCTGGCGGAGTGGGGAATGGAAAGTTGACAACAGGCGCACCCATGCTCTTCAGTTGTAGTACCACCCCCTCCAGTGGTGTTCGGGATATCTCTGGCGCCGCATACTCTTCGAAGTCCCGTTCGAAAACTGCAGATGAGTACAGACGATAGCAGTGACCAGGACCGGTACGACCAGCACGACCAGCTCTTTGATTGGCACTTGCCTTGCTGATCCAGCCAATTTCGAAACTCTGTACACCCGTAATGAGGTCATACTTCTTCTCTTTCGCCCTTCCACAGTCGAAGACATATCGAACGCCGGGAATCGTCAAACTCGTTTCTGCTACGTTGGTCGCCAGAACAATGAGCCGAGATCCCTCCGGTGGCGGCTCGAAGACGCGCATTTGCTGGTTCGTAGGAAGCTGTGAGTACAACGGCAATACGTGCACATTCATCACAGTGTCCTCAGGTTTCTCCTCGTCGATGTCGAACTCCTTGTCCTCTTCATCATCGTCCAAGCCCATGATGACGGAATCCTCGGAGTCAGAACCGTCGTTGTCTTCGTCGTTTTTGTCTTGGCCAAACTCGAGATCTTCAGTCTCCACAGGCGCCTCCGCTGGATTGATCCTGACCTTACCGGTCTTTGCGTCCTGCCCTTGGGTTGATGGAAAGGCTTGCTTCAAGCGCTTCGCAAGGTTCGCAATCTCGCCTTGACCGGTGAGGAACACCAGCATTGCCCCTTGCGGTAGCTTACGATGTCCTCTAACGACCTTGCGATACATCTCCTCAACATAGTCGCGCTGAGTCTGGCGGGCAAAGTGGTTGGTGACTGTGTACTGACGACCCTCTGCCTTGAGTAGAGGGGGTGGTTCACTCCTGAACAGACGCTTGTTCTCGGTGAAGTCTGAGATTCTGAGGGTAGCCGACATAATGACCAGCTTCAGAGGTTTGACTTTGGAATTTTCCTTCGCCATCTCGGCTCGTAGATCGACAATCCTGCTGAGCATGCCAATGAGAATATCGGTATTCACACTGCGCTCATGGGCCTCGTCTATGACAATTGCGGAATACTTGGACAGTATGAAATCCTGTGTGATCTCACGCAGAAGAACACCATCTGTCATGAACTTGACCGCAGTCTTGGCGTTCGTGGTGGTGTCGAACCGAATCTGATGAGCAACCTTTGAGCCATGGTCACCAAGCTCATCACCAACGCGCTTCGACATACTGACCGCGGCAACACGTCGCGGCTGTGTGACACCAATCATGCCCGGTGTAGGCCCATCCGGTGCGCCGTAACCTGCCTCGAAGAGGAATTGCGGCACCTGTGTGGTCTTACCACTACCAGTAGCCCCCCACACTACGACTACGTCGTTGTTATGTATCGCCTCCATGATTTTCTGTTCCTCAGCCACCACTGGCAGCTGCATCCTGGCCTCTTGAATCTCGCGTGACCTTTCCACAGCAACGCTGTATGCTTTTCTTGTCGCGTCGGTTGCTGTGTTCGTCTCGAGCTCCGCGGGTAGAGGATCTTGCTCGGGCGCTCTCGGTGTAAAGTTGACAGGCTTCGCTGGTATTGTGTATTCGAGTTGGTTCGTTGGCACGAAACCTATCTGTTCGTTTCTTTGACTGGTCGCCCAGGCCTTGAAGGCTGACGTCCGCTCTTTTCGGGCGATCTTGCTCTCCTCATCGTCAATGCTACTTTCGCTGTCGCTGTCGCTGTCTTCTTCCGAGTCCTCCTCTTCCGACCCTTCTGAATCCTCTGATTCAGGGTCTGTGCCTTCTTCGTCTTCTTCAATGTCTGATTCATCCGTCGACTCTACCGTCTCTGCGCCGTCCGCGTCACCCTCTTCCTCTTTGGCATCTTGCTCGTCTGAGCTGAAACCCTCCCACGCCACATCTTCCTCGATCGCGATAGGCTTTCCTTTCGCTTTTCTGCGCTTTCTGACCTGGATGACTGGTCTTCCTGATTCGTCAACCTCGAGTGGGCGCTTGAGGCCGCCTCCAAAGAGACCAAAGCTACCGACTGATGCTGTCGCAGGCTCAGAGGGCGTTGAGTGGGTCTGTTCGGGCGACTTCGAGGGCGATCGGCTCCGTTTGCGTTGTAAGGTCGTGGATATCTTCGGCAGGTTTGACTTCGTCGTAGGCGTGGCTTGATTCTTGTTGTCGTCGTCAGAACCGGAACTCTCAGCCTCTGGTTCTCGAACAGTGTGCTCTTCGAACAACAGTCCCTCGTTCTTCTCCACGTCTATACCAGCTCGACGCTCGGCCAGCGCTCGTCTGAGAGCTTCACGCTTGGTATCACTGCCACTACCCAACTTCTTCGAGCTCTGGAACAGACTGGTGTCGACCTTGTGCGATTGAGAAGCTAATTTCTTGAGCAGCTCCAGGTTTTCTTCTTTCTTGAGCTTCGTGTCGATGTATTTGTCCAAGCGTTTCTTCTTCTTCCCACTCATTTTGCTCTGCGACTCGCGCACAAGGTCATCTTTCATGGCTCGCCGCCTCTCATCACGCTCTCGCTGCTCAGCAGGCAGGATTTGCTCGGTGTTGGCCTCGCTGGGCTCATCGTTGTGAGCAAGCTTCTGCCGCGCAACCACCTTGTGTTTGCGCTGTCGCGGAACGAATTTGGGCATATTTGGTCGTGTTCCTGCGCCAGGACTTGAGATGGCTGCATTCTCATGCTTCCAAAATTTTGGCGGGGATCGGCGAGTCGGAGGACGCTAGTCGAGGGCGGTGAGCGGCAGAATTGGTGAGGCGTAGTCTCTCTGCAACTTACCACTTGATGTGAATGTTTCTGAGTAGTGGTTGCATTGCAAGCTTGCAGTGCGCTCATTCACTGTCCCTTCAGCTCACTGTAAATAAAGGTGAAAGGATTAAGGTTTTGGTGCAAAAGTTCTCCGAAGAAACGAAATGCTCTCCACTATCCAGATACCCTATCCGAACGACCGTGAAGCAGCATCCCTGCTCCAGCTCGGTTGATCACACGCTAACCGTGCCCTTCCATGAGCTCGTTGTCTCCGCCAATGCAGTCGGACCCCTCAAAAACAACTTAGTAACCATCACAAGACACATAGAGCACAATTTGCTTGGTGTGTGCCGCCTCTTACACCCAGCCATGGCGACAACAATAGAAGGATATGAAGTGACACCAGCGCCTTTTCCAGCGCGCTCAAAGTCTGCTTCGTCAAGCATACAGGGCATGGAAACGACTGCCACTTCCATGTCCTTCGCAGACAAGATCCTCATCACAGTGACACAGCAAGGTCGCCTGGCACATTGGGTATGCTCTCTGATTTTCCTCTAGTTGTAATCTCCAAGATTGAACTGTGCTAATATTGTTAGGTCCACGTCCCACTCGACATCTCCGCGACCGACGCTTCGGTGACATCACAAGCCTACCTCGACCGCGACGACGAAGAGCCAGCGTCTGATCTACTTCCCATGCACCACCTTACTGCGACGACAATACTAGGCGGTACAATACCAGAGCTCGAAGTCCTTGGGCAAACCCTCGCGACCCAGATCGCCAGTGCGATCAAGACGCAGAATGATAGGGAGACACGCATGGTAGTACTCGGCATGGGTCTGGACAAACGCATGAGTGGGCGGACAGAGTTCAGTGAATTGGTGGGGTTGGTGTTGGAAGTATTGTGAGCCATTCGATGGTAGTCACAATACAAAAGTTGGACACCTTGCACAAAAAGAAACAATCGATCGCACATGAATACCGCGCGGCTCGCAGATCGATTTACCGCGCCATGGAAAGTATGTCTACATGATCCTTCCCCCTGTCATCGTTGTGACAAACGCCGTCTATCATGCTGACCCATGTCTAGAACCAGAACGCCAATGCAATGCAAGCCGTAGCCATCATCTTACAAACTCTCACGAAGCTTGTTGATCAAGATATCCACCGAATCCATATCGTTGGCATCGAGCTTCTCCGAGGGCTTGAAGTCTGCAGGCACGTGCGACACGGCGTCGTCGAGGGCGGGCTGGAAGTTCCTGACTGAGGATGAGAGCGCTGTGATGGCCTTCTTCTTCACTTTCGTTTCATCGTCTCCTGTCGCAATGCGTACTAGAATCGGAATAGCACCAAGCACGAGAAGCTACACAATGTCAGCGACGATTTACGCAAAGTAGCAAGGATTGTGCTTACCTTCTCCTGCGTCTTGATGTTGTTCTGCACTGCGGTGCCGATGCACCAAGCAGCAAACCTCCTCAGCTCGGCTTCCTTGTTCTCCAGCTGCTCGATTAGGGGGATCCAGAGGCCCAGGGATTCGAGGTTGTTT
The DNA here is from genome assembly GCA_004011705.1 of Ascochyta lentis. Taxonomy (NCBI): domain Eukaryota; kingdom Fungi; phylum Ascomycota; class Dothideomycetes; order Pleosporales; family Didymellaceae; genus Ascochyta; species Ascochyta lentis. The sequence goes on from RZGK01000002.1 coordinate 1,477,598, forward strand.
GCGTTGTCGAGGTTCTCGATGAGCTGCTCGAAATTGTCGAATGCAGTGAGACGGTCCTCCATGTCGCAATCCTCCCTCTTGATCACCTCCATGTTATCTTTCATCATCTGCGCGTCTGACTTTTGGTTCCCCCCGAACAAAGCTGCGAGAGCTTCTGGATTTAGGGTCGTCTTGGGTGCCTCTGCGCCGTCGGAGACCTTGGAGTTCTCGACACCCCACTTGAGGAGCGTGTTCAGATTGGGGTCGTTCATGGTGATTGGTATGCAAAGTTGTGACTGGGCGGTGGAAGGTGGTGATGTGCGGTACGGTTTACTGATATTTGTACATCTGGAGTAAATTTGGCGATATGACGCAGATTCGGTTTTGCGCCGACGCTGCGGGAAGGTACGACCAGATTCGCGCGCCTTCTATATGGCGGGCAGCTGTCAACCCACAGCAGCACAAATTCGAACGTGACTTAATTGAACGTTCTACAAGCCCTTGTGAACGGAGCCAAAAAATATACACGCCAACCGAAACTGCAACACTGCGTACGTCGTATGTAAACGATGCCGCCGTATTCAATGCTCACGTTGCGTGGTCCCGCGGACCCGTAAGTGCCCCTCACCACGTGACCGCGACCCGTATTTCTGGCGGGGATGTTGAGAGTTGGCGGTGAGCAGCTGCGGATGGCTGGGGATCGTGTTGCTCCCGCAGCCTCATGCCAGTGGCGGTCTGGCACGAGCACTTGCTGCCGCCCAAGCCCATGTCGCACACAGTGCAATGGAGGCACTTCCAGCATCAGGAAGACATCATCGAGCTCGACCGCCAAGCAGTTAAAGCGCTGCCTTGGGGTCGACATGCGCGTACAGACGTAGCATGCTCACGCTGTGGCGGGAGAGCTTGCGTACACCACCAGAAGTGAAACTGTGATGCCTAGAAGCAGCGCACTGCGAGTATAAAACGCTCAATGCAGCTTCGTGTGCCAGAGTTGGATGCATTGAATGCCAGAGAGAGTGACGTTGCCTGCACTTCAATTGGATCTTGCCCATTCGCGCAAAGCCCCCTTCACCAACCTCGCCGCTCCTTCTGTCTGGGCAAGGCCGGCCCGCTTATTTCAGCAGTGGGCACCCACTCGCCTCGCGCACTCTGCAAGACCTTAACCACCACCACCACTGCACCCGTAAGCTCCCCGACATCCGCGCTTCTATCCAAAGCCCGACCTACGGCACACCTGTCCTCCTTCTGCTGACTCTCCTTTTCGCAGAGAGTACATATTGCACTCCGCCCGCACAACTACACCTACTCCTAATCTACCACCTAATCAGTCAACATGGAAGGTAAGCAGCTGAGCCCACCGCCCCCCAGCATCGCCGCCGGCCATCCCCTGGCGATGCGCCTCTATCTCAACGAGCTCTGCTAACGTCTGCTCTCCAATGCAGAGGAAGTCGCAGCCCTCGTCATCGACAATGGGTGAGATCATACCCCCCGACATCGAACTCCTGCCATCCCTGTCGTGGAGGGGCTGTCTGCATTGGCATCGCCCACGACGCCGACGAGCCGCACCAGCCCTGCGACAGGACCGCCCGAGCGATGCACACTTGATGGACGTGAGCTGACAATTGATAGTTCGGGTATGTGCAAGGCCGGTTTCGCCGGTGATGATGCGCCCCGAGCAGTCTTCCGTAAGTCGCCCAATCCGCCACCTGGCACCAGCAGCGCTTCATTGCGCCAGCTCTGCCGCCAGGCCACACTTGAGAACCATCCTCTGACCAGATGCAGCCTCCATTGTCGGTCGCCCCCGTCACCATGGGTATGACGCTTCCCTCGGCAGCTCCCACCCCATTCGAGCTAACAGCGACGCAGTATCATGATCGGTATGGGACAGAAGGACTCGTACGTCGGTGACGAGGCACAGTCGAAGCGTGGTATCCTGACTCTGCGATACCCCATTGAGCACGGTGTTGTCACCAACTGGGACGACATGGAGAAGATTTGGCACCACACCTTCTACAACGAGCTGCGTGTCGCCCCCGAGGAGCACCCCGTCCTGCTCACCGAGGCTCCCATCAACCCCAAGTCCAACCGTGAGAAGATGACACAGATTGTCTTTGAGACATTCAACGCCCCCGCGTTTTACGTTTCCATCCAGGCTGTCCTGTCCCTGTACGCCTCCGGACGTACCACCGGTATCGTTCTCGACTCCGGTGACGGTGTCACCCACGTTGTCCCCATTTACGAGGGTTTCGCTCTTCCCCACGCCATCTCCCGTGTCGACATGGCTGGTCGCGACTTGACCGACTACCTCATGAAGATCCTCGCTGAGCGTGGTTACACCTTCTCCACCACCGCCGAGCGCGAAATCGTCCGTGACATCAAGGAGAAGCTCTGCTACGTTGCTCTTGACTTCGAGCAGGAGATCCAGACTGCCAGCCAGAGCTCCAGCCTCGAGAAGTCCTACGAGCTTCCTGACGGTCAGGTCATCACCATTGGCAACGAGCGTTTCCGCGCTCCTGAGGCTCTCTTCCAGCCTTCCGTTCTTGGTCTTGAGAGCGGTGGTATCCACGTCACCACCTTCAACTCCATCATGAAGTGCGATGTCGACGTCAGGAAGGACCTGTACGGCAACATTGTCATGGTACGCAATCCACAATTCGCCCGCAAACATAAGCTAACAGTGCCCAGTCTGGTGGTACCACCATGTACCCCGGTATCTCCGACCGCATGCAGAAGGAGATCACTGCTCTTGCTCCTTCCTCCATGAAGGTCAAGATCATTGCTCCCCCCGAGCGCAAGTACTCCGTCTGGATCGGTGGTTCCATTCTCGCCTCCCTCTCCACCTTCCAGCAGATGTGGATCTCCAAGCAGGAGTACGACGAGAGCGGTCCTTCCATCGTCCACCGCAAGTGCTTCTAAGGTACTGCAACTCCCACGCCGACACGATCCCACCGACTGACGATTTTCCTTCCAGCGTCTTCCTGCGTACGATTCTCGAGATTATGACAAGCCTGGTAGCGGAGGCAACGTTGTATTGGCGCTCTGTTACTCCGGGGTTTCATGCATAACGGTTGTTCACAAAAAGGCAAAGCTGGCGAGCGATTGGGTGTTTAAGTTATTGAGCAGCTTGAGCTCATGTGGGGATGTGATAGGATCTTAAGATTGTAGCTTAGAACCTGGACATTTTCACGCCTTATACTACCCAACTCGCGCCGTGACCGAATCGATTGCTCACATGTCGTGATGACAGGCATGCAAAACGCTTTACTCCACTGGTCCATTGACAGCCGCCCCGCTCATCTCCAAGGGTGAATAACAGCTCAGCATCGCCGCTTTATACCTTGTACAGCAAAGTCCTCAGTAATTTTCTGCACATGAAGCGCATAAATGGCATTGATATGCAGTGAACGAACGTTGAAGCTAACTGCCCGATCAAGAACATCCGTGCGTTGGCTAGCGCGGTAACCGGCAGCTGAGGCTTGAGCAGGCATTGATTGACGCGCATCCTCCCATACCCAGTCTACTATAAAGTCTTCGTCTACTTGTTCGTCTGTAGTCTTTGTTCCCTCTACAGAGCCTGTTCGTTGTTTACCCACTTCAAGCTAGAGGCAAAGCATTCTCGTCTCAAGTCCTACTGCCACACACTTATGTCTTCCACGAGCAGTAATGCCGTCAAAGCGAGCGACGAAATAACGCCATTGCTCGCTTCTGTCGAGACTGGCCCAAACGCGGAGCCGAATGATCTCCCAACCCAGGAGATATCCAATACAGATGGAGCACATGCAGACGATGAAAATGCGCCACTGCCTCGAGCCCAGATTTTCTTGCTTTGCTACACTCGCGTCGTGGAGCCAATAGCTTTTTTCTCTATCTTCCCCTACATTAATTCCATGATAGAGCATGTGGGCGGCGTTGAAAAAGAGGATGTTGGATTTTACTCTGGACTCATTGAGTCTTTGTTCAGCTTCACGCAGATGTGTGTTATGATCTTCTGGGGCAGGGCGTCAGACCGCTATGGGCGGAAACCCGTGCTGGTTTTGAGTCTGCTGGGCATTGCAGTCGCGACGACGCTGTTTGGCATGGGTCAGAGTATTGCGCAGATGATCGCTGCGAGATGCTTTGCAGGTTTGTTCGCAGGGACGGTCGTCACTGTTAGGGCGATGCTTAGCGAGAACAGTACGAAAGAGACGCAGGCTAGGGCGTTTAGTTATTTCGCTTTCGCAGGAAACTTAGGCATGTTTGTTGGACAGCCTATTGGTGAGCAATGCGGTTATAAATCAGGTGTGCGTGGCTGATCATTCTATAGGGGGTGCTTTGGAGAGACCGGCTGAGAAATATACTCGTGTCTTTGGATATCAGTTTTTCCGAGACTACCCATACGCTCTTCCTGGGCTCGTCACCTCTATAGTGGCTATCTCAGCAGCCATCACGACCATGCTTTTCGTCAAAGAGGTATAGTTATCGCTTCGTTAATACGGACTACCACTGACTAGACTCCAGACTCTTCACACCCATAAGGACAAGAAGAAAGCCACCGAGGTCCCAATGACAACTCGGCAGCTCATCACTTCGCCTGGTGTAGCCCGAGTGATATTCATTTACAATTATGTCATGCTCCTAGCCTTCACATTCACAGCCGTAAACCCTGTGTTTCTTTACACGCCCATTTCACTCGGCGGCATCGGCTTCCCACCCGAGCTCATCGCCGCCACCATCGGCCTGGCAGGCGCCTCGCAAGCAGCATGGCTGCTCCTCATCTTTCCCGTTCTCCACAAGCGGGCAGGCACTGGACGAATCCTACGACTTTGCGCATGGACGTGGCCCGTCTTCTTCGCTATTCATCCCTGCTTCAACCTCCTCCTTCGCTACGGCAAAAGTACCGTTTTCTGGACGCTTGCTCCACCCATGCTAGTTCTCGGTAGCGGAGTAGCTATGGCTTTCACGGCGGTGCAGCTCGCGATCAACGACATTGCGCCAAGCCATGAGACGTTTGGCACGCTGAATGCGATCGTGCTGGCGCTTTCAAGTGGGTTGAGGGCGGTGGCGCCTGCTGTGGCTACGAGCGTGTATGCTACGGGCGTCAAGTACCATATTTTGGGTGGTCAGTTGTTTTGGCTGCTTAATGTGTTGTTGGCATTGGGTTTGCTGGTGATATTAAGGTTGTTGCCTAAGAAGGCGGAGGGGAGCGTGAAGAAGAGCGGTAGTGCGACTGCATAGAGTTGTGTTTGTTGATATGTAGAAGGTGAGAGCATGTGAGGCCCTCGTCCATATCACAATCAAATTTAGACTTCAAATTGTTTTTCCATGCTCTTAATAGTGCCTGGGTGATTTCAGAACTATGTAGATAGTGGTCCCAAATCTGTGAGATAATGTCTAGTCTTTCAAACAACTCTAGGCCTGCTCTTTTCTGTAAAGATGCTGTGGGCACTTTTCAGTATTTGGTGAGAACACGAATTTGTATGCAGGTCACCGCAGGACGTAACATCCATAGTCAGGCGGCCTACCTCGATACATCACATATCATTTCTACTGCCCCGCAAAACACAAATGGTATTCAGACAGCATTTCCTTTCCTGCACTTCACGACTTGATCTGAACTCTCACAACAACCTTACCCTTTGCCCGCCCTGTTCTCAGCTTCTTATACGCCTCATCCACACGCTCGAACTCGAACACCTCGTCTATCACCGGCTTCACCTGGCCTTTGACCACCAAATCCGCCAGCGCCTTATAGTCATCGAAGTTCGTCGACGTCAGGCCGAAAGAGAACGGCCTCTGTCCGCCGCCCAGCCACGTGGGCACTATGAATCGGAAGGCGAGGTCGTAGATAAACCCCAAGCTGACTTGCGATCCGATCTGAACGTACTTGGCACCAGGCTTGGTGAAGGTTGGCGCTTTCCAGTAGAGTTCGGTTGGCTCGCCAACGTTATCGAGGACCATTTCGAATGGTGTTCTGTTCTCTTGCAGAACGGCTGACACGTTTCTTGTGCGGTAATCGATCACTTCGTCAGCCCCAAGATCTTTGCACAGCTGCACGTTTTGTCCTGTACCAAACCATCAGTAAACGCCACACATCCCCCAACTCCTGACAACGAATCGCACTTACCAGAGCAAGTTGTCGTAACCCAACACCCCAACGCCTTTGCAATCTGCACCGCAAACGTCCCCGTCCCGCCACTCCCCCCATTAACCAGAACTCTATCCCCTGCCTTTAAGTTTCTGGCTAGACACTGATATGTAACCAATCCACACACGCCAAGCGTCGCACCCTCCTCAAACCCCACCGCATCAGGCAACGGCACAGTCCCCGCCTTAGAGCCGATAACGTACTCCCCCTGCGTACCAAATTGCTGCTTAGGCTCCAGTTTGCCGAATACCCGCTGCCCGACTGAGAGTGTAGATGTAGCAGAAGTACTAACCACCACGCCGGCGAAGTCTAGGCCGGGGGTTGCGGGTTTGGGGATCGCGAAGCGGCCGACAAGGGGCAGTTCGGCGAGTTTGTAGTCGACGGGGTTGAGCGATGCGGCGTGGATTTTAATTAGGGATTCTCCTGGCGCTAGGGTGCGGTTTGGGAGTGGTGCAGATGGGTTGAGGGTCAGGGCGTCTTCGAGGGTGGTGGTGCAGGTGCGCCATTGCCAGGCGCGCATTGTTGCGGGTAGATCTGTAGTGGTGGTTGTTGCCGTTGTTGTAGCCATTTTTGCTATGTAGAGTGGAAAAAGACAATGGGTCTTTCCAGATTATTTGAGCGCTGTTCGTAAATCTATATGTCTGGCGGATACCGATGAAGGACGTCGTACCGCCATAGCATCGGCTTGTGATTCGGATCCCCGCGCCGGGCGATCTTGTCTTGGGAGTTTACCACCTCAACCGTCCAAAGTCTAGAGGGAAATGGTGGCCGTACTATTTGATTTCTGATGTATCTTCCATAGCGAAGAAGTTGCTCTATCTTGAGATCCTGCTGAACTGGTTGCGGAATGGGTTGGATTGGCCGAGGGAAGCTGAGAATGGCATGACTGGTTTCATCTTCTCAGTCGACGTGAGAGCTGTAAAATTCGAGTTTGTCATCATCATGGTGCCCGTTTTTCAGTAGAGGGCTGCTCTTGAGCAAATGTCTGTTGTTTGGTGAGGGTGCGACGCTGAATGAGGTAGAGATCGAAGGCCCCACTTCGTGCCAGCCTCGTGTGAAGATCGGCGCCGGGACCCCAACTTCAACACCAACACGTCGGTTCAGCTACGGCCAAGCCCTGCAGCATGGTGAAGATCTCGCCTTGGCGAGCGTTTAAACTGCTGTTGACGTTATTTTTTTGCCTTTTGTTTGTTCTACCGACCCTCTGGCTAGCACTCCCGTTTCACACCGTCTCAGTCGAAGAACGGTCAACATACATTCAGAATACTCTCGCATCTGGACAGACAGCCGTCGCTGCCTGGGATGTAAAGCCGTTTGCAAAGGCAAACGAGGATGATCTCGATGAGGGCTGGTGTTCCGAGTGCACCTCCGTCCTATTTCATTGGCGGTTTGCCCGCATGTACAACAAAGTTCACATACTTCTGGCACCACACCACTCACACAGCGAGGATAAAGATTTCGATTTATCAGGGAATTTCAAGTCTGCTGAGGAATGGAACCAAGACGGTGTGATTGGTAGCAACAAGAGTTGGTCCCCATACTTTATTGATCTCTGGTGGACACCAACTACGGTTCCTGGTGCACGACAAGACGAGCGCATCAGTCAGGGCTGGTTTTACGAGGTAGATCGCCATCTGATTCAACATGCGTTCGTTGGATGGTCAACCAAGATCGATGTCCGCGCCGTCATTCCGGAGCCCGGAGTCGTTGAGTTCTGGAGAGGCACAGCTATCGATCGTGCGTTTAATCACATCTCTGATGAATGGGCTGAAACATACAACAAGTCCGACGTTTTTCAAGATCGTACCCGGACGCCTGAGATTTATAAGCAAATGAGACGTTTCGAGCGCGACATAGATCTCATTGCATCGTTCGAAGCCTCCGAAAACGCCGATGTCCAGGACATTGTCGTCAAGGAACTCAAGGGCGACCTCCCATCGCGAACCTGGCCAGTTCGCAAAGCGCTGTTGGCTTGGGTACCTCGCTTTATCGTAGGACCTGTCATGCTGTTCAAAGCTGCGGATGATTTCATAGCTCCTCGCTTTGCGGGCTTTCTCGTGGCTTTATTCACCCTCCCGCTAATCTACATTGGAGTTGTTGGCTGTTGCTGGATATCTGCTGGAGGCCCGAACATCTTCAGATGGATCTCAGGATTCTGGATGACAAAACTTCTAGTGCCAAGAAGATGGCGGAAAGCGCCTGAGACCCAGCACCTCTGGGGACCATCTGGACCTGTCGATCCAATCTTTGAAAGGAGGAAGCTTGTTAGGTAGAGGGAGACTGGCGTGCCATGTAGCCAAGGACGCACGTCGTTCTTCTTCTGCTCTACAGTATTCCGAGGCTATGACCAGGAACGCCGCGACTTATTAGTGCTGCTGCACTGGATCTCAAGGCGCAGAGCAAGGCAGACCTTCCACCGTCGCTATGGAAACGATTTCTTTTGCAGCCGCCTACGAACCCTCAAGGACCACGCAGACTATCGCACAGGCTGAAAGCTGTTGGCCCACTGCTCAAGCATTCAGTCAGAACAAGTGCCAAATTTTGAAGTGTCACAGCGACTCGTTTCTCTCGCGACAATTTTGCAGGAATTACGCAATACGAGTCTACAGCTGATAATACGGTATGGTTCGTGAATTGGCTGCCGGCGAACAACGCTGACCTAAACAGACTTCAGCTCTTTCAGCTTGTCCAACGACTAGTCTCTTGGGTACAAAATCCTCTCGTCTTGCTTTGTCATACGAAAAGCGCATTGGATTTCGGTATCAGGCCTCCCACGCTCAAGAGCAACATTGTTAGCAAATACAGCCTCGTATTGCCGCTGTCAGCCTCGCAGCTTTAGCACCTTCCACAAAGCCTCTGTAACTTGAAATATTATTGTGTCGCTAGACTGTATGTAGATCATGGAGAAGGTACCATTTCTCGACACGGTCGACCGATTAGTCTGTTTATTTTCTTAGCACTACCTCTTTTCCCGCCATGGAAGCCTTTCTATGCGAACGTAAAAGGTGCCTTGTCACGACAATACCTGTCACAGTATAGGAGCTGTTTGGCAAAACCCGACCACTACTCCATTCGTCAATTGTGGATATGAATCTACTGTACAGGCAGATATCGGCGCTCGTTCGCAAAAACTGGCTCCTGATCTGCGTCAAACGGTTAATTATTACTTGCTGTCGAGCGCTCATATTACCACTCGTTGTCATTCTCGTCCTTGCACACAGCAAAAACTTCTTTGCATCTTCGCAGCATTGGGGTGTATCCTCTGCCCATGATGTAAGTATCACGATAGCTTTCAAAGCATTTTCAAAACGTCAAAGTGTGTACTGATACTGCTGCAGCTGCGAATTCTACAGGACAGCCTATTAGCCAGCCAAGGTCATGATATCGTAGGGTTCGTTGACAACGGTATGAAAAACAGAGAAGTCTCATTAATCATCACTTCGCTTTCGCAACAGGTGCAGGCCGCTGGGAAGGTTGCCAAGGTGTACAAGACGGCCTGGGATCTTACATTAGATTGCCGAACAGACGACAATGACACCTCGCCGTGTTATGATGCTGTTGTCTTCTTCTCAAGCCCGAGTGAGGGTAAAAACTTCTCCCCAGCTGGGTATTGGAACTACACCATCCGTGGAGTATGCAGCGGTTCTGTTGATATTAGGGTTGCGGACAGCAGCCCTGAAAGAGACCTCTTACCCTTGCAACGGGCAGTAGATGCGGAAATTATCTCCAAATCAGCCAACACAACGCAGCTCTCAGCGGATCTCCAAATAATAGCCTTCACTGATCAGGACCTGGATTCACTTGTCGACAGCCGGACTGCGACATATCTAAGCATGTCCATCAACATCTTCGGTCCCCTGTTCACCTTATCAATGGTCGAGATAGTCTACCACATGACGTCCTTTGTATCGCGCGAACGAGAACTCGGTAAGTGATGACTGTATCTTGAAGTCAAATTACTTACATTGACCCTGGAATGCAAACAGGTATGTCTGGCTTAATTGACATTATGTTGCCCGGAGGTTTCAATGCCAGAGGAAGAATGGTTCGTCAAATGGCGACGTACGTCTCGTTTGCGGTCATCTACTTCCCTGGGTGGTTGGCCGCAGGTACAATCATTTCTGTCGTTTTCTACCCGGACTATTCTCGATTCATGTCTCTAGGGTTTGTACTTCTCTCTGGGCTTGCATTCACTGGATTCTCACTAGTCGGTGCTTCTTTCTTCAGGAAAGCTCAACTGGGTGGTTCCATCATGATTACCATTACGCTAGCGTTCGCGATGTTGCCGACTGTGTTGTTCCAGAGAATACCGACCGCATGTGGAACACTGAGTTTTCTCTTTCCGTCGGCGAACTTCACCTACTTCATAACGGGTATTGCAACCTCTGAGGCGGCCGGGAAGCCCGTCGACATGATGAACCTGGTGGACAACGGAAACCAGTCACTTGGCGGCTGCCACTGTATGTTCACTGGATCTTTCTCCTCATACACGTTTTCGCGTTCCTAGTAATGGCTTTCGCGACAGAGCACGCGTTACTTTCCACGGCTTCTCAGCATCGACAACTGATAATACTCAAGAACTTCAATGATTCAACGGCAACACTCTGGAACCTTAACAAGACGTAAGTTAATGCACATTACCTCACTCCCACAGCTAAGCATCGCGTAGATGTAAACCTGGCTTTTTCGCTCGACTATTCAAACGCCGCAAAACAGTCCATGCAGTGAGGGGCCTGAATTTGAAAGCCTACCCCGGACAGATTCTCTGCCTTCTTGGGCCAAACGGTAGCGGCAAGTCCAGCGCATTAAGTTGCATCGCCGGACTACAGAAGGCATCATCTGGCAGCATTGTCATCGACTCGACTGGTGGGCTCGGCTATGCGCCGCAGAATAACGTAATTTGGTAAGATCATGCAGGTCTGCCACTCTCACATTTTGCTGATGACCTTCAGGCCTGAGCTCACCGTCCGAGAACACATTCGTATCTCCAGTGATCTAAAGTTTCTGTCAGCTGTCAACGACGAAGTCGTGACCGACCTTGTGAAAGGCGTTGACCTGCTCGACACGGTATCTGCCAAAGCTAAGACACTCTCCGGTGGGCAGAAGCGAAAACTTCAACTGGCAATGATGTTTGCTAGAGGAAGCAGTGTCTGTTGCGTGGACGAGGTCTCGACTGGCCTCCACCCAATCTCACGGCGAAGAATCTGGGAGATATTGTTGACTGAGCGCAGCCAACGCACAATCATTTTGACAACGCATTTCCCGGATGAGGCCGACTACCTTGCTGATGACATTGCGATCATGTACAAGGGTAGCCTTCGAGCGTCAGGTTCGTCAGCGTCACTGAAACAAACCTATGGGGGTGGCTTCACCGTCAAACTCCCCTTCCAGACCGACATCAATGTCGAGCTGTCGGCACCTATCGAGAGAGAACAGTCATGGCACAAACCTGTTTACCGCGTAGCGACGGGTAAGGCGGCAGCAGAACTCGTGGACCAGCTGGAGCAACACGGTATGCACAACTACCAGCTCTCTGGACCTACGATGGAAGAGCTTTTCCTCAAGGTCACGGGCGAATCAATCACACCCACAGAAGAAGAGTTTGACGCAAGCAGTACGGCCAGGCTGGAAGCGCAACACATCTCAATTGGTGATTCTGAAATCGATTACGAGTTATCAGAAGGGCGGCCGATTTCTGCACTCCAACAGTGGTGGACTCTATTTTTGAAGAGGGTAAACATCTTCAAGCGCCGATGGTTTCCTTACTTTGTCGCGATTACCTTTGCTCTCTTAGGCGCGGGTGTTGCACCTCTACTGATCAAAAGCTACGACACACCAATCGGCTGTCCTACAGAAGCGGATTTTGTTGAGTTCCCACTCAATACGATTTTGGCTCCAACTACTATCCAAACCGCTACTATGAAGCCGATGATACTCGCCGCAGATACATCTATGGACCTTCGAACAGCCTTAATCAGTCCAGGCTTGCTATCATGGCTGGAACTTACTCTACTAATTATACCTTGAGTAAGTTACTACCCGCTATTTCTTCAGACTCAGATTCTAACTACAGGTTCAGGTTATTCACAACAATACCTGTATGGCTACTCGAACAGCACGCAAATCTTGGACCAGTTGATACTGGTAAACACATACGAGGAGTTTTCACAAGCAGTGCATCAGAACTGGAAGAACCAGTCGACAAAATACAGCCAAAGCGGCCCTAATGACATGCACTACTCACCATAGACCTCACTCACTAGCGGGATGTAGATGGGCGACGATACCTCCAAACCCACTGTCATGGTCAACATCCGCAACCCCAACAAAGTGAACGAGATGATGAATTTCTTCACTGTCATGGCGGCTGGTATTGGTATCTCAACGTCTTACTTCGAATTCGCAAGGAATCAGCTGCCGCCCCGCGTGGACGTCAAGGCTCTCGTGTTCATTGTGTATTACGGCCTAATCGTGGCATGGTAAGCTACTGCTATTCCAGGGCTTGGTTACGGAGCTAACAGAGTGACGCAGTTATCCTGCCTTTTTCGCGCTGTACCTGACAAATGAACGTATCTCGAAGGTTCGCTCCATCCAGTACTTAAATGGTGTTTGGCCGGTCCCACTATGGCTTTCTTATCTGTTCTTTGACGGCATCTCTGTCGTTATTAGCGCTGTTTCGACAGCACTCATTGCTGCGTGTAGCCCTGTGTGGCACGGCATGGGGCGAATGTTTGTTGTCTTTCTACTCTACGGCATAGTGTGCGCGCTGATTAGCTACATCATCTCCATGTTTGCTGAAAACGCACTCGCGGCTTGGTTTGCAATGGCTTTGGGCCAAGTCATTCTGTACTTTGCATACTTTGGAGCTATCGTCGGCGTCCAGTCAACTACCCCATACGCTGATCTGGAGTCCTTGATGAATTATCTCTACTTCGGTCTCGGGCTCGTATCGCCTGTAGTCAGCTTGGAAAGGGCATTGTTCATTGGCCTCCAGCAGGTTGGACTGATGTGCAACGGTCACGCTTCCAGGTCCCTATATCTCTACGGTGGACCGATACTGTATCTTGCCGCCCAAGCAATCTTCCTATTCATACTCCTCGTATGGTTGGATAGTGGCTTCAAGATCCCACCAACTCGATCGCGTAGATCCATTAGCGATACAGAGGCAATGGGAATGTTAAACGCAGATCTCATGCACGAGCGCAAGCGAATGGCATCTCCAGGCACCGAGCTCCGCATAGAAGACGTTAGCAAAGCTTTCGGCAAGAACCTGGCAGTAGACAGCGTCACTTTTGGCGTGCAGACCTCCGAGATCTTCGCGCTCCTGGGACCGAACGGTGCGGGTAAATCGACCATAATCTCCATGATCCGTGGGTGATGTCAAACCGTCATCATCCGAGTCAAGAATCAATATTGCTGGGCACTCTATCCTGACATCTCCTGTAGCTGCACGCGCAAGCACGAACGCACGCACGCACGAATGCGGGATGTTAGCTATATAGTGAGTAGTAAGGGTGAGGAGAAAAGGATGTAATGATGGTGGTGAGTGAAACCCGTATTTCGACAGCGCGATAGTAAGATAGTAAGATTTCAAGACATCAAGATTTCAAGACCCACCACAACAAAACGCTACAAGCAACAACAGTAAGTAAACCAACAAAGCAAGCAGTCCATACACCGCTCCGCTAACCGAACCCGTTTGTTTACACGCCCTGCACCTTCCTATAACTAGGCGGCTTGAGCGTCCTCCCTACAATCTTAACGGCGTAGGGTGGTAACAGCGAAATAGCAGCAATCACCGCGGCTTTCCACCAAAACGCCAGACTGGCCATGTAGCCGAGATCGAAATACCCGTCGTCACCGCCGAGGAAGGGGACTGAGATGCCGTAGATACCGCCGGTGCCGACGATGCTGGCGACCATGATCCAGTGCCAGGTTGTGACTTCCATAGCGACCATGATGAGTTCGTTGAGGATGAGGACGGAGAAGGAGACGCTGACCATTTGCTTGAAGACGAGGGTTTTGTCTGCGCCGACGCCGACGAGGAGTTGGGAGAGTCCTTGGATTAGGGAGCCTTGGTAGATGGAGACGGCGACCCAGATGAAGAAGGTTTTGTAGCTGAGGCTGCGCCCGGTTTTTAGCTCGGCGTAGAGCTCCGGGTAGAGGTTTGCCACGCTTTCGTCCACGTCGCGATCGAGGACGAGAGAGAAGACGGGCATCATTGTGTAGATGGTGGAGTAGCCGACGAGCAGCCAGTCTTTGTAGAGGGCGTTGGGCTCGTAGGCGGTGGCGATTGAGTAGACGGTTTGGCAGATGGAGATGATGAGGCCACGGTGGATGACGAATTGGGAGAGTTTGGCACTACGCTTGTAGCTGTTGCGACCGTGCCAGACGAGCAGTTTGACGAGGTAGCAGAACTGCTCAATGCTGAAGTCGGCGGCGAGCGAGGCTTGGCGGCCTTCTTTTCCAACGATGCCCACGCCCACGTCGGCTGCTTGGATCATGGATACATCGTTGCCGCCGTCGCCGATGCAGCAGACACGCTTCTTGGTGTAGGAGCGGATCAAGCGCGCCACGTCAGCTTTTTGAGTTGGCGAGCAGCGGCAGGCGACGACGGTGGGGAGTTGGACAGCAATGGAGATGAACTCTTGGCGGTAGTGGGTCAGCATGAGCGCGAGGGACTCGCCGTCGATGAGCAAGCAGGCGTCGGTTTTGCCGCGGAGGAAGTCGAGAGACGAATGAGCGAGGTCCTTGCGCTTCACTGTGGTGAGGTCAGTAAGACATGCTGTGCGGACGAAGGGGAGACGTACTCTTCTGGATGGTGTGGATGTATTGGCCTCTGGCGACGAGCTTGGAGCTCACAGCCACGCAGCGAGCGGTTTCGACTTTGTCGCCAGTCAACATCCAGATTTTGATGCCAGCGTTGCGGAGGAGCTCAAGCGAGGGTTTAACATCTTTTTGCAACTTGTCTTCGACGCCGGTGACGCCGAGGAGTTCGAGATCACGCTCCAGGTACTCGCTGACCACATCTGCCACGCCTGCGTCGCGGTTCTGCAAGGCTAGTGAGGCTTGCGCGAGCTTGGTGGAGAAGTCTTGGTAGCTCTGGGCGGAGAGCTTCTTGCGCCCAACAACTAGTGTGCGAAGACCTTCTCTGGCCATGTTCGCAGTCTCCTCGTCGAGCCAGTCATTGGCAGCAACAATAGAAGTCATCACCGTGTCGGCACCTTTCTGGTAGAACCAGATCTCGCCATCCTCGTCAGACGCTGACGATACCGAACCTTGATAGAACTTCACCACGATTCCCATTCTTTTGCCTTCTGATGTGAATGGAAATGTGTTGAGGATTCGAACTCGCACAACGGTATTGCCGCTGTCACAGGATTGCAGCGTCATTGATTCTCGATCGCGTTGGAGTAACTTCAGCCCGACAGCCTCGGTCCAGCGAACGATGGCAATCTCATCAGGAGACGAAGCCTGGTATGTGGTGATCATTTCCCCGTTCTCTTCCTCGGTGGTCGGGGTGACGTTGTGGCAAAGCGCCAGCGCCAGCACTACATCACGAACTCGGGACCCTATCTCTCGGCGTGTGCGGGTGGCTGAGGTGAGGGGTACAGTGTAGGCTGACGACGGGGTTACAAGGGAGGCTTCTTCGCCTGCGGGGGGTGTAAAGCACTGTCGAACGTATAAGGAGACTTCGTCCATTGCCTCATTGGCATAAGACACGGTACCGACGTGTATCTTCTTCATTGCCATTTCTGTAGACGGTTAGGTTTGTCCGGTGAATAGTGTTAATCAAACGTACCGTTCTGGGTCAGAGTACCCGTTTTGTCACTCAGTAGATACTCGATTCGGCCGAGGTCTTCTGGAATGGTGCTAGTCCTGACAACCGTCCCTTTAATGCTTTCATCGTGCTCAATGAACCATGCGTAGACGGATTTGCCCATATCCAGATTGACGCGCAGACCGACGGGGACAATTGTAGAGAAGAGAATCAAGAACCGCATCATGTTGATGTACCATACACGGCCCTCGATCTCTCTGAAACCGGCGAGAGCGACGAGAATGAAAGAGAGTGAGAGGGTGAAGATACAGAGCCACTTGGTTAGCGCGTTGATTTCGAGCTCCAGTAGCCCCGTCTTCGATCGTGAAGGGGATGTCGACAGAGCTTGTCGTGTTTGCGGGCCAGTGTAAACGACAACAGCGAGCAGACTGCAACTCGAGGCCACCACCGTGTTCGCCCAGACGGTGTTATCAATACCAAGGGGCGCGGACTGCACCTCCTCGCTGGACGACTGTTCGGTCTCGTGGGGGTCATACTGTCGTTGACGCTTAGGCTGCAGCTCGACTGTACCGTAGAATTCATTGACCTTTTTGTCTGGTTTACCGGCCACCACGCGGAGACGAGTGTATTCTCCAATATTGAGATTTTGCGTCAAAGGCGAAGATAAACGCAACTTCCAGTCCGTCTCGCCGTCGAGTTGGTCGGTACGAATGAAGGCTTCTCCTGAAGGTCCAGTTGAAATGGCGCTGTCCACTTTTGCCGTCTCGGGTTGAAGTTCATCCTCTCCATCGATGAGCGTGGGTCTTTTGTTATTTGAAGTCAACTCTGCGGGTGCTGGCGCGTTGTCGGCAGCAAGGCTCTTGAGCACGACCATGTCTGCAGGCACTCTTTGGTCTTTGCCGAGCTTCACAACGTCGCCCACCTTTAGGTTCTTGGACGGCTTGACCACTTCGAAGTAGGTACACGTGGCCAGTCCTTTGGCGGACAGCTGCTGCTCCTCATCGTTCATCTCAGCCAGCCTGTCCGTTTCCTTGTTGCTCTTCCTCAGCTTCTTCTTCCTGCTCGAGCCTTGTCCTGGCGCAACACCGTTGCCCACGCTGTTCTCCTCGAACTTCAGCACCGTGTAGCCTTCTGAGTTTGCCTCTGCATCTCTCCGCCGCCGTGCAATATCGTCCAGTGCCTCCTTCCCTAGCGTGATGGTAATGACGAATGCAAGTGGCGCAATGTATGTGGAGAGGTAGCCGAGGCGGAGGGGTTTGATGATCTGCGATGCTGCTACGAGCAGAAAATACATGTTGATGAAGAAAGAGAATTCGTTATACAGTGTGCGAGGTAAAAAGCTCCAAGGGGTATATTTTGCGTTGGAAACGGCATTGGCAGGAAAGCGTGATGTTTGTAGCGCGCCGACAGAGATGGTGCGCTGGGTGGTAGGGTCGTGTTCTTCGTCGGCATCGTTGTCGCCAGCATCGTCGCCCAACTGTATGGTGCTGGCGTCTGGTTTGGAAAGGAAGCTCGGCAGACGGAGGCCAGCGCTCAGCTTGGACAAGGCGCTCGGCTTGCGCGGTGTTGGTCTGCGGGGGTTGGTGCTGGTAGGCAGCAGGGGGGCATCGTCGTCGCCAGAATGGCCGTAGCTGCCGGCAGAGTTTCGATTCT
Source organism: Ascochyta lentis (assembly GCA_004011705.1). NCBI lineage: Eukaryota > Fungi > Ascomycota > Dothideomycetes > Pleosporales > Didymellaceae > Ascochyta > Ascochyta lentis. The sequence goes on from RZGK01000002.1 coordinate 1,495,135, forward strand.
CGCGCTCGTCGTCGTCTATCAGGCCTCGCAAGTCTTCCTCCTCGGCCTCTTCCTTCCTCCGGTTCCCGCGTAGTCTGCCTACTCGCAGGTTGCGGAGGGGGATCCTTGCGCCGAGCTCGTGGTAGGGCCGTCGCTGCTCTTTCGTCTGGCGGGGCGGGGGCGAGGAGGCGGCGGGGTCTGGGCGACCAGCGAGAGGGTCGAGTTCTTCGAGGTCGAGTTCGAGATCCGAGTCCTCGTCTGGCGCATTTGGCTGGTGGTACTCATGTGGAGCGGACATGGCTCATGGGGATCGTGGAGAAGGAGCGTTGGGGTGTTGGGTCGGGGCGGAGACTATGGCAGCCCCATGTGCGGTTACTGTGTGCTGTGCGGTTGCTGTGCGAGTTTCTGTTGTAGCTGGAGGTGCGTTCGGGGGTGCGCGGCCAGTCTGGGGGTGTTTGTATGGGGCGTCTGTCTTGTTTCGAGTGGGGGCAGTGGGTGCAGTGTATGTGTAGACGGGCAGGCGTGACGTGTATGGGCGAGATTGTCTTGACTGCTTGTGGATGCTCGATTTCTACGGCGGCGGTGGACTTGCAGGCGAACTGCACACGAACAACAAATGTCTACCTGGCGTCAAGTCCCCGTTGCGCGTCACGTCCCCAAGCCGTGGCTGTGTGGCTGTGGCTGTGTCGCGGAAGAGGCCAGGGTATGGTGGCAGAGAGCAGCCAGACAGCTGTCCCTTTCGCGGCCATTGCTTGCATTTGCATATCCACGCCGACGCATTGCACGCCATGCACCTCGCCCTCGCGGCTCATTCTTGAATTGCGCCCTTTTCGCAAAGAAACGCTTACTGTGCGCGCCGCATAGCGCTTGCTGTTCTGCTTCTCTGTAGACGTTCGTCTGTCTCGCCATCCCTATCGACGTCAGGAACACCGAGGCCCCCAGGACGCGGTCCGCACAGTAGCTATACACCACCACTCTCCACCTCCACCAACCCGCATTTCTTCCCTCGACCGCTGTGCACGGCTCTTATGTGTGCGAGTCCAACATTGTCCTGCCGCCGACACCAACAGAGACGGCACTATCCCTGCCGTCGCTCATAGGGCTGACGCTGCTCTCACAGTACTTGCATATACCCTTTTTACACCACATCATAATCTTGCATAATGGACCACGAAGACGGCCCCAACTTCTCCTACGCCTACGGTGACAGGCGGCCCTCGACCCCGGCTGCCTCGTGGAATCCCGCCCTGCGACCCCACCAGACACGGGAGGACACCTCGCCAGCAGCAGCAGCAGCAGCAGCAGCAGCAGCAGCAGCAGCAGCAATAGCACCGCCCTCGCAGCCACAGCCACAGCCACAGCCACCGACACAACACATGCCAGCGCAGCAAATACCCACCCAGCCTGAATCGTCAGAGGACGAGGACGAGTCTGAAGACAAAGGGGAGGTAGCGCCGCCAACCCCCGCGAAAGCACCCGCGCCTGCACCCCTACCACCACCTGTACCAGCACCTGCAACGCCTGCCGCTCCTGTACCACCCATTACACCTGCTTCTGCGCCTGTGTCTTCCAGCGACGAAACCTCGGAGGAAGAAGACGACGAGGAAGACGACTCAGACGATGAGGAAGAGGCACCTGCAACGGCCACACAGAGCTCCATCCTCCCACCCCAGCCAGCCACGCCAAAACAAGAGGACACCCTTGTCCATGCCACACGGGCTCTCAACATCCACGAACAAACGCCAACGCACGTAGGCCGGGGCCCAGCAGAGCCGTCCGAGTCGGAGGAGGAGAGCTCGGAAGAGGAGGAGGAGGAGGAGGAGGAGGAGGAGGAGGAGGAGGAGGAGGAAAAGGAGGAAGAGGAGGAGCAGGAGGAGGATTCTGAACAGGAACAGCAAGAAATCGCACTTCCGGATCGTCCCGGCGAGAACTATGAACACCAGGGAGAGACAACCATCCTGGAGGACGCCATGATCGAGAGCGCCAGCGTGCCTCTTGTCGAAGATACTGAAGCTGCTTCTGACGACTGGGGTGCTTCTGCTGGGGATGGTTTCGATCTTGGCGCACCTCAACCTATGGAAACTCCGCTTGCTGAAGCAGTGGGGACAACAGTCGGCGACGACATGATTGGCAACACCACTGTTGGAGGCAATGCCGGCGACGATATCGACTGGGGCAACACGGAGGAGCAAGAGGACTTCTTCGGCGGCGGAGCATCCCACACAATCGAGTCTGCGCCGACAGAGGCCGAGACACCCGGCGCTCATGTGGTGCAAGCACTGGAGCCTGCACCTGCAGCTGGAGACGAATGGGACCTCGACCTGGATCTCGACGATGAATTCCTGCCCGACGCCGATGACTCCCTCGCACTCGAACTTGACGACGACGCTGGTTTCCTCGAGGATGAGCCTCCTGCTCCCACCCAGCAGCCCCCACCGGCAACGAGGTCCATGTCAAGCACCACAAATCGATACGCCCCACAGGTTGCGCAGGCCGCAGCGTCACCAATACCACCAACCAACCCTTACGCGCCTGCAGGCCTTCAATTCACGAACCTCGCACCAACCACGCAGCAGGCACGTACACCTTCGACTGGTACCATCTACAACGGCTTTGGCCAGCCCGTGTCCCAGCAGCAGCCAACTCGACCTCCCATGGCAAGCTCGGGACAGAGTTTTGCAGACAAGTCCAAAGGAGGGTATGCATCGCCATACGATCTGCCGGACGAAATTGTAACTACTCGAAAACGAGCGGCGCCTCGAGCTACCGTTCCAGCTGCGCAGCCCACTCCGCCTCCGCCGCCTCGAAGCAGTAGTATCTCTTCCAACGGCGGACTGCCAAGGCCTACACTTCCACCTCCTAGCATGTCGGTCGCAAGCATGTCGCCGCCCTCTTCAAATCATTCGACACAGGCGCAGATGACCGGGTTGCCGCCAACGGCACCCCCCAAACCTGCAGTGCCCGTGCGGGCGCAGACTTCAGACTTCTTTGCAGAGCTTCCTGTGACCACCAAACCCAAGCCCTCCGGACGATATACGCCACAACCTCATGCACAAGCTCAGCCTCAGGTACCCCAAGGACCCCCACAAATGCCTCCAGGCCCTCCACAGCTACCACAGGGACCCCCACATATGCCTCAAGGACCCCCGCAAATGCCTTTGAAGGAACGAACACCTTCTTGGTCGGGTCTTCGGAACGAAGTACTGCCAGACTCAGGCAGTGCTCCAGCGCCGGTCCCATTCAGACAACCCGAGCAGTTGCCCATGTTCCCTGCGCAACCCTCGGTGCTTGCACGCACAAACAGCTTGCCGGTCCCGCAGGCGGCTCCTCCGCAGTCCTCGAGGTACTCGCCCGCCCCCCCATCAGCAGCCCCCGCGAATGCCCGCTACTCGCCCGCGCCTCCTGCACCAGCAGCCAACTCAAGATATTCCCCCGCTCCGCCTGGCGCTCAGGGACCAGCCCATGCTCGCTACGTATCTGATCCACCTGCAGGCCCACCACGGCCAGCTTCCCAGCCATACGCACCACGAACATCTAGTCCTCTTGCGTTTCCTGCTACACCTCGTCAACAGGAACCACCCGTACAGGCAGAAGCATCATTTGATCCCTCTCCGGGTCACCATGTAACACAGTCACTCGAAAACCCCCTGCGCACTCCCTTCAAGAGTCCTTTGGAAGGCGTCAGTGAGGTTGAAGAACGCACGACTGCGCCGCCCTCTCAACCACCTTTCCCTGGCAGGTCTGGTACACCACCTCTGCGAAGTCACCCATCGTCTACAATTGGCTCGCCCAGAAAGACGGGAAACTACACGCCGCAGTACCAGGCATCGCCTCCGAGGTCGGACACGCACTCGCCTGCAGCGAGCATGAAGCCGATCACACGGACGTTGACTGCGTCGTCAGACTACCAGACTTCTACCTTTGGCCTCATGTCGCCCCCTGCTCCTACCTACAATGAGCAGCCAGTCGTCCAGAAACCAACGAACATGATCCCCCACCGGAGGCAGACGTCGCTTCAGGTCGAGTACGAGAGTATCCCCCCTGCTGACGAGTGGGCTGCCGATCCTTTGCAACAGTGGAAGGGCAGTCCCATCTTTACGTGGGGTCTGGGAGGTACTGTAGTGACCACTTTTCCCAAACAGATACCTCGCTACGGTGGCGGTACATCGGCTCCCATGGTCAAGCGTAGCCCCGGTGAGGTCAAAATACAGACTATCAAGGAAGTGCTGCCTGAATCTGACGACTTGACAAAATTCCCTGGCCCACTAAAGTCAAAGGGCAAAAAGAAGGATGTTTCAGCCTGGCTTGGCCGCAGGCTTGAAGCACTGGATAGTCAACGAAAAGAACCTGCGTTCGAACACTCATTGAGTGAGGACGAGCACAAGCGCCTTGGAGATAAGTACTTGCTCTGGAAAGTATTGCAGGTACTGGTCGACAACGACGGTCGTCTGGAGGGTCCTGCCGAAGCAGCTGTCAAGAGGGCATTAGCCCCCGATGAGGGCGATGCAGCCGATGCAGAAGGCTCCTTCTCAACTGCAGCAGATATTGTTGGCCGCTCCAGAACCAATACGCTGCAGGCCGATCCCATAGACCCGCGCGCGATCGAGGATCTCCAGAAACTGCTCACAAAGGGCGACCGTGAGAAAGCTGTGTGGCATGCGGTTGACCAGAGGCTGTGGGGCCACGCAATGCTTCTCTCATCCACGCTTAGCAAGAACACCTGGAAGCAAGTCGTCCAGGAATTCGTCCGCAAAGAGGTGAAGAAGGTGGGCGGCAACCACCAAGCTTTGGCTGTTCTGTACGAGGTATTTGCAGGCAACCACGAAGACTGCATCGATGAGCTCGTACCAGCCTCGGCCCGTGCTGGCTTCCAGATGGTCAGCACAGACGGTGCGGGTGCAACGCAGAACGCTTTGCAGGGCTTAGATAAGTGGCGCGAGACTGTCGCGTTAATCCTCAACAACCGCAGTGATGGTGATGCTGCGGCTCTACGATCACTCGGCCGACTTTTGGCACAGTACAACCGTGTCGAAGCTGCACACGTTTGCTTTATCTTCGCACGTGCCGTAGCTCTTGTCAGTGGACCAGATGATGTGCAGGCGGACATCGTTCTCCTCGGCGCGGACCACAAGCAGAATCCTCTGGAGCTCGGCATCGAGATGGAACCAGTGCTGTTAACTGAAGTGTACGAGTTCGCTTTGTCACTTTCAGCACCAACGGCAATGTTCGCGTTCCCACATCTGCAGCCTTACAAGCTTGCACACGCCTACAGATTGGCCGAGTATGGATACAGAACCGAAGCGCAAGCATACTGTGACGCCATCGCTTCGAGTATGAAGTCCACCACAAAGCTTTCGCTCTATTACAATGCAAGCTTCCTTGGGAGCCTGGACGAGCTGAGCAGGCGTCTGTCTCAATTGCCAAAGGACGGCTCGTCCTCTTGGATCTCGAAGCCAAGCATGGACAAAGTCGGCAGCTCTCTTCTGTCCAAGTTCAACAGCTTCATTGCTGGAGACGACGACGAAGCTTCCGGAAACCCATCCGCAGGTGCAGAAGTTGGTCCTTTTGCCAAGATTGCTGGCAACAGCCCCAGCATCACGCCCTCGCAGTCGAGTGCAGACCTGTATGGTGCATACGCTGGCTATGGAGCCCCTGTGTCTCAACCTCCAGCACCTTCGAACTCGCGCTATGCTCCTTCAAATGCTTCGAGCGCGTATGCGCCACGAAGCTCATCTGAGCAGCAGCGTTCGCGGTATGAGCCTGAAGGACGACCATCCATGGACTCTGTTCGCTCAGTGTCAGATGCCTACATGCCCGCATCGCAGCCATCGAGCCCATACACTCCAGGCCAATCGATGCTGAGCCCGACCAGTCAACGCTTGCAGGGTAAGACGCAGTCTTACTCTCCTCTTCGACCCGAGCCCAGTGCGGCTCTTTCGTACGGCAGCCCGTATGCACCCTCTCCACCAGTGGAGGAGTCTGCCTCTGCACCAGCATTCGGCGGATATCAGCCTCCTCAGGCAAGCTTCGACGAGCCAGCTCCTGCGAACGAGGATCAGGCCTCGAGCGCTTATCAGCCGTCCACAAGCTACGAGCCTCCAACAAGCTCGTTTGAGGCGCCGTCTTACACGCCTTACGAGCCGGAGCCTGAGGAGGACGAAGCGAAGGAATCGCAGCCAAAGAAGAAGTCCTTCATGGACGATGACGATGACGATGACCTTGCGGCACGCGCTTCAGCGCTCAAGATAAGCAGTGGGAAATCGGACAGCAAGTCAGATGCGGACCGCGCAGCAGACGAGGCTTTCCGCAAAGCAGCCGAGGCGGACGCCAAGCGCGACAAGGAAGCTGGAGCCAACAAGAAGGGCTGGTTTGGTGGTTGGTTTAAGAAAGACCCCAACATGCCGCAGCAAGGCCCAGGTCCGATCAAGGCCAAGCTTGGCGAAGAGAACAGCTTTGTCTACGATCCTGAGCTCAAGAAGTGGATCAACAAGAAGGCCGGTTCTGTGGACACAGGCAAGCCCTCGGCGACGCCACCTCCACCCCGAGGAGGGCCGCCAGCGGCTGCTAGGAGCGCATCAGGCGGCACTCCCCCGATGGGGCCTCCGTCTGCAGGTCTGCGACCGCCGACTTCGATGCCGCCGAGGAGCTCGTCGATGCCGCCACCCATGGGCATACCATCTCGTGCAAGTACGCCTGGTGTTCCGTCAGACAACGAGGGTCCGCCCAAACCTTCTGCACTTGCACGACCGCCGCTTGCTTCGGGACCGCCTTCGCGGCCTGGTACAAGTATGAGCAACGCGAGCAGTATCGACGACTTGCTTGGCGCAGCGCAGCCCCGGAAAGGACCTGGAGCGAAAAAGAAGAAGGGTGGACGTTATGTCGATGTGATGGCACAGGGCAGCTGAGGAGACGAAGCGATGTGCATGAAGTGGCGTTTGGGTTACATGGGTTGTATAGATTTTGTTGCTGGATTGTATACACGGGTGACGGTGAAGGACGTGCCATGAGCTCATGTAAAAAGATGTAATACCATTCCTATTAGACGGCGTAAAAACCCACCGAGCTTTGTGACATTGACAGCGGTGATTGATGCAGAGCGCAAGATGTTCTCGAAATCGATTCAGAATCGATTCCGGACCCATTCAGAGCACATTCGAGATATGCCTGGAGTGTTAGCGTCTTGCCCGAGCTCGTCCCAGGACCCAAAGACTGAGTGCCAACCGACCCCGCACCTACCAAACCTGGGCTCTTTCCATCTTTCGAGATCACGTCTGTCTGACTAGATCATCTCACCTTTCCTCATCCGAAGATACTCAGGCGTTTTAGTCACAATGGAGGATATTCTGGGTTATATCCGCCGAGCGCAGGCTGAAGGTTCGATGGAGATCAAGTCATCACGCGTAGCTCCTACTAACAGTTTTGCATAGATCGGGCCAGTCTTGATGAACTCAATTCGAACGGTCAACGCAGCAATCAAGCGCCCAACGTAACGCAGCAAGGGCCACGAATGGCCTTTACTATCTCCAAGGAGCTTGTTCTCGGCTGTACCGCACCGGGATGCAGCAGGATCATGACAGGAGGTCTTAGTCGCTGCACTGGCTGTAGAGCGGCGCTGTACTGCGGACGCGAGCATCAGCATGTCGACCGTCCTGCTCATAAAAGCGCATGCAGCAAGATCAGGAAGGCGAATGTTGCCTACCAGGAGGCTGAGCGCCAGCTACGCGACGAAGAAGGCGACGCCATCTTCACAGAGGGACCACCGCACTTTTGGGGCATCCACGAGACCCGGCCGTACATGCGAGCGAGGTTCACACTCGTCGAGAGTCTCCTTCTTGTCAACACGGAGACGGCGGTCAACGCCGCGCTGGACCATCTCTTGGCTATGCTGCAGCTCTGTCGCAGCGACAACATGGGCGTCCGTGATGTCGTGCCTGCGCTGTTTCTGCGTCTGCGAAAAGACCAGCAAGCGTACGACTTCTGCAAGTGGTGGGTCACCACAGGACAAGAGGGAGACTACGACTGGGGCGACAAGACCAGCCCCTACCTGGCCACGAAACAAGCAGATGTCTTTGAGGATCCGAGAGAATTTGTTCGTAACGCCACAATATCGCTGTCGTTCGCCGTGAGCGTCACGCTGGTCAAAATCCGTCTGCTAATGGACCTACTCGCACTCCAGCGCGACAGGCAGATCGCTGCTCCCAAACTGCCCTCGGAGATTACCGACCAAGGATTCGTGCACTGCACCAGTGCCATCATCCAGCGTCAACGGCAGGAGCTGGAGCGCGAGGAACAGACGCTAAACATCACCATGTTGCGGAAGCACGTGGAGCAGCTCTTCACCGCGGTGAAAGAGAGCAACAAGCACTTTTGGCCCGCGCTGGTCAGACCAGGGAGCCACCTGGAGGCGAGGCCCATGATGCATGGGTTTGGGGATATAGGCCAGATGCAGGTGGTGCTGAGGGCCAACTACAACGCGTGGGCGGAGACGGAGGGCGCGATTGGGGTGATTGAGGAGCTACTGCAGTCGTGAACAATAGCCAGCCATCCCTATCCAATAGTAGCCATGGAGCATTCGTTACCCAGCATCATAGAAACAAAACAACCCTTTTCAACCCTCCCTGCATTGCATTGGCATTGCATTACATTGCGGCTCTTTTCATACCGGCTAGCCACAAAGGATTCCGGCACCTTGCCTGTTGCGTTGCCATGCCACATCAGCACGTGCTACTACCATTGGTCCAGCGCGCCCAGCCCTCCTGCACGTTTCCGACCTCACAGGAGCTCGGCAAGCTCCCCACCACCTCCATCCGACCGCCGACATTGAATCGTGGACTGTATCGCGAATTGGGGATTGTGTGAAGAGTTTTGCACGCTTTAATCGTGCTGCTCAAGGCAAGGCAAGGCAAGGACTGCTTTGTTATTGTTACGACCATCTACATTTTCCACCCCCAGTATTATTACGACGGTCTGCCTGGTCTTCGAGGGTTGGGTTAGGTTCATCGCAGCACAGGACAACGGAAACAGGGTTACGAGTGCCGTGGGTTCCCGCCAACACTCTTCTCGTCTCTTTACTTTACCTCGTCCACATCAAAACAAAACCCACCAACTAGCTGTTGTACATACACTTGGACGTCCCGCATACCCACTTTCTCTCTCGTCCGAGCTAAACTCGCTGCTCCTGTTTTCGTCGATCGAACGGACGGACGCACGCTGCACTTGTTCTACACCCCGCTCTGTTGCTCGCTGCGCTCGCTCTTTACACCAACGCTTGTTTGCTTGCTTGCTCGCTGCACTCGTTTGCTCTCTGCGCTCGCTGCGCTCGCTACAATGAAGTTCGGCACGACGCTCCGCAAAAGCGTATACCCGCCGTGGAAAGCGCAGTACATCGACTACGACAAGCTGAAGAAGCTGCTCAAGGACAACGAGGACGACGACAGCTGGACGGCCGAGGACGAGAGCGCGTTTGTCGACGAGCTGGCCAATGTGCAGCTCGAGAAGGTGCACGGCTTTATAATCGAGGTTGCGCAGGGATTGCGTGACCGCACAACGAAATGCGAGAAGCGGTTGGAGCCGTTGGCGGTCGGTGCAAAGGAGGAGAAGGACGCTGAGGGTAAAGACAGCAAGGACAAGAATGGGGAGGGCCTGCTCTCAGACGCTGTCAAGAACGGCGAAGCCGCGAACAAGGAAGAGCTCAGCCAGGCGGAGCGCGAGAAGCTGCTGAAGGAGGTCCTGGCCGAGCTGGACAAGGTCACTAAGGAGGTCAAGGAGCTCGAGGGCTTCAGTCGCATCAACTTCACCGCCATCATCAAGGCCACCAAGAAGCACGACAAGCTGCGCGGCAAGTCGTACAAGCTGCGCCCCTTCATCGACGCCCGCATTGCCCGCCACCCGCTGCACACCGAGGACGCGTCGCCGCTGCTGTACCGTCTGTCCGCCCTGTATTCCTTCGTCCGCCAGAGCCTCGAGGGCAAGTCCAAGGAGACGCTGTCCTTCTCCGAGGGCAGCACCAGCGGCGAGGGCTTCACTTCGCACAAGTGTATGTATATGCTTCAATCGTGATGGTGTGTAGGCTAACGACACAGTCTGGGTCCACATGGACAATCTCTTCGAAGTCAAGACGGTCATTCTCCGTCGCCTGCCCGTCCTCGTCTACAACCCCCAGTCAGCCAAGATCGCAGAGGGCACCCAGCGCGACCCCACCATCACCTCCATCTACTTCGACAACCCCAACTTCTCGCTCTACACGGACAAGGCCAACGGCAAGGAGGATGCCGCCTCCCTGCGCCTGCGCTGGTATGGCCAGCTCGAGGAGAAGCCCGAGATCATGTTCGAGAAGAAGGTCATCAAGGAGGGCAACGCTAGCGAGGAGGTCCGCTTCCCCATCAAGGCCAAGTACGTCCAGCCCTTCCTCGAGGACAAGTACCACATGGAGAAGAGCATTGAGAAGCTCGAGTACCGCCCGAACAAGGACCAGGCCAAGCTCGACAGCTTCAAGAAGGCCGTCGAGGACATACAGGGCTTCGTCAAGGAGAAGGACTTGCAGCCAGTGCTACGCGCAAACTACACGCGCACCGCCTTCCAGATCCCCGGTAACGACAGCGTCCGCATCTCGCTCGACACCAACCTCGCTCTGATCCGCGAGGACGCACTGGATATGGACCGCCCGTGCCGCGAGCCCGACGACTGGCACAGGCGCGACATCGACAGCGGCAACATGGAGTTCCCCTTCAAGGCGCTCAAGAAGGGCGAGCTCCACAAATTCCCCTTTGCGCTGCTCGAGATCAAGGTCAAGGGCATGAAGAAGTATGAGTGGGTTGAGGATCTCATCCACTCGCACCTCGTCAAGGAGGCGCCGCGCTTCTCCAAGTTCGTCCACGGCGTGGCCAAGCTGTTCGAGGACAACGTCAACACGTTCCCCTTCTGGCTCAGCGAGGTCGAGGACGACATTCGCAAGGAGCCCGAGCAGGCCTTTGATGACGAGCAGGAACGCAAGCGTAAAACCGCCGAAGACGAGTTCGCGGTAGGCTCCCTCTTCGGCACAGCCGCCAGCCCGTCTTTCCGCCGCGGCATCGCCTCCCCCGTTGGCTCGCCCGCCGCAGCACGCTCAGCTCCTAAGAGAGGCAGCGCCTCACAGGTTGCGCCCAGCACCGCCGCGCACTCCATGCCTGTTACACGCCTCCCCGTCTCGCGCCTTGAATCCCGCCAGGAAGAGCGCGCAACCGCAGAGCCCGACTCAGACGAAGAAGGCACCACAGCCCTCACCTCGTCCTACAGCAACGGCAAATCCGGCCGCCTCGCCAACCTCTTCCCCACCTTCTCGACCTCCAAATACGCCAAAAAGCAACAACGCCGCGTGCGTCTCCCGCCCGGCGTCTCCGCCCCAGGCGTCTGGATCAAAGACCAAGGCCCCCTCCGCGTCGAAGCCAAAGTCTGGCTCGCAAACCAACGCACCTTCATAAAATGGCAGCACGTCTCCGTCCTCCTCGCCTCTCTATCCCTCGGCCTCTACAACGCCGCCGGCGAGGGAAACAACGTCGCGCGCGCCCTCGCCGTCGTATATACTTCTATCGCCGTGTTTGCCCTCGCTTGGGGCTACGGCATGTACTGGTACCGCAGCAAACTGATCCGCGAGCGCAGCGGAAAGGACTTCGATGCCCTGACGGGCCCGCTCGTCGTCGCTGTCGGTCTTGCGGTTGCGCTGTGTTTGAACTTTGGGTTCAAGTATCATGCGCTGGTTCAGCAGAGGAGGGAGCACGAGCACGCGAGTGCGTTTGGGGTTGGGAACCAGTCGTTTGCAGGCGAGAACGTCGAGTTGAGAGTCTAGAGAGGGAAGCGATGTGTTGCGGAGTGTTGTTTCGTTGCAATGTGCCATGCGCGATGTATTATGCTGCAGGTATTATTATCCTCTGATTTCACAGCGTTAGGTAGGTAATACCACGGTGCGGTGGGAGTGTAGAACCATGGATCCGTAGCCTGGTCCCGCGTTTTTTAGAACAATCCAAATGTATATCATTCTAGATAAACACATCTTGCGTGTTCGTCTGATATACATCCCACCCTCATCCTTACTCTTACTTCACAACAACACAAACTACTGCCTAAAACACACAGTCAGCCTACCTCACACCTCAACATCACTTTTCCTACCCCACTTCCCAAACTACACCAATAGCTGCTAACCAGTACCATCGCACCGCACAAGTCCCACCCTGATCAGGGCTCACCTACGTTTGTTGGGTAGTTCGAAAGCGCAGACTACGAAGAGTGGGTACTGAGCGATAAATCGCTGTAGTAGTAGTAGATACAAGAGTCTACAACGCGCTACCTTCAGCGCGAATCTCCCACCACCGTCTCTCCACGATGAGGTAATCAGCATTAGGGGGGTTTCCAAACCTGCTATGAGGTTTCTGATGCGAAGATCTAACTACTATGGTCTCCTCCAGCAAAAGTAGAGTCCCATGGCCAGTGCAGACAGGGATTTAACCAGGGTTTCTTGAAGCCTGTACTAAAATCAAGAACTTGTCCTGCACTAATAAGCTGGCTACCTTTGTCTTGGTAAGATAGAAATTGTCTGTAATTAACAGTTCTGTATACTAGCCTACGCACTGGCTGTAGGACTCTACTTTTGCTGGAGACTGTAGTAAGCAGAGTAACAGAGAGCGGGCGCCTAACATACAACCTAGGTTGATACTTGGTTAACTTGCTGGTTGACAAATCTGGGTACACTAAGCTGCCGTACCAAGGTCGCTTCTCTACATCCTCAACACTGCTATACACTTAGTTTGCGCAGAGTAGGTATCAGCTATGTGCATAGTATGTACTGTTCCATGTATAGTAATGAGTTTTGTCGGTATTACGTGCCTTTAGTTGCGTGAGTAGCTGTACCATCCTAGATAGGTTTAACATTAAGAACCTAGACGTCACACCTAATATAAATAGCGGTCTTGTGCAGGACTTTCAGCGCCCGGATACACCAGATTGAACAGCGGGTTTGCTAGAGGTTCGCAGGATAAGGGGTCCCCAGTAGATTTTGTGTTGTCCAGATTCATTCAGGAAACTAGATACAGGGGATTCAGGAGGCTTACAGGGACGTTTACGTTCCAGGCTAGACGTTTATCGATTAGATCATCGGGCTGTACAAGAATTCACAGCGCACTTACAGCGCAGACGGAAAACACTCATCACGCGCGAAAACCAAAAGTTCAGGCAGACGTCGACTATGACGGTCGTTCTTTTTCATAGTTCCTTCATCGATTTACACACATCTACTGCTGTTACTACGTCTACTCCGCTACATCTTCCGCCCTTCTTACTCTTAAGCGTACACATATTTAATCGTGATGCGGGGAACGCACATAGCCTCGTATACCTGGGGTGCAGTGAAGGGAGCAACGTAAACTGGAGATGTAGGGTAAGCGGGAAGAGCGGCGACACTGGAGGAAGCAGCGCCAGAGGAAGCAGCAGCGCCAGAGGAAGCAGCAACAGAGGTGGCAGCAACAGAGGTGGCAGCAGCGCCAGAGGAAGTAGCAGCGCCAGAGGAAGCAGCAACAGAGGAAGCAACAACAGAGGAAGCAGCAACAGAGGAAGCAGCAGCGCCAGAGGAAGTAGCAGCGCTCGAAGATGCAACAGCGGCAACGCGAACTGATGAGGGGACGACAGTAGAAGAAGCGCTAGGCGTAGGTGTGGGAGCGGCACATAGAGGGGCGGCGTCATTGAGCTTTCCAACGGCCCAGGTCGAGGCGTCGTCGGTGTACTTCTCAAAGTAGCTCAAGTGCTTCTGGACGTCGTCGCCGTTGGCGCAGATTGGGTCTCCCTTAGAGCAGTAAGAGCGCAGGACGGGTGCGTAGCGGTTTAGGCGCGCAAGAGAGGTGGCGTCGCGACCGTTCTTCTGTAGATTAGAGCCGTCAAGAACGTTGTATGGCTGGTTAGCCTCGTGCTTGACATCGCCCCAGAGGAGAGCAGCGGCAACTAAGTTACCACATTAGCACAGTCCAAGGTTCGAGTGTGTCATGTCAAGAATACTTACTAGCATTACCAGGAGCTGAGGTAGGGTCTAGACCAGTGGTGATTTGCGAGCATCCACCAGGTCCAGCAAGGATATCTCCGGTAATCCAGGCACCCTGAGAGAAGCCATTGAGGATGAGGTGCGTGCAAGGACACTTCTTGTTGAAAGCAGTGATCTGGGATAGACCGTTGCGGACTCCCTCGCCAATCTGTTTGCAGTAGTCGCCGCCATACGGGAACACAACCTCAATGTAGTCGCAGGTCTTGCCCTCAGCCCTCAGTTTGCCGCACGTCGCGTCGGCGAAGGGGAATGTACGGAAGTCATGGTACGGCGCAGTGTTACCGCGGGCCATGAAGATGACGGCATCGGCGCAGGAAGCGTCGAGCTTGGGGGCTGGGTCTTGAGCGACGGCGACGGCGGCGACAGCGCTGAGCGCGAGAACATCGCGGATGATGGAAGACATTATTAAAGATTAAAGAGTGTGGTATTAATCAGTCGTCAAAAAGCGAGTGTAATGGTTAGATTGCGAGGTTGGAAAACCTGTGAGAAGAGAGAAAGTCGTCTTGGCTTCGGGGGAACAGTTTAATAGGAGCGTTCATCTTGCATTTCAGCCGAAATGGGTGTCAAGTCGGCTCGAACGGGCGGATCAGGGTAGTGTGCCTGACCAAGTAAATACGAGTTGGATCCCTTTTTGGGCGAGCTATCTACCTTGGGTCATGCGCTAGCAGGAGCGCGGACAAACGTCGTATTATTGAGATTGATGCTGACCATAAGGTTTTGGAGGATGGCCCAGGGGCCGGACGTCCCCTTGATGGATACCTAGGTACCGTCAAACTCGGCCATCTTTGCGAAATGGGTCAACGGGACATCTGAGACGTTGCTGTTGAGGTTTGCATTAAAGCTAACTTTCAGCTCGTGGGATTAAGCAGGAACCAAGAAAACCGCTAGCGTGCGTGTCAATGCTTGAGCGATCCTCCATATAACGAAGGTATACGCCGTAGAGATTACACCCCTGAGCTTGTCCTAAGATAAGACTTCGTGCACGTCCCCTCGACCAACCCGAAATGTCTAAGCTTTTACCGGAAATCTCCGAGGGCTGCCGTGCCTCATGCCAGACATTCGACAATCTAGATGCACTTTACTTGTTGGAAGCAGTCAGATTTATCTCTCAAGCTACTCCAGCTCCGACCTTTTCGCCAGAGTTGTCAACAAACAAGTCAAGTTCACGCTTACTTTTAGGCGCTTACCCAAGAAGGTAGGAGTTAAACCTACACAGGTAATTGCTAGGCTTAAACAGGTAATCAAACAAGTTAAGTCAAGTCCTTAGAGCCTGATTTACTTGCTTGTTAACAACTGTGCTTTTCGCAAACCACAGCTCTTGCCAATCCATACTTCAGAAAGAGCAGAGACATACATCATGTCAGGGATTCCGCTAAGATAAGATGGCACAACCTACTAGTAGGTGCCTTTCACCTTAGCTGCTTCCTTCCATCCTCCTTTCACTCGGCACTAAGAGCCTTAGGCCTTCTTTTACTAGCTACCTAGGAGCTTAGGCCTACCTACTATAAGTAGGTAGCTATCTCTGCCCTCTTGTAGCTCTTATTCTGCTATTTTGTTAACTTCTTCTTAAATATATTAGCTTTCTAGATCGCTTCCTTTTGTGCTTATAACGTCTCTCTTACACATTATATGCCTAAACTTTCTACTAGCAGCAACAGCTTAGACAGAATAATAGATGTTAACAATAACTATTAAGAAGAGTTTAACTTGTTTAATCTCTATAAAAAGTTCTAATTATAAGGAGCTAACCTCTAAGGGAATTTGCTAGTAAAATACAAGATAGATTTAATAGAGAACAACCTCTAGAACAAAGGTTGCAGAGTTTTTATAACCCTGTTTTAGACATATTAGCTCTGTAGCAGGGCTTTAGTCTATGCTAGAAGGCATAAGCTAGAGTAGTGCTAAGGCAGTGTATGCTAAAGAGCTAACACCTAGGCCTAGCCTATTATAGTACCTCTTTACTTATTCTTTGTTTATTAACATGCGCCTTAGTTAAAACAACTCTATTACCTACTCTCTACTTTCTACATTCTCTATTACACTATATTTTAAGTCTGCGCGCTTTCCTTTTATAACCTAACTACTACCTAATTATTTAACCTCTCTACTCTGCTCTTCTTTAATAATACTGCCTTCTAGATCCCTAACTATGTTGCGTTCCCCTAATAAGAAGGCGTAAGGTAAGTAAGTAAGTTAACTAATTCTTACCTGTAGTCTGCCTATTTACTAACTCTTTTACTTTGCTTAAGCCTACAGCACTGCTTCTGCTAATTCTACTCCTTCTACTACTTACTTAGCTAAGAAGGCAAAGCTTATATTAGATAATATTATCCTTAAGAAGGATAAGATTAAGAACACCTTTATAGATATATTAGCAGATAGTAAGGCTAAGAATCTAGGTAAGTAGTCTCTGTATACGCAGCGCGCTAACAGCTTTATAGATCTAAAGGTCTATATTAACTACGTGCTAGCTAGCTAGGTTTATACCTTTACCTTTAGCAGCTACTCTACTAGCTGTACTAACTATATTCTTAGCTATACTTACTACTATAAGGTAAGTTTCTAGTTTCTATTATTTAATGCTTTCTTCTCTAGCTAACTATCTATAAGGCCCTATATAAGACTTAGAAGACTCTAAGTAAGTTCTGCTTATACTTACAGTTTACTAAGTACACCCCTATAAAGCTTCTAAATGTTATTAAGCCTATCTATACAGACCTTAAAAAGTGTAAAAACCTTCTATATTATACTAACCTTATGTTCTAGCTTAATACCTACTCTAGTACTACTAGTTATAAGACTAAGTAGTCTAAGTATAAGGCTAAGGTTAATAAGGTAGTAGCTTATCTCTTTGCTACTGTGCTCTTTATAGAGTATACTACTGTTACTACTAAGAAGATAGTAGTCTAGGCTAAGACTCTAGTAAGTTATTTCTTTCTTTTCTTACCTGTTTTTAGAGGTGTTTGCTAATTCCTTACTTATTATAGGTTACTATTAACTTAACACTACTTATATACTTTATCTACTTTAAGGCTAATCTCTACATACATCTTAAGTACTCTTCTACTACTAAATATAATAACTTTACCTAAATACTTATTAAGAATATTGCTAATACTACTGTAGGTAATAAGGATAACAGTAGTAGCAGAGGTTCTGCTAAGGGTAGTGCTTAGATCTTCTCTTATCTATAGCGTTTAGAATTTTCTAGCTAGCTAATACCTAGGCTTATAGCTCTTTTTCTTTATAACAATACAGCCTCTATATAGAGCAGTCTATTCTTTAGAGTAGGCTAATACAATAAATAATCTCCCTAATAAACTAGTGCTCCTCCTCTTACTTATACCTGTCCCCTCTTTCTACTTCTCTTCCTCTTCCTTCTTTAGAAGTAAGAGAGTTAGTTATACTCTTCTAGAGATTCTAACTAGAATCCTAGAGGCAAGTTTCTGTTCCTATCTCTCCTGTCCCTTATTACAGACAGCTATTTATCTAAGGCTTCTAGGTTCTTATAAACGTCTTCTCTTTCCTATATTTTGCTAGTATAGCCTTTCTATTATACTAGGTATTTACGTCTCTTACCCTCTCTTCTAGATTGCCTTGCTCTACAGATAGAGTTAACTTTCTATTCTTTAGAAGATGTTTTGTTATTGTTAGTAATAACTAGAGGGCTAGGCTAAGGGTTATTATTTAATTGTCTGTAAAGAGGGTCCTATAGGCATAACTTAAGCTAGTTAATATAGAATATAGGATAGACTTTACTATTAACGTCTAGTTTAATATTATATAGGGAGATAACTTCTATAACTATAAACTTCTAGTTCTTCTAGTCTAACTTCCTGCTTACTTAGCTGTTTAAGAACTAGTTTCCTAGCTTTAGCTAGACTCTGTCCCTAACCCTTAGCTAGAGGGCTTCTCTTTAGTATATATTAGCTTGCTATTCTTATATCTACTAGGCCTCTACTATCTAAGCTTTCACAAAGTTAATTATTTTAGTAAACTTCTATACTATGCTTACTACAGCTTTAGTAGGTTCTGTTGTATATTAGTATAATAACTCTACTATTAAGTCTAGGTCTATCTAGACTAGATCTATATTATAACTATACTAGAGGAAGAAAGAGCTAAACTCTGTAGATGTAGCTACCTGTTCTTTAATTACAATCTAGGCTATAGGCACCTAAGTAGACTAATTATCCTAGGCTTAGTTAATATAGGCTCTTAAGTAAGCTTCTACTATAGAGTTTATATATTTAGTGCTCCTGTCTATTTAGGGGTAGAAGGCTATAGAGAGTTTCTGTGTAATTTTTAGTAGTTAACATATTACCTGCTAGAAGTTGCTAAGGAATTATATTCTTTAATTAGAGACAATTGCGTTAGGCAACTAGTAGTAGGCTACTACGTTAGATATAAATGCACAGGTAACTATCTTTACTAATAGGTCTAGTAGAGGGACTAAGATAATATCTTTAGAAAGTCTGTCTATAATAACTATAAGGTTATAGTTACTCTTACTCTTAGGTAGGTCTATTATAAAGTCTACAGAGATTTTCTTCTAAATCCTATTAAGTAAAGAGAGGAGTTTAAGAAGTCTCTGCTTTAGTTCTTTCTATAGCTTTATTCTTCTACAGATGTTGCAGTTTTCTATATACTATTATAAGGTAGTTAATATTCCTAGCTAGAAGTAGGCTTAGGAGAGGATTATATACATGTTTCCCTATCCTAGATAGCCTATAATTAGAGAATAATAGGTATTATTAATAATCTTAGTCCTAAGGGCATTAGAGTTTAGAACCTACACTCTCTTATAGTAGTATAATTAGTCTCTATTATCTACAGAGTACTTAGAGAGAGAAACTTTAAGGTTAAGCTGTATAGGAAACTTCTAGGCTCCTAAAGAGATAGAAGACTTAGCAAGCTAGTAAGTCTTATTATTCTTAACAGTGTTTTCTTAAAGTGTTTTAAATTCTTTAATACTATTATATAGTTCTAAGTTCCTAACTAGAGGTGTCTCTACACGCATTTGCTCTAGTTCCTTATAGTAGTTCTCTTATAGTTCTTTATTTAGAAAGGTTATAAGAAGAAGTTAGTCTACTCTATATAGTTCTAAGGAGAAAACCTGTATATTATTAGCAAAGTTATCTTCTAGGCTAGTTCTTACTACCTATACAAAGGGTTTTAATAGTTAAAACTATCTAGTCTTAGTTCTTTTATCTTCTGTAGATAGGGGGACGTCCTCCTCTTACCTTAAGAGCGTGTCTGCTTAGTTATTAACTCTGCCTAGCTTGTAGGTAAAGGTAAGGTTAAACTAGCTAAGAAGGCTTAACTACTAGACGTGTCTTTCTAAAAGAAGTTAGGCTTTATAAAAGTACTCTAAGTTTTTATAATTAGTAACAACTGTAAATTCCTTTACTTATTTTAGCTCTGTACTCTATTCTTAAAGGCATTTAACTACTACTAGCATTTCCTTATTATAAATAGTGTAGTTTACTTCTACCTTAGAGTTTTTAGCTAAGAAGTATACTACTGTACAGAGTACCTTGTCTTTCCTATATTAGGACAACACTCCTCCTGTTATGTAAGGCAGACTTTACTAGTATAAAAGGAAGTAATCTAGAAAGCTAATATATTTAAGAAGGAGTAAACAAAATAGCAGACAAAGAGCTATAAGAGAGTAGAGATAGCTACCTACTTATAGTAGGTAGTCCTAGGCTCCTAGGCTAGAAGTAGAAGGAGGCCTATACTCTAAAAGTAAAGTAAAAGTTAGCAGGATAGATTCTGCTAAGTTAGATAAGCACCTACTAGTAGGTTGTGCTATCTAACTATAGCAGAAGTCCTAATACGTGCTCTTCTCTTGTAATAAGCAAAAGTCCTCTAAGCTAATCTAATCTACAGGTGCTGTATAGCTGCTAGTAACTAGAGGAGAGAAGAAGAAAGAGAAGAGAAGGTAAAAAGCAAATAGTATAGTAGTTAAGAAACTATAGAGAAAACCTAGTAGCAGTTAATATAGAATTAAGGTTTATAGTTTATATAGCGCTATATATGTCTCCCTAGATTCCTATATAAAAAACTAACCTCTAAGATTTTTTCTGCTGTATAAACTCTGTAATGTAAAAGTTATGCTTAAAGTTATTTAGAACTTATATAAGAAGAGCAAGTAAGCCTAACAACAAGCTTGCCTAGCTTAATAGAGGTTTAACTAATCTAAGCTAGTAATAGCTAGGTTGTGTGTACTTTAACAGTAGGATTAGTTTAGTTATAGTGTTCTAAGAGTAACATGTAGGTGTTAAGGTAGTGTATAGTCTTTGCTAAAAGGTAGAGAAACACTGTTATTAACGTGCTAAAAGTAGCCTAATATTATACTAAACCTTAAGTAAGTTTTTTAATTATAGTGTCTTAAAGGCAATATATAGGTATTAATATAGCGTGTAGTCTTTGCTAAAAGGTAGGGGAACACTGTTATTAATATGCTGAAAGTAGCCTAATATAATGCTAAACTAGGCTGGCAAATAGGTACGGCCTGGGTAGGGGTTAGGTACATCACGTGAGGTACCCTAGCCCTACCTAACCCCTACCCACGCTAACCTCTTGCTAAGAGGGTTAGGGTTAGGTAGGGTCCACATGTAGTAGGGGTAGGTGTAGGGCAGGCCCTACATGTGGTAGAGGTAGGTGTAGGATAGGCTCTACATATAGCAGGAGTAGGTGCGGGATAGCGGCCGCACAGACCAGTGGTAGGTGTTAGGTACATTAGGTGATAGAGGATCCAGCTCATCTGAGAGATCCGGGCAGTCAGATCAGATCGATTCTCGACTTATCTGGGAGATCCGAGAGATCTAAGAGAGACCCAGCCAGTCAGATCAGATCGATTCTCAACTTATCCGGGAGATCTGAGAGATCTAAGAGAGACCTAAGAGATCTGAGAGAGATCCAGCTAGTCAGATCAGATCGATTCTCAACTCATCTGGGAGATCTGAGAGATCTGAGTGATATCACGTATAATTATCACAGTTGGGTGCCCCTTAGGTACGCCCTATCCTACCTAACACCTACTACTAGTTAATGCGGCCCCTATCCTCCCCCTACTCCTAGTCAATGCAGCCCCTATCCTCCCCCTACTCCTAGTTAATGCGGCCCTACACCTACACCTACCACTAGTCTGTGCGGCCCCTCCCCTACACCTACTACTAGTCTGTGCAGCCCCTCCCCTACCCCTACTATATCCTGTAGCACGCTGTACCTATTTGCCAGCCTATGCTAAACTAGAGAAATCCTGCATAGAAGTATAATAACTTACTATTTGTAGTTACTAAGGTTTCTAAAATAGTTACTAATAAAGGCGTCTTTAGTTTATAGGGCCTAGTTTACAGGCATCTTAAGACTAGGAGGCTTTAGCTTGTCTAGATTCTTATAGTAATATAAGAACGTGTTACAGTGTTTAAGGTGTTATTTAGCAGGTTCCTATATTAGCAATAGGTTATTAGACTACTTAATTAAATACTCCTAGGTGCCTTAGCGCCTACAGCAGTTAATAAACTTATTAACAAACTATTCTTATATAACATTACCCTAATTATTAACAATATCTACAGGTTCTAGTTTAGAGGTAGCTTAATCTAGTAGCCTGTCCTAAGGCGCTTCTTAGAGTAAATTAGGATAGAACACTAGAAACATGCCTTTTAAAATTATTTCCTTAGGTAGCTAGAGTTTATAAGCAGCTCTGTTATAAATAACCTAAGTAACTAGATATAGCCTAGCATATTTATAATTAAGCTTTTTTAAGAGTTAAGCAGTACTCTAGTTCTAGGTTAATACCTAAACTAAGTCTCTAATATTGTATTTTAGTATTTGTTATTAGTAGGCGTTAGCCTGTGTTTGTTACTCTTATTATACCTAGGTTAGCTAAATCTTTAGGTACTCTAAAAGATTAGCATAGGTTTAAAGGATCTTATCTGCTTTTAAGATTTAATCTTTAGCGTCTCTAGAAAGCAACTTAGTATTTAAATAGTCTTTGCTAGAGTAAATCCTGCTGCGTAGGTAATAGCTAAGATCTACAAAGAAGAGAGTAAGACTAGTAGATAAGTTAACAGTGTTATTAACCTAGAACTCTGCTAAGTATAGCTATGCTACCTAGTTGTCTTACGTATAATTAATGTGTTTGTAAAGATAAATTTTAATACTCTAATTAGCGCGCTCTATTTAGCTATCTGTCTAGAGGTAATAGGCAGTAGACAGTTTAGCTTAAATATTAAGGTGCTTATAGACGCATCTCTAGAATTTGTTAATAAATAAAGTACTACAATTAGATATAATAGTGTAAGGCAATCTATATAGGTAAAAGATTTATATAAAGTAGTAGGCAAATTCTTTTAATAAGCAGCTAACTAAGAGAAAGAGATGCTGTTATTTAGTAAGTTAATTAACTACTACTAGAAGATTAGTGTAAATTTATCTGTTAAGTGTAGAAGGTAGCAGGTTTGAAATATAATCTACAGAAATATCTGCCTATTATATATTAAGTATAGGTATAGATTAAAGGTAGCTATTATATACTTCCCTAGAAGGTTAGGCGCGTTTACACACTACACAGGACTAGCAGTACTTCTTAATTAACTGCGTAAGACTAGGCTAGTAGTACTAATAAATTATTAAGTAAATTATAGCTCTAGTTCTCTTATAGCCTATAATCTTATAATTATAGCAAATGTTAAAAATCTAGCAACAGAGGCAGGCGTCTAGTAGTATATACAGGCGCGTTTTGTTAAAGAATAACTATTAGTAATCTCCCTCTCTAGTAGTATAACAGTCTAAGAGTAAAACATAGTAACTGTTCTTCTAGAACTATAAGCTAAGCTTATAGTTACCTTAATCTAAGGCAGTAAATATCTTTTAAGCAGCAGAGTTAGTAGCGTAGGCTTTATTAAGTATTTCTTCTATTAAGCGCAGGTCCTCTAAATAAAGAAGCAGTTCTAATATTACTATTCTGTTAATATTGTTAATAGGCTCTTTGTTGTCTATATTAGAGTTAGGCGCTAGGCTTTAGGTAGTACAGAGCTAAGCTACTGCTTAAGTATCTAGGGCAACAAATAAGGAATTCTGTTTAGAGGAGAGTAATAAGGCCTACAGAGTAGCCTAAATTGCAGGTGCTATACTAGGAGACAGGTGTTTTAATTGTAAAACAATCTAGTAAGTATTAATAAGTCTTATATTGTTTTTGTCTTTAGAAACATCTTAGGCCTACTAGCTAAGAGCGTCTGCTTTGCTATTTATCTCTCCTAGTACATAAATAATCTTAAAGTTAAATTAAGAGAAAAAAAGTAACTAGTAGGCTTGCCTTTAATTAAGTTTCTTAGTAGTTATAAACATTTCTAGGTTCTTATAATTAGTTATAACCTAGATTAGGTATAGAGAGCTTATAAGTTTAGGCTTATATTTCTTAAATACTTAGATAATAGCTATTAGTTCTATGTTATAGATATTGTAATTACATTTAGCAGAGGAGTGTTTTTTTAAGAAGAATACTATAGGTTATAGAGCACCTTTAGTGTTGCGTTGTTTTATAACTCTACTAGTAGCCTACCTAGTAGAGTTAGTAGAAATAAAGATTAGCTAACTAGGGTTAAAATGCTGCAAGACTAAGTTAACTATAAAGGCTTTCTTTAGTTAGGCAAAAGCGTTAATATAGGCCTATATAGGTTTAAATTTCTTATACTCTACTATGTAATAGAGCTTATTAGAGTATTTTTATAATAGTTTAGTGTAAAGTTATAAGACTTTCTTTACATAATCTTTATTAGATAGTTTCCTTTTTAGGAATAGTTATTACCTAAAAAGGCAACTTAAGCTATTTAGCCTAAATATATATATATTAGGCCTAAATACAGGTACTTTCCTAATTAGGTTTAGCTCTTACCTAATCTAGTAAAGTACTATCTGAAGAATGCCTAACTAAAGAGCGTTAGAAAGCTGTGCTTATTATAGCTATAGCTTTACTAGATCTAGAGTTAGCTTTCTTACTATAAATAGCTTAAGGACACGTTGCCTTTACTAGTAGGTTACGTGTACACCTACGTAATCTGCTAGTAGATTGCGTAATTGCCTACGCAATCTGCTTAGAAATCTACTCTTGATTTCTAAGCATCTATTTGTAATAACTATTCTAGATCCTTCTAATTTGTAATAGAGAGAACAGAAGTAGAGTATAAATACTACTTACTTTCCCCCTCTCTTAGTTCTGTACCTAGCATTTAATATAATAACTTGTCTATTATATTATCTTATTTTATTACTATATTTACTCCTCTTGCCTCTTTAGGCTATACGCTTCCTATTTTAGAATTACCTAGTCTAGTTAGTCTAGGTCTTCTAGATTAGGGAAGAAAGTAGTCTGTCCTCCTATTTCCCCCCTACTTTCTTTACATTTAGCAATAACAGTAGACTTAACAGCTTATATAAGCAGAAGAGTAATAGAGAAGTAGCTCTAAATAAATTGTTAATAAAATCTAGTAAATCTAAGAAATAAAAGAATATTAGGCACTGTTTAGGGCATTTCCTATTCTTAAATAGCCTAAATCTTATTAGAGTCTATTTGTACGCCTTAATCTGTAATAATTATGCTAAGAAACTTAACTTAGTTCTTATAGAATTTAGACTTCTTAGAGTTAACATAGAATCTACGTTCCTTAAGGCAGCTAAGAACCTGTACACATATACTTTATATTTCTAGAAGGTGTTAGAATATACTAATATATTGTCTAAATAAGTAGTACAAAATTAGTCTAAGTATTTAAAAAGTGCTTTGTTAATAGCTTATTAAAATGTTGTAGGAGCGTTGTATAGACTAAAAGGCATAACTTTATACTAATAAGTGCCCTTTTAAGTAGAGAATATAGTAAGCTATTCTAATCTAGGTTTTATACAAATTTAATAGAAGGCGTAAATAATATTAAACTTTAAGAAGAACTTAGCTTTGTTAAAGTATACTATAGTTTCCTAAAAAAAAGGAACAGAGTAGTAGTCTTTAACTGTAGCTTTGTTTAATTCCTAATAATCTACGTATATACGCAGGCTACTGCTTAGCTTAGCTATAATAAGGAGATTATTTTAAGCTAGAGAGTTACAGCACTTAATAAATCCTCTAAACTTGTTTTCCTTAATATAATATTTAATAGCCTTTATTTATTGTCCTAAAAAAGGTTAAAAGCAGTAATTAGGTAGGTCTATGCCTAGTTTAAGTTTAATTTTGTAGTTATAATTACTATAATTAGGCAGTATTTTAGCTACAGCTTAGTTAAAAGTAGGAACAAAGTTAGTATATTCCTCTAATTCTTCTGCAGTAAGCAAGTTAGAGAGTAGAGAGTCTTTTAGGGGCTAGAAAAATTTATTAAAGTTATTATTAGCTAAAGCCCTCCTAGCAGTAGTAGTGTCTAATTATTAAATAACAAAGACTAGATACCTAGGTCTTTTACTATAGAGACAAATAGCCTTAGCTAAAACTAAGTGTAGGTTAACTAATTTATTAGTGTATACTGCTGCGCTAGTAGAGCTAAGTTTAGGTTAAGTAGATTTTCTATGTTAGAGTTTGCTTAAACTAGACTATAATAATTATAGAAGCTTAGTGTCTAACTTAGAGCTCTTATACAGTAGTAGGGGAGTTTAATATATAGTATTACAGTGTCTAAAGCAATATTTGTTGCTAAAACAGATAGAGCAGTTATGCTATAAGACTAAGAGATTATAAATAGCCCTCTAGCAGAATCCTAAGATAAGTTAAAAGAATCTGCAATTATTTATAATATAGGCTCTAGTACATTCTAAGTAAGAGCCTAATTAGAGGTAAAACTTAGTATAGTAGGTAATAGTCTTAGAGGGTTAACTATTATATCCTTAGCAGATAATTAGAGTAGCTAAAGAGATAAGGTAAAGGGCCTTAGTATGTTCTAGAAATTTACGCGATATAAAGCTAGAATTAGCCCTATTATTAGCTAAGGCGCAGATTCTGTATAGAGTATTATTTTTGTGTTCTAAGAAAGCTAGAAAGGTAAGTTAATTATAATGTTATAGGCTGTCTTTAGTTTAGTTCTATTTACTACTAGCTTTTTAAAGTACAGTATTAGCCTCTGCTAAACCTAACTAAGGAGAAAACAGGTTCTTAGAGCATACTTATTAGTAAACTAACCTTAAGTAGTAACTTAAACTTAAAGGCTCTAGTTTTCTAACTTAGAGGCAGAGTTAATATCTAAAGATTTAAAAAATTTGTCCTTAGTGTTATCTCTTAGGTTGTCTAAAGTAGCTATATATTAGTTTGTTAGTTTATCCTAGGAAACAGCTAAAGATAGTACTTTAGGCTTTAGTAGTTCTAGATATTAGTTAGACTTATAGCCCTTAAGTCTATAGTTAAAATAAGTAAACTTGTTTAAGAAGTTAGAAGAGTAGTCCTTAGAGCAGCAAGAGTAAGTATCCTTAGCCTTAGGAGCAGATATAGGCTAAGCTAGAATAGCAGTAGCAGGTAGTACTAGCAAAGTGTTGTAAGTAGTTAACTAACTGCATAGAGCAGAGCAACTAGGCCTATTACCTGCAAAATCTTAAGTTAGTGTCTTATTAGAGATAAGAGCATAGTTAGAAAAGAAGGTGCTAAGCTGTTTGTAATATTCTTGCAGGCTAGAGAGAGACTTTTTACAAGAAATACTAGCTATAGAACAGTAGTAAAAATCTAGTAGTTTAGCCTATAGGCAGTAGTAGTAGGTTTTAGGAGACTAGTTAAGCTGCTAAGCAAAGTATTCTATCTTAGTGCAAAAGACAGAGAAAGTAATTAAGGTATTAGTAATGTCTGTTAAGAGAAAGTAAGAAAAGATAAAGGTGTTAAAAGAGCGTTTAGCAGACCTAAAGATGTCTTTGTCTTTATAGACATTTTATAAGCAATAAATGCAGTCTATAGGTTTAGAATAGAAGTAACTAAACCTAGATAGATCTTAGAGTAAGGCGTAAGCAGAGTTTTAAGTATAAACTATAAGAAAGTCTACATAATTACTAGAGTGCTAGTAGTTATGTCTGTTTACTTGTATATAATAAAGGTAATTAAAGAGCTACTTATCAAAGTTGTCCTTAGAGCTAGAAAAATATTAGAGTTTCTTTATAGCCTTGTCTAGCTAGTTGTTATATTGGTCTAGTAACTGCAGGAATTAAAAAGTGCTAGCTAATATAGGGGTTAAAGACATAGCAGACTAGCTTCTAAATAGTATAAAAGCAATAGAAGCAGTCTAAGTAGCTAGCATAGCCTAGAATTAGTCTATAGTAGCTAGTACATTATTGCGTTATTAGAATTGTAAAAGAATAGTGTATAGCTGCTCTAAGTTGTTATTAGAGCTAGTAAATAGATCTTGTTCTAGCTTAGTAGACTCTAAACAAAGGGAAATAGAGTAGTGTAAGTGCCTAAATTAAAAGGCAGGTTAAGTAGAGGCTAAGTCTTTAGTAGCTAGAATAGCGCCTTTAGCTATAATATAATTATAGGCTAAGCAGAGCTTTTAGTAATCTAGTTTAAGTTAGTTAGTCTAAGACTAGTATATATTAAAAACAGTCTTAAGAGAGTTATACTTAGTAACTATATAGTTATATTTGTTAACTAGTGTAGAGCAGGTGTTCTTATACTAAGTAAGATCTGTTTTAGTTATCTAAAGTTTAGAGGTAATATACAAAATTCTGTTTAAGACATTATAGAGAAAGCTTATAAGAAAAGAGGCAAAGATTGCTAATTAACTATAAGAAAGGTAAGAAAAGTACTAATTTAGCAAATTGTCTAAGAGTTAATAGAGGCCTAGAGATTAGATAAACTAAGAGTGCTAAGTAAGTTTGTAATTCTCTAGAACTTACTAGAAAAATTAGAAAGGTACTATATTAGCTTTAGTATATAAGCAAGGAAAGTTCTTAGTAAGCTTAGCTAGTAAGCTCTAAGTGTTTAGCAAAGATACGTTGCAGATAGGAACCTTAGAAGCTAGTATATATATAGAGTCCTTATAGCAGAAATTTAGCAGTTCTATAGCAGAAGCACTCTAGTGTTCTAGGATAGTAGGCTTAAATACAGTAGACTTAGTGTCAGGGGCTTTCTACCTCGGGCATGCCAACCCTCGGGAACACCTCGGGGCGACTACGGTCACCCCTTGGAGCCCACACACACGTATATATTCCCCCGAATCCTCAGGGGCTCAACCCCTAAGGATTCGCCTCTCATCTCATCTAATACTATACGTTTCGTCCTATCTCTTGCCTGCCTGCAGTGCCCTCACACTTAGCGCCTTATACCTCTAAATATTAAATAGCAGGAGAGCTGTTTAGAGAGCAGAGAGTAGGTTAATAAACTAGTATCTCTTTATTACTAAGAAACTTAGAGGAAGGTTAATTAAAGCTAGCAGAAGAAAGGCCTCTAGAGCAAGAGACAAGGCGCTTAGTAGTAGTAATTCTAGCAGAGCAGCAGCTAGCTTTGTAGGAAAGATTAGCAACTTATTTAGAGATAGTAGAAGTTAGCTAGATTAAAGAGTTAGTAGAAGAAATACGCTCTTTAGACTTATTCTAAAGGTGTAAGAGATTATAGTTGTGTTTAGAGGGAGGTATCTTATCTTAGCTAGTATTATTAGAATTAGCTAGCGCTATAGCTATAGTTTTAAAGATATAGTAAGATTTAGAAGAAGTTAGTTAAAAGTTAGTTAAGAAGTAGGTTAGGTAGTTAGAGGAGAAAGCAGAGCACCTAGTGCCTAAAGTAGTAGTAAGAACCTAGAGTAAAGCAAAGTAAAAGAACAGAAGGTGTATAGTAAAAGGTTAGTAAAAAAAAACAGAGTTAGTAAAAGAGTTAAAGTAAAAGAAGTAGTAGTAACTAATACTTAAGGTTGTGTAAAAAAGAACTAAGTTAGAATATACTTATAGGAGTTTAGAAGAAGCAGCGCTAGACTACTTAAAAGGCGCTAGAAATAATAATAGAAAGGCGCTATACTACTTAAAAAGGCGCTAGAAATAGTAAGGGAGAGGCGCTAGACTACTTAAAAGGTGCTAGAAATAGTAAAGGAGAAGCGCTAGACTACTTAAAAGGTACTAGAAATAGTAAGAGAAAAGAGGAAAGTACTAGACTACTTAAAAGGTGCTAAAGTAGTAGGTGCTAGACTGCTTAAAAAGGCGCTAAAACTAGGTAGGAGAAGGGCGCTAGACTACTTAAAATGCGCTAAAAGAAGAACAAGCTAGTACTCTAGAGCCCAAAAGGAGGTAGAATACTTAGCGCACTAAGGTTTAGCAGCTAGTTTATACTTAAAAAAGCGCGCAGGTAAGGCTAATCTGTACTTAGAAATAGGCACTTACTACCTGCGTAAGAAGAGGATAGAGACTAAGAAAAGAAGCTCTAATAGCTAGAGCTATTACTTAGTTAAGAGATAGCTTACTAAACTAGGTAAAAAATTGTGCAACCTTTAGTAATAGTAGCTAACTACTATACTAAACAAAGGCAGAAGCCTAAGAGAAGAGCTTAGTTTTAAGCTGTTAGGTCTGCTATTATACAAGGCAGACTTTACAAGTATAAAAGGAAGTAATCTAGAAAGCTAATATATTTAAAAAGGAGTAAACAAAATAGCAGACAGAGAGCTATAAGAGGGCAGAGATAGCTACCTACTTATAGTAGGTAGTCTTAGGCTCCTAGGCTAGAAGTAGAAGAAGGCCTATACTCTAAAAGTAAAGTAAAAGTTAGTAGAATAGATTCTGCTAAGTTAGATAAGCACTTACTAGTAGGTTGTGCTATCTAACTATAGCAGAAGTCCTAACATATTGCCTATCCTAACGTGTTAAACTCTAGTACTGTTTCTAAATCTAGGTTAAAGTTTGTAAGCGCTAGTTCCTTAGTAAATATAGCTTTTATAGTATTAAAGGCTTACTACTAGAGTTCTCTCTATTTAAAGGTTGCGTTTTTCCCTGTTAAGCGTGTAAGAGGCTCTACTATACTAGAAAACTAGTTAATAAACTACTAGTAGAAGTTTACAAACCCTAGGAAGCTCTAGATCTCTTTTACTGTCTTTAGAGGTTCCTATAACCTTATAGCAGCAACCTTTACAGAGTCTATTTAGATGCCCTTACTAGCTTTAATAATAAATCCTAAGTACTTAGTGTAAAGAAAGTAGGGGGGAAATAGGAGGACAGACTACTTTCTTCCCTAATCTAGAAGACCTAGACTAACTAGACTAGGTAATTCCAAAATAGAAAGCGTATAGCCTAAAGAGGCAAGAGGAGTAAATATAGTAATAATAAGATAATATAATAGACAAGTTATTATATTAAATGCTAGGTACAGAACAAAGGGAGAGGGAAAGCAAGTAGTATTTATACTCTACTTCCGCTTCTCTCTATTACAAATTAGAAGGATCTAGAATAGTTATTACAAATAGATGCTTAGAAATCAAGAGTAGATTTCTAAGCAGATTGCGTAGGCAATTACGCAACCTACTAGCAGATTACGTAGGTGTACACGTAACCTACTAGTAAAGGCAACGTGTCCTTAAGCTATTTATAGTAAGAAAGCTAACTCTAGATCTAGTAAAGCTATAGCTATAATAAGCACAGCTTTCTAACGCTCTTTAGTTAGGCATTCTTCAGATAGTACTTTACTAGATTAGGTAAGAGCTAAACCTAATTAGGAAAGTACCTGTATTTAGGCCTAATATATATATATTTAGGCTAAATAGCTTAAGTTGCCTTTTTAGGTAATAACTATTCCTAAAAAGGAAACTATCTAATAAAGATTATGTGAAGAAAGTCTTATAACTTTACACTTAGTACTCTTAACAGGGAACTTGCTCTTCTCTACGTTAAGATATAATCCTATAGCTTCTAGCTTCTAGACAATTTCTTTAACCTTAGATTTATATTCCTCTTAAGTGCTGCTAGAGTAGATTAACACATTGTCTATATAGGCAGAGTACTATTTGCCTAAGTACTTCTTTAAGACCTAGTTAATATACTGTTAGAATATACTTAGAGTATTAGCTAACTTAAATAGCGTTACTAGCTACTTATAGAGCCTAAATCTTATCTAGAAAGCTGTCTTCTATTTATCTCTCTTAGTAATCCTAATCTTATAAAAAGCTTAGATAACGTCTACTTTAGTAAACTATATTACTTTTAAGATCTGTAAGAGGGTCTTATAGATTAGAGGCAGTAGGTACTAGTTCTTCTTAGTAATTGCGTTTAGCGCCTAATAATTAATATAAAACTAGAGACTTCTACTAGGTTTCTTAACAAACAGTACTAGAGCAGAAGTACTAAACTTACTAACCTAAATAAAGCTCTTATCTAAGTAGCTAGTAAGTTGTTATTAGAGCACTAGGAGCTTCTTATAGAACATGTTGTATAGTAGTCCCTATAGTACTATTACAGGTTTACTGTCTTGCTTAACTAACTTAATTATATAATCTATATTAGAGCTATAGTAAGAAGTAAGCTTATTAGCTTCTTTCTTTATAAATGTCCTAAACTTGTCTTTTAAGAACTCTAAGAGGAGGTCTTAGAGATCTATTAGCTTCTTCTTCTTTAGAGCCTTTTAGATATCTGCTATTAATACAGCAAACAGCTCTACATCCTAGTCTATCTTAGACCTCTTCCTTAGCGCCTAGTATAGCTCTAGGCTAACAGGCTTAGGTAGTTAGTTAGGATAGGCGCTTTCTTTACTTCTAACTTATATCTATAAAGAGTAGATAAATAACAACTTCTTAGCTAATGCTATAGTTACTTTGTTCTTATCTATCTATAGTCTTCCTAAGATAAGGTTGTACTCTCTTTTTCTATCTAATATATATACCTATAGGGTCTCTCTATAGCTATCTATATTAATCTTTA
This sequence comes from Ascochyta lentis, assembly GCA_004011705.1. Lineage (NCBI taxonomy): Eukaryota > Fungi > Ascomycota > Dothideomycetes > Pleosporales > Didymellaceae > Ascochyta > Ascochyta lentis. The sequence goes on from RZGK01000002.1 coordinate 1,527,035, forward strand.
TTCTTACAACATTAGTTACCTAGGTTACTTTTCTAGCTATGCCTAATACCTTATATCTATATATAAGGGTACGTCAGAAGTTATTTTGTAATACAAATTTAGAAGAGACTATACTATATATTAAACACCTAGTATTAATTAATATATATACTATAGTGTTGTCTTATACTATTACATGCAGTGATATAGGCTTACTATCTAGCTACTGCTAGTAGAACTTCTAGAACAGTTCTCTTCTCTTTATAACTTCTCTTTCTAACCTCTGTTTACGCCTTTAAACAGAAGTTTCTAGTTTTCTAAACCTTTATTAGTTAAATTATTAGTTTTAGAAACCTTAGCAACTATACTCCTAACCTAGACCTTCTCTAGTCTCTTAGCTAGGGCTAGATTGCATCTGCTTATATAGTATCCCTTCTTTCTACATCTTAGATAGACATTAGCAGCTCTCTGCTAGTTTATAACTTTCTAAGTCTGCTACTCTGCTTATAGTTAGTTATTAGACTTAATCTTTCTAGAGTAGACCTTAGTAGGTTCTTAGTCTATACTATCTAGGTTTGCTCTTTATATATGTTGTCTAAAGGTACTGTTTATTAGTGCCTTAGTCCTGTAAAGGTTAACCTCTACTACTAAGACTCTAGCTATAAGGCTTTAGAGGTTCTAGTTATCTAGGATATCTACTAATACTATCTTGTCCTAAAGGTCTAGTTAGAGTGTAGACATGTACCTAGTCTTAAGGTTCTTTATATTATCCTCTTTAGCAGTATTACAGGCTAGCTAGATAGACTCTATATTAAAAAACTTAATACTCTAGTTACTCTTCTTTAGAGTAATAGTCTAGAGTTTCTACTAAGAGCATTCCTTAAATAGAGAGTCTTTGTACTACTTATCTAGAAAGTTCTAGAACTAGGCAGTTATACCTATTAGGTTGCAGTCCTTCTATAATAAGCTAACCTGCGCAGCCTATTCTTCTAGCCTGTTAAATATATAGGCAACTTCTAGAACAGCTTCTTAGTCTTCTATAGACTTTAACTTATTCTTTATCTAGAACTTAAACGTCCTGTATACATATTAGTTGCTGCTAAACTTGCCTATATTAGGTAGCTTTATAGCCTTACTTAGCTTGTTGTTAATTGCTTATATAGAGGTAGAGGGTGTTATACTCTAGGTTAGCACTCTTATAGATACAACGTAGGCTTAGACCTAAGCTTTAACTAGCCTTTATATAGTTTTGCCTATATCTTCTTATTATAGTTCTAGGTTAGAGTCTATAGTAAGGTAGGCTTTAGCGTTAGTAATAGTTACTACAGCCTTAGGTAGAGTTGCCTATAATAGGTAGGTAGTTAGGCACTCTAGTACGTAAGTAAGTAGCTCTTCCTGCTATTTCTTAGGTACTAATAAAGTAGTAAGGTTCTAGAGTTTAGTTCTAACATCTAATTAATTGTTATTGCTAGTATACAGCTTAATACTGTACTCCTCTAGACGCCTTATAGTGTTGTTAAACAACTTACTTATTAATTCTTATTTAGTAATTAAATCTAATTATAAGAAGCTAACCTCTAAGGGAATTTACTAGTAAAATACAAGATAGATTTAATAGAGAACAACCTCTAGGACAGAGGTTATAGAGTTTTTATAACCTTGTTTTAGACATATTAGCTCTGTAGTAAGGCTCTAGTCTATACTAAAAGGTGTAAGCTAGAGTAGTGCTAAGGCAGTGTACACTAAGAAGCTAACACCTAGGCCTAGCCTATTATACTAATTATTAAGATTCTATTAAAGAGGTTATTAATAAGAGTACTAATACTATAATAAGTAGTCTAAAATATAATAGCAGAATAAGTTTGTAAGGTTCTAGTTATAGGTAATAGTACTTACTTTATACTATTAATAAATAGTAGAGAGATAGTAATAGGTGTATTTAATAATAAGAATAATACTTATTTTCTCTAAAGATAGTATATAGCACAGCCTACAAAGCTTTTTTTTTACAGCCTATTTATTATTATTAATACTTTTAGGCTACTAAAAAAAACATAAGAGAGAATATAAATAAGAGTATATCTATAGCGTTGTGTAGATTGTACTACAGAAACTAGTTCTTAGGCAAAAGAATAAGATAAAACATACAACAGCGGGTATTCGCTAGTGGTCACCCACCTAACTACTAATCCGCCGGTACGTTGCTTAAATAGGGCTGAGCGAACGGGAAGCCTTGTTTTCAACGTCCTATGGTCGTATGTGGAAAAGATTTTCATCTTATACAAAATATTCTAGATACCGTCTGGGATGATGAAGGCGACATTGGAAAAACCCGCCCCAACCTTTTAACGTGTAGCAGAAGCCTCAAAATTTTCAACGTGCTACTTGAGCATCAAATGAAAGGGCTCTGCTTAACCTGGTAGAGGCGAGGCAGATTTTTGCACACCGCTACAAGGTGTGTGTAGAACTCCGCCGTAGGTAGACCTCGGCCGTCTTTTCGCCACAGCACGTGCGAAAGCGGATGGATTGGTACCACACGTCTGAATCCTGGAGCAGATCATGCCATCCACAAAGACTGGAATGTTGGTACATTGAAAACGGCAACTTCGACGTAAGTCTCTTCCCTCGCTACAAACGCAACATTGAAGCCATCACCCTATCATTCCAGTCCAACGCAGCTTGCAGCACTCACTCCATCTACCATGTCATCTGATTTGAGTTTGTTGCTCTGTGACATGCGTGAAGCTGCTATAGAGCTCACTGAAAAGCTGGAGGTGAGCCTCAGGTTCCTTTCGCCACTCCGGTCAACAAGCTACTGTTCAGTACAGCACATCTTATCTCGGATAGCATTTATCCAGTGCAAGAATCTTAGATGGTCGCCTCAGCAAGACTTAGTTGGATTTTTCCTTTGTGATTCTTATTTGGTTCCCTTTGGAGTATCCATACAGTGCACTTGTGCTGAGAGCTCAACGGGTTCCATATTGATGTGATATCCGCTGTACATCTCGACCGGACCATGACTGCCACTCCGTTGATAGCTCTTCTTGGCATCTCCCGAGTTGTGCGTATTCGGCGAAGCGTTGTCTGTGAGTTCGTTCCAGCCGTGATCAGTATGGCCTGGAGGCAACGTTACTTGTCCCTCGAATTCATGCTTTCGTCGTATGAGTACGATTCCAATGATGGTCAAGCAGATCACTGTAAGGCCCCCGATGACTCCCCCCACTATAGCTCCAAGGTTCATTGGCTCTTGTTTAGAAGAAGTAGAGATCGAGCCTGATGTCGAAGATACTAATGAAGAATGCACAGCAGAGCTGGAGCTCGATGCAGGTACAGATGTTTCTACGACCGTGGCTATCGGTTGCGAGATCCGGCTGTTGAAAGGGATGCTGGGTACAGAGGTGGAACTCGATGGTGTTGTTGTTGCTTCCGCGGCCTTTGGAGCTGGGAGAAGCTTATCGGTTCGAGCTTCTGCTCCGCAAGCAATGTACTCAAAGGACTGATCAGGGCCATTAATTAATAGCAGAGTGGAACAGAACTGTGAGCGTTCGCTCATCATTCTTAGCTCCAGAAACATTTCTATGGTCTCATAGACTATGGGGTGACTTACCATGAGAACTTGGTGATATCCGCTCGACTAGACAGGCGGCCACAACCCTCAGTGCAAGAATGACTGTCCACGCATACTCCAGCTAGACCACAATCTCCTGCCGATATCACAGTTGTAGGACAGAATCCCCATAATCCATTTGCGGTATCCACGTGGCATCCGTAGCCAGATTGTGCTGTTCGGGCGCTCTGGGGGTCGCCGTTCTTGTATCCACAGGTTTTCGCACGCGAAGCTTTCGCTATGTTTAAGATGAAGACACAATATATGAGGAAAATTTGCTATGTAAAACTAGCGTGAGAACAAGTAATGGTAGTGTAAGAAGCTGTTGGGACTGGCAGGTTGGAGAAACCTAATACATGATCCGTGTAGTTATTGGTTCCCCTGACTGTGCCGCAGCCTCTTGAGTCTTAAGATACACAAGACCGATGGCTTCATGCAGCCGTCCATTCATCTGGTAGCACCCATACACTACTGGCAAACAACGCTACGTGATACGTAGTCTAAGCGCTCGCTTATCTTTCGGGTTTAGCGGGATTGTGCTTGTAGATAGCGGGTGGATCAAGTGTGTTTGCTCCTTGTACGTACGTGCAGCTCTGCATTGAAATTATTAGAAAGTGGCACAGTCGTCGGCTCTGCAGTCACCTTGATTCCTTCAAGGTCATGCCAGTGTTTCTCAGCGAGAAACCTCACACAACCAACATTCTTGTGGCAATTGAGGTCTTCCAGTTTTTCCATGGCTAACGTAAAGAGCTTACGATCGCTTTTTAAGACCATCGCGCTACTTGCAGCTATCTTCCTTCTCATCTTCGGATTCGGTTTTGTCCGGTACAGCGACCGTGTGTTACGGACACAACCCATCAGCACCGAGAGCCTCAATCCTTCTTCAGAGGGTGGGTATTCCCTTGTTCTGGCTTTATCTAATAACACAAAAAGCTCACGATCATCAGAAAAGTCGGGTGGCGTGCATATTGCCGATTTTCCCGCCACAGCTCCAACTGGTCCGTTAAGGAAAGCAAACGATACGCTGCTCGCGCAAACACCAGCATATATCCACGCCGTCTTGAATCAATCAGATTCAACATTTGCTCGTCTGGAGTGTCCACAGCCAGACCTTGACCGTTATATCTACCTGGGACACCCACCGGATCAAACTGAAGGCTCGCAGCTTCCTAGATTTTTCTTCGCGCTCGATCTACATCAATGTGTCCACCTACTTCCACGATTGCTCGGTTCAATCCTAGAAACAATCAGGTTCCTCGGTCCAGAGAACTGCGTGCTTTCCATCGTAGAAGGCCGATCCAATGACGGCACCTTTGAAGTCCTCTACGAGCTCCGTCTCAGCTTGCAAGCCCTAGGTGTGAAGTATTTTTTGCAAACAAGCGACGTCAATCCCACCTCGCCGGGAAAAGGCCGCATTGGATCCCTCGCAGGCCTGCGGAACCTCGCCCTGTAGGACCTTCTCGCCTACCCGGCGCACTACGATCCAGACACCACTATTGTCTTTCTCAATGACATCGCGCTCTGTATGGAGGACATATTAGAGCTCCTCCACCAGCGGAAACAACAAGGCGCCGATCAGACATGTGCCATGGACTGGACGTACGTAGGCGACAATCCGACATTCTACGATGTCTGGATCGCGCGCGGTATGACAGGTGATTCATTCTTCAAGATCCCCGAAGATGGGAGCTGGGATTTTGCCTGGAATCTCTTCTGGAACGACGACAAGGCTCGTTCGCGGCTTACTGCTACAAAACCCTTCCAGGTGTTTGCGTGCTGGAACGGCGTCACCTCGTTCACTGCAAAGCCGCTGTTAGACGGGCTCATCAGGTTCAGGGCACATGGGCCAGGCGAGTGCTTCCAGGGCGAGCCAAAGTTGTTTGCGAAGGACATGTGGGCGAATGGATATGGCAAAATTGCGGTGGTGCCGAGTGTGAATGTGGAGTATAGTGATGAGGCGACGAGGAAGATCAAGGCGCTGAAGGGGTACGTAGCGAGACATGTTGCAAACGAAGGGGACGATGGGAGGATTGAGTGGGAGACGAAACCACCGGAGAAGGTGAAGTGTATGCTGGATTATCACCACCAGACTTTTGTTGATTGGGATGAGGGACTGAGGCCGAGAGTTTCTGGGGAGGCAGCCAGATGAGGGATACCGTATACACGCATATCAAACCAAATGCAGGTACAAAGATTCTAAGTACATATGCATAATCCTGTAGAACGCTTTATCTACGCTTTATTGTTGAGCAAATGCTAGGTATGGGCGACAAGGGTACAAAATTCGCTCATTATTTACGTTAGCAACCGCTAGCTTACGGACTCACCTTCCTGCCCCAGTTGTTCATACGTCCTCATTTTGTTTCTCGCGAATGATTCTTCATAACTGGAATTCGAGCGTTTAGATGGCAGAGACAGCAGATATAAGAGATAATAGTAACAACAGACATTTAGTGGTTGTTCTTTCGGCAACTACTCCAGGGGCTAAATTCTTGTTATTCGGCTCAATTTTCTTGCGAACACAGAAAAATAGATCCATAGGAGGCTGCATTCATTGAATGCATGAGTATTGCAAACGGGAAGGCGTATTACGGCGTCTTTATGCCAAATGAAACGAGTCGTGGTGAGGTCGGATCTGCACAATCGAGCAAGGAGCACCTACCTATCTTGCCACACTAACAAAGAAGCTATAACCAGTTGACCTTAAAGCGATATTACGACAGACGGCCGGTTGGGCAGGAGAGCTTATTTTCAACGTGCTGTGATCGTGTGTGGAAGACAGGGTTTTTTATAGTATATATCCAAGCATTCAAGCACAGAAAAATACTGAGACAAATGTGGGACTTCGAATAACAGAAGGTTCATTTGAAACGCTCACTCTGTTTGGTGCACTCTTATTCCTGGTTAGTTGGAGTCCTTGTTGTATCCTAGATGGTCACTTCTAGACTCTCCAAATGCGTTGTTTACAGTATTGTTGCTTCTGAATATACGAACAAACGTAAACATAGTTGGGGCTGCACCTTGCTCCTACATGCACTGGTGCTGACATCAAATGAAGGCCGCCCTTTCTTAAAACCTCAACAATGAAAAAGAAGACACAGCGAGCGCTAATGTTAAAACGTGACTCAGCAATGACATCTTAAAGAGCCCGACTGTTACCTCGCTTCTGAGTGCGATAGTTGAACGAAGCCTATTCGCGCAGTCTTGAGGTTCAATCTCAATGGTCTCAATAGGACCTAAAAGTCATCTGTGAAAACAAGGGGGACCAAGAGATAGACATAAATCTTAGATCTTCAGGTCCAGCCTAAATCATGTAGAGCGTCAAGAATCCCTCTAACCATCTGTATTTGGGCGCAATATCCCTCGCGATCCAAAGCTGATAATGAATTACATTACATCCCCCAGCTCGCTCAGAAGCTTTCGTTACGGATAGGAGTATCCGAGTTCCAAAACACTTTCAGCTTGTTCTTCCCCTTGCCTTTGCCACCAATGACCTACACAGACGGAATATCAGCTACTGCTGCATCTTGTTATATATATGCTCAGTCGTCTATCTTTGCTTACCTGGATTGCGGCTTTGCCTTTCAGACCTTTCATTTCGCCTGTGCCGCTACCTCCAAAGTACGGTATCTTGTTTACTTTTCCCTCGAAGAACCATTCGTCTTTGAAGAACTTTTCAAACTCGCTGAGAAGCGGTCTGCCAACCTTTGGCTGGGTGTATAGTATATGAATCTGGGTTTTCGCTGTAGGATCCGCCTGTATCTTGTTATGATTCCAGCCCTGTGGCCTGTATAATGGACTTACCTGGTCAATTGCTTCTTGCAGTGGGCCCTGCAGATATTTCTTCACCTGCGCTGCATCCGCCAACATGATACACTCTGAGCCAGGACCATCTTCCTGCATGTGGGCGACTACACAGATGTCAGTCAAGTCGGTACATTACAACAACTGGTAACGTCAAGTGGAGCAGCTGGCCGCATTTTCCACGGAAAGGAAACCAATTCTCACCTATGACAAACTTAGGGTCTGAGATAAGAATCCCCGTACAATCATGGAGATATGTGATTCCCCACGCATCGCTCTGGGCCTCTTTGACATTGAAATGGAGTGCTGAGTCACCTATTGCCTTCTTGGTCCCAGGAATATCCCCCCATATCTTTTCGAGTCCAACCTCTTCCTCGCAGTCCGAGCCATCTCTGCTTGTAAGTTTGCCGCCCTTACCCTTGCCTTTACCCTGGGGTTTCAGTGGGCAAGCCTTTTTGGGAGGCTTTGCAGGTTGAGGTTTCGCCGGCTTTGGCTGTGGTTTTGCAGGCTTTACAGGCTTTGCAGGCTTTAGCCTCCCTCTTTGGTCAAACGGCCTTCCGAAGAGTTGTCATGATAGACCTCGTACAGGGGTCCGTTGGTCAGAAGAGTTCCGCCGTGAACATTCTTCTCTTCAATGCACTGGCGGATTATTGCATTGAAACTATCCTCACAGCTCTCGAGGTTTTCATTTTGATCGGTACCAGTGATCGTGAATACGGTTGACTCGGTACGATAGGTGGAAAAACCGACGTCGCTGAAATCAGCATCGCATGCTCCATTGTTAGGTCTGTGGAGAGACTCGTGCAGAGCTTTGGCGGGTTTTGGCGTGGGGACACCATTGTCATCAAGATATTGACTCCCAGTACAAATAACGTTGGCATGAGTGCTGAGAATATGGAGGCCGAGAAAGGCCCCCAACACAGATAGTAGAGGTGTGCGCATTTCTTCAAGTCACTATAGAAGTTTCTAGTGCGGATAGCAAAGTGAGAGAGTTTAGATAAAGTCAACAAGATTGCGTAAAAACAACAAAAAGGAAGAGCAGACTGTGAACTGCTGGAAATCTGAGCATATCAGCATACGAGCATGATATTAAATATCCTACAACAAGCCGAACGTATCGCCATTTCTGATTCAAGGAGAAGCGCACAACTCCCATCGGTGGCCTTGGGACAGCGTCGTGACTGGTCATGTCTGAGGACGTCCGGATTGCTCCAGTAGGCTGCATGGTTTCGTGGTTGCCCCAACGGCAATTCGACTCGGACTCCATTATGCGGTCCGCTTTATGAGGTACGGACTAAATCTGAAGTCCGTTCGAATTTTGACTGATGTACTGGAAGGCCGAGAGATAGGAGCCAGGAGCTGAGCCTAGCGCGTCAGCCGAAGCCAGTAGGTACCTAGGTACCGGTAAAAGTGGGGCAATGCAGCCTAACACCCCACAACCATGGCACATCACCTTCATAAGTACCCCTACTTGAACTGTACTTCTAAGCACCTTTAACTGAGTCTGTCAGATTGGTGGTAGTTCAAAACATCTATAGACTCTACAGTAAAGCAATCCTACAGCCTAATCACTACGGTAGCCAGGTCAGGTTTTTTACCTGAAATTGTTTAAAAAACACAGATTTTATGTGTTTATTAGTAGATTTCTGTGTTTTTTTAGCAAAGAGGAGATAACAGAGGAAGAATAGGCCTAACAAGGTAACTAGGAGCTATCTATCTATATAATTTCCTCTTCTTTCCTTCTCTCCTTCTCTCTCTCTCTCTTGGAGTCTCTCCTTCTCTCCTTCTCTCCTTCTCTCCTTCTCTCCTTCCCTCCTTCTCTCCTTCCCTCCTTCTCTCCTTCTCTCCTTCTTCTCTTTCTCTCCCTTCCTTTTATTAGAAGAGGATATAATAGCTAAGCCCCTTCTTTACTTCTAGAAAATCTACTAATTTATAAAGGCAGAAAGAAAGAGAGGAAGAGGAGAAGGAGAAGAAAAGAGGGGTAAGTGCTTAGAGCCGCAGATGTTAGGATGTAGAGAGAGAGAGTAGGGAAGAGAGAGAGAGTAGGGGAGGTCTTAGAGCTTGGCGTAAGCAGATAGATTAGCTAATAATAAAGCAGTAAACACATTGCGTGTTTTAAATACCTATATATTTAGTACATTTTTTACCCGCATTTTTTGTGTATGAGCCTATCCAAAATCTGGGAAAAAAATCTGATTTGTGCGGGTTCAAGAAACCTGACCTGCTTACCGTAGTGTAAGCCAACGACACAATGGCGAGGCTTCCGTAGTGTCGCAGTCGTGTGCTCTGGTTCCCATCGACACGCAGGCCGAAGAACGATCACGAGCCATCGATCGAGCTCTCGAGGAGGATGCGAAGGTTCGCAAAAACCAGGTCAACGTCTTACCTCTTGGTGCCCTCGCGATGAGGGACATTGTCAAGCAGCTGAAGAACAACGATGAGCCTGGCCTCACAGAGAAGGAGCTGATCGAGCGGCGGTATAATATCCACCAATGTGTTGTTGACTGCACTAAAGCACTGGTACATTTGGTGAAGAGCTCTGAGGCTCAGCTGGAAGAAGACACAAACAATCGCTATAACTATCTTTGCAGTTACATCGCGGTTCCTCAGAATTATGCAACACTCAACGAGGAAGTTGGCTGGGCAATCGGGGTCTTATGGAAAGACCCATCCGTCACCGATGCCTTTCAATCCAGTGCCGACTCTGATCTGAAAGAACCATCTACATAGTCAGTGAGCAACATCCTCAACTCAATGTATGTACTCACGTTACCAGCTTTTTTCGGGAGATTGACAGAATTGCCGCACCAAATTATGTACCAACGGAAGCCGATATAATGCAATCTCACAAGGGTATCCGCGGCGTCTCGGAGCATCGATTTCTTGTGAAAGGATTATCGATAAACCTTATCGACGTTGGCACTCAAAGATGCGAGAGACGGAAGTGGATACATCAGTTTGACAACATCGCTGCAATCCTCTTCGTAGTCAATCTTCCATGCTACGATCAAGAAGTGTCAGGCAACAACGCAATGACGGAACAGATAGAGCTTTTCGACAGCGTGGTGAATACCGAATGGTTCACAAGCACAAAATTCATCCTCTTTCTTAACAACACCAGTGCGTTCCGACAGAGGCTATCCCACAAGCCTTTCGGGGACTTTTTCCAGATTATTCCGGTGGCACTGATGCCGAACAGGCCAGCGAGTATTTGCTTCAGCGCTTTAGCCAGGCCAATCGTGGGAAACGAAGGCTCTATTTGCACCTGGTCGACCCTCACGTTACCTCAAACATTGAGCTGGTGGCGACTGCGATCAATGACAGTAACCATTGAGCCGTTTCACCGGGTATGCTTCATCGAAGCTCTTCCAGCCAGACGTGCATCAATGCAGTCGAGAGCCCTTGTCCAAACTCGCTGGAGCCTACATTAGCATTTCATAGTTCGACTATACCAATAAGCTTCGCAAAGATGGTCGCGCCTTGGAAGATACAGGATCTTACACAATTCCAGCTTCACATACAAGTACTTCCGAACATGAATTTCCTAGTCTCGCTGACCAGCATTGAGGTAACATACTCGCTCTCTGTAACCCTGACTTCACCAATAGCACTGCAACATCTCAGGAGAAGCATCATGTCTGTGTTGAGAACATTTTTCCTATCTCTGGGCTCTCTCGATGCTGGGTGGCACCTATCTGTGCGCTTTGGATCGCACAAGAAATATCTTCCCCCCAGTCCGTTTACTCTATCATTGGCATCGCTCACCTTGAAGTAGACAAATGCCCTTACAAGAGATCCTTCACCCTTAGCACATACCTTGATCAAACTTGCCGAGTCTAGGAATATAGTCTGGAGCGAACAGTACATTGCGGCGTTCTCTCTCAAGAATGAATAAGGTATGATGATGGTGCTCAATAGCAGGCTCGCGGTCTATGTTCTAATGAAAAAATTGGGCACAATCTGTTCCTCGAGGCCACAAGATGAGCAGTACACCTTGCTTTGAAGGGCGAGAGTGTTGCCAATTTGCATGTCAATGCAGGATGGAGGGTGCAACGTAAGATTGCTACGCCATTCTCCGTGCTCGCCAAGCCAGAGGGCGACTTGGCCAAGATCTCAGCGGCACAGTAAATGATAGATCGGCTCGGAAAACCATCGTGGTCTTGTGGGTCAGCGCTATTCTTCCGTAGAAGGATTCACCATGCAGTGCTGATCCTGAAGCCAGGGTCACGACTCTGATGCATGACTTACTTGTCGAACCCCAGGGTTTCAGTAATCATTTAGGTAGGGCTGCTGCTTCTTTCTTGTACGTTGATCTGTTCCGACAGTGTGCAACAACGAGTAACGACTATTGGACAACAGTGAGTCAATATTCGGAATATAATCAGCCAGCGTAGTAACCAGCACGGTGTGCCTAGGGGGCTATGAAAGCGATATGACCAGATCCGTTCAGTCACCAATATTGACTTCCACATTTAGTTCAACGCGGCTTTGAGTCTAGACACATATCTCCCAGCCGCGCAACTCAGAAGTAGTAGCTTGGCTCGACCATCAGAGTAGAACAGGGCTTCGAAACACCAACAAGGCTATTCGAAAGGTGTCGATGCATGAGATTTAGAAATGCAGATGAGTCGATGGAATGACTACCCTTTCCGTGGCCTCTCACGTTTGGCAACAACATGTCAAGGGGGCTGCGAGGTATTCTGGGAGAGTTGTCTTATGGGTTTTCTGCTCAGCTGTCGAATACGAAATCTCTATGACTTCACTTCTACGTCGCTCCTCTTGTTTCCTGCTTTGTGCTTCAAAGTAAAGCTGCTCATAGTCAGATAATTCGTGATTTATCTGTTAGTACATGGCGCAATGTGTAGCGATTGCAGATCAACATGCATCAACCACAAAAGACAGCTAGTCGAGCGTGAGAACTTCTTTTAATGTGATCTGGTCGCATGTGCAAGGAATGGCAGATATAGTCTTAGGCGTCGTGCCATATAAGGCTGGAAATAGCCCAGACGGAACTTGGTCTGTTGACCCTGAGATGTTCTAGACAGAAAATTGCTTAAACCGATACCGTACTATTGCTCTGGGTTCCTTCGCACCATGTCAATAGGCGTCTGTAGTATACTATTCCTCATCATACTCCTCTGCCCCGGCTGCCTCCCCCTCATATCTGCATTACCCTGCATGTTCCTTGAAAGCTCTACTTCAAGCAAAGCCGAGGCCTCCCAGCCTGTCCAGTCGCTTTCAAGCTCTACTATGGCATGCGAGCTATCCGCTTCCGGTGGCTTGCTGTATCCGTCTGCTTCTCGCATCGCGTTCGTCTCGTCCAACTCTGTGTGTGGCTTTCCGTCTCCTGGTAGCTCGGCTTTGAAGTACACTTCCTGCGGTTCCGACTGTCTAGTCTTGTGCCTCTTTGATTTTCGACGGTAAAAAAGCAATGTTGAGACGACTAAAGCCACTGCAAGGACTATAGCCGCGATTACAATCCCGACTATTGTACCTGTTGATAGCCTGGGCCGAGCACTCAATTTATCCGTTGTAAGACTCGATGTGGGGGTTGCTGCTGTAGAGCTCGGACTCGACGTTGCCGGCGCGGTGCTATTCAGGACTAGGGTTGAGGCTGATGTTGTCGTGGGTGAAAGACCCAGTCGAGGTGCGTCAGACGATTCGTATGCGACAGCGACATAACGTGCCATCCATGCATCTGCAGTGATGATATTTGGGCCGTCGTTTGGCCCAAAGTTGTCGGTAACGGTCCAGCCCAAGAGCCTGATGTTTTTTCCAGTGTTCGAAGTAAAGCAGGAAGGGCTTGCAGAGGTAACTACACTAGTCAGCGTCCAATCCCCACGGAAACTGCGATTGGGTTAATAAGTTGGCATTTTCTTCGCGTATGAGCTTCTTACTCTGGGCAGCAGGTGAACGTAGTGACGGTGCGCGTCGCCTACTCACAGTCAGAAATAGTAATGTGTCAGGAGTTTGATGGACATACGTTGTAGGTATTGACAATTGTAGTAGCCGGAACGTGTCCATTGGGGCATCTGGCTGGGGAGTATATCACGCCTGGTCCAAAATCGGGAGGATAGCAGGACGGATCGAACCCTCTTGTCAATATCCTGCCAATCGAAGTGTGTATGGTGACCCCATCGTAACCGCTTGGAGTCAAAGTCCAGACTGAGCCTATACATGTCTCGTCGTCTGGAGCGAATGCGCTTGGAGCACTGGTTATGGTGAGGGACGTCCGTGTGTTGAGAGTAGCTTGGGATCGGGTTGACTGTTTGATAGACATTGTGGTAAGGAAAAGGTTGCCGCAGATTCAGAGAGCTTGTCGTTACCAAAACATTTTCGGCGTAGAATGCAAAAATACTGCATGTGGGCAGCCTCGCGACAGCGGGCACCGACTGTCTGAGATGCAATCAGCCAAGTCTAACGTAAGCGTTGTGCGACCATGACAGGAACGTTGGGGGCCACCACTGAGGCTTCGAGGAACGCTCAAATTGCACGACTAAGATCAAATCTCCTCCTTGCCCTTCAGGCAGGTTCAGAATTCACTACTGATACACCCCTGGACACTTCTAGGGGAGCAAGCGGCAATATGGTCCCCCTGCAACCTACTAGAAATCCCACTTGTTGTGACAGAGCAGATTGGATACGTTCAAGATCTAAAGAAGTTGCGTGCTGTCTTTGCAATCGTCGCATTCGGGCGTCTTGTAAGAGCTCTAGACCGCTCTACCCTAACGTTCACTCTAGATCATTGATTAGCCTTAATCGTCTGAGCTGCATTGCTTTTCAAACAAGTAGTTAACATAATTAGAGAACTTCTACTAGTCTTCGTCCTCGCATGTATAAAGTCATCTCTGTAAGAAAACATGTTAGTATCTAGTTCAGTTTTCCTCATATTGCTTATAAAAACTTGGCTCTAACTATTACAGCACCTTCTTTAAGAAAACTTGTTTTCAACTTCTTATGGTTGTATGTGGAAATGAAGCGCTCTTGTGTAATAGTTTTTCTAGCTGTTCTTGTCTGAGTCCATCAGTGCAGTGTGTAGGCCGGGTAGTGTCGATTGACGTTGGACAAAGTCTGGACGACATAATTCTGCTTTAAGCCTAGTATCTTCTACTTGGTGTTTGCTGGTAGTGTTGGTACCCGGGGAGAAGGAAATGCAGACACAGAACAAGAGAGAAGGTTGTTTGCAAGCACTGTGTTCGTGCGCGGATCTGGTGGAGTGGTGACTTTGTACTGCAGACGTAGACAGCACGGGTGTGATGTGCCAGGCGGTCATATCAGTTTGATCGATAGCGGTGCTCGACATCTAGATGTTGCTTGAGCGACAAAAGCTATTGACCGGCCTTCAAAGCCCCCCGCTCACGGCACTGTATCGGCTTGTGTTGTATGATGTTCTTCGACTTTTCAGCTTCTTGCGAAATCTACTCCGTATGCGAAATGGAATGATCTGAATTGTTGCCGTGGTCTGTCTTAAATATCGCTCACAGTGCTGTTCGGTTACGCATACTCGTTGATAGGGGCTCACCGTCTGCAGGTTGTACCCTTTCGGTCAATATAGGACGGAAGAAGTTGAGATCGGCATTGTCGACCATCCACACTCGTAGTCGGCGCTAGTGACAGACCCTGCGACACGCCGTAGTACAGCCTCGTGCGAGGCCAAAACACGGATAATGTTGCTTGGAGTCACCATCGTACAGGCGGCAAAGGCTCTTCAATCCCAACCACTCAGGCAGTGTTCTCGTTGTACTTTTCGTTGACCTCGCTGTCGACGCAAGGGGAGGCAGCAGAACCATGGGATTTCCAGAATCCGTCTGCCACGATGTTGTCCAGCCACCCAGGCGGAAGTCGGCTGCAAGGTTTGGTCACGACTCGTGTTGACAGCCTCGCGCGGCAGTCGGAGGAGGTGGCGAGGCTGGTAAATGCGTGATGACGATGACTATCGTGCGTGTCCGAAGAACATCGCAATCACAGTTGAGGGTCGCAAATACGGGTCCTTTGATTGCGCATGAAAGAAGCACGATAGCAGTCGGACAAGGGCATTGTTACTTAGTTGCGCAGCTTCCACTTGAAGTGCCCGAATCCTGAGTATGACGGCCAAAGGTACGATCAAGGGCTCTTGGCACCAGACCGTCGGACAGCAGCGTGTTGTTGAGCCACGGTTGAGCTGGTCGTGCAGGAGTTTGGTGGAGTGTGGAGCGGTGGCAGGAGGATCTGCACGCAAGCTTTAGTGAAACTCGCCAGTGCTTGGCAATGCACTCGCCTCTTCCTTTTCGAGCGTCTCTGACCACCCGTCAACGCACAGCCAACATCAATGCAAGCGAGCAACGCTTCTGCCGCCTACGAGATGCTGTCACGGCCTGCCGCAGAGGAAAGGCTTGCGACTATGGCACAAAACCCTCGTGTCCTCGTGCTGATGGTTTTTTCTGCGGCGCGCCGTCTGCCAGTCGGTCTGCGTTGACTTTTCACCTGCATAAGACTGATGTCTAGACGACAGCGCACCGGTGTGCGGCTCTACCATGGCAACTGAACTTCCACATCTGGGGCTGAATAGTCCCACTCTGGTGCTTCGACACGGCCGAAGTACAGATGTGATTGGTGTTACCGAATCGAGCGCACGTTTGTGCCTGGCCTGACGCACTGTCACCCAAAGGATGGGGATTGTCAGGACAGTGCGCAATTGCTTCCATGGTTTGCTGCCACGAGTATTTGTACTCGGACAGTTCCTTGTTGCGTCACGCTTGTCAATCGATTCAGTCCCGTAATTTTTAGTGTCTGTTGTCTAAGATTAAGAAGAGCTTTGTGCCCGTCGTACGCAAGGACTAGTACTCACCACTACGACTTGAATTCTTGTGCCTGCAAGTGAGCGTTCATCATCACCGCTTGATTGGACGTTACAGAACGAGTGAAAGAGAGTTGGGATTATAAACCTGGCATTTGTTTGTGGACGGCCCGCACGTGACGCTGCGTTTGCTCCTTCCTGCTCGACCTTTTTAAGGTCACCGTTACCGAACAAAACACCTCAATCGCCCACACACTCTCTTTTCAACCGTCTCCAGCTGGAGTCTCACGTTCGTTTCCGGTTGCAACGCCCACTATCGCTTGGGTCGTTGATCCATTATCCTTTCAACTTGGCCATTCGTTCACACTCACCAACAGTGTCCGCCAACGCTACGTCATGCAGACCTTCGCTCTTCTTGCCCTGACGGGCTTCACATCGCTTGTTCAGTCAACTCCAGTGGCCCCTGCCCAACCACGTTCGCTCCCTCAGGCCAGGCCCCACATCCAGACTCGACAGGCTAACAACTCGTCGAGTCCTGCGTGCGCTCAGGTTTCCCAAGCTATTTACGGAGATGGAACCACAGTCGCCAAACAAATTGTTCCTGCTGGATTAGCATGGGATTGCATCAACAGCGTGCCGTTCAACGCCACCTCTGGCAAGCTGCTCATCGACTCCCTCAAGCCCTACATCGAGTGGCAGAGCACACTCACTGTTCTGAAGAACCCGCCCGCGGAGTACGTTGAGAAGGTTCAGCCTGCAGTTGACATCATGGGCGGTCTCGACCAGATCGCCAGCGATATTGATGCTGGCAAATTTAACAACGAGTACGACTTTGGCTGGGCTCTGTATACTTTGATCCAGAGTGCTCACGACGGTCACTTCACCTACGTTCCAGACTCGGTTGGTGGCATCTTCCAGTGGGGCCGCAACGTCCCTCTCGTATCTGTCTCCGAAGATGGCGAGCAACTTCCTGCGGTGTTCGCCTTTGAGGATGTTCTAGGCCTCCAGTACAAGAACATCTCGTACACTCCCTCAGCCGTCGTCAAGATCGATAACACAGAGACCACGGAGTTCCTGCAGGCTCTGAGTCAGCTCGGATCGCTCCAGGATCGTGACGCTCTCTACAACAACGTCTTCTACGAGCTTGCACAGGTCGGTCTGGGCGAATCGGGCAGCGGAACTGGAATGTTCACTGGCGGTGGTCGCGGTCGCTATGTGTACCCTGGTGCAACCACTACATTTAGCTTTGCCAACGGTACCGAACGCACTATCCAAAATTATGCTCGTCCGCGATACGACTTCCGCAATGTCAACACTGGTGAGGACCTTGCCAAGAAATGGTTCAGCTACGGCAATGCAGCATCCGCACAGGCAGAGACTGTATCGACTGCAGCATCCGCTGCTACGGCACCTGGCTATCCCGACCCTGTCTCTCTGGGACCGTTCAACCTCATCAATGGTTACTACATCGACGGTGCTGAATACACTGACGTGGCTGTTCTTTCCGTTCCCAACTTTGTGGGTAGCTCCTCTGCTGGAGTTCCCTTCCAGAAGACTTCGCAGGAGTTCCTTGCAAAAGCGCTTGCAGATGGAAAGACCAAGCTCATCCTCGATCTCCAAGCTAACGGAGGTGGCACCATTTTGCAAGGTTACGACCTGTTCAAGCAGCTGTTCCCTGACTACGATCCCTACGGCGCCAACCGTTACCGTGCTACCGAAGCTGCAGACCTGATCGGTCAGTCATACAGCAAGTATGGCTCTCAGGCTCCTCGGGGAGCCAACAAGTCGCTCTCGACTGCCCAGTCATCCTACTTCGACTACCACCAGGACATGACAGTAGACGGAGAACCTTTCACTTCTTGGGCAGAGAAGTTTGGTCCCCATGAGGTCAACGGAGGTGCGTGCGGTATTTTTCGATCTCGTTATGTGAGACTAACCATGCTTAGATAAATACACAACACTCGCGCGCTGGAACCTCTCCGACTACTACACAAGCGTCAGTTCTGGCGGCATCAACGTCACTGGCTACGGACCTCTTGCCAACATCTCAGGACCACCTAAGTTCAAGCCTGAGAACATCGTCATCGTCACAGACGGATACTGCGCCTCGACCTGCACCATCTTCAGTGAATTCCTGACGAAGCAAGCCGGTGTCAAGACGATTGCCATGGGAGGTCGCAGCAACAAGGACGCCATTCAGGCTGTTGGTGGTGTCAAGGGGGTAAACAACTACCAGTTCGGGTACATTCAGCAGGCCGCCCAGTACGCCATTCGCTTCAATCCTGCGGTCAACGACTCAATTCTCCGCACAAACTTCGAGAGTGATATGCCTTTTTACCGCGCAGCTGGTGGCGTGTCGCCCGGAGTCAACGTCCGTGATGGCCTTCCTCAAAACGACACTACTGGCATCGCCTTGCAGTTTGTCTACGAGGAGGCTGACTGTCGTCTATACTACACCCCGGAGATGACAGTTGACATTACAGCCCTCTGGAAGGCGGCCGCTGACGTACAGTGGGGTCAGGGTGGCAAGTGCGTGGCTGGGGGAAACTACAGTCAGAAGCGCAGCAACGTAGGAACGACCACGAAACTAAAGCCTCGTCGCGTGCCTGTCTCGCAAGCCGTTGCGGTGAAGAAGATGCAGTCCTTCGAGAGCAGCTTCGGTCTGGAGACGAACTGTCACATGAAGGGAGATGGTTTCATGCACCCTTAGAGTGCATCTGGTGTTGTTTTCGAAGCAGGACTAGTATGTCCACATGGGGCGGCGTTTGTTCAAAGCATGTCAGCCATATGCAGGCACATGGCTCGAGAGAAGGTTATCTCTCAAGTACATATTAATGAAAGTTCGTAACTATGTGACGAGTAATGAATACTACATCGGAGTCAGCTCTCCGTCACAACGCAGCTTCCAACCATCGTCATTTGTGATGATACGAGATGGGTTGGTGATTGGTGTTACATGTCGGCCGAAGCTGAAAGCCGATTTTGTGTCTGTCGATACCGTTTTGAGTATCAGGTGTTAACTCGAGTATTATCTCCTGCTTGCTCGTATGCAAATCAGACACTGTCTGGTTTCCTTTTGGGGTTCCGACTTATTTCCATCTCCCCGCTTTCCAAAAATAGCACCCGAAGCCTTCTCCTATTGCTGGGATCTTAGAGCAGCCATCTCGTTAGGGCAGCAACGTTCATCCACATAAGGCCGACCGTCCCCACAAAAGTCGTATTCGTAGAAGCCCTGCCATGGAACAAGAGCGCATTAATGAGTGACGTCCGCAAGACTGCTGGCCTGCTGATGGCTGTCAATGTTGCTCACGGTAGGCTTAGCAGAAATTGAGCCCTTGTCGCAGTAAGCAAAAGGTACCATGATGTCGGTCGGCCGTGACGCAACTGCATCTGCACCAGATATGAGCAACCTCGACGAGTCATGCTGCTGGCAGCAAACAAAGAGCTGTCCTCCAGTCCAAGCGCACGCCGCCTCGGAGAAAAACGAGAACCTGCGTCATCAGCTCGGACAGACGCTAACGATAGCGCACCCACAACTGACCTGACAACACCTGAACAGCGGCATGCTCAGGCATCGGTTCGAATGCAACATTGTCCTGCACCATGGTATCGAAGTGGCGTCTTTGTAGCACGCGGGCTATCGGCGCTCCTCGAATCCTCGTGCGCAACTCGTGCCTACCTGTGGGGTTGCGGATGCCGTCAGCTCGTAATAGCGCCGTTTGGGACCGAACAGGAAGTCAGCCGTGAGATCGACACAGGGACGCGAGATGAAAAAGCGATATTAGGTGCATGGGCAGGTGGCGAGTTATGTTTAGAGGAAGGGCCATGCAGGTACGAGATGTAGGATGTGCGGTACTTAAATGTCGATCGTGTCCCCATGGTTAACAGGCACCTTCGCTATCCCTATCATCGCTGAGCGACTTTACTGAACTCGCAAACATCTCACTGTTCAGTTCGGTTTCATCATGAAGCTCTTCCTTTCACTCTCGGCAGGTCTGCTCTCTGCGAGCTTGGCCACCGCTGCGGTTTCGACTGACGGTTCGTGCGGTGGAACCAGCAAATACACCTGCCAGGGCAGCTCTTACGGCGATTGTTGCTCGCAGTACAACTGGTGCGGAGCGTCGACTGCTCACTGCGGAGCGGGCTGCAATTCTGCCTTTGGAACCTGTACCGGAAACACACCCACAACCTTGAAGTCGTCGACACAGGTTGCAACATCAACACGTACGTCTGCAGCTCCATCTTCAACACCCACCAAGAAAATCTCAACCGATGCCACCTGCGGCTCCAGCAACGGCGGCGCTACTTGTCTGGGTAGTTCATTTGGCAACTGTTGCAGCAGGTCTGGGTGGTGCGGGTCGACGACTGATTATTGCGGATCCGCTTGTCAATTGGGCTATGGAAACTGTGGTAGTAACAATCCAGCAGGCACAAGCTCTACGAAGCCAAGCGGCACAGCATCTGCATCTGCGACACCCTCGGCGTCCGGCGGTGTTCTCCAGTGTCTCAATGGCAAGAACGTACCCTACAAGATGACCTCGGATGGCGACTATGCTGAGCTGGTTGAGCCCTACAACCTGGCTCGTGCTTTCAAGCCATCGGTCGTTGTACTTCCTCAGACCCAGCAGAATGTTCAAGACGCCGTCGTTTGCGCAGCCCAGAACGGCATCAAGGTCCAGGCCAAGTCTGGTGGCCACTCCTACGCAAGTTTCAGCTCCGGCGGCAAGGATGGCTCGATGATGATCAGCCTTCAGCCCTTCCAGAAGGTCGAACTCGACGCAAGCACCGGCATCACCAAGGTCGGCGGTGGTGTTCGTCTCGGCAACCTCGCTGACGGCATCTACACCCAAGGCCAGAAGGCACTCTCGCACGGAACTTGCCCTGGTGTTGGCATCGGCGGACACTTCACCCATGGCGGTTACGGCCACACTTCGCGTCACTGGGGTCTTGCTATGGATTCGATCGTCGCGGCCGATGTGGTCTTGGCTGACGGCTCGCTCATCAAGGCGTCCGCAACCGAGAACTCCGACGTTTTCTGGGGTATCCGTGGTGCGGCTGACTCTCTTGGCATAGTCACCAACTTCTACCTCCAGACTCAGGCTGCGCCGTCCAGCATTACCTACTTTGCCTTCTCGTTCAGCACCATGTACGACTCCAAGACCACCTTCACCAACTCCTTCCTTCACATCCAGAATTTCGCAAAGAACTCTTCAGTCGTCGACAACAAGATTTCGTTCGGTATCTACATCGACAACTATGGCACCTACAGCGTGAGCGGTGCTTACTTCGGTACTGTCGATGAGTTCAATACGAAGGTCAAGTCCGAGTTCCTCCGCACCCTGCCCACTCCAGCCTCCACCACCGTGAAGGCCTACAGCTGGTACGACTACCTTGTCCTTGTCTCTGGCAAGACCACCATTAAGGAGCCTACAACCGGCTACGACGAGCACGAGAACTTCTTCGCCAAGTCCATCACTGTCCCTGAATCAACCGGTCTTACGTCTAACGCCCTGAACGCCTGGTACGACTACATTAAGGGCACCTCAACCGAGTACTACACTATCGTCAACCTGTACGGCGGCCCCGGCTCGGCAATCAACTCCAAGGACACCACTTTCTCTGCGTACAACGACCGCGACAGCCTCTGGGTCTTCCAGAACTACGGCTACAACACCACATCGACAAAATTCATTAACGGCCTCAACGACGCCATCACAAAAGCGCAGCCACAGACTACCTTCGGAGCGTACTTGAACTACGTGGATCCCAGCCTCGATGCCGCGACCGCGCACAAGCTATACTACGGTGATGCACTATACGCTAAGCTGTTGACGCTGAAGAAGAAGGTCGACCCCAACAGTGTGTTTTGGAACCCTCAAGCGATTGGTGCCTAAACATCTCGTTTGAGTAGTTTCTGTGAGTTTGGAAAGAATGCATCAGCGATCTGGCGTTTGAGTTCTACTGCCTTTTAGTAATCTTCTCTGTATATATACAAGATTACCTTTGTCTGCCAACCAGTAAAGGCGTATTCAGTACCCTTACTTCTACTTCGTTGGACTTCCATCATCGTGACTCTCCGTTCGAATAAAACATGTTCCCTCCCTGATACTCAAGGCCATCCAAACATCTAAATCGCCAAATGGCAGTCCTTTCGAGAGTGATGCAAGCTCTACGAAGCGACAGGGTACCTCACGCCTATCCACTCCTATTGCAAGATCCACATACCATCTCACTCAGACTCCACTTCCTCTTCGAAAGTTCTTGCGCGTCATCCTGAAACGACGTCGTGCAACAAAACTCCAACACGATATATAGACAGTAGGGGTACAAAAAAGGCGAGAAAGAACACAAAGCTGTGAGATGACTGTTGAGAGTCGCTCATTTCGTCCTGGTGGTCGGTCTTGCGTGGCTCGGATCCAGAAGACAAATGACAGCCTTGTCCTCATGTCCCGAAAAAAAATTAACATCACCATCTGTGTAGACCCATACGACTAAGCCTGGAGATCTTCACTGAATTTGGAGCAATTATTAAACATGTGTAAAGAGAAGTGTAGTCTTTTGACTATATGTCAAGAAGGAGTGCTTCAACGTACCTAGCTTGACTGACTCCGAAATTCTAGAGAATTGGGATTTTGGGGTTGGCCTTTCTTACAACACACGAGGCTTTGATTGTCTTGCGGGTTTGTGATGTGATTATGTTTTGTCTTGATATACCTCAACCATCAAATACTGATACGTTGGGAGATACTGTCATTCAGTGGAATCACTTAGCGTGCACAGATCCGCGACAATTTTTCGGATGCTGTATGACGCTGTTGTGTTCTAGGAATTAAATAAACTACCTATGCTACTGAGCAGTTAGATACAAGACTTGAGAGAGAAGAGCCCCAGACACTATCGTAATCCATGACTAATAGTCGTGAAGAACCGGCTGACTGGCGGAGAGGCCTTCCTGAGCGGCTGTATGTGGTTGTTGAGTGTCGCCACCAGATGTCCTGGCTAGTCCTTAGGCCGGCGTGCCGACTACTCCTTTCTAGACTTGAGTGTCACTGTTGGACACGACATGCTCTACAAGATAGCGCTGGACAGCTGCGTGAGAAAGTGGCACACGAACACTCTTGCTGAGTGTGGTATCACGGCGAGGCCTTGACAGCCGGATATCTCCTTGAGGCGCGTTTGGGTCGACATGGCGCCAGTTTCCAATGAAGGCAATGGTCTCTGGTCTTAGGAATGGCCGTTGTACGATTGCTTTGCGACGAGCGGAAGGGAACGTGGTCGAGTACGAGAGGTTGGTACTGATTCAGATGTAACGGTAATTGACCTCAGACTTGTCAACGGCGTTAATTTGGCTTGGGAATTACCGTTTACTTGAACATCGAGGAGATTCCAATCATAAGGGTATTGGTTCGTGATCGCGTATACTTTTGGTGACCCCGGAGATTGCTGACCCAGAATTCTTCTGCGGCATCCACTCAGTTTGGAGATTGTATGTTTTTTGCACAAGGAGGTATTTCTGATTTCGAAGAAGGATTGGCTTGACTTGTAGTTGTGCATTTGTCGGTAACCACAGAGGCTGGTCTCTTGCAGTTTCGACGGGCTTCGCAAGATAGTCACGTCTGCTTGATGATACTGGCCAGATCGTGCGCTGAGTAGGATACGGTACGGCAGCATATCTTTATCGACGTGATAATGGAACTGTTTGCATGTTAAAGCAGTGTGGGGCATGCCAAGTTCGTTTTAGCTTTGTCGAAGAAAAGCCTTGGTATCATACAGAGCTAATGGTGAATAAGAATAACCCCGTTTGCACCACTCCCTTTTGGGGTCGAAAAAGTATACTTACCGTTAATTTTTTGAATTGTTTTGTGAATGTACTAGGGAAGACAAACGTACATTACGAAAAGAAACTGCTGCATTGTAAAAGTGAGACTGGCAAGTGCTCCTGCGGGACTATCGAGTTCCTTGACTGTTCCTTCCAGTGTTAAGGAACTGTTACCACAATCGTGGTTCTCGAACGGCAATTGCACATAAGAAGGCATCTCAGACATACAACAGCAATCCCCCTTTTGGTTTATGAGTCTACGATCAAGCGAGCCCCAATAACGGTACCCATCCTCCTCATTCAATGTTTACAGAAATCGCATTCCAATTCACCCTCAAAATGCAAACTCCCAGTTGCAAAGGTTTCCATCCCAAGGTCCCGAAGTTGTTGATCCCGATTGGAAGCGACGGCACGAGTAAGACGGTCATAACCAGGCCGCACCAACCAGAATATAGTCGTGTGTGTTACTGGAAGAAGGCCGCAGCGTCTCCGACAGTTCTCAAAGGCCCTGATGAAGACTTGTTCCACGCTGTCCGAACCACAGAACAGATATATCATGCCTTTGAGAGCTTCCATTGCTTTGACAAAATACAGCTCATCCATCCGTCCTTCAAACAAGCCCACATGCGTGTCGTCGGATTCCCAAAAGCCCGGTATCGTGTCGCTCCACTGCGTGCGATGATGTGCGTGTTCACCGTACCAGCCGACCAGGTCGAGAATTGTGCAAGCGGTATTTCTGTAACCGGAAACGCTCGCTGCAGGCATGATGATGCAGTTGCGAATCGTGCTTTCGTCTTCTTCGTCTACTGTGCTGATTTGGCGGTCCCTGAGCTGTTTGTGGACCTTGCGCACAATCGTTGATAGTCTGTACAGATCCGCACGTTCTTGATCGCAGAGTATGGAAGAAGTTTGCTCAGCTATTTTTTGCTTGTATAGTGCGGCATTGAGCTTGTCGAAATCGGCGTTGAACGTTATTGCGATGATCTCGAGCACATAACGATTTAGCTGTTGTTTTTTGCAGGGCGATGGCTGAGCGTTGGGTGGCCCGCGCAGTCCTTGACTGTAGAAGGGCTCGAACGATATTGAGTAGGCTGGCGGAGCACCTTTGGGTTCCACGTTTTCCTTACTTGCAGCGGCTGTTGGAGATTCACCTTTGACGCGAGAGACTTGGAAACGTCCCAATAGGCCCAGATTGAATACCGGCATTTTGGTACCGTTGTAGATGTTGGAAGGAGTATCAAGGTCTTGTTGGTGTAGAGTGCATGGAACTTATTGCTACATCTTTATATGCGCTCAAAACGGCGGAAAACCGGTCCCTGCCGAAGAATTAGAGCATGTGTTTCCTGGTACGGTCCCTGTCCTGAACCAAAATGCAAGTGATCCAAACCTCCAGACCAATGGGTATTGCTTTAGTCAATATTTCAGTAACTTTCAAATCTTCACACCATACCTGGTAACTTTCCCAAGTACTGTGTTGGTCATTTGCCTAATTGCCGACTCATTGAGACCAATAGAATATGATCTGGTGTGCATCTACTCAAATGACAACCCCCCCACTGATCACATTCACCCCAGCACGTTATTGCTCACCCCTTCTTCCGCCCCAGCACAGTCCGTAACCACATCCGCAAACCCCTGCTCTTCTTCTTGCCCTTCTTATTTTCAGCGCCCGCGTCTGGCAAATGACCTCGCTGTCGCTCTTCTGCGCGGCGACGCTCGTCTTCTACCAATAGTGCTAACACACTAACTTGCTCGGGTCGGCGATTCTCGATGCCATGGCTCGGTTCGTTCGCCTCGACCAGTGAGTTTGCAGATTCTGACTCGGATTCCACATCTCGAAGCAACATGCTCGCTGTTTCTGTGGCTTGGAGCGGGCTTGAGCCATGTAAGAGGGCGGGTGCACCGGTCGTAAGGCTCCGCATGCTTGGAGCTTGTGGGAGTGGCTTATATGCTGTGTCATGCACGATTTTAGAGATCTCAGGTGTAACCGGCGAGGGGTAGGTTTCTACCTCCAGCAAATGGTCTTCTTCCACCATTGGCCCTGGTCCGTTCCCCGGCTGCGATTCCTCGACAACTACAGTGAGACGGCTCGAGCGACGGTTTTTCTTCCGAGCGAGCTCTTCTTCATCGCTGTCTTCGAAGAGGAACTTCCACCCTAGGTTTGTTGGAGTTTCTGGTATCTCTTCTCGTGCTGGACTGCGTCGCTGCAGAGGATGTAAGTTCTGCATGGTCTTGTTTAGCCAATCCTCTCGTATGACGTCGTACTGGTCACTCAGTCGAATCAGTTTTGGATGCGAACTGCCGTAGTTCAAACGTCTATGTTGGTCGTCAAAGAAAATACCTTCGTTTTGGAGCATCCTCTTGAGAACCTTCAAATCTGACCAGAGGTCATAACTACTGTCTTGTTTGACTTCGTAGTTGGTGAAGAATACGTTCCACTGATCGTCGTACATTGCACCCAGACGAAGCATTTGCTCGAGATCTGCATTCAAGGGTGGATTACCATAAGTCAACATTTCGCCTTCAGCGGTGAACGTAGATCCCATTTCTTGGAGACGACCTCGCAGATACAGTATGTTGCTGAGGTCGTCCAGGCTGGGTGTTTGTTTGGAGTTTCGGCGAAGAGTGAATTCGATCTTTTTCTGGTCCGTCTGCTCTTGGACGAGCATTGTGTTGCGCTCGAAATAGCCACCAGTTTCTGCAGCATCGTCTTGGCTATAGTGTGAGCTGGAAGATGAGCTGCTGTTGGAAGCAGAGAACCTCGAGTGCTTCCCTACGGTGTAATTACCCACCGAGGTCGTGCCTACAATGCCATGACTCCGACCTGACGGACGTAATGGCGAACGTAGAGGGATTGGAGGAAGTGGCCAGTTTGGTGGTGGTGATAGCTGTCCCATTGAACGAAGGCGAGGTAACGGCCGTCCTTGTGTGGTGTTGAGCTGGCCTTCTGAGCGCATTCGATATAGGGGGTGTATCGACTGAGTATTCTGAGGAACCCATGACCGGCTGTCGTGCGCCATTGTAGAGCTTTGAATTGGCTGCATGGATAACCTTCGTAACCTGAGATTACCCTGGATAGCCGCTGAATTGAGGTTGATAGTGTTGCACAACGCGTTGAGGTTATGAGGTGGAGAAGCAACTAAACAGGGTTACATGTAGCCAGGGACTCCCTCGTGAGGACGGTGAAAGGCTACGCGGGATCTTCCCCCATACCTGTAGCATTGTGAAAGGGCTCAGCTGGTGGAGGTAAAGGTCATCGCAGGTTTTTCAGCATATGCGTAGCATATCAGGTCTTGAGTATCGACTCTCGAGGAAACCGGTGCCAGCTTTTTGGCCAGTCTGCGATTTTTGGGGATGATCTCGGATATTTGCTGAATTTGACGTCCTCAAGATAGGCCCGAGTAGTCAGACAGCTCAACTTCACTTGTTACAGCATTGTGTTGCTTTCACTACCCCTGCAGGAACATCAGATTTTGGAAGTTCTCAGCGGTGCCACATTGATATGTTACTACTTTTCTGTATCCATCTGCCCGCCTCTTTCACTACCTTCCTGCGTCTGCAGACGCTCTCCTTCTTAAGCCCTAAATGCCAACATGGAGGGCTACCCATCTCTGACCAAGAAGATTGTCAACTCACCTTTACGCGGAAAAGCTCACAGTCTTCCCGAGCCCTTTATTTGTTCAGACCCTGACAGAGGCGTAGTCCCGAAATTCCACGTCTGTATGCGGAGCCAACAGGATCTTGTTCCTGATATGGAGCATTCTACCAAACCATGCGATTCTCCACCATTGAGTCTGGCTAACGAGGGGGTGTTCAAAAACCCTGAAGCATCCACTCACGAAGACAGCTTTGGTAGGACACAAACTCCCAACTCCGGCGAAAAAACGATCACTGAACTCAGACAACGCTTCGAGAAATCATCACCAAATCAAGAACACAACCAGTCTAGACGTGGGGAATCTTCGAGTCGCGACCATAGACCGATCATGTCTGCATTCGTACCCGTCGAATCCTCTGCTGTTGGACAGGACTTCGGAGCTGTTGCTTCAGTCGATGACTACATATTGCCGGCGCTCACCTTCAACCCTACATCCGATTTGCCTGTCGAGCACACACAATCTTCACGGGGGACAGAGAATTCTTCGTCGTTGATTGAGTTGGAAGTACTTGAATCGAAAGTGGATGGCGTCCAACATCCTGGATCTCCAATCGGCTTCTCAACTGCTGAGTCAAGTAGCCGTTTCAATATCGGAGAAGAGAACTTGGCTAAGAGCTCGATGAGCAATGCAGGGGGGCTTCTTCGTCGTTGATTGACTTGCAATCTGATCGAAAGTGGATGTTCGTCAACGCGTCCTGGGTCGAGAACCAATTTGCTTCTCAACACAACAAGCTCAGTCAAGTAACCTTCAACACGGAGAAGAGAACTTGGCTAAGAGCTCGATGAGCAATGCAGGGTGGGCTTGCCAAAAGTTCGCCACGGTCCAAGACGGTATCAGCATTATTGACTTCGCATATCTGCATGCGGCACCGAGCCCAATGCTGTCACCGATGTTCGATACAGAACGCGTCCACTTCGGGTCGAGAACCAAATTTGCTTCATCCATACACAACAAGCTCAAGTCCAATGACTCAAACACTTCAACACAAGGGCCCGTGGATTTCGATAAACGCGAATCGAAGTCTGTGACGGGCAACGTCGGATCTCGAGCTGAGGGGGTCAACAATACCCAGGGCTCAATTGATGGAACTTTGTTGCTTCTCCCTGCTACGGTGTATAGCCCGCCAGGGCAAATCGAGAAACTCGATAACACCCACAGCTCGGATAAAGAAGACCTGCTGCTACTTCCTGCCTCAGTGTACACACCACCAAGCGCGGTAGACAGGGACGTTGCACATGTTGTTGACGAAGCGCCGATGCATCTGTTTCTTCCCGCCACGGTCTATACTCCACCAGATCCAGAGGTCGATGATATTTCACAAGATGCTGCGTTTCACAGCCTGGATCGAACGAGTAACCAAGAATGCGAGTAAACATCGCTCCCCATACGATCACCTCCAGCGAGCATCAAGTCAACATTGGCGATCGTGAGCCTATCGAGTAAGTTTGACTTGATCTAGAGGTCCGTTTGCTGGCTGTATCAGGTCAGAGAATGACTTGTTGGAACGCCAGAGAAGAGCTACCGGAGAGCGATGGGGGAGTCATTGAATCACCGTACGGGTGGGGGCGTCTTGTTGCTGGTCATACGGAAACGGTGGTGACAAACCCTCATGAAGGACAAGCAAAGCGGTCGAAGCTTTTACGTCCACGCAGTCAGTAGCCACATTGATCAATCAGTCAAAGAAAAAATTCATGTCATCAAAAAATCGTATTGTTGTACAGCCGTGATCATTCTAGTCAGGTACTAGACGTCAGGGTCTCATATTGGTACGTGGTCGTCGACCTAGTTCCTGAGTTTGTTCCACTCGTCCTTGATAGACTGAGCAGCCTGCTGACCAAAGCCGGTGAAGTGAGCGCCGTAACGATCCTGTGGAGAGGTTAGACTATAGCAACAGCCAAGGTTTTTGCTTATCGTACCTGTTCAGATCCAGTTGTGCCCTTCTGCGCAGCCAGGAACTTGGCCCTCTCCCAGCCGTCATGGCCCAGCCAATGGTAGTTAGCTTTGCTGACGTCGCCTCCTGAGCTGACGATGCTCATCGCGGCCGCCCTGACGGGGTCGAAGAGACCGCCGAAGTGAGCGGCGTAGCGGTCCTGCTCAGCACCGTTGCCCTTGGCATGCAGAGCCCTGTCTGCCGCCGACTTGGCCTTGTCATAGCCAGACTGTGCTTCTGCCTTCGCCTTGTTGTATCCCGACTGTGCCTCTGCCTTGGCCGCGTTGTAGCCTGATTGGCCGACACCGAGGTGCTGGCCGAAGCGGTCTTGCTCTGCGCCGCTGCCCCGGGCATGCGTGATGTCGTGGATGCCCTCACGGATCTTGTCACCAGCCTGTTGCCCGATCTGGGAGAAGTGCTCGCCGTAACGATCTTGCTCGGCGCCGGAAAGGCGTGATGTGGTAACGTCAGGGTTGACTGGGTGCGTCGCCGCGGCGCTCTTCTCGTCACTGCTGAACCAACCCATTGTGAAGTTTGAAGTGTGTAGGGGATAACTAGAGATGAAAAGTGTTGTAGTAGTGCAATTGAGTGCGTATGAAGCTTGGGATGTTGGGATGTGGATCGAGCTGCAGCTCAGCTGTCTGTTAAGTTACCCAGCCGCCATGACGTCAACCTCGCCAAACCCTTGCTTGCTTCGAACGACGTGCTCGTCATGGGATAGTCACTGCGAGAAAATACAGCAAGCTCAGTAGCACGCACTGTAAAGTCTTGGAGCTATACAGAAGGTTGTAGTGATGGTCTTTGTGCTGTTTCTGCAGCTTTCGATGTTCCTGTCTCTCTCATCACCTGTGCCCAAAGCGGCTAGTACTTGCATCTTTGCACCGTTCCGCTGACCCTGTCAACAACGGTATCAACCATTATCTATGCTTGAAATAGTAGCTATACCACAGTTGATTCCTTGTCTTCAACCCAAACTTTACACATAAGAACAAAAACGGCTTCTTTTTCCTCCATCATGATGATGTCATTCCTTGGCAGACCCACATAATCCACCATCTTCACGTGTGCATAGACAAGGTACTTCCACAATGCGATACCTCGGTACTGCCGCTTTAGGGAACCCAGACTTGCAACAATTCCTCTCCATCCTGAGATGCAATGCCATCCTTCTCTCGCACTATCTTCAACAACAACTCTGCATTGAGCGTTGGAGCAACAATTGAATTGTCATCAGACGCTGGTGGACTGGAGTCTTTTGAATGAATTCGCCGATTTGTGTCGAACTCAGATCCAGATTAATTCTGGTTGAACTGCCACTGGGAATGTGTTGCAGCAAGATATGGGTATTGCGGTCGCTCCGGCAGATCTAAGAGGGTCCGCTGGAGCCTGGTATCGAAACAATAGATGAAGTGCTGCCGTACAGCGCCCTTAGTAAGTGCGTCAGCCCGGCAAGCGGACCCTGATCCTGAATCAGTCGAGCTTCCTGCGGTAGAGAATGAGCGAGGGCGTCAGAAGCGCTGATGAAGCCCTGGTTAATCTTCCCAAGGAGTCGCTTGTCTCCTTCGTCAGTCTTGCTCCACTCGCCGTAATGTCGTACTGCCTTGGGTTTACCATCTTTGTTGAGGACATCGAAGGTGCGCATGCCTTGGCTGAAGACTATATCAGGTACCTCGCAACTTGTCTCTGATTGCTTTTCTGCATATGGGAGTGTCCTCTCGCCACCCGCCAACACAACAGATTCGATCTCAAACACATCTCCGTCAACTCGGTCAACGCAGACTTAAACCCATAAAAAGATGCTCGGGGGTGACGGGCCACGCTTACTGCATCATCACATCGCCCTGCCAGAGATCTGCACGTTGCGCTTGTGACAGCACCAAAGCGCTGGTTCCGTACTGCTTGATCGCGTTGCCGCATCTTCTCTTATAGTTCTCTTTCAGGGCTAGAAGAGGTGATCGCTGCTAGGATCCTTGGCACGGTGGTACGGAGGAACGTATAAGCTAGCCGGATTCTATGTCCAATGCGCGGCGGGTTGAATGAGCCTTGAAACAGTAGGATCCGGTTGACTACGCCTCTTCGCACCGAAAGCGTAGAGTTAGTTAGCGAGGGACGGAAGACGGAAGACGGTGTTTCTCTATAGGTTCCAGAGAGAGCGGCTCTTATGTAGGGTACGAACTCTACTGTGTCGGGTAGCGAGGTATCTGGTTCTGTACCAGAGGCTGAAGCACCAGAATCAGTGTCATCAGTTTGACGTGGATGGTCTTGAAGACCATGTGGCGTCTGGCTTTTCTTGTGACGACTGGTGCTCTTTGAATTATTGAACAGGTAAACTTCCATGTCATCTCGTGAAAGCGGAAAGTGCTTACCGTATGGCGTGCAAACTGTCTGCCTTTCTGCAGCTCGCGAATAAAGAAGGTGTTGTGGCATGACTGCGAATAGTCAGCGTGGCGTACACGTCTTACGTCGCAGGCTTGAACATAAGTGGAGGCTGATTTCGCAAGCTTTCACGCGAGATAATGATTGACTACTGTGGCTTTGACGTGTTGTAAATAGAGGCTCCATGTTTCCTCTTTAGGTCGAGATACAAATACGTTCAGGTACTTCCAAGGAACTGCATGCCTAGTACTCGCAAAGACTTAAGGTGTGACGAAGAATTTTTCTGTTTCATATTATATACGTTATATCATTACATTCCCGTGTATTTCAGCACGACTGGTCTCTGGGTTCGACGTCCTCTCAAAGAACCCCGCCATGACGACCGAACATGCATGTGAATTTTGCATCTCCTGTTCACGAAAGTGCTGGTGACCGGGTAATACTTCTCTCCTCTCCCTCCGCTACTGCTCTTCACACCCAAGTATCTATAACTCCTCCTTATCTTCATCATCCACCAACGCATCCCTAATTGGGTCCTTCTCAGCATTCTCAATAGCTTTGATGAACTTCTCTCCGCTCTTCTTATCAGTTGCAAACAAATGCTCCTTGACCATGCGCTGCGGTGTCTCGCCCATCCACTGGAACAAGCTGAAATCTTGGAACTTGTCTGCGCGGAAGATTTCAAGGACCTCGATTTCCTCGTCGTCAGACAGGTTCTCGATGAAGTGGCCCATGTTGCGCGGCACGATACCGACGTCGCCTGCTTGGTAATCGAAGGTTCGCGCTGTGCCTTCAGCTGCGAAGATGGTCACGCGTGCGCGGCCTTTGATGAAGAAGGACCATTCATCTGCGTTGGCTGGGAGGGGTTAGTATGTGCATTGCATAGAATTGTTGTGATGGGAGAGCTTACGGTGCCAATGCATTTCTCTAAGCGCGCCTGGCTGGATGGTAAGATGGGCTGCCGCCACTGTCTTGGAGAGAGGGAAGTTGGTTGAGTCAGTGATGCGCACTTGACCTCCTGTTGTGTTTAGGGGCTCTTGAGCGAGCATCTTGTGAGTGAACTGCAGCTTGGACTTCTTGTATCCTGGGCTGTTGCTTGGGATCTCCTTCTCGATGGAGTCTGGGTTTGAGCCTTGGAAGATGTACTTTTCCTTCTCGGGGATGGCTCTGAATACCTCCGGTGCAACGCGGAAGTTCTCAGCTAGCACAGACTTGGGTGTGCGTGCTACCCAGTCAGTGAGCAGGAAGGTAGAATCTTCGGAGAAATTGCCGTCATCGAAGATGAGGAGGAATTCTGTGCCGTTCGGGCTAAGGCCTTGGAGGGAGTGGGGGTGGCCCGACGGGAAGTACCATAAGTCGCCCTTCTCGAGGTCGTCGACGAAGCTGCCGCCTTCTGTGTCGAGAGCAGTAATACGCACGCTACCCTCTAGGACGTAGGCCCACTCCGCCTCCTTGTGCCAGTGAAGCTCGCGGATCACGCCTTCATCAAGGCGCATGTTGACACCAGCCAGCTCCTTGCTAGTAGGGAGCTCGCGTATGGTAGTCTGGCGCGTCCATCCGCCTTCCTCAATGCGAATGTGAGAGTCGGCGAATGACCAGCGCATGTTGGGCATGTTGCCATGATCGGTGCTGGGTGGGCGGACAAGATCTGGGTTTTGCCTCTCGCGCTCCCTATTGCGAGGACCCAGCATATCTGCGCCATCGCCATTTCGCTGTTTGTCGTTAGCTGAATGTCGCGTATATTAATGTTTCTGGTGTTGTTGACGTGGGTCCACGACGTCAGCTCAACTCACCCATGGCAGAGGATGCAGCTTGTCAGCCTGCGCATCAACTTTCTTGTCGTATGGGTTGCGGTTGTCAGGCGTATACGGATCCACGACCTTGTGCGGGCCTGCGTGGTGTCGCACATTGCCCGGCAACGGCTGTTGTTCAACGGGCGCTGCCAACACGCCACAGGCGCCTAGCGCGACGATGAAGCTCGACAGATGCATGGTGGCTCTTCAATTGGACTCAATTGCAGAGCTGCAAGAAGAAGTGGGCAAAGCTCGCTTTTTGATCGCACGCCCGGCAGTTGTTTGTCCTTTTGACGACGCGCAGTTCCAAACCCATCCCGTCTGATCCGCGGTTATACATAGCCATGACGACACTTCAAGCTTTCCAACAAGGGCGCTGTGTGGGTGCCCGCCATCCACATTGTCGCATTGCCAACTTCCCCGCACTCGATTAATGAATTTCGCACTTATCAAGTCTCACCAAAGCATCACTTTCTCAGCTGTATAACCTCTTCGAGAAGGTGCATCGCAGCCACCCAGCGCTATCCTGCAATTGCCGGCGACCACGGCACAGAAGCTTGCAAAGCTTAAGCTGACGTGTGCCTGTAGATCTACCGTGCAGCCGATGCATTGCAGTGGGGGAACTTTGGTTGAACCTGTTTGGCCGTGCTGTCTAGTGTCTGGACTCGCGCCGTCCGGCCCGCTAGCCAATCTACATATCTAACCGCTGGTCATCCTGCATCTCATCCTCGACGTCTCACACGCACCTTCCAATACCATGGCCGGCCCATCACCACGCGGCGCATCTGCGCGAGGCGTCGACGAGGAAACCCCGCTGCTCGGCCGAATCGCAAAAAACTCGGACTCTTCGCATCTTAGCAGGCATTTCAAACAGGATGTCAGCCGCAATTGGGCAGACGCCGTGTTGTTGTTTGGCTACATCATCACCGGACTGCTCGATAGCTCGGCTGTGTTCATTTGGGGCAGCTTTGTGAGCATGCAGACGGGTGAGTAAGCGAGTGTGACTAAGCAGTGCACCGCTTACAACGATGCCAGGAAATACCGTGTATCTCGGTCTGGGAATTATTGCTCCCTCTGAAGGCATCAGATGGGTCAAGGCTCTCACTTCCATTGTCTCGTTCTGTATCGGCTCGTTCTTCTTTGCGCGCTTCCACCGCCACTTCTCGCCCAAGAAGCGCTGGGTGCTTATTGCGTCGTACTCTGCGCAACTGTTACTGATTGTTGTTGCTGCGGTCATTGTCACGGTTGGTGACGATGTGAAGAACCAATTGCACTGGCAAGTTCTTGTTCCCCTGGCCTCTGTCGCATTTCAGTCGAGTGGACAGGCTGTGACGTCGCGCGCGCTACAGTTCAACGGTCTGACCAGCGTCGTCCTTACAAGTAACTACTGCGATTTGTTCTCTGACCCTAAGTTGTTCGCCTGGGACAATGTTGAGAGAAACAGGAGGATCGGTGCGCCTTTGTTGCTGCTCTTTGGCGCCTGCATGGGAGGCCTGTGGGCGCACAGCAGTGTGGGCCTTGCAGGCGCCCTATGGACCGCGGTAGGGTTGAAGACACTGATTGTTATTGCATGGATGTTCTGGACCGGCGAGAAGGACGAGGAATGATTTTGTACTGATAATCTTCGGAATTTTTCAGCTCGTCCCAAACCTCCAGCAAAGCCTCCATGCGAGCTGCTACGAACATCTGCTGTCGATGAGCGATCGTAGCACGTACAAAGGATTCTTACATAAACCAGAACAGATGCGGCCACAACGAGCTATTGGTCAATGCCTGGCAGAAAGCTTCTTCGAGGTATTCGCGGTCGCTTGAACCGCTCTTTGTGCGATTTTTTGGCACGATGTTGCCTGGAGCAAACTCTTCCACCTTTCACCTACTGTCGCCCTTTCGTTCTTCTTCACCACGCCTTACCAAGTGCTTTCCGTATTGATAAATCCACAATGGCCGTTGATGGGTTGAGCACCGTGTCTGGTGAACTCTACACCACCGGCCGCACCCTCAACGCTTTCCATGCCTTCCTACAGCTCCCAACCAACCTTCGCGCTCGCATCTTACAATTAGCAGCGCCTGAGCCGCGCACCCGATTTGTCGAGATCTACAACTACGAAGCACCAACCTACACACCACGCCTCCGCTACGTTCCTCAACTCCCTCCACTTTTCCACGCATCGCGCGAAACCCGCACATTCAGCATCGTCCACGAGGGTGGCGAGCTAATCCACTTCCTCACCCCCGCAACCGAGAAGCGAAGATTCTACTTCAATTTCGCCCGCGATATCGTGTTTCTCAGCTCCCGCTTCACGCCCTCGGGTTGCAGCACTGAGACGTTCCGTCTTCGTGAGCTGTACACACTGCTACCGCCGTCGTTTATGAAGAAGCTGCATCGCGTCGTGGTGACTTACTCCAGTCTGGATGATTTCAAGGCCATTGGACGTGTCTTGTGTAGTTATGTAGCGCTCGAGACGCTGTATGTTGGGATGAGTGATTGGTGGAGCGATCGTTCTGTAAAGACGAGATTGCGGAGAGGAAGGCCGCAGGTGGAGTACGTGGCTGGCAAGGTGGAGGGGAGCTTGAAACTTGCAGAGGCGGAGGAGACAGATGATGAGAGCGAGAGCGATGAGGAGTGGGAGGCGAGGTTGGAAATCCGGAAGAGGAGGAGGGTGGTGGAGTGTGAGTTGAGGCTTGATGAGTAGGTAAGGCCTAGCTCTCATGGCGTAGGAAAGAGATGAATCCAAATTCGGTAAAATTTCAAGGTTTCTGAGCACGAAAACAAATCAACATCTGCCCAACAAGGTCAGCTTGCATTATAAGGCTGCATAAGCTGAATGTTTTGACTCGCTGTCAAGGAAGAAAGGACCAGAAACATTCTTATGACATTTCAAAGTACAAACTTTTTTCCAGGTAATTCAGTTATTCTTGTCGAGCCACATTTCGAAGTTTGCCTTGCTGATTGCTACAAATCGTGAGGTACCAGAAAAAGTGGGGCTGTATCCGTGCACGGGTGATGACACCAGGCGCGACTGCACCAGCGACCTTACATCATCAACCCAAGAGCCATCGCCATTTCGTTTTGCAACACAAGGCTTCCCGATTGTATTTGGGGACCTTGGACTTTTGCAGAGTTCATCAACAGCGTGCTAGACTGCGGCAGAGAATTGCGTTGAAGCCCGACTTTTGTTGACTCATTCATCAGAGCATGCACTCTGTTATGATAACTATGCCCGATATAACTAGTGTGGAACCATCGTACCTTTACTACTGGATCAACAATACCAGTGCTTGCATCTACCAGCTATTTGGACTTGGAGCGATGTTCAAACATCACGAGCCGTCTGTCTGAGCTCGCATCGTACCCTCACACGCATCATTTAATGGAGGAATAGAGCACGAAAATACTTGAACAGGTGTAATATCTCTAGTTGTACGTGTTAAACTTGAACCAAGTTAGGTTACTGCTTCCATGCTGACCCTGACAGATGGTACTTATTCGCATAGCCGAACGCCTTTCACTGGTCACCTGCGAGTGTAATGATGAACAACTCACTGTACCTGCGCTAGTTCTGCTCATCATCGGACGGGGTTTGATAACTTTAATGGAAATTTTGCAGATTGCCACAGCCTGGACAACGGCACCAAACTTCATTCCAGCCCAACCTCAAACACGAATCTCGACGCTGGGCTGTTCGCCACACCACTCACACAAAAAGGTTGGCCTCGCATCGGTATCCTTCCAAAGATTTACCTCACCGCAAGGCCCTCCAGCCATATTCAGCCTCGTCCGACTGTTCCACCAACAACATACACATGCCAAGCACAAATCTCTGCGCCCAACAATCCTTTCCCACGCTATCCAATGTTAAGCTCGGCAACACCGCCGTCTTCACCAACGACAATCAACCGTTTGCGCCTCAATTCGCCAATCAGCCGGTTTTCTTTGGGGTTTGCAGCAACATGAGTACCCCAATGTCCATCGCCAAGGCATCCCGCGGACTTGGCTATGGGTCCAGCCTAGCGCTCTGCGGTACTACCACAGTCGCGTGGAGACAAGTATAAACATTTAAGCCATAGGAATTGCCTTGTTTCTACATCACACTAAACAATCAACCGGTACTGTCCCCCGTCGCACACTTCCGAAAATACAGTCGCTACGACCGCAACACATCACAATGAGGGTTTCCGCTGTCATTCTCACTATTGTTGCCGCCGTTGCAGCCCAGAGCACCTACACTGCTACTGGTGTTGGCTGTGAGCCTCACGACGACCACTGGTATGTTTTTTGAACATGTATCTGATCCTGACTAACCATAAACAAGGCACTGCCCGGCTGGTGTTGCTGAGCCTACCACCGCTCCCGCTGCTGAGGCTTCTGTCGACACTGTCTCTGCTACTGCCAGCGGCGTGTGCGAGCCCCACGATGACCACTGGTAAAATATCACCCATTACTCAGATTCAGGACAACATACTAACACCAGCCAGGCACTGCCCCTCTGGCGTAGCTGAGCCCACATTCGCTCCTTCTGCCGCATCTGCCATCACATCTGCCGCCTCTGGTAGCATCACCACCGCACCCTCAGCATCCGCATCCCACAGCCACGACGACGAGGACGACCACTCCCACGCCGTCACAGCTGCTACCTGCGAGCCGCACAACGACCACTGGCACTGCCCATCAGGCGTCGCGGAGCCCACCACTGCCCCTGCGCAGACTCGCAGCACCTCGCGCGCCTCGACTGCCAGCGGTGCCGCTGCGTCAGAATCTGCAAGTGCTTCGGTTTCCCAGTTCGCTGGTGCTGGATCCGTCGTTGGCGCGAGCCAGCAGGGCGTTATGGCTGTTGTTTTGGGCGCAGTTGGTGCTTTCTTCTTGTAAATTCCAGTTTTTCCACGAACTCATTCTCACGAACTCAATCGCCCGGAATGACTTTGTCTCAGCTTTGGAGGGGTTTATCCAGAACTCGCTGTTTGACGAGGTCTACACGACAGTAATTCAACGGCACTCTTGTGATAAACAAGGGCCAACATAGAAAGCGAGCATCTCCCTCCTCTGATACCACCACGACAGAGCAATCGGAGCCTAGCACGACACGAGACGATCGAAAACGGAACATTCTGACGTTCCTACCTTTCTTCAGCCTCCTGATAAAGCCCGAAACATATCCAATGAAACAATGAAAAATTAGACTCCACACACCCTTCTCTCTCCCCAGTATTTCTACACCACCACTCCTCTATACATAGATCTCATGATTCAAACACGATGTTACATCAAAGCAGCGGATGTGGAGACAGCAACCAAAGCCAAGCATCTCCACGCTTGGCAGCCATCACGGTACTCATCCACAGTTCGCCCAACCTCACTCGCGGTGTAAGAGATTTCCTTCACAGAGTCACTAAGCCGTAGGGAGATATGCAGTGCAGCAGAATACGAATAAGGGTTTAAACTTAGCGCACTTGTATAGTGTAGCAGAGTACAACATACTCACTCCTACCTTAAGAAAAGATATAAAGATGCATATCAGCAGACTTTCGCCCATACAGACTAGAAAAAAGATTAGCAACAAATAAACTTGTTCTCGAAAAAAAAAAAAAGAGTACATACCACCAGCCTTTTAGTCGTGTTAACATATAGCGCAACGTAATATAAGCACTCTACTACTTAGCCTACTCTAATAAGAAACCTAACAAGTCTACCCGTGTAATAAAGTACACCTCGCTCCCTACTTTGTCCTAAACAGAGCAATAAATTCATAAAGATATTTGTATCGTCTTGTAGCTGTTTTCTTCCCCTGATACCTGGGTCTGCTAAACGCTATTTCTACTTACTCCTACTACCCCACCTGCTTAGTTAGTTGATTAGCAACCTAGCAACCTACTGGGTTACTTAGCTAGCCAGATAGTGAGCTCTTTACTCTAGTCTCGGGCGCTGGAACGCTACTTCTCTACTTACAGAGCTTTTCTCAACTCTAGATTAGTTTAGTTCTAGGGCTGTTAATTTATTGTAGGTGAAGATAGTCGAGGTTGTGGGATGTTTTGTGTTTGTTCGTTCCGGGAAAGAGGGGATAGTGAGGTGATTAGATTGTAGTGTAGTTAACACAAGGGGGTTGGGTTCTCAGGTCTGGGATAGTCTGGGGTGATGTGATGTGCAGGTTGAGGCTGTTATGTCCACGTACAATATGCAAGATCTCGATGTTGTGTTTTATGTATTGATGCACTAAAGACGGGGATTTACTTGTGCTGATGTTCCTTGACAAAGACACGAAAGACCTACCAGCAATCCACGATGTAATATTCATAATCCCACATTCTAGCTACACGAAGAGGACAGTGTTAACTGAAAGTGATTTCCAGATCTTGCTCAAACGCCCCATCGGCGGTAAAAGCCTCCAGTCCACCAACACTTAACACACCCTCCTCAAACGACATCTTCA
Organism: Ascochyta lentis; assembly: GCA_004011705.1. NCBI lineage: Eukaryota > Fungi > Ascomycota > Dothideomycetes > Pleosporales > Didymellaceae > Ascochyta > Ascochyta lentis. Next base: position 1,567,203 of record RZGK01000002.1, read on the forward strand.
GCGCAGAAGCGTCGCATTCCTGACCCGCAGCTTTGATTGCTGCGTGCTGTGGCTGCGCGGCCAGACCCGCGATGGTGATGTTCCCCAGCACGGGAGCGCTGTGGAAGGTACCCGTGGAAGCGACCGAAAGACAGTTGTCAGAGTACGAAAACTGCACCATGCGCGTCTCATCCGGTACCAAGCTCTCGCCGTCGTCAAGATACAGATCGCCGCTCGCGGCGCCGTGGTTGTCGAGGGCGACGAGCAGGCTGTATGGCGATTTTCGCGTCTCGGCAGTAGTGAGCTTGGGGTCTTGCAGTGCGAGGATGGCGCCGCCGCGGATGTGCACGTTGATGTGCTCGAGTGGGGCGGGGAGCGTTATGTTTTCCCCCGGCTGGGTGTGCAGTTCGGAGAGCGTGTACCAATCGTACCAGCGCTCGCCGGTGGGGAATACGCCTTGCACTGTGTTGACGCTGGGGACTAGCACGGGTGTGATGAGCAGCGAGGGGCCGAGAAGGAATTGGTTGTATGTTTCGCGTAGAGAGGGGTCGTTGGGAAATTCCCATGCTAGTGCTCGCATCACTGTTGAGCCCTGTGTGTGTGCGTGATAGAACAGTGTGTACATGTACCCGAGCAGACTGTAGCGGACGGCAATGGCGCGGCGGGCTGATTCTGCGACCGAGGACCAGCGGTATGCTTCCTGTCCGATGGTGGCTTTGACGTTGTGGTTACGGTAGAAGGGGAAGAAGGCGCTGAGTTGCATCCAGCGGGCGCAGAGTTGGTAATCGGTATTCCGCGCAAATCCACACGTGTCGGCGCCGAACATGGGGATTCCGGACATCATCATGGTGAAGGCTTGCGAGATGGACAGGAACATGCTGCCCCAGGTGCTGGTGTTGTCGCCACCCCAGTGGCTCGTTGTTTTACCGCTGCCGGCGAAGACGCTGCGACCGACAGTGAAGGGTCGTCGGTTGGGAAAGAGCTCGAGGAGGGAGTGGTAGGTTGCGTTGGAGATTTGGAGACCGAAAAGGTTGTGCATTTCGTACTCAGTGGTGTTGTGCGCGTCGTTGTGCATTGCGTTGGGGGCAATAGAACTCTTCCCGAGGGCATGGCCTGCTTGTACATTGTTGATCACGTAGGGTGGGAAGTTGAGGTTCCTCACGCCAGGCGTCGGCTCAGTCCGGCCTTGAGTCGTGGTAGTAGCGGGCGGAAGGATAGGAGATGCAGACGCCGCTGAAACCTGAGACGCTGAGGCAGCAGCGGCGGACGCAGCCTCTGTAGCGTTGGTGATGTTGAAGCCTTCAGGGTAGTTGAAGTCGAAAGTGAGTGGATCGCCAGGCAGAAGGAAAGGCGGATGCACAGGGTTCTCGGTAAGGCGGCCATTACCACACGAGCCTGCACAGAAAGATGAAGCCTCGCTCAGATCAATCCAGATACCGTCAAAAGGAGTGCCTTTATGCCACTGGACAATCTCGTTAGTCCACCATGCCTGCGAGGACGGCAGAAGCCAGTCAGCCCAAACGCTGAAGCCCGGCCAGTTGTTTCCGTAGTAGAATTCGCCAGTAGTGGGATCTCGAATGTAAGTCTGCAGCGATGCGCCTCGCTCAAAGGGTGCGTATGCGTCACTGGCGTTGTCAGGATTGGAGACGTAGATGTTGCTGTCAATAATAGGAACGTAGTACTGGCCGTTGGCATGCAAGCTTTCAATGAACTCAGCAAACTCCGCCTGGGGGTATGTAACCTCGTTATTGGTGAAGTCGCGGTACAGGTCGTAGATGTCGAGATCGTTCCACAGACATTCGAGGGGAATGTTGGCCTCGCGGTAGCCGTCAACAACACCTTGGACTACGGAGATGTTCTCGTAGCCCCAGCGAGCTTGATGATAGCCAAAGGTCCAGTACATCTGAAAGGGTTAGTAAAATACAGGAGCTATGATCGAATCACACTAACCTGCATAGCTGGGGTGCCGATACATCCAACCTGAAACTGAGAGATAGTCGTCAAAGCACTCGAGCTCCTATCCTCCTTCTGGCCACTGAGGAAGTACAAATCAAAGCTGCCACCCAGGGTGCGATACGTGATAGTGTTCTCCCGAAGCAACCATTCCTGGCCGTGTGCTAGATGTGGTCAGTATCCAGCACTCCTGACATCTCTTCTTCCACTCACCATTACGAGCATACATGCCATGCGCCGTAGTCGCGGAACCATTCATCCCGTACCTTGTCTCCTGATAGAAAGGAATAACACCGTACACATTCCCATCGACTGTGTTCCCGGCATCAACAGCGTAGAACGTCTGCGTATAGTTTGTCCCCAGACGGAAGTCATGCACGTTTTCTGCGAGACCGTAGACGTTGTAATCCTGCAGGCAAACAATCAGCCATCACTCCCTTGATAACAGTTCGAAATACTCACATCAACCATATTCGTGACAAGCTCGATGAACTGGTCTTCATACACAATGACGTGTCCGTATGTCGAGAAGAGTTCTTCCCCGGTACTGACGCGCGAGACTTTGAATTGGAACGATGGATCGTTGCTCCATTCTAGAATGAGATCACTGCTGTTTGCTGTCGTCTTGCCGTCCCACTTCGGCTGGTCGACCAGGTGAGCCGGTAGGATGTACTGCGAGCTATTCGCTGGGGCAATATACTTAGGGTAAACGCGAACGTTCAGACGCTCCTTGGCCTGATACGAGACCTCGAGCGTCAGATGCGCGATGTCGTTGCCAAAGGCTTGGCATTTTGCTCCAGCGAGGGTCAGATCGGCGGTGAAGCCGTGAGTGTTGTCGGCGACGTTGGAGGCTTTGTAGCCAGGACATGCTTGGGGGTCTGGCGCGGTGTTGTCATAGATGGTGGGTGTCAGGCTGGGGAGAGCATTGATTTGAGGGGCGAGGGTTGGGATGACGCGGTCTGTTCCTGATGAAGTGATGCTTTGGGCTTGATATGTTGTTAACATCAAAGAAGGGGAGGAACTGTAGGAGTGAACTCACCAATTGCAAAACCAGCAAACACAGCCGCCGAAGCAGCGTCAGCAAAAGACCTCATCTCGATCAACGAAGTGAAAAGCTTAGCAACCAACACCAACACTTACCATTCCCATCCCTGAGCACCCTCTCTATTTAACCTCCACGTACCATCACCGGCTGCGGGGAACCATCACCACACCTTGACCCGCAGTCGCAGACGTAGACGCAGACGCACTCGCAGACTTAGACTTACCCCCCTGTAGCCATAGCTGCACGGAGTCCCATCCGCCAACGCCAACACGCCGCCATGACGATCTTCAGGTACCGTCCGTACGCGACGTGCGCCGGCGTAGCTAAATTGCGGGGTTAACCGGGGTCATGAGCCTAGCCTTGACATCACCATCACCAGTACCAGCACCACTCGCATTAGCAGTAGCAGTAGCACTCGCATTAGCAGTAGCACTCGCATCAGCACTAGCATCAGCATCAAAATCAGCAAGCCCACCAGCACCAGCAAAACCCGAGATTCCCACCGACGCGCCATGAGCGAACAGTGCAGCACCATGATCCGCGGGAAGCAAGATTTAGATTCCTAACACCTGTTTCTATATTATAGTTATTTCTATTTATTACTGTATTAACTCCTTCTCTCCTTCTCTTCTTCCCTCCTTACCTACCTACAGGTAAAGTCTACAAGCAACTCTTAAAAACCTAAGTTAAGCATCTATTAAACAGAGCTAGTTAAGAAAAGTAAAGTAGTATATTTCTGTTAGTACTATTAATAACCTTCTATGGCATGTAAAAGGTGAAGAGGAATTCTCTAGTTGTTGGGTGGAGAAGAAGAAGTAGAAGAAGAAGAAGAAGAAGAAGAAGAAGAAGAAGAAGAAGAAGAAGAAGAAGAAGAAGAAGAAGAAGAAGAAGAAGAAGAAGAAGAAGAAGAAGAAGATTGTTGAAAAAGAGTGAAGCGGCAACAAGTAACTATTGTGTGGATAGGTGAATGAAGTTGGTGTAGTTGTAATGACAGGGAAAGCAGGGTGTTGGTACGCGAAAAGATGAGGTGGTAGTAGCTGTTACACAAGATTACTTTTATTCAGCGCTAGTTCGCTACTATCTACCATACACGCGAGTGCCAAGCACTCACCACCACACTAATTACAACCATCGCACTGCTTACTTCCTCCTCTTCGCGCTCTGCTTCTGCGCACCAGTCGACTTGGCCTCGGCTTTCTCTTCTTTGGCCTCGGCCTGCTCGACCGCCTTGGGCGTCTTGGGGCTCTTGTCGCCGTCGGGGTGGGCCTGCAGCGGGCGGTTCGCGTCCTTTTCCTCGACCTCCTCGTCGTCGCCGCCCTGGCCGAACTCGTTGACGCGGGTGTAGTCGACCTTGTACTTCCACGTCTGGAAGAGGTAGACGAAGAAGATGACGTCGTCGCGCAGGGTGGCGAGGCGGTGCAGCGTGGGCATCTTGATGGTGAAGGCGAACAGGTCGTCGATGAAGGTGTTGAGGAACTTGTACGTCATGGCGCGGCCGGGCATGTGCGCGACCGACTGCAGGCGGTAGTTGATGTACAGGCTGGGGACCATCATGAGGAAGCCGTAGGCGTAGACGGAGCCAACGAGCGTGGTGATGGTGAACGAGTACCAGCTCTTGTGGGTGTCGTACATCAGCGAGTAGATGGCGTAGGCGATGAGCAGCGGGACAGCGACCATGTAGAGGTACTTGAACGCAATCTGGTCGTACTCTTCCGTCTTCTTCTCAATCTCAGAGGCGACGTGCTTGTCTTCCAGGACAACGGTGTAGGGAATGAGCGAGCCGGGAGCGGTAGGGCGAACACGGATGTTGGCTGTCTTGGTGATCTTCCAGGCTTCGATGGCGATACCCATACCCTGACCGAAGAGGATCATCCAGGAGGTGTTGTCGTTGTTGTCGAGCAGGTACAAGAATATGACAGTCTGCATGAAGACGTTGGCGACGATGGTGCGGACGGAAGTGCCGACGTTGTCCTTCTTCTTGCGCCAGTGCTGGACGTCGTTCTTGAAAGCCAGCATCTCGAAGATCATGTGGAAGACAGATACCACAGCGGTGATGGCGAGCAGGTACGAGTTGCTGTCGATGAGGATCTCCTTGAACATCTCCATTTCGGAGCCGTCGCCGCCGCCGGGGGTGGACTGGCCGGCAGCAGCAGCGGCGGCCTGAGAGCGCAAGTTCTCGTCGACCGAGGCCATCAGGTTGTACTTCCAGTGGGCCAGGTTGTTGAGGTTGACGTTGAGGGGCAGCGTCTTGACGGTGTCGTTGAGCTCGATCATGTGCTTCTTGAGCTGCCAGAAGGTGTTTGTGTAGAGGATGGGGTAGTACCAGCCGTGCTGGCCCGTGGCGTCGCGCTGGCCTGTTGCCTCGAGCTGGACGTACTTGCGGGGCCCGGGCTGCATCTGGGGGTAGCTGAGGACACCGGCGTCGGGGATCAGGGAGATGGTGAAGTTGGGGTGGTAGTAGTTGCCGATGATCTTGCCCGCCTTCTTCTCTTCCTCCGTCTCGACGACGTCCTTCTCGGGCATGTCACTAAGCAGATTGCGGGTCTTGGAGACCTTCTTCTTGGGCTGGTACTGGGTCAGGGGGCGGATGAAGTGGTAGGCCCTGGCGGGGTCGTAGCCGGGGAGGGTGGGGTCCTGGACGGCGCCGGTCTGGGCGACGTAGAAGTGGGCGAGCAGCGAGGCGTTGTGCTGGACCTCGGTGGGGACAGTGAACTCGACGTGGATCTCGCGGTTCTGCTTGTAGTCGCCAAAGACGAACTTCTTCTCGTCGATGAGCAGGGCGTCCTTGGGCATAGCCTTGAGGGCGGGCATGGCGACCGAGGGCGAGATGTACATGGCGATGTCGAGCTCCTGGCCGTTGGGCCACATGGGCGCAATGTTCCAAGGCACGTGGCTGTACTCGGCGCCGTCATTGAGCTGTTGCGGGCGGTTCTCCCACGAGGGGATGGAGACGGCAGGACCAGCACCGCCGGCGGTAGCGACCTGGTGCGGCTGGCCTGTGTGGGCGGCGGGGGCGGGGGTCTTGAGGAAGTACTTCATGCCTCCCTGGATGAGCAGGAACATGCCGATGCTCTGGGCGGCCGTCTTGAGAAACTGCCGTGGACGTCATGTCAGCTATGCGGCGCGCCGAGGGGTTGCTCTATGGAGCTCCATCCATGTGCACGTAGTACGTACGTTGGGCCCGGCCTCGGGCTGGCCCTCTGCCTGCTGAACTTCGGACATGATTGCGACTGTGCGAGGAATGCGCGATTCCAGTCTTGACGAAGCGACACAGAAGTCTCGATGGCGATGCAGCGAGGGGAGAGGGGACAGGGGAGAGGTGGTCTCAATGGCGCAAGATGAACGATCCCACCGAATCCCACGCCAACCACCAGTCCCGCTGCGGGCTAGCTTACCTACTGCGGCCAGGGTCCAGCCTCGGCCGCGGCGGACGGCCAGTGACGAAACGACGTGCCTGTTGTGGCACCAGCACCAGCACCAGCGATGCATCCTGTCCTCAGGCCCGCCCAGCATGCGGCGGATGACTCTTTGCTGTACATAGTACACAACCACGGCCAGCGCCCTCTCCACTCTTCCATTCCACTCCACAACTCGCCACTGTGACGACCTCCCTCTGTCGTGTATAAAGCATCCATCCCCCCACCCAACCACAGCTCAACACCACCAACACCATGGCCGACACACCAACCAACACCGACAGCACCTCGCCCAAGCGGCCCGTAGTCTGCGTCTTGTAACCACCCCTCCCTCTCCCAGCAACCCAGCAACCCAGCAACCCAACTAACCCACCCCCAGCTGCGGCGCCTCCTCCGGCACCTCACCCTCACACATGGAATCCGCGCGCGCCCTCGCCGCCGCCCTCCACGCGTCCGGCACCTCTCTCGTCTACGGCGGCGGGACAGTAGGACTAATGGGCGAAGTAGCACGAACCCTCGTCTCGCTCTCAGGACCCAGCAGCGTGCACGGCATCATCCCCGCGCCACTGGTAGAATTCGAACAAAACAGCGACCCCACCAACGCCTCTGGCCACGCCATCGACGAAGCCGTCTACGGCCGCACCACCGTCGTCAAGGACATGCACACGCGCAAGCAGATGATGGCGCGCGAGGTCATCGCCGGCGGTCCGGGCGGGGGGTTCGTTGCGCTCAGCGGCGGGTACGGCACCTTTGAGGAGCTGATGGAAGTCACGACGTGGAATCAGTTGGGGATACACAGCATGCCTGTTTTGGTGTTTAACGTGGACGGGTATTGGACGGGGTTGATAGAGTGGGTGCAGAATGCGGTAGCGAGTGGGTTTGTGAGCGCGACGAATGCGGGTATTATCCAGGAGGCGACGAGTGCAGATGAGGTGGTGAGGCTGTTGAGGGAGTATCAGAATGCTCCTGGGAGGTTCAAGTTGACGTGGGATGATAATTAGGGTGGGTGCAGTAAAGAAGGAGAGACATGATGAGATGGATGGCTAGAGAAAAACAATAGACCTAGACACCACCAAATAGAAGTGCTGCAAACACGATAGTACTTTTCATTCCTATATCTCCACTCCAACTTTTGCAGTAAAAGATCCGCAGCTATGGTAAATAGAGAAAGCTGCCCATAGTCATACTCGTATTCGTACAATACTGCAATGCATAACTCGAAGACGTCGGAATAAGCCGAAGCCATGAGAACCAGCCGAAGCCATAAACAGAAGATACACACACCCATCACCAATGCCGCAAAACGCCGCGCTATGCAGTCGCGCACCTCTCCGACGCCAGGGTAGGAAAGGTAGAAAAACGTATATGGGAAACCGACGGCTGTCATCGAGCCTGGAATCCAGGTAATTGGAAGCCGAAGCCAGGAACCGCAGGGGGCACCGCAACACCTTGCTCTGCGCGGGGGGAGACGTGGCGAGGATCGTGCGCCGGACGCTGCTCTTGCTTGCGCAACTTGGCTTGGCTGTTGTCGAAGCCGCCGCGATGGCCGTTACCGTTGCCGTTGCTGTTGCCGAAGCCGCCGCGGCCGCCGCGTCCTCCGTCTGTGGGCACGCGTCTGCTGATCGCTGCGTCGTGTCAGTCAAAGCATATCAGTTCAAGTATGAAGAGAAGCATACCCTTCGATGAGACGCCAGCCCCGATTTCAATGTCTGGCTCTTCCAGCACCATACCGCCTTCCAGCGGCCGTCCGCCTGTCCCGCCGTGCTCTGCGGTTAGAGCCCACTTGCGGTCAGCGTCTGTAAGTCGCGAGATGGGAATCACGCTGATGCCGCTATTGTAGTCGCTGCAATCCCGTGGTCCGAAGCCAACGCCCCATCGTGTCTACAAACGTCAGCAACCACCTTCGACCTCATACACATCTGACCTACCTGGCGAGCCTTGGATTGAGCGGCAGGGTCTTGCAGGTTGTCCATTCCCTCCTTGGCGGCAACAGCATCAGGCCGTGTCAACATCTTGACAAACGCATGTCGCTTGTCCTGGTTCACAATGCATGTTTGGACTCTACCGAAACGGCTGAAGATGGCGCGGATCTCACCTTCTGTCCCGCCTGCGCCGCCTACGAACAATGTACGACTCAATACTCTGATGTTGTCGCGTGGCAGACTTTGGTCCCATTCGATGTAGCGCGACTGACCATATACGTTTTTAGGCGGGCTTGGCTGTCGCCGTTGCCCGGGCGGTGTGCGCTGCCGATACTCATTACGATCATTACGACCACCTCGCGCCTTACCACGACCGCGACCGCGCTCATTGCGGCTTGACGAACTACCATCACCAACAGCATTCGGGTCGTAGGAACCGTAGACAGGACTCTCTCGACGGTTAGGCGGAGATCTACGGCTGGGTGAAGCACGACGGGTATAGTCAGGCGATCTGCTACGGTCTCGCATCTTCATGTCGTTCTGCTCAAAACGCATTGGCCCACCGTTCTGCACGGCGACCTGCGGCTGTGCTTGCGCTTGAGGTGCCACCAGAGCCTGCGCAGGTGGCAACGATGTCCCTCCGTTCTGTGCTACGGCCAAAGCATTTAGTACCTGTATGGCCTGATCTGGCGCGATTGAACCTGCACTCATAGCCTGTAATATCTGGTTGGCCAGATCGTTCATACCAGCCGGTGGAGGGGGCGGCATGGCAGGCTGTACATTTGCTGCAGGAGGCGGCGGGAGTACAAATCCTGGGGGAGGAGGTGGCGGCACCATGCTTTGTAGAAAGGGAAGACCAGGAGGGGATGCGTTAGTCTGACCAGGCTGCTGTCCATACCCGGAGAAGGCTGCAAGTAGAGCACCGGGGTCTTGTGGCTTCTGCGTAGTTGAAGGGAAGGGAGCGGCTGTTTGCTGTGTGTTAGTCTGAGCATGACGAGCTGGCCCGGAGCCGTTACCCTTTGGCGGACTCGTCGGCGCTGGTTGAGCACCTACACGATCATCTGTCAGGAGAGGAAACCGTACTCGAGCGAGCGAACACCTACTTTGCTGACCACCGTTCACCTGCTGCTTGAAGGCCGCAAGCATGTCTAAAGGAAACGTCTGTCCACGCTGCCAAATGTCTAGAAGTTTTATGATCTTCTCTTTCTGGTTGTCCGGGGCATGTTGAACGAGGTCGTTCATTACAGCTGGCAGCACTTCTGTCATCCTCTGCACTCCCGCGGCATAGGTTCCAGGGGCGGCATTTCTAGAGACGGATTGCCCGGCCGCCTTGGCCTTTTCTACCCATTGGCGCGTGACGGAATCTACAACGTATAGCACACCAAGCTTATGTGTGGCAGGGCTGTTTTGAAACTGCTGGAGGATTTTCTGGATGATGGTCGAATCGGACTAGAGGTGGGAGCAACGACTTAGTAAAGGCCCAAGGGGGGACGACACGCGCCGGAAGGGACTCAGCAGCCAGCATACCTGAATGTTCTCTACGCATATCGCGGTGATGGTCTTGACCTTTGTGGGTGTTACGCCGGGTGCCTTCAAAGCCTGTAGCGACTGCAACAGCGACTCGAGTTCGTTCATTGCTGCCATGCTTATATTTAGTAGATCAGAGTAGCTGATGAGAGAAAGGAAATTCTCGACGGGTGTATGCAGGGAAGACGCAGAGCAGCAGAGCAGCAGAGCAGCAGAGTAGCCAAGATGGCGAACACGCAGACTGGACTCGAAGCAGCAGGTCAAAAGCCGTGGTGGAACAGTCTACGTTGTACGGCGAGCGTAAGACGAGCAAGCAGTTGATGGAGCGAGGCGCAATGCAGCAGCCACTGGATTCAGCAGTCCGGCGGGCGTGCGCTGTTGGTGAGCGCGCTGAGGGAGAGCTGCTGTGGGTACTATGCTTCTACGCGGCCACGCGGGCAGAGCAGATGGATGCGCAATCTTTCACGTGCGGCAGTGGGCCAGTGGCAGCTACCAGCGTATCAGAAAAGCAGTGGAAGAGTCGCAGGAGCGGTGTCTGGTCTATGTCAAGCGCGCAGGCGTGGAGGAGAGCAAGAATGGTTCGCCGTGCCGAGTTTGAAAAGCTGCGCTAGAGGGTACACGTGACGTATGCAACGCTTCAGATGTCGCTCGCGCCCAGCTCTGCATTACATCAGCTTTGAGCTTCACGTAGTTGTCAACGCTCCCATCGCACATTCAACACCCCAATCGCATATTGCACGCTGGAGCGTCACCTGCAACAGCCCATGATGGACCACCAGAGCTCGCTGCGGGAGGAGACGTGCATGTGGTTACAGCAGAAGGCTGCCTGCATGTTGGGACTGGTGTTGAGGGGAGCTCGTCCGTAGTGATTACGTAGCACCCTCATGTCCTGCTGGTGAAGGGTGACAAGACACGTATAATCAGCAGAGCAATGGAAACCATAGCGTGTAGACAGTAATAACTCGTCAGTGCACACAGCATCTAGCTCGTAATTCGCTGTTCGTACGATGATGCAGTGCCGAAGCGTAGGCCGGCGCAGCCATGCATCCAGAGCTGGTTAGGGCGGCCGGGCGGTTTTGGGTGCTCGATCCAAGCAGCTCCAGGGCTCCACACGACAACTTTTCCAGCGTTCTTAAACTCGCTCCCACCCGCCATCCTCCGCCATCTTGACGTGTAGCCCATCCACACTTCATCACCAACAATGGCCTCCGCACTCCGTCTGAGCCAGAGCGCTCTCCGCGCCGCCGCCCCCATGCGGTCGTCTGCCTTCACCGGCCTCCGCTGCTACTCCAGCAAGACGCAGGTATGCGCTGCGCCGCACCGCCGCCCGCCTCGGCCGTGTGTTTGTGTCTGTGTTTGCATCGCTAACAGGGTCAATTGCAGTCGCTGAAGGAGACATTTGCCGCCAAGCTGCCCGGCGAGATCGAGAAGATCAAGAAGCTCCGCAAGTAGGTCGCCCGCCATCTGACCCCCTCTGTGCACGACAGCCATTGACATTGCATCGCAGGGAGCACGGCAGCACCGTCATCGGCGAGGTCACCCTCGACCAGGTCTACGGTGGCGCCCGTGGCATCAAGTCCCTCGTCTGGGAGGTATGCGCACACAACCCACCGTCCGCAGCATGACGACAATCCATCTGACAAGACGCAGGGCTCCGTCCTCGACTCTGAGGAGGGCATCCGCTTCCGCGGCAAGACGATTCCCGAGTGCCAGGAGCTTCTCCCCAAGGCGCCCGGCGGTCAGGAGCCCCTCCCCGAGGGTCTCTTCTGGCTGCTCCTGACCGGCGAGGTCCCCTCGGAGCAGCAGGTCCGCGACCTGTCCGCTGAGTGGGCGGCCCGCTCCGACGTGCCCAAGTTCGTCGAGGAGCTCATCGACCGCTGCCCCAGCGACCTGCACCCCATGGCCCAGTTCTCGCTCGCCGTCACTGCCCTCGAGCACGAGTCCAACTTCGCCAAGGCCTACGCCAAGGGCATGCACAAGTCGCAGTACTGGGAGCACACCTTCGAGGACGCCATGGACCTTATCGCAAAGCTGCCCACCATCGCCGCCAAGATCTTCCGCAACATCTACAAGGACGGCAAGGTCGCCCCTGTCCAGAAGGACAAGGACTACTCGTACAACCTGGCCAACCAGCTTGGCTTCGCTGACAACGCCGACTTTGTCGAGCTGATGCGTCTGTACCTGACCATCCACACTGACCACGAGGGTGGCAACGTCTCCGCCCACACCACCCACCTGGTCGGCTCCGCTCTCTCCTCCCCCTACCTCTCCCTGGCTGCTGGTCTGAACGGTCTCGCTGGTCCCCTCCACGGACTGGCCAACCAGGAGGTCCTCGTCTGGCTCCAGAAGATGAAGAAGGCCATTGGCAACGACCTCAGCGACGAGGCCATCAAGGACTACCTCTGGTCCACCCTCAAGGCCGGCCAGGTCGTTCCCGGATACGGCCACGCCGTCCTCCGCAAGACGGACCCCCGCTACGTCTCCCAGCGCGAGTTCGCCCAGAAGCACCTGCCCGACGACCCCATGTTCAAGCTCGTCAGCCAGGTGTACAAGATCGCCCCCGGTGTCCTCACCGAGCACGGCAAGACCAAGAACCCGTACCCCAACGTCGACGCCCACTCGGGTGTTCTCCTCCAGTACTACGGCCTCACGGAGCAGAACTACTACACTGTTCTCTTCGGTGTTTCGCGTGCTCTCGGTGTGCTTCCGCAGCTCATCATCGACCGTGCCGTCGGTGCGCCCATCGAGCGCCCCAAGTCGTTCTCGACGGAGGCGTACGCCAAGCTGGTCGGCGCCAAGTTGTAAATACAGCGTTGGATTGTTTGCAGCGGTGCAGCCGTGGCGTGAGGCGTTTTTTCGACATGTCGAGAGGCGCCGGTGTACTATTTAGATTGGATTGTAGGGATAAGGATTGGGTGCATTCGGTGTCTTAGCACGCATCATAGCCTTGGGTGTCTCTGCTTCGGTATACCTTTAGTAAACGATTTGCTACAATATCATGTCTTGAACTCGACAAGTTGTTATAGCGTGATATCTTGTTAGTTGTGTCTGCATCAGTATGGAGACGGTCTTCAAATGCCGCGGCTACTGACAAGCGCTGGCATAGCAACCACGACGACAACGGGGAGGATGAGAAGGATAACCATCCGTGCAAGGTGGGATGAGATGGGCATTCGGTTGGAATAGGACAATTGCATAGGTAGTCAGAGAGCAATTTTGGTGGAATGGAAGAATTGCATAGGTAGTCAGAGAGCAATTCTGGTGGAATGCTGTAGTGCTGCAGTGCTGGTGCTGCAGTGCTGCAGTGCTGCAGTGCTGGACTTGTTGGGGGAGCCGAAGCGGGTATTCCAGACGATTGGTCGCAAGCTTCACCGTTTCCAGCCGCAGCTCGCAAGGCCGCCAAGTCCCCGACAGCTCCAGGAGGTGTACTGTACTACCAGAATCACGGGCCCGACGCAGCGCCGACCTACGCTTCTCACACAGACCACGGGAGAGCTTGAGCCTTGAGCAGTGCGCCCATCACTTTTCCGCGACTCCTTCCTCTGCCTCGCCCACACTCGCACACTCGCACACTCGCTACGAAGCACCCTGCTGCCTTGGTCCGGCCCATAGCCTTGAGAAGACAGCCCCAGAGATGAGCTCCACCCCTCCCACCGGCGTGCCCACCATGGCCGACGGCCCGCCCAGGCTCGAGAAGAAGCCCGTCAAGTTCAGCAACCTGTTGCGTGCGTGCAGCCGAGTGCAGTCCATCGTGCGCCAGAAGCTAACAGCCACCTAGTCGGCGCGGGTCTCAACCTGTTCGAAGTGACGACTCTGGGTCAGGTACCATAGCCCTTCCTTCTGGCCCAGCCACGAGCGCAGAGAGCTGACAATGCCGCCAACAGCCATTGGAGGTTGTCAAGACCACCATGGCTGCCAATAGGTCCGAGGGCATGTCGGGCGCCATCACCCGCATCTGGGGGCGCGGTGGAGTCACTGGCTGTAAGTCGACATGCGCTGCTCAACACGCCCACGCCCACGCCCACGCCCCGCGCTGACCGCCTCCTTCACAGTCTACCAGGGCCTCATCCCCTGGGCCTGGATCGAAGCCTCCACCAAGGGCGCCGTCCTCCTCTTCGTCGCCTCCGAGGCCGAGTACTACGCCAAGTCGTTCGGCGCGCCCGACTTCCTGGCCGGTATCTCTGGCGGCATGACGGGTGGTCTGGCGCAGGCCTACGCCACCATGGGCTTCTGCACCTGCATGAAGACGGTCGAGATCACAAAGCACAAGGTCGCAGCCGCCGGCGGCAAGCCCCCGACCACCATGGAGACCTTCATGGGCATCTGGCGCACAGAAGGCCTCCGTGGCATCAACCGCGGTGTCAACGCCGTCGCCGTGCGCCAGGTCACCAACTGGGGCTCCCGCTTCGGTCTGTCCCGTGTCGCCGAGACCGGTATTCGCAGGGTCACTGGCAAGGAGGGTGGTGAGAAGCTCAACGTCATCGAGAAGATCACAGCCTCCGCCATCGGTGGTGGTTTGAGCGCCTGGAACCAGCCCATCGAGGTCATCCGTGTCGAGCTCCAGTCCAAGACGGTCGACCCCAACCGCCCCAAGAACCTGAACGTTGCATCGGCCGCGAGGTACATCTACTCCAACAACGGCATCAAGGGTCTCTACCGCGGCGTCACCCCCAGAATCGGTCTCGGTATCTGGCAGACAGTCTGCATGGTGGCGCTTGGCGATGTGTACGTCCCTGTCCATTGTTCTACTCTTATTCCTGACTAACACGCCACAGCGCAAAGGAGGCGGTCGAGAAGCTCACCGGAGACAAGGTTACCGCGAAGCACTAGACGGCGTTCAGTCGCTTGATCTATTGGACGCATTTGCCGGCTCATACAACGCATGGTCTATGCACATTCGCAGAAGCGTTGGCTTGTTGCTGAAGCGTTCTTGCTTTGCTGTCAGTCTATAAACATAGAATTATGACATCTTTACCATAGACCGGTACAATCCACGAATGACTAAACTGATATGGTGTCGCACGTGAACAGTTTTAGTAGTTCTTAGTACTTGTGTACGCTATTGTTACCTAGCTTCCCTTAATAATGCGATTAATGTAGCTGAGTAGCTGCACGTGGCGACCCAACCAGGAAGTAACGTTTGGCGCTAGAGGGACGTCACTCTTCTCCTCACCAAGCTTCTTGCAAGACCATTTACGAACACACAACCACTGCAAAAACTCAGCGATGTGGGCGCATGATGCCGAAACACATTTCTTGCACGGCGACAAGTGTACAGCCAGGAGTCAAAAGGGTGAGTTGGACGGCAATCTTGCATCGCTGCATTCATGCACAGCTGTTTGCTCGCCGACTCAGTGCTGCACAAACTGACTTGCACAGTTCCCCGACCGTCATGAGCGACCACAGGTCAAGGCATGGCGATGCGATCTGACGGCTCTGTCCCGGAGCCACAACTTCTATTTCGTAGCATGCAATGACACTATCCACGTTTACCAGCCCAAGTTTCCGGATCAGTCAATACCAGGCGAGCCTGAGCTGATACTGCACCCACCCGTATCGTCACCCTACCTGCAGCCTGGAATTGACTATGAAGACTCGCATTCCATCACCCGACTCCACGTCGACTACCTTGGCCAGGACGAGATCATTCTCATCACGTGCGACGACGGCGATGTGATTGGCTATCGCACCGAGGAGATTCAGCGCGTGCTCGACAAGCGAACCGAGAGCTCAGATGATGAACAGGAGTTCCAGCTTGAAGACCCGGTGAGGACGTTCTTGCATCGTAACGTTGGAGCCAGCGCCTGGGGCTTGGCGATCCACAGGGAAGCGCGGATGATCGCGATCAGCGCCAACACTCACAAAGTCACGGTCCTTGCCTATGCGTTGGCCACAGCGACCGGATCTCCGAACGACTTTTCCGACTCTGATTCTGAATTGGAAGACTGCCCTGAGGAAGAGGACCCAACGGACTTTCCTGCTCCACGGCGTCAAGACCATGTCATTACTCTCTCTGCTCGACACAATGTCCCCGCAGTCTCGTTCAACAACACCGATGACGATGCATCAGGAAGGTGGCTTTCGAGTAGCTCTATCGATGGCGAAGCCACTATATGGGACCTGCACCAATCAACCCGTTCCGCTCGAACCATCCAGCTCGGCTTTTGCGCGAGTGTGAAGGACCCTACCAAGGCTCCGAAACTTAGTACCGGGAGCTGCGCTTGTATAAGGCCCAGCAACTTTCCCCACGCTGTCTGGAGTACCATGTTTCTTGATGCAAACACTGCGCATGAGGAGCCTCCACCACAGCCATTTACATTGCCGTCGCTGCGCTCTGAGCCCTACTTCTGGGACGTTAGTGAATGCAAGACTCGATTTGTTCTGAAGAAGCGTAAGGCTTCAGCGAGCGATGTCATGTTGGATGGAGAATCAAGTGAAATGGATGTATCGGACACCGAGTCCAGTGTTTCTAGCGACAACGAGTCGTCTCCTTTGCCGTCGAACGACGAACAATCACAACAGTCAGACGAAGAATTCAATGCTGAAGATGAAGACATCGGTGCGGCTGGGCCATCGCAAGTATCGAGTCAGTCTTCGGAAGAGCCGCTTGCAGCGAACTCGCATGTTGATGAAGCCGCTCCCCAGGCCCCGTTTCTTTTGCATTCTGCACCGCAGTTCGGATCACCACAAACACCCAGCAACGCCATCAATATTTTTGGGGTCTGGTTCCATCCTCCAGCATCTGCTAACGGTTTCGCTCCGTGGGATGATGATGACGAGAGCGGCACAGATGACGAAGACTTCATAGCGTCAACAACGCAAGCTCATATGGCATTTGCCAATGCTGCTCGACCCGCCCGGGCGTATTGTGAAGTTACGACTGCACCTTCTTTTCAAAAACAGGTTCGTGAAGCCCATCTCACACATTTAATTATTGTCTAATTCATCCTTCAGCGCCAAAGCACATCCCCCCTTCTCATAGTCACGAAAGAGGACGTATATCTCTGCCAAAGACCGCTCGACTACAGCGGCGACCATCTCGACCCAACCGTCACCATCCGCCGACCTCTGCACCCAGCCGATCCAAACGCCAGGTGGCCACTCATTCCCGGCTCGCACGACCGGCACTGCTACACTACACAGATCCCCGAACTGGGCGTCTTCATCATTGCCTCCCCGAACGGACGCGCTGGCATCTTTACCCTGACAAAACTCCGACTGGAGCCTCATGCTCGCCCCATCCACAGCTTTCAGCTCGAATACGTTCTGCCGTTCTCCAACGACGACAAGGACAGGATCTGCGACGTCGAGGGCGCGAGACTGATAGGTGTCGCGGCTGGGCCGGTCCAAGGGATGCTCGACCGGCCAGGCGAGTGTGGCGATGGTGAAGAGGATGCACCAGGTGGGGAGAGGAAGCCTGGTAGTCGGCGATGGAGAGTTATGATGTATTTTACCGACCACACTGTTTTGGCATTTGAGCTTGGGAAGCGGAGGGGTGAGGTACCCGAGGTTGGTGAGTTGGTCGTTTAGGTTGGATGTTGGGGATGTGGGTCCTTCCTTCTCATAGACGCGTAGGTGTCACAGGATAAATACGCTTATATACCAGCTGGAATTAGCAGGTAGAATATGGTCATATTTTGCCTCTATTTTGGCTGCAACAGTAGGTATACACACAGTACCTACAATGTAAAAAATCCCGCAACTTTGAAATAGTCTACAACCATCCCGTGAGACTCGTATTCATCTGCATCACGCTTTTGATAAGTTCCGTGCGCGCATTTTGAAGCCTTCGTCTACTTCACCAATGTTCATGTGCTGAATTTTTCAAGCTGCTAATGTTCTCGAAGACAGCAACCCGTCGGCTGGCATAAGAGAGTTGTTCAGAGCAGCGGGTTGGAGTTAAAGGGGGGAAAGTAGGGAGTTGGGATCTACCCTCCAGCACTGTCCGTCGGCGTAAAAACAAAAAGCTCATCCTCAAACGAGCTATCCAAAGCCGTGGCCACCTTCTCATACACCGTGTACAGAATACTACTACTAAACGCCAACCTGCCCACACGCGACGTGCTCCCACTCCACAGCCCACGAACGCCCGTCTCCCGCACGACACACCTGAACGCATCGATTGTACCAGCACCGCGCGTGCTCTGCGCCCACGTCTTGATCGTATCGCACGGCTGCGTTATGTACACGGTAATCGTACCGGCCAACGCGCCAGTGAGGAACGTAGTAACACCATTCTGCGGGACATGGTGGCGTCTCGAGGCCTCCCTAATAACATTATACGCCCCCATTTTGACACCCTGCGTACTCGACTGCTTTAAAATCGTAGGCACCAACCCACGATACAAGCCCCTGATACACTGCGATCGGATAATCGCCTGATACGCACCGATCTCCCCACGATACAACTTCCCCGGCCCCCTCGCGCTGTCAATCAGCAGGATCTTCAACCGCTCCGTCGGCGTAACAGCCACCACGCTCTCTGTCAGCCCGGCCAGCGACCCCGCCACCACGCCCCGCACCGGTGTCAGCGCGCCGTTGGAGTCGCCTAGCTGGGTCCGGAAGTAGTTGAAGGAGAAGAAGCGCACGCTGGCTTTGAACGCTGTGCCTAGTACCTGTGTCGAGCAGCCTGTATAAATCGCCGCGAACCCTTCGTGCTTCACGACGCTGGATAGTACGGCAAGCGGGTTGTGCCGGCAGGTTGGGAGTGTTTGTAGTTGCACTCGTGTTTTGGCGTATTCGAAGGGGTAGGTTGCGAGGGCTTCTACGCCGCCGGCTACCGCGCTGGAGAAGAGGAGGATTGGGGTTGAGGTTTTCTTTTTTGCTTGGATGGGGGGTTTGGGCTTTTGCGGGGGCGGCAGCACTGCTCTTATTCTGGCATATGGTGTTGATGGGGTTTGGACTGCGGACATGGTGGTGCAGTAGGTGTTGTTGCAGGACACTGGGGGGATGACATGACGCAGATAATCTTGATACTTTATGCGGTATATTACTTGATTCTAATGTCTTGGACTTCTCGTCGACTCTGATGTTGGGAGTAATGGCACCGTGTTGCGCCGTGTCGCATCATAGGAAGGCTATCCCATGCGAACTGACGGCAGGTGTAGCCGACTTCCCGCGGGAAGTCGGCTACACCTCCCCGAGCCCTCCGACGCTCCTGCCTACTGTCATTCCTTCCCGCGGCAACGACTCCCGCATCCTCAATTCCTCTATCTTCGCCGCGACGGCTTCCATCGAGCTGCGGCTGTCAACAACGCCGTTTTGATGGACGGCAGCAGCAGCAGCACAGCCGGCGATGCTCCAGCCGTGGGGCGGGTGCGGAAACGCGCACCCGAGGCGTGCACTTTCTGCCGTCGACGAAAGGCGCGTAGCTCACCGTGTGCGAGCGTGTCGCTGGCTGACTGTCCCAGATTAAGTGTAGCACTGAAAGACCTTCATGTGCAAACTGCAAAACTCATGGCATGACTTGCAACTATGAACCCATCGACGATGCGGTTCGTGCGCGGACTAGTCGTCCGAGTAAGGTGCCACGGAGGGAGAAGTCGACGGAGCAGACTGCAGCTGCACCTACACCCAGAGCCAAATCAGTGTCTGATGACAACTCTGCTCGTTCCAATGTAGATGCAGCCAGTCGAGCCAACAGCGTGTCTCGTATTGTTGTCTCTTCGAATGGCATGCCCAGCTACCACGGGCGCACGAGCACGCTGTTCGAAGAGAACTATCACGACCGATCCACCCCTGAAGCTAACACCAGGATGCCGGAAGAGTGGGTGGAGAAAGGACTGATAGCTGAAGCCGCTTGCCAACGCCAGCTCGAAGACGTCAATTTTCGTCTCGGTAAACTCGACTTCGACGGTGTGGAGCCTGAACTAGGCCAGCACTTGTTGTCACTGCATTGGAATCGACAGCACCATTCATTTCTTATCACGTATCGGCCTGCGTTCATGCGGGACATGGCGTGCAAAGGCCCAAATTTTTCTAAACTCCTTCTCAACGCTATCTTCTTCAGCGCGTCCAAGTTCAGTCCGCGTCGCGAGCTTCGACGCGATGCTGACGATGTAAGAACTGCTGGCTGGCAGTTCCGTGAACGCGTTCGTGGGCTGCTGGGTGGGGCTTTAGACAAGAGCGATATCACCACTATCCAAGCGTTGCTGATCATGACTAACTCCTTGTTTGCGTTGGGCGATGAACGTAGCGCTGCCTGGCTGTACGCTGGTCTGGCGTTTCGTATGATTGTTGATCTGGGCATTCATGTGGATAAGGCGGGTCTGACTACGAATCGCAAGTTCTCGGATGAGGATCTGGAGATAAGAAGGCGTGTGTTCTGGGCTGCGTTTGGTGGGTCGAAGTTGATGAGCTGAGACAAAATTACTGACTCCAGATAGTTGTTGACAAGATACAGAGTCTGTATCAAGGCCGGCCGGTGACCATTAAGGAATCCGATACTTTGGTTCCCATCAAATTTCTAGACACGTACGAAGAACTCGAACACTGGACTCCTTTGGCCTACTCGACTCAGTCAAGTGTGACCTATTCGGGATCACCAGCGTACAGTATTTCCACCTTCAAGAACTTGTGCCAGCTTTCCGTCATACTCTCCGACATCCTCAGCACAATCTACACAGAGCGGAGTTCCGACAAAAGCCCAGCTGAGCTGTCTACTAAGCTAGAGAGCATACATTCGACTTTACAGGCATGGTACCGCAACTTGCCTGGCCACCTTGGCGCTGATATGAGCAAACTGCCTGTTACTCCGCCTCCGCATGTGTTGAGCCTGCAGTCAGTATCATAGTCTCCATTATGTTGTCCATAAGCTGATTATTTCGACAGTGCCATGTACCATGTACTCATGATCCTGTTACATCACCCATTTGTTGCCGACGGTCACCTCTACAGCACTTCCCGCAGCATTTCGGTGAACTCGTTGATGTGCTGCGCCACAGCAGCAAACGACATTGTGCATCTTGTGCGGGTATTTGACAAAGCTTTCAGCGTGCGGCGAGCCCCGTATCTCATATCGTACGCAACATATGTTGCTGCCACGATACACGCGCGCATTGCAGCAAAGCGGGGCCCTGGATCCGATGCGCATAGCAGTCTCGCCGCTTGTCTGGCTGTCTTCCAAGAAAACCAGGAGACTAACCCGGCCGTCCGTCGTGCCAACGCCCTCGTGCAGAATCTGATGAAGAGGCTTGGAGTGCGCATGCACAGCATAGATGAGTGTCGCATCCACAAAGACACTAGTGGCGGCAGCCAACGTCAATCTCCCGAATCCCTTACCAATGCGTCAATGGGTCGCGGACCCAGTCTGCAAGGTCTCGACATTGATGGTATCATCCAGAGTTTTGTGCGAGAACAGGAGAACGCACAGATGACACAAGTAAACACCCCTGATCATACCGCAGTGAACGCAGCGGCACCGACACCCATGCCGCCGCCACAGGCTCCCGCTGTAGCTGGGGACATGCTCGATACTACCAACCATGACGTGGGCTCGCTGGCTTACGACTACAATGGGCCGTGGGTCGCGCAGGGTCAGCAGCAGATGTACGGAGATATGTCGGTGCCTGTCGACGACCTGTACTATGGGTTCAACAGCGCTGCTCTGGATAGCTTCCCTATCACGCCGTTCTTGGAATGGAATACGATGTGACACTTCATATGTCGTTTGCGCTAAATATGCGAGAATGTGGTGTGTTGACTACGCTCACTCGTCCCTTGCTGTTGCATCTTCATGAAATTCTGGGGACTGAAAGAAGAGCACCTCGGGATACTCCGACTAAAAAGAAACTGCAGCAGTACGTTGATGCTATTTGACGAGCGTGTCTTTGGCTGTTGCGCATGGCTTTGCTGAGACCCATACCTCTTCTATCGGCATTGGCTCCTACGCAGACTTTGTTCCTAATCATGCTGCGCTTTCACAGCTGGAGGCTGTTTGGATATTCACTCTACACACCAGAGTCGTCCTGCTCGATATTCAGAGTGGACGTGTTGAATTTGTCCCAAGCAGCACACGTTGACTTTATCTCAGCTGTGTCTAGCAGTGCGGAAATCTCGCTCTGTCTTTCTACGAATTGCACAGCCAGTCCTTCAGCAACGTGCCAGCCGATATGGCAGTGCATCTGAAGTATGTTAGCTTTTCGTTCAGATGGATGAGTGACGGTCACTTACTAGCCAGGCTCCTGGATTGTCAGTATAGAATGCTATAACCAGGTATCCGCTTGCCGGAAGAGTAGCTACATCTCGGCGTGGCGGATTGGTCAGGTTCAACAGCGTTGAGGAGCTGTAGGTGGCACCCGCCGCTTGAGCGAGGATGTAGAAATCACGGCCGTGCAGATGGATCGGATGCGGAATTGGCATCTGTGTCTCAATGACCCAGTACACCTATTTGTTAGCTTCTGGTAGCAGGTATGCGTTCTCTGCCGTCTCCCAGGTTGCGTTGCCTTCAGCAATCTGCAGCAGTGAAGGGTTGTTCCAGATGACTTTCATGCTATCAAGGCCGATCGTCCGTTTGAACAGGCTGCTGCTGTCCTTTCCAACACTAACGCCGAGCGTCGTGTTTTGCAGTGTGGGACTGACAACGGTGTGCGAAACATGCGGCACCAGAGAAGAATAGCTCACATCGACGCAAGCATCCGTCTGGTTCCAAGCCGTGGTCGTCGGATCTGCAACCGAACTATTGCTGTACCGCACGACAGCCCGGATATCGTTGGTGTTGTCGTTCCTCGAGCACGAAGCCTGCGGGATCGCGCGAAACCAATAATCCGTCGCTGTCTGATCGGCCGCAATAACCACATCGTACCGCTGGCCCATGATAATATCCAGAACATCGATCTCGAACGGCACCACAGGGACGAAATCCATAGCGATGACCGTCATTGTATGCCCGTCAAGCGAAAGCTTGAACGCCGTATCAATCGCCGAATTCACAAACCTCAAACGATGCTTCTTCCCCGCTTCAAACACCATCTCAAATCGCTCGCCCGTCCCATTGAACGTCCCCATCCCATTGATCAACGCCGTGTCCAACGTCGGCGGCCCCTTTGTTTGCGCAGACGTCCACAGCGCATCGACTGTGCTATGACTCCAATCCGTCACCATGACGGGTCCTACGTCGACGTCGTAGTTTGCTGTCGCGGGCCCGTGGATTACGATTGCGCCGAATACTCCCGTCCAGGCTTGGAGTGCGTAGTGCGAGTGGTACCAGCTAGTGCCGTACTGGGTGGCGCGCCATGTGTAGGTATGTGTTGTTCCTGGCTGAGGTTCTAACTAGGTGCTGTAGACTGTATCTGGACCTGCGAGCGAGGGAAGGAGGATGGGAAGGAGGAAGCAAGGAGGGAGAAGAAAGGGAGGGTGAGGCGCAACTCACTGCATCAGGACATTGAATAATCGACGGTACACCATCAGCCTGCACCGTACCGTTCTGCCTCACACCATGCCAGTGCATCGTCGTTCCGTTGTCGGTCAAACGGTTCGTGACGTGGATTTTCACCGTATCGCCCTGAACATCGTCAGTCGAGTAGTTTAGAATCCCCGCACCCTGCTGGCTATCAGCCTGATCGATTCCTCAACTAAACAACCAACGAAGCAATCACTCGCCAGAGTCAAAGGAATCAAGAACCACGAAAACCCTACCCAATCCGCCTCAATAGTCGGCCCAGGAACCGACCCATTACCCGCCAACGCAACCCTCGAATACCCATCCGGCGAAACCGTGATATTCGTCACATAAAGCCAATACTATTGCATCCGCGTCACCCACACCTCCTTCCCACAAGCGACTTGAAAGGAGGATAGAACCCCAGCTCGGTGCTAGTGAGCTGGAAATGTAATGTAATGCAAGCACAGGGAATAACTCACCTCCCTCACCACCCCCGCATCAGGCACTTCACCATTCCAATCCGTGTCGATGCTGAACTCGCACCACGCTGTGCGGTCGGCTGCGCTGTTGCCCGAACAAGGTGTTGTTGTGGATACCGCGGGCGATGGTGAGGGGTTGCGATGCGTGGACGAGGGTGGTGGCGGTGAAGATGTAGTCGAACCCGTGGGAATTGTCGATTGCGTGGACTTTGGAGACGTTGGTGCTGTTGAGGTTTGGGAACGCATGGTGTTCGAAGGTCTGGTGGTTGTTGATGGTGGTGGGGAAGGGGAGGTGGGTTGCTTGGTGGAGTTTGTGGATGTGGGTGTCGAGGGCTTGGAAGAGGTGGATTGTTTGGTTGGGGTGGATGATTGGGTGGTGAATGATGGCTTTATAGATATTGATCGTTTTGTGGACGTTGGTGACTTTGTAGATGTCGATGATTTGAAGGAACTTGTAAGCTTCGTGGATTTGATGGAAGTGGTTAGCTTGGTAGAGCTTGAGAGCCTTGTAGATGCTGACTCCTTGGTAGAGGCCAGAAGCTTGGTAGAACTCGATAGCTTGGTAGAGACTGATAACTTAGGAGAATTTGATGGCTTTGTGGAAACTGCTGGCTTGGTAAACTTTGCCGAGGTGGTCGGTTTGATGGAGCTTGACAGCTTTGTGGATGTCGATCGTTTCGTGGTGGTTGACGTCTTCATGGAGGTTGAGGACTTGACAAAGCTGAAAGATTTCATGTGATTCTTTTCCTCTTGGTGATCAGATGAAGTGCCGTGATCAGACCATTGATCGTGGTTAAGCGATGGACTGTGGCCTGACAATGAGCCGTGACGGGTTGGTGCATTATACCTGGACTCTGGGGACAGGACCGCTTTCTTGTCGGAGCCAGACGTCAAATGCAGGGAAGTAATGGAATCGTCAGATAGTTTTGACTTGGA
Organism: Ascochyta lentis; assembly: GCA_004011705.1. Classification (NCBI taxonomy): domain Eukaryota; kingdom Fungi; phylum Ascomycota; class Dothideomycetes; order Pleosporales; family Didymellaceae; genus Ascochyta; species Ascochyta lentis. Next base: position 1,591,841 of record RZGK01000002.1, read on the forward strand.
ATTAGAGATTGTATTGCCGGGGTGGCTGGATTTCAGTGCTGGTATCGCAGCTGTACCTGCCACAAGGCAAACGAGTGTGGGAAGAGGTCTCATAATGGAGATTGCTCTAAAATAGAAGTAAATAGAAGGAAAGAAACCAAAGAAGTGGATTCAGTGAAAGAATAGAATATAGAGAGCGTAATCAGCCACATTCCAACTGTCCCGACCTTGAAGATATAGATCCTGATCTACGCTTTCTCTTCGGTCACAAAGTCACCATGTGTTGACCCGTGCCTTGGTTGCATAGCGCTACCAGATCCCACACTTGCATAGGGGTATGCATCGTCCATCTGGCCGTGTTTCAAAGGCAAAGTGAGCTTCTTCTTCGACTGCCATCACGAAGGAGATCTAGCAGGTGCCATATGCGAAGCCAATACGACGGTTTAAAGTTTGGTACGCCTGCCAGTGTTGGCATAACCTGCTCCGCGAGGGCAAGCTAACAGCACGCCACACAGCCATCGTAGAGCCTCAAACACACGAGTTCTCGCATATTTTGGGAACAAAGGCTTGTGATGTTGCGAAGCTAAACGGGAAGAGCTCACGTGCTAGCTATTGCATAGGCTTACTAGGTAGTTCCCCACGATCCTGAAACGTACTCATTAATAGTTCGCTCCAAGCATATCCCCACATGTGAACCAAGTAGTTGCAGGCGCGTGTGCATGAAATCGATTCTAGAAAGGAAGACATGCTGGACGCGCGTCATATCCGTTTAGGCGTCGTCAGCTTTCGAGTCTAGCGTTGTTCCTCTATCTCGCATCGATAATGTGGCTGCGTCTACAGGTAGTCCGTCTGTATCAAGTGTGCAAGCGTGCCCAAAGTGTATCGTTCGAGTACTCACAGACTGCAATCTAGACACGGTGTGATCGTGCCTGGATCGAGAAATTCAAACTTAAACAGAGTCAAGCTAGTGACTCTGACATAGAAGCTCCACGTCAGCTTAAACACATTCGCAAAAATGAGACCAAAGCGCATCGCCAACAATTTTGGTCTATGAAAATAGAGAGAAGATGTGAATAGATAATGGCCGTCACTTTGCTCACCCTCGCACTCTTTGATACTATCAAACGCACGCTCCTTTTGACACTTGCTCCAATGCAGCTCTCACGCTCTCTATTCTTTGCTTTTTTAGCTTGCGCCGACACAGTCATTTCTGTATCAACTAGTTTTAGTCTATATGCGTATGGCAGCGGTATCACTGCGGGCAGGAAGCTATTTTATGCGGATGGTAAGTCCCTACAGATCGTCACCGTGTCCAGACTAACATTTTAGGCTATGCATACGTCGGGAACAGTGCTCCATCATTTGCTTCTCAAGCTGTCAATGTAACTTGTAGGTTTCTCAACACCAGCTAAAGCAGTCGTCTGATCATTCCAGTCTCTCTTACGGACGATTCGAGGCTAGTGGCATCAGCCGTAGAGAACGCAACATGGACTTCGCAGTCTTTGTATATTGGTTCAGACAATGACGATCTCAAGGAGGTGGGGTTTACTTCCAACTACAAGAACGTTTCAGACGGAGTCATCGTGACTGGCTTTGGTCTGTTCGGTGGTTACGCATACAATGACAAGGCTGGCAGTATCGCGATGTACTTTGTCGCATCACCGACAAACGAGACTGGCATCTACCAGTAAGCACATCATTTTCTCCTGTTTGTGTCTTTTGGACTTTTGTTGACGGCTGACAGAATCAAGTGGAGTGCATCGAAGACTGAGATAAGCGGAAGCGATGTGCCAATCTCACTTCGAACTGCGGCGCCTGCAACTCCGTCAGGATGAGATGGAAAGTTGGCCAAGAACGAGAGTTCACTCCAAATGCATGGTCTGATTTTAGTTCGCCAAAAACATTAGGTGTTGGCTTGAGGCGAGGCCACAGTACATCTGCTACCACTTCCTCAGCAAGACTCTGTGTAGAAACGTAATATTGTAGAATTCATGACTGAGAAGGCAATTAACAGCACTCAATACTAACTTCACATGTTTTTTTGTGAGAATGATCATATTACAAGGCTGCAGATCTGAACCATATCAGTATACCAAGGATATATCTAAATCTGAGCCAGGAGTCATCGTTTCTCGGGCCAATGAAGTCAATTTGTTGTCATTTGTTGAGTCACAACAACAGCTTGCGCCCAAAACATCACCAAGACAGAATATGTACGGAAGGGCGCAGAGAAACCCAATATCCACCGCAGCCAGTGGAAAAAAGAGATAAAGGGTTTCTGTATGACTACTTGCACCCTAAAAAGGTATTGACTCTGGTCGGATATCCAATGTAAAGCCTCAAAATGTAGGAATGCTCGATCCGGAATACTATTTGTCCTAGTTCACAGTTTTTTTTTGAACTCACAAACTCAGTCACTAATGGCGATCATTGTATGTAGCTGTATCTAGAGATATTTGAGACAGCTTTGTCAGCAGGAAATCTACGTTGTGGACCTAACAGATGTCAACGCAGCAACAAATCTTGGACGAACTGCTTTCCACGTAGCTTCAAATTCTAAAAAGGACTGCTTGTCACCTTCCTGCTAAAGAAATTCGCTGATTTCTGTACTCTGATGGTAGGAGAGTAGGAGATTTTAGAACGCAGTTCTAATCGAACCACGGTGTGTGTTACTGACCAGTCTTACTGTCACATGGCAAAGGCAGCAAGGTGGCCATACTGCTCGATAACGAGGCAAACTTAAGTTTGAGAATAGTGTTGTGAGACGCCATTGTATATTGCTACCGTGATAAATGAGATTCCACCCCACATGAAGGAATTGTCAAGTGTCTGTTATAGCGAGGCCGGATCGCAAGCTGGAGACCACTGGGATAGCAATGCCATCCGACTAGTAGAAATGAGACGATACAGGTGCGAGATATATAGCAAGTCTTCTGAACGATGGTATATCTGCACAACAACGTCATCGCTATACACAAATGCGCATGTCAGAAAAGGTGGGCATGTCGCGCCTTTTCTGTTCGCATTGCCAGAGGCATTCTGTGCAACTGTTTATCGAGCTCCAGAACCGGGCCGCTCTGCAGTCGATTCGGGGGCTTACTCTCCTCAATTCTTTCACTCACTCAATCGGTTCGAGGCTGCGAGTTCACAAATTTGTCCTGCGCTTCGGAAATCAACAAGTTGCATTAGGGATGCGTTAGGACTGGATTCCGTACTGCTCCATAGAGGGCAATGAAAGAAAGTGTACTGGACTGTCGCAGTCTGCAGCAGTGCCAGACATAGCGGCGACGCTCGAATGCGCCCACTATATTGCCAGTGACGTAGATGATGCCGCGCGACTGGCCAGTAGCTCTTGGAAAGAGGGTTGATTGTGACTACTACGCTCAATGCAAGTTCAGAATGCATGTCATAACGTGTATTGCTACCTGCAAACTACGTATCGAAACACTGGCAATCGCTGATATCACCACCAAGGCGCCATCCACTAAGCAACGTAGGACACTTCCAACCCACGTCAACACTTGAACATTGGAATAGTAAGTTCCACAGCCTCTCCATTGTGTAGCCAAAATCTGGGGCACTCATTGAGTCAGGTCGTCCCTGCAGGTTGCTGGGTTGATGCGCCGGACTTTTTTCGTCAACAAAGGCTTGCCGTAGATCATGGTATACGTCCTTGTTGATTCCGCGGATACGGGCGGCGGAGACGATGAACTGGCCTTTGTAGCTAAGAAGGACATTCTCACATACATCTGAGCCGTACATTTGCTTACAGACTTGCGGAATGAAGTGTAGGTTGTCTTGCCAACCGAATCGGTCACTGCAATTCTCATAGTCGCAGATGCGGCCAGGCCAACCGAGATTGAGAAATCCAGTCTGAGCACGGTTGTAGTAGTTGCTGACATGGGTATAGAATTCCCTTGGATTATGGATACCGGCCTGGAGAAAGATTGTCTGTCTTGCAAGGTCGTCCCACCTGTTGATGATGTGGTTGAGGAACGTTTCACCCTCTCGCCCAACGTTCGCTAGTGTGGTAACATTGTGGGCTCCTGTTTGTTGCTTGATGTAAGTGTTATCGGCTTTGCTATCTTTGATGTAGATAGTAACGTGTGCATCAGAAAGAGCAGGCATGCTCTGCAGTTGATTGACGAGCTTACGCACTTCGTCAAGCGGCTCGTTGTACATGCTCAGCACAATCTCCACAGGTAATTGTGGTACGTATTTTTGATCAAGGAGAACTGGACTGCGATGCTCCTGTCGCTCAGTAAAATTCAGGATTCCATACAACGCCCAGAGTGCACCTATGCTGACACCAAACAAGTACTTGCTGAAAGTGGCGTTTGGTGAGCTTGACTTCATGGCTGTCACTGCAGAACGGTGGGCCTGCTCCGTGAGACTGATGTTATCACCATCTTCTGCTGATATTGCCGAGGGTGAGCTCATAAGCTCATATGTGCTCGAGGTGCTCCACGAATTCTGCGCACGACGATTCGATGCACGGACGTAAGCGATGCTGCCAATGCACGTTATTGCAAGCAAGAAGCAGCCAAACTGGTAGATGTTCGTATACGAGCGGGCTGTCAGTAGTGTGGAGTAACATCCTACAATGCCAACGAGAAGAGTCAGAGTCAAAGCGTCCAAGATGCGATCTACTGGAACATCAATAGTTTGAGGATACGTGTCAGCTACTTCGCCGTGCAAAGGAAGTAAGATCGAGTTTCCCAGGAGCACCGCTACAGCGGATGCCGAAGCGTTAAGGACGAGCAGTGGAATGCTTCCAAAGTCGAGGGCGAACGTTTGATTGCCTGTTTCGAAGACTGCTATCCAAGCTGTGCCGACCAGAGCACCTGCAATGACATGCAGACTACTTGGAATCACATTTTCCAAAACTACGTCTGGATGATGTACGATGACAAGCTTTCTGAGGCCTCGCGCAACTCCAGCCAGCAGCATGGCCACAATCGATGTTGCTAGGTTCGGTACGGTAAGTCGATACTCTGTGAACAAGAGTGTCGCGCTTGCTAGCACCGGTAGAAGGATACGAATCAGTTCGGCGTTTGTGCGAGGTGTTGCGCGGGTGATGTAAAGCAATAGATCTTCAGCGAAGAAGGCTACAAACTGGTTGGGGTCAGTACTTTAATGATCATGTCTAATGAACGCCAATATGTCTTACCGTGATCATGGCCAAGACCGGTAAATTATAGAAATGCAGAGTCGCTTGCAGGATGCATATTGCTGACAAGGATGTGAAGCACGCAGATGCTGCGATGAGTGCTGTTCCTCTTGTCGTCGATTTCGATAGCTGTGTTTCTCCATGGAACAGCGTTTGGACATACTGCCATGCTAGACGCGGGCGAAATGACAGGATGGCAGTAGCAGCGAGCTGGTTGAAGTAGAGCTGCAAAGGATAATGCATGTTACGCTCCACTAGTAGATGCCTTCCGCTTAGCAGTGAAAGACTGGCGCAAACAACCCAGATGAATGGTTTGTAGGCACGAACTGCGCTACCCATCATGGATTGAGGGCCACATAACGTCTGCATGCGAGTTTTCCCAGGGTATGCATGTGGTATCATGACCGATCGGTAATGGAGTGGTGGATGGACGACGAGGGAGCGACAGGGAGGAGGTTGTCAAATTGAAATGGTATCCTCAGATGTAGGTGTCGGGGTCACCGTATGTTGTTTGGCGCATTTGGCCCGAGGGTGGCGGTGTGCGGCGACGTTGGAGCGTATGGGTGCGACCTTGGAGAAACGTGCGCTCAGGGACAGCGGAGGTCATAACAATCGATGGCGTCGGTCGCGGCTCGCTTGTTGCGGCGGGCGCGCGTGGCTGACTAAGAAAATACCGTGGCTATACCCCTGGCCGTGCACTACATCAATCGCACGCGTTGAGTGTAACCAACAAAACATTCGGATTTCACTATACCAATCGTGCATCGATACGTGAACCTAGATTAATAGAATGGACATTCCAAGAAATCTATCTAAAAGCGCAATGACGGACACCCGCCCCATTTTAAATCATCACATCGGAAACCTCGCAATGACAACTGAGCCAGTCGCACACCGCCCGCTGAATGTTGAATAAAGCATAAGCGGCAATCGGACTATAGGCATCACAGCCTAGCTTAAAACTACGTTCAAACATCGCAAGGCCCACCCATCGAATACCTCGCCAAGCAATACGGCCTTCGTTACTCCCATCACCTAAGACTTCGCCTCCCCTTTACTAGTTCTGCAGGCATTTTGCCGTCCCTTGCCAGTCCCCAAAATTTCCTAGTTGATCTTTTCCAGTGCTAAGTCACGGCGGGCCACTTCTTCAACGAGGCTGATCTGATCGTATGAGTAGCACAGCGCGACTGATGTAAGTTGTGGACCCACAGCCTGTGATTGGATCGCAATTATCTTTTGTAGCATGATCAACCTCATAAGGATCAGATTGGCCCCCAATCTTACGTTACGACGACTTGAGCCACATGACATATTGTTGTAGAATTTGGTAAGAGATTGCCGAGGTGAAGTATTTGACTGAGCGGGTCAACCAAATGCGGTTCGAACGAGAGTGATAACATCTGGATGTCACGAAACGTATTGTTGTGGTTGAGTGATAACCTCAATTGTTGCATTCACTTCTATGACCTGACAGGATGTAGCTCTGGAGCTCTACATAGAAGCGACTCTTAGAACGAATGTATGAAGTGGGTAGTCTGTACTCCGACCAGCCAGTTCCAGACCATTGCAGTGGCGGACGAATGTAAAATCTATCCGAGCTTGAAGGAGTTCCACTGGCCCCTCTCAATGCAAGATCCACCAGTGACTCCAAGAGTGTTTCCGTTGCAGCCGGTACCGGTGTACACTATTTGATCGAAATCGTTAGTAAATGTGTCCGACATGACCTCTGTGAGGTAGAAGGAAGCTTAGCTTACGCTTGCTGGCCAGGAATCCAGCAGTGTTGATGAAGAAAGCACCGGTCTTGCCGTCAATGTTGTAGCATCTTCCGGAGACGGGAGCCGCATGGTACAGAATGTCCTTGTCGTTCTTACTGTAACAGCTAGTTAGAACGTTTCATTTGAGGAAAGCGAACTATCTTACCAATCGCTCATGGAGCTGTACTGGTTCAGCTTGACGTTGTCCCTGGCACCCAAAGCTTCTGGCATGGCCAGAGCGGGGATAGCAAGTACAGCGGCAACGGCGAGGAACTTCATTTTAAGATGATTTGAAAGTTGAGTAGTAACGGTGGTGATGATAGTAGTGGTAGTAGATTGAAGGAAGTGATGTTGTGATTTTTTGAACCTGTGCTGCTCTGTCCTTTATACAAATTTTGAAGACAGACAGGTGCTCCACTGAGAATAAGCGCCGAAGAGATCGTCGCAGGAGCTCATGATGTCCGCATTCCGTGGCAGCCGTGTGCAAAGCTAGTGGTCAGCATAACTCTCCATCTCTTCCACTCGCTAGTCATTCCTCAGGATAGCGCCCATGTCACCAATGTCCGACGGTTTGGGCTATACGAAGCTTATGCTAGGAAAACTGTCAGCACCTGTAGCCTGTGTTTCCACTTTTCTCACGGACTATGGGTCGGGTCAGCCTTCGTACAGAAATATCGAGCAAATAGCTTGGGTCAGATCATAAGAATGTTTGCACACAGCTTCCTAATTGGTAGTTTACAACACGAATAGCAACACACGACACGGATTTCGGGAGCGAGATGTAGTCATCCGATTGGAAAGGTTCCATCAGTCAAGGCTTAGACGTCGAGGAAACAGCGAGTCCTGACATTCATCACGAGATGCTCGCAGCAACATCTTTTAACGGCGAGCAATATACGTCACTTCCCATGAAATGGAAGGCGAAAGATGTCACTGGTGCATAGATTCTTTTTTAAAATAAGGCGGCTCGCGAAAGCACGACCTCAGAGCGCGGGTAATAGGAAGCCACATGCTGATTCTAGTTTGGGGCCTGATCAGCAGGAGCACCATAAATGGTAGGTTTTGAAGCGTTAGTCAAAGTAAGACAACTACGTATCATTGTGGAACCCTAGGGGAGGGAAAAAGTCGGAACAAGGCAGTCGCTATGATTATGATGCTTTCTGTGAAGCCTACGACCTTAACCGTACACGATGGTTGGAGGCGGAATGCTCCGCAGTTGCCGTTTCCTAGGGTAAGATCTTTCCTGAGTGACATAGTGTGCAGTATAGTCCACCGAAAGGAACAAGTTGCAGACTATTGCAGTGAAGCGGATAGTCTGGGCCGTAGTCAAGCGGAGCCCAAGAGATTACGCAGTAGATCAGCATTGTGGCACAGCAAAGGTAAGAAATTAGGGCGTATTGTAGAAGAATAATGGGTCCGGTCCGTGGGAACACCGGAACTAAAAGATCAAAGTGTGGATCTACAGCAAGGCACAGCGGAAGTAAGACAGCGGGCCGAAAAACAGACGAGTGGGGGACATGAGCCGCAGCAAAGTCAAGACCAAGAGGTTAGGCTGTTGATCCGCAGTGAGGCCCAGCAAACCGTAAGCCAACGGGGGTTATTTCCGAGAAACCAGTTTCAAGGCGTACCAACACCGACAGTAAGACAGAGTTTCGGATCTGCAGTGAGGCATAAAAAGAGTAAGACAACGGGCCTTATTGCACAGGAGCGGACCCGAAGTGTAGCAAAACCGTCAACTCAGAGTTACTGTGGTATCTGGCGAGGGTAGTATAGGTGGGTCAAAGCAGCAGGAGGTTTGACCGAGAATGCAAAACCTCTGAGTTTCTATCTTACACCACTTAGAGAGCTTTAGTGGCCAAATAACTCTGCTGCAAGGCTTGCGCGTTGCTGTAACAAACGAAATAGGTAAACTCCGCCCACCAGCCACTGGAGCCACCTACATCATTTTCGCCAGAAACCGCAATAGGCAGTCCGGCACACCAGACGTAAAAATATTGTGGACTGACTTACCGAAGTAGTTCAATCATACTCTCCGAAGCGTACGAGGAGGCCGCGGTTTACAAGGGGCAAGATCCTGCACCGCGTGAGATATTCGGGGGGCCTGACCCGAGCAGGCGGGCACGTCCACGCGTGCACAGATTATCACAGCGAGATGCTTTGTGTGTCGGATATCGAGATGCTTGGCACCAGATTTGAGTACTCAATGACTGCCTACGGCTGCGCTGATAGTTTGGGACGTCACGATAAAGAAGAAAGGAACGGAAACGGGACGTTGCCGTGTGGTTGCTAGGTTGGGGTTTAGGGTCAGGGTCCGTGCTCTAATGCGGGGTCCCTTGCTTGTGGACAAGTGTTGAAGGATTCAGAGCCGCACAGTGCTTACCCCTGAGTTCCGAGGAGGATGGGCAAGTGAAAACTTTTGCTCATGGCCTTTCAGCGCTCGGTTCAGGCACGTGTCTGACAAGGACCTCGTAGAAGCTGAATTCTTAGCAGACAGGTAAGATTCACCCTCTGCTAGCCTAACAGTAGCGTTACGTTGCTAGTAGCTTAGCGCGCACTTCTATACTCTATACCCTGCTCCTTAACAAAGTTATATTCTAGAGAGGAACACCATAGTTTTACTAATATTTAGTAGCTATAATATATATACTATACTACTTTAGAAAGAATCTTATTACCTAGGTTTAGAACAGTACTTAAGTAAAAGGTAACTTAGGCGTAGTAGCTGTATTATAGTAAGAATATTAGAAGAACTAGTAAATAATTATAATAAACTATATATTTCTATCTCTACCTTTAGAGCTATAATGCCTACCTACACTCTCTCTATAGTTAAGTTAGGTAATCTTAATATTACTGTAATATTAGCCTCTAAGACCTTAAAGATTAGTATTAATAGTAAAGAGGATACTTTCTATTATCCTTTACTATTACTATATTTTTTATACTTTATCCTTAGTAATATATAAGATATTATGCTAACTTTAATAGTTATATAATAGAACTTTAATAGAGCTAGTATTATTATAGTTGTTTAGTCTATATACAGAAGATACTGTAACTTCTATAGCTTAATAATATTATAACATTATTTAACGTATTTAACAGGTAAGTTAGCTACACAGGCGAGTTAGCTACTCTGCTAAGACTACACCAACATTCTACCCTATTATAGCTTGCATTAGCCTACATTAGCATTGTACATAGTAGTACAGTATATAATATTATTTAGTAACACCTTCTTTAGGCTTTTTACACGTGCGCAAGTTATACCCTATATTGTAGCACTTTTTACAGCGTCTTTAGGTTGCCTTACCTCCTTTAACACGTACTTGCTTTCTTACCTTCTTACTATTACTACGCGCTCTAAACTAAGTTAGAGTAGTTAATTAAAGGCCTTCCTTAGCTGTTAGGACTTCCTTCTGCTGCAACTACTTTCTTTTATGCAATTTACGTTGCGTAGCAGCCTTATTTGCTGCTTAAAGCCTAGTAATCTCCCTTTAAGCTAACACTAGCTTATACGCTACTATAGCTGCGCCTTTAGTAAGCTTTTTAAAGGCCTTAACTATTAAAGTTAGTAAGCTACTTGCATGCCTTTAAATCCTCTCTTAAACTAGCGTTAATTGCAACCCTAATTGCAGAGTAGTGCTTAGAGTTTAGGACTGCTAGGGCTTATCTTCTATAGTAGGTAGCAGTAGAGTACGTAGGCAGATATTAAGACCTATTATAACCTGTTCTAGGTTAAAGGGGACTATTCTAGCACCTTAGAAGCCTTCTTAGATATTACTAGAAGTAAATGTCTCCTTATAGGCGTCTATAAAGCATAGTAGGAACTTAGTTTTAGTAATATAAGTAATATAGTTGCGTATAAGATTCTTAGCTTAGCGCCTATATACCTTCTTTAGAGGGGTAAAACAACCTATATCTAGTAGTTGTAAGAGGTAAGATAAGTGTAGAGGCATACATAGTATAATAATATTTGCTTCCTTATAGTATTGTTAGAAGTTAAGGGAGTTATAGCTCTTGTAGCTATTAATAAGGAGCAGTTAGTGCACTTCTTAGGTGCGCGTCTTTGTATAGGCATTAAAGTGCTTTAACTAGTCTAGACTAAGCTTGTTAGTAGTCTATCTGTTCTTAGAGACTCTAATAACCTAGTTATAGGGCAGGTTGTCCTCTTTGTACTAGGTAGAGAGGTAGTTGCAGCCTTTAAAGATAATAAAGAGTAGAATAGCCTACTCTGTGCTATTAATACTCTATATAACTATTATCTACTCTTAATTACTCTGCTGCACTGCCTTTAGCTGTCCTTAACACTCTAAACCTATAACAACTGCTTCTGCAGATATCTAGCCTATTATAAAGCCTGTCTTATTAAAGTTGTACGTGTTATTATTCTAGATGCTATACTTAGCTTTAATATTTGCTATAAGCCTAATCTAGTCTTATATAATCTCTAGATCCTTACAGAGGGCTCTCTTGTAGTTATACTTATAATTAAACTTTACTTTAAGGTTAGGGCAGCGCTTAACAAATGTATTAGGCTAGTTTATGCTAATATAGCCTATATTACGCTTAGCATGCAAAGAATTAGCTATATTAGCTATAGCAGCTAGCTAAGGGGCAAATCCTCGTGCATCTAGCTTAAGAATGTACTTAGCAATTACATCCTCCTTAGTCTAATCTATATTCTGTTAACTTAGCGTATAATTAGCTTGTGCAGGTTATCTTGTGTATTAATCGCGTAGTGTGCTGCAAGGCGTGTTGTATATAGCTGCAGCGCGTTGTATAGTAAGGTTTGCGTCTTATTTAAGTGCCTAGAGCGCAAGCTGTATTACAGCCTCTTCTAAGAGCGTAGGTTTATATTGTTGTTAAGTTATTGCGTTATAAGGTAGAATGTTGGTGTAGTCTTAGCAGAGTAGCCGACTTGCCTGTGTGGCCGACTTACCCGTTAAATACGTTACTAGTAAGTATCTATATCTTATTCTATTTCTATAGCTAGAACAACACTTCTATATAGATTACGCTAACTCTAGTAGGATATAAAAGTTACTACTAGATCTTAGCGCAGAGGTTAGAACTAATAGTGTTTTTACTAGAATATATTTAGATAATTAGCTTATTAGATCTTTCTTAGCTAAATATATACTATATATATAAAGGATTATATATTACAGATATATTAAGGATAATCTAGTAGTTTATTGCTTGTTCTAGTATCTAAGAACAAGAGTATAGTTATATCTAATTTAAATTCTAGAAAGATAACTGTCTTTCTAGTATACTTGTTTACTCTTATATTAATGTATTCTGTTAGCCTTATAAAATAGCTGTAGTTTTAGTACGCTGCTATAATATTAAAGAGGAAAAATATTAGTATAGATAATATTTTATATAATATAGCTTACAGAGTATATAATAAATAAGCAGATAGATAATACTAAATATTAGACATTAGAATTTACTAAGAGAATCTTAACTTATATTAGGTATGCTAATATTTAGATATAGTTACAGCTAATAATTACAGACCTAAGAGACAGCTAGGCAGTTTCTATAGGCTTAGAACTATAAAAGAGTAATACTTATAGAGAAACTTATTAAAAGTACTAAGGTTATAAATACGGTTTACTGTTATAATAGCTGTATATAAATCTAAGCTATTCTAAAAGTATTTTTATACTAGCTCTTATAGTAAAGAATAACAAAATAAGAATACTAAAGAGTCTAGCCTATAGCTAGGAATATATTAAGAATGCTAATCTATGCTTCTTGCTACTATCTAGCACATTATAAAGAGGCTAGAGATATCTACTTTATACTAGCTAAAATATTAAGAATATAGATAGAAGTTAGTACAAAGACTAATTTATACTACTTTAGCACTATATACTGTAATATTTAGTAGAGGTATTTATAATACTATAGAGTTAGAGACTAAAGCTTATCTATACTACTATTTTAGATAATACTTATAGTAATATGTATTATAGTTTCTTTGGTTTTACAAAATAAGTAGAGTTAGCTTTTCTATAATCTACTACTAATATTAGCTATAGTTATTATACTTCTTACAGATTAGTAGAAATAATAAATAGAGTAAAGAAAAGAGTAAGTAGTAACTTCTAAGAATTCTACTTCTAAGATTGCGTAAACAGCTATAGAGGTTAGCAGAACTAGGTTTATAGAAGGGGAAGATTGCGTAAATAGCTATAGAAGTTAGTAGAACTAGGTTTATAGAAAGAGAAGCTAGGTTAAAAGGTTAAAGAGCTAGTAAGAGAAGATTATTATATAGTAGGCGTCTTAGAGAAAGAGCTAGAAGTAGGGAACGCTAAGGCTAATATTAGATTTGCTAGTATATTCTATAGTAACTAATAGAGAAAGTAACTAATATAAAGAGTTCTAGATAGCTAATAGTCTAAAGTATAAGGTTAGTAGGCTAAAAGCTTAGATTTGCTAGGATTCTAGGGGTCTAGAGCAGGCTGTAAGGCATAGGCTTAAGTTAGAATAGTATTCTAGAGCAGACTCTTAATATTGCTAAGCGTAAGGTTAATTAAGCTAAGGCTTAGAATTACTAGGGTTCTTAAAGTCTAGGGCATGCTATAGAGTATAGGCTTAAGTTTAAATAGTAGTCTAGAGCAGACTCTTAATATTGCTAAGTATAAAGTTAACAGACCTAAGGCTTAGAATTACTAGAGTTCTTAGAGTCTAGAATATGCTGTAAGGTATAGGCTTAAGTTAGAATAGTAGTCTAGGGCAGACTCTTAATAGTAGTCTAGAGTAGACTCTTAATATTGCTAAACATAAGGTTATTAGACCTAAGGCTTAGAATTACTAGGGTTTTAGAAGTCTATAGCATACTGCATAGTATAGGCTTAACTTAGAATAGTAGAGCAGAACAGGCCCTTAAAGTTGCTAAGTGTAAGAAAACTAGGCCTAAAGCTTAGAATTGCTAGGGTTGTAGGAGTTTATAGCATGCTGTAGAGTATAGGCCTAACCTAGAATAGTAGAGTAGAGCTAGCCCTTAAAGTTGCTAAGCGTAAAAAAACTAGACCTAAGACTTAGAATTACTAGGGTTCTAGAATGCTATAGTATACTATAATATATTGAGATTAATTATGTTAATTAGGCCTAGAGTATACACTAAATATTGCTAAGTATAAGGTTAGCAGACCTAAGGCTTAGAATTACTAGGGTTCTAGAATGCTATAGTATACTGTAATGTATTTAGATTAATAGTATTAATTAGGCCTAGGGCATACGCTAAATATTGCTAGGTATAAGGTTAACAGCTTTAGACGTTAGAACTACTAGGGTTTTAAGAGGCTATAGTATAATACAGAGTATTTAGACTAATAGTTCTAATTATGCGCTAAATATTATAGTGTATAAGGTTATAAGGCCTAAAAGTCAGAACTACTAGAGTTTTAAGAGGCTATAGTATAATATAGGGTATTTAGACTAATAGTCCTAATTATATACTAAATATTACAGTGTATAAGGTTGTAAGGCCTAGAGGTTAGAACTACTACAGTTCTAAGAGGCTATAGTATAGTATAGGGTATTTAAACTAATAGTTCTAATTATATACTAAATATTACAGTATATAAGGTTACAAGGCCTAGAGGTTAGAACTACTAATAGCCTAGGTAAGGCAGGCGCTGTAGCTGTAATAGAGAAAAGGCAAGGCTTTAGTCAGATAACTAAGGTTAGAATATATAAATATTAGGAATACTAAGAGGTCTAGCATGCTAATAACATAGTAGGCTGTAGTCTCTAGGCTCTAGAAAAAGTATTAGTAGCGCTAATGTCTCTAGCTAGAGATATTAGTATACACTAAAATTATAATTCCTTATCTAATTTAACTATATACTAATAAAGATTATATATTTTACCTATAAAAGAGTTTATATAAAGACAGGTAAAAAATATTAGGTTACATATAAGGCTTTTTATTTCTTCTTATACTTTAGCTGCATCTTAATATAACTAGAATTAGGAGCTATAAAGGTTAGAGAGTTAGCTCTTTTAATATAAGAAGATAGGTTCATACACCTTACTAAGATAATAAAGTGTATCTGCTTCTACATTATTAAACTTCCTAAGTATTACTTCTCTTTACCTATTTAGATTAAGTAACTAATATAGTAAGTATAGAGCTTTAATATTAGATTAGTTAGTAGAGTAGATATACTGTGTTGCAATTAAAGAGACTAAAGATTATCTCCTAGAACTTTAGTAGAAGAACCTTATGCTTACTCTAGGTCTTAGGACTAAGATAGTCTGTTAACAGGCCCTGCTCTTCTAGCTTCTTTTACTTAGTATCTAGATCCTATAGGTATATTAGACTAGTAATATTAGTAATTATAGTTAATAGAATTACCTTACTTTAAACATACTCTTCTTTTTATACTATATTTTAATTAAGAAAGCCTATATAGTTAGTTAACACTAGAAAATAGTAGTAAAGTTACTTTATTATATTATAAAGATAGCTACATAGGAGGAGGTCTTGCTTCTTAGTGCTATCTAGCCTATCTTAGGATAACACCTAAGATCTAGCTATTAGTACTAACACTCTTAGAGGAATTAACCTTTATAGCTTATAGATATAATTTTATAATAGCTATAGCAGCGTAGCTTAGCGTTGCTATACCTCTAGAAACATACTCTAGGTACTGTTAATACTAATATTAGTGTTAAGACTTACTAGGAGAACTAACCTAAGTATCTCTTCTCTTATTACAGGGTTTACTAGCTTATTGCTCTACTTTTTAGTCTATCTAGCATAATATTTAGCAAGAATTTTAGGTAGAAGGTAAGTTCTTTTTAAGAATAATAATATTTTCTAGCTTTTAGCAGACTAGCTATAGGGTTTTAACTATATAATGTTTAGATATAGTATTAAGAAGGTAGGTTTTAACAATACAAGCTAGTGCAGTATTTATATTTCTATACTTTTTGCTGTTATATCTAAGCAGGGCCTAGACTAGAGAAGAGAGACTTATAGCACTCTGCTGTATTATGCTAATAACCTTATTATTACTAACATGTTCTTAGGCTGCTATGCTAGCATTGCTAACATTATATAGAGTTTCTATACTAGGTTTAGCATAGCTAGCTAGGACAGACAATAAAGGCTTAGAGGTATAGTCTAGCAGAATATTATATATATTACCTTATAATTAACAGGGTTAACTTAAAAGTCTTTTAGTAATAACAAGGTTCCTATCAGCCTTACTAAACCTGCTGCCTAGCCTATAGGTAGGAGCACCTCTTTGCGTTAGTTTCTTTAGTTTACTAGCCTTTGTTATTATTATACCTATAGTTATAGTAGAAAGATCCTGTAATAACGTTAAAAAGCCTGCAAATACACAGTTTTAACAATAAATAGAAGTAGAAATAGGTTTAAGGCTAGTATATAGGAATGTAATAGATAAGAGATAGGAGAGAATATATTAAGTAGAAGATGTACAGTGTTTTATTAGTATAACCTATATATCTAATTAAATTATGCCTATGCGTTATGTGCTAGCTACTTAAGACACAGTTACTTTAGGCTGTAAACATACATAAGGTTACCTATATTTATAGTGTTTATAGCTATATTTAGCTTTCCTAACTACACTTACTATATATTCTGCCTCTATAGTTTAGATCTAGATAGGCCTCTTGTAATATACTCTACTTGTTAAAAACAGAGATTAAGTAACAAATAATTGTTACTAGGTTAAATTCCTTACTCTAACTACTATATTTACAGAGCTTTATTATATTCTAATAGTGTTTAGTAATTAAGTACTAAGCTCTACTATAGTAAAAGGAATACCTGCTATATATAGAGTAATTAGAGCTAATTTTCGTTAAATTATATTAGAAGTCCTATATAAATGTTAAGTTACTCTATAATTAATGTTATTACTAGCGCGTTGTAAGAGCTTTAGTACACAAACTAGTTTTTATAGTATACTAGTAGCTAGCTTTAGCTAGTCCTTGCTAAAGAAGAGTACTAAGAGGTAACTCTTTATAATCTCTAATATATACATCTAATCTAGAAAGAGTTATAGTATATTAAGCTATAGCTGCTTAGAGTTAAAGTAGAGGTAGAAGGGTTAAACACCTGCTCTACTGTTTAGCATAGGCACATCTGTCTAGAATCCTAACCTCTTACCTCTACCTTATTTAGTCTTGCAAAAGTTAAGAATAAGTCTAGTTTTACTAGACTTCTTATCAATTATCTTAAAGTTCTTGTTCTTTATATTTAGAACCTCATCTAGGCAGAGGAGGCAGAGAAATATAATAGCGTATATAAGGCTTATTATAACTCTCTTTCTCTACCTAGCCTAGGGTTAGAAGTTGCTAGGCTTATAACCCTATTTAAGGTTAAGTTTAGGCCTAAACTAAGTGTTAATCTTAAATAATCAACGTATTTTGTCCTCTATAATTACTATAACACTTTTAGCACAGAGCCCCTCTTATACTTAGAAAGTTATAATAGTTAGTAGTAATAATATTAGAATATACAGGAGATAGTATACCTTTTGTTGCTTTAGATATTTCCTAAAGCAGCTAACTATATTTGCGCAGTATAGGTTGCTAACCTATTCTCTATTTATATTTCTTAAAAATCCTAAGCTTAGTTAGTCTTAAATATAGATAAATAGATAACTAGCTGCAGCGCGTATAGTAGAAGCAGAAGACTAGGAATTTGCATTTTCTTTGTTGTATTTGTTAGAATCTCTAGGGTTTCCCTACTTAGAACGTAGTTTTCTATAGTGTTACTTAATCTAAGCACAAATTAGCAGAGGTGTGTACTTGCTAATGTTATTAAGGTTCTAGTAGGATAGCTTAGAGCTGTGCTAATTAATAAAGGTCTAGAACTTTATAATCTGTCTAAAGAAGACGCATTAATAACAACCTTTAGAGCTGTTTTAAAGGAATATTATAATTTATAATTATTCTAAGTTAAATAAGTATATATACTCTTAGCATCTTTTTAAATACTACTACAGAGAGTATTCTATTATTTCTGCCTAATAATACTGTTAGCTGCTAGTTTATAGGCAAAGTTATCTAATAAATAGTCTTATTTAGCTAGCTCCTTATTAACACTAAGGTCTAGCTTATAATTTGTCTAGTTATTATCTTCTTTAATGTTAAGGAATATTAAGTTGTAAAGAGACTGTAGAAGATAAAGTATTATAAGAGAAAGATTATAAATTCTAAGAAGTTCAGCAAGTAACTATAACAGATAAGTTCTGTTATAGAAGATTACTAACCTAGTATGCCTAGGTGCGTAAGGCTACTTCTTTGTTTATATATTAGAACTACTAGCTAAACCTGCAGGGTTTAGCGTATATTAAGAGGGCTAGTAAAACAGACTAGATAAGAGCTAAGCTACTAGGGAATATATAACTAGAGTAGGTATTAGATACAAAAGCTTAGCAATATTAACTTATTATGTAACTATAACTAGCTCTGCTAATCTATATTAGATTAGGAACTAGTACAAGCTACAGGATGTCTAGCCTTGTATTAGCGCTTACTACAACGCTCTTATAGTCTATATCTATTAAGCCTACTGCGCTAGCAGGCCTCTTTAGTAAATTTATTACAACTCTATATTATTATTAAGGACTTTGCTAGATTCTCTTAAAATTATACACTATAGGTGCTATACTACTCTAGTGCTAGTAAAAACAGTCTCTAGTCTATAAAGAACCCCTTCTACTTATAAAATAAATAAGAAAGCTAAAAAACTAACCTATAAAGCCTAATAATTACAATTTTCTTATAAATATTGCGCAGATATATAAGCTTGCTAATATATATGTTTAGCAAGGTTAGCTTATTAAGAGAGACTATAAGGTTTACAGATAAATATAAGCAATAGCTTAGTATCTGCAGGTACTTTTTAATACTAGTAGAAAGGCAGGCTAAGAGACTTAAAGTTGTAATATTAAGTGTAGAAGAGCTATAATATAAAAGCCTACTCTAGTTACATCTCTAATAGGTAAAAGTAGTTATATTCTTTAAAAGTTTTAAGAGAGATAAGTAAGAAAGGCTGTAATACTAATATCTACACACTCCTAACTAACACTAATTCCTTCCTACTATTTTAGAGGCACCTATTCCTCTAGTACTATAATTCTTACCCTCTAAACAAGAGATAAGTATTAATCTAGTACTTAATTATACAAACCCTATTTCTAACTATGTTATATCTAGTGTAGTAGCTTGCGCTAGACCTACTAATATTAATAGCTTCTAATATTAGAACTCTTAGTAACTTACTACAGAATAGAGTGTTTACAACTCTATAAAAACATCCTCTACAGCTCTAACAAATCCTTTCTAAAACCTTAGTTATAGTAAGTAGGCAGATTCTAGCTCTAACTATGCTCCTGTCTCTAAGATACCCTCTTATAGCCTAAACACTTAGTAAGTTATACACAAAATTATTAATAGGAATGAGGTTATTATATATAAATCTAGAAATATTTAGCCTCTATAGAGATAGTTAAGAAAGACATATAGATTAAACATTACAGAGCTTACACAGGACTAGGAACATAGCAGCTTAGAGCTTGTACATTATAATAGAAAGCCTATTCTAATATTATTTTAGCTAAGGATTTGCCTAAAGTCTTATCTATATTACTAGAACAAGATGTCTAAGCTATTTAGCAAGATAAAGGTAAGTAGAGCCTAGTACAACTGCTGTTTACAGCTAATAACAGCAGACAGTTAGTCTATTATTACTATTAGTTATATTCTAGCAAGAACGCATTCTAGGCTAACTTTCTAGACTAGGTTAAGCAGAAAGATAGGTTAATACTGTTAGTTAAAAAGTAATAGTCTGTAATAGTTAAGCTAGCTTAAGAGAAGTAGGAAGCTAAGAATCTATTAAGTATAGAGAAGGCAAAGATTGTATTTGCAGATAATTTTATATAATAGTTCTTATATAGACATAGATCTACAATACAGCAGTATATAAACACTACTAAGATTGCTTAACAATACTATTAACTTACTAGTAAGCTAGACCTTGTTAAGTTTTACACTTTAGACAAAGTCTGTAAGTAATTGTTTAATTAGGTCTTAAGGATAAATACAAGAGTAGGGAACTAGGAGGGGTAGTAAGTAGTATGCGTCTAGGACCTTAGCTACTTAGGGTTGCAAGGAAGAGTATAGAGTAGACTATCTGTTTCGCAAGCAGGGTTAAGATATTCTAATAACAAAGTTAATTAACAAGGTTAAACACAAACTATAAGGGTTGTGTTCCTACTTGCTATATACTTGCAGAGTCTTATAAGTCTTAGAGTCTAATAGGACTAAGTCTTATAAGACTGTAAGATATTAGGATAATAGGCTAATCCTATTAGTCTGTTGTCTTAGAGTCTTAGGACAGGCTTAGCGTAAGTCTTATAAGACGCTATACCCTAAGAGTGCTAGCGTTGTTATGCGTAGCTGTTATCCTCCTACAGGGGTAGCCTTTCTAGTAGTTGCTATCTGTCCTGTAATTCCTGTAATTCCTTTAACAAACCCTAGTAGTCTCTCTTCTACAGTTTATGTTTATAACACTATCCTCCTCCTCCTAAGCTTATATTCTTATAAGCTAATACTTATAACATCTTATAGTACCTATTATTATTACAAGCGTAGTAAACGTATAAACTGCAACAGTACCTTAGCTATAGTTACTTATAAGCGTTGCACTAAAAAGAAGTTACTGTATAAGCTAGCGTTATTAAGTAAGAAGTGTAGAAACTATAAGGGTATAAGGGCTGCATCGTGTAAGCCTATAGAAATTCCTATCCCTAATTTCTTAAAGATTAATAGAGAGATAGAGAAGCTAAGGAAACAAGAAGAAGAAACTAATAAGGCGCTTAAGGTGCAAGAAGCGATTGCTAAGGCAGCGCTAGCAGAGATGCAAGCGTTACAGTTAAAAGCGCAGCAGCTGCGTAAGCAGAAGGCGCTGTTAAAACAAAAGGAGCAGCAGGTGTTTAATACTAGTGCAGCAGATGCTGATAACCTAGAGCGCTTAGAACAACAGGCTACCCTTAACTAAGCTATCGCGTTAGTAAACCTAGAGGCTCCTACGCAGGCCGCTGTAACGGTCTAGGCAAGGCCTAGTAAAAGATATCTATTTCTTAACCACTTTGCTAAAAAAGCAGATACAAGACAACTAGATTAACTAGTTGTCTAGATAGATAATTAATATACTAGCTTAGAAGACTAAGCTATATAAGAGGCTAGCCTAACGCCCTAAACCCTTTAGCTTCTCTCTAAGCTAGATAGGGCTAGACTCTTATAGCCGCTGTAGTTAACTAGTTATTTATATAGGATTTCAACGTCCCTAGAATTCCTCTAACAACAGCTAGCAGTTTATAAGGTTAGTGCGTAGTTCCTATGTGTTTTTAGAGTCTAGGTATCCTAACTACTTAACTAGGAACTTGTTGCGTATGCTCTTCTTGCAGTGTTGTATTATTCTTTTAACTTTCTACTTAATGTTAATATTAACCTAGTAGTAGAAGTCTTTCTAAACTAGCGTTCTAAGGTTAGCTAGTTCTAACAGGGATATATAGAATACTAGATAGATCTTTGCATCCTTAGGCAGAGCAAGTCTATAGTTAACTAGGCTTATCTGCTTTAAAATAAAAAATAGTCTAACTTTAACATAATCTAGTTTTTTTATAGGTCTTTGTGTTTAAAGGTTTTTTGTAAGAAGATAGACTTTATCCTCTTCCTTTAGCTAAGGTGCTGTTTTTTATTTCTAGTTAATATAAGAGATAGCTTGTTCTTAAGCCTTGCTAATATTTTCTAGCGTTTTCTTGTGTACTTCCTTTAGTTTCTAAACTAAGGAGATTGCTAATTCTGTTTGTACTAGCGTATCTAGTGCTCTAGTAAAGAGATTTAGGTATCTCCTGTAATTTAAGAAGAACAGCGTTATGCTAGTTGCTTCTAATAACTTGTTATTATATATAATCTATGCTATAGGTAACAGTAAAACCTAGTTGTCTTGCTGCTAGTTGCTGTATATTTGTAGAAATGTTTCTATAGTTTAATTTGTGCGTTTAGTCTGTCTGTCTGTCTATAGATAATAGGCTGTAGATAGCTTCTTCTTAGTACTAATAGCTGCTAAAAGCGTAGTCTAATAGTTTAACGTAAAGAGCTTGTCTCTGTTACTAATAATTAATTTAGGAATGCTGTTATGCCTAATAACTTAGTCTAGGAATACTTAAGTAAGCTGCTCTACAGTATAGCTGTGTTAGAAGGGTATTATTTCTGCAGCTTTTGTAAATCTATCTACTATAACAAAGATTAAGTTGTAGCTATATCCTATAACAGGGTCCTTAGAGATAGGTAACTATGTAACAAAGTCTATTATAATGTTTATCTAAGGGGCTGTTAGCAGCTCTATTGCCTATACCTCTCTGTATTTAGTGTGTGTGCTATATTTATTCTTCTAGCAATTTACACAATCCTTAATGTATTTAGTAACCTTGTCCTTTATGTTTAGGAACTTATAGTGTCTCTTAATAAGTTCTATTGTCCTTATAATACTAGAGTGTCTATAAAGCAGGTTATTATAGTAACTAGCTATAATTTCTTCCTGTAATTCCTCTAGTACTTCTAACAAGATGCGTTGTTCTGCTTAAACCTGCATTATATTGTTAAGCTGCTGCAATAGTCCTAATAATCTATCCTTGTTAACTCTAAGTATAGCGTGCTTGTTAATTATCTTAGTTCCTATAAGGTTGTGTTGTTAACTAAGTGTATTAGCTCTACTATTATTCTTTCCTAGCGTGTACAGGATCTTAAATTTGTATTGTCTTAGTAGTTTAGCCTATTAGACCTGTCTCTAATTAAGTATCTTAGTTGTAGTAAACTATACTAGGTTCTTATAGTCTATGTAGATAGTAAGGTCTAAGTAACTTTCTGCATAAACTTGCTAATATTCTAGGGCTAATATAATTGCTAAGAGTTCTTTGTTATACACATTATAGCGTTCTTTAGGTCCTATAAACTTGCGTAAGTAGTAGGCAATTAGGTGCTATAAGCTATCTTGTTCCTAAGTTGCGTATGCTCCTAATACTAAATCTAAGGCATTAGTTTTAAGTTAAAGCGGTTTTCTGCTCTTAAACGTAATTATAGTAGGTAGCTCTACGTATGCTTGCTTAAGCAACTAGAACGCGTCTTCTTGCGCTTGTTCCTACTTAAACAGTACGTCCTTCTGCATAAGCTTAGTAAGTAGTAAGGCTTTAAGAGAGTAATCCTTAATAAAGTAATAGTTAAAGTTAACAAACCTAAGAAACTCTTAGATTTTCTTAATAGTTTTAGGTATTAGCTAATCCTTTACTACCTGTATCTTTGTTTTGCTTATCTTAACTCTGTACCTTCCTACAACATAGCTAAGGAACTCTACTTTGTCCTTATGCTATTCGCACTTCTCTAGCTTTAGCCTAAGGTCTGTTTTTGCTAAGCATTCTAACACTTGTTATACGTAGACCTTATATTCTTCTAGTGTCTTACTGTACACTAGGATATTGTTAAGGTAGGCTACTACAGTAATATCTAGGTGTGCTTACAGCATATTGTTAATAAGAGCCTAGCAGACTGCTAGTGCATTAGTTAGCCTAAATAGTATAACTGTGTACTTAAAATGTCTATAACAGGTTCTAAACGCTGTCTTCTATTCTTTACCTTTCTTTATGCGTATTAGGTTGTACGCTCTACGCAAGTTAAGTGCAGTAAAGAACTTTGCTCCTAATAACCAGTCTTATAATTCTATTATATTAGGCAGCAGATACTAATTTTTAATAGTAATGTTGTTAAGCTTTTAGTAATTAACGCAAAGTTGTAGTTTACTGTCTTTCTTTAGTACAAATAGAATAGAGAATCCTGCTAGGGATTTAGATTTTCTAATAAATCCTTTTATAAGGTTCTCCTTAATATAGTCTCTTAGTATCTTAAGCTCTTTCTTAGATAACTAGTATATAGGCCTAAAGAGTAGTTCTTTCCCTTCCTAGAGCTTAATCTCACAATCCTAAGATTAATACTTAGGTAGCGCTTTTGCAGATAGCTCTTCTTTAAACATCTAGGCGTACTAACAGTACATATCTAGTATAGCAGGAGTTGCACTGTCTTTCTCCTTAATTGTTGTAGAGAGGCTTTCTAGGTCTATATAATTAACTACTCTATCTTAGCACGTCTAATAGTTTAAAGAGGTGTTGTTAATCTCCTTCTTATCTACTAACTCTAGCATAGGTCGCGTAGGCTAGCGTGTAGTTATGCCGCATCTGCACTCTTTAAACAAAAGCTGTTAATCTTTCTAATTAATCTGTAGGTTGTGCTTCTGTAGCTATAGTAATCCTAATATAACATTATAAGTAGCTATACTTAAGACGTCTAGCAATATTAACTTATAGTGTCCTTATATCTAGAAGGGTTAGCACTTAACTTTATGCGTTACAACTGCTTCTCCTAGCATTAGTTCTCTATTAGCTACTTAGAGCTAATATAAGTGTTCTTTGCGCAAGAGGCGTAGTCTAGCTAGCTATACTCTACGTAAGGAAATGTAGTTCCCTTGTGCTCCTAAGTCTAAGAGTGCTAATAGCTTCTTCCTATTTAATATAATAGAGAGCTTAATAAGGTTATAGGTCCTAATAGAATTAATAGCAAGATTCTAGGTGCCCTTGTTCGTCCTTCTAAAAAAGACTCCTTATTTGTTCTAAACTCTTTAAATTCTTTTACACCTTAGTGCTTCTTATATCTAGAGTTAAGATATAACTGCTAGTAGTTGTTAAAGCAGTTGCTGTTAATTAAGAGCTGTATCTATGTTACTGCAGTTAGATTGTTGTCTCTAGAAAAGACAACGTAGTTGCGTTTGTTAATTAAATAAATGTTACAAAAGTTGTTAGTACACTTATACTATTATACACAACAGCAGTTGCAGAGAAATAAAAAGTATTAAGCTCCTAACTTGTCTTTATAGTGCGTTGCGCATCTATTGTCTCTGCATGCAGTCTATAAGAGGTTTATATATTTTAGGTTCTAGAAATCTAGGATGTACTGTGTATAAGAGTTAACAGCAGCTAGAGGTAGCTAGCTTGTTATTTATTTCTGCGTGCGTTATAGTTCTTAATTGCACTAGTTCTCTTCCTCTAATTTATTGTTTATTTTATTAATATAGCGCTAGCAGTTATTAAGGTCTACTTTAAGTTCTTTAATAATTGTATTAATACTATATCTTAGTCTAACGTGCTTAAGTAGTAGTATTAGGTAGCGTATAAGAGATTAGCACATTTTGTAGTATGCTTTATTATTTTTATTGCGCTCTTGTTCTTGTTAAGTGTAGTAGTATCCTTTATAGCAGTGTTAACGTGTTAACCCTAATCTAACCTAAACTAGAGTTCTTCCTGTTGTATCTAGGAGGTTGTCTATCTTGTTTTAATATTCTTGCAATTTCTTATAGGGTGTTGCTGCGCGCTTAGGAGGTTTAATATATTCTACATTATTCTTAGAACTAGACTCTAGGTCTTCTATAAGTTGTCCTACTTTGTTAGTAATTACTTCCTATTTATTACTAGTATCTGTGTCTTTGTAACAATAGGATAGTACGTTAACCTGCTAAAGAACCTTATTCTTTATGCAGCAGTCTCTAGCAAAGTAGCCTGTCTTGCTACAGTTATAACAGGTCTTATTATTCTTGTTGCCTAAATTGTTGCTTTCCTTGCTCTTTTTGTTCTAGCGTCTAGGTAGGCTTAGTCCTTTGTTAAGGTTTAAGAGGTCTATAGCTTTAGGTCTGTAGTATCTACTCTGCATGTTGTTATAGGTACGTCTGCTACTGTTAGACTAGTAGTTGTTGCAATTGCCTTAATTTCCTTAATTTAGGTTGTTGCGCCACTAGTTGCGTAGAGGCAGGCAATTATTAACCTTAGTTACAACGCGCGCTCTAGGGTTATCCCTTAATTCTATCTAAAGATTGTATAGCTTAGTGTTAATGTTAATTGCTTTATTAACTAGTTTGTCTAAGGTGTTAGTACTAGCGCTAGTGCGTATTAGTTCCTTCTTAACCTTAGGCTTAAGGCCTTGTTTAAACATAGTTATTAACGCAGTGTTACACTACTCTATATTAGCAGTAAGTTGTTAAAACTTAGCAGCGTAGTTAGCAGCAGACTAAGTCTGTTTAATGCGTTAGATATTACAACGTGTAATAGCTAGTTTGTTTAAGACTCTAAAGATTAGCTTAACTAACTTCTTAAACTTATTAAAGTCTTTAAACTAGAATAATACTTTATTAGGATATTTATCTAACATAGCTTTCTAAAGGAAAGGCTTAATCTATTTAAATGCGTTGCTACGTATATAACTTACAGCTAGCATAACACGTTTATTGTTAGGGATCTTGCTTCCTTAAAATTCAAAGAACAAGTTAAACTAGAGGAGCTAGTTATTAAGCTTGCTTTAATTACTATTATAGGTGTTAGGCTTAGCAACGTTTATAGTGCTAGTTATAACAGAAGTATCTATGTTAACGTTGTTTAAGCTAGAGCTATAAGGGGTAGTACAGGATTCTAAGGTAGTACTTATCTTATAGGTGTTTAAAATGTTGAGTTTTACACTTTAGACAAAGTCCGTAAGTAATTGTTTAATTAGGTCTTAAGGATAAATACAAGAGCAGGGAACTAGGAGGGGTAGTAAGTAGTATACGTCTAGGACCTTAGCTACTTAGAGTTGCAAGGAAGAGTATAGAGTAGACTATCTGTTTTGCAAGCAGGGTTAAGATATTCTAATAACAAAGTTAATTAACAAGGTTAAACACAAACTATAAGGGCTGTGTTCCTACTTGCTATATACTTGCAGAGTCTTATAAGACTATAAGACATTAGGATAATAGGCTAATCCTATTAGTCTGTTGTCTTAGAGTCTTAGGACAGGCTTAGCGTAAGTCTTATAAGACGCTATACCCTAAGAGTGCTAGCGTTGTTATGCGTAGCTGTTATCCTCCTGCAGGGGTAGCCTTTTTAGTAGTTACTGTCTATCCTGTAATTCCTGTAATTTCTTTAACAAACCCTAGTAGTCTCTCTTCTACAGTTTATGTTCGTAACAGACCTATAGGTAGATAAGATAGATATATATTATTTTACTGTTAAATCTAATGTTTAACTTGTTTAAAGGCGTTATAACTACCTGTGTATAAGTACTACCTTAAGAAATTTTAATTATCTATATCTATTAACACTCCTAAGAGGTCTTATATACTATAAGTATATTAAACCTATTAACGTCTATTATTCTAAGTTATATTTACTGTAATGTATAAATTAAAGTATAACTAAAGTTTATTATTTGTAATTAAATATATATTTTTTTAAAAAATTGTTCTATAACTATAACTATATATTACCTCTTAATATTCTAGAGGTGTACTCCTATACGTTAGAGATGTGTAGAAAAGCAGTATAAAAGAAGAATTTATTATTGTTATTATAACATCCTCTATATAATATAGACAATTATTAGTAAAACAGGTATTAATTCTAGAATCTAGATTCTAACTAGTGTAGAATCTTACCTTTAAACAATTAATTAGTTTCTAGTATTACTAGCACTATAGCCTGTATACCTTAGTAAGTTGCTTTTTTTCTAAATAGTAAGGTTCTAAGTAAGCTAATAACCTTAACTAGCAATTATAAAGTTTATAGATAATAGCTATCTTTAATGCTTTAAACAATTATTATAATAAACTAGTAGTGCTGTTATACTAGAATAACCTTGTTTAATTACTATATACATAGTACTATATTATATAAGGCTATTAAAACAATTACAGATAGCAGTAAGGAATAAAGAGTTGTAGAGTAGATATATTAGAAGACAAACACTAGTAAGATTAAGCTACGTATACAGAGAACAGCTCTGTTTAGACTACGCCTTTAGTGTTAGCCTAATAGCTAACGCCTTAGAGAGTTGTTACAGAGTAACCTATCTCAGGTTAAGCCTAGTATAAATAGTCTCTTGTACTAGATTAATACCTAGCATTAAACAGTCTACAGTTAACTATATATTTCTGTCCTTAATTATATTGTTATTACTTGTATTATTCTCTACTCTTTTAGTGCTCCTTGCCTTAGGGCCTAACATTCTGTTTAATCTTACACTAAGAGACAAAGCAGAGGAATCCTATAATAAGTATTACACTCTAACTCTAAGTAGAGGAATTAACTCTAGAGCTAAGAGAAGGAACTCTCTTTACATCTATGGGTAAATCCTCTATAATAAGGCCTAAGAAACACTAGAATAAAGTATCTAGAAACACTTAGTATATAATATCTAACAACACGTTAAACAAGCTCTATATCTAGCTTCTGCTATTTAGTATAAGGTTAATTAGGCTATATTAGGCTAGAGTAGTATAAGATGTCCTAATAGTTAACAAAGTAGACTAGAAGCTCTAAGAGTTAGAAGCCTAGTATAAGAAGGCTATAAAGCTTTAGAGGGTAGTACGCCTTTAAGAGGTATAGGCTAAATACCTTACAGGTAATATAAATGTGCTGTAAACTACCTGTAGTAGTATCTAACTTACTACTACAGTTCTAACAGTATTAACAGTAGGCTTACTATGCCTAGAGCTGCTATACATGTTTATAAAGCATAACTATACAGACTATAACTACTAGAAGTATAATTATAAATAATACTTTAAAGGACTACCTGCTAACTTCCTATAAGAAGTGTAAAAGGTTAATTTTAGCATATAATACCTTTTAGAGACTATAAAGAGTCTATAGAAGGTGTATTAAGCTAATTAACTATAGTTATTCCTATTATAAGCACTAACCTAGGTAACTATAAAAGCAGTTATACTAGGTTCCCTAGGTACTTTCTTAGAGAGAAGGCAGTAGGCATATAAAGCCTTAAGCAAGGCTTGTATACTTACTTATAGTAACCTAACAGATCTATTAGATTATATAAGGCCTTACTAAGAGGAGTTAGGTAACACTTATAGCCTAGCACTATAAGTAATAGGATATATCTATATATTGCCTAAAGATATCTAGAAGTAACTCTTTATATACCTTCTAGAGAGAAGAGAGACTCTTACGCAGGTAGAAGAGGCTGCTAACTAGATTTTCTGCTAAAGGACCTCTTCTAAGAACTATTAGGGCGAAAAACCCTAGAAGGGATATAAGAGTAGGAAGAATAGATCTAAGAGTAAAGAGAGATCTAAAGAGACCCCTAAATAGTTAAAGGAGAGAAGTTTAGGTTATTAGAACTATAAGTATACTAAAGATAGGAAACTAAAACTAAGAAACACTAAAATTACTTGTTTTAGTTGCAGAGAAGTTAGACACTATATATCTAACTGTCTAAACTAAAAGAAGTCTAAGAAATCTAAAGAAGAATTAGACCTAGGAAAAGGTAAGAGTTAGAAGGTGTAGATCTACACCTTCTTGCCTATATTTCCTACCTAATAGAAAGTAAGGATCTTAGTACCCTCTTTAACGCGTTATACCTATAACTAGCTTAATTATTAACAGTTAAGGCTATAGTAGGGTCTTTAGGCCTGTTTAAGGCTCTAATAGACAGAGGTTCCTAACTAAACCTACTATTAGCTGTAATAGCAAAGAAGCAAGGACTCTAAGTTAATCTCTTACTCTAGGTTTTAGCTAAGGAGGTAGATAGAAGTAGTATACTAGTGTATAGTACTATAATAGTTATAACTACTATTACAGACTTATAAGGAAAGAAAGAATCTAGTAAGATACTATTTATAGTTATAGACCTAAGAAAGTATAAGATATACTTAGGTCTGCTCTAGATTAACTAATGTTAACCTAAGGTAAACTACGCAAGCTAGCATATATTATTTAAGAGAAATAAGGCTAAATATTAGGCTAGTTTCTAAAAGATAGTAATAGAAGATACTAAAGACTTTTAAATGCACTATGTAAGACCTAATAGTAGACGTATATACGTGTATAGTTAACTTTATAGGATAGAGTAGGACAGAAGAACCTAAAGAGACTAACCTTCTCCTATAATACTATAAATACACTAATATTATGTTAGAAGATAGTTTAAGAGAGCTTGCTAAGCACAGCTTAAATAATCTAGTAATTAACATAGAAGAAGAAGCTGCGCCTCTCTACTAGCCTCTGTATAGACTATTAGAGGCAGAATTAGTAGTATTTTAAAAGTATATAGCTAATTTTATAGCTAGAGGTTAGATAACCTAATTAAAATCTCTAGTAGGAGCCCCTATTCTCTTTGCAAAGAAGAAGGATAGCACACTAAGGCTTTGTATAGATTATTAAGGCCTAGATAAGATTACTGTAAAGAATTGCTATTTACTACCCTTAATTATAGAATCTCTAGAGCGTCTAGCCTAAGCAAAGGTCTATACTAAGCTAGATATTAGAGACACTTATTACAGGATTAGGACTAAGAAGGAGGATAAATAGAAGACTGCCTTTAGGATAAGGTATAGCTATTTTAAGTACACAGTAATGCTATTTAGACTTATTAACGTACCTACCTAATTCTAGGCCTATATAAACAAAGCCTTAGTAGGGTTAGTTAATATAATATATATTATCTACTTAGATAATATCCTAATCTTCTTAAACATAGAAGAAGAGCATGTTAGACACATTAAGAAAGTTTTAATAAGATTGTACAAAGCAAAGCTATTTATAAAGCTTTCTAAGTGTAAATAGCATATATAGTATACAGAGTTTCTTAGATACGTAGTATCTCTAGAAGAGGTTAGTATTAACCTAGAACAGGTTAAAACAATCTAGAACTAGCTAGTACTAGCTACTGTGCGCAACATCTATGTGTTTATAGGTTTTATAATCCGGCCCTCGGCTGTTTTATGTCTCGATTTTGTAGCTGGATTTTAGGAGGAAACTTATCTAATATATTTGCAACAGTGCTACGAACGACAGCAATTACAGCAACAGTATCGCCTTACACTCCTTAGAAGTCGATTCTTCTAAACAACAACGTCTATTTATTATTATTCTACGGACCCTAGACTTGCAGCAGTGCTATTTATTTACACTTACAACAACTCTGTTGTTAATAACTAACTATTAACTACCTTATAAGCAACAACCTAAGCCACTCTATGCCTTGCGCAGTTTCTACTTCTCTAAAGACTAGCAAACCTACTCCTTTAAAGGAGCCTGTAAAAAGAATACCTAGAATAGTCCTGTTCTGTCTTGCAGCTTAGGTAGCCTGCTCTAGTGTTGTTAAAGCAAGCGCTAACAAGACGCGCTAACTAAATATATATACCCTTATTGCTTTATTAATATTGAACTAGCAGCAGAGAATGCTATTAACAAGGAGAGGTTGTATATAATTAATGCTACATTTATAACGTAGGGCCTTGTTGTTAATAGGCGTAATAGTACTAAGCAGGCATACTTAGGGCATGCTTTTACGCTGCTAGTATTAGAGAAGTCTAGGTCTTAGCGTTATTCTAGGGCTTAGGGCATGTAAAGGAAGCTAGTATCTCTTGTTAGGAATTCTTTTAAATAACATGTTGCTTAGAGCAGTTAAAGAGGTAGATGTGTACAATGTTGTAGGCATAGAATTAAGGTCTTATAGCTGGGTTATTAGGCCCCTCTTATAAAATAGGCTGGTGTTTTCTAGTTAAGGGGTTGTTGCCTACAGTTAGTAGACGCTAACCCCTTAACCTACTAACCTACAAATCTAGAGATTCTAGTCCCTAACTAGTAGGTAGATGTTAAGTCTTACCTGCCTACTAAGGTACGCTGTTAACTCTCAGATTTATTAGGAGTTACTTAACGTTTAACTTACTAAGTCACTCTAGCTCTAGCGTTACATAGGATGCGTTTACTAGGTTCTTAATAAACTTTTATTGCAATATATATGTTACGATTTTAGTGCTACAGGCAGAGGGATTAGGCTTGTTTTAGTTAGTGCTTTTTGCTGTATACTCTTCTTTGTTGTGTCTTTCTAAACTAAATAAATTATAGGTTTTATAAACTATTATAAGAGGTTTATTATAGAGTTTAGCTGTATTATACTACTCTTAACTATATTAATAAAAAAGTTACTAGAGTAAGCCTAGAGCAGGCTAGCTATAAAGAGAGAGAAAGGTTAACACCTAGATTTGCTAAAAGAGGTAAAAGAGGCAGTAAGGTGCTTAAAAGACGTATTTCTAGAGGTACCTATACTTACTTACTTTAAGAGAGAGAGACTAATAAGACTAGAGGTTAATACCTTAGGTAGAGCAATCTTAGGTATCTTAAGCTAGAATAGCCTAGGATTAGACAACAAGACCTAATAGAGACTAGTTAACTTCTACTTATACAAACTTATCTAAGCAGAGTATAACTACAACACCTATAACTAAGAATTACTAGCTATAGTGCAGAGTGTAAAGCACTAACAGCATTACTTCTTAGAAATCTACTTTAAGATCCTTATAGATTATATAAACCTAAAGTAGTTTATAGAGACTAAGGTACTAAACTACTAATAGGTTAGGTTATACTTAGTACTTAGTTAGTATAATTTTGTTCTAAACTACAGACTAGAGAGTACAAATCTAGCAGATAAGCTATTACAAAGGCTAGATTATATAGTAGAGGTATAAAGACTATCTTAAAAGTATAATAAAGCTTTTATATAACTACTAAAGAATCTACTCTTAAAGAAGGAGGATTGCACTACTTAGGTGTTAGTAGTATAAATAAGAGCTGCTAGATATAAAGATATATTGCTAGAAATAAAGATAGTACTAAAGGGATTCTAGAAGGCTAACAGACGCGCTTCTAAGAAATTCTAGACTATACAGAAAGAAACTAGTATAGAACTAGACATAGAAAGTTAGTTAGATAATTCTGTTCCTAAGGCAGGTTAGAATAACCTAGAATAAGGTATACTAACTTAGTTAGGTATAAGACACCTTACTATATCTAAGGAAAAGGCAATAGTGCTATAAGAGTGCTATAACAGCCTACTTATAAGATACTTTAGCATAAAAAGAACACTTAAAAAGCTCTAGCGCTAATACAGGTAGAAGAATATAAGAGAGAACGTTAGCTAGTACTACTAGAAATATGTGCCCTGTAAGAGATTAACCCTAGCATAACATAGTCTGTATAGATTGCTTATACCTTTGCTACTGCTAGACAGGCTGTAGGAAGAAGCAATAATAGATTTTATTACAGAGTTGCCCCTAAGTAAGCTTACAGAAGTAGTATATAATATAATACTTATAATAGTGTGCTAATTAACAAAGAAAGTATACTATATTCTAGTAAGAGGGGATTAGGATAGAGTTAACCTTACACAGGCCTAGATAAGAGAAGTAATTTAACTCTATAGAGTTCTAAAACACATTATCTTAGACAGAGGTCCTCTAATAAATACAGGTTACTAGAAAACCTTCTAACACTACCTAAACTCTAGAAGGGTATTATTATCTACTTATTATCTACAGACTAATAGACAGACAGGAAGACAGAATTAAACCCTAGAGCAGTACCTAAGATGCTACTACTCTCTAGAACAGGACAATTAGGTAATATAGATCTTAGTTACAGAGTTTGTGTATAATAATAGCCTCTACACTACTATAAAGACTACTCTATTCTAAGTAAACTACAGAATAGCTCCTAGGAGGGCAGATTAGCCTAGTATACCTCTTAGGTAGAGAGAATTGCCTCTAGAGTTGTAGGTTGTAACTAAGGTACTTACATTATAAAGAGAATATAAGAAGAAGATACTTATAGTAAATATATACTAGAAGGCATATTAAAACAAGAGCAGGCTACTAATACCTTTTAGTATAGAAGACTAAGTAATAGTCTTAAATTGCTATATAAAGTCTATAAGGCTAAAACAGAAACTAGATTAAAGGTATATTAGCCTAGAGTGTATAGTAGCCTAGATTAGGCCAACGTTGTTTAAAGTAGACCTACCTAGCCTAAAGAGTATCTATCTAGTATTCTATTTATCTTTCTTAGAACCTTTTAATCCTAAAGAGATAATTCTACACCTAGATTACTAGATTGTAGATATACTCTGCACTTTTAGTAATAATATATAGGATATAGAAAGAATTATTAAAAAAAAGCTAAGATAATAAGAGATAATAGCTATACTACGTAAAGTAGGCTAGATATAGTAATAAAGAGAATATATAGAAGCCTAGAGTAAATATTTCCTCTAACACTCTTAAAGAGTTCTAGACTAGAAAGAGAATCCTCTTAAAGAAATAATAAACCTTACAGACTATTAAAAGACAGCTAGGACAACCTTCTAAAAAGAAGAGGGATAGTTAGGCCTAGTAGCTAAAAAATTAGAAATCTCTAAGTTAGACAAGAAGAAATCTTAAGTTACCTTTACTATTTTTTCTATAGGGTTTTAGGTGTTTAATAGCACTTAGATCTAATAGAGAACAGAGTGCACTAGAATAGCCTATAATAGTCTAATACAGTTAAGAATATAGAGGAAGAGGTTATTATATATTATTAAAAGCTGTAGAGGCAGCAGGTATCTTAAAGCACCCTAGGTGCAGTATTATAGCCTAGAATACTACTAAATAACTAAGAATACTACAGGATTATCTACTATGTCTACTAGTAAATTATAAGGAACTAGCCTAAGTAAGGAGCGTGTCACACTTCTTCTTGTTAGCCTTAATACGCTTAGTTAGCTAACCCTTAGCAGGACTAGCAGCAGTATCCCTCTTAGTCTCTAAGGATAAAATCTTAATAACTAGGTTAGCAGTATAACTATTTAACTCTCTTAATTTAGTGTTAATAATAGTGCTTTTAGCCTATAATATATTAGAGTGCATTAGAATAGCTAAGAATAGCTAAAAAGGGGGTAAACTTACCTTCTTAGTAGGGGTTAAGGCCTTAGCAGCAATCTTAGCATCTAACTTGCGCCTCTAACTCTTAACTATAGCCTAGATAGACACCTTGTTTTGCTTATAACTAATAGGCTAAATATTAGTAATTAGATTAGAAGCAGAATAGATAGCACTAGAGTAAAGGTACAACTTTTTAGCGTAAGAGCTGTACTTACTAAGAATAGTTAGTTATATACTAGAATAGCGCAGAACGCCCTATAATAGGATAGAAAAACCTATACTGTAATCTTCTTAGCTAAAGGGCAATAGATCTTAGCAAGGCAGGTAATATTAAGCTTCTTCTTATCTTTAGTGCGTTCTTAGAAGTTATAGTTCTTAAGGTGTTAGTAGATAGCTATAAGGTACTTATAATACTTCTTAGAAATCTATAAGAGGTTAGTATACGCTAAAATAGCCTAAAATAGCTAAATATACTGTAAAATAATCTACGTTAGTAAGAAAGCACCTCTAGCACTTTATAGTCTAAATACTATCTCTATTCTTAAGCTTAAAGAGCTAAGACTTATAGATCTACTAATTTTTATTAGTAATTAGAGAGAAGCAGCAGCTAACTATACTAGCTATACAACACTCTAAAGTGCTAAACTAGGTAATATAGCAGATATAGACATAGACAGATATAAGAGCATAGTTAGCTATATTGTTAGATACAGGCGTAAAGTCTATAATAGATAAGAAGAGTAAGGCTAGGGCCTGTATAGGCAAGTGTAGTCTGCTATAGCCTAGAACAGTGTAAAATAGGCTGCTATATACTAGTTAGCACTAAAAGAGCTTAGAAAGATCCTTTTCTACCTAAAGGCACTTATCTTAGCTAATATGCGCTAGAATAGCGTATAATACCCTAGAAAGGAAACAAATAAGAGAAAGAGTAAAAAGTTAATTTTTAGAGAAACTTACTAGAGAAGGTAGTAGAATATAGGAGTAATAGACTAAATTAACAGGGGAGAGCCTTATATATAGTACCCTACTAACAGCTAGAGCAGCTGTGCTCTTACTGCAGGAATTAGCAGTAAAGGTAAGAGAGAAAAAAAGAGAGGTATACGCCTAGGTAAAGGTAAAAATTTAAGCCTCTAGTTAGTTGTTACAGAATATACTATAACAGACTACGCTAGACTATAACATCCCCTACTAGGGCCTACTAGCCTAACATTTAGTTAATTAGGACAATTAACCTAAGAAGGGGAATATTATTAGCCTAATAGCTAACACCTTAGAGAGTTGTTACAGAGTAACCTATCTTAGGTTAAGCCTAGTATAAATAGTTCCTTGTACTAGATTAATGCCTAGTATTAAACAGTCTACAGTTAACTATATATTTCTGTTCTTAATTATATTATTATTACTTATGTTGTTCTCTACTCTTTTAGTGCTCCTTGCCTTAGGGCCTAATATTTAGCGCCTAACTCTTAGGTATTATAAGCGGTAATTACTGCTAAAACAACTATAAAAACGCTAAAAAACAACCTCTATCTACCTATAACGCCTACAAAACCTACCTCTAAATTTAACTACTAGTTTTGCTAGTATAACTTTACTTTTTTACAGCCTTGCTACTATAGGTAGTTTTTCCTGCAGTAATATTAGTGTTTAAGGCAACCTTATAGTTAGTTGCAGTAGACTTAACTTAACAACACTTCTTAGTTAGTGTTTTATAATTATTAGTGTCTTCTAGCGCAACTAACTAAGACTTTAAGCGCTTATAAGACTTTACCTTTACCTTCTTACTTATAGTTATAACCTTATAGTTCTTAAATTTACTAGTAATATTAACCTTCTTACTATTTATGTTGTGTATAAATAGGTTAGCTATTAAAAGGTTAGCTTAATCCTTGTCTAAACATTAGAATTACTAGAGAAACCTACTAAAGAAAGAGCTAAAGGTCTCTTAAGCCTAAATCTGCTCTTAGAAGGCAGCAGCCTAAACAGAAGGATTTAATATCTATATTGCACTAGTATGTTAGCTATTATTCTTAGTATATCTGTTTAATTAAGGTTGCAAAGCTAAAACTTACCTTCTTCTACAACTAATTACTAAAATCTATCTTCTAGGCCTTAGGATATCCTATTGCATATATACTAGCTGTTTAGAAAAACAGATTGTATTAAGCTTTAGTCTCTATAGTAAAAATTATACACACCTGTAATATTATATAAGTAAGTATTTAGAATAATTAATATTTTAATAGATATACTGTAATAAAGCTACGCAGATTATAAAGAATCTTAAGAGCAGATACCTAAATATATAAATTATTAGTAAGACTGCTTAAAGATATTAAATATTCTAGAGATTAGACTTATAGCTAGAGAATAACTACAGGGGGTAAGAGAGATTGCTTTAGTGCTATTAGGCTTAATATTATATATA
Organism: Ascochyta lentis; assembly: GCA_004011705.1. NCBI lineage: Eukaryota > Fungi > Ascomycota > Dothideomycetes > Pleosporales > Didymellaceae > Ascochyta > Ascochyta lentis. Next base: position 1,629,028 of record RZGK01000002.1, read on the forward strand.
GTCTATATTCTGTTAGAAAAAGGTTAAAATTATAAAAGTAAACTAGAGAGATAGTAAAAACTTACTACTAATAAGACGCAGCAGGTTACGCAGTGCAGATAGTAGTCCTTCTTACTTTTTATCTTATTGCCCTAAAACTAAGCTCTAAATATATAAAAGTTAGTAGGTTTCTTTTAAGAAGATTAGAAAGAGCAAGCTCTAAGCTATAGTAGTAGCAGGCCTAGTTTAAAATACTTAAGAGCAGCAGCTACTTCTTACTTAATAAGTTAGAAATACTAAGAGAAGTTAGATAGAAAGTAAGTTCTCTAGACTAGGGTTTTATACAGGATAAGATTCTTAGGTAGTATAGTAATATACTGCAGACTATTAGCAAAAGCTTAACAATACTAGTATCTAGGACAGTATTTATTAAACTTACCTCTCTCTTCTTACTAGGCTTCTTACTTATGTGTAGTAGATACTTTACCTATAGATTCTAGTACTCTTTACACGCCTTATTAGCAGCCTTACTCCTAAGCTCTTACTCTAAACAGTAAGGTAGCATAGTAAGCATAATCTTCTTCTTTTCTAGTGCAGGATCCTTATTATCTTTAGAATTATCTAAGTTAGAAGTAGATAGGTCTAATAAGCTAGACTTACAGTTATTATAACTAAGTTTTAGAGTAGTAGCAGTAAGTTAAGTAGTAGTAAGTTAGGTAGTAGTAGAGTTATTATTAGTACTAAAGAGAGAAAGACGTTAGTAGAAGGTACTAATATATAAAGTAGTTAAAAAGAGCAGTAAAGACTAAAGATCCTAGTAGTTAGGTAATTTAAGCTAGATCTAAGAGGTAAGAGGCGCGTAGTATAAGCTAGAATGCAGTAAAAGAGCTTATAAGAAGGTAGAGAGCAGGAAAAGCTAAGGCTAATATTAGATTTACTAGTGTATCCTATAGCAGCTAATAGAGAAAGTAACTAATATAAAGAGTTCTAGATAGCTAATAGTCTAAAGTATAAGGTTAGTAGGCCTAAAGCTTAGAATTGCTAGGGTTCTAGGAGTCTAGAGTAGGCTGTAGAGCATATACTTAAGTTAGAATAGTAGTCTAGAGCAGACTCTTAATATTACTAAGTATAAGGTTAACAGACCTAAGGCTTAGAATTACTAGGGTTTTAGGAGTCTAGGGCATACTACAGAGCATAGGCTTAAGTTAGAATAGTAGTCTAGAGCAGACTCTTAATATTACGAAGTACAAGGTTAACAGACCTAAGGCTTAGAATTACTAGAGTTCTAGGAGTCTAGAGCATGCTGCAGAGCATAGGCTTAAGTTAGAATAGTAGTCTAGAGCAGGCCCTTAATATTACTAGGAATAAGGTTAACAGACCTAAGACTTAGAATTACTAGGGTTCTAGGATACTATAGTATGCTGTAATATATTTAGATTAATAGTATTAATTAGGCCTAGGGTATATACTAAATGTTGCTAAGTATAAGTTTAGCAGACCTAAGGCTTAGAATTACTAGGTTCTAGAGAGGCTATAGTATACTATAATATATTTAGATTAGTAGTGTTAATTATATGCTAAACGTTGCTAAGTATAAGGTTAGCAGACCTAAGGCTTAGAATTACTAGGTTCTAGAAAGGCTATAGTATACTGTAATATATTTAGATTAGTAGTATTAATTATATACTAAATATTACAAAGTATAAGGTTATAAGGCCTAGAGGTTAGAACTAGTAATAGTCTAGGTAAGGTAGGTGCTGCAGCTGTAATAAGAAAAAGGTAAGGCTCTGCTTAGGTAACTAGAGTTTAAATATGTAAATATTAGGAATACTAAAGAGTCTAGCGTGCTAATAATATAGCAGGCTACAGGCTATAGGGTCTAGGAGAAGCATTAGTAATACTAATAATTATAACTAGAGATAACTATTAGTAGTACTAGGAATATAACTTACTTAGAAACTTTACTACTAGTAGAGGTAGAGGTAGAAGTAGTTATAGTAACTATAAAGTAGTTAGAGCTACTAAAAACTAGTTTTATAAGTATTTATAACAAAAACTTATAGAAAGAGTATAGCTAAGCAGGCAGAGAGCTTAGGATATAGATAGAAAGAAGTAGAAGGTTAAGATCTATAGGCTATATAGGGCAAGACTATAAAAATTTAAGAAGGGCAATTTAGTAGTATTATAGTTGCTAGCTAGGTTAATAGTATAGCTAATTACCTAAACTAGAGTTAGCTAGCATAATAATTATCTAGGATTACTAAGCACGCTTAAGCAAAACGCCGATGTACTAATGCGTTCCCGCGCTTGGAATCTTACTTTAGCGCTGGAAGCTCTGTTGCCTCACTCTTTCGGCTTGCTCGTCGAGCTTCCACTCGAGTCCGGCCCTTCAGCCCAGTCTTCGCTTTATGTCATGGTGAAGCTCAAGACATGTATGCCTATGCAGCCCATTTTCTTGCTTCTTAGACTGGCTCTTGGCACTCTGAGATATGTAGACAAAATACGCTTGCTCTTACTCTATACCCTTATCATTTATTTCCCTGGTTCCGGTGCTAAAGAAGTGTGTAAAGGCGCAGACCCTGTTTTGAGTTTCCTGTCGTATCCCGCTTGAGGAGTCTCAAGCTCGCATAGAGCAGTCACGTTGCTGCAATCCAGGTATTGTGCCCGTCGTATGCATTCAGGCAGTGCGCTCGGCCGCCCCACCCAACCCACGATGACGGAGGTTGTATCAGAGCCATCTACGATAATAACTGTTACAAAATCGTATGGTGTATTCGTGACGCTATGCTTGCGATTGAATTGGCTTGCTGTTATCTCCTGGGAAGGATAAAATTATGGCCATGCAAAGTTCTCTCTGTCAATTCTGCCATGGCTTACTAGAGAGAGCCTTAGGTTGGCTCCTTCGTATCGGCTGAGTAGCTTCATCAACGCCACGAGCTTGCTTCAGACGCTTTGCTTTTCTATCTCAAGCATGCGATCCGCTCGTCGTTGACAGCCACAGTAAGCCCATTTTCATCAATCCATCCGAAGTCAATAGTGATATATTGCTCCCGCTGGTGCTGAACAAGAGCTAAAGTGAGGCTCTTGCGTGCTTTCCGTGGGAAAAGAACGTCCAAGTTTCGTGGTCTGACCATAAATCATTCGCGAACCCCACAAGAGAGGCACACGATCCAGAGTAACGCAAGAATGGTAAGATGCCTCTTGACACTGTAGGAATTCACGGGACGCGAAAATCAGGGGGATATGAATGGTGTATCAATAAAAGCAAGCGGGAGTGAGTTATTGCTCAAAAACGACCTCGTAGATCTGTCGAGCAATGAGGAGTGCATAGGCCTCAGAAGCTTGCGATACTTAGAGGTGCGTTTGAACCGATTTATGTGTGGCTATATTTCCATGTAGAGTGTAGGACATTTAAGGAAGGATTGATGCTATAATATTCTCAACATCTCCCCTTTACTTTCATCCTTCTCTCCATTCATGACTCCATGCAGATAAGTATCGCCTACGATCTTATACCCGCCATCAAATGCCCTCAACACATACGGAATCCTACACCCCGTAAAGATACCAACGCTGTCCCCGAACTTGGTCGCAAGCGGCAACCACCCTATCAATCCCTGTCCTGTAACACAAAACTTCCGTCCTTGAGTGTACTGGCTAAAACTACTTTCAAAGTCTCTTTGCTCAATCTGGGTCTGGGTACTTTGCTGCGTGTATTCGTCATGTGTCCGCTTGAGAAGCATCTTCAAGCTTAGATCCCAAGCATCGTTGAAAAAGGGAACCAATGGAGCCAGGGTGAGTGACATAGCACATAACAAGAACTGGTTTCTGCGGAAACGATAGGCCAGAGCTGAGACAGAGAGAGTACTGATGCTCCAGAACCATCGTTTTCGCGTACTGATAGTACGCCGGCAAAAAGCTTCACATTCACGGCGAGCTTGTTGGAGCTCAGAAAGACGGCACCACGCAATATAGCCGCTGTCGTCAATCGGAGGACTAAATACGTCCTCAGAGGAGCGGTTACAGCATAAGGTGCGCCAAAAAGCGTCATACAAGGTTTCACCTGTGGGTTGGTAGACTGCTTCTTCGTCTGTGCCAACAGGTGGTGCTATCAGATCCACCACTTGGGCGTGCCATTCGTAAGATCCAGGAACGTTTTGGAAAGCTATAAGCTCGGATTGAGGCAAAAGCTGGCGCATGGAGACTGGGGAAGGAACGATGTGGGTTACTGTGTCGAAGATGGTGCCGCGCACATGTAGGGCCTGGTTTCGTTAATCTGGGCCACACTTCGATAAACTGGTTGATCTTACCTCTGTACTGTCTTTCCCCGAGAATTCTATCGCTGGTATGCGTTGAATCACCGGCTTCTCCGATGGATATTGAGTCATCATAGGTGTATACAGGGAGTCCTTCAACTTGAGCCAATCCACTACCCAACTTGGTCCCATAAGGTCATCCTCCTCCTCCCTCGTGATGCTAGACCAGAGATCCAACGCACAACCTGACTCGGTCTCAATTCTGCCATCAAGAAGCATGTTGCTGAGTTCCTTGATCACGCCTTCGTAGCTTCTGGAGTAGTCCACAAAGTCCTCATCAACATCACTCGCCAGACCCACAAGCGCAAATATCTTATCCCGTGGATCCGTGGCGTCGAAGCAGCGGGTGGCAAATAAGAGGCGCAAGATACCACTCAGTCCCACTTCTCTTGCAAATTTGAGCGTCTCCAAATGTCCCGGGCATCCCAGCTTCAATCTCCCCACCCCTTGCGCCTTCTTGTCCTCTAGCGCTGTCGTGGCAATCTGAGTTTTGATATTACAGTTCCACATCTGTAGCAACCGCGCGCTTGCTTCGAGAACCGGAAACTCTTCATTAAGTGTATCCGCTCCACACCAGATGATCAAATCACTTGCGGATAGAAGCTCTTGAACACTACGACTGATTAACGCAGACGACTTTTTTTCCAGATTGTGTGATACGTACATCCAAATGCGGCTGAAATAGGGCCTGAGCAAGAACGCAGCCAGTGCATCAAAACAAAAATCCGGCACCAGGGCCGCTACAGTCGCATCGTGGCCTGAAGTATCTTGACCCGTAAACAACGGAAGCTTTCCCACAGATTTATCGTAAAAGGTCGCCCAAGGCGCATTGATTGTCTTCAACAATTCCAGCGCCACTCGATCAGTCGCCGCTGCTTCGCCCAACCACACTACCACGCATTTCGCTTCTGAATAGATTTGCTTCATCATTCGAACCTGAGATGTGCGTTCGGAAGTGTTACCCTGGTTGATGCAGATGGCGTCGACCCAAATAGGCATGTTGGTGGCTCTGGAACGATACTCGAGCAAGAAAGAATGCAGATTTGGGGTTATCCAGAGTGGCTGGGAGTTGCATATGATTTTGACGAGAGAGTGAGCTGCGCCCCAGCAATATGATAGAGCATAATAAGGGATCGGAGCTGTATCGAGATGTACTTCTTGGAGAGTGCATTGTACTGGAGACTCCGGGCCACCCGGTTCGACGGTAATGAGGCGGATAGTACGTTCGGCAAGTGTTTGGGGGTAGATTGGCGAGCCGGACATGATTGAGTATGCAAAATAGGCGTATATGTTTTCGTGGAATAAGGTACGCGTCTGTTACTTGGTTGTACTATGTAGACGGGTGAGGCTGAGGTTGGAGGCAACAAGCCGAGGTTGGTTGCCTAGAATACGTGCACAAATCGATGCAGCCTGCATAATGTGTTAGCCAATCAGGGCTGTAAATGCAGATGCCCGTCAAGCGAGTTTCCAGCCCGTTACTGGTTGTGCCAGATAACGGTAGCATTCTGAGTCGCGACTACTTCACACTTCCTAAGTCAAGTGAATTGTTGCATAACCCCTTCACTTCTTCGGGTCATCTTCAGAGACATAAAAATCTACGAGCGGGATCTTACAGAGGACCTCAACCTGGAGAGGAAAGCTTAATCAGTTGTCTCAGATGGAGATTGCCAGCGTCTCGTCCACGGTACAATTAAAGAAGTTTTCTTTCAAAACACCCTTCTTCACCGAAGCTAGCAGATGCTTGTGCACAGCCTATTAGTCTTCTACATCAAACTGGGAACTGTAGGTTTTGTCTCGATGGGCGCTCTAATTAGCACAGTCCAAGATAAGAAAGAGAGATCTCGTGTCCCTTACCTTGTTAAAAACACTCATGCATTTTAGCCTCAGATGCATTAGGGCTCTCACGTTTACCTAGAACGACAAGATCTCTTAGTATCAGATATCAAGCTTAAACCAGGTACAATTGTTCTTTTGTAAAGTCTATAGGGATGTCTTGTAAATCATGTATATTGATAACATTCACACATTTCTTAGAAGGACGTAGATCAAGCTTTGTTAGCGCCTTTCTGCAAGATACTCATTTTGTTTTTCCAAATACCCTTGTACACGCTAGAGCTCCTTGCACGCATAGCTTAACAAAACATCGATAACGGTTGAATGCAGAAGGTGAGGTCTCGAGTGGAATAAAAGGTTCAGTGACGTGAATTAGGCGTACATCTTTTCGCAAGAGCTACAGTTGTGAGTGAACAATATGCATCGTAACCCCAGGGTGACTTGTTACGATTCGCACTTGGTTGAGCCAAATGCATCTACACTTCCAAGCTGCAAAGCGCAAAGTAATGCTTCAAGAGCAGTTTCCACGTCAGTCACCTCACGTCGCCCTTTGCGGCCGAGACTCGTAAATATCTTCCTCTGTAAAGTTTACGGCCACCGGCCCACTGGCTGTCGTGAATGCCGGTTGATCGACCTTGAATGGCCTACCAAGGGGTTGCGGCATTCCAACGCTATCCTTTCTCAGCTGCACCTGGTTCTCGTTCTCGTTGTCCCTACTTGCACCCCTTGTCCATCTTATTGCTGTCCTGATACTCCCGCTACTCAAACTCCTTACATGTGTTGGTGTCGCTGGGCTATCATTATCTTGTTTCCTGAAGCTCAAGCTTAACTTTCTGTTATGCCCCGTCGTCGCATTCGGCGACTTAGTGAATCCGGGAGGGGAGCTCTCTACGCTTGTAGGTGAGGATAGGGGCGTGGAAGATGCCATGGTGCCGCCAACACCTGCTTGTGACGTTGAGGAGGACTTATGTGGACGCGTGACTGGCATGTTCTTCGCTGCTACTGCAATTGCGGGGTTGTGTGGTGAAGCCATGGCGATGACGAAGGGAATACCGGTGTCGGATGTGACGCTGAGTCCCCGTTCTGGGCGTGACAATGATTGAGATTGTAGGCTATGATTCATGGCACTTGACCCTGAGCCGACACGTGAATGTGATACTTGGTGGGGTTCGGGCGATGGTGTACTCCGTAGCAAGTCGCTTGAAAATATTGATATCGGAACCACACGGCGCACGGTAGACGTGCCAGAGAGCTCTCGCTTGAGATTTGGCCAGTTGTTGTCTGTTACTCGAGTCTGATTGCTTCGAGCGATTGACTGGTTCGGCGGTTTGTCCTCCCGAAGCGGTGCGCGCTCCGAAATACCCATTGCACGGGCAAGCATTATGGAGTGATCATCGTTACTCGACGCTGAAGGTGTTTCCAGTGTTCCAGGAGATGCGTACATGCGAATAAGCGAGCCGCCCCTATGGCGCTGGGCATCTTGTCTTTCTGACGTAGCTGCAGTGGAAGCATTGTGCGCAACATGGAGGACCGTGACTTCATTTTTTGCTGGCGATACGGCTGGGACCCTTAAGGCAGATTCTTCGTAACCATCTGACATATCCTTTGCTAGCTGGGTTGGGGAATTGTCAGGGCTGTCTGCCGCAGTCGATAGTGGCGGAGTCAGAGCCCGAGCTGAACCTATACTTGCATAGGAGGGACCATTCAAGGTAGGAGACGAGTAGCCTGAGCTCTTCAACTCTGGAGTTGTCGACAAAAAGCGCGCACGATTGGGCGTCGGTGCTGGTCGGAGTGAAGAGCTCTCAGACTCAAGGTCGCTGGCTCTGTTTCCATAGCTTCCCAGCTGCGCCGTGATCTTATTGAGCTTTTTGATATCACTCTTGTATCCTCGGATATCCAATTTGTAGTATATAATTTCGCGCACATAGAAGTCAATCTCGTTGCGCAGGTCTTCAATGTGCGCCTCAGCGGTTGTGGTTGACCCTTTGGTTGGACTCATGGGTTTTGCTTTCTGCAGGCGCTGATTGAGTTTTTGGATCCATCTGTCAATTTCCTTCTTCGTTGCAAGAGAAGTCAGCTCCGGAAGTGGATCGCTCTCGTCGGCAAAGTATCGCGATGTTGTAGCGTGTTTCCGTATCTCTACTTGCAACAGGAGCTTGTGGTGTTCTAGTTGCCTTTCGATTGCGCGAATTGACTTCTCTTTCTCCCCAATAACAGCCTCACGCTCCATGATTGCAGCTCGCAGCTGTTCGATGTGCTCGTCCGTCTCTTTTGTCTTCCCAAGAAGTTCGTTCTGGATATCCAACTGTAGATTGATCTCGTCGCATTGTTGATTGGCATGATCCAACATGTGTCGCAAGTGCATGTTATCTCCTTCCAAATCAGAAATATACGCGTTTTTTTGTCTGATCTCGTCTTGGAGTTGCTCGATGTGTGCAACAGAATTAGATAACATGGCTGCTGACTCACGCTGCCCATCTGATTGCGAGCTGGCAGAGAAGACCGTGTCCATGCTGACGTGAGCATCTTGCATGCGAGGTTGTAGCTCAGGGAAATGAGCATCGAAGGGCGACTTCAACGATCGCATGTTGAAAAGCTCTTCTTGAGCGTCCAGCTTCTCAGAATTGGCAATCTCGAGACGAGACTCGAGGTGATCGATGGTGTTTTGAAGAGCCTGCGCGCTCGATACAAATTGTTGTACTTCGCTTGCCTTGCTTTCGGCTTCCGCACGCCTTTGTTCAACGTCTTGCAGGGTTGCCCTCAACGCCTTCTCGCTTTTCTTGGACTCGTTTAGTTTCGCCATCAACGATCCTATTTGTGTTTGCAGTGCGACATTGTTCTGCTTGTATTGGTTGAGCTCGGGTAGAAGGTTGCGGTCTGCGGTCTGCGGCCGACGCGTGGTGCTCAGCTTGCGCTTCAAGGTCTCCATGTCTTGCGACCCTATGGGTGACCACTGCTGTTTCTCTATCGCACTTTGAGACGACCAAGTCGAGTTGGCAGAGGTATCTGATGTGTGGTGTGAGCTTTCGCGGCTAGGATTTGACGGGGTATCGGATGTGTCCAAAAGAAACGGGAGGTTATTGCCTGAGGCGGGATGCGCGTCGGCTGAAGTCGTTACGTCTGTTGCATAATTAGACCAGAAACCATACGCAACCGTTGAACTGCCAGCCGCGATTTAGAGCCTGATAAACTTCACTAGCGATTTGTGTCCCTGGCTGGAGCTACAGAGAACTCCAGGATCTGTGGATAGTGACGAACACAAACTCCGCAGATTGCCAATTGGCGGATCTCAGAAATACAATGTGAAGAAAGCGAGGTGAAGGTGACGCAAGGAGGTACAGACCACACTCACCGTGATGCAGGCTTGGGCGTTGAGCCAATTGTTCTTCCAATAGCTTTGCGTATTTCCGCAATGACGCAACCTCTGCAGCATGCGCGTCTGCAAGGCTTGCGACGTGAGCTTCGTGCGACAATCTCAAATTGCCGAACTGTAATTGTAACGTTAATATCGTCTGGTCTTGTGTCGCAACAGTAGCCTTCAGGTCTTCCTTCTGTTTGCTGCGCGCTCCCGTTGGTGTGGGCGCAAAGAACACGCCAGACTGTTCACGTTTAGCATTCGTTTACTTTTAGGTGAAAGTGAAGGAATTCTTTGCGGCTCTAAAGCGTGGAAACAAGAACGCAGCGGATTCGTAAGTAGTTGCACTCCGTTTGCTCCTGCGGGCTTGTGCTCAATCTGGCAAGACCATCATGTCGACAATCGGGACGCTGAAACGCATGAACTGGTCGACCGCAACAAAAGCGCCTGTTTGTATCAGGCAGAGAAATTCCGTTAAGGCTGACAAGGTGGGTGTGAACGATCTGAAACCGTTTCGTTATGCACAGCATGAAATCCGCGAGTGAACGTACTGCCGTAAAGAAACAAATGGTACTCACATCATCTCGACGACTTGCGCGTCTTTCCCAAGTATCCGCTGACACGGCTGCTTCAGGGATCATCGGCGATGGCTGTGACAGCTTGCCGGACTCTACGTACGATGTGTTCGAGTCGTAGCTGGCATTGTCATGCCTCGGAGCGGATGGTTCTACGACATTGCCATCGTTGGTTGTCGTGGATTCTGCAAGCGTGCGCCATTCGATGTCGCTGAGTGCCTTCCGATGATACACCCTGTGCGAGTTTGGCTTGGTGATGGCGCTCGCATTGGGAGCAGTCCCACTACGGGAGGATTTCATTGCGCTTTCTTGATACCCAGACTTCAAACTTGGAACACTTCTTGAATGATTCAAAGGTTCAGGGAATAAGTGTAAAAGATCAAGCACGTCTCCTTCGTCTCCAGCACATCTATCAGGAGGGTGGGTGCCTCGTCGAACGTTTTGCGATGTGGGTCGACTCAACACAAAGTCTGGGGTTTCAAAGTATGGAAAGCCCTGGTTTTGCTGTAGCAGGGATCCAGGTAATTCGACCGGCAGATCTGGGGTCGATGGCATGGAGCTTGAGCGTGGTCGGGTGGGGAGAGGCTTATGTACCGAAGCAGATCTCGGGAAGGCGGCAGCCCCGAACGATGGTGAGCGCAGCATATCATTGAAGATAGCCATGAGATTGGACGTCGAGCTGACACGGCGAGCATTGTGTGGAGAGGACAAGGGGCTTAACGTGGGCTCTTGTGGCTCTAGAGGGATTATGGTGAGCCTGGAGGGGCGCCGCCGTGCGTTTTGGGTGTCCTTGCAGCATGTCAGCGAATACACGGCCACAACGTCAAAACAGCCTGCAGCTTCCCGGCGCATGCCTCTGCCAACGGTGACAATTGTCCCTCCATGCAGAACCACGTTGTTGCGCATGGCCAGCTCACCATCAGCCATCTCGCCGTTTGTTCGTACCTTTGCTTCTGGGCCATTACTGGACTCGCCTGCCAAGGCATCGATGGACAGCAAACCACCTGTTTTGTAGTAGGGCTCTGCATTGGACTGGCGCTTCTGCCAAGAGAACAGTCGTTTGGAGCTCATTGTGGCATTTACGCGCTTTCAGCGACGCGGTGCAAGATGGAATTAAGACATTATAGTAAGTACGATAGACTACAGAAACGAATGACGAAGGTGAGAAAGGCGACGACAGCAGAAGACGACTGGGTCTGGGGTGAGATTCAGTTAAGGAGGCATCGAAACTTCCGACTGCGCCGTGTGGTGGCGGCGGTTTGACTACTGCGCAAATGTCCGCTGTCATGTTTCGGTGTACGATGCACGCCTGAAGCGTGGCATGCATATCTGGCGGGGGCCCAGAGTCCGAGTGGGTGAGAAACGAGGAATACTCAGGGAGAACACGTCCAGGCGCTTCTCCACCTCTGGGACACTATGAACGCGAGACAGGCTGGACGAATTGGCGCGTGGGGACAAGAAGGGGACGCGCCTGCCTTGTGACGGGCGCTGCAGGAAGGAGCGCTACGGAAAGCTTGGCACTTCCGGAGATGGTCATTGGAAACCGCGAACGGCTGCCACAAAACCTTGCGACTGACTCTTGTCTTGCCCTGTCACCTTTTATAGTCGGTTTGGAGTTACACAGCCGCCATTCAGATAGCGCAATGTTACACTGAGCGGCCACTTGCTCTTTGCCCTCGCACACGTCTTGAGGTGATTGCAGTCAGCATCAGCTTTTGACCATCTCCGCAACGTGAAACGACCGGAGCGCCCCAAGCGGCGCAGCATTCCGGTCGCCTCTAGAAAGCGGCCGCATCATGGCTAGAGAACTGTCGCCTTTCAGCCAGAGAAAACTGCTGACCCAGCAGCTGGCTAGAGGCGAGGTTCCCACCCCACCACGTGTGGTGCTGGAAAAGGCTACAGGCAAGGCGCCAGAACCTACCAAGAAGAATCTCTCGGCCACGTCAGGGCGTCGGTCAAGAAGCAGATCACGAGAGAAGAAACCAAGGGATCGATCAAGAGACCGCAGACCAAAGGATGCTTCGCCAGCAGCGAGCGCAAGCAGGCGCGGCAGAGGAGGATCGCCAGAACCATACAGGAGGCGCCGAGGAGAGTCACAGGACAAGAAGCACGACAGTTCGAGAGATTACCCCAGGGATCGTTCCACGGACAGACGGCGCGACAGGTCCAGAGACAGAAGGAGGCACAGATCTGTAGAAAAGCAGCACGATCCCTCAAAGGATAGGCGGCGCGACCGTTCGCGAGACAAGGGTGCAGACAAAGATCAGAAACGAGATCGCTCGCGAGACCGGCACGGCAGACGCTATCGCTCACGCTCACGAGACCGACGGCACGCAGACAAGCCGAGGGAAAGCAAACGATCACGCTCGCGCTCTCCTCTAGCGATTCGCGAGCGCAAACATCACACACCATCACCGTCCGCCTCTAGATCCCCGCCGCCCAAGCGTCGCCGCCGCAGCCGTTCGAAGTCGCGTTCACGATCTCCACACCAGCGCAATAAGAAGGCCCTACCCGACCAAGAGGTCTCCTTCCGTGGGGTTGACAACTCAGCACAGCCTCCCAGTAAGTACGGCGGTGCACCGGTCAACAAGGAGAAGCCCAACTTCAAAACCACCGGCGCTCTAGCCAAACATGCCAATCGCGTGGAAGGCACCAAGATCTCTCTCAAATACCACGAGCCCCCCGAAGCGCGTAAACCACCTCCGTCACAACCTTGGCGCATATTCGTTTTCAAAGGCGACGACGTCATGGACACAATTGAGATTTGGCAGAAGAGCTGTTGGCTGCTGGGTCGCTCGCACGAAGTCGTGGATTATGTGCTTGAGCACCCTAGTTCGAGCGGACAGCACGCAGTCATACAGTTCAGATATATTCAGAAGGTTGTGGAAGACGAGTTTGGAGTCAAGAGCACCAAGGGGAGAGTCAAGCCGTATGTAATTGACCTGGAAAGCAGTAACGGCACTGAGCTGAACGGCAAGGACGTTGAGGCTAGTCGCTACTTTGAGCTGAGAGACAAGGACATGTTGAAGTTTGCAGGGAGCGAGCGCGAGTATGTAGTTATGCTGCCGCCGCCAGAGGAGAAAAAGGCATAAGCAGGGCCCCTATCCCGGCCAGGGTAGTCTAAGCTTGAACCGGTAACTTCGTGCATCAACTACGGCGTGAAGCGAGCGGGGGTGTCAGTTGTGCCGCGGCGGTGTGGAATGCCACTTGTACCTTGACAAGTTGACAAGAATGCAATCGTGGTATTCGTGGCCGCTATTTACTGCCATGAAACAGCAAGCGATTCTCAATCTAGTTGTCGGCCAAACACAGTGTCGACCTGGCGAAAGTTTAAGCCACTGCAACACCTACGCTAACGCCTGCGGCGATCTTTAGTGGGTCGTGCATCCTGACCTCGTTCCTCTCGGAAAGCCAAGGCCGTGAACGTCAGCTAAGTACGCTCTCCTGTGTGTGTGCCTCTCAATCTATCGTCCGGCGGATTGGTGTCCTTGCCACGCTGTCTTCTTCATTTTCGTGCCTTCTCTGTTCAGTTGCACCGATGGCAGCGCCAAACCATCCAACCATTAGAACCGTCTGAATCCTCGCCGTTCCTTCCCAACATCCTTTCGTTCTGTAATACCACGCCGCCGCCCTCTTCGAGCACGAGACGCACGACGAGCGCACCTCTTCGCGACACCATTCGTTCACGACCTTCACAGCGCCCCCTATAGATAGCGGCGGTCGCGTCCTAACCTAACGACACAAGGCGCATTGCGCCGCCTGTACCACAGACATGTTTCGCATGCGGAGATATCGGGTGTTCCTCGTCTTTGCTGTTATTACTGTCTTCGCCCTCTACAAATTTGGCACATCAGGAGCAACATGGCGAGAAGCTGCATCGAGTGCAGCTGGACGGCTAGAGGGTGCAGCTGAAGACGCCGTGCAATATATTCACAAACCCAACATTGTTGCGCAGGAGACGCGGAAGTTCGAGGTCGACGTGCCCGCAGCGACGAAGAAGATACCGCTACAAACACCGCCACCACCGGCCGCGCCCCTCGACTCTCCTGCTGGCAGGAAGTCGTCTGCAGCGCCCGCATCCAGCCCCGCCGTGACGCCGAAGCTGCCACAGCAGCAGCTTCCGACCGTCCCTAACCCTGCACTGAACCAACCGCACGGCAATCCTGCCAACGCGTTCCAGCCGGAATCAATGAGTGTCGAGCCAGTGTATTGGTCGAAGCTGCCTGAGAACTTTCCTGTCCCCTCGCAGTCGATGATGAAGCTTCCAGCTGGCAAATCGAAACCCATCAAGCGGATACAATTTGACTTCAAGCCTGAGGCGCCTGAAGCGCGAGCAGAGAGGACCGCAAAGCTCGATGCAATCAGAAATGTCTTCAAGAAGTCTTGGAAGGGCTACAGAGAGCTTGCCTGGGAACACGATGAGCTTAAGCCTGTGTCTGGCGAGTTCAAGGACCCGTTTGCTGGCTGGCGTGCAACTCTGGTGGACGCGCTGGACACATTATGGATCATGGGGCTGAAAGAAGAATTTGCAGATGCTGTCAAAGCCGTTTCCACCATCGACTTCACAACGACCTCGCGCGCCGACATCCCGCTGTTTGAGACGACGATTCGATACCTTGGCGGGCTGCTAGCAGCGTACGACGTCAGCGGAAAACAGTACAAAGTACTTTTGGACAAGGCAGTGGAGCTTGCCGAGGTTCTGTACAGCGCGTTTGATACGCCGAACCGCATGCCCGAGACGTACTACTACTGGAGATCGCAATTTGCGGCCAATGCCCACCGTGCGAGTAGTCGCGTCGTCTTGGCTGAGATCGGATCGCTGTCGATGGAGTTCACCAGGCTGGCGCAGCTCACTGGGGACGACAAGTATTACGATGCAGTTGCACGCATTACTGACCATTTGGAAGAGTTTCAAAATAACACTAGATTGCCGGGCATGTGGCCGACGTACCTTGACGCCTCGGGCTGTAAAATGGTGGCCATTGATGTGCCGGTGCAGGCACCTTTAAACGTTCCTTTGGAGGATGTTCCCACAGCAGATGCCGAGACGCCAATGCCTTTGCCCACGCCTACACCGACCGAGCATCTCTCGCCGGACGGCAAGAAAATGATCCCACTCGACCTGCCGGATCCAATCGTGCTTACACCGAACGGAGTAAACCCAACATGGGCCCCACCAAAAGAAGGCCTAGAAGATCCAATGCTCGCGGCACTTGGATCAGGCGCCAAAATGTCCGCGTTGCCCGCTTTGGAGCGGCGACAGCTGGCTTTGGATCAGAGAACTCCGCCGAAGAAGCCGACTAACCTTGAAGCCGACTTGCTTGCGCTCCAGAGAGGAAATATGGACAAGATCAAGTTCGATGCGGCCTCGTCAACTGGCCCAGCCGTGCCAGCGGCCCCTATATGCAGCCCGCAGGGTTTCGCTTCAACATCGAACTACGGAAGTGAGGAGTACACGCTAGGCGGCATGTCTGACTCCACATACGAGTATCTCCCCAAACAGTGGCTGCTACTCGGCGGCCAGATTGAGAAGTATCGCACGATGTACGAATGGTCCATGGACGTTGTCAAAGAGCATCTGATTTTCCGCCCTATGCTTCCCCGAGGCAATGACGTACTATACTCCGGCAAACTCAATGTGCAATCCCTCAAAGACGAGCCGCTGGTTGCCGACCTTCAGCCTGAGAACGCGCATCTCACATGTTTTGCGGGCGGCATGTTCGGCATGGGTGCGAAACTTTTCGACCGCCCTGAAGATCTCGAGATTGCGAAGAAGCTTACAGATGGCTGTATATACGGATACGACATGACTGCGACAGGCATTATGCCTGAAGCCTACGACGCCGTGCCATGCGAGAGTGTGAAAGACTGTCCCTGGAACAAGACATTGTATCACGAACTCCTTGACCCCCGCTCAGACTGGCGTATGGAGAACTACCAAGAGCAGCTGCAGCAGTATCAGATTCAGCTTGTCTCCGCGTCATCGTGGTACGAAGAACAGATGGCATCGTACACAGCAGGACCTGCTCAAGTCGAGAAGCCTATTGTCGCAGCACAGCCAACACCAACACCTTCCTACGTCTACGCAGACACCCTCGACAAACGCCAAATGATAGATCTTTTGGACGACGCTACACATGTCAACATCGAAGATACACCAGGTGTGCCAGCTAGACCTGCAAATCCCTCGCCCCCAGCCGCCGTCAGATCCCCTGCGGTGCCTCTAAATCAGAACCACGAGTCAGTCATGGGTGGTGAGCCTGAGGAAGGCGAGGGCCCACCTACACGTGTCCAGCCTTCTCCCGCCATCCCGGAACTCGCAGACCCAAGTCGCGCGATGCCTGCTTTCCCGTACCTGTACTCGCCTGTCGTGCCATTTACGCACAAGGAGTATGTCAAGAATCGCATCGAGGAAGAGCGCCTGCCTAAGGGTGTGGTCAGAATTGGGAGCAAGAACTACATCCTACGGTATACATTGCCCCTTTCCACCTACAGTAAGAATGACCGCGTACTGACATGACGTGACAGACCCGAAGCCATCGAAAGCGTATGGTACATGTACCGCATCACCGGTGAGGCACACTGGCGAGAAGCAGGGTGGCGCATGTTTGAAGCCGTCATCAAAGCCACGACGACGGAGTTTGGCAACAGCGCCATTGACGATGTAACCAAGACGACACCAGAGCTGAATGACAGCATGGAGAGCTTTTGGCTCGCGGAGACGCTCAAATACTTTTACCTACTGTTTGCGGATGAGTCATTGGTCAGCTTGGATGAGTGGGTATTGAATACCGAGGCGCATCTTTTTAGACGACCTATATAGGCGGATCTGGACCTTGAATTCAGGGGCGTTTTGGGCGTTGTGGTGTTCGGGCTGGCTTCGGCCACTTCCAATTGAACTTTCTGAGTACTTGTCTTGCGCACGATATCTCGTTAGATTAGCTTACCTATCCGTAGCCTCTACCAAGTTTGGTCGCTCTTGTAGGTACGTCTGTATCTGCTCTTCAGTCCTCATTCGTGGGACACACTCACGATCTTGGATGTTGTGCTGTCGATGCGTCTGTTTCGTTTCTTCCCTGTCTGTAGCAGACTAGTCGGTGTTCTTATCATTGATTATGTTGCGCAGCGTGATTTGGTCTTCTTGGTCCGCACCGGTTCGCTGGCTGCTTGTCTTGATTATCCTCGAGACGCGAGACTGGAATATGCTTTCTGCCCCAGAGCTCTCTCTCTCTCTCTCCCTGTCACTCACCTCAGTATTGTATCAGAAGGATAGGCGTTGGCCTCTCGCGTGAGGTAAGAGACGCTGCGAGCCAGGCAAGTCATCAAATCTGGCTTCCTCTTTTTCTCAAGATTGTCACTTCTTTCGAGAACTTCACTTCTTCCTTCCACAACCCTTGTTGTTTACCTCACTTCGAAGCAAAGGTGGGAACCTCCTATGGCTTAACTCTGACATCCACTGACATCCTAGCAGCAAACGTCGTACACGATCAGGCGTTCTACTACGATCTCACAAGTTGAACCTGTTGCTCGTCAACATGCCAAAGTTGCCGCGCGTCAGCGTTCGCAAGAAGCATGGATTTTGGTATGCCATACTACGGAGATTTATGGACCGTTGCTTACACTCAGACAGCCTTGGCAGAACGATGGTGGTTCTTCGCGTCGGTGCGCAAAACAAGATTTATAGAGCACATGAAGACCTACTCTGCGCGAGCTCTCCCCTCTTTCGCGAGCATATTCAACCAAACCGGCAAGACGCTGAAGGCGACTGCTCCATCTGCCACGAGGAACTTCTGCCAGGTATCTGCGAACTGGAGTACTGTAGAGCTTCGTGTGGCGGTAACTTCCACGCCTCTTGTTTGGATAAATGGGAAGAGCAAGCAGCGCCCGCTGTGGCCAAATGCCCGCTGTGTCGACACGACTTGACGATCCCACCGGCACGAACTAGACTATTGCGAACAGTCAGCGAACGTGCTTTCGACATCTACATTGAATGGCTGTATCGCAGCAAAATCTTGGTAGGGACTGTGGACGATGAAGACTGGCTGGAGGATCTTGTTGAGGCATATACCGTTGGCCTGCACCTGGAAGACCAAAGGTTCAACAAAGCTATCTTGCAGTCGATTGTTGAGGTTTGCGTTCAGGAGTCCGAGTATCCGTCCCTCTATGCACTGCAAATGGCATACGAAAAGACGCCCGGTCCTTGCAACCTGAGAGACCTTTTGGTCGGGCTCTATGCGGAGTCAGACCTTGAACACGCGATGGATGGCATAGACACCTGTGGTGAGGAAATGCCAACAGAATTTTGGCGTGACCTGACCTCGGCCCTCATAAAGAGACGCGCAGACGCAGAGGACTACACAGTAGAGAGCCTCACTACCGAGCTTCTCCCGGATCTGTTTCCAAGCGACGAATGAGACAACCTATAGATCAAGCCAGCGGTCGCACATTGCATACACGAAGACGAAACCGTGAAGCTTCGAACACTGGTCATGGATTATTAGCACTCTATCACTCTTCGAACAACTGGACGGATTTACATGAAAGGTCAGTTGCTGGTTTCCTTATATCTCTGCTTCGACCCCGCCTTCCTACGCTATGCTAACTTCAAATAGAACAACCCAGCATCGGCATTGGTTTGGTACGGCAGATATACCCTAACTGTTTTCGATGTCTCCGGTAGGTCAGCTTATCCACTTTAGGTCGGATCTGAGCCTACCCGAAGCTAACCACACGCCATCTACGTCGATTGCCGCCCATCACTCCTGTTCCTGTCCATAGTAGCCTTGCTAAAAGAAGCACTTTAACAAACACCGAGGCAAATTTCTGATCTTAGCAGCATTGAATTACAGAATGTAGTCATCGAATTGTCATGGCCGTTATTGGGTCAAAAGAATGCTATGCCCGTGCTTGGCCTGCCTTCCTACGCCCTTGCTTTCTCTACACCTTGCTAAACTAATACTTCATATTCAGTATGCGTCTTAACATTGTAGTGAGTGCGTTTGCAGCCAGCGTTGCTGCGCATCCTCAAGGAGGTTCACTGCTTGGTCTGCCGCTCGACATCGGTGCTCTGGTCAAATCACTTGGTCCGGCGCCTGCGAATGACCCCCGATTTACCAACTTCAAGCCTGCGGGATCGGGCGATGGTGAGTGCATCCGTACAAGATCCAATTTTAGTGCTAACATTATGGTGTAGTCCGTTCTCCCTGCCCCGGCCTCAACGCTCTTGCAAACCACAACTTCATCCCGCACAATGGCAAAGGAAACACAATTCCCGTCCTGATCAAGGGACTTGCAGAAGGTCTAAACATGGGCGCTGACTTCACCGTCGCCATTGGGGGCGCCGGTCTACTTGCCTCACCCAACCCGCTTGGGGGCTCCTTCGACCTAGATGATTTGAACATGCACAACTTCCCCATCGAGCACGACGCCTCCATGTCCCGGCAGGACGCCGCACTCGGCAACGACCAGCCTTTCTACGACCCCAACTGGCAACAGTACATCACCTTCTTCAACGGGAAGACTGTCACCGATGTGCCAACAGCCAGCAAGGCTAAGTTCGCGCGCTACAACGATAGCCTGACCAAGAACCCGCAATTTACATACGGTATCCGCGAAGCCATCTTCTCGTACGGCGAAAACGCCATCTACCTCCAAGCCATGAGCGACCCGGTCAGCGGCATGGCCAAGATCGAATACGTGCGCAGCCTATTTGAGAAGGAGCGATTGCCATACAATCTGGGCTGGCGGCCAAGCAAGGCACCCATCACGCTGCCGAGTCTGGGTAACATGGTCGTGCAGTTGTATGGGAGTAGTCCTCAGCCGATTCCTGAGGGTGTGAAGATCCTGGCCGATAGCTACAAGGATGCTCTTGTTGCGGTTGCGGGAGGAAGCAATATCCTGGCGAACTTGACGTCAGGGATTAGCTCGGCGTTGGGGTTATAGTTGCATGAGTCTGTACGCAAATTTATGATCGAAAGGAGATGTTGTTGAAACACTCGAGATTCGTAGTCAAGATGAAAACCCGTTTCTTTTGACCGCCGGATGCTGGCGTCACAGTTATTCATATTGACCTTAGAATCTAAGGCTAAGAACCTTCTCTCCAATCCAAATCGGCAGAGGACATTGTCGCTTATCTCACGTGAGTCGCCATTGAACTTCAAGGATTGACCCCGCAATCCGACAGTGACACTTTACACCACAACACCCAGACCAGCACTTAAATTTGTGCACGAACGCATATTCTACCCACCGTTGCGATCTCTAGAGCAGATACAAGCGTGCATTGTAATGTTATGCGCCTTCTCAAACTTCTAGACGACGGCGCATTGAGCCTGGTCGAATTTACTGGTAGCGATATACCGCCGTATGCGATTCTCTCGCACACGTGGGGGCCTGATTATGAAGAGGTCACCTTCAACGATCTGGATAAAGGCACAGGCCGAAACAAGATCGGTTACAGAAAACTTACGTTTTGCGCAAAGCAAGCTGAGCAAGATGGTTTACAGTTCTTCTGGGTCGATACTTGTTGTATCGACAAGTCAAGTAGCGCAGAGCTCACTGAAGCTATCAACTCCATGTTTCAGTGGTATCACAAATCAGCTCAATGCTACGTATACATGTCCGATGTAGCGTTGAGAGGAAATGTCACATGGGAGCAATCATTCCAAAGGAGCAAATGGTTTACCCGAGGGTGGACGTTGCAAGAGCTTCTTGCCCCCAAGTCTCTTCATTTTTTCGCAGTCGAGGGTGATATTCTTGGAAACAGAACCTCGCTTCTCCAGGCAATCCACAATGTTACCGGTGTATCTCACGGTGCCCTGCAAGGGGAACCCTTACACCATTACAGCATGGAGACGCGCTTTTCCTGGGCCGAGAGGCGCGAGACAAAACGCGAAGAGGATCTAGCCTACTCTTTGCTCGGGATATTCGGTATTTACATGCCACTCATATATGGAGAAGGACGAAGATCCGCCTTTGCACGACTCCGAAAAGAGATTGACGAGTCCCTGAAGGACCAAACGCTTAGCGCCAGTTCCTATTTCATTCCAGCCGATCAGAATGAAGGCGCACTGAACAGGCATTATCTTTCAATCAGCAATATGGAGCAATACACGCTAGAAAAAGAGAGACTGAATGCACAACAAAACATATTGGACAGTCTTCGATACTCTCGAATGGAGGAACGTAAACTCCAAATCAATGAAGCTCAGACTGGTACCTATGGATGGATTTTAGACCCCGAATTTCGTACGATTCCACAATCAGACAGTCTACTCGATTGGCTATCTTCTTGCACGGAGTCGAGAAGAATCTACTGGATTTACGGCAAACCAGGGTCAGGAAAATCAACAATGATGCGATTTCTTGGCCGAAATATCAGTACCCTTGATCACATGCTCCCGTGGACGAAGAACAAACCTTTGTTGAGGATCCAGCATTTCTTCTGGAACCCTGGATCTGAGTTGCAGAAATCTATCCATGGTTTCCTACGAGCCTTGCTTTGTCAGCTTTTGATGCAAAACTCCGATTTGTTTTCTCAAGTCGTTTGCAGCAATAGGTGGGCGGCTGCATCGGCGCCTGGTGCATACCAAATCGATTGGACGCAAGCGGAGTTACAACAAAGTATTTGCGAGTGCATCAGGTTCTTGAAAGGATCTGCAACAGTGTTCATCTTACTGGACGGACTTGACGAGGTCAGCGGGACCGATGACACGCAAACAGAGCTGGCCGAGTTTCTCATCAAGATCGCGAGCTTCCAACATGTGAAGATATGTGTTTCTAGTAGACCCTGGAACATCTTCCGCGATGCTTTCAAAGGGTTCCCAAGACTGAGGCTTGAGGATCTAACACGTGACGATATCAGCCTATACATCAATGCGAAACTCAGCAGTCATGCAGGGTTCCAGCTCTTATCGCAGTACCATCAGGCGAGTGCAGTGCTTCTTACGAGGCAGATATCTCAGAAGGCTTCCGGAGTGTTCCTGTGGGTGCGTTTGGTCGTTCGGGAGCTTTTGGCAGGTCTCAGAGACGGGGATGGCATAAAGACGCTGCAAAGAAAACTGGAGCTGATTCCAAACGACCTGAACGACTACTTCAGACGTCTGATGGATTCGATCCCGCCCCAACAACGACACAAAGCCTCAGTATTATTGCAGATCGCGCTTTACGCGGAGAAGGATTTCGTGACTTTGCATCCCTTACGTCTCATCGACTTGTGTTTCACTGACGTGGAAGAGCCGGGCTTCATTCTGTCCGATAGCGCGTTCTTGGCAAACGTAGATCTTGCTAATCGAAACGAGCTGAAATTTCGCCTGGACTCAACATTACGACGACTAAATAGCTATTGTATGGGCTTGCTAGAGTGCCATTACGAGCGTACTTCTGGATCTGTTGATGATAGTCTGATTCCTGTAGCCCTATCAGCCAGCGCTGCGGACAGACTTTCTTCGGACCATGATGGGGCCAACACAACTCAGGACGGCTTTCAACGGAAAGTTTCTCGAAAGGACGATACCGATGCTTTTCTCCAGGCGCACAAAGTGACCGTCGATTTCTTCCACCGCACATGTCGAGATTTCCTCTTGACGCCAGAAACTTGGCACATGTTACTTGGATTCTCCACAGGACCGTACAACGTACAGATGTACTTGGTCAACGCCAGGATATGTCAATTTTTGGCGATGGCGACAATCAAGAAACGTGCGAGAGAAGCAATGAGCCTTGCGAGCAACATTCTGAGTAGCCTTGCGCGGCCTGCGTTCCGAGATACAATCAATAGTGCAGCATTAGCAGCTATCATTAAGACGGCTGTCGAGAACCTGCCGCGGGCTCGCAATCTCGTCTCGAGCCCCCGTTACACCAATCCATCGATCTTTAGCTGGGACGAAGAACAAAGCTCCTTCCTCACCTTGGCAATCGATTTCGACATCGTCTCCTATGTGAGGCAACACCTGAACTTAGAATACGTTCGAACAAAGGGTGGAAGACCAATTCTGGATTACCTACTTCGACCTCGTTTTCCAACAGCGGATTCGTACAATGTCGGCAATCAGAAGCCAAATACGGAGCTTCTGTGCATGGTGTTAAACCATGGGGCTCATCCTAACCAAAAATATGGGTTTAGCAGCATATGGGCCCTGTATCTATGTTTCTTAGCTGACCTTCTCAAGGAACATCCTACTTGCCATATAGAATATGCTGTTGCGTTGAAGTTGATGATTCAAGCGGGTGCGGCTGTCGTGTTGCCCAGGTCTTGGCTATCATGCGAGACTGACTACGCCTTCTATTCTCATACGTCGTTATTCGAAGACGACACAGACGAGGATCGGTTTTCGACTCGATGGACGAGTGCAGTGCCTATTGTGGATGAGAAAGCAGATCTAGGATCTGAGTCTTATTATGCAGTCGGCGATCTTTTGGAACACTTTCGTCCAGCTTTGGGGTTGGTTGTGGACCGGTTGAAAGAACTCATCAGCTCAAAGGGGACATTCCACCCAATGTAAAAAATCGAGCTCACATACTCAGAGCATACATTCAAAGCGAATCTTCTTTTGGAGTCTTACTTGCATTTGTCCCGCATCCGTTCTCGGTTTTGGGTGAGTAGTGCATAACATTGTCACTCAAGGTGACCACAAGGGACAGCCACAACTGAACCAATCATCGTCCTCACAACGTGGTTGCTTTAATTCTACTCTAGAACGTCACTTTCTGTTGTTTTGATTTTGCCACCACGCTAGTACTGTAACACCACTGCTCCCACCCAACGCCTATGCTTTTCGGCTTGCTCACGCTAGATGCTCAACAACCCTCTAGAGATTCCGGTTTCGTCGTCACTCTCAGCTGTGAATCTCTTTGAAAGAAGGCCTGACGGCTCTAAAGCTGGTCTCGGCCCCAAGTTCAACACCATATCCCCCGCAATATTGCCAAGGGGGCGCTAGGCCCCCAGAATGGCGTAATTACCGCTCTAGTATCCAGTAGCCAACCTCTAGACGCGCTGATCTTCCGGATCTGCTTCCGGATCTTTAGGTGCTTTGCATTGAGCTTGTTCAGAAAGTTGGCAGAATTGTTTGACGGCGCACGACACCTCATGTACGATGACATATGTAGTTTCAGAAAAAGGGACTGACCGTTCGCACTGACGATGCAAGGAAAATTAAAGGCAAAAGCGGAGAAAATTGTTAAGTAATGATCTCCATGCACTTCGTTTCCCCGATAAGGCATTGTCATTCTTTCGACAAACATGTCTGCACCGAGTTCGAGTTCGCGGTCAGGTAGCCACCGTGGTGGTTCTTCATCACTCTCAGCTTTAGTTTCTACTCTAGTACCGTGCATCGTCGTCGCCGGCGTCCTTGTAGGAGCCTTCTTGCTGCTACGCGTCAAGCTAAAGCGCGTATACGCACCACGGACATATCATGATGCCCTCTACGAAGAGTAAATTTTCCCGGTCCAAACCCCTAATCCGACGAATGTGCTAACAATTCTTACAGTGAGAAGACGCCATCGGCAGGCGCGAGCTTCTTGGGCTGGTTGAGCAAGTTCAAGGGTCTGAGTGACGAATACGTGCTCAATCATCACTCCCTGGACGCGTACCTTTACATCCGCTTCCTCAAAATGCTTACTCTGATGTCTTTCGTGGGCGCTATAATCACATGGCCCGTTCTGTTCCCTGTAAACGCAACAGGCGGAGGCGGAGGTACAGGTCTCGACATACTTTCCTTTTCGAACGTGTCCGACTCCAACACAGCAAGGTACTTTGCCCACGCAGTAATGGCTTGGATCTTCTTTGGTTGGGTAATGTTCTTGGTCGGAAGGGAAATGCTGTACTTGGTGAAAGTTCGACAAGCGTACCTATTGTCGACATGGAACATAAGCCGCATCTCGCAACGGACAGTCCTATTCACTGATGTACCAGAGAAGGACCTTTCACTGGATCGCCTACATACCATTTTCCCCAATGTGGCACAAATTTGGCTAGTACCGGATGTATCGGACTTGGAAGACGATGTGGAAGATCTCGAGAAAAGCGTACCCAAGCTAGAGAGTAGTGAGATCAAACTGTTGTCAAAGGTGACCAAACAGCACCAAAAGCACGGAGAGAAAGAGTCCACTTTCGATGAGGCTCTACGACCAAAGCACAAACTCAAGTTTCTCACCGGCGAGAAGGTCGACTCAATCAGTCACTACCGCAAGCACATAGAGGAGCTGCTACCCAAGATCCGATCAGCTCAGCTTTCTCATTTGTCCGGAAAAGAAAAGCTTGCCAGTGCAGTTTTAATCGAATTCAAGACTATGGCAGCTGCGGAGAAGGCTTTCAATGACAACCACCACCGTAGGCCATCGGATTTTTCGTCGCGTCAACTAGGGGTTCTACCGGAAGAAGTCATTTGGAAAAATCTGGAAATGGGTGCTAAGAACCGCATGATACGACACATTCTTGCAACTGTTGCAATTGTGGCTCTGATAATCTTCTGGAGTATCCCAGTAGCGCTTGTTGGTATCATCAGCAACATCAACTACCTCACTGAGAACGTACCGTTTTTGGGCTTCATCGATAACATACCAAGTAAAATTCTGGGAGTAGTGACTGGCCTGCTACCAGTGATCTTACTTGCGGTCCTTATGGCTTTGGTACCGATCATATGCCGCTGTAAGCAACCTGCATGCACTATTTCGAAATTCGATCTAACACTTGTATTCTAGTTCTAGCCAAGCTATCAGGAGCAGCTACTATCTCAGAGGTAGAGCAACAATGCCAGAAGTGGTATTTTGCCTTCCAAGTGATTCAGGTCTTCCTTATCACGACCTTCACTTCTGGTGCTGCAGCTGTCGCCAGCCAAATTGTCACCGATCCCACACAGGCCGTCCCTCTGCTCTCTAAAAATCTGCCAAAGGCCTCAAACTTCTACATTTCTTACTTCATCCTCTACGGTCTTGCCAATGCAGCACGTTATCTGTTCAATCTGATTGGCCTGCTGGGCGCGGTAATCCTGAGCAGGTTTGCAAAGACGCCGAGGAAGAAGTATATGCGTTGCATCGCATTCACAGAGCCTTCATGGGGAGCTGAATATCCGAAATGGACCAACTTAGGTGTCATTGCAATCTCATATGCTGTCATCGCGCCACTTGTCCTGGGGTTTGCAACCGTTGGTATCGGACTAATATACCTCGCGTACCGATACAACATGTTGTATGTCCACGACACACATATCGATACGAAGGGGGGCTTCTATTCGCGCGCCCTCGAGCAGCTCATGGTGGGTGTCTACCTGGGAGAGCTTTGTCTTGTGGGCCTATTCGGTCTCAACATTGGAAATAGCGTCGTGTCCACCGGGCCAACTGTTATGCAGGGCGTGCTGATTGTAGTAACTATCATCTTCCACATCGTCATGAAGCGGAAGTTGAAGCGTTCCAACCTTCTTTCACATTCGGACCACTCTAGTCTGCAAGACGCAGAAGCTGGACACGTACTCGGCGGAAACGGCACACATCCAAGACGCACCCATGCGAGAAACGAAAGCAGACACTCTGATCAGGGTCTTGTTTCTAGTATCAGCAATCGCGATGCTGAGCACAAGATGCACACAGAATACAGTGCATCGACACAGCCTTCCAACAAGCCACCTCAGAGGTCAATGTTCCAGCGCATCTTCTCACCTCACACTCTCTCCCCGAGTCAAATATCAGCTTCCTTGATTCCGAGCTTCAAGAACCCAGTACCGGCATACACCAAGCAGGAGGTTTTGGAGGCATATCTGCACCCAGCTTTGAATCAACGACAAGAAGTAATCTGGTTGGCACGAGATCCAGCTGGTGTGAGTAAGAACGAAGTCAGGGATTTAAGAGAGTGCCTTGGCAGTCATGGCGTCGAAGTTACGGACGAGGGCGCCATGATGAACGAGAAGGGCAAAGTTCAGTGGAATGACGCAGGCATCAAGCAAGCACCCCTTTGGAAGAGCTCAGTTGTCTACTAAGCATTCGTTCTGACTTTTGCCGGACGGGGGACAAGAACATATACCGCTGAACATGCAAATCTGATTTCCTTCATTTATGACTACATGACTAGCGCTAGCACACTGAGAAGTACCGTACCAATGCTGTGCACCTTGTACCTTTGATTCGCTGAAGCAGCGCTTGTTGGTTGAGCGAAGTTGGCCTTCTCTGCTTTGTGAGTTTGGCCTAGAGTTGGCAGCGCTGAGGCGGGCTCGATTTCCCACACTCCTGCAGTATATTGGGGGCACGCTGGCGCCGAGAGTGTAGGGGTGTAATCGCTTTGTTGGATACCTGAGGCTACTGTCAGTCGATTCAAGCAGGACAAGGTCTGCAGAGTTGTACCAGTCGGAAGCGGTGTCTTCCACACGTTGCTGAGGTTGTCAAAGTCGGGCTGCACAGGCGTCGGCGTGCCGGAGCGCGGGAACCCATCTGGCGGTGCTGAGGGGCCTAAATCAACCTTCTCCCCGTATTTTATCAGACCGTAGTTGTTGGCCTCTTGGATCCATTCGTAGACAATCGAGCCCGACCACTTGTCAGCCATTTCGCCAAATACCGCAGCCTGGTCCTGGAAGGTCCGTGGAGGAGACTGGTTGCAACCCGTTTCGGAGAAGAAGATTGGAATGCTATATTCGCTGGAATTTTGCTTGAGCATTTCATAGCCTGATATCTGGTAGTTGCTAATGCCACACCATGAGTATGCGTTCAGCGAGAAGAAATCTAGCGTGTCTGATGCATTACCGCAGGCGAGGTAATTCTGCAACGTAGGCCGCAGCGATTCAAGATCTGCATTTGAATAGCCGATAGGGATCTTTCGGTAATTGCTTGCATCGCGATGTGCTTTCATGTCGCGGGCGGCAGCTTTGATGTAAGGCGTGGCGGCAAATCCATCGCCTGACCAAACGACCTCGTTGCCAACATAAAATCCAGCTAGATTATCGAAATGATGAAATGCATCCATAACCTTAGCAAATGCATTGCGCTGGGTCACATTCCACATGGGCTGCCTCTGATCAATCTGTGTGTTGAATGTATCGAGATCCAACCAGAGATAGATGCCAGCATTGGCAAATACTTCCATACAACCAGTGTGGTCGGCACTGGGATCAACGTGATAAACACGTATTGAGTTGGTGCCGATAGTTTGCATGAGCGAGGCATCAAGACGGCATTGAGTCGTGTTGATCAGAGGATCGTCGGGGACCAACTAGAGCTGAGTCAGAAAGTGTAGTGTGAGAGGTGATATGGGGGAAGATCACCTGGTAGGCAATGCCTCTGACGTAGAATTGATCACCCCTGCTGGTAAAAAGCTTGGAGCCTTTCGCCGTGATTGTAGGGACGGCGTCGACTATAGTAAAACCGGCTAGCAAGCACAAGGTCGTACAGAATATCATACCGATGCAACTTTTGGTGGTCGAGTGCGTAGAATGTGGCTGGTTTTGGAGAAAATCTAGGAAGAGACCGTATGGAAAGGCTTTCAGTGATGAGGTGAATAGAAGTATAAGGAATCAAATACTAAAGGTACAAGTAATGCGCTGTAATGACCATTGAGGTGAGAGCCTCTCGCAGTCCACGGCCCTTGTTCCTACTGTCCTACTATTAGAGATAGTGGCGCTGCAGCGTGAAGTAGAGTACGTAGGAGATGCAGTCACCCCAAGCGCATGAATGGCCAACTCAAGGTCCCTAATCCACGGGTTTTTCTAGTGCATATAGTCCACCCTGCGTTGTGCCCTATGAACATTGGAAGAAGCTAAGCTTCGAAGGCCTCGAACTGATCTACGTTAGCGCAAGCTTGCCATGTCCCGTGGTAGGCCTCCTGCAGTATGTTATTGAGCGTGGAAGATAGGTGTTCCGAGATATCCGAGTTCGGTTGCAGTTGTAGAACTTAGCTCGTTATTCCTAGTGCAGGACTTTACTCCTTCCTCGCGCACTTGTGCAGAGGGGAACTTGGCGCCAGTGTAGTTCCTAAGTCTTCGACTGCGGGTGATCGACGATTGGAACAAAACCTAAAGACTGCTTCCTGTGGAGGTCTGCGAAATTTGGAATCCAGTACTTCTGTGATCACTCAAAAAAAGATTGGAAATATACCGCACGTTGATTTTTACTCAAGAGAAGAACAATAATGATGTAGGGTGTGCTGAGGTACATCAAGGCTCAGCCCTCCAGACGAAAAGAACATCTAATAGGGAAAGACATGACTATGAATGCAGGTTGGAGGTATTTGCTTATCGTTGACTCAAAAATGCTGGTTCTTGTTGTGTCGCTGGTGTTGATCTCGGGGTTCGAGGGTGACGTCTTCTTGATCCGTGCGTTAAACTCCAACCAGATAGGCTAGCGCATAGTGCGGAATTGCTCCCCTCACTGAACATCACCGATGTCTGCTTATCCATCTTCATTCTATCAATGCCTTACGTGTGCTCCACATGCGAGAAGGCTTACTCCACAGCGAGCCACTTGACCAGACACCGCAGCACACGTAAGCATTGTACTTTCATACCTTGAGCGCTTGCTTAGGGTGATTAATTTGCTACAGACCAACCTGACCGTCGATTCAAATGTCCGTTCTGTACAAAGAATTTCTTACGCCAGTTTGTCTTTCCGCTATGATGTTTAGCCTGGTACTCATACCTTTGCAGGGACATTGCGCGTCGTCACTCTGACAGGTGCCCAAAACGCCAGGGACAGAGAATGCCTGTCCAGAGAGAGCGTGGCCAGCCTCGAAAAGCCTGCGACAGGTGTGCGTACTACAAAGTACAATGTGACAAGGATCGATCCTGTAGTACTTGCAAAAAAGCTGATGTCCCATGCTCTTATCGTCGTCTTGAAGAGACTAAGAATCCTTCAACCAGATCTCTCACCCTCTTGTCGGAGGGCGCCATCACACCTTCCTTTGAAGAGGTAGATCCAAAAAACCGCAACTCTTTTGAGAAAGACGACACCATTGGTTCTCATACTACCAGCCGCGTTCCTTTTCTTTTGAGCTACACTTCTACAAAGACACAAACTCCAAAAGACTTCGCCGATGCCTTGGGAACTGTCAATGCATCAAAAGGCGAACCTGACTGCGCAGGAACAGAAGAAGAGAAGGATCTGTCAATGGATCCATTTCATCCATTTTCGATGATGGCGCCGCTGTTCACGGCAGATCTGTTCCACCTCGACGATCATGCAGAATCTTTCACGCCAACAAGCCGACCTTTACAAAGCGACTACAGTGCTTGTGAAGAAATAATACAAGGACGAGTTGCTGACATGACAGCATTCTTTCTGAGCTCCAAGAAATCAGTTTCTTCACATTGTCAAGAGACAATCCGGACACTGTTTACCTCAGATGTCCTTTTGAGCTCTGTGGACCTCTTTTTTCGGTATGCATATAGACATGTTCCCATAGTGCACCCATCATCGTTCCGTATTGAGACAGTGGAATTACCACTTTTGTTCTCTGTTCTTTTGGTAGGATGCATTTGGTCATACCCTAGCGACACGTATTTCTTGGCGCTTGATGTGGCTGAAGAGATCGAAACTTGTGTCTTCGAAAATGACATCTTCACAAGACTGCGGGATGAAGATGGCGCAGACACTGGTGCAGCTTCACGAAGCGCTCTGCCCCTCTTACAATCCGCTACCCTTCTGATCTCCGTCAGTTTTAGTTTTCCCGATGCCGATGTTCGACGGCGGTTCCGTACCCATCGATTTTCCGACCTTATATCAGTTGTTCGGTCGCTCAAATCTGACAGAAGCAAGCATCACTGTTTCTGGACCGCTGATGCTACAGCGACCATAAATTGGAATCACTATGTTACTCAAGAATCTTACAACCGGTCAGTACATCACACGATAACATGATTTTCGCTCGCCGACGAGTAAAACAGGGTCATCTACTACATACACCTGCTTGATTCCCATATCTCTACACTCTACGCTACATTCCCGCGTATACCGGTCTTAGAAATGCAAACTTGTCTGCCTTCTGACGAAACTGCGTTTCTGGCAAAGGATGCTGGGGAATGTCGAGCTCAACTATCCCGCACACCCTCAACACAGTATCTGAGTCTTGTCGATCTATTACAGAAGCTCATGGCACATGATTGGACTAGTTCGATACACCAGCAGCTCTCAGGCATGACAACTTTTGCAATGTTTCTGACGGTAGGAGGTATTCATCTCCACCCTCGGACAAAAGCTGTGACTGACATGCGCCAAAAGCTCTACAATCTATGATTCTTACCGCAAAAACGCAACTACTTGATGCACATCAACCTAAGCACTTCGAACGCGCACTCGCTCGTTGGAAATTGATCTGGGATAGCTCGGGGGATGCTCGTGGTGCAACAAAGCAGACTGGTTTCATGGTTCATGCAGAGGAATTGTGGCTGTTGGCACACAAGGTGCTGAAGTCAGATCCATCGAAACTCATCTTACGTTTCGAAGTTGAGGACATGTCACAAGTCAGACGCTGGTTGGCGGAGCTCGACTGACATGTATACTTACTGCTGTGATTCTGGCAAATTCAAACTCCCTCAGTGAGCTGCTAGCTCATATACCGAACCACAGAAGGCTATTACCTCGAGGATTTTACTCCACGCGTACTTCATGGATAGTATGCTGACAGCAGCGACCGTACGGCATGTACGATCACCCTCTAGAGAATGCAGCTCATTTCTCTTAGCCCATCCGACAATCGCAACATACAGAGCAAGAGGCCGAGGTATTTCGACGTGAGAGTGGAGCCGGAGAAAACCCACATGAGCAAGCCACTCGGAGAAATCCCACCTCAAAACTGGTCCACTCGGAGAAAACCCACATAAGAAGTAAGGACACTGATTGGTTGCAGAGACGTGCATAGTCAAATCCGGCTAGATTCATTGCATGGTCCACTGTACAATATATGTTTCTTTGCCTTTGCAACCATGCACCTGTTCCAGTCTCTCTCTTTCATTGCAATGTTTCGACTGGGATATCGTAAAGGTAACATTAATATTCTTTTTTCCTCCATCGTCGGCTGACTGTGATGGAAGTAGCATGTCAACGACTCAAATACTCACTGCACAGCGCTGAGATAGGAGTATTGCAGGGCAGCCCTCTCCCTGCAACTCCATTTCTACCACGACTGACATCTGCAATGCTATCGTCTCGGCATGGTTCGACTACCTCAACGAGGAACAGCTCCGTATCGAAAGACCAAAGACCCTCGAATGCTGTAGAATTCGCTCTGTAAGGACAAGAATCTCCCCTGTAGTACACCTAAAGACAGCACACTGACTCATTAACGATACTCAGAACCTCGCCTGACAATATAGCAAACTGGGCGCGCCAGTCTTCTGTCTGGCCCCTTACTTTTGCTCTTGCCTGCTGCGGTATAGAAATGATGCACGTCTCAATGCCCCGTTACGACCAAGACCGCCTCGGTATTATCTTCCGTGCTTCGCCACGGCAGGCTGATATCATGATCGTTGCAGGCACAGTCACCAACAAGATGGCGCCAGCAGTCCGGCTGTGCTATGATCAAATGCCGGACCCGAAATGGGTGATCAGTATGGGTAGCTGCGCAAATGGAGGAGGTTACTATCATTATAGTTATTCTGTAGTGAGGGGCGTGGATCGCATTCTACCCGTCGATGTGTATGTGCCCGGATGTCCACCAACAGCGGAGGCGCTACTTTACGGAGTGTTTCCGCTGCAGAAGAAGATGAGGAAGACAAAGGTGACGAGGATGTGGTACCGCAAGTAGGGCCTTTTCACGAAGGTGATGGTGTTCGTGAAACGGTCCTGGGAGTATCCGGCATGTTTACAAGCTGTATATTTGCGGTACAAAGCAGGAGGGGAAGAAGCGCTGTGGTCACAATATCGTATTGTATCTAGTAACTACGACATTCGATGCATATCTCTTCGTCAGCCTCTTTCCAAGTTGAGATACGTAGCCTTTGTGGGCGCTGCAAAGTGGTCTAGGTGACAGCGTTGTTGCCAAACGGCGAGTACAATGCTTAGTGAAGGTGGAGTGCTAGCTAGCAGCTACCCTGTTTGCTTACAAGCACCTGTGTGCTTATTTATACATTCTGATAAAACCGTGTTGTTCTGCCTTACTGTCTCTTCTTCTTCCTGTGAGCCAAATCGTCAGTCAGATCCGCGTTCCATCATATCGCTATGTACTTAGACCGAACCTTCGTGTTGAAATCCTGTTGGGGCCAACATATGAATTATTGCGTCGATAGCTTACAGCCTACGAAAGTGAGTAGCCTGGCTCTTTCTGCACGCTTTTCCGACGACCCGCCATGCGCTGCTCGGAAGCGTTAAGCAGGACTGGTTTTAGCTGCTACTAATCCATAAATGGCATCACGTTGCCTGCTGTCACATTTTTAAACCAAGTCGGATCGTAAGACAGCTCCACTTTCTTCGGATTCTTGCAATGCTGGCCTAGAGGCCGGAGTGTATCGAACATCGACGGTATAAAAAGACTCCAAGGAGACTTGCCGACGTGAAAAGAGGCCAAGATTTATATTTTTGTCATCAAGTGCGCTCATTGAGTGTTTTCAGGCACAAAACGCCATCTGTGTAGGCGAGAGGACTAATCATTCACTCCTCTAGTTCAAATCAATACTAAAATCTGCTTTTAGTAAAGCTTTTGTTCCCAGTAACACTGGCCTTGAGTTCATTGAAACGTCAGAAGGAATGCAATTCGCACCTCAAATCGTCAGCCTCGTCCTTCTTCATTCTGGTTTTGCAAGGAGTGCACATGCATCTGTATCTAAAGCCTTCTTCAATGCTCATGTTGAAAACATCAAAACTTGTTACAATGGACAGTCTTTCTTCAGGCGTATGCAAAGACGACGATGTTTTTGCCCGGGTAGCAACGTGCACCCTCCTCGCCCAAATACAAAGTCAAGCTGTAGCGTACGACGCCAAAATGGGCGGCATGGCTACTGGGACAGAAGACGTTCAACGAGGTTATATCGTGCGTAAATGTGGCTGATTTACCCGTAAAGGTCGATTCGTGGTAGCCCAAAACTGAGGGTTGTCAAGTATATTGATGCATAGCAGACCCATCCTGAGGATTGTAAGGTTGTTGTCAAGCACCGCAATAACGCCCTGAAGGCACAATAACTAACACGTTTGCTTTAGTTCTTGCTGTCGCAACATTTGGACGTTCAGCTGAACAGAGTAACGATCTGGAGCCAGAGAGTGAAGTCAATAATTCTGCGCCTTTGAAGAGTATAATGGTTACGTGTCAATCCTCCGTGCTCTTGAACGATGCTACGATTTGATTATCAATTGAACTTTTTTTGAAGGCATTTTTCAGGTGCAGGATTTGTAAAACGATAACAGCAACAATCGGCAGTCACTTTTAACAACCAATAAGGCACTTCGGCCCTTGTTTAAAGGATGAATGTCACTCTTTGAGAGTAGGAATGTCTGCGTGTTGTGACATCCCTTAGGTCCACATGAACAATTGTTGCAGCCTTTGCTAATAAACTGATCTAAGCTTGTTAGTGGTTACCCCCCCTGGAATAGGCGTGGAGTTGTAAATTTTGAACTAGATTAGCGAAGAACTATCTCTGGCTGTGTTTTCAGGCAAGCTAACTTATTCTTGTGTTAGTTAGATCTACGTGCGTACAGCAAGAAGCGATAGCATGACTCTACAGCAGCTTTATACAACTGAATCAATGTTTTAAACGAACTCAATCTAATACACGTTCTAATGCAGCTACAGTAGAATACAAAACTATCTCCAAGGAACGTACAATCCCTAGTGAGTTCTGTAGTATTCTTGTTGTCGGTAGCAGTTGATTTGCTGCGGAACTATCAAGTATTGGTCTCAGACAATCTGCGGCTAATGGTGTCCAGTATGGTGTCCAGTATGGTGTCCAGTATGGTGTCCATTATGGTGTCCAGTATGGTGTCCAGTATGGTGTCTAGTATGAACGGCACTTTTTGTTCCATCTGCAAGGTTGGAGCATGCAAGGAACCAAACCAGTACTATTTTTTATCATCAATGAAAGCAGCGGTAGAAAGTTGCTTAATGTCAGCGTCCGTTATTCGAATCCTATAATCAAACCGCTAGCTCTACATGCAATATAAGTTCGGATTGCTCCTGGCTTTGCTCGAGATCCATTGCCGATGGGGTCGTCGATGTACTGGCGCACTTTGTCTTGGTTGTCGAATTGATGAATCAATATACCGTGAGCGCATTTATGATCGTGGAGTATTTCCGCACACTGAAGTCGCCGGCAAGGTTACAAGACTGCAATAAATTCTAGAAGAGCGAGGAGGATCAAGCGAGTTCATAAAGCTAATAATTTGACACACATGCCGACATCCAGACCATCAACCAGGAGGAGAACCTGCGCTAAATCTAGACTTGGGCGCAGTCCTTGTCGCAAACTTGCAGATGATCGACAGCATCAGATTGGAACCTTTGCGATGAGGCGTTCATGCGCTGGTTTCGGTGAATTACTGTAGCGCAAACGGGCCGATCGTTTCGCCGGATGAGTGAACGATTGGTTACACGACAGCACGGCTCGGGCGCCCCTTTCCCGCACATGTGGTCTCCGGAACTAGCGCCTGTCCCGCTGCCAGGTTGCAGCTCGGCCGACCAACGGAATCACGGAGGCGACCAAGCCAAGCAATAACTAAGCGACCCGACCATCTAGAATCTCACCCGACTAACAAACAAGCTTACCTAGGAGAATATGTTCTTAACTTGTTTACTTAATATATTAAGAACATGTTCTTAATACTTACTTACTTAGTTAGATGCTCTCTTTTGTCCTAATATGTTAAGAACATGTTCCTATTCTATTAAGAACATATTACTATTACTTCTTTATAAGATTAGAACTAGTTTCTTAAAAAATCTTAATATTTTTCCTTTATATTATTATAATAGGAACATGTTCTTAACATATTAGGACAAAAGAGAGCGTCTAACTAAGTAATAAATAACACGACCAACACAAAGTAGATTTTGCTTGGTGGGGTGGTATGTGGGGCGTCGGCTTGGTCGTCTCCGTGATTCTGTTGGTCGGCCGAGCTGTGTCCTCTCCCGCTGCCTCGAGATGCGCCGCTACAGGGCCCATCTATATAATAATTACGACAAAACCATCTTGCGCTGCAGGCGCCTGCACGCCCTGTAAGGGGCACCGTTTGACTCTGTTAGGTACCCTCTACCTCCTATTCAATTTTCAGCCATTAATATTGCCTGTACGCCTTGCTGTTGCTGTGCAAAGTTGTTGTTTTCTGTCTGTGCACGTCCTAGCGTGAGTTTTGAGCGTATTTTGACACTCTACACCGCCTGCTATGATATACTGCCACTCTACACCGCCTGCTACCCACTGCTGCTGCTACGCTGCCGCTGCCACGCTGCTGCTGCTCTAACGTGCTGCCTATAGCTACTATAGTACTAAACTACTAATAAACTAATAAACTATGTAACTATTTAATTATTGAACTATTTAGCTATTTGACTATTAAACTATTTAACTATTTAACTAATAGACTATTTAACTAATAGACTATTTAACTAATAGACTATTTAACTAATAGACTATTTAACTACTTGACTACTTAACTATTTAACTATTCAACTATTTAACTATTTAACTATTTAACTATTCAACTATTTAACTATTAAACTATTTAACTATTTAACTATTTAACTATTTAACTATTTAACTATTTAACTATTTAACTATTTAACTATTTAACTATTTAACTATTTCACTATTTAACTATTTCACTATTTAACTATTTAACTATTTAACTATTTAACTATTTAACTATTTAACTATTTAATTACTTAACTAGTAAACTAGTAGATTATTACACTAGTTAGCTTCTTAGCTATTTAACTATTTTACTATTAAACTATTTAAACTATAAAACTAGTAAACTAGTAGACTAGAAAAGTAGTTAACTAAGAAGAGACTACTAGGAGACTAGTAAGCTATTAAACTAGTAAATTAAAAGACTATTAAACTATACTACTTTACTAAGTTAATAGGTTAATAGCTATAGAAACCTATAACTTAGACTCTCTGTTACTAATTATAAAAGTGTATTAGTACTATATGTTATATAAAGTAGTAAAGTATTAAATTACTAGAAATCTAGTGTAACAGTCTAGACAAAGCCTAGTAAAAGATATCTATTTCTTAACTATTTCGCTAAAAAGCAGATATAAGACAACTAGATTAACTAGTTATCTAGATAGATAATTAATATACTAGCTTAGAAGACTAAGCTATATAAGAGGCTAGCCTAACGCCCTTAAACCCTTTAGCTTCTCTCTAAGCTAGATAGGGCTAGACTCTTATATCTAGATTATAAAGTTTAAGTTAAAGCTTCTAGAAAAGTTATTAAGCTAATAAGCTAGTGGCTTTATATACTAGTACGTAATAGCTAAAAAAATTAAAACTAGTTAGCTATTTAACTATATACCTATACTTAGAGTAATTAGTAGAAGTATAAAAGTTAATAAATCAAAGTAATATATAGAGATGTTTAGTTAATAAGTAGCAAAGTAAAATAAGTACTATAATAGTCTAAGTTCTTTAATTAGAGCAATGTAAGAAGATAAAATTAATTAAAAAAAGACTTTAGCTTTATAAATAGTTTAACTATTAAAGGGTTTATAATTTATAGAAGAAAATTAAGTAGACTATACTTTAAATTTCTTTATAATTTTCTTAGCTTAATAATAAACCTTAAAGAGCTAGATACTATATATCTTGTATTAATTTAAAAATACACGTTACTATAGTAGATCTTAATTAGAAATTTAGATAAAAGATAGTTTAGCTAATAAACTAAGAAGCTTTTTATTATTTAAAAGTAATTTAAGTTTTTCTATAAAATACTTACTAGCTAAATAAGTTTATAGCTAAAAAGTATAGACTAAAGCTAAGCACTATGAAGAAGTAAAGATAAGTTAGTCTATACTATTATTACAAGATATACAAGAACTTATATAAGCTTACTATTTAACTAGTAGAGTATAAAGCTATAAAGTTAAAAATCTCTTTAACACTTATTTTTACACTACTATACTAACATACTACTAAACTATTAAAACTGTTAATAAGTAAAGTAATAGTAAAGTAGTAAAGTTAAAAGTAGTAAAGTTAAAAGTAGTAAAGTTATAAAGTTAAAAGTACTTAAGTAGTAAAGTTGAAAGTTAAAAGTAGTAAAGTACTAAATTAGTAAAGTAGTAAAGTAGTAAAGTAGAAAAGTAGTAAAGCAGTAATGTAGTAAATAAGTAAATAAGTAAGCTAATTAACTATAAAAGCAATAATATAGTAGTATTATAACTTATTTAGGTTATTTTCTACTGTTGAAGTCGTACTTTAGTCAAAGACCGTAAGCACAGATTCTATTGGTTCTCAGGTATGAACAAGGTACAGAAGATCGGGGTGGGTTATCAACTAAGCAAAGCTCGTGATGATAGGGTGCAATGAATAGTACAGAGTATACTGTCTAGTTCAAGAGCAGGTTAAGATTCCAAAGACAAACTTGATTGACAAGGTTAAACACAAACTATAAGGGTTGTGTTCCTAAGATCTATATACTTGAGTTGTCCTATGCTGTCTCATGGTTTCTCACGAAGTCCCATGGGGGGCCTTATGAGAAGTGTAGGACATATGTAGGAATTGTGGGACATCACGTGACCCTGTCTTATGGTCTTGGCTCAGACTCGTGTGTAGACTTTTGTGGGACATTACGTGATCCTAGGCTAAGCGTTGCGCCGATCCTGTTCGCATCATTGGTGATAAAGTCCCGCCTCGCGGTCCTTTCTTAGGATCGTAACATCTACTAGTATTCTATAGAACTTAAAACAGCTAGGTAATAATCTATTACGTTGCTAGAAGTAAGAGTTTTAGACTTTTAGTAGCTAGTTTAGGTTTTAAGTCTTTACTAAAAATATAAGTAGAAACTAAAGGAAAATTAACCTATGTTTATACTATATTCTTTAACTACTATAGAGAAGTATAATTAGAAGCTATAAGCCTAAAGACTTAGTTTAAAAAAGCTGTAATTCTTTACTTATAATATTAGAACTATTTAAAGTATATAGTCTATAGACTATACTTACTTTAAGATTTTTTATTCTATATAACTTATGTTACTTATTTATCTAGGAACTAGATTATTGTTTACTAAAATACTTACTTTAAACAATTATATTAGTTAATAGGCTAAACTTTTAAAACTATTTAGAAGGTAAACGTTAATAAAGCTGCACTTTAAATTTACTAAGCTACCTAGCTATCCAGCTGCTATATTACTTAGGTTTTATGATTGAAATTTTAAAATTATTAGGACTAGCCCTGCTGGCCCAAACACTGGCATGAATACGGGACAAAGGATGTTGAGTGATGACTACTGTCCTCGTTGGCCGCATCACTATGCCCTCGGACTTCCTCTCACCACGGCCTGAGGTTGGATCGGATACCGTCTATTGCACTTTGATATGAGCTCAGACGGCAGCGTGAGGGGAGCGATGCCCCCTCCACCAGGTGTGGTGCCAAATTTTGACGATCCGGAGTCGATCGCCCATCGGGTTATCATTGTCTCGGTGCTCGGCGCCGTGATGACTCTACCTATCTGCGTCGTTAGATTGTACACAAAGCAGCAGATACTCCGCAACTTTGGATGGGATGACTGTGAGCATTGGTTGATCGTGGACTGTGTGTCATACTGACAGCCCGCGCAGATTCGATCATGCTGGCAACGGTACACAGTGCAGACTTTCTGAAACCCGCACCTTCGCTGAAGTCCTATAGATATTTGCCTTAGGTTTCTCAGTCTACGTGGGCTACCGTGAGTAGCGAACGTACTGCTCTACATTGAGGGTATTGACGGTACTAAGAAACAACAAATTGCTTGGATATTCATATCTGGGACTGCCCAGCTGATAGGTTTTACGCACTGATGAAGGTAATGCAATCAAACCATTGAAGAAGCGGACGCTTCACTGAGTATACTGTACTGACTGGTTACAACAAGATCGGCGACATTGCGGGACCCGTACTATCCAATCTCGCAACCATCTTCACAAAAGTCTCACTCGGTCTGTTTTACCTGCGGGTATCTCCCTTCAAAACCAGTTTTCGGCTCGCTGTCTACGCTGTTATGTTCGTTTCGATCGTGAATGGTACGCTCAACGCACTTGGCTTTGCATGGGTCTGTCAGCCCATTGAGAAGTACTGGGACTTCTCCATTGCGACTGGGAAGTGCATCAATCTCAACCAGTACTTCCTTGCCACAGCAGCCATAAACGCAGCTACAGACCTGGTCCTACTAGTACTTCCTGTTTTCATTCTACACAAGCTGCAACTTCCTCTGCGTCGGAAGATTGGTGCAGCATTACTGCTCATGACAGGCTCCTTGTAAGTAAAGCACTTGAAAAAACTTTCGACGCGCCTTGACGAAATCCAGTGTGTGCATAGTCAGTCTCATTCGAGTCGAGCAAGTTGTCCAAGGAATGAGAGTTGTACCTACAGATGGTACTTTTGGTATGGTAATCAATTTTATCTGGTTGTATGTACCAGCCCCTACCTGCAACTGATCGTGGAGCTAAAATCGACAGACTGATCGAGATGTGGCTTGGCATAGTCTGTGCCTGCTTGCCTGTAACATACACGTTTGTACGGACGCAGATGATGTCCAGGCGCGAACGGAGTCAGCAAGGAGCGTTTGTTGCAGTGCGAGATCCCAATAGCGGTCAGATTTTGGGCAATCCTCCCGAAGATTCAGGATACTATACTGGAAACACGACGGTTGTAAGTTTAGAACATCTCGACGTAGAGAGACCAGTTCAGATGGCGAATTCAGAGCACAGTATACGAGAGGCAGCGTCCAACAAGAGCCTTCTGGAAACAACAGTGCGATGCGATGACTAGCTAGGGACTCATGTTGATCGTGAGCCCATCTGTACAAAATTTCATGCCCATATCAAGCACTTGAATGGTGATTTTATTCACGAAGCGGTTGATGTGCCAGGGCATGAGAGTAACAAGAATGTGCTTGAATTGGACTGGACTGAAGTGTTAGCCCGATCATGATTGAAAAATAGGCAGTTGGATCCGTAACGACTGAGAACCCCTTCAGGCATTTAAATGTACATTTGTGGTCTAATAGTGTTGACTGTTTGAAATTCTAGTACTGGTTAAACATCAGAAGTCTTGAACGAAGACCGCTTACTGAGGTGAGCAAGACCTCATGAAGACGAAATAAAGCAGGAGAATCGACATATGGTACTTTTCGAATTGCTATCCTCGCACGTATATTTGTACCCTGAAATTGCCAATCTTTGAGGTTGTACTGTCACCTGTACCTCGATCCTTGAGGAACATCAAAACCCTTGGGCAAAGTGAGTTGAATTCGAGCGCTGAAGACACCAATTTCGGTGCCGGGAATACCCAAAAGAGGATATCTTGGTTCCCATTCTGGGTCGTCCATGCAAGCCCCAGGCAAATGGGATCCTTGACGCTCAGCAAACATGGCGCCTCCGTTGAGAGGGCCTCGAGACTTGTGTACTGAACCAAAGACAACAGTCGAGTCGTCGTCAGCAAAAGAACAGAAGCTGCCCGTGGGGCTTTTTGGTTCTGTGCAGATTGTTCCTTACAGGGTAGTGGAATTTCACACAGTATAGCGGCAAGGGATGGATCCACCGAAAAGTGCTTCATTCCTAATCACTGCTCGCATGGTTTACGATGGTCCTGGTTACCACATCAGCTTGGTGTTCCCGTAGAAACAGGGTACGCGCTGGTGAATCACCATATCAAGTAAGGAAGTCAAACAGGCACATATCATCCACCAAACAGAATGTAATTCATTCTATCAGAAACCCGCAGTCCTCTCCCGCCTCTGTCCATTTACATGCATTCACGGAGCAGCAAAAGTATCCCGTTTCCCTTCAACAATATCGCCCATGATGCGTGCTTTGCGCTGCTCCTCCTCGACGCTATTGACGTCCTTGAACACCTCGTCCATCTGCTCAAGCGAC
The DNA here is from genome assembly GCA_004011705.1 of Ascochyta lentis. Taxonomy (NCBI): domain Eukaryota; kingdom Fungi; phylum Ascomycota; class Dothideomycetes; order Pleosporales; family Didymellaceae; genus Ascochyta; species Ascochyta lentis. Next base: position 1,671,073 of record RZGK01000002.1, read on the forward strand.
TTGCCCGCCGTTTCGGGAATACAGAAGAATGTGAAGATGAAGGCGAGCAGGCAGAAGACTGCGAAGAAGGTATAAGCACCGTAGCCGGTGTTTTGGACGAGCGGCGGTGTGATGAGGCCCTGTGGGCGTTAGTTGAGTTCAGGAGGTGTAGTGAGTGGGGGAAAGGCTTACAATGATAAAGTTGTTGAACCAGTTGGAGCATGTCGACAGCGCGACACCTTTTGCTCGCAGACTGCTGGGGAATATTTCTGAGGGCATCGCCCACGGGACTGGGCCCCATGTTGCGCCGAAACCGAACATATAGAAGAAGAGGAATGCCACAGCGACCCAGCCTTCGGTGGCGTAGTCGGCCCATTGTCCGCCGTACTTGCCAACCAATACTGCGATGATCAGGTGGCAGATGAACATCAGCCCGGCGCCAGTGAGCAGGAGTGGGCGGCGGCCGAATCGGTCCATAGTCCAGAGGGAGGTGATGACGCCGACGAGTTGGGTGCAGTTGATGATGCCGGAGAGGAGAAGTTGCATCTCGTACTCCTGGCCGAGGGTGCCGAACAAGCTTGGGGCGTAATAAATCAAGGCGTTTATACCAACGAACTGAATCATGTTAGCTTTTCTACTCTCCTATAATAGATTTCAGTTACTGACCTGCTGGAAGAACATGATGCCCACACCGACAACGGTACGTTTCCAACACCCATGGCGGAAACAATCAGCCCAAGACGCAAGTTCGAGTTTGAAGTTGCTAGCACGTGTACCGTTTTGGAGATTCGGGTGTTTTTCACGGTTGACTTCGCGTGTGAAAGCAACTTCAGCACGGATCTCGCACCATTCGCGGTAGACGCGGGAGTCTGTTGTAGGCAGGCCTCGGAGTTTACCCAAAACTTGCAAAGCCTCGTCATCGCGGCCTTTGCTGGACAGCCAGCGGGGCGAGAATGGTAGGAACACAATTCCCACACCCAGAACAAAGCCGGGGATCATCTGGATCAGGAAAGGAAGTCGCCACGACCATTCGCCCGCCATGTAGCGCGTGCCGTAGGTTGTCCAGAAGGCAACGACAATACCGAAGACAATGCTAAACTCTTGGAGGACGAGGAGAGTGCCGCGGATTTCCGGAGGCGCAATCTCGGAGATATAGAGGGGCGCGATGCACGCTAGTCTGCGTATCCTCAGTACTGTTTGCGAGTCCAAAGAGGCTGGGCTCATCAACTTACGCTCCGATACCCATACCACCAACCAGTCGTCCAACAGTAAGCATGCTATACTCCACTGCTGCAGTCTGCAGGATACTCCCAATCGTGAATACAATCACAGCCACGACGATAGAGTACTTCCTGCTCAACTTGTCCGCAAGATATCCAGCGAACAAGGCTCCAATCAGAGCGCCAAGCTCAAGCATAGCAGTCATAAGACCCTTCCAGAAACCCGCTCCAGATGCAGTTTCCGATACTCGGGGAAAGGTTTCGAGAAACTGGTCCATAACCAGGGTGACTGATACAACGCCTTGGTCATATCCAAACAGCAAACCTCCTATCGTGGCGAAAGTAGCGCACATGGCAACATAGTGGTTCGCAAATAGGCCCTTGAATCCTGTATATCCTTAGATGTCAAAGTCCACACAATACAAAGTGCCATAGCACGACGTCAACATACCACCAGGCCCATACGGCTCCCGTGCAGCCCCAGCGAACTCTTCACTCCGCATAACTTCACGATAGATCTGGGTCGGCGCCGCGTCAATCGCGTCTGCCTTGTCGTTCATGTCGAGATTGCTCATGCTCACTGGTGGTTGATGGAGATGTCCAAACTAATGGATACAGATCTAGTCTGAAGGAGCGGTAGCCTAGCTCTTATACACGAGTCTCTCCGCACGTGTCTCTATTCGTGTGGATCGTCAGTCAAGGTCTGATGTGCTAGCGCTTGCAACCTACCAATGCTCTCGATGTTCTGTCTGCCGAAGTTGGGGGTGTGCAGGCTGATCAGCAGCGTTTGCCTAGGCGTGATTGGCCGAATCGCTTGTGTGGAGGATTCCTTGCGTGTAACGTGGTTTCACGGCTGGGAGTGAATTGGCTCGGCACCTCAATGGAAGATGCGAGAGGTCTTGGCTTGCAGAAATGCAGGTTTCAATCGCGGGTGGAAGATGCGCACGGAGCAATCTGTTGACTGCAAACTTGCGAGATGTTTCTGTGGGCCTGCAGTCCGAGGTTTGCCGAGCTGTATCAATTGCTGGCGACGACATAGCCAGTTGTAGTCGACGAAGATGTTCACAGAAACCTCCGATACAAGATAGACTTCGAACTCAGTTGAAAACCTCCCGTGTACCCCAGACTTGCGCTGGGGATGCTCAAGCTCGAAGTACGCCTCGCCGACGTCATCGCATCCGATCACACACTGCAAAGACCGCGGTGACTGAAATCCAAGCCTGGAGACCCCATAGTGTCGCAAACAACCCCAGTTTTCCCCAGGATCAAGCCTCGCATCGTTCCGCGCCGTTTGTTTCCCTTGTCTCCGACTCTGCCATCTGTGCGGGCGCTTTTGTCGAGCTTTTGCTGGAAAAGCCATGAAGCTGCGGCGTGAATTACTTTCGAGACGTCAAATTAAGTTAAACTAACAGCTAGCGGTTGCCCGTTCGGGTAGAGAAAGGAATAGACGCCGCAAGTGCGGCTCCGTGCACCTCGAAGCGAGGACTAGTGCGCATCGTGCAGTAATTGTCCCCGCTCTAGCTGGAGCCTCAAGATCTCGGGCTACCTGTTCGAGTAGAAATGTTGGAGAACGCAATACATATGCACAGTCTGTAATCCTTCGAAATGATACTACTCCACAATGCTACCCCATATAACATACCCACGGGGTCTATCTATCATGATGAGTGTGGGGTGCGTGCTGAAGATGCGTTCCGTCGTAAATGTACCCTGCTATCACCAAGACGCCAGAAAATGCAATAATGTCAGACTGGGACACATCAGACTCTTGTTTGTTTAATGTGGACGCTTAAGTGGGCATGCCCATAATTCCAGTCCAGCCATTCCCTCCACCGCCTGCTCCTCTTCGTGAGCCTCCCCCAATAGGCTTTCGATTTGCAGCAGGAGCATTGCTACTTGTGGCCTTGCTGGAGGCTCGTTTCTTTACACCTGCAAACGAGCCCTTGCCGCCAAAATTGCCAGATTTTCTATATGGGCCTTTCTTCTTTGGCCCAGACGAGGACGCTCCAGGTGCTCTTCTCGATGCTGTGGCTTTGGAGGTAGCCGCGTTTGCGTTCACGGTTTGCGTCAATCGGTTGTTGAACTCCTCCACTTCAGGGTCAAGAGGCTGTGTAAAGTGGTGGCTTTTGTGAAGAGCTTCGTCGTCATCACTTTCGCCATACGAGTAGTCGCTTTCAGGATCTTCAGCGGGTGGTGCGACGTCGCCGTCGCTGTCAGCAGTGAAGTCGATCAGGACTTGTTCTTGATGGTTTGGATCAAAAACCTGCTCCTCATCTTCTTCCTCATAATCGCCGTCCGAGAGCTCCTCGACGACCTGTTGATGCTGGGGTGCACGGCTTCGAGAAGTAGGTGCAATGCCCCCGTACATTTCTCTGGTATTGTTGATCAAGAGCATGAATTTCTTGCCGTATCGTTCTACCATCTCCGACCGAATTCCAGGGATCGTCTTCATCTCCTCTAGATCAGCCGGCAGACGAAGGCCCATCTCTCGTAGCACCGTGTCGGAGAAGATTGCTTGGCGATGTCCATTGTTCGTCGTAAGGACCTGTCTCAGGCTTTTCGCACCGTTGAGAAAGTCGTGCAATGCATCTTGCTCTAACTCATTAAGTCCAGCTGTCCTCTCATCCACCGTGATAGGCTTGCCCAACCCCTTAGGTTGTTTAGCAGCTCTTGGAGGCTTTGCCACTCGTACTTGCGCAAACTGATCATCGAAGGTCTCAGCTTGACGGCTGCGACTCTTCTGATCCCTTGTAGGGTGTCGGGGTTTGGCGAAATGGCTGTCATCGCTGTCTTCGTTCTGTTGTTGATAGGCATAGTCCTGGATCTTTCGTTTCGTCGCACGAACGGGCGAGGAAACGTTTGTTGAAGGGTAGTCCGTTTGCTGCTTCTTCGTCTGCCTCTTCTTGATGGGAGCCTTGGTAGGAGAAGCTCGAACTTGCAGCTTCAACTGCTTTCGTTTGGTCTCGTAATCGTTGCGGAATGTGGCGGGCTGAAACGATTAGCAATTGTGGACAGGTAAGCCAAAACAACTTACATGAAGATAGTTTGTCGCAAATCCGACTTTGTTGACTATGCTCTTTTCCTTGAGGGCTCCGGATTCTAACAGGGACTGGAAGATTCGCTCATTGTCTCCTCGCTCAAGATCAATACCAAAGCCCCAGCCGAACTGCTCAAGGCCACTTTTCTTTATTTTGGCGGTTTTAGCACCTCTGAAAGCATCGACGCATTGGTGCATGGTGACGTTATCCTCATGCACCTTACTGACGAGCTTGATGGCCATAGCAGCGTACTCTGTCAAGTCCTTCGTGACGAACGATGCATCCGATCGACAATTGTCGCAAGTTTGGTTGCAGTTGGCAGGATCGAACGGCTCGCTGAAGTAGCCAAGTACTTGCGCGCGTCGACAGTCAGCCTTGTTCTCGCAGTACTGAACCACCGTCCGCAGCATGTCATGAAGGCGCTGCTTCTGCTCCCGACTGCCTTCACCTTCGTCGATCATCTTTCGCAGCATCCTTGTGTCGGCGAATTGGTAGTACAGGAAACAATCTGATCTCTTGCCGTCACGACCTGCGCGGCCAGTCTCCTGATAGTAGCCTTCCAGACTCTTCGGCATAGTATGGTGGATGACGTATCGGACGTCAGCCTTGTCTATGCCCATGCCGAATGCAATCGTAGCAACAATGACATGGTATTCATTGCTCTGCCACTTCTTTTGGACTTCCGATCGCTCGTCCGCTGCCATGCCTGCGTGATAGTGAAAGGCACGAACGCCGAGGTCTGAGAGTTTCTTCGCAACCTCTTCGCAATTTTTACGGGACAAACAATAGATAATGCCCGATTTGCGATGATACCTCTGTTTTATTAGATCTGCAAAGGTGTTGACCATGCCCTTGCCCTTCGGCAATACTTCGTAGGACAGGTTCGGTCTGTTGAAACTCTGGGAGAACATGCGCCCACTCTCAATGCCAAGATTCGATCTTACGTCTGCTCGGACAAGTTGAGTCGCCGTTGCTGTGAGTGCGATGATAGGTATTCCAGGGAACTGGCGTACGACATCTCCCAGGGCCTTGTAATCCGGGCGGAAATCATGGCCCCATTGACTGACACAATGTGCCTCATCAATGACAATGCGAGCCAGTTGGCCTCTGTTGTGCAATCTTTGAAAAGCGCTGACCATCCGTTGATTCTTGCTGAGCATCTCTGGCGTAACGTAGAGAAGTTGGATGAACTTCCCAGGATCCTCTGTCTTCTCCAACTTATCCATGATTTCTTTCTTCTCATCAGATGGCGTTTGCCCGTTGATGAGGCATGCCTGGACTTTGAAACGAGTCATGGCGGATTCGACTTGGTCCTCCATCAGACTGAGCAGGGGAGATACTACGATGGTCACTCCTCTCGTCTTCCCTGACCGAATAACAGAAGGCAGCTGGTAGCACAAGGACTTTCCACCCCCAGTGGGCATGAGAACAAAGCAATGCTCTCCAGCCAGGGTGGCGTTGATGGCTTCAAGCTGACCAGGACGAAAGCCTCTGAGCTTGAATTTGTGGATGAGCGCTGCTCTCACGTCCTTTGACCAGGGATGATTCATGCCGGGGACTCCTTTGCCAGGTATGATCATTGCTGATTTCTTGGGTGAGGGAGGCTTCAGTTGTGAATGCATTTTGTTGACTGTGGTTTCGCGGAGAACCTCACGCGTACGCGAGGGCGCTGCAGCGTTCGCTCTGTCTCCCCTCCAATCAAAATGGCCTGACTCTTGATTGCCCATATTGTCCATCTCGTAAAGAAGCTCATCGTCGTTTTCCATTCCGAATTCATCTCCGCCATCACTCTCGCCAGAAGATCGACTTGAAACTCTAGGAGCCGGACCCATGTGTTCTGTGAACACATTTTCTTCGTCACTGAAATCTATGTCGCCAAAGTCTTCTGCTGTGTGGTACGATTCGTTGCCACTAGATCCACGAGTGATAACGTGTTCGGGCCGAGACTGGTGGTGATACGACTGCTCCTGGTATCTGGCGGTCGATCTTGCGGTCGGTGGAGGTGCGACGACTTGGTCTGCAGCGAAGCGTATGTGACGACTGGGAGACCATATACGCTGGTTTGGAAGCTGCGTCTGTGGAACATGACCAGGACCTACATCAACGGGTTTGTTCTGCTTCCGGCGGGTAGGACTTGCCTGCGTTGCTTCTACAACCACGTGATGGGGCGCGATAGCTTCGATCTTGATAGCAGATTTCCGCGGCTCCTTTGCGGCAGTTTTCGGTTGCTGGATACCTGCAATACCCATGTAATGATGTATCTGCACTTCGAGATCCTCGAGTGACTTGGATGTCGTCCTAAGAGCCGAGTAGTCCGCCTCCTCGTAAATGCCGTCCTCGATATCGTCTGTCACTTTCTTCTTCAACACATCTCGCTCTGTGCTGGTTTGATCATACTTTTCCTTGAGAGATGACAACTGCTCTACAGCGTCTTTGCGTGGCCGCAGGCGCTCCAGGTTCTCTCTGACGTGTGGATCTGGGTCGTCGAGACCGACTTGCTCAACAAATGCAGTCTTAGCTTTCTCCCAGGCCACGGTCACGGATGTAAGGTGGTGAGCACCATCTGGTGCTATAAGGAAGGCAATCGCTCTGTGGATGCTCGCTTTCTGGTCTTTTGACAGTTCTGACGATGAAAGCACGGGCTGTGTTAGCGCTTGTACGGCTAGCGGTTTAGGCTGTGACTTCTTAGGCGAGAGTTCCTCTCGGCGAGGAGACTGCGTTGTGTCTGGCGTAGGTATGGAGCATTGTTTATTATCGCTTGGAGTGACGCTTCGCGCTGGCTTGCTTGGAGACCGAATTGGAAGCTGTAACTGCGTTGATGGTTTTGTTGGAGTGCGGCTCGCGGTCTGCTTGCGCGTTCGTTTCGTCGGTGATGATTTGGGTAGCAAGTCGAGTTCCATGACGTCCAGATCACCAAAGTCATCATCTTCGTCCTCCGAATCCAGCACCGCATGTCCGACGCGTCTAGTGGTAGGTGTTCGTGTAGGCTCGACTGTGGCGAACTTCATCGGCGAAGGACTTCGGGTTTGCCTGCCAAGTTTACGAGTTGGAGCCAAAGTCTCGGAAGGAACGCGGCTGAGTGACTTTCGTTTGCGACTCGCCGCGGCTGGTGCTTCTTCCTCTGACCATTGTACGAACCCAGCATCCTCCTCCGCTGCAGCGATGGCTTCTTGCTGCTTCTGTTCTTTACTGAGTGCTACGGTCGAGTACGGCGGAGGCGGACTGGCTGGTACCGGGCTGTCTGGGCGCATGACAAAGTCATCGATGTCGGGGAACTCGTCGGCCATGAGTTCTGGGCTCTGTGTAGGAAGCTTGCGGGCTGGCTTAGGCGGTCTCTTCCGCGTAAGATCTTCTTTGTATTCGTCGCTCTTCCTCTTCTTGCCCTTGTTGAAGTGGTTCGGCACTGGCGAGGAGGGGACCTCGTCATCGCCCGTCAAGTCGATTGCTTCAACGTCAAATACCTGCACACGTGGCTGGCGCAGTGTCGAGGGCTCAGCTGCGCTCGATGATTCGTGTGCGCTGACCCACGCTGCCCCGCCACGGCTATCCTTGGGCGCACGACTATATGTGTTGTCATTGTCATCGTCCTGCTGTCTTCTGCTCGTGGATGGTGTTGAATCGTAAGGTGGGACGCCAGCTAGCATGAGTCTGGGCCTGCCGTTGCTCGGTGTGGCGCGCAACCTTGCCATGTCACCCTCCGCCCCTTCTGCCTCAGGTGGCTTGTGTATGTCGACGGTCTTGGTGCGAGTGAGGGTGCGGGGTGGCGGTGGCGGTGGCGGTGGACGGGTAGAGGCAAGAGCAGGCTGGACAGCTGGCGCTGGTACATTGTTTATCGCGGCATCAGCGTAGAAAGATGCTTCTTCTGGGGGCGCGTTGAAGTCGGTGGAGTCGTCAGGACTGTAGGCAACGAGTGGAACGGAAGGCGGGATGAAAGGCTTCGCGTTCAACAGCCAGTTGAGATGCTGCTTAAGGTTGTGCTGGGGAGGCATTAGAGCCGCACATGGTTCTGTCCAGGGTCCTGCAAGTCGCCAACGCGTTCGTACGCGTCGTTTTTCCGAGTCCTAGATGTGCTGGTGGCGTTGTTCGTGATGGGCGCCGGCTTGTTGTCGGCCGGCGCGCTTTCACGTGGTCCCTTGCCCCCGCTTATGTCCGCGACCGCGACCCACATTTCCACTGAAGCATGGCAGTACTTCGCGAGACAACAGTCTCACAGAATCACCTCTCGAGGCGCCTGAACGCGAGCTTGAGCAAAAAGCCTCTAGAATTTAGCCTGTGTCAGCACTACCGGAGTTGATACTATAGTAGTCGTAGTAAAACCGCGTTGAACATTCTTCTCCTTTGAGCTCGCTTCTTTTCAACTCTCGCCTTCTTAACACGCGAGACTACGGTCCCCTTCACGCTGGTTATTGACGAGGCAGTGCAGACGCGTATCAATATGACTCCAAACACGGCACCATCCGTGTCAATTCTGGACGCTCAAACCCCGGACTTGATTCACAAGCTTTCCACTGCAATTGCCAGCCTCCACACCTCACCATCACCAGCAGATGTTTTACCTTCTCAAGAAACCCTTTCAACAGCACGTGCAGCCTTGGTAGACGTCTTACCTGAGCAAGGAGCCGGCTTCGAAGACACCATCCGTCACCTGATACAGGACCTCGGCCCAGCACTCAATGCTTCGTCTCGTTCAGCAACCTACTATGGCTTCGTCACAGGCGGCTCTACACCTGCAGCTTCCCTCGCCGACAACCTGGTAACCCACTACGATCAAAATGTCCAAGTCCATTTGCCCAACGAGACATTAGCCACAGACATAGAAGACCGCGCTCTTACCCTCCTCTGCTCGCTCCTTGACTTCACCCCGTCTCAGTGGCCTCACCGTACCTTCACCACTGGCGCCACAACATCTAACATCCTTGGTCTAGCCTGTGGCCGCGAGTACGTCATTGCAGAAGCCAGCGCGCACCGCACCGATGCTGAAGTCAGTGTTGGTGAGCACAGAATCGTGGAAGCCATGCGACTCGCTGGGATCGACAACATCCAGATCCTGACCACCGTCCCTCACTCCTCTTTGAGCAAAGCTGCATCGATCTTGGGGCTGGGCCGAAGCTGCGTCAAATGCATAGGCCGCACAGATGCACCGCATAAATTCGACATGTCCCAGCTGCAGAGGCATTTGTCTCAACCTGGCGCAGCGAGTATAGTAGCCGTCTCCGCCTCTGAGGTAAACACCGGTCTCTTCGCGACCTCAGATCTTCAGGAAATGCAAGACATTCGCAGAATGTGCGACATGTACGGCGCCTGGATCCACGTTGACGGCGCTTTTGGCATCCTCGCGCGCTTGCTGCCCTCTACGCCCGAATATGAAACCATCAAGCATTGCACTGCGGGTCTGGAACTCGCCGACAGCATCACCGGCGATGGGCACAAATTGCTCAACGTGCCTTACGACTGCGGTTTCTTCCTCTCACGGCACCGCTCCCTCGCAGAGCGCGTCTTCGCCAATCCAAATGCCGCTTACCTCGCTGCTGGTGCCGCGGCAGATGGCATAATGTCCCCGCTGAACATCGGGCTAGAAAACTCGAGACGCTTTCGAGCGTTGCCCGTGTATGCCAGCCTGGTCGCGTACGGCGCCACAGGCTACCGCGACATGTTAGAGCGGCAGATTGCGTTGTCTCGGGGCATCGCTGCTTTCATATTTTCAAGCCAAGATTTCGAGCTACTGCCTGCGCAAGGCGAAGAAGCGGATGATATGTTGGGAAACATATACATCATCGTCCTATTCCGCGCCAGGAACGAGACGTTGAACCAGCAGCTCGTAGACAAGATCAAAGCGAGCAGGAAAGTTTACGTCTCGGGTACGAGCTGGGAAGGCAGGCCCGCGTGTCGCTTCGCCGTGTCTAATTGGATGGTCCAAGTGGACCGAGATCTACCTATTATCACGCAGGTGTTACAAGACGTTGCTAAGACACTCGGCGACCAATGAGCCGGGCATCACTCCTTATTGCTGAACATATATCGAACATCAACACATCTGTGAGCATCTGAACACACCACTTCTCGTCCACAATCTCCCCATGCGAACACATCAGATGTAAAAATTACAAACAAAAAACAGTGCCTAACGTCAGCAGAGCCATGATTATTCCTTCAACGTCACATTAGCCTTCTGATCCACACCACGCATACCCGTTCCCCGCCCGCACGGCAAGAACCCCACGTCACGCGAGCAAAACATCTACACCCGTTCAAAACAAAGGCCGAAAGAATGCATCTCCTCGGAACATAGCCCCGTTCCCACAGACTACGCCATGCAAGGTGGTATCGTGCTGCTTGTGCGAAGCGCTGGATCTTGCTTGCATCAAAACATGGGTCAATTGATGTGGTATCTCGCCATTTGCTGTTTGTTGTGTTGCCGGGCGCGTAGCCCTAGCGAGGCGTGGAAGCCTTCACTTTTACAATCTCGTTTAGAACGAGGGGATATTGGGAGACGCTTGATTTGCTCAACACAATGTCCTCTTCATTGATCCACGAGGAGGGCTGTTAGCTGTGATATACATTAATTTATCGTTTCTCGTTGTGTCTGAATCTCAAATTCTCTGTTCACTATTGCTACGACAGCACAACAAACAAATCAGTCGGAGCTCTTGCTTTCCTAGCTGACTGCCTCGTTTAATCCATCCCAACCAGATCGGGAATTTCTCACAGGGGAGCTACAGTAACATGACGAATTCACGTAGGACTTACGACGTCCAAACAACCTTCCGTTCCACCTCTACCGAGTCTCCGATTGGGCAGGGAGCAAACACCGAAATCCAATAGAAGTAGTTGCTGTCGCGACGAAGGGCAACCTTGCATATTGCAGTATCATGCAGGTTTTGTACAAAAGTGCTCTTGGCATTATACAATGTTACATGGGTGGCGAGTCGCTTTCCTTGTTTGCATGAGGAGATGGTACGGATGTAATTCTGAACAAAGCTGATGTCTAGTAGAAGAGAATTGAGGTCATACGCCAATATTCCGCTTATGTGTAGAACCTACGCAATGCCATGTGTCATTAAAGCGCCAAACTCCAAAATCCATAGATACGCCTCCTGTAGATTTCACGACTCTGTGTTGTGGGTGGTTGTAGCTCCGCTATCCGAGATTTATGTCTTGGAACCCGGCTTCAAGACTGCCTGTTACGTGCACCTTTTTCAGGGTGTGTATGCGTTCCCCACCACTGTACTCCAGCACTCGGCTCAACAACTCGTTCCACCGCCTCCCCGGCACAACGCTCGCTTTTACTGTGTCCACTGGTGGATGCTGAGAGCTTGGCGGTAGTGGCATGTAAGTTGGCCGTGTGGAGTGACTCAGCACCGCTTCAAGCGCGAGCTGCGCGTAGCAAACCGGCTCGTGTGCATCACCTGGTATCCCAACGTCGTGCAGTGGTTTTGTAATGACGCTCTCGGGAAGCTCGGCCTCGAGGTAGTCGATGATACTCGAATTTCGGGCTCCCGGACCGCAGATGAAGAGCTCGTCGACTTTTTGCCCGGCTGGGAAGAAGATCTTAAGTAGGCGGTGGTATTGGTTCAATATGTTTTGTGCCGTCACTCGTGTAATAGTCGCAAGCGTGTCTTGATCGGACATGTTACTGTATAAACACGTGTCGATGAGTTGCTGAGCTTCGTGATCGCCAAACATCTCGGTGGCTATGCTCAAGGGAGGTGATTGGCGGAGGTAGTCGCGTGTGCTGAGGAAGCTGTCTACAATGCCCTGGTTGACTTTGCCCAGTGAAGCCAGATTTCCATCGCGGTCTTCTGACTGGTCGTTGGATGTGCAGTATCGCATGGCGTAGTCGATCAGGAGGCTGCCAGGCCCGCAACTGCGAGATATCGTTCCCCGTGCGCCATCGTGGCTGTGTGCGGGTATGAAGCTCAACGTCGAAAGCTCGTCGATGTTGAGACAGACTCGGAACTTGTGGGGGTGCTGCAACAGTATCCTGTCGACATAGGCGATGGGGTGTATGTGGGATCGGACGATGGTAGGTTCGAGGATTGAGAAATCGAAGACGGTACTAATGCCCGTCTCTGCGGTCACGATCCTGTTCCAATTGATCTGGTGCTCTCGTGCACCGTCTGGGTTCGTTTGGCGGTGCAAGAGTTTTAGAGCTTCCGTGTGAGTGCCCACGAGGTCGAAACAAGTGATATCAAGTGTATGCCTCCGACAGAAAGTCTTGACACCACTGGAAAATAGATGACCGAACAAGTCGTCGATGCATGATGCAGTCTTGGCCGCACGTGGGCCTAACCGCAGATAGTTGATAATAGGATCTCTCACCGAGAATGGGACAGGTATCTGGTCGAACTGTACAGTAGTGAGTGATCTGTTGGATGTCAAAGGGGAAGCCAAGCACTGACCTTTTCTAATTGCACGCGTAGCAGAGCGGAGGGACTTTTCTGGCTGAACCGAACCAACGCGCAACTCAGATGAGTCAACCCAGTTCCAGTGCAGATGCCCAAGACGGTGAGGTCAAGATCGACTCTCATGGGTTCTTCGCTCTTTTTCTGTGCTGGTGAAATGCTTCTAAGGTCCGTTGCTGAGTCTTTACGTCGCATTGTGAGGTGGACTGCTTAAATTACCTGAGCCAAGTAAGCACTTCAAGTGCAGAATGGAAATTGGCCATCAGCCTCAGTCGGTGTAGGAGGCCACTGAAATATAGCTTCTCGAGGTACCGTTTCAGGCGGAAGCCAGGGGGTGTGCACCGATTACCAGCATGGAAATAATACGTGTAGCCCAGCGCGCAGCAATCCGCCTCCAACACGCCAAAATATCACGTGTATTCGAAACGAGTTACGCGAAAAAGTATGGTTTACAACAGACTCCGCAGTTGGTAGCTATGACGTTCCCTGTCCCAATGAACACCGACACCGAGTGCTCCTTTCTTTCCACACTTTTCGGGTGTTGGTGGTTAACAGTATCCACTCAAAGGTAACCGATCGGCTGAGAACTCGGTTGAGCCGCCTACTTCGGCTATGCTCAGCAGATACGGCTGATCAGGCCTTAATTGAACAACCACGAACCTCGCGAAGCTGTTCGCAGTCGGCCATACCAACAGTCTCGCCTACACACACAACGACAGTGGTGCGGAAACCTCTATTACACCAAAGATGGGGACTGATGTCAAAAGAACGCAAAGAGCTCCAGAGTGAGAGCTGCAGATATAGCCTTGGTGCATGTCAATCCTGCAGGCATCCAATATGTTTATTAGGGGGGTTTCCTAGTTTGATTTAAAGTGCGCAATCTAAAGTTTTAGCTAACTTTTAACAAGAGGGCAAACATTTTTATTACAGCTAACCTTATAGAGTAACTAATAGTCTAAATTAATTATACTGAGCCTAGCTTTATATCTTATACTAAGTTAAATTTAAATTAGAAGTACTACTTTTTATTAGTAGTAATTTAAACTTTTAATTAATAATATATTAGATCTAGAGTATTACTAATTATTATAGACAGTATAAGCTTCTTACTAAACTTAATTTTAAACACACCTGCCTCTAATAAGCCTATTATAGGTGCTTTATCTTCTCTATCTCTACTTACTAATAACTCTATAGTTAGGTTATTAGAAACTCTATAGTTAACTTTGTATAGGTATAGGAGCCTTCTAGTTTACTTAATTAAAACGCTAAGAGCTGCTAAGGCAGTTAATAAGGATTAGGAGCAGCTAATAAGGGATAGTAATAGTAGTAGCAATAACTAGCTAGCAGAGATGCTATATAATCCTAATAATTATATACTGCTACCTATACTAACTCTACTACTACTAGTAGTTAACCTAGAGGTAGAGGCTTAAGAGTATTACATATACTACAGGCCTTACTGCAGCAAATTCTGCCTATTATATAATAAGGTGCTGTTAGAGTTAGATATAACTATAAGTAATAGAAGAGCTTATTAGAGGGGTTATATACCTTTTTTAGAGTGCTATAACTTTATAGTGTTAGCAGCTAAGATATATTCTACTAAGCTGCTAGAGTATTATAGTGAGATAAAGTTCTTTTAAGCTATTATTAAGGTAAGGTAGGTAAAAGCTTACTAGGATAGAGAGGAGGTGTTAGAGTTTAATAAATATACTATAAAGACCTCTTTTAGCTAAGAAATAGCATAGTAGTATAAAGAGGTTAGTAGAGAGAGCTCTAGTTTTAAACCTAAGTACAGCATATACTATTACTATATTAACTGCCTTATTAACTAGTAGGACCTTATAATATATTAGCATAGTACTAATACTTAAAGTAAGGTAGAAGTTAAATATAAGGCGTAGGAGAAGGAGTAGAGGTATATTAACTTATAAAATACTTACTTAAATAAGTGTTAAGTATTACTATCTAAAATAGAGTAAGAGTTAGTAGGAGTGCGTAATTAGCAGTATAAAAGTACTTATAATTAGACTAATAATACTAAACAGTGTTACTTTAGTAGATCTAGAGGTAACAGTAAGCTTTTAAAGGATTATATAGAGTAGCAGAGTAAGTAGAGTACTTAGATATTAGAGGCGTTTAAAAGTATAGCTAGAGGTTATATGTTATTAGACTCTCTAAATCTAGAGGTTACTAAGCTTTATACTACTATAACAGATCTTAGAGAGGTAGTAGTAAAGCAGAAGAAGGCGTCTAAAAAGCAGGATAAGAAGCTAGATATAATTTTACAGCTAGTGCAGAGTAAGTAGTATAGAAATTATAGTGTTATGCGTTAATTAATACTAATAGTACTACTACTATATTTATAGCTAATACCTAATTAATAAGAAAACTCTACAAAATTTGCTATCTATACTATATTAGCACTTATAATATGCAATAGATAGTGTTATTAGTAAGTTAAGAAGCTCTTCCCTAATACTCTATGCAAATTAAGAGCAAATATAAGGATTTCTAGGTTAAATTAGGCATAGCTACTACTAAACTAGCCTTTGTACTTATTGCGTACACTTACTCTTACTAGGAAGCTACCTAACTACTCCTAACTATTGTATTATATAAATACAACGCTAGTATATAGGTAATATAGCCTGTGCTTAAGCTATCTATAAACACTAGATTAGTGTTTTTAGATCTATCTTAATACTTAAAAATTGCTCTATATTACTACTTTCTGCCCTTAATTACTAGTTATAGCTGCTACTAACGCTAACTTACTTTATTCTATTAATGCTACTAATGTTAATATACTTCTTAAGCTCTAGAGGCTCTATTTTAAATATCTAAGAGAGCTAATTTCCTTACCTTATACATATTTAGGCGTTCTAGATAAATAATCACACTAGAAACTAAGCACCTACTAGGCAGTTACCTACTTATAGAGCTCTTATGTAATATAGGTGTTAGAAGTTGTTTTTAACTCCTTCTATACTCTACTCTACTATAATCTACTTTATTAAATACTACTAATTTATAGACTTTTTAGTTTATAGCAGATACTAGCTAAAAGCATATTTATAGCTACTAAGCACTCTATACTAGTTGCTAAACACACTATTACTATAGATATATATTATTATCTCTAGGGTTTAGTAAAAGAGTAGATCTCTTATCTAGTCTCTAATAGTAGTTTGTAACTACACTAAGATATTAGATCTAGCTACAGGCACTCTACTAAGGTAAGCTCCTATAAGCCTGTTTAGTAAGCAGATTGCTAAGTATAATACTGTATACTACTTCTTATAGCTAGAGTAGTAAGCTAACTAATCTTCTTTACTAGGTCTAGTAATTTTAACTTTAGTACTGTTAATAAAGCTAAAAATTAGCTTATTATTAGATACCTTTCTACCTTAACTATTGTTAATAGCTTATATATACTCTTCTAGCTTACTATACTAAAGTAGCTGCCTGTTAAACAAAATCTAATTACTAAATAACTCCTATAAATATATTAAAACACTGTTATATACCTTTAATAGCTATAGTTAACTCTGCCTAAAATAGACTATTATAGTGGTAAAGGTTACTAGCTGTACTACCTTCTAGTAAAATACTAACAACAACTCTTTAGAGCTTGCTATTTTAGTATACAGCCTTATATCTATATTAAATTTAGTAGAGATTTAAAGGGCATAAGCTAGTTAGATAAGCTCTTATTTAGTAAAATAGGTAAAGTTCTTAAAGTAGTAACTATTAAATCCTCTGTTAGCCTTATTAGCCTATACATTAGTAAGGTGCCTAGAGTAACTAAAATACTTAAACAGTTTATATAGCTATTAATCTAAGTTATTATTAAGTGCTAATATAATTAGCAGGATGTTGTCTAGGTTGTCTATCTGCAATATTGCAGCAGCAGTAAGCACAGCAGAATCTATTATAAAGTAGCTAGAAAACAGGTTAAGGCTATAATAGTAGCAAATAGGTGTATAACAGTAATAAATTACTAAGTAGAGCCTTGCTAAGGTTTAGATCAAGAGCTAATTTAAACTAATTATAGGAAATCTATCTCTAATCTGCTTACATTAGGCAGATTTGCCACTACTCTGATAGCTTTTGGTTTAGTAGAAAACTTCATATCTCATCTCTAAATCAGACTGGGAAACCCCCCTATTCCGATGTCAACAATAATACAATAATCCTAAACCGTTGCAAGATACAAGAGGTGAGAACGCTGCGGGGCGTGAACAAAGATTTACGGATGCTCGCAGGAAAAGCCCGTCTCATCAATGATTGGATCGGAATGGCAACCACCGCGAATTAGGATGTCTTGACCAAGCGTGCCAACCATGCAAAACCCGTAGGGAACAAGGGTTGCAGTGTCTAGACCCTGGCGGCCACGCATGGTGTTGGCTGAAGGGTTCCTTCAGGCTCTCCGCGATTTGAGGCGAGATGGATCCAAGTGCATGGCGCGACAGCGGCATAGCATACCAGCGAATGGACTTAATAATTGCGGGATCTGGTCAAATTGGGAAGCACCTGCAGACTCAATACAATAGAACAACAGAGCTCTTCCCCGCCAGGAACCTGCGTTTGTGGTTGGAGCCGCTGACTAATTTTCAAACGTCACTTGTACACAAGATTTACCGCAATGTGCTACTTTGGTATCAGGCATAAGTAGTGTAGGTGGAGACGCTTAACAGGGGTACTCAGCTGTAACTTTTAGGTAAATTGAATTAATTACTCAGTACTTTAGCATAAGAACAACGTTGTATAGATGCTTCTAGCGCTAAAGTAAGATTCTAAGCGCAGGAACGCATTAGTACATTAGCGTTTCGCTTAAGCGTGCTTAGTAATCCTAGATAATTATTGTGCTAGCTAACTCTAGTTTAGGTAATTAGCTATACTATTAACCTAGCTAGTAACTATAATACTACTAAATTGCCCTTCTTAAATTTTTATAGTCTTGCCCTGTATAGCCTATAGATCTTAACCTTCTACCTCTTTCTGTCTATATTCTAAGCTCTCTACCTGCTTAGCTGTGCTCTTTCTATAAGTTTTTGTTATAAACACCTATAAAACTAGTTTTTAGTAGCTCTAACTACTTTACAGTTACTATAACTACTTCTACCTCTACTTCTACTAGTAGTAAAGTTTCTAAGTAAGTTATATCTCTAGTGCTACTAATATCCCTAGTTATAATTATTAGTATTACTAATACTTCTCCTAGACTTTATAGCCTGTAGCCTGCTATATTGTTAGCATGCTAAACCCTTTAGTATTCCTAATATTAATATATTCTAACTCTAGTTGTAACAGTCTAGGCAAGGCCTAGTAAAAGATATCTATTTCTTAACTATTTTGCTAAAAAGCAGACACAAGACAACTAGATTAACTAGTTGTCTAGATAGATAATTAATATACTAGCTTAGAAGACTAAGCTATATAAGAGGCTAGCCTTACGCCCTAAACTCTTTAGCTTCTCTCTAAGCTAGATAGGGCTAGACTCTTATACTAGTTACCTAAGTAGAGCCTTACCTTTTCCTTATTATAGCTGCAGCGCCTGCCTTACCTAGGCTATTGCTAGTATTAACTTCTAGGCCTTATAACCTTATACTCTGTAATATTTAGCATATAATTAATACTACTAATCTAAATATATTACAGTATGCTATAGCCTTTCTAGAACCTAGTAATTCTAAGCCTTAGGTCTGCTAACCTTATACTTAGTAATATTTAGCGTATAATTAACACTACTAATCTAAATATATTATAGTATGCTACAGCTCTTCTAGAACCTAGTAATTCTAAGCCTTAAGTCTGCTAGCCTTATACTTAGTAATGTTTAGCGTATAATTAACACTACTAATCTAAATATATTACAGTATGCTATAGCCCCTTTAAAACCTAGTAATTCTAAGCCTTAGGTCTACTAACCTTATACTTAGCAACGTTTAGCGTATGCTCTAGGCCTAATTAACACTATTAATCTAAATGTATTGTAGTATGCTATAGTATTCTAGAACCCTAGTAATTCTAAGCCTTAGGTCTATTAACCTTATACTTAGCAACATTAAGAGCCTGCCTTAGACTACTATTCTAACTTAAGCCTATGCTCTGCAGCATGCCCTAGACTCCTAGAACTCTAGTAATTCTAAGCCTTAGGTCTGTTAACCTTATACTTAGTAATATTAAGGGTCTGCCCTAGACTACTATTCTAACTTAAGTATATGCTCTGCAGCCTGCCCTAGACTCCTAGAACCTTAGCAATTCTAAGCTTTAGGCCTACTAACCTTATACTTTAGACTATTAGCTATCTAGAACTCTTTATATTAGTTGCTTTTTCTATTAGCTGCTGTAGGATACACTAGCAAATCTAACATTAGCCTTAGCTTTTTCTACTCTCTGCCTTCTTATAAGCTCTTTTACTACATTCTAGCTTATACTACGCGCCTCTTACCTCTTAGATCTAGCTTAAATTACCTAACTACTAGGATCTTTAGTCTTTACTGCTCTTTTTAACTGCTTTATATATTAGTGCCTTCTGCTAATATCTTTCTCTCTTTAGTACTAACAATAGCTCTACTACTACCTAACTTACTACTACCTAACTTACTACTGCCTAACTTACTGCTACTGCTCTTAAACTTAGTTGTAATAACTGCAAGTCTAGCTTATTAGACCTATCTACTTCTAACTTAGATAATTCTAAAGATAACAAGGATCCTATGCTAAAAAAGAAGAAGATTATGCTTACTATGCTGCCTTACTATTTAGAGCAAGAGCTTAGGAGTAAGGCTGCTAATAAGGCGTGTAAAGAGTACTAGAATCTGTAGGCAAAGCGTCTACTATATATAAGTAAGAAGCCTAGTAAGAAGAGACAGGTAAGTTTAATAAATACTGTTCTAGATACTAGTGTTGTTAAGCTTTTGCTAACAGTCTGCAGTATATTACTATACTACCTAAGAATCTTATCCTATATAAAACCCTAGTCTAGAGAACTTACTTTCTATCTAACTTCTCTTAGTATTTCTAACTTATTAAGTAAGGAGCAGCTGCTGCTCTTAAGTGTTTTAAACTAGGCCTGCTACTACTATAGCTTAGAGCTTACTCTTTCTAATCTTCCTAAAAGAAACCTGCTAACTTTTATATATTTAGAGCTTAGTTTTAAAGTAATAAGACAAAGAGTAAGAAGAACTACTATCTGCGCTGCGTAACCTGCTACGTCTTATTAGTACTAAGTTTTTACTATTTTCTTAGTTTACTTCTATAATTTTAACCTTTTTCTAACAGAATATAGACTATATATAATATTAAGCCTAATAGCACTAAAGCAATCCCTCTTACTCTCTATAGTTATTCTCTAGCTATAAGTCTTATCTCTAGAATATTAAATATTGTTAAGCAGTCTTACTAAGAATTTATATATTTAGGTATCTGCTTTTAAGATCCTTTGTAATCTATGTAGCTTTAACATAGTATATCTATTAAAATATTAATTATTTTAAACACTTACTTATATAATATTATAGGTGTGTATAATTATTACTATAGAGACTAAAGCTTAACACAATCTGTTTCTCTAGACAGCTAGCGTGTATGTAATAGCATATCTTAAAGCCTAGGAGATGGATTTTAGTAATTAGTTATAGGAGAAGGTAAGTTTTAGCTTTGCAACCTTAATTGAACAGATATACTAAGAATAATAGCTAATATACTAGTGTAACATAGATGTTAAATACTTCTGTTTAGGCTGCTGCCTTCTAAGAGCAGATTTAGGCTTAAGAGACCTTTAGCCCTTTCTTTAGTAGGTTTTTCTAGTAATTCTAATATTTAGATAAGGATTAAGCTAACCTTTTAATAGCTAACCTATTTATACACAACATAAACAGTAAGAAGGTTAACATTGCTAGCAAATTTAAGAACTATAAGGTTGCAACTATAGGTAAGAAGGTAAAGGTAAAGTCTTATAAGTGCTTAAAGTCTTAGTTAGTTGTACTAGAAGACACTAACAATTATAAGACACTAACTAAGAAGTATTATTAAGTTAAGTCTACTATAACTAACTGTAAGGTTACTCTAAACGCTAACATTACTGTAGGAAAGACTACCTATAGTAGTAAGGCAACAAAAAAGTAAAGTTATACTAGTAAAACCAGTAGTTAAAGTCTTAGAGGCAGGTTTTATAGGCGTTATAAGTAGATAGGGGTTGTTTTTTAGCGTTTTTACAGTTGTTTTAGCAGTAATTGCTACTTATAATACCTAAGAGTTAGGCACTAAAGGCGCAGTCTAAACAGAGCTGTTCTTAGCATATATAGCTTAATCTTACTAGTGTTTATCTCCTAATATATCTACTCTACAACTCTTTATTTCTTACTGCGATCTATAATTGTTTTAATAGCCTTGTATAACACAGTACTATATAGATAGTAATTAAATAAGGTTATTCTAGTATAATAGCACTACTACTTTATTATAATAATTGTTTAAAGTATTAAAAATAGCTGTTATCTACAAACTTTATAATTGCTAGTAAAAGTTATTAGCTTACTTAGAACCTTACTATTTAGAAAAAAAGCAACTTACTAAGGTATACAGGCTATAGTGCTAGTAACACTAGAAACTAATTATTTGTTTAAAGGTAAGATTCTACACTAGTTAGAATCTAGATTCTAGAATTAATACCTGTTTTACTAATAATTGTCTATATTATATAGAGGATGTTACAACAACAATAATAAATTCTTCTTTTATACTACTTTTCTAGACATCTCTAACATATAGGAGTACACCTCTAGAATATTAAGAGGTAATATGTAGTTATAGTTATAGAACAATTTTTTAAAGAAATACACGTTTAATTATAAATAAGAAACTTTAGTTACACTTTGATTTATATATTATAGTAAATATAACTTAGAATAATAGACGTTAATAGGTTTAATATACTTATAGTATACAAGACCTCTTAGAAGTGTTAATAGATATAGATAATTAAGATTTCTTAAGGTAGTATTTATATACAGGTAGTTATAACGCCTTTAAACAAGTTAAACATTAGATATAACAGCAAAATATTATTTATCTATTTTATCTACCTATAGGTCTAGCTTACTAGTAAGTTGCTAGTATTATTAAGCAATCTTAGCAGTATTTATATACTGCTATATTATAGATCTATGTCTATATAAGAACTGTTATATAAAATTATCTGTAAATATAATCTTTGCCCTCTCTACACTTAATAAATCCTTAGCTTCCTGCTTCTCTTAAGCTAGCTTAACTATTACAGACTATTACTTTTTAATTAACAGTATTAACCTATCTTTCTGCTTAACCTAGTCTAAAACGTTAGCTTAGAATGTGTTCTTGCTAGGATAAAACTAATAGCAATAATAGACTAACTGTCTGCTGTTATTAGCTGTAAATAGCAGTTATACTAGGCTCTATTTACCTTTATCTTGCTAAATAGCTTAGACATCTTGTCCTAGTAATATAGATAGGACTTTAGGAAATCCTTAGCTAAAACAATATTAGAATAGGCTTTCTATTATAATATATAAGCTCTAAGCTGCTATATTCCTAGTCCTATATAAGCTCTGCAATGTTTAATCTATATATCTTTCTTAATAATCTCTATAGAGGCTAAATATCTCTAGATTTATATATAAGAACCTTATTCCTAATAACAATTATGTGTATAACTTACTAAGCGTTTAGGCTATAAGAGGGTGTCTTAGGGACAGGAGCATAGTTAGAGCTAGAATCTGCCTGCTTACTATAACTAAGGTTTTAGGAAAGATTTGTTAGAGCTATAGAAGATGTTTTTGTAGGGTTATAAACACACTGTTCTGTAGTAAGTTGCTAAGAGTTCTAATATTAGAGGCTATTAACATTAGCAGGTCTAGTATAAGCTACTATACTAGATACAACGTAGTTAGAAATAGGGTTTATACCTTTAAGCACTAGATTAATACTTATCTCTTGTTTAGAGGGCAAGAATTATAGTACTAGAGGAATAGGTGCTTCTAAAACAGTAGAAAGGAATTAGTATAGGTTAGAAGTGTGTAGATATTAGTATTACAGCCTTTCTTACTTATCTCTCTTAAAACTTTTAAAGAATATAACTACTTTTACCTATTAGAGATGTAACTAGAGTAGGCTTTTATATTATAGCTCTTCTACACTTAATATTACAACTTTAAGTCTCTTAGCCTGCCTTTCTACTAGTATTAAAAAGTACCTGCAGATACTAAGCTATTGCTTATATTTATCTGTAAACCTTATAGTCTCTCTTAATAAGCTAACCTTGCTAAACATATATATTAGCAAGCTTATATATCTGCGCAATATTTATAAGAAAATTGTAATTATTAGGCTTTATAGGTTAGTTTTTTAGCTTTCTTATTTATTTTATAAGTAGAAGGGGTTCTTTATAGACTAGAGACTGTTTTTACTAGCACTAGAGTAGTATAGCACCTATAGTGTATAATTTTAAGAGAATCTAGCAAAGTCCTTAATAATAATATAGAGTTGTAATAAATTTACTAAAGAGGCCTGCTAGCGCAGTAGGCTTAATAGATATAGACTATAAGAGCGTTGTAGTAAGCGCTAATACAAGGCTAGACATCCTGTAGCTTGTACTAGTTCCTAATCTAATATAGATTAGCAGAGCTAGTTATAGTTACATAATAAGTTAATATTGCTAAGCTTTTTGTATCTAATACCTACTCTAGTTATATATTCCCTAGTAGCTTAGCTCTTATCTAGTCTGTTTTACTAGCCCTCTTAATATACGCTAAACCCTGCAGGTTTAGCTAGTAGTTCTAATATATAAACAAAGAAGTAGCCTTACGCACCTAGGCATACTAGGTTAGTAATCTTCTATAACAGAACTTATCTGTTATAGTTACTTGCTGAACTTCTTAGAATTTATAATCTTTCTCTTATAATACTTTATCTTCTACAGTCTCTTTACAACTTAATATTCCTTAACATTAAAGAAGATAATAACTAGACAAATTATAAGCTAGACCTTAGTGTTAATAAGGAGCTAGCTAAATAAGACTATTTATTAGATAACTTTGCCTATAAACTAGCAGCTAACAGTATTATTAGGCAGAAATAATAGAATACTCTCTGTAGTAGTATTTAAAAAGATGCTAAGAGTATATATACTTATTTAACTTAGAATAATTATAAATTATAATATTCCTTTAAAACAGCTCTAAAGGTTGTTATTAATGCGTCTTCTTTAGACAGATTATAAAGTTCTAGACCTTTATTAATTAGCACAGCTCTAAGCTATCTTACTAGAACCTTAATAACATTAGTAAGCACATATCTCTGCTAATTTGTGCTTAGATTAAGTACTACTGTAGAAAACTGCATTCTAAGTAGAGAAACCCTAGAGATTCTAACAAATATAACAAAGAAAATGCAAATTCCTAGTCTTCTACTTCTACTATACATGCTATAGCTAGTTATCTATTTATCTGTATTTAAGACTAACTAAGCTTAGAATTTTTAAGAAATATAAATAGAGAATAGGTTAGCAACCTATACTGCGTAAATATAGTTAGCTGCTTTATAAAACATCTAAAGCAACAAAAGGCATGCTATCTTCTGTATATTCTAATGTTATTACTACTAACTATTATAACTTCCTAGGTATAAGAAGGGCTCTGTACTAAAAGTGTTATAGTAATTACAAAGGACAAAATACGTTAATTATTTAAGATTAATACTTAATTTAGGCCTAAACTTAACCTTAAACAGAGTTATAAGCCTAGCAACTTTTAACCCTAGGCTAGGTAGAGAAAGAGAGTTATAATAAGCCTTGCGTACGCTATTACATTTCTCTGCCTCCTCTACCTAGATAAGGTTCTAAATATAAAGATTAAGAACTTTAAGATAATTAATAAAAAGTCTAGTAAAACTAGACTTATTCTTAACTTTTGTAAGACTAAATAAGGTAGAGGTAAGAGGTTAGGATTCTAGGCAGATATGCCTATGCTAAACAGTAGAGCAGGTGTTTAACCCTTTTACCTCTACTTTAACCCTAAGCAGCTATAGCTTAATATACTGTAACTCTTTCTAGATTAGACGTATATATTAGAGATTATAAAGAGTTACCTCTTAGTACTCTTCTTTAGTAAGGACTAGCTAAAGCTAGCTACTAGTGTGCTATAAAAACTAGTTTATATACTAAAGCTCTTACAACACGCTAGTAATAATATTAATTATAGAGTAACTTAATGTTTATACAGGACTTCTAATACAATTTAAAGGAAATTAGCTCTAATTACTCTATGTATAGCAGGCATTCCTTTTACTATAGTAGAGCTTAGTACTTTATTACTAAACGCTATTAGAATATAATAAAGCTCTATAAATACAGTAGTTAGAGCAAGGAATTTAACCTAGTAATAATTATTTGTTACTTAATCTCTGTTTTTAACAAGTAGGGTATATTATAAGAGGCCTATCTAGATCTAAACTATAGAGGTAGAATATGTAGTAAGTGTAGTTAGAGAAGCTAAATATAGCTATAAACACTGTAAATACAGGTAACTTTATATATATTTACAGCCTAAAGTAACTATATCTTAAGTAGCTAGCACGTAACGCATAGGCATAATTTAATTAGATATATAGGTTGCAATAATAAAACACTGCATATCTTCTGCTTACTATATTCTCTTCTATCTCTTATCTATTACATTTCTACACACTAGCCTTAAACCTATTTCTACTTCTATTTATTGTTAAAACTGTCTATTTATAGGCTTTTTAACATTATTATAGGATCTTTCTGCTATAACTATAGGTATAATAATAATAAAGGCTAGCAAACTAAAGAAACTAACGCATAGGGGTGCTTCTACCTATAGCCTAGGCAGTAGGTTTAGCAAGGCTGCTAGCAACCTTGTTATTACTAAAAGACTTTTAAGTTAACCTTGTTAATTACAAGGTAATATATATAATATCCTGCTAGACTATACCTCTAAGCCTTTATTATCTATCCTAGCTAGCTATGCTAAACCTAGTATAGAAACTCTGTATAACGTTAGTAATACTAGTGTAGCAGCCTAAGAACATGTTAGTAATAACAAGGTTATTAGTATAATATAGCAGAGTGCTACAAGTCTCTCTCCTCTAGTCTAGGCTCTACCTAGTTATAATAGCAAAAGGTACAGAAATATAAATACTGTGCTAGCTTATGTTTATAAAACCTACCTTCTTAATACTATATCTAAACATTGCATAGTTAAAATCCTATAGCTAGCCTGCTAAAAGCTAGAAAACATTATTATTTCTAAGAAGAACTAACCTTTTGCCTAATGTTCTTGCTACATATTGTGCTAGATGGACTAAAAGGTAGAGTAATAAGCTAGTAAACCCTATAACAAGAGAAGAGATGCTTAGGTTAGTTCTCCTAGCAAGTCTTAATACTTATATTAGTATTAATAGTACCAGACCTCCTTCTATATAGCTGTCTTTATAATGTAATAAAGCAACTTTACTGCTATTTTCTAGTATTAACTAACTATATAGGCTTCCTTAATTAAAATATAGTGTATAAAGAAGAGTATGTTTAAAGTAAGGTAATTCTATTAACTGTAATTACTAATGTTACTAGTCTAATATACCTGCAGGATCTAGATACTAAGCAAAAAAAGCTAGAAGAGCAGGGCCTGTTAACAGACTATCTTAGTCCTAAGACCTAGAGTAAGTATAAGGTTCTTCTACTAAAGTTCTAGGAGATAATCTTTAGTCTCTTTAATTATAACACAGTATATCTACTCTACTAACCTATTTAATATGAAAGCTCTATACTTACTATATTAGTTAGTTAATCTAAATAGGTAAAGAGAAGTAATGCTTAGAAAGTTTAATAATATAGAAGCAGATGTACTTTGTTATCTTAGTATAGTGTATAAACCTGTCTTCTTATATTAAAAGAGCTAACTCTGTAACCTTTATAGCTCCTAATCCTAGTTATATTAAGATATAGCTAAAGTATAAGAAGAAATAAAAAGCCTTATATATAACCTAATATTATTTACCTATCTTTATATAAACCCTTTTATAGGTAAAATACACAACCTTTATTAGCATATAGTTAAATTAGATAAAGAATAATAATCTTAGTGTTTACTAATATCTCTAGCTAGAGATATTAGCGCTACTAACACTTTTTCTAGAGCCTAGAGACTGCAGCCTGCTACGTTGTTAGCATGCTAGACCTCTTAGTATTCCTAATATTTGCATATTCTAACCCTAGTTGTCTAACTAAAGCCTTGCCTTTTCCCTATTATAGCTACAGCGCCTACCTTATCTAGGCTATTAGTAGCTCTAACCTCTAGGCCTTGTAACCTTATACACTGCGATATTTAGCGCATAATTAGAACTATTAGTCTAAATACTCTATATTATACTATAGCCTCTTAGAACTCTTTATCTAGGCTATTAGTAGCTCTAACCTCTAGGCCTTGTAACCTTATACACTGCGATATTTAGCGCATAATTAGAACTATTAGTCTAAATACTCTATATTATACTATAGCCTCTTAGAACTCTAGTAGTTCTAACTTCTAGGCCTTATAACCTTATACACTGCAATGTTTAGCATATAATTAGAACTATTAGTTTAAATACCTTATATTATACTATAGCCTCTTAGAACCCTAGTAGTTCTAACCTCTAGGCCTTACAACCTTATACACTGTAATGTTTAGTGTATAATTAGGACAATTAGTCTAAATACTCTATATTATGCTATAGCCTCTTAGAACCCTAGTAGTTCTAATATCTAGGGCTGTTAACCTTATGCCTAGTAACATTTAGCACATACCCTAGGCCTAATTAACACTATTAATCTAAATACATTACAGTATGCTATAGTATCCTAGAACCCTAGTAATTCTAAGCCTTAGGTCTGCTAACCTTGTGCTTAGCAATATTTAGTGTATACTCTAGGCCTAATTAATATAATTAATCTAAATACATTACAGCATACTATAGTATTCTAAGACCCTAGTAATTTTAAGCCTTAGGTCTGCTAACCTTATACTTAGTAATATTTAGTATATGCCCTAGGCCTAATTAATACAATTAATCTAAATACATTACAGTATGCTATAGTATCTTAGGACCCTAGTAATTCTAAGCCTTAGGTCTAGTTTTCTTACGCTTAGCAACTTTAAGGGCTAGCCCTGCCCTACTGTTCTAGGTTAGACCTATGCTCTGCAGTATGCTATAGACTCCTACAACCCTAGCAATTCTAAGCTTTAGGCCTAGTTTCCTTACGCTTAGCAACTTTAAGAGCCTATTCTACTCTACTATTCTAAGTTAAGCCTATACTTAGTAGTATGCTATAGACTTCTAGAACCCTAGTAATTCTAAGCCTTAGGTCTAACAACCTTATATTTAGCAATATTAAGAGCCTGCCCTAGACTACTATTCTAACTTAAGCCTATGCTCTGCAGTATACCCTAGACTCCTAGAACCCTAGTAATTCTAAGCCTTAGGTCTGTTAACCTTATACTTAGTAATATTAAGAGTCTGCCCTAGACTACTATTCTAACTTAAGCGTATGCCCTGCAGCCTGCTCTAAACTCCTAAAACCCTAGTAATTCTAAGCTTTTAGCCTACTAACCTTATACTTTAGACTATTAGCTATCTAGAACTCTTTATATTAGTTACCTTCTCTGTTAGTTACTATAGAATATACTAGCAAATCTAATATTAGCCTTAGTGTTCTCTGCTTCTAGCCCTTTCTCTAAGACGCCTACTGCATAATAATCTTCTCTTACTAGCCCTTTAACCTTTTACCCTAGCTTCTCTTTCTATAAACCTAGTTCTGCTAACTTCTATAGCTATTTACGTAATCTTTCTCTTCTATAAACCTAGTTCTACTAACCTCTACAGCTGTTTACACAATCTTAGAAGTAGAATTCCTAGAAGTTACTACTTACTCTTTTCTTTACTCTATTTATTATTTCTACTTATCTGTAAGAAGTGTAATAACTATAGCTAATATTAGTAGTAGATTATAGAAAAGCTAACTCTACTTATTTTGCAAAACTAAAGAAACTATAATATATATTACTATAAGCATTGTCTAAAACAGTAGTATAGATAAGCTTTAGTTTCTAACTCTATAGTATTACAAATGCCTCTGCTAAATATTATAGTGTATAGTGCTAAAGTAGTATAAATTAGTCTTTCTACTAACTTCTATCTATATTCTTAACATTTTAGCTAGTATAAAGTAGATATCTCTAGCCTCTTTACAACGTGCTAGATAGTAGTAAGAAGTATAGATTAGTATTCTTAATATATTCCTAGCTATAAGCTAGACTCTTTAGTATTCTTATTTTATTATTCTTTACTTTAAGAGCTAGTATAAAAATGCTATTAGAATAGCTTAGATATACATATAGCTATTATAACAGTAAACTGTATTTATAACCTTAGTACTTTTAATAAGTTCCTATATA
Source organism: Ascochyta lentis (assembly GCA_004011705.1). NCBI lineage: Eukaryota > Fungi > Ascomycota > Dothideomycetes > Pleosporales > Didymellaceae > Ascochyta > Ascochyta lentis. Next base: position 1,700,217 of record RZGK01000002.1, read on the forward strand.
AGTATTGCTCTCTTATAGTTCTAAGCCTATAGAAACTGCCTAGCTATCTCTTAGGTCTGTAATTATTAGCTGTAACTATATCTAAATATTAGAATACCTAATATAAGTTAAGATTCTCTTAGTAAATTCTAATATCTAATATTTAGTATTATCTATCTGCTTGTTTATTATATACTCTATAAGCTATATTATATAAAATATTACCTATACTAATATTTTTTCTCTTTAATATTATAGCAGCGCACTAAAACTACAGCTATTCTATAAGGCTAACTGTAAGGAGCTGACCTCTAAGGGAATTTGCTAGTAAAATACAAGATGGATTTGATAGAGGACAACCTCCGGGACGGAGGTTGCAGAGTTTTTATAACTCCGTTTCGGACACGTCAGCTCCGTGGCGGAGCTTTGGTCCATGCTGGGAAGCGCGAGCCGGAGTAATGCCGAGGCGGTGTACGCCGAGGAGCCAGCACCTGGGCCTAGCCCGTTACACTAACAGAATATATTAATATAAGAGTAAATAAGTATACTAGAAAGACAGTTATCTTTCTAGAATGTAAATTAGATATAACTATACTCTTGTTATTAAATACCAGAATAAGCAATAAACTGCTAGATTATCCTTAATATATCTATAATACATAATCCTTTAACGTATTTAACAGGTAAGTTAGCTACACAGGCAAGTTGGCTACTCTGCTAAGACTACACTAACATTCTACCTTATAACGCAATAACTTAACAACAATATAAACCTACGCCCTTAAAAGAGGCTGTAATACAGCTTGTGCTCTAGGCACTTAAACAAGACACGAACCTTACTATACAACGCGCTGCAGCTATATACAACGCGCCTTGCAGCATACTACGCAATTAATACACAAGACAACCTACATAAGCTAATTGTACGCTAAGTTAATAGAATATAGATTAGACTAAGGAGGATATAATTGCTAAGTACATTCTTAAGCTAGATGCACAAGGATTTGCCTCTTAGCTAGCTGCTATAGCTAATATAGCTAATTCTTTGCGTACTAAGCGCAATATAGGCTATATTAGCATAAACTAGCCTAATACATTTATTAAGCGCTGCCCTAACTTTAAAGTAAAGTTTAATTGTAAGTACAACTACAAGAGAGCTTTCTGTAAAGATCTAGAGATTATATAAGGCTAGTTTAGGCTTATAGCAAATATTAAAGCTAAGTATAGCATCTAGGATAATAACACGTACAACTTTAATAAGATAGGCTTTATAATAAGCTAGATATCTGTAGGAGCAGTTATTACAGGTTTAGAACGTTAAGGATAGCTAAAGGCAGTGCAGCAGGGCAATTAAGAGTAGATAATAGTTATATAGGGTATTAATAGTACAGAGTAGGCTATTCTACTCTTTATTATCTTTAAAGGCTGTAACTACCTCTTTGCCTAGTACAAAGAGGACAACCTGCCCTATAACTAGGTTATTAGAGTCTCTAAGAACAGATAGACTACTAATAAGCTTAGTCTAAACTAGTTAAAGCACTTTAATGCCTATACAAAGACGCGCACCTAAGAAGTGCACTAGCTGCTCCTTATTAATAGCTATAAGAGCTATAACTCTCTTAACTTCTAATAATACTGTAAGGAAGTAAACATTATTACACTATATATACCTCTACACTTATCTTACCTCTTATAACTACTAGATGTAGGTTGTTTTGCCCCTCTAAAGAAGGCATATAGGTGCTAAGCTAAGAATTTTATACGCAACTACATTACTTATATTACTAAAACTAAGTTCCTACTATACTTTATAGACGCCTATAAGAAGATATTTACTTCTAGTAATATCTAAGGAGGCTTCTAAGGCGCTAGAATAGTCCCCTTTAACCTAGAACAGGTTATAATAGGTCTTAATATCTGCCTACATACTCTACTACTACTAACTATAAAAGATAAGCTCTAGCAGTCCTAAACTCTAAGCACTACCCTGTAATTAGGGTCGCAATTAACACTAGTTTAAAAGAGAATTTAAAGGCATACAAGCAGCTTACTAACTTTAATAGTTAAGGCCTTTAAAAAGCTTGCTAAAGGCGCAGCTATAGTAGTGTATAAGCTAGTGTTGGCTTAAAGAGAGATTACTAGGCTTTAAGCAGCAAATAAGGCTGCTACGCGATGTAAATTGCATAAAAGAAAGCAGTTGCAGCAGAAGGGAGTCCTAACAGCTAAGGAAGGCCTTTAATTAACTACTCTAACTAAGTTTAGGGCGCGTAGTAATAGTAAAAAGGTAAGAAAGCAAGTATGTGTTAAAGGAGGTAAGGCAACCTAAAGACGCTGTAAAAAGTGCTACAACGTAGGGCATAACTCGCGCACGTATAAAAAGCCTAAAGAAGGTGTTACTAAATAATATTATATACTGTACTACTATAAACAATGCTAATATAGGCTAATGCAAGCTATAATAGGGTAGAATGTTAGTGTAGTCTTAGCAGAGTAGCTAACTTGCCTGTGTAGCCAACTTACCTGTTAAATACGTTATATATATAGTATATATTTAGCTAAGAAAGTTTTAATAAGCTAATTATCTAAATATATTCTAGTAAAAACACTATTAGTTCTAACCTCTGTGCTAAGATCTAGTAGTAACTTCTATATCCTGCTAGAGTTAGTATAATCTATATAGTAGTGTTATTCTAGCTATAGGAATAGAATAAAATATAGATACTTACTAGTAAATAATGTTATAATATTGTTAAGCTATAGGAGTTACAGTATCTTCTATATATAGACTAAATAACTGTAATAATACTAGCTCTATTAAGGTTCTATTATATAACTATTAAAGTTAGTATAATATCTTATATATTACTAAGAATAGAATATAAAAAACATAGTAATAGTAAAGGATAATAGAAAGTATTCTCTTTACTATTAATACTAATCTTTAAGGTTTTAGAGGCTAATAGTATAGTAATATTAAGATTACCTAACTTAACTATAGAGAGAGTGCAGGCAGGCATTACAGCTCTAAAGGTAGAGATAGAAATATATAGTTTATTATAATTATTTACTAGTTCTTTTAATATTCTTACTATAATACAGCTACTATACCTAGGTTATACTTTACTTAAGTACTATTCTAAACCTAGGTAATAAGATTCTTTCTAAAGTAGCATAGTATATATATTATAGCTACTAAATATTAGTAAAACTGTAGTATTCCTTTCTAGAATATAACTTTATTAAGAAGTAGAGTATAGAGTATAGAAGCGCGCGCTAAGCTACTAGCAACGTAACGCTACTGTTAGGCTAGCAGGGGGTAAATCTTACCTGTCTGCTAAGAATTCAGCTTCTAGAGACAAGAGGCACTGTATTATATACAAAAATAAGGGGGATTCGGTGTAATATAGTCAGTAGGGTCATTTCGGAACACTCAGATCATGCCGGACCCACCTACACTACTTATGCCAGCTACCAAAGTATAGTATGCATCTGCTAGTGCAGATCCGTACAAATGTCGGGCTTGGTATTGCGGGCCAATCACAGCTGTTTCGGAGGTTTCCAATCCTTTGAGATGAAGGAGGCGATAGAACACGAATTTTGATGTATCGATTTCTGCAGTAACGCTCCCGTCCGTCGCCGCTGATATTAGGATCAAATCTGGCTTAAACCCCATTCAGTCTTGAGAGCGTTCACGATCCAGGTAGTCGGCCAAACGCTGTTCGACTCAAAATCCAAGAGGAGTCGCACGACCTCGTCTCGCTCTCGGAATTCTGTCACTAGGGGTCCCCAAATGAAGATGGTGTGACACAAGATTATCGATAATTGCACTATCTCGGGTGTGCTCTTACATGCACCACAGATGGCGCGTGCATGCTCCAAGATTGTACGCTGATAAACAAATTTAGTGGATTCCTCGAAGCGTTGTCGGGACAACTCACATCTGTGTTTGATAATCTCCCAATACTACGAATGGCAAATCGCGGTCCTGGTTTGAAGCTGTGGAGCATGATACAGGAAAAGTGGTACAGGCCAAACGCCACAGCTGCGAAGCCTGGTTAGCTTGAGTTGTTAGCGAGAGCAGACATCAACGCACCGTGCCAGTCAGCTGTAAACCATATCTGTGGAAAACAACTATGCTCGTCCTCGCTAGCCTGCCCGTGCCAGATTGCATCAAAACCCTCAGGTCTCTCTTGGGCCCATTTTTGGACGAGGTCCCAGAGCTCCTGCCATCGACCGAGTCTGCCGTTGCGCTCCATTGATGGGTCTGCTTCGAAACAAAAGTTCACTATCAGGGCCGTGTTCCATGTCATCTGGTTAGCCCAGGCGGTTTCCAGTCTCAGGCGCGCCAGCGGATGCGAATCTTGCATAGAGCCTGGCGTTGGGTGCAGCTGCAGGGAGAAGTCTATGTCTGGTGGTTGCTGGTTAATGGTAGCTGTGTAGAGGCACTGGCGGACATAGACCCAGAAAGCTGCTTCACGGAGAGTCGGCGCTGAAGGGTCTACATAGTGGTTGCCTTGAGAAGCGCGCAAGATTGCCGAAGACCCCGCTAGATGCTGTCCAGCATCTGAGCCTGTGGAGGAAGGTACTTGGAACGTTAGCTAAGGAAGAGTGCATATGAGGTGTGTGGCCCACCATTAAGCTGCTCGTAGAAACGCAAAATGACTATGGCGCATAGTAACGTCTCATCGTGACTTGCAGTTGGCTCGTTCAGCCGATCAATGATCAAAGCAATACATCGTTGATATGCAGCATCAGCAGTTGCGTCTTCCCTCTGATGGCGAGCTGCAAACGACAGGACCGCATGGCAGAGGACAGGACAATACTTGACCTTCTCCGGCACCCCTAGCGTGAATTGACGCGTTGCGTCAGTGCAGTCGAGCCAGCGACCAAGATGTTCCGAGTAGTGATGCACGAGCCGTGCTTCTCTCTGCGTGAGAGGGACCGCTTCCCGCGAGTAGCGTTGGCTACCCTCCTGCAACGGGTTTCGCAGCAGACTTGCTACAGAAATGCTGCTGGCGGTGCGAGGCCCCGAAAGCGAAGACGATGAGCCCGGTGAAAATATGCCGACCGAATCATTGGGTGAGGGATCACTTGTCGACCGGGACGCGCTGTCCGAGGGCGCCACGGGCCGTTCATTTCTCCGCTGTTCGCTCGGTGAAGTACTCCGGCTGGCTTGGCTGCGCCCATCTTCAGTCCCATCAATTTCCATCCCGTCATGCTCGCCGTCGACAGCGACGGACTTGTTCGACGATGCCTCTGACGGTTGATAGTCTCTGAATTTCGTATGTGGTGCTTCCCACTGACATGGGCGGTTCTTCTTGCTGCAGGCCTTGCACACGGGACGTGTTTCGTCGCCCGGGCCAGGTCAGATACGGTGATGCGTCAGTACTCGAGAGATGGCAGCTTACATTTTACGCGACGTGCTCGACACGTGAGACTGAGCAGAGGTTCGTTAGCCTTGGCGACCACGGATTGTTGTGATTTACTGACCATCCGCTTTTGGAGCGAAATTTACCCATCTTTGGGCTCTGGAGCTCGAAAGTGGAAGTCGAATCGAATGTGTTGTTACGAGGATGGCGGTCAACTGCGTCGTTTCGAGGCAACTGCTATTTTTGACCATGTACTATGACGCTTTTGCCTTGCGTCAGTCTTACTCTAACGGTCTTTCCGTTTTGTGATGAAATCTGACATGGTCTCCGCACAACTATTCCTGGGTGCGTAACGACAAACTCGTTGATAGGGATCCAGTCGTAGGAACGTGGCCGGAAGACGGGCGCGGAACTGTGGCAATACCAAGACTACGGCCCTGCGTCAGGCATTGTTCATTGAGCACCACATGGCACACAGACGGCTGTCAAACATGTAGCGGCCGGCAGCCCGACATCGCAGTTTGACTCTGCTGTGATCGAACGCGTGACGCTTTTGCAACAGCAAAAGCTAGACTTTGGTAATGGACTGCTATGGCAGTGACGCACCACGACGACGCTCGACGACAGGTGCGCGCTTCGCTTCAGCCTCGCAACCATCTCCTCAGCAGTCTCCTGATACATGGCCTGCATACAGTACATAGTACAGACGGGGGTTTGTGAACACGCTCGGCACAGTCAACCGAGCAAATTTATGATTCGCGTGGGCAAGGTTCCCCGCCAGGAGTGGTTGGTCCAGTTCGATTCAGAGCCCACAGCACGCACTGGATCATTTCGGCTCGAAAGATACCCGAGCCCATGGTAGATCGACAATGTGGCTAGAGACATCGACTGCCGCTTCAAGACGCACGTAACCCAACACAGACCTCGTAACGAATATAGGCACAAGAGCATGCTGAGCTCTAACCAACCCATATTAAGAGAGCTTGGGTGGTCAATGGCCTGCTCCGAATCTGGATTTATACCTGCGGAACCAATGATGCCTGATGGCCAAAGCTGCTGTACCTGATAAGGAAACTCGTAACGAAGTATTGTGTGCGTGTACCCATGGCAGATGTTACGAGTTTATCTAATGTTTCGCTCAAGGTCGGCCCTGTTTTCTACACGACACACCTACTCCACATCAACGTTTGCGGCACATCGCTACATCTCGCCGCCTCTGATAGACAAGGTTCGGTCGTCCGTACCCAATGATGCGGTAGAAGCGAAACTCGCCTACACAACAGCGTCTACTTCTTTCATAGCGACTGGACCAGACCTTTCCCAAACAGCAACAGGGTGTCTCTTGCTCATGCAAACGACCCAAGGCCGAAGCTGCTCATCATGTATCTGATGTGGATGCTACGCACAGCATTACGACCGAGCCGATACGAGAACGCATGTACCAGAGACCGTAGCACGGCACAACACGGCACACTGAAGACGGGACGTCACTGGAATAAGCTACAGGTATGATCGCAACGTAAAGAAGGTGCCACTCGAGTTATGGAGCACACATGATGGCTAGGTAGCAGTCAAGTGGTGCGGAGAAGACCAACACTGCCGGACAGCGCGTCGCGAAGCCATCATCAACACACGAGGGCTCCTCAGACCGCCTGCGCGTCGAACCCGAACCAATGCTGTGGTCCTTGCAAACATTACAAGCACGTCGTGAGAGGTCGCTGGACGAGAGCCATACCCTCGCACGAGGTCTTCAAAACCCAACGCCACCGATGTTGATTATGTGAAGTATGATATCATATGAGATGAAAGATCTAAAGTTCCAAGTACGTTGGAGGTGCTGCCTTTGTGGCTATCTCGCTTCTTTGTGAGGCATGTCTCACTGGACTGCTGAGGTTTGACTGCGTAGCCGCTTGCCACAAACACCCCTCCTGGCGAGGTACTATCAGTCAAGCTACGCATGCCTATTTAATCCTACAACTGCTTAAAGTCCTCCCACTTTAGCGCGTTAGTGAATAGGTCAGCAGTGTTATCTTTTAAGGCTACATGTTCAAAATGTAGGACTCCTTGTTTAACTCGCTGTTGAAGTACATAGTAGTGTATGCTACAGTGCTTTGCCACACAGTAATGCTCAAGGTTTTTTGACAGGAGGTGGGCGCTATTACTATCAATCTCGAATAGTCTTCTATCCAATCAACCCTCCATCAACAACACACGCGGATGGTAATTAATCTCAGCATCTGCCCGTCTCCCCCAAGCTTCACTCCAGAAACTCACCCGCGACCCAACCCTCATCACGACACCTAGCCATAAACCCAGAACCCTAGAACCACCCACCAAGCAGCCCACGAAAAATATACAACCGCACCACCCAATCCAACCCTTGAACGCCGTTGGAACCTCACTCTCTACCTAGCTCCTTTCCCTCTTACCTAGCGAAACCCCCAAACTCGAGACAACTGTCAGGCCCGGAAGCAGTAGTCAGTGAAAGGTAATGAATGGGCCAACACAAGAATTAATTCAGCCACAAGGTCAATTCACTGACTTTAGATTGTTCGCTGCCTGGCTGCGATGCAGTGGGAGAGACTATGCATACTTAAGTGTGTCTTAGATGCCGTTAGCTTAACCTATTGTTCACCACGACTCGGTGTTGGGCTGATGACGAATGCTCTACTATTTTTGTACGATGCTTTGAGTTATTGTTGAGTAGTAGAATAATTAAAACAATATATAGCTATCTCTTCTTCTTTCCTCTTCTCTTCTCCTCTCTTTCTTCTCCTCTCTTTCTTCTCCTCTCTTTCTTCTCCTCTCTTTCTTCTCTTTCTCCTCTTCTCTCCTCCTCTCCCCTTCCGATATAAACAGAGAAAAAAAAAACCTATAAGTAAAATTAAAAACTAAACATAGCACAGCACAGTATAGTACAGCATAGCACAGCATAGCACAGCACAGTATAGCATAGCAGAACAACAAAACAAACAAACAGTACAAACAAAGAAATAGCGTAGCAGAACAACCTAAAAAAGAAAAAGACAGAAAGAAAATAGGCCTAACTAAAAAGCTGAAAGCTATAAGTAAAAAGTAAAAAGTAAAAAGACTAATAACTTCTACTACATTAACTCTACACTATAGCACAAAGCTCTACCTAACACCTACCCTACTCTAACGCAGCACTAAACACATACATTACATTACACAACCAAGCATTATTAATAAGTAGACTAGCAGAGGCAATAGCTATTAAGACTTAGTGTTAGCACAAGGATGAATAGAGGAGTAGCAACAGATAGTATTACGTAAGAGAGATAGATAGATAGACTAATAGCTGTCTGTGTTTGAGCAGCGACTAGACCTGACTATACACTGTTCCGACTTGGTCCAGACCTAGGTGCCTGGCCTGGGTCCTGACGTTAGTAAGAGAAAGAACTTAGTAATTAACTAACTGACTAGCTAGCTAGCTAGGTGTGTTGCTAGTAGAAGGATAACTAAATGCTCTTCTCTAACCTTACAGTCATGCCCGAGACGACGCTTCTCCTCCCCTCCTCCCACCGCCGGAGATGCGCATCCCGCTCCGCTTTCAGCTTGGCAGTACGGATCTGGGTATGCAGTAGGGAGTCGACTACCTTCTCGACGCCCTCGGTTGTGTGCGGGGGGGAGAACAGAGCGGTCAGGTCTGCTTTGGTGGCGGTGGCGAGCTGGTCTTGCAGGGCTGCGAGGGCTTTGGTGCCGAGGTCTGCGATGGCGGTTTGGAGCGTCGAGGCGGACTCGTGGCGTGCTTTTTTGGTCGCGTTGTCGCGGTCTAAGGTGTCTGCGGCGGAGGCTTTGCGCTTCTCGGCTTTTGCTTGCTCGCGGCGTGCGCGCGCGGCGAGGTAGGCGGCTGAGTGGCCTAGAACCCGACCGTCCTTTGTTAGGGGCTGGGAGACGTTCAGAGGCGGCGCGGTGAAGAAGAGCACGCGGCCCTTTTCGTCGCGCTGGAACTGCTCGCGGATGTCCTCCGGTATGCTGGCGTTTGCGTGGTCGTTCAGGATGTAGACCTCGACTGGTGGCGGAGCCTTGTAGCCGGCGGGTGGCTGCTGGATGTACGGCTGCTGATAGCCTGGGGCGGGGCGGGGGGTCTGGTACTGCTGCATCGGGGCCGCGGGTTGGGGAGTGAAAGGAACGTGCGGTGTGATGGGCTGGTAAGATGGCGCCTGCGGTGCTTGTGGGTGGATATGAGGGGCGGGTGATTGCGACGCGTGGTAGTGCCCGGGGTGTGTGGGCGTGTAGGCGGAGGAGACGTGGTGGTGCTGCGGTGTGGGCGCCGGCATGGGTGTTGGTGCTGGTGCTTGAGCGATGGGGTAGTTGGATGACGGCGCCCCGCCGTAGCTGCTCGAGTCGGCTCTCGGTAGACTCGGCGTGGGCATGGCAGGCGCTGGCGGCGGTGTTGGCGGCGGAGGTGGTGTTGGCTCTGGCGGTGGTGAGTCCTTGGGATCGCGCGGACGGCAGTGCACTGCGCCAATCTTGGGGGGAGCATTCTCAGCCCCCCACTCGGGCTTGGGCAGGTCGTCCGTCTCTTTCTGGTCGTCCTTGAGCATGTAGGCAATCGGACTGGGGACCTTCTTCAGCTTTCGCTGCGCATCGAACAGGTCCATGACGTAGTCCTTGTCGCGGACCTCATCTGGCAGACAGCTTGCCCATGTCTTGATCTTGTTCAGCTTGTGGTTCTCCTCGTTGTAGCGCGCTTCGCAGACGTAGATCTCCTTGTCGGGGGGAAAGTCGCGCGGACGGCCCTTGTTGTATCGTGTGACGAACATGACAAAGCAACGGTCGACGACCTCGTCGATGCGGTGGTCGCGGTACTGGCCCGTCTTGACGACCTCGTTCTCGAGGAAATGGCGGTCGAATCGATGGACCGTCTGCTCGGGGCGGTAGTACCAGCAGGCGTTGACCCACTTGCCGCCCTCGGCGTCCTGCCATGTGCGGTAGATCTGGGCAACGATGGGCTTGGTCAGGTCGTTTGCGTTTTGGATGTGGACCCAGTCGCCGACCTTCCACAGCTCGCCGTTGTGCAAGATACCGTTGGGCATGGGGATGCGGCCCTCCTCCATGACAAAGTCGGTGTCTGGCTTCTCCTTCTCGGCCTTTGCGACTTTGCGCGACTCGCGCTGCAGGTGGACGGCGTCCTTGTAGATCTGGCTGTCCTCCTCGTTGTACTGCTTGGCGTTTTCGAACATGAGCTCGACGTCGACCATGAAGTGGTCGACCGAGTTGTACTTTTTGCGCTTCAGCTTGCGCTTGAGGATGTCCATGGCCATGGGGGTCCTGATCTCGGCGTGGTACTCGGGCATGACGGCCTTGTCTGGGACGCGCTCGAATGCGCTGACCATGAGCTTGTTGGCCTGGTTGCGCGGTTTGCGGATGGCCTTCATGATGGCCTTGATGCGCGCCTCCATGGGGGTGTCGACGCGCGGCGGGCGTCCGCGCTTCTTCCTCGACTCGGGGTCGTCGTTCTTGGCCTCCTCCTTTGCTCGCGCGCCGCCGTCGCGCTTGGCTATGGCTGCTGTGGAGCGCGGGCCGCGTCTTCTCTTGCGCTTGCCCTCGCCATCGTCTTCCTCCTCGTCCTCGTCGTCCATCTCCAGCTCCTCCTCGTCGTCTTCGTCGTCGTCTTCCTCGTCTTCCTCGGGCAGCAGCGGGTCCTGCTCGGGGATCTCGCCGAGGTAGGGCAGAGCGGCGACGGTGTCGGAGATGGTGCCGTCAGCGACCAAGCGCTTGAGCTCGGCCTCGATGACCTTCTTGACGTCGAGGGCGTCGACGTAGGCCTGCGAGTCTTGGCGGTTGTAGACCTGGGCGTTGTGGGGGATGAGGGCGAGGTGGCGCACAAACTCGGAGAAGCTCTTGTAGTCCTTTGCGGCGACGCGGGCCTTGATGGTGCTGAGGGCCATGGGCTCCTTGATGATGTCGTAGTAGTCGGGGACGGCGCGCTTGTTGACCTTGCGCTGGAAGAGCTTGGTGGGGTCGTAGCCACTGGGGAGGGGGTGTTAAAGCTGGACATATCAAACAAATAATTATGTCGCACTCACTCGTCCTTGCGGTAGTTGTAGATGTTGGTGAGCGTGTCGGCCATGGCCCTGTGCTCGGCGTCGGTGACGGTCGAAGCAGCGCCATCGACGCCCGGGTCGGCCTTTTCTGTGGTGGGCACGGGCGTCGAGCTGTGCGCGCGTGCGGCCGCCATGTGTGCGGGAGCGCGTGGTGGTGGTGGTGGTGGTGGTGGTGGTGGTGGTGAAGGTGGTGGTGGTGGGCGGGTGTCGTCGATCGAAGCCATGCCAGCCGTCCTGGGCGACGCGAGCGAGCAAGAGCGCAGGTCGCGGTAGGTGAGGTGGTCCGAGCGTGACAGGGGTGCTAGCTGCCGCCGCCGTTCGGGCGACCCACCATGACCACGACCGCGACGGCGACCAACAATGACCGATGACCATGACGGCGAGGCGATGCGAGGCGATGCGATGCTTCCGGAGCCATTCACCAGCCCAGCGCCGCGCCACGTCGACCGTCCAGTGTGTCTCGTAGCCTGCAATACACCGTCTGCCCTTTCTGTTGCTGTGCCGTCCTGCCTCCTCTCAGTCTCCCTCTCTCGTCTTGCCTCTCCCACTGCCCGTCCCCATTGCGCCTTCGGTCCAGCCCCACCCGTCACCCTCACTCCACGCTTCAAACCTCGAACCTCAACACACTTCCTACTGTCATCTTCCTGCTGTCACCTTCCTGCCGTCATCTTCCTGCTGTTCCTTTTCCTCTCTGCCACTCACCTCGACGCACCTCGACTCACCTCAACTCACCTCGACTCACCCCCCGCACAGTAACATGCCCGTCCGCATCCGCCTGCGCGCCCCCAACGGCCAGCACACACTCGCCCTCGACGACAACGCCGCCGTCTCGGACCTGCTCTCCGCCATCACCACCTCGACCGACCTGCCGCTGTACGACCTGAAATGGGGCTTCCCGCCCCAGCCCCTCGACCCTTCGCTGTACGGCCTGTCGACGCTGCTCAAAGACACGGACCTCAACCTCAACGGCGCCCAGATCATCGTCATCGCCCAGGCCACCGGCGACCCAACCGAGCAGAAGCAAGACGACGCCTCCACATCACAGTCAGCAGCGCCCCTATCGCTACAACGGAAGGAGCAGCCGGCGCTCAAAGACACCCCCGAGGTCTTTGTGCCTGACAGGAGCGGCACCGTCGTGCTGCGCGTCATGCCAGACGACAACTCGTGCATGTTCCGCGCCCTGGGCAGCGCCGTCCTCACCGACACGCTCGACTCGATGACCGAGCTGCGCTCCCTGGTCGCACAGAGCATCCAGCGCGACCCCGAATACTACAACGACGCCATTCTGCAGCGCTCGCCCGACGACTACTGCAAGTGGATCCAATACGCCGACTCGTGGGGCGGAGGCATCGAGCTGAGCATCCTCTCGCAGGAGTTCGACATTGAGATTGCGAGCATCAACGTCCAGGACCTGCGCGTGGACCGCTTCAACGAGGGCCGCCCGCGCCGCTGCATCCTCGTCTACTCGGGCATCCACTACGACACCATCGCCTTTGTCCCGTATGGCTCGTCGACCTTCAGTCCGGAGAACGACGTCAAGCTGTTCGACGCCAGCGATGACGTCATGTTAGAAGCTGCCCGCCAGCTGTGCGGCGAGCTGAAGAAGCAGAAGTACTACACGGACACGCAGAAATTCGACATCAAGTGCAATATATGCGGGTGGCGCGGCGCAGGCGAGCGCGGCGCCGTCCAGCACGCAGAAGAGACGGGGCATGTCGATTTCGGCGAGGGCAGTTAGGCGCTGAATGCATGTACATACGGAGCACAAGCACACCAGATACCAGATACTCAATACCAAATACCCTCTCACAAGTACATACATACCTTGCAAAGGAGACAATTCACCGCATTCGCAAATCCCGCCCCTCTTTCTACTGCGCTATAAAACTGCTTCACCGAGGGAAAGGGAAGGAAGAGCAGGTGTAAGAAAGCAAGCATCTAGCCCTGATCTGTAAACCAAGCAGAGACTTGCCATGTATCATGTATTGCAAGTCAGGTAGATATGGTTGCAGTACACCCACCCATTACAACCCAGCCTCAATCCGCGCAACCTCCTCCATCGTATCCAAAATCGCCTTCTTCGCCACCTCACCAACAGGACCATACGGCCTGCGCGGCGCCAACTTAGCCTCCGCATCCTCAATCCCCGCAGCCACAGCACTAAACCGACTAACCGCAAACTTAACACTCGCGACCCCGGCCTTCACCGGACTCTCCGCCAACGCAGCCTTACGATGCAGCGCAAGCGCCTCCTCGTAATTCCCCGCAACATACAACTCGTAGATGCGCACCACGGTCTTGGGGAATATGTTTCCGAACCCCGTCACGCAGCCCGCGGCGCCGACTGCGAGCCCGCCGATCAGGAAGTCGGCTTGGCCTGCGAAAGTAGCGAAGTCGGAGGCTGGGAGAGAGGCAGAGAGGCGGGTGATCTTTGCGACGCTGCCGCAGGTTAGTTTTACGCCGACTATTTTTCCTGGGTGCGCGAGCGCTAGCGAGGTGATGGTGGGCGAGTCTAGGTCGATGCCGTTGCTGACGCCGGGGAAGTTGTAGATTACCAAGGGCAGCGGGCTGGTGCTGGCGACGTCGCTGTAGAAGGCGTGGACTACTTCTTTGGTTGTTGCGGCGCCCTGGGTGGTGGTTAGCATCAGGGGTGAAGTGGGTGTGAAGGCTTACAAAGTAGGCAGCTGGCAGACTGGGGGGAAATGTTAGTACGTTTAAATACATGGACATGCACAACTAGACTTACAGCAACCCGTAATCAGCCCCTGCCTTCTTCGCATCGTCAATATACTCTTGCACTTGTATAACCGAGAACCCAGATACTCCCACCATGAGCGGGAAATCGGGACCGACGGCTTGCCGTGCTGCTACTGTAATGGCAATGCGTTCATCTCGCGTCAACAGGAGTGCTTCGGCGTTGGTCCCCAGGACTACAAGACCTGCGAGTCCAGTTGACTTGAGGTAGGTGAAGTACTTCTTCTGGGCGACCAGGTCGAGACGCCCTGTTTTGGCGTCGTAGAAGGTGACTGCCGGCACCCAGATGCCGGACTGGGGGACGGTGGGAGCCATTGTGTGTGTTGTGTTGCTGCTTGGCGTGGTGGTTGTGTTTTGGAGGGGTGTATAGCGGGGTTCCTGATGTGATGTACCTCCGCAGTTGAGTGCTTGTGGATATCTTATCCGGATAGATTGAGTTGCACGCTGGTTTGTTCTGGGCGTGTGGTATGTCTGTCTTGGGAGAATCGTCTTCGAGATGATATATGTTGCGCTGTGCTCCTGTATGCAGCGTCGGCTTCACAGCCGAACTAGCCTTCAGTAGCCGTCTGCGAAGCTGGTCCTCGTGCCGATGCGCTCCCGCGGGAGTCCGACGTCGGCCTCGCAACTATCTCAACTTAGCTGGCGAGAGCGAGACTTCCCACATCGCGAGACATTCTGCTAACGTTTTTTCAGGCATCTGCCGCTGGATATAGCAAGGAAGGTCCGAAGAAGTCAGCCCTTGTGTCGCTTTTTGGTTGGTCGGTAGTACTCTTGATTCCCAGCAGTCAGCATGACCAGTCCAAGCACAAAAGACGTGCAACCTCTTCATAACGAAAGCTACATTGGGATTTAGTGGCGGCATTGCAACACTAAGAAACATGGGGGATTGAGAACATATTCTTGGCCCTGGGGCCACAAGGGCAAGCTAGCACACATGACAGCTGAACGCTAGAGGGAGACTGAAGATGTGCGGTCGCAAAGCACAAGCCAACAGTATCTCTACTAGCCTCGAAACAACGCTGCACACACGAGGCTTCGAGTACGGCAGATACACAAGAACACATTTTAGGGAACACAGATACAATTGAGTATGATAATTCCTCCAAGGACGAGATGTTCGTAGTCGTAGATAGAAGTCTGCGATTCCTGGCTGAAACCAAAGTACGAAATACCAACCAATCAACCAAATGACTAGCCAACCACAATCTAATAAAGCCCATTTTGATTGTAACAGAACATGGCGCCGTTGTTGTTTCCAATGAACGAGTCTGTATAGGATTAGTACCCGCTATAGTGGTGGTAGACATTCGATTTCACCTACTCGTATCGATTGAGTTCGCAATCCAGCCACCTGCACCATTGCCGCAGGTAGCAGACAGAATACTGCCACTTAGCTTGATAGAATGACAGCTACCACTAAAGCCCCCACTATTACAGGTTAGCTAGGAGAAGAGCAGGGCAGACATCGACTTACTTGAGCTGTGCAACGAGCTTTCCACCAGCGTTTCCAAAGCAGGAGTCGATGTTGATATTGGTGTTGACATTGAAAACAGTGCTTATCTTCTCGCAATTGGCGACGATGGACCAATACGGGCGATTGCCGGTTGGAGATATCAAGCTTGCCCCTACGCATGATGCGATGTAGCCGGAATTGGCAGATGCTTCGAGTATGAGGGAACTGAAGCTCAAGAGAGCGATGGTGGGAATGTTGAACAGCTGCATGGTGGTGATATCTGGGAGAGAACACGGAGGAAGACGCGATGAAGAAGAAGGGATGTTCATTCTCCTTCGTCCTCTTATACAGCTCAATGAGCATAGCAACAACGCGGCCAAACCCCTCAGGAGCGTTTGTAACTAAGGCAAGCATGGTTCGTTGCTCGTATCTACTCAGGCATCCTCACGACGCGGTAGCGTTTTTTGACGGAGTGATGCTTGTCTTTTTTATCCACCAATCTGTTTAACGTCTTCGTACAATCAGAGCAGAGACCAGCAATTCTTTTCACAGCACCTTCTTGTTCAGGAAACTCTCGGGTTAGGTTCCCACTAGACGGGAGGGAAGAAGTCTTAGCTCGCAAACAAGCACGAACAAGCACGAACAAGCTTTGTTGCAAGACTAGTACCTGGGCGTTCTGGACGTTCTGGACCGTCAGAGGGCCTATGCATTCGATTGCACAATTTCTGAGCGAAAGATGATTAGCCTCTTTTACAACAGTGCGCTGATTGCTGAACCGAGGTTGTAAGCTGTAACGAAGCGTCAGTCAGCAGTCATTAGGTAATGTCGAGCTTCGACTGAATGCGTGCAGTAAATAACTCTGTCGTGGTGGCGAGAGAGAGCTGTGACTGGTTCATTCAGTTGCAGTTCCACGCTGCACCATATGTGCCATCTTATGGAGTATTGTTGGTTTCCCAGCGCCAGACTTGCTACCCTTTTCTATCCAGCTGACATACGTACTACTATTTTAGATAAGTGTGGGGAAACTTCTACCCCTTGAACTACCTCTACACCTCCCTGTTTTATGACAGATTCATCTACACACGGGTAAACTTTAGTTGACTTGCGTGAATCTGACATAACCGAGACTGTGCTGTGGTTAGTTAGGGGTTAGAAAGGTATCCCTTAAGTACTAAGAGTAAAGGAGCATCTTCCCGGTTGTAAAAACATCAGAACTGCATCTAATAACTACACAGAAGCAGATATATTTAGCCTTACTTTGCACCAAACATATTGTGTGTCCAGGGCACAAAAATGCCTGTTCGGCGTTCGGAGCACCGATCTTACTCCACAAGAGCAGAGTGTTGCACTTAACTTGAGTAGTATGATGTTCGAGCCATACGGCTATCCAGGACACCTGCCTTATATTGCCTTTTAGCAACAAAGCTTCAGGCATCAGCACGCATCAGGTTCGCGTTCCTATGCCACGAGCCACGACTGCTGGGTCTTAGTATAGAAAACATCCCGGCCGTTTGCCCGACCGTATGATAAAGCTAAGGACGTAAAGACGTTGGACGGCAATGTGAGGAAGTCAAGATCGCTAGGAAGGTCAACTTAAGCAACACTCTCGGCTCAACCAAACACAGGAGTAGGGCACCATAACGCAGTGAAGTATTAGATGGTTTCCAAAACTAAGTAAGTGTGCTGACCCGTATTCTAGTTGTGCTTTTTCTGCTCCATGATTGCTTTTTGTTCGAAAAGCGCTTTCTGCATACATATCACGGAAAAACCCCACCAAAAGTACTCAGAAACACCACAATCGTAGCCGATCAAATACTGTTTTGGTGAACATGTACATCACTCGGCGACCTTGAACCGTGCCGCACCCTTGCGTAACGCTACGTTCGAGTATACATACATCAGTGGAAAATCCCCACCTTGTCGTTCTTCAATTTCAAAGCTTCATCATCTTCCATATCTGGCAAAATGGGTGTTATCAGCACTGTCTACGCAAATATCCTATTTTCGGTTGCCGACATATCTGCACGGCTTTTTGCACCTCCTCCAGAGTGCATTGGAACAGCGCCAGCTTCCGGGGATGGAAGGAGTCCTGAACTGAAACGGCACAAGAAAATAATAAGCTTGGTTTGATGACCACCGGTCAGTTTCAATGGTATGCGTACAGGAGGTTCCAACATGAAGGAAGCGCTGCTCACTTCGAAATGTTTAGCAGATCGGTCCGACCCCAGCAGTCCAGGACGCACAATAGAGCAGCTCACACCAAATTTGGAATGCAAGATGAATATGCGCCGAGAAAGAATTTGTCGTCGTGGCGAGAGAGCTGTGGTTGGTACGTTTGGTTGCGTCTCAACGCTGTGCCGTATGTGCCAAGAGCTGCGATAATATTGCATACACGAACATGTGCATTGAGCGGAATAGAAGTAAGGCTGGAGAACCCGTTGTTATTTTTGTCGGCGCTCCGATGGTTGGGAATGGTACAATGCGACTGGATACGCGCGCGCGACACAAAAACGTGGCTGAAACCATCGACATAGGCAAGCGAAGAATTGGTGGCTGTTTATACCCATGCTTATCCACGAGCTCGTAAGTGGTACATATAGGACTCTGATAAATGGGAAGACGCGAGTGGAAACATCATGTCAAAACGAGCAAAAATGTTACCTACCGCTTCAGTTTCATCTCCTCCCTCTTCAGGCCCACCTGCTGCTGGTTTCGGCACAAGCACAACACCAAAACCACAGCCACCTGTCATTTCCAGCTTCTCACCAAAGCTCTTCATTGGCTCCGAAGAGCGCAAGTTAACAGAAATTCCACTTCCAATTACTACTCGCGAAAAGTCACAGCCCAAGAGTCAGCACATGCATGAAGATGGTTTACGCGCTTCAAACAAGGACTCTCCTGAGTGAGTTCACTATCTA
Source organism: Ascochyta lentis (assembly GCA_004011705.1). Lineage (NCBI taxonomy): Eukaryota > Fungi > Ascomycota > Dothideomycetes > Pleosporales > Didymellaceae > Ascochyta > Ascochyta lentis. Next base: position 1,718,761 of record RZGK01000002.1, read on the forward strand.
CGAAAACGTACTGGCGTTGACATGAAGCCTCAGCTTTTTCCTTAGTCGATTCTTCCTCCATGTCAGTGTGGAGCATACCGAACAAAAGCAAAACTTCTACGTACATGCAGAGTTGCTGAAAGATCGAACCAAGTTCTTCAAAACAGAACCACCGATGATTCACACCGCTGGCTTTCCAACTGTTGAGCTCTCCAATACCCGACCAGAAACATTCGCCATCTACGTTAGCCTCCTATACACCAACAAACTGAGGACGAAAGGCCCCAAAGAATGGCACTGGCTCTGCAGACTGTACATACTGGCCGAAAGACTACGAGATATCAAAACGAAGAACCTAACCATAGACGGCATGATTCTCTACCTGCAAGAAACCGCGCTCTTGTTCTCCTCCACGCCAGTGGCCAAAGACGGCGCCAATGTCGATGCAACATCACTGACGTGGCTGTACGAGCATACTCCAAAGAATAGTCCAGCGCGCAGACTTGCTGTCGACTACTACGCCCAAAGTGGGCGCGCAGAGTGGTTGCTGTCTAACAAAAGCGAGTACCCACCGCAATTCGTATTTGATGTTGCAGTTTGTATGATGCAAAAGCGTCCCTGCTCGCTTTTCGCAACGCACAAAATGTCATCCGCGTACTACCATGAGGATGCGGTCACAACGGACAAATCAGCTGCCACAAAGCAGGAAGTAGACGCTGAGTGAGCTGAAAAGTCAAGAGATGAAATTTGGCCCTGCCCCTGTACTAAAGCTCTTTCGTAATTCAACCTCTGATAAAACGAGCAGAAGTCCATACTCTTCGTTTTTGTAGCTCTTGTTTTCGGATGTTCAATCGATCAGCCGCTGTCGCTCTTTCGTGAGACTTTAAGTGAGGTTGGGAGAGAGAAATGCGTGACGGGGAGCAAGAACAACGCGGCACAGTCAGGGTCGTGGATGGTGATGTTTGTGAGGTTGAGAACAAGATTTATGTATCGAAACATGACCATCGTGACCTTGCTGTTGCACGTAGTTCGTCTTATTGTGGGAAGGTGTGTCTGCTGCGAGATAGGGAAGCTCGTAGCTGAGGGCAAATTAGCGTTGATGCCACTAGCGTGCACGTGCCGCTAAGATAAGCCTTCCATTCACTGTTCTGGAACTTTTCCATCCCTAGTGAAAACAACAAAATGGCACAACAAAAAGCACCGCGCGGTGTCGAGAAGAAGCGCAAATCGAAGAAGAGAAAGTCAAGAACAGAGGGTACGTGTTTCTCTGCACAACGCAGCCTTCAAAAAAAAAAGAAGCTGATCATGTGAAGTCTCATCATCAGAATCCTCCAGCGACAGCGAAGTAGAGCAAAAGAAGAGCAGGAAAAGCCCATCAACAGAGCCTGAGGTGGGAAACAACAAACTGTTCATCTTGCATATTATTGATTCATTCCAGTCTGCGGATTCCACCCCAGAGCCTACCCCAGCACCCGCCAAGAAAGAAAAGAATAAGTCCAAATCAATCCCAACGCCCACCTCAAATGGAGATGTTTCCATGCGCGACGCGTCACTTTCGCCCTCTCTTGCGCCTGTGCTGGCACCAATCTCCAAATCTAAGATAGCGTCTGGAAAAGAAGAGGAGGAGTACGACGCCATCTACATCCGCAAGATTACTACTGAACTAGCCGACGATCTCGACAAAGTGCGTGAAGCTCAAGATTTCAAGGCGAACAGTATTCCCATGCTTATTCATGCGCTGAAGCAGGGTGAGAGCCTTTTCTCGGTAGAGGAGAAGAGGAGGGTTATTGCTACGTCGAAGGCTTAGATGGATGTGCTCGACGTTCACGTGAGTGGACCTGCATGGGTGGAGTTCTGGAGTTTGCAAATGTTTGTCTGAACAGCTTGGGGCTGTGCTCGATATGAGGAGCAAACATAATGCCTCCAAGCCTGTGTGAATTATTTGTCCCTCCATCATTATAGACATAGTTGGCTTATCCTAGTATGCCTCTACATCCAATCCTGACCGCCACTCAAGCTCAATCTGCCACGCAAGGTGGTATGGATGCTTGATGACCACCATGTCGTGTGCTAGCTTCATGACCTTCTGTCGCTTTTCCTCTTTCTGGCCTGCGGGAAGCACAAGCAGGGTATCATGCACTCTCTCCAACAGCTTCTCTTCATATTCTCTCCTCAGCTCGTCGTCGTTTGTCCAGTTGATAATCTCTTCGTATATCCCCTCTAACGGACTCTGTCCGTAGACCTCGTTCTTCACAGTCGTTGTGGTGTTGTCGAGTGTTGCGCCAAGACGTAGTCTCCGCTCATCGATCAGCTTCTTGATCGTTGCTGTCTCTTGTGTCTCGTGAATCTCGGCGATGCGCATCAATACGGCCGATGGCTGAGGTAGGCGGCCCTCGAGGTAGGAGTAGATAGGTGAACAAGGTAGTTGTGTTGCTAATGCGCGCGCGTACTGTGTCTTTGTGCCGTGCTTGCGAGCGTGGTCTACGAGCTTATCGATGGCAGACTGACTGCGGTGGGCGTCGTCGCTAGTTCTTGTTAGTTACTAGTTGAAGACGCACGAAGCGCATCACCTACAGGTTTGCGTAGATTTCCGCCAACTTTAGGCCAACCTCGATATTCTTGTCGACGTTTCGACCGCCTAGCCCCTCGTACATGCCCCTCAATCCAAGCCATGCTTGCGCATCGTCGGGCTTGATCTTTGTCGCGTCGTTGTATGCGCTCGCTGCATCGTCATATTTGCTCAATCCATCGTTGGCACGTCCCAAGAACAGTTTCGCGAAGTAGTTGTTAGGGTCCTTGTCGAGCACAGTGTTCGCCTGCTCAACAGCCTCCTCCCAGTTCTTGGTGTCAATTGCCGATTTAGCCGCCTTCAGCGCAGCTTTGGTGGACATTGTGGCTTATTATTATATGTGTTAGAATATAGAGCCGTCAACACGGCGAAGATGATGTTATGAGTAGTCCATTTGGTTGGAGTGGAAGGTTTAGGTGGGGCTTATTGAATAAAGAGCCGGCAATGAATGACGTGCACTAGTGCGGAATCAATCAGCCCTATGGAAACAGCAAACACCACACAACTTCGCCTTAACCACCATCACACCAACCTACCATCTCAACGTCGTTCATTAGGTTCGACAAGTCCAAAACTTCAATTTCTCCTTGTGTTTGCATTGGTTGGAGTTCTGCATTAAGGAAAAGTTGTGTTCGAAAAGTTCCGCAGTCATGGCGTCACATGCGGACAGTGCGCACGACCTCTTAGATCTCGACATAGGCACACTGCGGCAATATGTCGAGCTCTTCCCGACTGAGGGTCTGTCGAAAGTCATCACAGGATACCTCAGCAGCGGCGTGTCGAAATACCCGCTCGCACAAGAGAAGGGAGATGTGCCAGATCTGAGCGAAGGTGGGGTATCCCTCAGCGTCGATTTGCCCGTCTCACAAGATGACTGTTTGGCTCTGATGACAGTAAGTACAGCACAAGTTTGGATTCTGGTTCCAGTTTTCGGGTATGCACTGTGGTTGTTACACCAGCATCGAAGAGACCGGCTTTCCCCAAGAAATTCTGTGCTGACCGCAGAACAGGAAGGTATTCTGGAAGCCAGGAAGTCACCACTTGCACATGTTTTACTAGGCGATTTCTATCTCTCCTTGGAGGAGTACGAGAGTGCCGTCGAGTGTACTCGGAAAGGCTTGAAGCTTGCAGCAACTGAAGCCAAGAAGACCGATTTATCATTTCAGCGGTGGGTTATTGATAATTGAGAGTGATCCTTGAGCTTTTATACTGACCAACGTAGCACACGCGATGCGCTGAGCAGTACACTTGCTACAGCACTTGTCTACTACCAGGCACCTCGGAACCATCTGGAGGCCAAGCAGATCTTCCGAGAGATACTAAAGCGTAAACCAAGGTTTACAGCTGCGCTGATTGGTCTTGGTTTGATACTCGAGGAAGACGAGGACTACAAGGAAGCTGCGGAGTTCTTGGAGCAGGCCCTAAAGCAAGACCCCGAAAACGGTCGCATTGGAGCAGAAGCAGCTTGGTGTCAAGCACTCGATGGCGATTACAAGGCCGGACTGGACAAGCTTCAAAACTATCTTGATCACCCACAGATGGACGCATCCAATGCACGCGGCAGAGAACTTCGCGCGCAAACTCTATACCGGATTGGTGTGTGCATATGGGAACTGGACCCTTCGAAAGCTGCACGAAAGGATCGACAAGGAGCTTACGCTAAGCTTCTCGCTGCCATCAAAGCGAACCCAAACTACGCGCCTGCCTACACTCTGCTTGGTATATTCTATGAGGACTACAATAAAGACCGCAAAAGAGCGAGACAGTGTTTTCAAAAAGCCTTCGAACTATCTCCTTCCGAGATCGTCGCAGCTGAGCGGTTGGCCCGACTCTTCGCCAACCAAGGCGAATGGGACATCGTTGAGGCTGTCTCACAGAGAGTCGTTGATTCTGGCAAAGCAAAACAAACTCCAGGCTCGAAGAAGAAGGGTGTCAGCTGGCCGTTCTCCGCGTTGGGTGTTGTTCAAATGAACAAGCAAGAGTACCAGCAAAGCATCATCTCGTTCCTGTCTGCTCTGCGCATTAGCCCAGATGACTACTACTCTTACGTTGGCCTTGGTGAAAGCTACCACAACTCTGGACGCTACAACTCTGCACAACGCGCGTTCAACTACGCCGAGAACCCGTCAGACGGCGTTGTCATGAAGAAGACTGAGAACGAAAGCTGGTTTACGAAGTACATGCTTGCAAACGTCAATCGGGAGCTAAGCGAGTTTGATGAAGCCCTTCAAGGCTACGAAGCAGTTCTGTCCCAACGGTCGCAAGAATTCGGTGTATCGATTGCTCTGATTCAGACACTCGTAGAAAAGGGATGGCATTGCATCGAGACTGGGTTCTACGGCGAGGCAGTAGGCAGCGCGATCCGAGCTATCGAAGTCGCCCACACAGTCACAGAGTACAAGCCTGATGCTTTCAACCTCTGGAAGGCTGTGGGAGACGCGTGCAGTTTGTTCAGTTGGGTACAGGAAAAGCTGGACAAGTTCCCTTCTGCAGAGGTTGAGCGTTTGTTGCGAAGCAAATCTGATATTGGCATCAACCTTGACACGCACAAAGACATCGACAACATTGGCAACGATGACTTGGCTGCTTTCTCTTCTGCAGAAGTGCCAGTCCTCACGAAAGTGCTAAAAGCGTCTATTCTCGCACAGAAGCGAGCGATTGCTAGCTGCGAGCACGACGTCCACGCGCATGCTGTAGCATGGTATAACCTTGGCTGGACTGAGTATCGTGCTCACGTCTGCCTGGAACAGGAGAGGAATGATGAGCAGAAGCTCACGGCTTTCTTAAGAGCAGCCATGAAGTGTTTTAAGCGCGCCATTGAGCTCGAAGCTGGTAACTCGGAGTTCTGGAATTCTCTCGGCGTTATAACGACGACACTTAGTCCAAAAGTTGCTCAGCACGCATTCGTACGTTCTTTGCATCTCAACGACCGCAACGTGCACGTCTGGACAAACCTTGGCACCCTCTACCTGCTCCAGAACGACCTCCAGCTTGCAGACACAGCATTCGGACGTGCACAAGCACAGGACCCTGATTACGCTTTAGCCTGGGTAGGCGTTGGCTTAGTCGCTCTCCTTGGTGGGAAAGAGAGCGACGCATTTGCACACTTCACGCATGCGTTTGAGCTGTCGGACTCGTCATTGCTCCTGACCAAGCGGCAGTATGCTGTCTCGGCGTTCGACTTCCTTGTGTCATCGCCCTCGTCTTCTAGCACCATCGTCAATTTGATACAGCCGCTGTTCGCTCTCCAGCAGCTCAACCGTCAGGCACCATACGATCTGTCGCACAAGCACCTCACAGCGCTATTCCTGGAGCGGGTCGGTAACTACGATGCTTCCGTAGCGGCTCTGCAAGCTGTATCCGAAGCTGCCGAGCAAGAATATGAGAAGTCGGAGGCTTTACCTGCTCTTGCACGCATTATTCAGGCGAAGAATGATCTCGCGCGGAACCAGCTTGCGCTAGGGTCAAATGATTCCGCAGTTGAAGAGGCAGAAACTGCATTGGATCTCATGGCTGAGCTTGAAGGCGACGCTAGCCAGTCGATCCTGTCTGCTGAGCAGCTCGACAAGATACGATTGTCTGCTCGCCTCACCGCAGGTCTCGCGCACTACTTCAGCGGTACACTCGATGCAGCGCTACCGTACTTCCGGACGTCGCTCGAAGCCACAGGGTCTCATCCTGATATAATCTGCCTGCTTGCAGAAGTGCTATGGGCGAAGGGCGGCGACAACGAGAGACAGGTCGCGCGTGAGCAGCTATTCACCGCCTCGGAGAAGCATGAGTCACACGTCGGCATCCTCACACTTATTGGCGCGATGACTGTCCTAGACGACGATCTCGAGACCATGGAAGTCATTAAAGACGACCTTGACCGCCTGCGTACCGACAAGACCCTTACCGACGAACAGCTTGCGCGCATCGAGAAGGTAGTCGAAGCCATATCTATCAGCCTCGGCGGTGCAGACCAGGAGCTCGACGAAGCGCGACGGAGCGTCATGCTTGCCCCGTGGAAGCACACAGGCTGGTCCGAGCTAGCCGATGCAGCTGGCGGCGATGTATTCGCCAGCACGCTCGCGAAGGAGACTGCTCGCAGAAATGCACCGCCAAATGGTACTCTTAGCGCTGTTGGTCTAGCTAGCGCTATGGCTGCAACTGGCGATGCAAATGACGCGCAAAGAGCTATCGTGCTCGCACCGTGGAGCAAGGACAGTTGGAATGGACTTGTCGAGTGTGTACAAAGTGCCTGAGTGCGCAATGATGGCACGATAGCAGTGCCCACGACAGAGCTGTATACCCATAAATTTCAAAAATAATGTCAACTTCCAAGGACAAAATATGATTTTCCGCATGCCATCTTACTCTCTCACTGCAGTCTTTGAATGGACTGTCACAGTTCGATCCGCCTGTTAAAGTCAATACTCATCGATTCGTAAGTGTGTCATGAACACTAATCCCCAAGTCATGCGCTACGGAATACCTCTCCCAGCCCTGATAGCCTTCGCAGCCTCAGACTGTGCCTCATCTCTCGCATAGCGACCATAGATAGGCAAGTAATGTTCCCTATCACTCAACGTCTCCTTGACACTCTTCCTGCTCTCCACTGCGCTCAACCACTTCCTCCAGCGTTTCCAAACTTCCTCAAAGTTACCGCCCTGTCCTTCCTCCGGAATGCCCGATCCGCCCTTGAAGTGATCGAACACCCAGAGACGGTTGGCCCAAGGCGCGATCACGATTTCGATCAAGCTGAACTCCTTTCCAAGGAAGAAGGGACCCTCGGGATCCATCTCGCTAGTGAATTCTTTGAGGTGGTTGAGGAACTCTGTCTGCTTCTCCTTGAGGCCGTCTTCGCCTTGGTGCTGTAGGAAGCGGTGGTATGCTGGGATGATTCGAGAGCCGACATCTACAGCTGTCAGTACGTACAACTACCTCTGGGATATCTGAACATCTCACAGTCAGTCCAAATCCTGGTTCGTGCGCGCAAGTATGGGTCGTCGGGGAGGAGTTTTGGCGTGTGGTCCGGGTAAGCTTCTTCTAGGAACTCGCAGAGTACTGTGCTCTCGTACAACGGCTTGCCCTGGTACTGTAGTGTAGGTACAAGGCCGCGTGGATTGAGGTCCAAGAGGGACTGCGGCTTGTGGTATGGGTTCACCTCGATATACTGGTATTGGATGCCTTTTTCTTCAAGTGCGATCCAGACACGCTGTACGAAGGGACAGAACCAGCCAGAGTATAGCTTCAGATCGTTCTCTGCAGAGTGCGCCTGAAAGCTTGTCAATATGCTGAGTAGTAGGCTGGACCGTAGCGACTCGCCTGCACGGTCTTCGCTGCCAACCCGGTTGCCTCTGGGTGGAGGTTCGCGTCAGGATGATCTTTGCCCATGGTTACTCGAGTTGCGATGTTGATGTGTGAAGTTCACAGAGCTGCTCAAAGTGAGGTATCTTGAAACCTGGGAATAAGGCAAGACAAGAATATAAACAAAGCGTCAGACTTCACATCGCCATACAGATGACCAAATGTTATATTTCGTTTCCATGACGAAAGCGGGGTAGCTCGCTATGGAGGGAGCTTGTTGCCCCCACTTTTGGTAGAGCTCAAGGATAGGATCGCCGGTCAATCAGCTACAAGTCTAATGTCGATATATTCATGATCGCTTTCGTGGCGCAGGTGTTGTCATATGTACGTCTATAATCCCAGGAGTTTTCTAGACCGAGTACCTTTTGATCTCCAAGCTACTCCATTGAAGGCGATTTGGCAAATGCACATACACAGAAGATGGAAAGGGATTGGTGTGGGCTTACTGCCTGTGGTCCCATCTCGCGGATCACGATCTAACGACCATATGATCACGCGCAGGTCCAACACCAACCCACTTGACCTTGACGCCAATGAACTTCTCGATGTACTCAATGTACTCCCTGGCTTGACTGGGCAGATCGTAGTAGCTCTTTGCACCAGTGGTGGGCTTCTTCCATCCAGGCAGGGTCTCGTAGTGAACCTCAACCTCGGCCAAGACATCAGGATTCGAGGGGAAGCCCTCGAGCTTCTGACCCTTGTGCGAGTAGGAGGTTGCGATCTTGAGCTCCTCGAAGTCGTCGAGGACATCGAGCTTGGTAAGGTTGAGCGAGGTGTAGTCGTTGCAAGCGTGTGAGTGCTTGAGGACAACGAGATCGAGCCAACCGCAACGACGCTTGCGGCCAGTGGTGACACCGACTTCGTGACCGACCTTCTGAAGCTTGTCGCCAAATTCGTTCAACTGCTCTGTAGGGAAGGGACCACTGTATCTTGTTAGTGTGATAATACAAATACAGGTGATGTATCAAGCTTACGATCCGACACGTGTTGTGTATGCCTTCACTACACCAATGACCTCCTTGATCGAGCGCCATCCTAGGGTGAGACCAGTGATGACACCTCCAAGTCCGGTGTTCGAGGATGTGACGAAGGGGTATGTGCCATAGTCGATGTCGAGCATGAGGGCGTTGGCCCCCTCGACCAGAATCTTTGCGTTCTTCTCCTTTGCAGACGCGAGGAGTGGGACTTGGTCGACAACGTAAGGTGCAACCTTCTCGCGAAGGTCCTAAGAGCTAATGTCAGCCTTGCAAAAGCTCAATGTGAGCACTCATGGTCCTTACCTTGTACCTTGCGATTTCCTCCTCAACGTCGTACTTGAGCAGATCACCAAAGCGCTTCTGGTAGCCTGCTGCGACATGACGAAGCTTCTGCTCGAAGACCTTCTCGTCAAAGAGGTCGCACATACGGAGACCGCTCCTGGTCATCTTAGAGCTATATGCTGGGCCTACAGAGTGTTAGTCACCCAAGGCTCATGTGTTCAACATGACTCAGAACTAACCAATGCCCTTCCTTGTGGTGCCTAGAAGTAGACTGTCAGCACTTCTCCCTGTGTTTGTTCAAAAAGGCCGCCCACCGAGGTTTCCACCACCGAGCTCAACCTCCTCCAAGCCGTCAACCAACTGGTGAACGTCGAAAACGACGTGCGCCCTGTCGGAGATGTATATCCGGTCCTTGGTGTCCAGGCCGTGTTTGTCCAGTGCCTCCAGCTCCTTGAAGAAGCTGGGGACGTGGACGACGCAACCGCTGCCGATGACGTTGATGCAGTTCGGGTTGACGAGGCCAGATGGGAGGATGTGGAAGTCGTATGTAACACCATTGGCGACGATGGTGTGTCCGGCGTTGTTACCACCCTGCGCGCGGCAGCATAGTTGCGACTCGTTGGCGAGGATGTCGGCGAGCTTGCCCTTGCCTTCGTCACCCCATTGGGCGCCGAGGACAACCGTCGTAGACATGTTCAATCAGGGAGAGTAACGTAGGGGATGAGAGACGAACGGGTGCGGCGGCCGTGGAGATATAAAACGGACTTGGCCGCCTGCAACTTTTCGTTAATTAGTTGGTCCAATCAGAAGATTTGCGTCTCAGATGCGTCGCGACGCAAACGTCGATGGCAAGCATAGTGGATTGATGTATCTCTATTTCAACAGCAATTGAAGCTTCAACAGCGACTACAAGCTTTATTTTGAAGATGCGGATATTGAATACTTGACGCGCAATTGATGTTTGTTGCTCGCGTTGACTCTCAATAATTACCCCGCCGCGTATTCTACCCCACCAGGCGGCGATCTCGCAATTCTCAAACAGGTTAAGCGCTTCATGACATCAGCATGCACGTGGGTCTATAGACATCTTCATCGTGAACACATTTCATCAACATGTCTAAACGCTAGCATTTCTTACAACGCGAAAGCTGCGAATCCAGCCATGAGCGCAGTCGCTAGACCAACCCACAAGGCCTTGTCACCCATCAGCGAAGTTGCAGAACCAGAGAAAGGAAGCGGCGAGCTTCCATTACCGCCACTGGTCGACGTTGGAGATCTCGCGGGCGGGTATGTAGTCGTGGGGGTGCCAGTCAGGTTCTGCACCTGGAAGTAGCTGCCAACGAAGGGTTGGCCCAGGCCGGCGTCGCGGACGAACTGGCTAACGTTGAAGAATACGCGGTTGTTTGTAAGGTTGCTGTACTGCGCAGGGATAGAGAAATTGGCAGGTTGACGGAATACAACAAGGTTGTACGAGTGCGGTACATCGCCTACAGGGGGTGATGGCTGAAGGTAGGGTACTGGCGCATTTGGGATGACGAGAGGCGTTGAGTTTGAAGTGGACACGGCAGGTCCGAGAGTTACGTTTGTGGCTAGCCAGTGCAACAACTGAACTCGAGTGTTATTAAGCGGTACGTCCAGGTCAACCATCAAAAGGACACCGGGTGGTGGAGTAGGGTCCTCGTTGTCAGAAGAAGCCCACCAGACCGGGGTGCTGATATTGGGAGGGTTGGCAGTTTCTACATCCGATGTCAGACGGAACAGTTTGCTGAGAAAAGAACTATATGCATACCAGGACGTGGAATCAACTCTCCTGCAGGAGACACAGTATTGTTGCCAAACCTCACGGTCAGAGCTTGAGTGGCAGGCACTGGGAAGCCTGGTCCAGTCTGCGCGCTCGCAACGCCCATTGCAGCAGCGACTGTGAGGATAAATTTGCCGAACATGTTTTACAAAGACAGTGTCGATTGGTTTGCAACTCCTGGATGCCGGAAGTCCAGGTACTTGTACAACAATGTCCCGAAACTTGCGCAGGTCCCGAGGCTTAAATCCGGCCGATCTACCAGCATCCATGACGTACTCCAAGCCGCCATTAGGAGCTGGCTTATTGATTCACACAAAGTCCATAAACGTACTTCTCAAACTCAAACTTCCTCTAAACCGTGAAATAAAGGCTGCACCCGGTTAGCGTGCGTTGCACGCTGGAGGAATAGCTGGGTTTGGCAGCATGCAATGTGGAGTTAGGCCTTCACATCTGCAATAACGATTACTGACTAGGATCTTTAGTCTTATTGGCTTCTGCCGACTCCCGATCGCAGCCTGGATAACGGCGAACATAAGCATATCATCGGTCCAAATAGGGTCTCGAGTAATTCACTTGCTCAGCAGAAATGAATCCAGCGCTATTCAGTGCCTGTGTGAATGCAGGATTGCTTGGCCCAAAAATGAGGTGCCGCATCGCTATGCGGAGACAACATCTTTCATCTCGCAACATTGCAATCCACAATCCCAGCATCTCAACTCATCCTCTTAAAGAACCTTGTCTTCATCTTCGTTGGTACCGAATCAAAGTACTTGCAGTAAATAAACATGTTCGAGATTCTATAGTCTTAGCTGAGCCCGAAGAGATGGACGTAATCGAAAGCCTGCCCTCACCCCAGACTTGTGTTACCCAAAGCAGACTGCCTGAGTCAGGGCTCCCAGCCGAACGAGTCACCAACGTGGCAAGCTATTAGAATATATTAGCTCGGTGTTGAGCGAAACCTTGGTATTACCAGCAACAGCTTGGACAGCTTCGACACGATTCATTTCAAAGGTATCGAACTTAGGCATTTATCTATCATCGCATACGAATCTTCTGAATTCTGGGTCGACCAGCCGAGGCTGTTGCCTTTGACTTTCAACTTTTCAAACACAGTCAGTTCACCTTCATTTCTTAGAAGCCTCAAGAACGAAAGGCACATACTTCGTCACTCATACGGATACCAAGCAGGTCGATATTGGTATCCAAGACATCGTCGCAACGAACAAACTGATTGGGACCGTTGGAAGAAGCGCGATCGGCAGCGGTTGAGGAAAATGATCTTGAAGAACTCAGGGCGCCGCGACTGGAGCTCATGGACTGCAGTGTTTTGTCTGGGCTACCGCAAAGCATGGTCATGGTGAACTTCGACAGTCAGGTGGCGGTGTCCACGAGTTAACATCTGATCCAGAAGGTTACCGTTGAAACTAGCTGTGCACAAGCACAGCGATGCAAGATGCGTGCTGAGGGTTCCGTTTGTATGTATACTGGATGTGGCGTTAGCGCGGCTCTTTCCACGATCGAATTTCACTTACTCTCGTTGCGTGGAAGCTCCTGCCCTACTTTACTTAATGTTTTATCTTCTTCGCTCGAGCAACGCGTCACCCACTCTATCGGAGACTCAAGGCTGCACTCTATCATCACCAGAGCTGCGTTCTACTATCTGTCGTCTACCCTTGCAGCCATCATGACAGTCACTAGAAGCCGTGGTGCGGTACATAAGGTCAAGAAGCACAAACCGATCCTGTGAGTGAAGCCTCAGTTCTCTCATTTTGTAATACCTAACAGGTGGTAGGTTTGGCGGGACCTTTGTTCACCTACTCATTGGACCACACAACCGCAAATTCTCGGCCCATGAAGACGTGCTTTGCTCCCGTTCTGCTTACTTCAAGAAGCGTTTCCAGGAAGTGCGTAAGGATATCGACGGGGAATGCGCGGTCTGTATCGACAACTTGGAGTCAGTCGCTGCCGAAACCGTCTTCTGCAGGACCTGTGGCCAGAACTTTCATAATAAGTGTATGGACCAATGGTTACAGACCATGAACACGTGTCCAACATGCCGCACAGTCTGGAAGAAATGGCCCAACATGCGCAGCTCCACCCTCGATCAGCTCGACCCAGAAGGCTTTGAGGTCTACGTCCAATGGCTGTACTCACATCAGATTCCCAGCTATGGTTCGGACAAAGACGCCAATGCTCGATGCATTCGGATGCTTAAGGCGCATCTCCTGGGCAACACCATCAAGGACAATGACTTTCTTCTTGCCGTTCGTAACGAGATTGTCGAAACCGCCGTAGAGGCTGGCCTCGAGTACAGCGCCATTGACTTCGCGTACAAGAACACTCTGAAGCCTTGTTCGCTCCGGCAATTCCTAGTTGACTTGTATGCTCTTACGGGAGACGCACAATCGCTCAAAGAGGGTAACGTCTCACATCTGTTCCTCATCGACATGGTCCAATCTTTCATTGGAAAGAGCAGAAATCTGTCAGAGGGGGCTGACGTTTGGAGCATGTTGGTGGCTGAAGGTCACATCGAAGGCAACTCACCTGTGCCGAAAGAAGGCGCTGAGGTCGAAGACGGAAATGACTAGGCATGGATCTTGGCAACAGACAGCCGCTTGTGTTAGTGCAACGAGATAGGTTATTCGGTCGGCCCTTTCTTGTTGGGTGTTTTCTGCAGCTCGCAACACACACTGCATGAGGGCGGTTTGAGCGATGTAGCACGGAAAACGGAGATTGGCCACATACAAGCCTGTTATCTTCCCCAGCTGTCAGCGAAATTCCCGCTACTGCAACTCGCAAGGCAGTATCTATGTAGGCTTCAGTTGCGAATTTCTGAGGATTGTTACAGAAGCAATGGGATCATGGTGGCCTGAAGTTTGGCCGAGCACACTCGCGACTTTGTCCCTTTGCCGTTAGGTTGACTTAAGTACACTCGCAAAGGGCCAGTTATGAATCATCAGGCTGGACGGGCCTCACTCCACCACTGCATGATCAACGGAATGAAGTCGGGAATCGCTTACTGTTCCATCAAAACTTAAAAGTCAAAACTTAAAAGATACAAGCGTGCTTGCGTACTTGTATTGCGTTACTAAGTTACAGCTAACATGGCACCCATGTTCCGTCCGAAAACGGCATCCGAAGAGCCCGATTTCCCACGAAGGCTGATGCATATATGAAAGTTCAGCCCTCTCCAATTTAGATTTCGCTACTCTCTTGCGCTGGCACGACTCCCCAAGCCATTCTTCCATCATGGCTGAACCGGCACCTAGGCCAAGCTTGTTCACACCAGCAAGCAAACCCGCCGCCCCATCTGCCCAGAAGGCCAAACACATTCAATATCAGAATGTGACGTTCCGCAATTGGTACAAGAAGATAAACTGGCTCAATACGACCCTCGTCGTCCTCATACCTCTCTACGGTCTCTACCTCGCCAGGCACACGCCCCTCCGCCTTGCAACATTCATCTGGAGTGTCATCTACTATGCATGCACTGGCTTCGGCATCACAGGAGGCTACCACCGGTTGTGGTCGCACCGCTGCTACTCTGCACGTCTTCCTCTCCGCCTCTTCCTCGCCTTTGTTGGTGCTGGCGCCATTCAAGGTAGCATCCGCTGGTGGAGCGCAAACCACCGTGCCCACCACCGCTGGACCGACACAATGAAAGATCCCTACTCCGTCATGCGTGGCCTCATCTTCAGCCACATTGGATGGATGGTGCTCAACAACGATCCCAAAGTCAAAGGCCGCACCGACGTCTCGGATTTGGACTCCGACTGGGTCGTGGTCTGGCAGCATAAGCATTACGGCAAATGCCTACTTTTCACAGCATGGATCTTCCCCTGCCTTGTCGCAGGCCTAGGATGGGGAGACTGGTGGGGCGGGTTCGTGTACGCAGGTATCATCCGCGCATGCTTCATCCAACAAGCGACCTTCTGCGTGAACAGCCTGGCGCACTGGATCGGCGAGCAGCCCTTTGACGACCGACGGTCACCCCGCGACCACGTGCTCACCGCGCTGGTCACAATGGGCGAAGGATACCACAACTTCCACCACGAGTTTCCAAGCGACTACCGCAACGCCATCATCTGGTACCAGTACGACCCGACAAAATGGCTCATCTTTGCCTTCTCTAAGCTCCGCATCCCGCTCCTCATGGCGCCTTGGGCCTACGACCTCAAAACCTTCCGCGAGAATGAGATCGAGAAGGGCCGTTTGCAGCAGCAGCAGAAAGCGCTAGACCGCAAGCGTGCGAACCTCGATTGGGGTGTTCCGCTCGCTCAACTCCCTGTTGTGGATTGGGACGACTTCAAGGCGCGGTGTGCGCAGGGCGCAAACCTAGTAGCCATCGCTGGCGTGATTCACGACGTGCAGAGCTTCATAGTCGATCATCCAGGCGGTAAGGCGTTGATTGCGAGTGCGATTGGGAAAGATGCGACGGCGCTGTTTAACGGAGGCGTTTATGAGCATAGTAATGCGGCGCATAATTTGCTCTCGACTATGCGTGTCGGTATCCTCAGGGGTGGGCAGGAGGTGGAGATTTGGAAGAACGATAGGAGTAGGTTGGAAAAAGACACCAAGGGCTTTGCAGTTGTGAGAGCTGGTGAGCAGATCACTAGGGTTGGCGCGCCGGTTGTGGCTGCGTTGGCTGCGTAGTCTGTAGATGAACTGATGAGTATGGCGCGATGTTCAACTATGGCTAGGAAACTGTGTACCAGCTTTGACGTGATGGAATTATACTGAGTGACGGGCCTGGAACTTACTATCACCGAAAGACACTGCCAGAGATGCTAAAAACGTCAAGTTTTATACAGTCTTGAGCTAAATCTGCTACTGTAACTACCAGAAACACCATGCTCCTCTGCCAACGCGACAGCAAGGGTATGTCCGTAATTGATTGCGAATGCCAAAACCCAACGCCCTTGATGCAGGAATCCGCAACATGCCCAAACGGTTGTGGCACGTTCGTCCTCAGTAGTCTTCAATAGAGCTGCTCACATGACAACTCATCTATTGTACATGTGATCCCATTACCAAAAACCCAGAGTGTTACTCTGTGGGTCTAAACGTCCAACGAGCTGACCATATAAGTCACGATGTACGCCTCAGCGTTAAGCACCTCCGCCTCATCCGCTAGCACCACCTTGCTATCGTCGAACGCAAACCAGTCGTTGCCTTCTCTTGAATAGCTAACGTAGTGCCCAGAGTCGATCTTGCCTTTATGTACAATGACCGAAGACAGTTCATACGTGAGGCTGTTGGCCGGCGTGTTCATGTTGTAGTTTGTGTTCGGCGAGCCGGACGCTTTGGCAGCTTTGGCGTGCTCTTTTTGCAGCGTTGTGTACGGGTACAAGTCTAATTTCATGGGGACGTTGACTTTGGTTTCGATCTTGGAGGACTGGGCTTTGGAGTGCTCGAATCGCTGGGACGTGTTAGTGGCGTTGGACTAGCTGTATGATAAGAATATACCTTGAGGTGTATGGACAAGACTGGGGGTAATCGCTTAATGCTCAGCTGCTTGATGGCGTTCTGTGGGCTATCGCAGTTTCTGCACGTGTATTGAGCTGATTCCAGTTTCTCCCTAGCAGTAAAGCGCTCGAGACAATCTCGGAGATCCAGCGCTACATCTTCGCTGTCCTTAGCCATGAGCTTCCGTTTCTTGCCCTGATTCCGTATGTCGAGACTGAGATCCATGTATGGGTCGAGGGCGGTCGTTGTGTTGTGGCATTTGTCGCAGGTAACGGTACTCGAGAGCTTGCCGTAGAACGTTCGATGCACCACGCACTTGCAGTCTTCCGAGTCTGCTGTACCACCGTTCGTCAGGTGTAGGGTATTGAGGAAGAATTGCATATACTCATGAGCATCCTGTTGCTGGTACCCAGCAAGTGCCTGTGGAACATATGTTAGTAATGCACAGTCCAATCCCGCTAGATTTTGAGCCTACCTCGCCTGCCAACCAACTGCCCATAAGCATGCTGACCGCACCGTATCCTTCCGTTTTCTCAGCCGAGTGGAACTCCACAATCATCTCGTCCAGCGCACAGCTCACGCACGACTCCCTCTCGCAATCGTTCGTTTTATGGCCTTCAGAGAGGAAGAAGTTCCGTATGAAGGGGTTGTGTACAATGGTCTGTAATATGACACTCATGAAGCATGTCTGCCCCATATTGTAGAGCCCGCGCAGGCCAGTCGCTCGACATGGAAGGAATGTGGAGTTGGTAACAATAAGTTTATCGTCGTCGGCTGTCAGGGCGTCTTCGTATTTCCGCTTCTTGCCTGCATTTCGTCAGTAGGATGGTCGTGGTAGACAGATCAATTGTACCTCCTAACCTTTCAGTAGCCTTCGCATCTCCAGCTCAGGATCGTAGATGAAGTCCTGGCAATTTCCACAGTACACGTTTCCGTCTCGTGACTCCACCGCTATGTACTGTCAGCCGGAGCCCCCCAGGTTTGCATCTTTTCATAACCCACAGAAGCAGTGGCTCTTGGTGTCAAAGTGCTGGTCCCGTTGTTCCTCGGTCAAGATATTAGGACATTGTAGGCACAGGTATAGCGGGCGGAGGGACACAACAGGCTGGCTGTTCGAGTCTACATATGTCTGAGCTATTATACTCGGTTTCTCGTGTATGAGCTGAAGGATTGATCGGTAGTGTTGGAGGGTCTGCTTGCGCGCATTCTCGAACATCTCGCCCATGTGTTCTGCACGCCGTGGTTAGCAGGATCTCTGAACACACTTCAAACCACTTACCACAGCCATATACAATATGCGCCATCTGACTGCTCGGCACAATATTGCCCTTCGCATTCTTGACCACCTTGGCCGAGGCCAGCGAGGCCGCCTTCGAGCCCGCCGCTGCGTCCATGGTGTTGGAGGTAGGTGTGAGTATGCGCCTGAACGATGATTTACATGGCGGAATTCATGCGGGCAACGTGGGTGTGTTTGCCCCAGAGCTCTGCCACAGTGGAAGCAATCGCGCTCCGCGGTTGAGCTCACGCGGCGATAACTATGGGGAGAGCAAGTGGACCTGCATGAAACCAATGATGGTGAACCGCTAGCGGATCTGCGCCCCACAATTCGTGATCAGTTATGAGCCGTGCAGGGTTGCTAACCGCTTACTCAACGGTCTCGACAAATCGCAGAAGACTCTGCTAGCACGAAATCTCTATCGACGCTGCAAAATCAAAATGAGATTCCAGAAGAGAGGTGTTGCTTGTCGAAAAGCAGCCCTCGAAAAGAAAAAATTACACTATAAGTTTTGTGGATGTTAACAGTTCCATCAATCAGTACAATGACAGCGTGCCAGAGTGGTTAATGGGTATGACTCGAACGAGTTCATCAACAAGATATCATATGGCTTCGGCCGCGCAGGTTCGAATCCTGCCGCTGTCGCTGATCTTTTTGCGCGTGCAGTATCATCAGCTCATGTCCCGTTCTGTCCTGCGTTGACAATGTACTGCGTGAGGCATTGCTTTTTGTTCTTTGCTGAGGCTCAGCACCGCTATTGCATATGTCGCGTGTTAGAAGTCTCAGCATATTGAACAAGCTGCCAATTCATCGCTAACAGTTCGTCGCAATTGCACAATAGATAATGCCAATTCCAATGTCACAATGCCGAACAGATGAGTGTACTCAGGGCCTGTTTACTTTGGAATCGGCGGCCGATTTCTGTGTTCAGAAATCTGCCGATTTTGTAGAAATTAGCGGATTTAGTAATCAGAAATTAGTACACCTAGGCGTATTTACTTTTAACAGCTAATTTAAAGAAATTTAGACTATTTACTAGTAAATAAGCTTTAAGTATTTAGGGCTGTTTAAATAAGGTAAGGTTAATTAGTACGCTAATTTCTCTTATATAAATCTGCTAATTTATTTATAACAGGTTTTAAGCTCTGTAAAGTAATTAGCAGCTAATTTTACACATAACACTAGAGAATTGCTAGTAGAGTACCTATTATCCTTTGTAACCTCTAAACAGCTCTATTATATCTATTACAGAGACTTAGAGGTTAGTAATACTAGTAGTTCTAGTAATAATTGCTGCTTTTTATACTATTATAGAGCACTATTTAGACATATATATTAAACTAATAGGCAAGTAAAGATGCCTAGAGACTGCTAGTAAGGCGTAGAGATAGTTAGCAGACTGTATAAGTAATAATAAGATACTATTTAATAAGACGCGTCTGCAACAAGATGTGTAGAATAAGTTACTAGAATACTTTATAAGTAAAAGCTAGTTATAGAGTTCTCTACAGCATAAGAGAGTATCTACTAGGTAGAAACTGCTTACCTTCTTATATCTTACAGCTTATAGCGTTAGCTATTGCAACCTCTAAGCCTATATAGGGTAGTTACTACAGACTATATTAATTATTATTAATAAAGTACTTACTGCGTTGCTTAACCTATACCTAGAGGTTATATAACTACTGCTTATAGACGCTAATATCCCTGTTGTAATTTAAGACAACCTAAAGTGTTAGCTATACTTTATAGACTATGTTAAAGTAATAGATAGTACCTATATCTCTATATGTATCTCTAATAAGAACTAAGTGTAATATTAAGACTATAAAGCAGGTATATTGCAGAATATACTAGTAGTTATAGATTTTAATATAAACTTTACATATATCCTTACAGAGTAGAAGAAGAGCGTGTATAATAAGCAGGTGTTAACAGATATATACTTAAAAGGGTTAATAATACTAATAGGCAAGTACCTAGTAGTAGACACTAGCTATAGTAATAGTAATAGTATTCTTATACCTTTTAAAGGCGTCTGTTACTACCTATAGGAGATTACTCTAGCTAGCCTACAACCTAAAGACGCTAAGAAGTTATTTAACTTTTAATAGTTAAGCCTATAAATTATTATTAAACGCATCTTTAGTGTCTTTAAGTATTACTAGTGTATCTTTAAGCAACCTTATAAGTTTAATATAAGAAAGCAGTATAATCTAGTGTATAGGTTAGTAGCTATATATAACTTTATTAATATAGTTTAGAGTATAGATGTTAACCTACTAGAGCTTACAGACAACGCTGTTTAAGATAATAGTATATTAGACAAAAATATTAATCTTGTTAATAAGATAATGCTGCTAGATAGCAGAACAATAGGTAAGAGGCAGTAGAAGATATGTGTAGTAATATAAGAGGATTATAAGAGATATATAGTAGTAGTAGATAGTTTTAAATAAATTCTAAAAAGTTAATACTATCTCTAAGATCTATAATAACTAGTGTTAAATTCTACTAATTTCTCTAGAGGAACTTAAAGGGTTGCTAGTAATAGGCTGTATAGCTACAACCTATAACTTATAGAAACTTATAGAAAAACAGGTTTTAAGCTAATAAGAAGCTATAGAATTGCTTAATTTGTTATTATTTATATAGAGAAAATATTTTTAGCTACTACTTAGCGTAACAAGCTATAAGAAGCTGCTATAAGTCTCTTATAGGCCCTTTGCAGAGCTTACTGCCTTCTAATTTAAGACTAGTTTAATATTTTTAAAGTTTAACACTATTATAATATTATAAGATCTACACTAAGGCTGTCTCTATTAAACACCTCTATAAATTAATTAATTACTGCACTGTTAACCTGCTAATTATTTTCTTCCTCTTCTATAGCGTTAATGTCTATTACACTATCTATAACAGCTTTATCTAGGTCTATTTCCTCTACTATCTGTTACAGTATTAAGATATCTAGCTCTTACTTAATCTTGCGCTTATACTTATACTCTTATAAGTTATTCTCTATAACTATAGTATCTTACTTTGTCCTTAGACGCTGCCTAACAAACTTATAGCATATATAGTAATCCTTTAACTATAAGTAGCGCTTTATATTAAACTTATTTCTAAATATCTGTATTATAACATCCTTCTAACAGTTACCTAGCTACTTAAACTCTTACTTAAACAGCTTAATTATATTAGACCTTTTATCTATTAAGAGTAACCTTATAATAACTATAACATATGCCTACAGGCTCTGCAGCTGCTTACTAAGGTAAGTACTAACCTTCTATAACTGCGTTAACTTCTTTCTCTCTATTACTGCTTCTAACTATGCCTAACACTTCTATAGATAAGACACAGTATCTAAACTAACAGATATAGATATCTTACTCTAAGATATAGATAAGTATAATAGCAACAGCAACAACACCTTAAAAGGTTATCTAGGCAGCAGCTTAGCTTTATTGCTTTTTGCTATTATCCTATAGAATAACTTATACTATAAGTCTATAAATAGTATACTCTTAAGCCTAAATTTTTAAGACTTAGTATTCTCTGCTCTGTCTATCTACTTATTAATCTTGTCTTTAGGCTTAAGTAGATATCTATTAACCTTATTATATATTTAACCTAAGATCTCTTTTATCTTTATAAAAGCTTTAAAGTTACGCTTTAGCTAGTTATACTTATTACGCACTTTCTTACTATTAATTAACTGTGTATACATACACTAGACAGCTTACTTAGCAGTAGTATATACCTATAGCTTTAGTATTATCTCTAGTAGCATAATGTCTATTAGTGTCTGTAATAAGACCTTTGTTATATGTAATATCTATTGTATAACGTACTCTATAAGCAAGTAACTAGCATAAGCAAGTAACTAGATTTTGCTAAGACTACACTAAACTTTACTCTGCCTATTATACCTTAACAAAATAATATAAAGAGGCTGTTAAACAAAGCAGATATACAGCTTGCTCTTTAGGCTATCTAACAAGACGCGAATCTTATAGTGCTACGCGCTGCAGCTATCTATAAGGTGTTAGAAAGCACTCTATAATACAACGCAATAGAAAGCTCTCTTAACGCGATTGCAAGCCTAATATAATAAGGATAACTAGTACTAAAGAGGAGGTAATTGTCTAACATGTATTAAAGCTAAATAAGCAAGAATACTCGCTCTAGCTTGCTAATATAGAGGATATAGCTAATTCTCTGCTTACTAAGCACTACTAGCCCTATATTAGTAAGAACTAGGCTGCTAACTTTGTTAAACGTTAGCTAGAGCTTAAAGTTAAGTTTAATTGCAAGTATAACTATAAGAGAGCTCTATATAAGGATCCTAAAGTAATTAGAGACTAGTACTAACTAGTAGAGAATACTAAAGCTAAGTATAGTATATAAGATAAAGACACCTACAACTTTAACAAGTCTAGCTTTATAATAGGCGTTATATTAATAGGAGCTGTTATTACAGGCTCTAAGCGTTAAGGGAGACTAAAGGTAGTGCAGTAGAGCAACTAAGAGTAGACTAGTATTATCTAAGGTATCTGCGCGAAGGGCTAGTCTATCCTACCCTTTATTATCTTCTCTAGTAAGCACTACCTCTCTGCCTAGTATAAGGAGCCTAGTATACCTAACAACTAGGTTCTTAATATCTCTAACAATAGCTAGACTAATAATAAGCTTAGAGTTAAGTAGTTAAAGTACTTTAATAAGTATATAAAGGCGCGCACTGTTAGCAGCTATTAGCTGCTTATTCTAGACAGCTATAAGAGCTACAACTTAGTTAAATTCTACTAGTACTGCAAGAAACATAAGATTATTACCCTGTATATGCCTCTATACTTATTGCACCTACTGTAGCTACTTAACGTAGGCTGTTTTTCTCTATTAAAGAAGGCCTATAGCTGCTAAGCTAAGCAGCTAATACGCAGCAAGATTACGCGTATTACTAAACTTAAGTTCTTGCTGTGCTTTAAAGCAGCTTTTAACGCCTTAATTACAGAGAGCAATATCTAGAGAGAATTTAGAGGTGCTAGCCTAGTCCTATTTAACCTAGAGGCTGTAATATTAAAGCTTAAAGTGCAGCTGCGCATACTAACGCTACCTACTGTAGACAACAGCATGTAGAAGTCTAAAACACTAAGTAATACGCTAGAATTTAGGTCTTAATTAAAGCTAATTTAAGAGAGGATTTAGAGACATACTAATAGCTTACTAACGTCTATAGTTAACGCTCTTAATTAGCTTACTAAAGGCGCAGAGCTAATAGCGCATTTACTAGTTTTAGTGCGTAACTAGGTTGCTAACCTACAGGCAGCTAATAAGGCTGCTATACGTTGTAAATTACATAAAAAGAAGCAAGTATAGTAAGAAGGGACTCTAACCTTTGCTAAGAGAGTGCAGCTAACTACTCTAAAGAAGTTTAAGGCCTATAGTAATAAAAAGAAGTTAAAGAAGAGGTTACGCGTTAATAGGAGCACTTAGTCTTTAAGGCGCTATAGCACATATAGCAAGACAGGGTATAACGCGCAAACATGCAGTAAAGATGCGCAGAGTACTATAGACTAGTTCTATATACTGTATAGTATAATATATTATTGTTATGTGCTGTAATGTTGCAAAGTAGGTATAGTATTAGTGTAGTCTTAGCAAAATCCGGTCACTCGCTTGTGCTAGTTACTTGCTTATAGAGTACGTTATAGGTTATAGGAACTCTGTTACCTACTTTCTTGCCTACGCGCTTCCTCTAAGGTGTCCTTAGTTCTTCTATATAAGCTAGAGCAGTTACTAGCAGGATACTAGAGAATAATAACAATAGTAAAGGCAATATTAGCGTTAGTACTAATAATAAGGCTTTAGTTAAGGGCAGAGGTGTGTTGTCTATAGTTAAGGTTAATAAGCAATATAAGGTAAGTTAAGACTTAGTTTAATAGAGAACTAAGCCTAACCTTAACCTAAGATTACTAACAATTTACAGCTATAATTAAGTTAGCTAAAAGTAAACACCCCCCTAGTTACTAATTTCTAGTTGCCTAGCATATAGCGTTGCTACCCCTAGCCTAGTTTTGGCACCAAATCCACGCTACTCCACCTAGTGCGAGAACACAGAAATTGGCCGCCGATTCCAAAGTAAACAGGCCCTCAGTAGGAAAGTGTTTGAAATTCGTAATGCCGTAGCAGCAATAGCTAGTCGTACAAGGGCAATGCTTTCCTCTTCGCATCAAACCCAAGGTATCAAAGGTCGCTCATATTATCTTCTCGTCCTTAGTCCCCCAACCGAAGCAAGCTGTTTACAACTTCTTGTTGACCTCGCCCTGGACCTCGCCGGCCTTCTTGCTGGCCTCGCCCTGAAGCTCAGCAGCCTTGCCCTTAGCCTGACCAAGAGCCTCGTTCGCCTGGCCCTTGGCCTCGCTGGTGTTGTCGGGAGTGGCCTCCTTGACGGCATCGGCGACTTGCTCTGTTGATGGAATCAGCTGTTGATCGATGGTGATGCGAGTATTGGAGCATCAGATGGCGTCTTGCTCGATTTTGATGGCATCAAGCAATCGCATCAAGTGATGGCCGGATACTCATCGGTTGCGACTACTTACCGCCCTTCTCAATGCCCTTCACGGCGGCACCAGAGATTGTCCTGTCAACAGCCTTGGCAGCGTCCTTGATGGCCTCGACGGGGCTCTTGCGAGCAATGGGAGTGGTGGAGAACAGGCGAGCCTGGCGAGCGATCTGGGAGCGGAACATGATGGTATGTGTTGTGGTTGTTGGTGGTTTGGTAGTGGGAGATGTGAAGTTGACGGAGTTGATGTCAATTGCAGTTGAAAGTGCTGGATGATGCGGGCTTGCAGACGCGCGAAAGAAGGTTTATAAAGCGTGGTTGTTTGTCCAGTGGTATGACGTAGGCATGATGCAGCGGAATGGCTCCACAAATCAGCATTGCTCTACACGGACTTGAGCTAACATCATTGGAGCCATCGAGAGCTTGCACATGCAATGAAAATCAATGGACTCGTAAAAATTTCCGAGCTCGTAGGAGTATTAGCTTTACACAAGCATTACATTAGTCATCTATGATCGTGATCCTGCCATCTCATTCTTGCGTCAAGGAATCGCCCATCTACGACACCAAAGCCAACTGCCACCAGTCGCAGCGCGCATTCGCATTTGAATCACGGATCTCGTCGATGCCAGTAATGTTAAGTCTCAGCACGCTCGCGTTCTCTCCGTACATGTCGAACTTGGTGATGCCGGGAGCCTCAGGTACACCGTCCTCCGCGAAGCTGGTGATGAACTCTTGCAGCGCGATTGCGACCGTTCGGTTCGTTACACCGGTGGGCAGCAGGCTTGTGGCACCTCCTGTAAAGTAGGTGAAAGCAATATCAAATCCGTGAAAAGCAGGTGGCACGGCGAACAGGTACGAGTAAGTCTCGTTGTTGTAGGCTTTGGACAGGTAGTAGGTGTTGCAGGTGAAGACGCCTTCACTGATGATCAGGCTAGCACGCTGGTACTGGGTAGTGTACGGTTGGGAGCCGTCGAATACCGAAGGGTAGAGGACGTTGGTGATGTAGTCGACCGACGAGTTGGGCATATGCGGGTACGCCGTGTTCAGCTGCCTGCGAAGTGCAGCGTCCGACTGGATGGAGGGAGCTGTGAAAAGAGGTCCTTCGTTCGCATTGTGACCGACCATAACATTCACATCCTTGTCGAATCGGCCTTGGGCAAGCAGCTGTCCGGGCTGAAGAGGAACGAAGTTACCGTCGACGCTGGGTCCGTACGCGAACTGACCCCAGGCGGTGTCGTAAGCAACTTGCTGTGCGTTGGCGCGCATGATGACCTCGGATGGAAGAGCGCGCAGTTCAGCGAGAGATGTAGTGTTCGTGAGGTTCAGGAACTTGCGGTAAGTGTCCTCGAGCTGAACGTTGGACTGCACGGGCTGCCATCCAGGGCTTTGAGGAATCGCCTGCTGGAAGGGAACCTTGCCCTTGAGTCCACCGTAGGCAGTGATCTGGTGCATGATGGAACCACCTCCAGCTGATTCTCCAAAGACTGTGACGCGGTTCTTGTCGCCTCCAAACAGGTGGATGTACTCCTGTACCCATTCAAGAGCGAAGCGCTGATCGTACAGACCCAAGTTACTGACACCGCCCTCAGCCTGGTACGAGGGGCCGGCTTGCCATCCAAGAGCGCCGAGGCGGTAGTTCAGAGAAACATAGATTACATCGCCGTTGGTCGAGTTGCCAGATGCAGCGATAAGTCCTGCGGGGTTGTTGTTCTTGTTTCCACCTAGTGGGCAGTCAGCAATCATTCTACGGATGAAAAGGTGCATCATCACATACCGGTGTAACCACCACCATAGATCCAAACCAAGACTGGAGCGCCGTAGCCTTTTCCTGCCTTGGCCAGAACATCCTCGGGCACGAAAACATCTAGGAAGAGACAGTCCTCAGACTCGCGAGGGTCCGCTGCTGGGACCGGACTGCTCGAGTTTGCGCCCGGTGGCACGTAGTTTGTGCTGGTGTTGTAAGAGGCGCCGAGTATGACGCTGGTGAGGAACTGAGTAGCCTGCGCAGACCAGGCGGGACCAGCCTGAGGACAAATCCTGCAATTGTGAGATGATGATACAGTCAGAGCTGACTAGAAGAACGTACCTTGAGATGCTGCCGGTGTTGATCGAAGATCTGTTCTCCGCAGGTGCTTGGGGAGGAGCAAACCTCAGGTCGCCAACGGGAGGCGCAGCGTAACGAATGTTGCTGAAGTTGTAGAAACCACCAGTGTTCTATACAAGTGAGCATTTTGTCCCACATTACACAACGACAACAAAACACACATTGAAGGTCGCGGCCCTGTAAATTTCATACCCCAGATCCACAGTCGGAAGCGCCGACGAGTTCTGCGCAAACGCCGCGCCCAGCAAGGCAGCAGCACTGAAAAGCTTCAACATGATGCAACAAGATCGTCAAGGTTCAGATCCCACGTTCGTTCCTCCGCAGGGGAGGACGCTCCAAGCTCTTTAACGACCACAGATCTGACAGTGACGGCACATAATCCTCTCACGCGAGCAAGGTATCCCAACCACCAGCTACAGGGCCCACCTCATTATACTCCATCGTACCCACCGTACTCTGATCAGCGCCACTAGTCTCACCGGTTGGTCACCCAACACCACCCGTCCAGACTTGCGCCCACCAGCTCTAAGCCCTCAGTCTACACCGCAACTGTGAACGAGCCTGGCGGTTCCCCGCGCAGACACCGCAGGGCCACCATGTGTACGTCACGGCGCAGATGCCTCGGCGAAGCAGCGACCTTGTATTCGTCCGTTCTCCACATCGTGGCTGTAGTTTTCGCGTAAGATACACTAAGGCCTCGGATACAGCCTTGCGGCTGGAAACTGTATTGGACGCGCGCAATGCGGCTTGGTATCGCCGGTGAAAATACTGGAATGGGAGGTGTGCGGTGGTATTTGGATGGATTGATGCAGTGCAAGGATCCCCCGCGCCGAGGTCGACGGCTTTCGCGGGGAAACTACGAGCCGCACGCTATGATCGTGCGTTAGAGTCTTGGACTGAAGTCTTGAATACGCGGATACGGCTGCTGCGCGCTATTCATCAGCTAATAAACTCACTCACTCACTCACTCACTCACTCACTCACTCACTCACTCACTCACTCACTCACTCACTCACTCACTCACTCACTCACTCACTCACTCACTCACTCACTCACTCACTCACTCACTCACTCACTCACATTCTAACACTTCCCTACAGGACAACTATTTTCCCACCCTAACGAGCGCAGCACATTCCCTCCGTCTATCTAGCATGAGACACCCGACCAAGTCCTG
Organism: Ascochyta lentis; assembly: GCA_004011705.1. Lineage (NCBI taxonomy): Eukaryota > Fungi > Ascomycota > Dothideomycetes > Pleosporales > Didymellaceae > Ascochyta > Ascochyta lentis. The sequence goes on from RZGK01000002.1 coordinate 1,746,315, forward strand.
CTCATCTCTCTAGAAGTTTTGCCGCCTTCTAGCCCAGCGCACGAGCGCGATGGACCAGGGTCAATCTGTCACGATCCTGGTGTTTGTTCCCACAGCGGCACGGCTTTCTGTCACGGCTGTCACTGAGTTTTTACAATGCCGATTATTTCCAAGCGAGATTGTGTTGTAGCCGTTGGCTGTGAGGGAAAGGGTAGAACTAAGCCAGTCCACGCCCTAGGTCACATAAGATCTACGGACATAAGTACAGTCTGACTCCAAACGCTTATTTAATACGTTACTATAACACTATAGGTCTATCCTGTAATAAACACATAGCTACATTAGAAGACAATCCTCTATGCCTACTTAATTTCTAAAAAAGCTCTAATTTAATCTACCTCTAACTCTTAATGTTAGGACTAGACTCGGCCTACCTAGCCATAGCAGCCAAAAAGGTACGAATGATTACTCTGATGGTGACAACGTGGCTAGAACAGTACTTATTGCTGCCAACCTAGTCAGAGGTGGTTCTCTACATGCCGGGCAGCCTGGCTTTGCCACGTTACTCGTAACACTTAACCTTTAAAAATCTAACTCTCTACTCTTTCTTCCTATACTAGCACACAACCTACCTACAACAAACAACTAACCTAAAAACAAACAACTTAGTAATAAAGAAGAGTAAATATTTAACAACCTACAACTAGAAAGTAAGAACAGTTAATTACCTAAAACACAACACCTACTTACTTACTTCCTACCTTATATTACAAGTAAAAGGTCCTAAGGTACAGTATTAGACACAAGTGAATTGTAATCTTACTATTAACGTGCTTAGAATTATTTAGTATGCAACTCTTATTTTAATCTCGCAATCTGATTATACAATCCTACTACTCTTATCTTGCTAATCCAGTTCAGTTCAGTTCAGTTCAGTTCAATCCAACGGCATACCACCCTTGAGAAACTCCTTTTACGAATTTTTGATTCCAACTCAATACGCCTTTCCTTGGAAACCTAACTTCCATTGCAGATTACATCTTAATTGACGACCGTGGTTTTGACACCCCGTTCCAACAGCGCTTTCCGCAGCCCGTTCGCGACGGTTCTCCTCCGCCGCGCCGTCTCGCGCAGACCGTCCATGTTGTCGTCCACCAGGTCGCTCAGGCGAGACAGCTCGTTGCCTGGCGCAGGGCTGCCCTGCGGGGTGTAGAAGAGGCCGTATCCCTTGTTGGGGGTTGCGTCGTCGACTTCGGGCGTCAGAGCGCGGCGGTTGAGGTCGGTGAGGCTGAGTTTGGAGCGTGTGGTTGGCGTGGCGAAGGGTGTGTCGGCGATGCTCTTGCGGAGATCGGTGCCTCGTGTTCGTCTGGGTGTTGTGGCGCCGTTGGCGCGCGAGGAGGAACTTGAAGGGCGGGAGGCGTCTTGGAGACCGAATTTGCGCATTTGCGACTCGAGGAGCGCGATATCGTTGTTTCTGCGCTCGGCTAGGCTGGTCATCTTGATGATGGTCTTCTTCACGGCGTCCATGCTTGGGACTGCGCTCGTGTTGCCGGCCGAGGCGTTGTGGGAGGCGAGGCGAGAGCGGAGCAGGATGGCAGCCTCCTCTGCCTGTGCCAACAGCGTCAGTAGTTTGGCGTAGTCGGTGCGGAGGGCTTTCTGCGTGTCGGCGAACTCCTTGGACAAAGGAGCTCTGCGACTCGTCTCGGCGCGTTCGGGGTCCTTGCGGTTGATAATCTGGCGGCGGATGTCGTTGAGGCGGGTCATAACCTTGGCCTTCTCTTGTAGGAGGCGCCGGAGTTGGATGAGCTTGTCTTGGACGTTCTGGATGCGACCAGCGTCTAGTTCCCGAGAGAGGTCGTCCTCGAGAGCTTTCAGTGCAACAATCTCGTTCAAGGCAAACTGCTCGAACCACGCGCCGTCTTTACCATCAGCTTCAACATCTTCCAGGGTCTGTCGATCGACGTTGTGGTTTGACTGGGGCTGCTTGTGGTACTGCGTGAAAGACTTGATCGACCGAGCATTCCATCCAAGCGCGTCTACCATACCATTGATGTCCTTGTAGATCGCTTCGATCTGAGCGGCATGGCCTGTCTTCTCGGAGGTGCCCGTGTACTTTTGGTGAGCGACAAAATCGTCAAGCGTTCGGCTAGGCTCAATCTCTTGTGCCAACTGTGCTCGAATGCGCTCATCTTCCCGATCTTCGAGGTCCGACACTTGCGGTGTCGGTGGCTTCGATTGCTGGAATGACGCGCTCAAGGAGCTTCCAGGCGCGGAAGGCTCCCGTCTTGTTGTGGGTCGATGGCTAGATGCTGATGAGGATCGCACAGGACTAGGTGAACGGAGGTTCGCTTGTGCTCGTGGAGGCGGGAAGCTCGGTGTCGCGGATGTGGTTGGCTGCGCGGGCTTGGCCTGCTGACCGAGTGAGAACGGTGCCTTCTGAGGCTGCTGACCAAAGAGCGACTGGGAGCTGTTTGATTGAGAAGTGCTTGGCCTGGCACCAAACAGCGAAGGCTGCGAAGTGGAGGGCTTGGCACCGAACAGGGAAGGCTGTGGCGTGCTCTCTGACTTGGCGACTGGAGGTGTGGGTGCCGAAGGGAACTGTTGTTTCGGCTTGCTCTCGCGATCCGGTTGCTGTATGACGTACTTCCCAAGCGTCGTTGGATGCCTATCTTCTTCTTCCCCTTCCTCCTCTTCCTCCTCGTCCTCGTCTTCATCCTCTTCGTCTTCGTCGTCGTTCTCCTCATCACCCTCCTCTTCCTCCTCCTCTTCGTCAGAAAATTCCTCGTCCTCGTCCTCGTCGTCGAGAGGGGTCGCTTCGGGCGAAGAGCTAGGTACCTCGACCTTGACGCCAGGACTGCCGGCTAGCGGAGGCAGATCGTCATCTGCAGACTTTGCTGGCTTCTTCGTGATGAAGTCTGGAGGGAGAGGATCATCTACAGGTTCTGACTTTGGCTTTGACGTGATGAAATCGGGTGGAAGAGGGTCGTCAACGGGTTCAGCCTTCTTTTTCGTTGTGAAGTCCGGTGGTAGCGGCGCGTCTTCCTGAGGGTCCTTCTTCGCTGGCGGTGGTGCCTTTGGTGTGGTGCCTGGGAAGTAAGAGGTCTTCTTTGGTGGCGACTGTGGTGTGGTCGATCCGTTGTCTCCTGGGGTGGCGGGGGGCTGTAGGCCGGATTTGGGGAGCATTGAGGAGAAGTCGCTTCCAAAGAAGCCGCCGGGAGCGGGAGCTGCGGGTTTTGCTGGATCGTCTTTCGCTGATCCATCGCTGGTAAACGTGGTTCCCAGCTTGAATCCACCTGCAAGCCCGTTGAGCGCTGAGGCTGGTTGGGGTGTGGGCGTAGCCTCGTCGCGCTTGCGCTGTTGAGTATCGGCGCCGCTGTCCGTTGAGGCAAAGGACGAGTTGGTAGCGAATGAAGAGTTTGTAGTCTTCTGGCCAAAGACAGAGCTCGACTGTTGCGCAGGCGTATTCCCCCAAGAGGGCAGTGTAGAACCAGCGCCTGAACCCACTGTGATTGTGGACCCAAAGCTGGGCTCAGCTTTCAAGCCTGCTGGTGCAGCGGAAGACGTGTTTGAGGCGCCACCAAATGCAGACTTTTGCTGCCCAAGACCGCCAAACCCAGATTGGCTTCCGCTGGTGCTGCCAAAGCTCGAGAATCCAGAACCTGTTCCATTTGTTGGCTGTCCAAATTTGGCAAATCCAGAAGAGCTGCCTCCAGAGGCAAATGGATTGCTTGCTGGTGTTGAAGTCGTGGGTGTCGCTGCGGAGCCCCACGGTGATCCTGTCTTACCAAGTCCTCCAGCCGCACCGAAACCAGTCCCACCTGGTGCACCTATCGCGGACGGAGCGCCGAAGGCTGGCTTTGACGTCTGGCCAAATGCTGGCTGTGTGGAGCCTGTTGCGGCGCCCAGAGAAGGCTTAGAAGACGGTGCGAATGCAGGTGTTGTAGATCCCGCAGGCTGGCCAAATGGACTCGAGGATCCCATCGCGGAAGGAGCGCCAAAAGCAGGCTTGGCTGGCTGACCGAACGGTGTGGCACTTGCTGGTTGTGACGGCTGGCCAAAAGTGGCGGCTGGCGTAGTCGAGCCAAATGCTGGTTTACCGAAGGAGGCGGCCGGAGTCGCAGAACCAAACGGAGAGGCTCCCAACTTGGGTCCTGAAGGCGTGGAAGGAGCGCCGAACGTCGCTGCTGCGGGTTTGCCGAACGGATTGCTTGCACCACCTGGTGTTGGGATTTTCGAAGGCGACGGTGCCTTCGCTGTGGCAGCCGATGTCTCTGATGTCGCTGTCAAGTTGCTGGGCGTGACGAGGCCGGGGTAGCGTTTGCCCTCGACAATGGATCGATTCCAGACTACCCAGTACGCCGACAAGATACCCTGGTGGGTGAGGAACATGTATGCAGGCAGAGGATGAGGGGCTTCGGTGATCTCTTCATTTGTGGAGATGGGACGCAGCAGCTTCTCCGTCGTCGAAAGATCCAATCCCTCTCCAATCAGGACACTGTCACCTTCCTCGCCAAACACTCTTCTCGGCACGGACGCTCCTTGCCCCTCGTTGAGATCGGTCAGCGTGTACTCGTTGACCGGCTGACCCCTCGACAGCTCTTTGCTTGCCGAGGTGACGGTGACTATCGTGTCCGAGTGCGAGTTGGTCAGGATGAGGAGGTCGTCGAGATCAGGCTCCCAGTTGCGCAGTCGTGTGACAGACAGCCGGGGAGGAAATGCGCGGGTTGGAATCTCCCAGGCGGGGAGGATGGGCTCTTCGGGTGTTGGGTGGAAGGAGAAGGAAGTCCAGCCCTTGCTGCTCCTGACGTAGTGATACCTGCCCTCCTCTGGCTCTCCTGTGTCGATGGCAGTCTGCTTGGGGAAGTGGACGATGAAAAACTCCTCGTTGGCGAGCCAAACCAGGCCGGAGTCTGATGCTGTTAGCCAGTTGTTGACTGATCTGGAGTTGTTGACTGGTCTGGAGTTGTCGACTTACAAGTAAAGCCCTCGTTGATGCCCGGCGGGCGAGGGATCACGCCCTTTTGTGTGCCGTCGTTCAGGTACAACACACCAGTGCCGTCCTTCAGTCCAACCGCCAGTGCCTTGCCCTTTGTGCTCCACGATGCACACACGACGCCTTCCTCCCTGATGGTGTGCGAGGCGCCCTTGACCACGTCTACCAGGCACAGCTTTCCGTTGTCGAGAACGGCGGCGAAGATGTGCTCCATTTCTGGGGTAGGGTTGGGGAGCAGCGAGCGGACAGCGACTTTGTCTGTGGGGATCTCGTTCCCGGGCTTGAAGTTCTGCTTCAAGAGCTGTGTGGGGTCGAAGACGGCCAGCCCTCCCTGGTCTTCGGCGGAGATGACGAGGAAGTCACCCTCGGCAGAGAAGGCCACATGGCGGAGCTTGGGGACGGGCATGCTTGCGTCGGGGGCAAAGTCGGAGATGACGTCCCATTCTCCCGCTTTTTCTTGGAAGGCCTTCCTGACCTTGTCTGTGGAGGTCAAGACGAGTGTGTCGGGGCCAGCAGCGGCTAGGAGGCCTGGCTTCGCGGCGAGGGAGAGGAGGGTCACGCTTGCAGGCGGCACGTCGTCGGTGGGCCATGGGCTGGGGAGGATCTTGAGCTTCTTGGGGCCTTCGGCGCCCTGGCTGAGGGCCTTGAAGGACAGTTCCTGGTTGGAGTTAGCCGTGTACCGTGCCATTGTGTGTGCTGCTCGTCTCGTACCTCGGCCAGGATGGCAGGCACGTCGGCGCCCACGTTGGCGGCAGGGGCCGAGGCGCCCTGGGAGAAGGCGAAGCTCATGGTGGCGCGCTGGTACTCGGGGCGGAGGTCGCGCGAGGTCTGTCTGCGGAAGAGCTTGGGCGAGGGGTCATGCGAGCTGGTGCGGGCAAGGACGGGCGACGAGCGGGCGGACAGCGAGCGCGAGGGCGAATGTGGCGGTGGGCTCGGGCGGAACAGGTCGAGGCTCTTCTTGAGAGAGGTCGGGGTGGGGGTGGGGGTGGAGGCGGAGGCGGAGGCGGAGGTGGAGGTGGACGAGTCGGCGGACAGCGAGGTGCGCAGCAGGCGATTCGGGGTGAGGCGCGAGGGTGTTGGGGTGGAGCCTGCGACGGGCGAGTGGGCGCGTCCTTCACTGTCTTGCACGTCGCGCGCTTTGTTTTCCCTCTCGATCTGGGCGACAGTGGCAGGACCAGGCACGACGAATCTCGGCGGAGGAGCCAGGGCGGAGGCCTAGCGAGCGCGTGTGCCTCTTGGGGAAAAGGCACCAAAAAAAGAATCCGACTTCAGCGCTAGGAGACGGCGCAACGGCCATGATGCTGGCGGAAATCGAGAGAGCTGTTGCGCCAAGCCAAAGTGGAGCCCCGAGCACAGGCACAGCTCTCCGCGCGTTGACGCCGTGCCTAGCATCGACAGCACCACGACCCTCACCACCGCCTGCCTCACCACCGCCTGCCTCTCCACCACCGCCCAGCCTCTCCACCACCACGCCAGAGCTGCACATCCACACCAAGAGTCGACCTCCACACCCATCACCTCCACACACCCGCGCCCGCCACCATGGCCGGCTTCGACTTCTCCAACCACAACCGCAACGCCGCCCTGCACGCCCAGGGTGTGCCACTGCCCAAGGCCACCAGCACCGGCACCACCATTGTGGGCGCCCTCTTCGACGGCGGCGTCGTCATTGCAGCAGACACACGAGCCACCAGCGGGCCAATCGTCGCAGACAAGGTGCGCCGCCTCTTGCAGCTCCCCACTGCCCTCTTGCAGCTCCCTCTTGCAGCCCTCCAGCAGCCCCCCAACAACCCCCAACAACCCCCAACAACCCCCAACAACCCCCAACAACCCCCAACAACCCCCAACAACCCCCCAACAACCCCCAACAACCCCCAACAACCCCTCCCCGCCTACCATCTTCGATAGCACTCCGCACTAACAACACAACAGAACTGCGAGAAGCTCCACTACATCGCCCCCCACATCTGGTGCGCCGGTGCCGGAACCGCCGCCGACACCGAGTTCACCACCGCCATCATCTCGTCCAACCTCGAGCTGCACGCCCTCTCCACCGGCCGCAAGTCGCGCGTCGTCACCTGCATGACCATGCTGAAGCAGCACCTGTTCCGCTACCAGGGCCACGTCGGCGCCTACCTCGTCATCGCCGGCGTCGACCCCACGGGCGCCCACCTCTTCACCGTCCACGCCCACGGCTCCACCGACAAGCTGCCCTACGTCACCATGGGCTCCGGCTCGCTGGCCGCCATGTCCGTCTTCGAGACGCAGTGGAAGCCCAACCTGTCGCGCGACGACGCCGTCAAGCTGTGCGCCAACGCCATCGAGGCCGGTATCTGGAACGACCTGGGCTCCGGTAGCAACGTCGACGTGGCCGTCATCACCGCCGAGAAGACGACGCTGATGCGCAACTACATCACACCCAACACAAGGCAGCCCAAGCAGCGCAACTACCGCTTCCAGAAGGGCACCACGGCCGTGCTGAACGAGAAGATCATCACAAAGGAGGACATCAGCAAGTACGTCACCGTCTCGGAGCTCAACGACGACGACGTGACAGCGACGGCCGAGACGATGGATGTCGACACATAGTGCTCGTGGCAGGTGGGGAAGCAGCGGCGTTATGCATGTACTATAACGAGCCGGATAGAGAGGCAATACGACACGACCATGACCTGACTGACTGACTGACTGACTGACTGACTGACTGACTGACTGACTGACTGACTGACTGACTGACTGACTGACTGACTGACTGACTGACTGACTGAATGACTGACTGACTGACTGAATGACTGACTGACTGACTGACTGACTGACTGACTGACTGACTGAACTCGTCATTATGTGAATGAAGATGAAGTACTATCCATCTACCAAACCATCTCGCCTTTTGCCATGTCAAACGCCCATACTCCCATCCCTCGTCTCTCTCCCACCCACTCACATCACCTCAAACTATCACCTACCTACACCTCTTCTCCACAATGCCCGGCCCATGCTCCTCATACTCCTTCTTAGAAACCCACAACTGATGAAAGCTACCCAAGCTAGCCAAGATACTCCCACCAATCCACGCCGCATACTTCCTCTCGACCACGCTACCCGGCGCAATGAGTTTATTCCTAGTAGAAGGATAGATGGAATTAATCTCGAAATTCAAACGATCCGTAAACTTATGCAACAGCGTCGAACCGCCGGTAACGACAATATTAGCCAGCAAAAGCGGTCGCTGGTCCGCATCAACGTGCGACACAGCCGCCTGCACGAGCCGCGGGATCGTAGCCTCGTCTTTCGGTCGCGGCAACGTGTCGCTGGTTAGCGAGGCCGAGGCGTCGAATAGACTCTCTGCCACGCGGAAGCGCGAACTGCCGAATACATTGTTCCAGCCGTCGGGCATCTCGAAGGTTCGACCTGGTAGCGATTTGGCCAGCTCTTCGTTGGTGCCGTTGGTGAAGCGGCCGGGGCCGGGCCAGACTTCGACGACGGATTCTTTGAATTCGGTTAGGATGCGCTCTTCTTCGTTCAGACGGAACGAGGGCGACGGGGCGACGGGGAAGGTCTTGTAGGTGGCGTTTGCGGGGGCGCCGGCGTCGACTGGGGATTTGGTTTTTACGAGGTAGTGCGGTGTCAGTGGGATTTCCGGGGTGGCGGTCTTGAAGGTCTGGCGGATTTGCTGCGAGATGAAGTTGCCGGCCAGTGTGGATTTCTGCACGCCCTTGCGCAGCACCATGCCGTCGAGGACGGGCGTGACGCTGGTGTGCGATGCGCCGACGTCGATGATGATGCCTGAGGCTTTGCCAGATGCAAAAGCCGCGAGCACGCCCGTCTTCTGCAGGAAGAAAGCTGGCGCGCCCCAGTCCTCCATGGCGATCTCAATGTACTTCTCCCGCGCCTTTGCGCTGTTCCAGCCAGGCTCCGTGACGAGCAGCGGGCTGTCTTCCATGGGCTTCTCGTTGTTCTCGACGCCCTCCATCTCCACGTCCATGGCCTCACCGTTCGCGCGCGGGTCGTCGTTGAGCCCGTTCTTAGCTGGGTCGCCGGCTTTCGCGCCCGTCAGCCGGCTGGTGATGGCGTACTCCCACAGCTTGGTCGCCGCGTCCCAGTCCTCGACGATGCCGTCCGCGCCCCAGTAGTTCTTGATGTCGAGGTTGCCGACGGGCGAGTGGATCGCGTTCTCACCAAACAGGTACGAGTCGCTGTCGCTCTGGCCGTAGAAGGATGGGCACACCGACTTGGGCACGTCCTCACCCGCGAAGCCCGCGCGTGTGGTCGAGTAGCCGGGGTCGAGGACGATCGCGGACACCTCGTCTACACATCTCCTGTCAGTACATGTTGTGGTCAAGCTTCGTGGGCTGTCTACCTCCAGCGTACTCGCCCGCGGCGGGCGCGGTGGACGAGTTGGGCATGTTCATGGCGCCGCAAGCTCCGGGCGTCTGCAAGTTCCCAGAGTATCAATTATAGTTTGGCGATCCAATTGACGCGTGGTTTAACGTTAGCAGTACCGGTGGGCGTGACGCGACGTGGGGTGGTGTTGGTGTGGAGGAAGCTCTGCGCGGGCGCCATGTGCGATTGGGACGTCGCCCACTTCACTCCCGCTCTCCGCCACACATCAACACCAACCCCCTGCATGCCTTGTGTGTATAGAGGGGTACAGAACATGAAGAGATAGTTTTGGGAATCAGCATGGCGCTCTCGTACCTTCGCCAGCTCTACTCGCTGGACACGCTGGACACACGCTTCGTCGTCCCGGCCACCGCACCCCCTAAGGAGGCTCTCCAAGAGGCACAGATTGACCCAGCGAACCCAATACCAGTACCACACGGAAAAGACAAGAGAAATGACGCCGACTACGCCCAACAGCCACGATGGCGGACTCCTGAATTCTACTTTTACTACGTCGTCATATCAGCTAGTGTCTTCTTCATGTTCAAGCTGGTGATTGATTGTTCCAAAGGTCCGTCAACTTCAACATCAAATCGCTCCTTAATAACACCACAGCAGAGTCACACCCAAACTTCTCAAAGTTCTCCCATCTGCTTTCTGACGGCTGGATCCCTGGCCGCAAAGTGGTAGGTACCATTACTAATATATATAACTATGTACTGACCATCTGCAGGACAACACAGATGCGCAGTACTCAGGCTTTCGACAGAACGTGCCCTACCTCTTTCTAGTCGTCACACTCCACCCACTTCTGCGAAAAGCGTACGATGCCTTCTGGAGAGCCGACACGTACACGCAGGTCCGTCCGTCCAATGGAGGTCTCACCATGGGCCTGACGCCTGCAGCTGCCGCTGATGCTCGTCTGAGCCAGCGTCTGTCTTTCGACAGGGGTTTTGCGATTGTCTTCCTTGCTGCCCTGCATGGCTTTTCTATGTTCAAGATCCTCGCGATCCTGTACCTGAACTACCAGATTGCAATGAAGCTGCCAAGAGCATACGTACCAGCTGTAACGTGGGTCTTCAATCTGGCTATCTTGTTTGCGAACGAGCTCTCAGGAGGCTATCACTACTCTACCATCTTCGGCTTTTTCCTGCCTTCCACGCTCTCCGAGAAGGGCACGCCAGCAAGAAACTTCGGCCACACGCTCGATAGCTATGGAGGTCTCATCCCGCGCTGGGACGTACTCTTCAACTTCACGGTCCTCCGCCTGATCAGCTTCAATCTCGATTACTACTGGAGCCTGAACACCCGGAGCGGCAGTCCCTTGGAGGTACGTATCTCGCACTCTTACTAGCGATCAAGCTAATAACATCAAGAAGAAACAACTCGACCCCTCGAACTTGTCTGAACGCGACCGCGTCTCCATCCCCGCCAAGCCCCAAGACTTCACCTTCCGCAACTACTTCGCCTACACCATGTACTCGCCACTCTACCTCGCCGGCCCCATCCTCACCTTCAACGACTACATCGCCCAGGCCCGCTACCGTCCGCACAGCATAACCCGCAAACGCACGACCATGTACGCCATCCGCTTCATCATCGTACTGCTCACCATGGAAATCATCATCCACTACATGTACATGGTGGCCATCTTCCACGCGAAACCCGACTGGGCCAACTACACGCCAGCCCAACTCAGCATGCTGGGCTTTTTCAACCTCAAGCACATCTGGCTCAAACTCCTCATCCCATGGCGCTTCTTCCGGCTCTGGGCACTGCTAGACTCGATCGACCCACCCGAAAACATGGTACGCTGCATGAGCGACAACTACAGCGTCATGCAATTCTGGCGCGGCTGGCACCGCTCCTTCAACAAATGGAGTCTCCGCTACCTGTACATCCCACTAGGCGGTTCCACGGTGCCCGGTCCCTGGGGCAAAGCAAGAGCTGTAGCCAACTACCTCGCCGTCTTCAGCTTCATCGCTATCTGGCACGACATCCAACTGCGGCTGCTCATGTGGGGGTGGCTAGTCACGCTCTTCGTGCTCCCCGAACTCATCGCCGCGCAACTGTTTCCGCAGCGCAGGTGGAGCGATCGTCCGGATGCGTATCGGTTGCTCTGCGGCGTCGGCGCCGTGGGCGAGATTCTCATGCTGATGGTTGCGAATCTTGTGGGGTTTGCGCTGGGGCTTGACGGCTTGGATGGTCTTGTCAAGGGGATTGCGTCGTCGTGGTCTGGGTGGGCGTTTTTGGCTGCTGCGTGTTTTGCGTTGTTTACGGGCGTGCAGTTTATGTTTGAGTGGCGTGCTGCGGAGATGCGGAGGGGGATCAAGATGAAGTGCTAATCTACGTGTGTGGGCGCTAGAACACGTGGGTTGGTTGGTTGGTTGGTTGGGTTGTAGGATAGATGTGTACTATTTCTTGCATCGTTGCATGTTTGTGTCGTGCCTTGTCGAATGTACGTATTTACGTACCTCTGGCTTTGGGCATTCATCTCCAATGCTGTGTTCCTACCCACAAACATCTACATGTATCCATACATCCAATAACCCAATATTCACGCCTCACAATGCAGACACCAGCTCGACGTGTACCAGGACGCGAAAGCCTTGTGTTGAAAGACCAAGGTAAAGGAGAAAAGAAAGATTGACACCACGCTGCACATCAACGACTCTTCATCTGTGTTGGATTAGCAAAGGTAAGAAGGGAGACTCAAAACGGCATGGAAACGAGGAATTCAAATGTAATGAGAAGGCTGTTGGATATCAGGCTAGAATACTTGTCGCTACGCTTGCTATGCTATGCTGCGCTATGCTGTGCTAAACAATGCCAATACCACACTGTCCCAAAACTACAACGTCAACGTGGTATCGTGAAAAAAAGATCAGGCGTAACCATCAAGACGTCGTCCTTTCAACCAAGCCAAAAGTAGGCTTATCGCGCACTCAAAGCATGCCGCGAAAGGCCGGAAATTTACCCAGTGAAGACGAACCGGTTGAGGTTGAACATGGGCTTGCGGGGCGAACATACGCTCTCGCCATCGCTGTCGTGCACGATCAAGTCCTCGCTTCCTTTTAGCGAGGACCGCCGTCTTTTGGATGGTGTGACGGGTGGTGATGACGCAGGGACAACGATCTGGGAGTCCAAAGCTGCCCATGCCGAGTCCTCGAGGTCAGGGATTTCGTTTCCAGGAGGTGGAGTGCCCGGTACGACAATCTCTGTTTTACTCTCTCTCGGCGTCGTGGAGAAGAGCTCGAGTGGCAGTGCTGAAGGTGCTGGTGCCACGGTGTCGCGTCTGCTAGTCGTCTTACTTGCTGAGCTTGTGAAACTCGACTCTGGCCCCTTGTAGGTGAATTTGGACCGCAGCTCCTGCATCTGCGATGAAATTGCAGTGCTGAACACTGACTCGGGTTCTGGACTTCCAAAAGACGTGGCGGGTGTCAGTACTCCAGCAGAGTCCTGCGATTCGGCCGTGGAAGTCCTCGTGGTTGTAGTTGATTGGGAGTCGCTGAATACCCTCAGCTTCTTCTTAGGCTGAGACGCTGTCTCTTCAAGGTCTGCTGCTTCTATCATATCCTCCCCTATCGAGTCGTCAGAGTACAGCTCGAAGCCGTTGTCTGTCTTTCGTCTGTTGTTCTTTGTCGGACGAAGCGAAGGGCTTGGCTCGGGCATGGTCGACGCGAAGAATTGGCTCCTTACAACATCTCCGCTTGCAGAAGGAGTATTGAGTACAGAGTCAGAACACAACCGTTGCCTCTTGGACGGATGCGGAGCGGATCGTCTACGACCTGAGGGATCAGATGCGATTCGTCTCGCAGGTTGAGGGGCGGTGCTGGGCAAGGACGGTCGTTGTGATGGTTGCGATCCAGGAGCGGGAACTGCTGCCCAGCCAACGCTGTTCCTTTGCTGTTCCAACAGAACTTGCTGACTCGGCGATGGTGTGAAGATGTTCGGATCCAGCTCGGCCAATGGCGTACGCTTGGGCTTGAAGAAAGAATCGATGGACTTGACTCCCTTTAAATCTGGCGTCTGTATGTTGGTAGCTACGGTCCGAGAAGCTCCAAAGGTCCTGTTCCTTGGTGTTGCCTTGCTCACCACTGTCATGGGCAGCTTTGTACGCGGGTACAGATCGCCGCTTGCTACGCCAGCAGCAAGATGTGCCGCCACTTCTTCACCCAGATACGGCATGTCTGCAATGTTGACATCGTCCGCAAGCGGTGTCAAATTGACCAACCGCTTTTGAATCGGGCAAAAGACCCACTGGTAGAGGAAGGTCTTCTCCGCTTGGTCAAAGTCCGCCATGAAGCCGGCGGGCACTTTGAGCTTGCCATCGAATTGCGCAGCCTTGATCAATCGGTCCACGGTCTTGTGTTTTCGAAGCATGCGATGGGCGGTCTTCAAACCAAGTCCACCGATGCCAGGCAGGTAGTCGCACCCACTGAGGATGGCCATTCGTCTGAAGTCGGCGTCTGACCAGCCTACTAGACTAATCTCCCTACAGGCCGTGAAATGGTTGCGATTGACCTCGATGCAGTCTCCGTACTTGTCGAGCTTGGTGATCAAGCACTTTGCGCCGAAGACGAGGAGATCGGAGTCCTCTGACAAGATCCCATCGATGATACCCTTGCGCTCCAGATAGACCATCTGCGAGTCTGCTTCGTACGGCGCAACGACATACTGAACGTTGCTAGCCTTGAGCTCCTCGATGAATGCCCGCGCCATTTCCGGGGTGACATCGACAGCCTTCTGCAGTTCCAATTGCGCTTGTGATGTCTTGCCAACCTTAAGTAGCTCTAAACCCAACCGCTTGCCTTCTTTCCTCCTCTCTCTTCGGTCCTTCTCAGTGCCGGCTTTGCTAGGTAGATTGTCTCCATCGAAGATAAGGTAGGGTGTGATGCCGAAGTGGATGAGCATGCGGACGCGGTGCATGCAAAAGTCGATGTATCTGAATCAAGGTAAGTCGGTTGTCTTGTCGTATCCAGGCGCAACCATACTTGGTAGTCGGCTTGTCTAGGGCCAGGTCAATGGCACAGGCAGCCGTGCCTCGATGTAGCCAGCCATAGGCATCCACACCTATGGTCTGACCGGCGAACCTTTTGAGATTGCATGGCTTGTGGATAGACTTCAGTAGCGGCAGAAGCCCTGCTGCATGTCAGTTTGGGTACAGAGGTACCTTGGACGTATACATACCGGAGATACCCATCTTTGATGATTTGCCCCTCACGCGTCAAGCCCAGACAGAGGCTTTGAATCGCTGCTACAAGACCATCGCAGTCCAAGAGCTGGTATTCAATGTGTTGAAGCGCGCCCTAGGTCAGCAAGGGAAGATCGACGGTGGTGAGGACAGCCTTGCGGCCTGTGACAAGCAGACGTTCTCGATGCAGGGTGGAGCATTCGTCGCGTCCAGAAAGGGATCCACTTCACGCGCCTACCCTAGCAAAGGAACAGGTTAGCGGCCGCCCATTAGCGCCTAGCTTAACCCCGGCCGCCGACTGATTTTCCAGAAAAGTTCGGGCGAGAGCAGACAACAACATCGACACAAAAATTTAGTCGAAATGGTCAGCGATCGGTTAAGCAAAGTGCACAAGGCGATCGCCAAGAAGAAGGGCAAGAACCCCAACCTGCACGAGGGCAGTCGAGACACCCAGCGACTGCAGCGTGCAAGTGCTCGCGATGACAAGCTCAACCGCCTTTCGAGGCTGAGAGAAAAGGAAAACCGACACTTCTGTAAGTAGAGATACAAGGAACTCCTTTGTTTGTTACTTACTGGTTTTTGCAGTGATGAGAGTGAAATCATTCCAGTCATATACCGCAGAGCACACTTCACCTCTCAGCATCAAAGAACTTCAGGCCATGATTGAGGATTACCTAGGGCGCGACGACGAGGAACTTGCCAAACTTAAAGCAGAGCGTCGCACAGGACGGCCACCAAGTACTCGACAGACTCTGTTAGAGCAAGCCAGAGCCACTGAACAGGACGAGTATGCCTCTGGATTTTGGATCCCGGATCTCGAGGATGAGGGCGTCCTGCAGAAGCTAAAGCAGTGGGACGGCAAGTGGGCTAGTCTCCCTACGCTGAAGTTCGCGAGGATCTCGAAGGAGGGGTTCAAGAAGGTGTCAAGTTTTCCGCCCAAGGGCATGTCATGAGCGTTGAGCGGTTCTGCACTTCCGGTGCAAGAAGGATGAAGGCCCAGCAGCGCTCAAATACGGACGCCCACTTGTCGCAATGGATGTCCCTGAGGTGGGCATGCCCTACCAGAGGTCCAAATGGGGGAGGTCGCAGCTCTGCCAGTCTGCTCCGAACGCGAAACATCGACACCGTTGTCAAGTTTAAATCAGCACACGCAATTTTAAGCAAGCGCAGATGACGCCCCGCGACGTGCAGCTGAGAGCAAGTCCAAAAGAACAAGAACGTCGCTAGGAGCCTAGGGCATGCTACGGCGATAGAAGAGATATATCCACTGGCATGCGAAGCTTTCGATGCAAATATACCCTGACTTTAATCTGCCAACAATGAGAATCAATCAGCACATGGCGTATTCCACACGAGTTCCACCTTTTCTGCAAATGTCCACTCACCAGTAGGAAATCTCTCATAACTCAACGCACTACTTGGAGGTGGCACTGCGTCTCCACAAACTATGCAGTACGCAAATCATCGTGAGCCTGGGGTGGAGAAGATGCATGCAAAGAGAACTACTAACCAATGACTGACTGCCGGCCAACTCCGACATGCATCGCCGGTGCATCGCAAGCTGGATTGTGTCGATCAAGATCACTAGCAGATGCCACAAGAGGCGGCGTCATGGGTCATAGCGCATGCAATCGCAGGTCTGAGCTACCACACCTGCGCGTTCTTAAGTCATGGACACCGTAATCAAGCTACAAAGTACGCCTCAGAAACCCTCAGGTCTTCACGTCTACTCCACCACCATTTACGTATCAGCCATGAGCCTTGCAGAAAAGCTCACCAAATTGTTGACTGATTTATCTGTTATGACATGGGACTTTGGCCTCTTCCTAGCCAATCTCCTTCTCCCAGCTCATCCACCCAATAAAGTAATCGCCACGGGTGTACCAGGCCACGCGGGAAAATGGCCAGAATACACACCTCCACGCGAGGGTGACTCTCGCTCGGCATGCCCAATGATAAACGCGATGTGCGCAATTCAACACCGCTCTTCAACTATCTCTCCGCAGCTCGAAAGCTGACAACTTCAGGGCAAACCATGGCATCCTCCCGCACGACGGCAAGAACATCACTTTTCGAGACCTCAACACCACTGTGCGGCAGACATTCAACTTTGCGCCATCGTTTTGTTTCTTTGTGCCCAACTTCTCCGCGAATTTCCTCGGTCGTTCGTATTGGACTGGCACGTTCGATCTGCACGAGTTGAGCAAGCACAACGCTATCGAGCATGATGCGAGTCTAACGAGGCGGGACGTGGCACTGGAGCCTAATCAGGGAGTCCCAGATTTACAGCTTGTAGAAGAATTGTTGGGCGCTGCGACCGGGAAGGGGAAGGATGGTGAAGTGCTGTTGACCAAGAAAGATTTGAGTCGGCAGCTGGCGAAGAGGAGGAATGAGGCGAGGGCGGAGAATCCCAAGTACTCCGAAAGTCTGTTTCACAACATGTTTGGAAGTGCAAAGTAAGTGCCATTCTGTGTGTCGACTTTGACGACGTAGAGCACTAACACCGCTTTCCAGTTCGTCTACGATGCTCACCATCTTCGGTGGCCGTATTGATGACCTGAGAACTATGCTGACTGAAGAGCGATTCTCAGAGAACTGGGAACCCCGTATTCGATCTCGGTATGGACTCACTATGGCTGCATTCAATGCTACGGTGCTGCCGGTCGAACTCGGCGTCTTGAGGAAGACGAAAGAGCAGTAGAGTTAGATGAGCATCTTTTTTCTGCCCTATGATATGATAGCTGTGCTTCACGCGTGTCGCATGATCAGAGGGCACGATGGTGAATGGCACGTTGACCAAATCAAAATGAGATCTTTCAATCGTATTGACTTGTGATATAGCGGGTTTCTTGTGCGCATGCCTACGGGGACGTGTTTAAACAAACGTTAACTGCTTAGTCGAAAGACGTACTAAGGCTACGTAGGTTTCAAGATTACACTTTTCAAATTGAGCTAGCCAATCTAGCCACAACACAGCAATCGTCACTGAATTCATGGTGTCTCGCCGGGTCAGTCCCTGACGCTCAAGATGTCCATCGTAAACTTCAGAATGTTAAAAGCTTCAGCGCGTCGCTATGAAAGGACAAAGGGGATGTCATTTGAGCAACGATACTTGCTTGTGGGACGTCACGGCACGACGGCAGGACTTTGGTATCATGAACCAGTCCTTCGTTCATTTTACTTGCTCATATGACCTGTATATCGAATCGTGATACAAGTGCCATTGATGGGTCCTCATGCGCTGGATTGGTTTTGCCAGTCTCCTTCGTTTCTCCTTTTGCCTGTGTTACCCACTGCCGCTCACATTAGCTGCTGTCGCCAGCCTGCCCACCAGCCCGATTGTGACGGCACCTATCTGTACCATCGCTCATCGTTGTGTGGATTGACTCGATAGAGGGCAAAAGGCTGGAAAACTTGTACTTTGTCCTTTTCGGTCGCTTGCTCGTGCCATGCGAATGCTTCGCCAATTCCATTGAACCATGGGTGGCTTGCTCGAGCCGCCCCAGAACGATTTTTCATGTATGATTTTGATATAGTGGCGCGAAATGCACCAAATACAGCAGATGGCTTCAGGGTCTCGCCTGTGATATACACAGGAAATGCTAGCTCTTTTGGCATTCCGTTCAGTGGATCGTTGGGAGCGTTGGTGGGTATGTGGTCGGTACGAGCTGGGAGCTCAGGGTTATAGGTCGATCTCTTCTTGCCGGCGGGTTTGCTTTTTGTGTCTGGGCTACTTATGTAAATTGGGAAGTCGACATTGTGTTCGGCGCAGATCCATGCTGTCTGGAGCGCTGTCTGTAGACGCTCTTACTGAACAAATGTTAGCCACAGAACGCGGATGCAACTCGAACTGCTTACCATGGCCGCTTAATCTGTTCCTTAGATGGGGAAGGGTATCGTACCCTTGGGGAAGCAGCGCTTGTCGTTCACTCCGTGAGTGCAGGCATCACATTGTGAACCTTTTGGTTGAGACCTTCAACCTCCAAGAGTGATTGGTCTTCGCTCTGTTTGAGGTCTTTTAACTGAAGCAAACATTTGTTTCGTATCTTGTTTTGGCTGGCCGACTCTCTCACAATGTGGTTTGGGTTGTCGCACTCATTCGAGTGGCATAGGTGGGACGACTCGCCGCTCGAGAGCCAGGAGTCAAATTCTACCTTAGAAGAAGCCAAACCGAGCTCGAAAACTTTATCTGTTCTGACAATCTTCCTCTCTACCTTCTGGCAAGACCGACACCAGAATGTCAGTTTGGACTTGTTGGTATGCCGTCCAACTTGAGTGTAGAAGCAAGATTCGATGTCTTTGGTAAGTTGCTGGACGTCGGCAGGGATCTGATACAATTCACCGCTGATGTGTAGGGCATGTTGCGTTAGGTACCGTGTGTACAATTAAATTTGGTTAGTTGGTGATATCCGCCGTAGCCTTTTGCCTTGACGACAGCCCTGCAAACAGTACTGCTGTAGGCATTCGACGTGGTTACTACTACCCTACAGATTCCACAAAATTGCTGTAGTCTCGAAAAAACTCTATTGGGTTGTGAGCAGTCTGCAGATAAGCTTCAGATAAATCTTGTGGTTGGGAGGACTGGCTGAACCGGCTTTCCTATGCTAAGTGGGCTGCTAGCGCCTGTTAGGTAATTGAGTATTGTGCAATCACCTACTTCCCCAGACCGTATCTGGTATCTCTAACTTTGGTCAACCTTTTGCGAAACATTGACTAACACATCTCATCTGCGCCCTATGAGCTCGCACTATTGACTGAGACGCGTCTTGCGTGCTTTGTGTCGGCCATTGCCGATGCCGCTGTCTCGCAGCCAGCCGGGCGCTCGCAACCGAACGGGTCTTTCCAATAGGACATGCCTAGCCGCCCACATGTTCCTGCATGTTGCACAGGAGAACGGAGCAGTGCAGCGCTTGCTACGGGTACCTCCTGACTCGCAGGCTGCCGGCCGAAGTGGCGAGGAGCGGAGATGCATCTGCAGCATCCGATCCTGATAAGGATGTCGGCAGCATCCGCGACCACGAATGGTAGGTGTCGACATGGATAAGGTAAGTTGAGGAATAAGTATTCGACAGGTTCACGTTGGTAGACTCCAGCAAACTCATACATCTCCACCTTTCACAATGTCGTCGATACAAATCACTCCTGTCGCTCACCCAGCCAATTCGCGTCGCAACCTTGGTGCTGTCGCCACTAACCTAGATGTCAATAACTTGACCGAAGAAGATTGGAAGATCATTCACGATGGACTATACACCCACTCAGTCCTTGTCCTGAAGAACCAAGCCCACGCCACCCCGAAGGCTCAGTTTGAGCTCACACAACGCTTCGATTCATCATCTTCAGGCTATGGTCATGGCAAGACGCTTGACGCAAAGCGCAGCATCCTTCACCCAGACCTCAAAACCATTCCACACCAACCCCAAGTTCAAGTGATCGGCAACGGATTCGTCAAAGACTTCGAGGGCCTCAAAGACATTACACTCAAGCATCCACACCACAAGACGTTTCACAAGACCGCAATCTCAGAAGCCGAGGATCTTGACTTCACACGATTCTACCGCTGGCACATCGATGCCGCTTTGTATGATCTTCAACCACCACGTGTTACTTCGCTCATGGCCGTGCAAGTACCAAAAGGGCGAACACAAACATTACGGTACGATGATGGAACAGGAGATGAACTACAGGTTCCGCTAGGTACAACAGCATTCGTGTCGGGATACACGATGTATGACATTCTGTCAGAGAGCGACAAAGAGTTCGCGCGCACGACCAAGGTTGAATACGCAGCGCACCCCTATATCTGGATGTCAAGTGCGAAGTCGAGGTCGACAGGTCTGGGCTTGGAGTCGGACGGCATGGAACTGCCAGCGAGCGAATTGCCGCCTGTCGACGAGTCGAAGATCCTCAAGTTGCCCATGTGCTGGAAGAACCCAGTAACACGACAGCTCGCTCTCCAAGTTCACCCCTCTGCAGTGCGCAAACTGCATCTCAAGGACGGCTCCGTCATCGATGACCTGAAAGAAGTGCGAGATATTGTCTACCGACTACAGCGACCGGGCATAGCACCTGAACTGGTGTACTGCCATGATTGGGAGGAGGGCGACCTGGTCTTGTTTAACAACCAGGGCACAATTCACAGTGTTGTTGGTGCCTTTGCGCCCGACGAGGTCCGTATATTCAGACAGTGCAATCTGGCGAGCAGCGCACCACCGGAAGGGCCGGAGGGGGGCGCTTCAGAAGAAGCCTGGACGAAACCGCTTCGCACATACGAGCCTACCGGAAGCGCTCAGGCTGTTGAGCAGGCTTGGATGAAGCCAATGCGCGCATATTAGTATGTTCAGCTATAGCAAATATGATACCTGTTTTGTACTCCACGTCCGTGCCCGCTGTGAGGATTGCCGTCCGTGCCTAGGCCAGTATGGAGAGGACGGATTTCGTGAGGCTGCCGCGGTGGGACTGTAAATCTGTGGAGGACCTCCACCACCCGCGTCCGCGAGGGTCCAGATAAAGAGTTAGATGGTGGAGCGCTTTTGAGAGCGTTGCCATACTGAGGGGCTGCTCGAGCTGGCGGTCTGCGCAATCTTAACTTTGGCGCCCACTGTACGCTGCCACGTTGCGTGCGAAAAGCAGGAGGCTGGCATGTATCACCACGGGAGCCAGCTTTCGCGCGGCCCTGCAGGAACAAGATTGAAAGTCCCCCATAAAGAATTCTCCGAGAGCGGATGATTGGCTCTAGACCGTCGCAACGCGGGCTAGAATGACGTTCGTGTACGATGCGGTTGCCATGGAGCCGCGCTAAAGTAAACAACCAGCCACCTCCAGCCTCCCACCCAACCTCACGCATTTCCCGACAGCAAAGTACTCAGTATCTGCAGGCGCGAGCAAAAACACATTCTAAGCTACCCACTTTCCCACCACTCTCAGCCCTCTCGAACATTCTTCCCATCAAAGGGATTCTGACTTTCGTTGCGAACAGGGCAGAACCACATTCCTACCAAAGCTGCAAGAGCTCCCCACACGTGGTAGTCGAGAATACCGAAACGACCCACGTTCCGCAACCCTCGACCACGCCGACGAACATTCCTGGGACTACGTCAATCGCTCGCGCAGACTCGACGTCTGAGTGCATTCCGCCGACCGTCTTGCCCGGCCCTTTGGGGGCGCAGGGTCTATTGGAGTGAAACAGTGCACGCGCATTCTTGAAGGAGAGACATAGTCATCATGGCAAACCTCAAGTTTGCCGTTAGCATGCAACGTGGGTCCACGATGTCTTCGAAGAAGGAATGGAAGCTAACAGCGCCGTAGGGATCATACCATTTCTTGGATTCCACCATGTACTTATGATCTTGATAGCCATTGCTGTCATTCTACTATGTAAGTGCGCGCAAACCAACCTGGAAAGTCATGCACTAACAGTACTCAGCGTTATTATTGGCAGGATGCTCCTCCACATCGCCGCTCATCCCTGGCATATTCCTCATCTCACTGTGGTACGAAAAATACACGCCCGCTTATTCCACCGAACAAGTCGATCCCGGTGTCACACAGGCCATCGCAAACATCGTCGGTAACGCCCAGCTCGGTGTTCGCGTTGGATACTTCGGTATCTGCATCAACCGCGATGGCGGTGGCTACATTTGCTCCAACAACGCAACTGCCCTCGTCGACAACCTATCGGTAGACCAGGATCCGCTCAACCTTGTGTGGGTTGCAGCCACCTTCAAGGACGCCGTCATCTTCCCCTACCTCCTCATCGTCGCCATCATCCTCGCCTTCTTCACGTTCGTCCTGCTTGCAACCTTCCCTGGGTGGCATGAGGAGAGAGATGAGCGCACAGGCTCCGATGTCGACGTCAAGCCCTTCCCGTCGAGACCTGTATCGCAAGTTGCTCTTGCCCTCATCTTCATCTCATCCATCTTTGTTCTTGTTTCCGTGCTGTGGCAACATACCGCATCTGTCGCTGCAGCTACCATAGCACAAGATCTCGGAAACGGGAGCGTAAAGTCCGGAGTTGGCACATCAGCCATGGTACTAGGATGGTTTGGCTTTGTACTTCTCATAATAGTGACCATAGGGTTACTCGTTATGATCATAAGCATAGTTGTTCTCGATCGCTTGACCGACGACTAAGCGGCTCGCTACAAAGACGAGAGATTGGAAGAAGTAATGACTAGAGGAGACGACTGTTGCTGGCATTGTATTTTGCGCCAAGCGTACTTGGCTTTCGACTACATACCCTTTTTGGCGATGCGACGCTTCAGAACGACATTTTTTGCATTTTTCCGGCGTTTGGGCGGACTTCTGCATTGACCTTTGGCACGCCGCGATATGAGCGCGGAGTAAGACCAGATGGATGGAATGATTGAAGGAAAGAAACGCATTCATGGACTGTACTTGTGTAGTAAACGACAAAACGAGAATGGAAATGTCGTATGGAACAACCAAATCGCCTCATCTCACTTAGTGTTCAATGTTCAATTGCACATGAAACGTCGCGCGCTACACTCGTGAAGTCATTGATGCATCCGGGAAATCCTCGCGCACCTAAACGCGGGGAAGTTGTTCGACAACGGAGCCGCACGCAAGCTGAGTGTTCGCTCCGCAAGCAGAGAAGCAATCCATAGAGCTCAAACACGGGTAATTGATGGCTCTAACGGGGCTTCTGTAAGTAAAAAAAAAAAGAGGATGGTCAATCCTGACTGAGCAATCGGTGTCCGATGACCGGATAGTTTGTATGCAGGTGAGGCGGCACTAGGCCCAGATGGGGTAGCATTAAGTGCCCCTCGCAACAGGCGCAAAAAAGTTGGAGGCGCGGCGCGTGGCACGAGGTTTTATCCATCCAGTACTCTGACAAGAGCTTAAAACCTCTCACTCGTGTCCTCCGTCCCTCCTTACCCCCTCTCTCAACCTCATCTCATTCTCTCCCGCATCAATCAATTCAAGATGTCCAACTACGCGCTCCCCAAGTCCCACCAGGACGTAGGTTTCCCCGCACCTGAATGAACGTTGAAGCTTACTGACTCATGACAGCTCATGGAGAAGTCCCTGGTGGACACTGACAATGAGGTCGCTCAGATCATGGTATGTAGACCCCGAATTTAGCATATTTTCATGTGCTTACGATGTACAGGAACGCGAGATCCAGCGTCAGCGCGAGTCCATCCTCCTCATCGCCTCTGAGAACGTCACATCCCGCGCTGTCTTTGACGCGCTCGGTTCGCCCATGTCGAACAAGTACTCTGAGGGTTACCCCGGTGCCCGCTACTACGGTGGTAACGAGCACATTGACGCCATCGAACTCCTCTGCCAGAAGCGTGCCCTTGAGGCTTTCGGTCTGGACAACGAGAAGTGGGGCGTCAATGTCCAGTGCTTGTCTGGTTCTCCCGCCAACCTTCAGGTCTACCAGGCCATCATGAGGCCTCACGAGAGGCTCATGGGTCTCGACCTGCCCCACGGCGGTCACTTGTCCCACGGCTACCAGACACCCCAGAGGAAGATCTCCGCTGTTTCCACCTACTTCGAGACCTTCCCCTACCGCGTTAACCTCGAGACTGGTCTCATCGACTACGACCAGCTCGAGCAGAACGCTCTCATGTACCGCCCCAAGGTCCTCGTTGCCGGCACCTCCGCCTACTGCCGCGAGATTGACTACGCCCGCATGCGCGAGATCGCCGACAAGGTTGGCTGCTACCTCATGATGGATATGGCCCACATCTCTGGTCTTGTCGCCGCTGGCGTCAACAAGTCGCCCTTCCCCTACTGCGACATTGTCACCACCACCACTCACAAGTCGCTCCGTGGTCCCCGTGGTGCCATGATCTTCTTCCGCAAGGGTGTCCGCAAGACTGATGCCAAGTCTGGCAAGGACATCCTCTACGACCTCGAGGGCCCCATCAACTTCTCCGTCTTCCCCGGTCACCAGGGTGGACCTCACAACCACACCATCACCGCGCTCGCCGTTGCCCTCAAGCAGGCCCAGACCGAGGACTTCAAGCTGTACCAGCAGCAGGTCATCAAGAACGCCAAGCAGCTCGAGACTACATTCAAGGAGCTCGACTTCAAGCTCGTCACCGACGGTACCGACAACCACATGGTCCTGATCGACCTCAAGCCGTGGAACCTTGACGGTGCCCGTGTCGAGGCTGTCCTCGAGCAGGTCAACATTGCTTGCAACAAGAACACCACCCCTGGTGACAAGTCTGCCCTTACCCCCATGGGTATCCGCATTGGTGCCCCTGCCATGACCTCGCGCGGTCTCGGTGAGGAGGACTTCAAGAAGATTGCCAACTACATTGATACCGTCATCAAGCTGTGCAAGAAGATCCAGGCCGACCTCCCCAAGGAGGCCAACAAGCTGAAGGACTTCAAGGCCAAGGTCACCTCCGGCGAGGTCGAGGAGATCAAGAGCCTGAAGAAGGAGATTGCCGCCTGGGCCGTCACCTTCCCTCTCCCCATCTAAGTCTGCAGATGACAGACTCGGGTAATGTGTGTTATTGTAATGGCATGGCGTACGACGGCGTTTTCAACAAAAAGGATGTGGATCGGTTGGGACCGAATATTCAACATCTCACGCAAATTTAGGTTCATGATAGGATGATGGTGTGATACTCCCTGTTTATGTAGAATGAAGGTCCATATGGCCGAACGATCGATGCTTAACCAACGATCAATATAAATTAAATATTTCGTCGAACAATCCATCACCCACTCGCGTGTCCTGACAGCAGATTGTGAATACAGACTGCGTTGTCTGATCTTCTTACCGCACTCTAGCTTGTGGCACAGCTAACAAATCAGCCTCACATTGTTACTACCACGACTAAAGACCGCAGCTATGATGAACAAAGCTTACGAGTTGACAAGACTCGACGCTTCAGCCGCACGTGTTCAGAGCGTGGAGCCATGTAAGGCTCACTCTCCAAACAGCAGCATCAACATCAGCAGAGCAGAGCGGCGCAGCGATCTACCGACCCACTTTCATAGTCGTGTTCCACGCCGCGATCTCGGCTAACACGACCTGTGGACCGGTAAACTTCTGTCATGCGCTGAGGGCATATGCACAGCCCTGCGCCATTTCTCTAATATATATAATATAATTGCTTTGGACTCTTCATCAAGTACCGATAGCCCGGCTGGCACAATCGGTAGCGCGTGAGACTCTTAATCTCAAGGTTGTGGGTTCGAGCCCCACGTCGGGCTTCTCTTTTGCCTTTCTGCATCCTCTTTTTGCTTCGCCGTCTGCGTTCGTGGTTGGGGTACTGTTTTTGCTGCGCGCGCTCTGTCCTAGACTTACAAGATCAACGAGCACGTGTGTGATGCTTGACTACTCAAAGCAACACCGACTTTTTCTGTCGTGTAGTTCATCTGGTGGTTGGGGTGGGTCAGGATGACCGATGCATGTGAATTGTGACAGGCAGGTACTTGCTACACTCTTATACGAGATCTTTGGACTCCTAGGGGTGAGGTCGGATAGCAACGTTTCAGAACAGCAGCCTACCTTCAGAACTCAAATGTAGCGTATCCGACTTTGTCATGTGACGAAGAGGAACCTCGAGCCTAGAGGAGCTGAGGTTACTAACATCAAGAAGTCGTAGGACGTGTCCTTGCGTTTCGACAGTGAAGTGCGATGAAGAGAGCTTCTGATGCTGTGATCTAAGATATTACAGAGTTGAAGCTCGTGCTGTTGAAGTGGTACATTTATTCTGCATACTACAAGTTTATTGCTACTCAGGAATCGTGAACTGTTTGCGCGTGAGAGGAGGAGAAGAGTCTCAATCATTAAGAGTTCTGCAGAGTAACGATTGGCGAGGAACATGGGTCTCGGCGTTTGTATTCCTAGGAAGGTATATTTCATGGTGTGGAAGATATTTTTTTTTTTTTTCCTTTTTAAGTGAGAATGCGTTATGACAGAAAAACATTGAGACATATATAAAGCTCACATTTTATTTCATGCTTGTCTTATTTTCGCGTGGGATATGCCATTTCGTTACTCAAAGCCTGGCTTACCCTTAATCTTTCCTTCCCCTTTGCTGCTTGCTGTCCCAATGTGGCTCGTTGCGCAGACAGTGTGTTGCAATCGTGTTGGGTACTAGCATCGCACCTTCCTCATCTTCAACTCCCATACACTGCAGTCAAAGTATGTCTTTGCCAAACGGATATTTGGGGTGTTTTGAAATACATCCTTTGTAATCGCGTGACTTCTGATCAGACCCGGGTGGGACTGCCTGTCTGCTGGCTGTGATATCTCATCAGATAGGTCTTGATGAGCGGGACACCACACATAGCTAGTTGTTTTGTGACTGACTAAGCAAAGAGACTGCTAAAGACCGACTGGCCACCACAAGTTGATTGATGATATGTGCTGTTGAAGGTATCTAGTCCGAAACTCGCGCGCTATGAGAGCAATCTACTTCGGCGCGTCGGTCAAAGGCACGTACTGCACCCCATACAGCATATCTGATCGATGCTGCCATCCTCCTTCTTGTTGATGACATAGATGTTCTGACTCCATCCATCGGAGACAGGCACGAACAACCGCCCGGGCGCTTTCAGCTGGTCTGTCAGCTCCTTGTGGTGCTCGGCAGCAGCCGCCCCAACATGTATAACATCGTATGGCGCATCCTCTTTCCAGCCTTTGCGGCCGTCTCCCGTGACGAACTTGACTTGGCCGGACTCTAGCATCTTCCTCCCTTCTTCTGATTTTGCCATGTTGGCGTTGGCCATGTCGACGAGCGGCTGGATGTGGTCGATGCCCACGACTTTCCCGCTCGGCCCAACGAGATTCGCCAGTACCGCTGTGAGGTACCCTGAGCCTGAGCCTATGTCGAGCACCTTGGCACCCGGTTCTAGGTAGTCTAGCAGCGATTCGCATGCGTTTGCGTGCATGTGCGGTGCAGAGATGGTGGCTTGGTGGCCTATGGGCTGCGGTCTGTCGTCGTAGGGGTTTTTCGGGGCGTAGTGCGCGCGGTCAACCTTCAGGAAGTATTAGCCCTGTTGCAGAGATAATCGTCTCCCTGACGCGATACGAGTATCGTCGTGGGGAGTACCTGCAGCATGGCGTCTTTGACGCGTTTTGTTTCGATCAGCCCATTCTTCTCAAGGTTGTCGATAAGGGCTTGATTCGAAGAGCCAGATGATCTCCAAGCCATGGTAAGTGATCTGGTATGCTGTAGGTCTTGTAGCTTAAAAACCGAAGAGAGACCAAGCGGTCGGCGAGTGAGAAAACGTAAAGTAGACAGCTTTAGGAGTGTCTTCTAGGTAGGGTTCAGACGGAGCTGTCAGCAGCTACACACAGATGAGAAGCAGTAGTTATAGGAAAACAGACGAGAAGACCGCCAGAGATTATGTATGGGGTAACAATGAGCTGGGTAGTGAGGGGTGCATAAGAGACATGCTTCAAACGTCACCTCGTGCTGAATCCGGGGTAACTCCTATCGATAAGCCCGGGTGGCATCCCTGTCAGTCTACCAAAAAGTTCGCGCAAATTTCCGCCATGCGAGTCCGCAAGCACCGCACGAACACGACAATGGCGCCGCCCGCTACAAAACGCAGAAAGCTTGAGCAGTCCGAGGACGAGAGCGAGGGAAGCTTTGCTGGGTTCGACAGCGCAGACTCAAATATCGGCGACGAAGCAAATGGCGGAGACAGCGACATTTCGATGGAGGGGCCAGCAGGCGGCGAGGATGTGAGCGACGATGAGGATGCAGAGGAGAGCGTTGCTCAGAAGAGCAAGAAATCTGCACCGGCTGCGTCTGCCATCCCTGCACAGAAACCACAGAAGAGGCCTGCTGCGACTCTCCAAGATGGCGCCTACACGTCTGAATCCTTCAAGTCGAACATGTTCAAGCTCCAAGTCGACGAGCTGCTGGAGCAGGTCAAGCCCAAGTACGGAAAGAAAGAGGCTCCGGCAGAAAACGCCATGCGTACTTTGAAGACGATCATCGAACAGATACCAAGCCGAGACGCTTCGCCAGTGCGTGTTCATCTCCTGCTTGGTCTCACGCCGCTAATTTCGCATAGATCTCCGAAGCAGAGAAGGCCTTGAAGTCAGTCGGTATCGCAGTGCCGTTCCCCAGCCCTCCGCCACCGAAAGACGCAAAGTACAAGCTGCAGTACGAGCGACCGTCGAGCATTAACGCAACCGGCAGCTATCCCCTCAAGACTGCGACAAAGTCAGACGAGGGCATGGCAATCGACCTTGTGGTTACCATGCCCAAGTCGCTGTTCCAGGACAAAGACTACCTCAACCACCGATATTTCTACAAACGTGCATACTACCTAGCCTGCCTGGCTGCCGGCATCAAGGGCGCGAAGAAGCACAAGTTCGAGCTATCGTTCGAGAGCTGGCATGGAAACCAGCTCCAGCCCATCATTGTCGTACGACCGAGCGGTAATGGCGATGCGGACGACTTCTCGAGCTCCAAGGCTAGGATCAACATCATTCCTGCTCTGCCAGAGAACACGTTTGCGCCGAACAAGCTGCTGCCGACTTCGAACGCTGTACGACCCAAGGGCAGCGAGGAGGAAACTGCGAGCAAGGCACTGCCGCCGACACCGCTCTACAACAGCACGCTACAGTCAGATGCGAATGTTACTGCCTACCTCAAGTTGCTATATGCGACAGCAACGAAAGCTGACGCATTCAAGGATGCGTGTATCCTTGGTCGCATATGGCTCAAGCAGCGCGGTTTTGGAAGCCAGCTGCGAAAGGGTGGGTTTGGCAACTTCGAGTGGGCGGCTCTTGTAGCTCTTCTGCTGCAGCCAAACCAAACGACTGGCGCGCAACCATTATCTCCCGGCTACAGTAGCTACCAGCTATTCAAGGCTACTCTCCAGTTCCTCGCTCGTCATGATCTGAGCAAGAAGGCTGTTGTCTTGCAGGCGCACAACATCACCATCCCAAAGGGCGACACTACACCTGTCTTCTTTGACGGACCCCGTGGCCAGAACATCCTGTTCAAGATGACGCAATGGTCGTACGCATGCCTTCGCCAAGAGGCAAAATCGACTGTGGATATGCTAAGTGATACTGTCTTCGATCAATTCGACTCGACATTCATCCTGAAGACCGAGCTCTTGAAGCTCAAGTACGATGCCACCTTCGAGATACCTCTTTCAGCACTTGGTCTGGACTCAGCGAGTGATGATTACCATGAGCAGATCAGCGATGCATGCCGTAAGCTGTATACCGCCTTGACTCGTGCACTCACCGACCGAGTCACATCGATATCTTTTATGATGCCGCAAGAAGACAGCTGGTCAATCGTTACACGACGACCCCAAGAGAAGCAGCGCAAGAGCATTCTCATCAACTTTGCGACAGATCCAGCCAACGCCAATCGGACTGTGGATCATGGGCCGGCGGCCGAGAACAAGCAAGAGGCGGCTGCTTTCCGCAAGTTCTGGGGTGAGAAGTCTGAGCTCAGGCGCTTCAAGGACGGAAGCATCACTGAGAGCGTGGTCTGGTCTCTCAAGGAAGCGTCTGCCTCTGTTATTGAGCAGATTGTGCGCTACATCCTTCAGCAACACAAGATCGTACAAGCGACGAACGAGCTCAAGTTCACTGGAGATGCTTTTGCCCATCTCGTCAGTGCTGGCCGCATTCAGGGAGCGTCAGGCGTAGCGCCTTTCCTGCCAATCATGAACGCCTTCGCCACGATGGAGAAGGATATCCGTGCTCTTGAGGACCTGCCGTTGCAGCTCCGTTCGATCAGGGCTGCGGATGCACAACTACGCTATGCCTCTGTAGAGCCACCTACAGCTGGACACGCACCTGCATCAGTTGTGCTTCAGTTCGAAGGATCTGGACGCTGGCCCGACGACCTTTGTGCCATTCAACGGACTAAGATCGCTTTCCTCCTACGCATCTCAGACCTCCTGGCCGAGGCAGAATCTGAGTACGTCTCTCGTGTTGGTCTCGAGAATTCATCACAGCCAGCGCAGAACCAAGCATTCCTCGACGTTACATCTACTGCAGGGTTCACTTTCCGCATTCGCATCTACCACGACCGCGAGGTCACTCTGTTCGAGCGTCAACTCAAGGATAAAACTCTCGATGCCCCATCTCGCGAGTCGGCAGCTGCATCACTCGCACTCTACAAGCGCGAATTCGTCCAGTCACCACTGCACTCGCAGGTTCTACAGACACTCTGTACCCGTTTCCCTGCTCTCTCGCCATCAATCAGGCTGATGAAACTGTGGTTTGCTTCCCACTTTCTCGCCCCCCACTTCTCCGCCGAACTCATCGAACTCCTCGTTATCCGCACGTTCCTCCAACCCTACCCCTGGCCTGTTCCAGCGACGTCAACAACAGGCTTCCTCCGCACGCTCTCTTGGCTAGGACGCTGGGACTGGCGCCACGAGCCGCTCATCGTCGACTTCAGCTCCACTTTCTCCGCGAACCCCGCTGATCTCGAAGATGCCACCCAGCAAAAGGGCATGAGGCCGAGCGACCTCGAGCGCCTACAGACCCGCTTCGAGGCATGGCGAAGAATTGACCCGGCGATGAACCGCGTTGTGCTCTTCGCCGCAACGAACCTTGACGAAGAGGGCACAACATGGACAGACAAAGCCCAGCCCGAAAAGGTTGTTGCTGCGCGCCTCACAGCCCTAGCAAAAGCCGCCTCTCAAGCCGTACGAGCAGATGAAGACCGTCTTCTATCCCACATCACCAGCGGCAAAGACGACGACACGTCCGAACTGAGCCCAGCATCCCTCTTCACAGCCTCAACCACAGACTACGACATCACCATCACCATGAGCTCCAAGCACACACCCTCTTATTCCAAGAAGCGCCGATCCAGCTCGACTCACCAGTTCAAGAACCTCGAGATCCAACACGCGACACGCATCCAACCCGCCACCCCGGCCCTCCCCTCCCTGTTCGCACAAGACCTGCTCGCCATCTACGGCGACAGCGTGCTCTGGTTCTGGGATCCGGAGACGCTGGACAAGATTGTGGGACTGTGGAATCCCGTCGTCACGGGACAGCGGAGCTGGAAGGTTAAGCCTGGGTGGAACAGTGTGCCTGTCAAAGTCAAGGTTAGCGAGGAAGAGAAGGAGAAGGGGAAGAATGTGGAGATTCGGGTTAATAAGGAGGCGGTTGTAAATGAGATTCGGAGGTTGGGTGGGGAGCTTGTGAAGAGCGTTGAGGTTAAGGCTTGATTGTGGTTGTAATATAAGCATTGGAAGTACAGAATGATACCATTAGACGTTTGAAGATGGGAAAATGTGTCTTGCATCTAAGCTGTATCGCTTGCAAATACGCCATGACGTTCATCTCGAAGAGCGACTCATCCCACATCTAGCCGCCCCCGATCTGCCGTCCCCGCTCCAGCACACCCGCCCTCAACCGCTCGACAACCTCTTTCCCCAGCCACCTCAACCGTCCATCCTTCCGACTCTCCATCTCAGCCCACTCGAACACACCCTTCAACTCCCTCAGCTCATCGATTTTCCAGCTCTTCCCCAGCCTGCCCAGCACCAACCGGCTCTCTACGACGGTACTTCTAGGATCGAGCAGTGTCTTGGAGTACGGATCGACGGGGAGGACGAGCGCGGCGTCACTTGTGCTGACAAACTCGGCGACGGCGGGGAGGCTGAAAATCCAGTGAAAGAGGAGGTGGGAAGTGCGTGAGGACTGCGCGTCGTTGAGCGCAACGAGAGTGGCTGAGAAGGAAGTGGAGTATGTGTCTCTAGCACTTCTGTGGCGGACGTGGAGTGTTTGGTTCTTCTGGAAAGTGTGGAGGTGGCTCGCGTTGTTGACAAAATCGAGGGTTGTGGGCCAGTAATTTACATCTGTGGTCTCGATGCGGCTGATCTCCTTGACTTCTGGAAGAAGACAGGGCGCCACTAGACTCCTGGAAGCCTGCGAGTCGTCTCGGAAGTGTATGGTGATGGGCATACTCATTGCGCGTCCTGTATCTACGTCACGAACGACGAGACATCTTGGCTCAGCAGCCAGCACCCAGAAGTGGCGGAAAGCTTGCAGGTGAGCGCGGCTATCTTGGACGTCTGATGGGAAGAGTGGGTAAAAAGCGCAGATGAGACTTGCAACAGCTTTGTTACTCCTGCTAAAAGTCTGGGTTCCGCCGGCGATAAAGAGCG
This sequence comes from Ascochyta lentis, assembly GCA_004011705.1. Taxonomy (NCBI): domain Eukaryota; kingdom Fungi; phylum Ascomycota; class Dothideomycetes; order Pleosporales; family Didymellaceae; genus Ascochyta; species Ascochyta lentis. The sequence continues at coordinate 1,778,972 of RZGK01000002.1, forward strand.
CGCCAAACGCCATATGAGCTGCGAGGTGGCTGCCGTACGGTATGTCGGGACCAATGCGGCCGTGAAGTGCGCGCAAGCGGCGGAAGACATCAAGGTCACCGGTGCCAGCCATGACAGTAGCAGCTGAGAGTGCAATAAGGTCCTGGCAGTTGCGGACTGTATTGCGGGCGAGACGAGAGTCGTAACGGATGGACGTAAGCTTGGCGATGCGCATGAATTGGTCAAGGTATCTGAGTAGAAAGTCTCGGACTTGGATGTCGCCTGTACCTGCGTGTTTAAGGGAGATGCTCCAAAGCAGACCGGCAATGATATTGTAGAACGGCATCTGCTCACTGCGTAATTTGGAAATACCTTTGAGGTCAAAGTTTTCCTGGTACTCCACCGGTAGATTTCTAATCATCCAGTCGTCGCTCACTTCGATATTGTCCCACATGATGATATGTTTTGCTAAAGTCCGAAGGAGGAATATGTCTGGTCGGACATAGTCGAATTGCGGAAGCGTGTCTGGCACGTCAATCTTGCTAGCGACCGTGTGATCATGGGTTTTCATGTAGATCAACGCAATGGCAATGACTGCTCCCGCGGTCGCTTGGTCAAGAACGTGAACGACGTTGACCGACTTCGGTGCTACCGCAACTGTCATCAGGCGCTGAACGATCTGCATGTCACGAAGACCACCCAGATCTCCGCCCTTGCCCAAGTTAATGAAACCTAGAGCAAACCCTGCGGATAGTCTGTAAGCCTCGTCGCGCAGAGAGTCCGGAGGTTCAGATGGATCTGGCACTTCGACGTGCTCAATCTCTGAGAGCATGACTTCACTCATCCGTCGATGTTGTGTGTTGTAGTACAGCAGACCGATGCCCATCAACCCGGTCGTCTGCGTGTACGGAGACAGATTGAGCTCTGCTGCTCCTGGTGGCAGCATCCTAGTTACGTGGACAGACAGCAGTCGTGTCACAAGCGTATCCATTGTCCCCATGAACGACGCGGACAAGCCTAGGAGGAGGCCCACAGAAGTCATTGTATGCTTTGGGGTGAGATATTTGAATGATAACCACTTGGCGATTGTGCGTAGGTGACCATTCAGACCGAGACCGAGCAGAAGACCCGCATGCTTGTTGGTTAATTCGGCGGGTTTGTTGTACATAATCCAAGAGGTATCAATACCTTGAGCGTCCCGGGATATGCTCAGACCTGCAGCAGCGCCTGCATTGAAGAAAGCCCAAAAGTACTTCTCTTCTGAGTAATTTTGACGTTCGGCAGTGACAACGTTGCCCATAGGTTTCATCAGGCATGATGTAGAGAAGCCGTATAGGGGGTATTTCTCGGTCAATAGAGGCTTTTTGCTGCTGAACTTGATCATGGAGCTACCAACTGGCAGTGAGAAGGTGCGAATCATGACCCATTGCATCATGATTTTTTGCCCTTCTAAGATAGCAGCTTCGTCAGATCTGCTGTCGGCGCGATATTCAGCGATTGTCTGCCTCAAAGGTTCCAGGAGTGTGTGTGCTTCCATGAATCGCCGGTCTTCATGGAAGATGAGTCTGGTGATGTAATGACGATCTACTTCAGCTGTGGATTGGACCTGCTCTGGTCGATCTGCGCTTTGGCAAATCGTGTGAACATCGCGGGTCGCTGCAGCAGTATAGACTTGATTTAGGTGAACATCGTGAACAACATCCCCACTTGAAGCCGAGATCAGGTCAAGATCTTCACGTTGGACAAGCTTGAGTAACGAGCTCGACCAAGTGGTCGGTGGGTTGGCCTGACACCTGGTAATTGCTTCCATCAATGGTGCCTTTGCGGCTTCTGGCAAAGTGGCAACTATGTCTGTGCTGATCCCACAGGCCTCGATGAGCTCCACTACCTTACGCGGGCTGGACGTCGGATCGATATCGCGGAAAAACATATGCAGCGCCATGGTCCTTGGAGTCACGCTAGCAACAATCTCGTCAATATTGATGGACGAATGGGGAGATGCTTTGGATTTCCGGATGAGCATCGCTAATGTGGGGAATGGAGCATAACGTCGAGGCCCTACAACGGTACTGAGCCAGTCCAGAATCGAGGGTGGTGGTGCGTCTGATGGCCGTGCGTGCAATCGAACCCTAGGGCTCAAAGCCGATTCGTCGTACGTCCAATCATCACTGGAGGCACCTCCAAGGTCGTAGAAGCCGCCCTTCTGCCATCCCCATCCTTCCCACCGAAGCCAATGACCGAGCTGAGCCAGTACTGGAATCAGATTCCCGGTCCGTGAACTTGCCAAGTCCTGGGACAAGACATCGAGTTTACGCTCCTCGCAATGCAGGTGAAGAGATACTAGAATCTCTGCAAGGGAAGATATGCGCAGGTCTTGTTTCTCAGGTGGTGATAGTCGCCGCCAGTGGTCGTTAGCAGTCTTGCCCAGTGGTGTTTGACAGAATTGTCGAGCATTGTCTATACAGTCGATTAACAAGCTCTGCTTCGTCTTCAGCTGCGGCGCTATAGGACCGGTCTGGTGTGCTGATGTGCGCCTCGAAGGTGGGCCCATTGCTGTGGCCGCAGGATTGGAGTGCAAGGCCCAGGCCCAGGGTGAACAAGTCCAGCTCTTTGCTTGTGGTTGCAAATTTTGGCGACTGCACATCAGGTGCCAAGCTGAATCCTCGTCATCTATGGCCTCGTCCGGTTTTGCTTGGCTTGAAGGTCGTGCTGAACTACGCCGTTGATGAGACTTGGCCCGACTGTTTGCTTTCCGTGGCTTGTCGTCCAAGAAAGGTATCACAAGTGTGAATATAGTGGAAACAAAGGCTATCCAGTCGCTGCTGGAAACATCAGCTGAATTGTGAGACAGTGATTTCCGGATGTTACACCAGATCTGGAGTAGGAAGTCACCCGCGTAGTTAGGAAGAATGGTAGCAACTACACGGAAGTAGTCCCGGACGATACGGTCCATTGGTGCAAGGACAACCTCTACGCGATGCCTTCTCGCATCTGCATCGACTACTTCTAGTTGACTTGCACATCCGGACGACATGAGCTGCTGCAGAGGTCGTCGTGGAGTTATAGTCCTCTTAAGACCGGCAGCGCCTTGCTGCCTGTCTTGATGGATGGCATACGGATCAAAAAGCTTGAGTGGCCCCAGATTCATCTTTAGGGGTAGCTGAGTACCCCAGCCTGCAGCTAGAGATAAGCAGGGCTCTGTGGGCTTGGATGAACTCAGCAAAACAACTCGTTCGACGTGGCCATCTCGAATTTTCGCCAGATCGATAGCATCCCCAAGTTGCTTGGTATCCACCAGCTTAGGCCAACACGCATACCGAACGACAGCGCTGCTCGGTTGAGAGCGAAGTGTGGATGGCGGAGTATCCAAGCGTTTTCGTGTTACTGCGATCTCACATTCGAGCGGCGCACTTAATGAGGAGTGCGAGATGTAAAGGTAGAGTTTCCGCTCATGCAGTGTTGCAGAGTTGAAAGGTGCATTAAGAGTCAGAACTTTGGAACGCTCATTGTCCTGTGAGCAGTTAGCATAAGGATATGGGAACAAGCGAACAGAGTCTTACTTTTGCTGTCGCTGTGGGATCACTCAATGCGAAGATGCCGCTCCTCAGGTACTGGGTCGCGGGTATTTGATCAACCACAGTCATGACCAGCTCCTTTCGTAGCCCATCGGTTGGTTGTGGCTCAGCCCCATCTTCGGGAGATGCGAAGACATCATCGTACTCGTTGTACTCCTCCATGATGTCGTACGTACTCTCCTCCATAGTGTCATCCAGGGTGTCGTCAATATCCACACCGCCGAAACTCATACGCGAAGCAATGCTGCCAGGCGTAGAGGCTCGATTACGAGACTGCGAGTAACCTCCAAAGCTTGTCCGGTCATTACCCAGCGAGCGTCGGCTGCGTTGACTCGCACCAAAGCTTCCACCGAGACTGGTTCGATGTGTGGCCAGATCCTGGAAAGCTGATCTATCAAAGCTTGTTGACAATTCAGCACGCGAGAGTAACGAGCTGACGCGCCTAGACTCTTTTGGTAGCCGATCTATGTTGAAGTCTGGGTTGAGCTGTGAAGCAAGCGCATCGTCCACGGCCTGATCTGTCAGTCGACCTCTTGTTTGCGAGACTTCCTTGAATGACGGTACAGGCGGCTTGCTGCGTGGAGCCCCGCCGAAGCTGTCTCTTAGCCTGTCACCGCCTCGAATCGCAGGCGTAGTGGCGCCCGTTCCTGTGGAGGTAGCACCATGCGAACTTCGTCGCCGAGACTTGGAAAGTGGCATAGGTGTGTGATGTTTACGAGAAGCTGATATAGATTTGGGTTCAAGGTACGCTGCAGACCAGATGGTAAATACATTTGTCTCGTAGTTGGCGGTAACGACTAGCAAAAGAGGCTTGTCGTTACCGCTGCGATCAAATAGAACCTCATTGTGAGGCGAGACATAGAGAACCTCTTCAGCCTTGTTGACGACTTGGCTTGGTTTTTGGTGGTCTGAGCCGCTCTTTGTGAGCAGACTGCTGCGCTTGACTACCAAACCAAGTTCTGATAGAGGATCTGTGAAAGAAAATAGCCTGGGCAGCCCTTCTGTGTTTGGAGCTGCAGACGATTTGAGAAGATTGTCAAGAAAAAGGGCGGAGCCGTTCTGATGAGCTTTTGTGCCGTGTGTTGTGGCGAGAGAAGAATTGTTGCGACGATGCGCTTGTGTGAAGCTCTGGGAAAGACCTTGCGACAGGAACGATTGTGTGTTGGTAAGGAATGAGTTGGGAGGAGCCATAGGCACTTGGGGGCTAGAGGGAACATGGATGATGGGTGCAATCCTCCTCTGCACTACAACTCCGCGTGCCGCTGAGAAGACCCTATCTACCTCGAACGGGAGATTCACAATATGTGTAGTCCCAGAGAGGAAGAAGACATGGGCCTGAGACCTGAGAAAGACAACCAGCGCCCGCGCCCTCGTTTCAAGGATATTCGAAGCATCCTCTGCCAAAGCACTTGGATCCGTAGCCGGTTGCGTTCCTTGGGTGAGGAAGGTCCTCGACTGTTCATGGGTGCTGTACTCTGCAACTCGTCCAAAGCCTTGTGTGCTGGCTCCAGAGGGCTCCTCAACAGGAAACCATGTGAGCAGCGCCTGAATGACCTTCTCTTTCTCGATCGCAAAATTGAAGACCTTGCGGACGATGCCACCTCGGGACCAGACGACGTGGTATTCGGTGGTGACTACCTCATCGGTGGGGCCCTCGGGGTTCTCGTCGGCGTAGGTATCCCAGACATAGTCGCGCTCGGTACAGTCGTCGCTGAGGATGGATTCGGTGACCAGATATTGCAAGGCGGCGGGCTTATGGACCCCGATTGAGCGAAGGGAGGCCATGCGGAGGCGCGTTTCGCGGCATGAGGGCGCTGTGGGTGCGAAGAGGTTGGTTGTGGTAGTGGGGTTGTTTTGGTTGTTTGTTTGCGACGCGCATTTGGTGGTGACGCGCCCGCGCCTTCCAAAGTTCGTTTCAACCTCCGCAGCTCTCCCGAGCTTCTTCACCTTCACCAGTTCAACGCCGTGACATGACTGCACAGACTGCAGCTTGAACACTCCCCTAGCACTGATTCAGTTGACTGACCGTCCTGCAAACTCATCACGTGAGGCGCGCTACACCGTTGCTGCCTTTACAATTGAGCGACCTGTTAATAAACAATCGAGCTACAAGCTCAAGCTGCCACCATGCAGCCTATTGCCACGACCAAGGGCAAGCTGACACAGCTCAGGTATGTTTCTCTTCGCACTGTTGATGGCGACGACAGTTCTGACAGGATTGAATAGGTATGAGCTTCCGCAGCGAGTCCACGATGCCACCATCTACCCAGTCAAAGCTCCCAACGGCTCGACCATCCTCCTCTACGGACACGAGACAGGCGTGAGCGTCATCTGGAGGGGAGGGCGACCGCTGAAGAAGGCTGTGCCACCTCCCAAGCAGGCGCCCAAGCCACAGAAAGTCAACGGAGTCAACAACGATGCGATCATGATCATCGACTCGGATGACGACGAACCCGCGAAAGATGCCCAGGCGCCGTCTGCGCCTCAAGCTGAGTTCGAAGACGAAGAGGAGGAACTCGACCCAGATCAGCCATATCCATCGGTCATACAGCAGTTGCGACTCTCCTTCAACGCTGAAGTCCTACATATCGCCGTGCCTCGAGTGCCTGCTGTTTCCACACTCCGCCCTGCGGACTCGCTACCGGCCATCTTTAGCAAGAAGCTGGTCTTTACTGCAACCTGTGCCGACTCCACCATACGGGTCGTCACTCTGCCACTGAGCCCTCCACCACACTCAACCAAGGAGAAGCCACTGAGCGCGAGCTCGCAATACGGCGAGGAGATAATCAAATTCCATGGACACCAGAGTATTGCGCGGGGTGTGACTATGACTTGGACGTCAAGAGCAGAACCAAGCGCAAAGTACGAGACGGACGACGAGATGGACATGGATGCAGAGGGCGATGTGGGCGCAACACCAGGGCGGCGGCGCAGAAAACAACAAGGCCGCTCCCGCTCACGACCCAGTACGGCAGCTGGCTTTGACATTTTGATTGCGACACACTCAGCTGAACTTGGAGGTCTGTTCAAGATCTGGCGCTTCGAACTTACCGAAACCTCTGTCAATGGTGCGCATCCCATCGCCCCTTATAAGGCCGTAACACTACGCAAGCCTGCCTCTCGCATCGCTTTCAATACCGCTCAGTACCCCAAGCGTCGCCACTCCCAGCTTCTCATCACTGATCTGACCGGTACCGCGCGTGTGTACGATCCATTTGCGCCCGCAAGTCGCAAGCGGAGTGCAAGCGGCCACACTGAACCTGGCGCCTTCATCACCATGTTCAAGTCTACATTCGAAAGCATGAAGACCAACTCGCACACACCTCCGATCCTTGCTACTCGCAAAGCAATCCTCGACGCGGCGTGGACGTCTGACGGTCGTCACATTCTTGCTCTCTTAGCTGATGGGGAATGGGGTGTATGGGATAGTGACCAGTCAGGCCCAAGTCCTGCCGCTGATCCTGCAGCCTTCTCACTGCGCGGCTTCGTGGGAACGGCTGAGAAGGAGACGAGTAGCAGCGGTCCATCCAGTCCTAAGCGCGGCGGCCGCAGCTCGCTTGCACCTATGACACCGAACACACGCCGCAGGAAAGAAGACCATCTTTTCCACGGTAGCTCATCTGGTATTGCTGTGCCGAACCGCGGAGGTGTCTCGGTTGCTTCGTCTACTGCCACTTCGAACGGCGCCACGCCTGAGGACTCTGTCGTTATCTGGTACGGCTCAGAAGTGTACAGGATTGCAGATTTGGCCAAGTTCTGGACTCGCAACGCATCTGCAGTCCGTGGGCAGTCTCTTCCTGGTCCTGGACTCACTCAGCTTCACGACATCCCATTGCTTGGCGCATCTATCACGTCGATAACACAGTTTGATACCACTGCTGCTGCATCGCGGATGGCGATTGGTAGGGACATGCTGATTGCAGCAGAACACCGACTCATCATCTCAGCAAGCACCAACCAACCTCTCGGGCGCGACCTCGACGCTATATTCGCACTGCCGCCAGCGGAAGAGGAAGACAGTAGGCGAGTAGACCAGGCTCTTCTCAGTCACGGAGAGCTTGATCTTGGCGGTATGGACAGGCTGCTCGAAGACATGGAGGGCAGTGGAAGCGGGCTGAAGAGCCTTACCGTGGGCAACCCGCGGAAAGTCCTATTCGCCTCGTCTGCTGCATGATGCCGATGCGCTTGAAAGTACGTTTCGTCTAAGATGTAACGATATCCCATGGACCCTTTCTCTCTTCCTCTTTCTCCCCTTGACTTCTCCTCTCTTTTCCTTCCCTGCACCCTTTCTTGCCTTTTGCACTCGCCCCTTCGCGGCCTAAGGTGGAGCTCAGCGACCCGACCCATTCCTGCTGCTCAGTATAGCCTCGCGAAAGATTGAACAGCGCTCTCGCAGTCGCCGACGCCTTAGTAGCCTCCAGGGGCGAAGACAGGGACGTCTGGATAGCTGCGGAGCGCGTGCACGTTGCCCGTTGCATGCTGTTTCCTGTCGCATCTGAGCCGGTCTTGTCTTTGAGGCGAGCGTCTGGTGAGGACGATGTGACAGTGGTGTGTGGCATTGGTGCAGTGGCGTTTGTGGGAACATGAACGCGTTGTGCTGGTGCTGGGAGGGCGTTCGACAGTTTGTGAATGATGTGGATGAAATGGTCTTTGGATGGTATGCAAGCAACTGCATAGACTAGTGCTAGTGATTCACTGAAGATTTGGAGACTTCTTTTGAGTTGGAAATTGACAGCTGCTGTGTCGGCTTCGTACGCAAGCCGAGCCGGTCAGAAACGTGGGTTGTCCAATTCGAAGTGCAGTACTCGGCTATCTCACTCTCTCGTGATATACATATCGTAGCCATGCTGCCTCTCGGCAGTTTTGTGTCGTGACAACCTCTCCTCCACAGTACACCCGTATCATAAACATGTCCCTCGATGCATTTTCATTGCCACCTAATCTTCATCTTCCACTCGTCGACCTTGGCCTGCCACCACGTCTTCTGCGGCGCGCGCTCAATCTCGTGCATCAACTTGGAATAGTGCTCGGGGGCACTGGTGGGCTTGAAGACGGCGTCGGTCAGGGCATACTTGTTCGCATAGCGGTCTTCGAGCAGACTGTACAGGGCGGTGATTTGCGCCGTCTCGAGCTGGGGATTCGCAGGCTGGGCGTGTGTCTCTGCTGTTGTGGGCGGCACGTCTGCTTTCGAGGGCACGGGCGATGTGGACTTTGGGGATTTGGAGGAGTCTTCGGGGCGGTTCACGGGGTGCACGCCGTAGGGGAGGGCGCGGGCTTCAATTGCGCGTGTGAAGGGCAGGTTGGGGCGCAGGGCGTCGGTGGGCCAGAGGCGCAGGAGGCGCGAGTATTGCTTTGCTATCTGTGTGTGTGTGTTAGTGGATGCATGCATGTGCCAGCGAATTGAGCGCGTACTGTGCTCGACATGGTTGTGTGTGTGGTGTTGTGGGCGACTGCACTGCAAGCACTGGTGACTGTCTCAGGCGTAATGCCAGTCCAAAAAGTCGATGATGTCTTGATGCCGCGGACGACTTCAGCCGGGGCTAGACGAAAGCGGAAGGGTAGCGTGCTGCGCCACGATTGGGGAAGGAGCAGCCATGGAAGCGCCGGGAAGGGCAACCGCTCTCGGGCATGAAACCACAGACACGCCCACCTGCCTGCGACGGCTGACTGACCTCCTCGCCTCTTCACACTGCCACTGCCACTGCACCTGCACCTGCACCTGCACCCGCACCCGCACCCGCACCTGCACTCGAACACAACGCTCGCTACTCCGCTTCACCCCCTCCCTCCTCACGACTTGCTATCCCCGACGCTCGACCGCCGCCGCGGAGATTCCGCCATCATGCCGAGCCAAGGCTACGAAAGGGTGCGCTGCCTCTGCTCGCCGCAACCGCCATGCGCGTATAGCGAACGGCCTACTGACAGCCCTCCAGGTAGCCGCCAACGACGACGCAGACTCGCCCGTCACCTCCCTTTCCGCCCAGCAGTGGCCGCCCGCCTCGCCGCCCCCGTCGTTCCACTCGCGCGCCTCGTCGCCCACATCACGCCGCCTGCTCTCCGACGACCCCCTCACACAACCCCAAGACCGCACCCTCGCCGACACCTTCGACTCCGACTCGGACGATGACGAGGACGAGGACGGCCGCGATGACCGCCAGCGCCTGATGCGTGGGAATCCCCACTCCGACGACGATGCACCGCCACCGCCGGGCCTGCAGCGGAGGGTTACCGAGCTGCCGACCTTCAACACCCAGGCCCCAGCCAGTGGACGTGTCTACGGCGGAGGAAACGGTGGCGTGTGGGCCAACCTGAGCGCGAAGCCCACACGAGGGGAGGATGTCGAGGAGAAGCCTCCGGTATGCATCACCACAGACCCATCGACACGGCATGTACTAACATCCCCAGACGTACGAACAAGCTGCTGCAGACGCAACACCTCCCTACTGGGAGACGACAATCCTCGCCCCCGGCACCTTTGGCGACGAGGTCTTTGTCGAAGGCCTCCCCGTCGGCTCCCTCTTCAGCTTCATCTGGAATGCCATGATCTCCATGTCCTTCCAGCTTGTCGGCTTCCTGCTCACCTACCTTCTCCACACAACCCACGCTGCAAAGAACGGATCCCGCGCTGGTCTCGGTATCACCCTTGTGCAGTTCGGCTTTGGCTTCCGCTCCGCAACGCTTAACCCTGGCGGTTCAAGCAACGACAACCCCAACCAAGGCTTCGACGGCGGCATCCCTAGCGACCCGAACGCGCACGATTTCAACCCGGATGATGTGTCGAGCAGTGCAGGGGGTGCCGATGCGGCAGCGAGTGCGAGTGCAAGCGTGACGGGGAGCGACTGGTTGGCGTACGGGCTGATGATAGTGGGCTGGTTCATTCTGATCAAGAGCGTCAGCGACTTCATCCGTGCAAGGCGGCACGAGCAGCTGGTGCTGCAGAGCCCCGACCGCGGGTTGGGTGTTGCCGTCATCGCCGAGGGCGAGAGTCCCGAGCGGAGTGTCTAAGCTTGTGAAAGAGCTTTGCTCGTTTTCAATACACGATACCATACCATACGCCTTAGACTGGCATTTTCTTCTTTTCCTTTCTTTTCTCTTCTCTGATTCTAGCGTATCCTTTCCTACTCCAGGCCGGCTGATGTGGCCAAGCCAAGCGAAGCGACATTATTTCTTTATTTATTTTTCCTTTCTGGGCTCTTGCATCCAGGCTTCATGGGTTGGCGTTTTTCATCTCGGTGCGAGGTAGGCTCAGACGGGATGTGATGCGAGGTGGAATTTGAGGTGCATGGAAGGTGGAATTCAAGGTGGATTGGGAAGTGGATTGGGAGGTGAAAGTGACACGAGAAGTAAAGTAAGGTGAGGTGGGAGGAGAGTAAAACGAACTGAACGTACACCTCACTTCACTCGATTAAACGCGTAGTGTTGAATCTGGGTTACTCGTCATATCTTGTCGTGTCGTGTCGTGTCGCGTCATGGTATACTAAATTAGTGCTTTCAGTCTACCTACCTGAGTTGGTAATATATAAGTTTGCGTAAGTCGGTGTAGAACTGTGTAGATTTAGTGTTGGAATAAGCGAGAGGGGTGTGGATGTAAGTAATGTCAATAATATGGTAATAGATGCGTAAATAGGTGGTTTGGTTTGGTTTGGTTTGGTTTGGTTTGGTTTGGTTTGGTTTGGTTTGGTTTGGTTTGGTTTGGTTTGGTTTGGTTGTCGTGCTGTGTAAGACAAGATGAGAACAAGATGAGAACAAGATAAGAACAAGATAAGAACAAGATAAGGCAAGACAAGACACTATACTATACTATACTACACTACACTACACTACACTGCACTACACTGCACAGCACATCGCTACCTAATTCCATCTCTAACTCAGCACACACTCTATTTTCACAACGGGGGGGATACGTACTTTGTAGCTATCTATCTATGTAGAGTAGTGTTTTCACCATGTATATACGTCACGGAAGAAGACAGGCAGGGAGTGGCAAACTAGTGCAATTGCTGATTGTTGGTTGGAGTGCGGTGTGATGGAATGAGGGCAGGCAGGGGAACTAGAGGTATAGTAAGAGGGTAAGGTATCTATGTAGGTGTGTACAAAAGAAGGACGAGAAACGAAGAAACGAACAAACACGCGGAAGAAACTCGCTTCAGTGTAATGGATAAACAATTGAGCAATGTCACGAGTACAATGAATCAACCTCAGGTGAGGTGGTGTCCAGTACGACCGACGACTTGTATGCAACTCACCACCCACCCCGCACGCGCCTCACCTTCTCCTTCCCGCCAACTCGCCCCGCCGTGATGCGTCTCACCCACCGGCGGATCGCCCATCCCCTGGCTAGGGCTTGGAAAGCCAGGACGTCGCGTTCCAGCTGCGCGTGTCGAGCCTGCAGGACAGCTCTCCAGCGACGCTGCAGCACGGTCGCGGCATCCACCAACTTCTGCCGCGCCATGGCCACCGCTTTGCTCTCGTGCGCGAGTATCAGCGCGCGGATGCGCTTGCTGACGTCTCGGCGCAGGGCGTGGCGGCGGAACGCGCCTTGGATGGTGCGGGCCGCGCGGTGCTGTGCGCTCAGGGGTAGTAGTCTGCTGGCGAGGAAGGCGAGGGTTAGCAGCGTGAAGTCGCGGCTTGGGATGGAGCGGGCGGATGCGTGGTGTGGCGTGAAGAGGCTGGTGAAGGAGGAGGAGCACCCTGCAGCTTTGAGTTTCGCTGCCAGGCTGGTTTGCTGATCGAGCGTCGCGGTGAGGGAGGTTGGGAGGTACGCGTCTACAACGCATTCTAGAACTTTTGGGTCCGCGAAGGAGGTGGTCAGGTTCGCAATCCGGATGCCGTGGAGACGCGCAATGGCTCGCGACCAGCTGAGGAGCAAGTGTGTGTGGTGGTCCAGCCCGTCTGCTTCTGGTGCGTCCGAATCACTGTCCGAGTCGAGGTCGTCTTCTTCGAATTTGTTGCGGCGCGTGTACCACTGCTCCCTGAATCGTTCGGTTTCCTTGACGATGTGAGGCCAGTCAACCAAACTTGCCAGCCCGCACTTCCCAACCAGTGACCACAACAAGCTGAGCGTCTTCTCGCGGTGGCCGTCGACAATCTCAGAGGCGGAGATGTTGCTAGCTGCCTGGCTGGGTATGCCGCGTACGCCTTCCAGAGCGGAGAGTGCCACCTGGACGTTGTATGCCTTCTGGGGGCGGCCAATAGCTGGGTATTTGAGGTGTTGTGAGAGAACCCAGCTCTCCTTATCCGAGACTTCTGACCTCAAAAGCTCGCCGGTAGGCATAGCAATTGTAACAGTGTCCTCGCGCTGTGCAGCGAGCGTGGCGGACGGATATAGGAGCAGTTCCACAAGACGAGTGAGCACAATACCGTCGCGGAGGTCAACAGCGATGTTGTCGATGTGGTAAGTGTACTCCTGCAGAGGGTACTGGACGTGTTCGACTTTGTAGCTGAGGTGGCCCAGTGGTCGTGTAATGTCGCCGTGCGACGGGAGGAGCATAGTTGACAGCTGGTGCAACACGTCGACAGACGTCTTGTAGGGTGATGTCGACTGGAAGAGACAGCCAGGTAGGATGTCTGCAGACTTTGCCTGGTCGAGCAACAACAGCAGCATCAGGCTGCGTAGAGCAGTGCGTCTCCACGACCACCCCTGGGATCCAAAGTCGTCTTCACTACGAGTGATGCTGGCAATGCTGCCAACTCCAGGCTTGACACGGACGGCATCCTCATTCTTGATAAGAAAGACGTCCAGAAAGTGCTCGATTGCTCGTCGTTCAGCACGGAACACGCGCGAGCCATCATCGGAACATGTTGATCCTGTTGACAGTCGTGACGGAGTTGTGATCTGACGTCCTACGACGGTCTCAATCGCCGCCCGTAGTGCGTTGAGATCGTAGGTTTTGGTCCAAAGGGTAAGGAACTTCTTCCTCATTCCAACATCGTCCTTCAGTCTCAGAGTCTGAGCGAGCAGGTCCTTGGGTACACTCAATGCGCCGAATTGTAAAGATGCTTGCAAGCGCTTGTGTAGGGAAGGCATCGTCGGCTCATGGTAAAGCGCCAGCATCTTCTTTCGCAGCTCCTCCGGACTCTGCTCATCATTAGGACCGGCCTGGGCTGACTCGAACATGGAATTCAAGAGCTGCGTGATGGCGACCTCCTGGTACGTCAGCCAGTTGTCCTCATACATCTCCGGCCGCGCGATGTCCTCCTCCAGCACAGGATATCTCTCCCGCGATTGCCGCTGCGGCTTCCCAACAACGTGCATCATCTGAATGTTTCCAGACACCCGTTCTGGTCTTTGGCGGCGCAACGCGGCAGGCGGTGTTTTGTCGGTGCGGAATGGCGAGGAAGAGGCTTGTTGGACTGGTCGTATTCTTGAAATCTTGGGCTTCGCGTTCTTGATGGCTGCATTGTGTTCCTTGAGAGTCGCCTTGTGCGCTGCAAGACTGCTGGCTGTGGACGCTGTACCATCCGCTCTTGCCTTGATCGACTTGGCCGGGATACGTTCAAAACTGACTTGCTCACGCACTCGTTTCTGTGAGCCTTCTGGCCTGGTTCGTATGTCTGACTTTGCGCGAGACCTGACCTCAGATCTTGCTGAGGAAGTTACGTCAGAAGTCTTCGAAGACTTGATTCGAGCTTTTGGCGCGTCAACTACGGACGTGGTCTTGGTCAAGGCCTTGGGGAAGTTGATCTCGATGTGTGTCCCTGTGCTGTTCTTCTCGATGGTTGCCATACCAGGCGGCACATTCTCTTTCCCATCCCCAGAGCCTGCAACGTCACTCGAAAACGAGACACTCTGCAGCGACCGCAAACTCGTGCTCAAGGGACCTCGCTTGGGTGGTGCAGCCAGCGCCTTCCGTGATGTCTTCTTCTCCTTCTTAAGCGCAGAGACCAAACTGGTGTTGTCTTCATCTGACACCGTGACCAGGTCCAGCCCGATGTCCGGCGATGTCTCTCGAGCGTTGCGCGATTGGTGTGTCGACTGTCCGGGATGAATTGTCAGGTAGGTCGTGTCATCGGAGGGGACGTATATGGTCCTCCGCCGTGGGTCCTTCTTGGGTCCTTGCTTCTTCAGTTCCTTCCTTTCCAACACGTCTTCCCGCAGTTTCAGTGTAGCGTTGACGTTCGGTGACTGTCTGTCCATTAAGACCTGCGAGACGCGTTTGCGCTGCGACCTCAGCACTTGCGGCTCTTGCACTGACGGTGCCGCCCTTGGAATCTTCTGCGCAGGCTGCGCAAGCAAGCTGCTTTTCTTCACTCTTGCGCCATCGGGCATGGCTGTTGCGCGGCTCCTTCTTCTTGTGTCAGCCGCCGCGTGGTGTTGTTGTTGCTCCTCTTCGTGTGCGACATCTTCGAAGATGTCCAGGCCAGGATTGAATGCGGTTGGGCGTGCTGCGCGTACTGGTCGTCGCGGCTTGACATTGCGCGGTTTCGCTTGCAGTTCGGTCGTGTATTCGATGTTTGCTGTTGTGCCGTCCTCTACGTAGCTGGGCGCGTAAACAGACGAAGGGTGTCCATAATCATAATAACGATTGCTCGAATAGGATGCGTTCGACGGCGCAGGGCACGGCGTGCCTGCAGTGTATCTGTACATCACGGCTTCTGGTGTATCCTGTAAGGTTAGACGCGCCTGCGCAAAGTCGGTGGAGTCTTTCAAGATGCAACCTTGAAGAGGCCGGACGGGATGGTAAGCTAGTGCCGGCCGCTAAAGCGCTTTCGATGTTTACAGAAATGTGCTTGTTGCCACGGCAACAGCCCAACTACCTTGGAACATCGTGTAAAACGTCATCGCAATGATGTAAGACCTTCAAGATGACGGAAAATTAATGTAAATTCTGACAGTAAGATCTTTGAGCCAGCAGATTTAACAGTGAGTATAGTGATCAAGCTGGAGTATAAACTCAACAAAACGCGTGACTTGCGAGAACTGCTTGAGTTCTTCGTCGAGGAATGTGGATACTCACTGTGACTAGTGTTCATCTATAGAGATGTAATTGTCTCTAACATCCCTTTCTGTGCACTGATATGATGATGACTGTCGCTCTTTGACTTGCTGATTGTTTTTGCTTTTGTGTTTTGGACAGATGTCCACTCGTCTCAACTCCGTTGCACACAGCAAAGTAATATCCTGGAACCCATCCTGAGACTAATGGAAGAGGCCAGTAGGTCCTTATAATCCTCAGTACCTGCGTTGGTTCTCTCAGTAAGGATGACACCACCGTGCCGTTAGGAATGCGTGCCGATTCAGCTAGGATACAACCGTTAACGAGGTGAGGAACGATTATCATGCAGTACCGACTAGCAGGAGAAGCATATCAGTCTCCGACCATCTTCTGTAAACGTCTGTCTGTTGCAATAACAGTGCTTTCTTTGCCTCCCGTAACCTTCGTCTGAGCAGTCGCTCCAAAGTCAAAGCTGACTTTGACTTCGACAATGTAGCTTGCTTTCTGGTAATCATCAGTTGACAAAAACGTATCACTTACCTTACATTAGAACGAGGGAGTGGTTCACTTGTTGAAGTCGATCTCAGCATATTCCAACTAGCAAATTTGTCTTCGAGGTTGTCTAACATTCCAGAGAGGAAATTTGTCTCCCTACTGAAGGGAATAACTTCTCGCCAGAAAGAAGCTGCATGCCAACGAAATAGGAGACCTATCACATGCTGCGTTCGGGTTCGCTTTTGATATTAGTCGATCGGTAAAGTCGCAAGGTCCATACTTGAGCGGTTAGCGAGGCCAAAGATCGTAACTTCGAATCAGATATGACCGTCGTAGCCGATCCAGTAGAGTGTATATCAACAGCCTCATATTATAGAGTATTCAAAAGATCCGCTTACGATAACCAAAACTGGCCCTGCCAGCCCTGCGATTGTTCTGGTTAGGCTCACTGCTAAAGATCATGATGAGGAAAAATCCGAATTTAAAAAATAGTTGTAGAAAAGGGACCTCCGCTCGCAAAATGTTGCATCGTGGTGTTGAGTAGTCGAGTAAGAGAACAGAAGAGAGGAGTCAGGGACCCTGGTGATGTAATCTACAGGCGCTACGGACCTGCCTTTCAACTGACAGTTTTTGCATCATCAATTCGTTGATTGCAAAGCCTTGTTCTCTTCTTAAACAACATGCAACTGCAATGGCTAGATAACCATCTATCCCACGATAATCAACTCCTCGCAGACAACTCATCTACAGCGACTCACAGCAAGTGGTAACGATACAGGGACTGAAGGACGATTAGTTTATAGGTTGAGGTTCCATGGACCAATTGAGAGATCATGACAAGTGTTGGGTTTGTGCATCTCTACGCCTCTTCGCACCCGTCTGGAACATGTGTCTTTGCCTGAGGAGGGACGTATCACGTAGCACCTTTGCACAGACATGAGTGCGATGGAAGAAGTATCCTTTCAAAAGCCCAAGGCACATGAAAGGTACTGAAATCATCCCCAGGGAGGGAAATGGTAAGATCGAGATACGAAGTCGACGCTCTGGCATGAAGCAGTGCATGAAGCAAGGCGCGAAGAATTGTTCCAAAACGAAAGAGATTCAAGGAAATGCTTTCTACGCTGAAGCAGATAATGAAACACAACGACACAAGCAGGCAGCAGGCATCAAGGCTGACAACCCAACGATCATGTGTTGAATTCCGAAGCCCAACGTTCAGATCACCGCTCTCGCTCTCGCCATTTGAAACGCACAAAGTTTACAAAACCCTCCGCCTCCGCCTTTCCCAACGTCCACATCCAAACCGATACCTTTCATGCTAAGACAACCCCACGATTTGGTATCGATGCCGATATTGACATCGATAGGAGAATTACGAGTGGTGAGCTGTAGTTTCACAATCTAGATCAGGTTCCAGCTGCACGCCTGAAGCGTTATGCATTCTCTGCCCAGTTCCCAAGGCCAGCTTGTCGGAGCCTTTGCGAAACCCCATCGTAGCCTGCAGAGTGCAGGAACCTAACGGTTCTCTAAGATTCCAAGCTGAGGCTGGACTATACGAACTTTGAACTGTGGAAAGGTACATGCATATGTGCAGTCGGACTTGCGTGTATGCATGTATACGTGCATGTGGGTAAGCCAAGTTCTGCTGGTATGTTTGACGTTTATGGGCTCCGGCATGGAGCTGAGCTGCAGGATGTTGGAGTTGACTCCGCCTTGCTCAACACTTCGATGGACTGAAGTCCACTTCCAGCGCTCAGCCATGAGATGTCAAATCCAAAGCACTTCAAGTCTCACATGTTATCTCTACGTCCATGGACTCGACTCAGGCATGGCAAGTACCGTACTCTGCCGTGCCTCATCTCCACAGCTCGGCACTTCTCCGTTTACCACGGCAGATACCGTGTTCGAGTCCCTCCAGCGGCCTGAGCACGCCTTCACCGGATCGGAGAGACGGCTCCGACATGCAGAGTACTTGTGCGGTTGTGCCGTAGCGAGCACCGAAAACGAAAAGAGGCTTGGGACTACATCGCGACCGACTTTCTATCCAAGCCCAAAGTAGTTTGACTTGGGCTTGCGCCGGCTTGTAGCCCAGCCTCTACACTCCAGTAGAGCAGATCCTTGCTGCGTTCGGAAAGGTTTGTGTCCGCACCAATGTGAGGATTCCCGCTGCGGCGTCCGCAGAAGCCCTCCGACGTGCAGACGCCTCGCGCTAAGCGAAGTTGGTCATGCAGGGCATTGTTGGAAAAGGGACTGGAGTTTTCTCCGAGAAGAATCGTGTCTGGAAAAGACCCGTGTCTTTTCCAGACACGCCTAATACGGGCTGCGTAACAGCAGGAGGCTGAAATAGCGAGAAGTGGTTGTCGATAGATAGTGTAATGCATGCTAGTGAACGTACCAGATGATGTATTTGGTAGTAGTCTAGAGCATGCAACAGAGCACGCGGTGAGTTCTGAAGTAGTACATGCAGCATGCTTAGATAGGTTTGAAACTTCGTCAGATTACAGTGGTCTCTGAGTAAACGTGTACCCTGAACATGGGTAGCGTGACAATGTAAGAAAAGTCTGTCTATAAGTGGTATCATGTAGAAATGCAAATCGAGCGTGCCAAGCGGCGTACAACAAAAGGAAATTTTAACCCAGATCCTACACATAGCAAGCAGAGAAACGAAAGGGTTGGAATAATGAACGAGGCTTCCATCAAATGTTGAGGTAGCTTTCAGTCCCTACAGCCGCACCAGGCTTTTGGGCGCATGCAATGGTGAGGACCATCTTCGTCTGGTATCTCTCGCACTCATCCCGAATGTCCTTCCTAGACCAGAACCATTCTTCGCCCTGAGACAGGCGTACGAACTTCCCGTAGAGGTCCTGGTAAAAGTGGCGGCCCAAGTAGGCCATCATGCGGCTTGCATCGACGACATCTTGTGGTGACGGAGTTGAAAGACCATTGCTGCTAGGTGCTGCTTTGGCCACTGCCTTGGGAGAGCCAAGGTATGCAGGAAGTGCCACTCTCGCACGGCGGATGTTCTCCAGACCAACGATTTCCATGGTATCGAGGACACTCTCAGATGGGACCATGCTGATGTTGTGAGCCTCGAGCCTACAAGTGATGTGCTCGTCGACCCAGTTCTGTAGCTGTGGCCCTTCACCGTTCATGTGAGCATCTACAGAAAGAATCTCGATCGAACCTCCTGGCTTGAGCACACGCATGCAGTCAAAGAAGGAGCGTGCCCACTCATCGTTGCGCAGGGACGTGGAGACAAAACGCGAGACGACTACATCGAAATAATTGTCTGGGAACGGCATTGCCGATGAAATTGACGGAGAGAAGAGGGAGTGATGGTTCAACGGTGCTGGGTGCGACGTTGGAAGATTCGAGGTATTGGCTGACGAGAGCGTGTATACAGTCGCTGCAGGGTAGCGCGTTGCGAGAACCCAGCCGTCGGCGAGATTGCCATGGAGATGCAGTACCCTTCTCTGGTTGGCTGGCCGGCTGTTTGCCAGTACGTCGTGGGCAGGTGACTGAAGCTGCTTGTTTTGTGTCAAGCGTTGGTACGCTGTCAAGGCCCAGAGGCGTTTCTCAAAGACGACTTCTTGGAGGCTCTCGTCGTCATCGTCGAGACCCTCCCATTCTTCGCTCAATCGTGCAGAGACAATGCGAGCGCCAGCGCTCTCCATCTTGCCCAGCGCGCGAGCAAAAGGCCCTTGAGCAGCTTTGGTGGGGCCATCGCTCATACGGCTACCAGATCGCGGCTCGACAGGCTCCATCTGTACATTGTTTGCATACGCAGGGTCAGAATGCTGTCGGATTGGAGGTGGCTTCCTGTTGTCGACGAAGGTGGGTGGGGTCATGGGTGAGGGTGTCTTGGAGAGCGGAGAGTGATCATCACCATAGCAACTGTCCTCTGAAAGAACATCATCGTGACGACGAGGAGGATTGGAAAAGATGCTCTGGTTGGAGAATCCAGTGCGGGCTGATGAAGTAGTTGTCGTGCTGTAGGAGTTATGTGAAAGGGTGGAGTAGGTTGACTTGACGCGATCAGCATCGTGTAAGGGACGCCCCGTGTCGATCCTTCCTGTGGTGGGTGTTAGCTGAGGCACAACCACAACGTATTTGACTCGTGATAGCCGCATGCTTAACAACGCTGATCATATCCCGAGCCCTTGGGAAAAAGCACAGATGTTGCGCGATGAGCGTTGGGGTGCGATCGTGATGATCCCATCGTTTGCAGATCGCAAGATAAGACGAGGACAGGGGATTTATGCACGTACCTCGTGAACTCAGACCAGGGGATGGCAGCTGTGGAAGAGCGCTTGTGGGTGGAGGAGGAAGTGATTGCAGCGGTGGTGGGACATGGAATCGTTGCTGATGCTGGTACTGGAGATCCGGGTTGGAACGTTGTGATGGGCGTCTGTCTGAGGTTTGGGGTGCAAGCTCGCTAGTGAGAGAGCTGACGACTGGCGACGGCGTCTCTTGTAGTGGGGAGGGAGCAGCATCAGGAGCAGCAATAGCTGCAGGCGCAGGCGGCGGCGGCGGCGGCGGCGGCGGAGAAGGCTCTGAGATCTTGTTCTTCAGAGAGGGGACCTTTGGTATCTCTTGAACACCTTTGCTTTTGCCAAACCAGCCAAATCCACCACCCTTCTTGTTAGAAGAGGCGCTGGATTCGGCCCTCACGCTTCGATTACTCCCTGACGACTGTGATGTGGCGGTCGAGGAGCGTCTGGCAGTCTCCTCCTCCTTTGCCTTTCTGTGCTTGCGAGCTCCTACCGTCTCGGCATGCTGGGGAGGAACGTCGAAAGTTGGGAACATTTTGTCGGTGAGCGATCGACGGCAGTGAATAGGGTTTTGGGCCTAGCGATGGCGGGATGCGATCTTGACTATCAACATATACCACACCAGAGAGCACGAGGATTGCACATGTGTTGCACACATGGATGGAATCACACGGATGATATCACAACGCTGCACACGGCGCCCGGAGCGACTGACTCTGTGCTCGCGTACAATGTGCGCCCAACATGGCTAGCATCGATACGATGGGCGTCGCGCTCCGTGGACTCGAGGAAATCATGCTGAAGGGGTCAGTAGGAAGTCTGCCCGTGGGCCTTCCTGGGACGCACGTTGCTGCATCGCATTGGCTAGCAGGGACCCTGACTCTACACGGCTCCCAATGGCTGTCGACGACAGGCGGCGGCAGCCAGTCAGGCGCGCAGAGGATGATTCGGAGACTGGTCCCGCTCCCGCGAGGCGAACCGGTGGAGTTGCACAGACCAGCTCAATGTGCCAGGACCGTCGTGAGAAGAGGATCTTCGGCGGCAGCACCACTTTCACCCACTTCTTCCATCGCCCGCCGACTCAACAACACCAACGGCGCCGACAGCTCGGTACCTTTGCGCTTGGGCCTAGCTTCCTGGCCCGCCTTGCTGCCACCTTCCAGAAGAACATTGGCCAATGTCTGTGAATGCACGCTTCTAGTCGCTCCGCCCAATAATGCATCGCGGGGGGCCTCACAAGGCACCGCTGCTACTTGGTGCCTGAGTGGCGTTCTGTACGGGCCCTCTTGGTAGACTGCATGCGCGTCTCTTCTGGGCCGTCTGCACGGGTCTTCTTCCTTGTCCACACCAGTCTGATTCATTCATCATCTCCGAGCATACCTTCATGCTGGCAATCCTGCCCGTCACGGCTGTCTCGAACACGTTTGGCATGCTGACATGGACATGAGAGCATCAGTCGTAGCAAACACTCGATTGCGCCAACGCAAAGCACAGCGCACTTGGTCGTTGCCTTGCGCAACAAACTGATCGTCCTACTGACCATCGCCCTACCGAACCAGCACCGTGGGCGCACACGATCGCCCAAAACGGTGGACCAGCGGGACCCCAATTCAATCGCGCCATCTCGGTAGAGATAAGCCGGTCGTGCGGGCTTTGTCTACGCGATGAGGTAAAGGGGCCTGGTGCGCCGTGTGTTAGTGAAACCTTCCATCCCAGTAGCCTCATGTAGAACAAGCCACTAAAAGAACCACGGCTTGCAGGCCGCGGGTACGTGCACAACTGTCATGTACGTTGGAGCAAGCAGAGTCTCAACTCTCCAAAAGGAGTACACCCGACATTACTCGTCCATGCTACGACTAGTTGGGCGAGGTGTCAAACCGTCCTTTTAAGTACAGTGCTCGTCTACCCTCTTGGGGTTGTGCCATCTGCTTGCTTGAAGCATACCGTATCTTTTGTCCTTGTTTGCTACTTCACATCTGCAACCATGGGTTTCGCTGCGCTTAAGGCCAGGACAAACGACATTGTGTCAGGCTCCGTTGTGGGGCGGTACTTCCATCTTGAGGGATCTGGTCATGTAAGTCTGCTCACCCTTCTGAGCACGAGAAGCAATACTGACTACCACAGCCCAATGAAATCAAGGGCGCGAGGTTCACCACTGAGCTGCGAGCTGGTCTGACAACCTTCTTTACCATGGCATACATCATTGCTGTCAATGTGAGTAGCTGTCTCAGATAGCCTTTCTGACAGCGGCTGATCCACCACCTCTAGGCATCTGTACTCACGGATTCGGGTGCCACTTGTGTCTGTAACGATACAGTAGATCCCACTTGTCTCAAGGATAGAGATTACAACTTGTGTCTGGTTGAGGTCAACCGGGATCTCGTCACTGCCACGGCTGCAATCGCTGCTCTTGGATCCTTCCTCATGGGTATCAGCTCCAATCTCCCCGTTGCTGTCGCACCCGCCATGGGTCTGAATGCCTACCTGGCCTACCAGATTGTTGGATTCCACGGAACTGGACCGATCAACTACCGTGTTGCCATGATGGCAGTGTTTGTCGAAGGCTTCATCTTCATTGCTCTGTCTCTTCTCGGTATCCGTCAGTGGCTTGCTCGCATCATCCCTGCCTCCATCAAAGTGGCTTGTGGTGCTGGTATTGGGCTTTTCCTCACCTTGATTGGACTATCCTATTCTGCTGGTATTGGCGCCATCACTGGTTCCAAAGCCACCCCTCTCGAGCTTGGAGGCTGCCCTACCCAGTATCTTGACCCCGACACTGGCGCCTGTCTCTCGCACAAGGCGACCTCGCCGACAATGTGGCTCGGGTTCATGGTTGGCGGAGTCCTGACTGCGCTGCTCATGACCTACAAGGTCCGCGGTGCCATGATCGTTGGTATTGCTCTCGTGTCTATCTTCTCTTGGCCTCGCGACACCTCTATCACATACTTCCCTCGTACCGAGATTGGCGACAGCCGATTCGAGTTCTTCAAGAATGTTGTCGCTTTCCACCCCATCCAGAGGATCTTGGCTGTTCAGGACTGGACCCTCTCTACCATTGAAGGTGACGTCGCAGGCCAGTTCATCCTTGCCGTCTTCACCATGTTGTACGTCGACATCCTCGACGCTACTGGTACCCTGTACTCCATGGCCCGCTTCTCCGGTGTTGTTGATCCAGACACTGGTGACTTCCCCAAGAGCACTATCGCCTACTGTGCTGACGCCGTTGCCATCTCTATTGGCTCTCTTTTCGGTTCCTCGCCTGTCACTGCTTTCGTCGAATCTGGTTCTGGTATCCAGGAAGGTGGTCGCACTGGCTTGACAGCCATGACTACTGGCATCTGCTTCTTTATCTCGCTGTTCTTTGCTCCCATCTTCGCTTCGATCCCTCCTTGGGCGACTGGTGGTGCTTTGATCCTCGTTGGCTGCATGATGATGCGCGGTATGACTGCAATCAACTGGAACTACCCTGGAGATTCCATCCCAGCCTTCGTCACTCTCATGTTCATGCCCTTCTCGTACTCCATCGCGTACGGTCTGGTTGCCGGTATCATGTGCTATGCCATCATCAACACGGTCACTTGGGCCCTTGGTGCGATCTCCAACGGTCGTCTTCTACCTCCTGACTATGACAACAAGGAGTACTGGAGCTGTAAGTCCAACTTCTTTGCTTTCCAACTTCTTTGCTTTCCAGTTCGCCACAACAATGCTAATCGAACACCAGTCCGCGCTGATTCTGCCCGCAATCAGCCGTGGTTCATTCGCGCCATCAAGGGCGATAAGCGATTCTGGAGGCCTGAAGACAATGACTCGTTTGAGTTGCAATCTGCAGAAATCCGAACCAAAGAATAGTTTGTGTTCTCTCGTGTCGTTATTAGCGTTATCGCACCGCATCGTATCTTAGTAATGGAGCATGTCAAGTTCCCCAGAATCCAGAATACCACACTCCACCACACCTCATGATTCATCTTTTTGCGCCGTACCTCAGGCATTCTAACAACGACTCATGAAATGTGAGGAAAAAGTCATTGCACCGCATACTGTGTGGTGACTAGGCATTTACCAATAATCGTGTAGCACCGCCAGAGCTGCCGCAGCAGGTGTGAAAAGCGATTTCGGCTTGCCATGACTCGCAAGCTTTCACTGACAGCGGTGATAGGTGGAAGCCCCGATCGACGGGACGGCTCGGTCAAATTCTAGCGAGAACGAAGAACACGACTACAGTAGACGTCCCGTTTCACGTGCTCAGCAGCTTATGTGTGCTCACGTTGCAGCAGAACGTGCAGGTCGACCCGAACGTTGGGTGATGCACTCATCCCGGTCGATTGCAACATCGCAGCACCGGCTGCCCAGCCTAAAGAACCAAAGTTGTTCCTCTTCTTGTCAGCATGCAGCAGCAACGGAGATGAAGCTCTTGCTTGAAATTGCTTAGCACATGGCATCTCCGGATGTCGCAACAGCAGGCGAAATGGCTAAAAGCAACCGCCCTGCCGGATACACGTGGAAGGCCCTGTATTCGTAAACGGTAGACGTTTGTCATTTTGTGATAGCTTCACGGATACGACGTGATTACTGCGCCGATCATGCATCTGTCACTGCTCTCCCTCATCTCTGTCGCCGCTAGCGGCGCGGTCGCCGAGAAGCTCCTCTACCGCAACACTTTCAACAGCAGCGCCGCAATCTCGTCGTGGGTTGCCGAAGGTCCCGTCACCGCCAATGTAGCAAACAACACGCTCACGCTCGGTGGCGCTGGCAAGATCGACGATTACTTCGTCTACTGGCTGCCTGAGATTTTCCCCGATCAGATCAGGATCTCCTGGGACTTTCAGCCTGTTCAAGAACCGGGACTGGCTATGTTCTTCTTCGGCGCAACGTCAGTTTCTGGCGGAAGCATCTTCGATCCCAGCCTTAAGCCGCGAAATGGAAGCTATCCGCAGTACCACTCCAGCGACATTCGGCTGCTGCACGCAAGCTACTTCCGCAGGAGGTGGCCTGAGGAGAGAGCATTCCATGTCGCGAATTTGAGGAAGAGTCCAGGATTCAACTTAGTTGCGCAGGGCGCGGATCCGATTCCTGATGTTGCTGATACGCAGGGTGCGTACTATAACATTACGGTTGTGAAGGATAAGAGAGAGGCGAGCTTCTACATTAACGGGCTGGAGATCTTCAAGTTTGATGATACGAACACAAATACCGGGCCGCTTGTAAGAGAGGGGAGGATCGCATTCCGTGGCATGCAGCCTTTGATTGCAAGATATCGTAATTTGGAGGTTTGGTCGTTGTAAGGACGTCCCTAATAAATGCTATTCAACCCAGCGTTCAAGCGGAACAGTACAAATACAGAATCAACTTTCGAAAGTTGCTTGGGCCTGTCGAACGCATCGCTTTCTCTGACTCTCGTATGCGATCATCTTTCCATGATTGTAAGCTCAGCAAGCACCTCTCATTTTGTTGATCGCCATACGGTCCTGTCATTTACTCTTGGAATTCTGTTGAACGCAGTATAAATCCCTCGATCAGAAGTCAGGGCTCTATTAGTCAAATTGTTGAGTAATTGCTATCCTTTCACAGAATTGATAGAAACGTTGCAGACTTCGCTGTCGGTGGTTGTCCGAATGAGCCCCACTCCCACTCCCATCGTAGTCTATGGATTGTCGTTTATGTTAGTGAGATACAATCATCGTAAGTTGACAGGAAGAAAGTGTTGCATACTCTCATCAGCTATGATGCTTTCTGACGTGTCCAGGACCCTGGACCAAACTTGTACAGCCTCTTAGCGTGTCCACAGGTCAGTGTCAACGTCGCAAACGTCGTCGCTCCTTTTTTGTGAATGCATGCATCAATACAACAAAGCAGATGTAGAGTATGTAGCTCTGTTTTGGTACCAACCTCCACCACTAGCCGGTCGAGTGCACCGACCAGCGCTTCCAATGTCGAGAGAATAGTGCATCTCAGCAACGACCATAGGTAAGTCATGTCGCACTAGAGATCTGACTTGGTGCTTTGCTTCCAGTGTTAAAAATGCAGTAATTACTGCAGTCCAGTACGCGACGGCTCAGCAAAGGCATATCAGTCTTCGACCTCAGCAACGCATCTCTTCTTTTGGAAAACAAGATGGTCAAGATACCCCTTGACGAAAGATCAGTTTACCTGGCATTTAAGAATGTATTCAAAGGTCCAGATGTGCAACCACAAAGCGACAAGAGCATCAGAAAGAAGATTCGGAAATACCAAAGTGCAAACGAGGAGATACAAGCGCTGATTCAGGGACACACCGTTCTTCAAATTGGCAAGATTGTCAAAACACTCCTCGAGGGGAATGTTTTTGCATCTACGCTGGAGGCAAAGATTCGTTTTCCAGAGATCTTCGACGTCTCATCCGCACAGAGCGCAGAACGGGCTGTCTCAGAAGCTGAAGCAGCAAAGTCCGAGGCAGATGCGATCAGGGAAGTCACCGCAAGACAGCAAGAGGGAAGCGCATCCGCGGCAATCGTCGGAGAAGCTACTGTCAAAAAAGACAAAGAGAAGCTGGCAGGTATGTTTCTTACGAAGACCGACTTCGGCAATCTAACATCTGAAGTTGTGTCTGCGCCTCCTCCCAACGAGAAGCCTCTTCTCCCGGAAAACTTCAAAGCACGGTCTCTCTACCCGTTGTATCTGCCTGCGAAGAGCCAGCGTCAGTTACTAAGCAAAGTACAAGATGATCTAGAGCATGCATGCTTCAGATTTGGGCAGCGAAAGATGGTCCGTGAACTACAAAAGCAAGCCTGGGACAGTCCAGAATGTGTGGAGCTCAACATCTGGATGGGGTTGTTTAGGTCGAAAGGGAATCTGTTCGACGCCGAACGTATGGCAGGGCTTGGAAAACCTTTCCCAGACCTGTTAAGTTCGATAGCCCAGATCAGGCACACTGCAGTTCATCGTCTTCGAGTTACAACCGGAAGGACTGAGCTGTTTTTGGCCGATGCAGAGGCCCTTGCTGTTCTCCTCGCAGATGAGTCGTGCGCTCGACAACTGTCTCGGCTGCGAAGAGAAACGCATTTGATAGTAGAGGAGTTTGGACGCAACAAGGACTTCTTGGAATCTCAGTACATGGACAAGCGTAAAGAGATAGCTGCACGGAGAGCCGAGCTTGACCGTATCGAGCAAGCAGCATGGGACACTATGCTCGAGGAAGATAAACAGTATCAAAGCTTTGCGGGCGCGAACCTCGAAGAGATAATCGACATGCCTGAGACGACTCTGCATAGTGCAGCTGCCTCGGAAGCCGGCGACACATCGGAAGAGGATACAAGTGTCGAAAGCGAGAGTGAAGCTGACTTCTATCGTGTTGCTGAATCTTCCCAGGGCCCGCTCTATGCAAGTTCGACAAAGCAGAACGCTGCTTAGTTCGATCGTACACCCCGATGAGTAAGGCACGACTTCTGTGTTGAGGTAAATAAACTGTGTAATATGGGTATCTCGCTACAGACTGAATCTCAAACTCTGACTACCTCTGCTTTGCCACTCTGCTCCTTTTCCAAAAAGTCCTGCTGTTCCACTCTACTCTTGTCGACATCCACAAAGAAGTAGAGCCATGCGCAGCTGACTAAACTCAATACGAATAGGAAGTAAAATGGGCTGCTGTTGTTCCCAGTATCATCGATGATGGCGCTACTCACCAATGGACCAATGAACGCACTCGTCTTGCCAACAATAGAAAACAAACTGAAGAACAGGAATTCTTTGCCGCGTGGTGTCACTTCACTGATCATGGTCTGCGAGTAGCTGTACCATGGACAGACAAGCAGGCCGTAGAAGGCTTGATACATCCAAACCTCCCAGGTCTTGTGGAAGCCAAAGGACTGGGTCCAGATTCCGATCATTCCCCAGCCATCTAGTAACACAATACAGACAGCAACGACCATGAACATGGTTTTTGTGGACAGTCCGTAGCGCTTTTGAATTTGCCAGAATGCTCCAATACCAACAGCCTGCGCAGCGATACCTACGATGAGGAGGTAGGTGAGTTGCAAGCTGTTGTACGCCACGATTTCGTTTTGCAGTGTTCCGATCACTGTCACGGTTGTGTTGAGACTGTCGCCAAGCAGGAAATAGCCAACAAGATATGCCAGACTCTGACGCAGCTGCCAAATCTGGCTCATCGCGTATCCGAGCTGTTTGAATCCTGCAAGGATGATGTTTGTTCGCCCAGGATCTTGGCCAGGACGTCTCTTTTCGAGAACAAACCACGGAATAGCACACAGAATCCAAACGCCCGTAGCGAAAGCGATGAGCACAGAGAGGCCCCAGTTGTTGTTCGCTTCGCTGTCGTTGACGTGCAAGCCAAACATGATACCCACGATGACAGCCAGGATGGCGATTTCAAACACGGACTGCACGTAGAAGGCTGTGTTGGAGAGCTTGTTTCTCTCCATCATGTCTGCGAAGTCGTACTCCGCACGAGTGATCCGCCCATCGGCGAACTCATCAGCCTTGATTCGTAAGGTTTTGGTGTTCCTCGCCAGGCCTGGAAACGCGGCGGTCCAAAACGTTATGGTAGTTTGGTAAGCGATGAGGCCCACGATGTAGAGCCCGACACCGATATGCCAGTCTTGCTCAGTATGCACACCCAGCCAACCAAAGCCGATACCAAAAGCGATGATGGACAACACGATCAGAATGTTAGGTCGCCATGTGCCGAAATCCGCGAAGGAACCCAGGATGAGAAAAACCACAATCTGGATGGCAAAACTGATGCCATTGCACAAAAGAACAATGCTATTGATTGTCCTGTCTCTTCCCATGAAATGGAGTATCTCAGAGTCTCCAGCAGCTTGGTACATCAGGTTCTGGAAAGCTGTAGGGCCGAAATTGAAAAGGGTGAGTCCATTGTCGCCAACATAGTAGGAGTAATACGCCCATATCTCCTTCCTAGTCGTTTCGTATTTGGGGTCGAATTGATCAGGCGCGACTGGGGTCTCAGTATCGATAGGAACGTCGACAGCGCCTTTGATGGGGTCTTCAGCCGGCGCGCTGAGAGGCGCAAGACCAGGGTCGTTAGCAGCCATTGAGTTGCGACGCGAAAAAGAAAGGTGGAGAGATCAGAACAAACAACGGAAAGAGGAGTTATAAGAGGAAGAAACTTCTTCTATTGCGCGCCAGTGGTCGCTTAGACCCTGCTAGTGATTTCGTCGTGATCCGAGTCGAGATGATAGGACATTACGGATATCGTGCAAAACGATAATGCATCTGGATCTGGATCCATGAAGAGAGCGGCGAGCTGAGCATCCAGTAGACCTACCGCATTTTCTGGTGAAGTTCTCCTGTACTAGGCTCCATTGGGAAAACGCCGAGGGCCAATTGTATCGTTAGTGGTGACCCACCACTCAACGACACCTCTTCAGTTACTCTCCAGCATTACAATAGTATTAATTGCAGCCAAAATAGTGACCTTAAAATGGTTGCAAATGATTGTGGGATTGTTTGTGAGTACAACGGTACCCATGTGGGTAACGGTGGCGGATGAGAGAGCAGCCGCCTCGGCTGAGGGATTGAGGATTGGCTAATACTAGTAGGTTGTGCAGAGGCTGGTAGGGGGCTCTGAACATCGTAAGGTATCGAAAATAAGCCACGATAGGGCATATTGATGTTGCTGCAGTACTGATTTACTAGAGAGACGCATCCTGATAAGATTCTGATATCTTGGCATATGCAGAGCCCCGCACTGTTACCCGATCGTTACCTGACTGGCTCGGAGGTTTGCCTCAACGAAGCCTAGTACAGGAGAACTTCACCAGAAAATGCGGTATCAAATGGGAAGTTCGCGGGGAGAACCTAGTCTGCTACGAAGCCCGCACTGCCGCTAACAAGCTCTTGCCAATCGATCAAGCTTTTGCCACGGAAAAAAAGCCAGTAGCCCCGCGGCCCCACACTTTGGTATCTAGAGCTTTGTCGTTCAACCTCGAAACATCAGCTCAGTACTACATTTCACGACACTTCTCGCAGTGCTCGATAAACCGTCTTCGCCGGCTTAGCTAGTACGTTGGAGCGAAAGGTGTCGCAGCTAACGTCCGACACAACAATGCGAGGTCTGTCTTTCTTCAATAGACGTTGGCATAACGTTTTCTCGCAAGTGATGGTTCGCGGCGCACAGCAATATAACTTTAGCCTAGGACGCTATTCATGAATTGGATTTCTCTCAGCACGAAGAAGAGCGCCAGTGCGGGTGTTTATTTGCTTGGCTGAAGATTGATGTCTTCCATCCGCCAAACTTTTGAGAAGGAGTGTTGGAGGTGCAGTATCTGTCAACTAAGATTACATTGCGTTCCATTTGCATCTACAGTTCTCCCAGGAATCTGATGGAGGTAAAAAGGTACGTAGAAGCGTGGCATTCAGATTTCTTCAAGTGATATGAAGGATATGCCAGCATTCAAGAGGCGTCGTGTTTGCCTTACCCTTGACATCGAACAGCTTATTCCTCCTCACAGCTCCAGCAAGCACTAGCACACGCTCACTGCGCCAGCACCGACAACCGCTGAACCCTCCTTTTGCTCTCCCTCCTCCTAAACACCAACACGTAAACCACCACTGTCAACAAACTCGCCGCGACCTGCACCAACCCAACATACCAACTCGCACTTTGCACGTTGCAGAACCGGTTGAAATCAATCTCGCCAGCAAACTCCTTCTGAATCGCCCTCGCACCGGGACTGCACGTCCATCCCCAGAGATCATTGCTCTTGCCGTGCTTGTCTTTTTCGCTGCGGTACACGCCCGCAGCGACGCTCCACACGACCAGGTTACCCAGCATGACGGCCCAGCTGAACATCGAGGTGATGTAGGAAAAAGAATTCGCTTTGCTGATACCGAATCTGTAGCTGAAGATTGTGCTGAAATTCAATATCACCGAGATGGCTGCGACGCCGAAGTAGGAATACGTGGGCCATACTTTGGAGTCTTTGGCCCAGGCGGTGCGCGACACGGTTGTGCCGTCTGAGTGGCTGACGTTGTGGTAGACGTTCTGCGTGTGCAGGAATTTGGTCAGGGTCATGGTGATGGGGGCCAGGACGCCGATGGAGATTACAAAGCTGAGCACACGGGATAGCATGCGGAAGCGGCGGATTCGTGCTTTGAGGTGCTGGATCCGTTAGTCTTGGTTGCTATATTTGAGGCAATGGCCGTACTGCATCTTCTTGTTGTGCGTGCTGAAGGTCTTCGAACTTCTCAAAGCTAGCTTGGCCATGTTGGTAGTTGGTTTGTGGCACAAGATGCAGTGGTTTCAGAGGCGGTGATTGGTTAGACTGATGACCGCTTGGGGGCACAGAGTGTGCAAGAAGGTGTTGTTCCTGCTCGTGCGCCATTGGAATGTTTCCATTGTAGTACGAATTCGCCGCCATGTCGAAACTATATCCTTTGTGATGTTCACCAAATTGAGTGCGCGTGTTGACAGAGCCGTTGTACTCTTTGCTTTCTTATACTTTAGCATATGTCTCCCTTTTGCTCAGCCGCATGCTGACAGCCTTACATACGTGCTGACGGGCTGCATTTCTTCTTTCCACATGCGGCATGGTGTGAGTGGCTTCGCGGACACCGATACTTAAGCGAACTAAGCCCTCCTGCAACAATTGCTTACAAGAGACGAGGCCTATTCTTAGCTGAACAGCGTGGCCAAGACTCTACAGCGGTTTGGGAAAGAGAGGTTGACGTCTGGTGTTGTTACTCTGGCTCTTATCGTCAACGGCTTGTCGCAATGTATAGATTGCTCTACGTCTTTGTATGGTATAGATGTGGTAGTCCGACCTAGATAATAATATTGTAGGTGTAAAACCACTTCTATTTAGCCTTCCTTAGACCTATGCAATCGCGTTGTGTAGTGTAGGTAAAGGCACAGGCGTGTTAAGGGTTGGTTGAGGTATTTCGCACAACACCCAAGCACCAACCTTTGCACTCGACAGCACGTATTCAGGACAAACAACCGATGTGACTACCACAGCACATATGCCAGCTCACAAAATTCGACACCTCTCCCAATGCATCCCTCTCTGACTCAAGGTGTTGATATATCTACGCAAATGCAGCTCATAAATCATAACTCATACTATGCTCATCCCTCTATTCATTTATCTATTTCTTCTTCCCTCTCTTGCCTGCTGGCTTTGCTGTTGTTTTCAACGCCGCGTGTTTGGGGTTGCTTTTTAGGTGGTCGTGCAGCCTCGTCTTGGAGGGGAAAGAGGCATCACACCCCATGCATTTGTTCTCACCACCAGCTGACTCGGTCTCGGCTTGCTTTGCGGCTTTCTTTGCTCGCTTCTTGGCTGCGGCGCCTAGCTTTGGTCCCTGTGCTTCGGCGCTGTCGGTATCAGGTGTTTCGGTGCCTGGTTGTGGGAGAGAAGTAGATGGGGGTGCGAGACCGACGAGGCGGGCTTCGATGTCGGAGCGAGTGGCATATTCGTCATCGTCGTCGTTGTCGTCTTCTTCTTCCTCTTCTGGGGCCTTTGTGGGGTTGGGTGTGTCGTGGGGGGTCGAAGATGGCTTTTTGTTCTCTGGTTTGCTTTCTAGATCTGTGTCTGTCTCGTCTAGTTCAAGATCTGTCGTCTTCGCTGTGATGTCTTCGACGTTAGCATCCATCACCGGGACAGCATCTAAATCTGCCACATCATCACCACCATATTCTGCAGGCGTAATGATTCCACTGCTGACTCCGTAGTTGTCCAGGTCCAGATGTGCGTTGTCTTTCTGCATCTTCCTCTTCAGGTCCTTCAGAGCCTTCTGGTGCTTCTTGCTCTTCTCGTGCGCCTCGTACTGTCGTTCACTTTTGAACGTCTTGTTACACGCCACACATTCAAAATGCTCTTCCACAATCTCTTCCTCAGACTCCTCCAGCTCGCTCGCCGGCCGCTCGGTGGCCCAGCTGGGAAGCTCCTGTGCCTCACGCTCCAACTTCGCATTCAGCTCTGCCCTGGCTCGTGCAGCCTGTGTCTTCCTCAGCTCTCGCTGTGCCTTGGCTTTGTCTTCTGCAGACCGTGTATCGGGCGTGTATCGAGGATCGCGCTTGCGTACGAATGCCACCAGCGTCCTGACAGCGTCGTTGAATTCCCTTCGGCCGTCGTCGCGGTGCTTCTTGTTCTCCTTCTCTGCCAGGCGGCGGGTATAACGGTCGGGCGCGTCTGATAAGCGGTACACGTCAAGCCACGCAAAGCTCTTCGCCGATGCGAAGCCGTCCCAGGCAGCGTAGAAGTCGCGCACCACACCTTCGTAGTCGTCATCCTTGTGGCCGAAAGTGGGGTAGTTGGGAATGTTGATGTCCTCGTAGTCGGCAGCATACTCCTCCTCCTTGGCAAGCTGTTCGAACGTCTCGCGTACAAAGCCAAAGAAGCCACTGGGCGCATCCGTGTAGTCAATGTTGCTCCTGAAGCGGCCCATCATGCGTGTGATGTCCTCGGGCGTTGTGACTTTCATGTTGCCCTGGTACTGGTCCTCTCCAGCACCCTCACCCGTGCCGCCGCGCAGGATGTCGCCCTCGTGGGCATCGTACCAGGCGCGTTCCTGCTCGTCTGAGAGCACCTGGTATGCGTGCTGGACGTCGGCAAATAGTGCAGTGGTGCGCTCGACGTCGCCATAGTTGCGGTCGGGGTGCAGCTCGAGAGCTTTCCTGCGATATGCCTTTTTGAGTCTACACACGTTAGCAGAGCGGAGCGAGGATAGTTTGGCAGCATGTCAGTACTCGTCTTGCGTGGCCGTCCGCTCTACACTGAGCAGCTCGTAGTAGCTCGTCTTGACGTCCCCTCCACCCTGCCCCTCGGGTGCCCCGCCTCCAGTCGACTGCGATGCGCCCATGGTGATGCGTCACGCTCGCTCGAGTTGCTGCGTCTATATGCGCCTAGGATCGTCTACGAGAAACGCGTCGCCGATGAATCGGAACCAGGACTGGCCCGCTCGGAATGACGGTGCGCGAGTGTGGTGATTGGCCCGGCTGGGAAAAACCAGCATTCAGTGACACGGCGAGAGCGTGTGAAAGAGCCACATGCCCTGACAGGCCTAGCCACCGCACCGATATGGACTGCGCGTTTTTCACCGTTGACGCATGCATGTCGTGCTTTGTTTTTTCTTCATAAAGGCCCAAGTCCCCCACGGCGTGCTGTCAGACAGAGACCTGGAGACCTGGAGACCTGGAGATTCCTTCGACTAGCGGCAGGCATCGAGACTCATCGACCACATGACGTCCAGACAGGACTCCCAACAGAAAGAACACCGCCGCTCTGTTAAGCTCCAAAACGAGAACACGCTCACTCTGTTCATTGAATGCACCTGCAGCAACGTCTGATCGTCGCAGGGTGTTGGCTTGTGCCATAGACGAGCTGCAGCGGAAGAGTCCCAGACAGAAGCTTGTGTTGGCCACCGCTCGACCCAGGACCAATCCCCCCACCCACGTGCTGCTTCGGCGCATTTGAGTCGTCAGCCCTACCCAGCTACCACGGTTCAGCACCGACCCAAGCATCAACCATGAAGTTCGGCCACGTTTTCAAGCAGTGCATGCGGAACGAAGGATTCCCGCCCGAGTGGGTCGATTCCGCCATCTCCTACAGCCAGCTCAAGAAAGTCATCAACCGCCTTACCGACGAGCTGCAGCAGGTCGGCCTGGATCCCGCCACCCTGTCCAAGCTGCTGAAGCACGTCGAGGACTACAACGCCTCGGCCGACCAGAACGGAGACCAGCACCGCCCGTTTGAGTACATCTTGAACGGCGACACGGCAGCCTCCAAGTCATCCAGAGAAAAGAAGCTGTTCCACCCAAAGCTACTTTTCTACGTCAATGAGAAGAACGGCGATGTGGACAGTGCCAGTATCGATGAGGAAACCAAGCGCAAGCTCCAGATGCTGGCCGTCGAGACCGGCATGACGTCCCTTCGCGTCTTCGAAGACGCCGACTCTCAGAAATCATCAGAAGCAAACCCCGCCATCCACGCTTCTCGTCCCGGCTACCGTACTGTTGAAGTGCCCTTGACCTCGGACACGGAATTCTTCACGCAGCTAACTAGTGAAGTGGCTGGGTTGGAGAAGCTGCAAGAACGTGAGGAAAAGCGCATGCACGCCCAGATCGAATCCTTGGGGTCACAAATCGCCAAACTTACCGACGTGAACAAGCGCTCCAACAAAAAGACCATCACTGCCTGGCGCCAAGTTTTCCAAATGTACATTGAAGAAGGCATCTTCTTCGGCACCACAGAGCAGGACCACAAATCACACGACGCAGACAAGGCCACTCGACGTCTGGCCGAGTTCTCCAACAAGATCGCAAGAGCAGGACTAGTCGAAAAGTTC
The DNA here is from genome assembly GCA_004011705.1 of Ascochyta lentis. Taxonomy (NCBI): domain Eukaryota; kingdom Fungi; phylum Ascomycota; class Dothideomycetes; order Pleosporales; family Didymellaceae; genus Ascochyta; species Ascochyta lentis. Next base: position 1,814,531 of record RZGK01000002.1, read on the forward strand.
AAGAAGAAGGAGAACATGGCAGCGCTCAACATGTTCATGCACATCAATCGAGAAATCCTCCAAGGCCTGCGATTCGGCGAGATCAACCACAACGCCATGATCAAAATCCTGAAGAAATTCGACAAGCGAACAGCACTTGGCGTGAAGCGAACGTTCCCCCGTCAAGTCGAGTATCCCGAGTTCTCTGAGCACCTAGCCAAAGCTGTCTGCGCAGAGGTCAACACACGGATCCTCTCCCACGTGCCGCAGCTCGACGACTACAGCTGCCCGATGTGCTGTGAGATTGAATGGCGGCCTGTAAAGCTGTCCTGCGGCCACGTCTTCTGCATCCGCTGCCTGATTGTCATGCAAAACAACAAACAACATAACTGCCCTTACTGTCGCGCCAAAACCGTCTTCGACGCAAACTCTGGTACGTCCCCCCTCCAGTCCCTCGAAAACTATACCTAACATCCCACCCCAGACAACCTCGACAACGAACTCGCCGTCTTCCTAAAGAAATGGTTCCCCGACGAAGTCAAAGCCAAGCAGCGCTACAACGAGCACATGGCGGGCATCGACCAGTACGGCGAGGTGTACGCGGAACAAAAGTGCGTCGTCATGTGAACTTGAGCCCTCGAAAAGAAAGAATCGGGACTTCTCCCCGCCTCCTCCTCCGCTGCGAAAGTGAAAAGGAACGTGCTAAGCCTGCGTAGGTTTTTCCGCGGCGGTTCGTTGTGGTACGTTCCCCCCTTCCATTCTGGTGTCATCCAACAACGCCAAGACATACTTGCTGACGTGATACAGGCACATGGTGTAACCCCACCCCACCCTCGCCCTCAATTTGAGCTATTCGGTCGAGTGTAGGCGTGCGTGGATGGGTCGGCGTATATGGGAACCCATCACCCTTTCTCTTCCTCTGTTTTCTTTTGATAGTTAGTTCGTTGCCTTGCGTTGCCTTGCGTTGCATCAGTACTGAGATACCCCCCTTCCCCTTCCCCATCCCTTCCCCTTCCACATTTCAACGAGCCGACAAGAATTCCAAAACGTACGCAATTAAAATACTGTTCACATCCCATCTCCGACTCCGCATTGCTCGCGTACCTAAAAACCACCACACTGCTGTAAAAGTATCAGCGTTACCTGATAATCTGTCGTGAATGTCTCAAGCTCATTCAACCACCCAATTACAACCCTCGCGATGCCATACTAGCGAGATTCCAAGCTATGAACGACACGTCCTTCCTTGCAGCTCTGATTGCTGTGTAGTTGACGTTCTGGTTTGTTTCTTGCTGTGTGCAAGATGAGATGAGATGGGAGGGGAAATGGGAAATGGTGGTGTAACGGGCTAGGCCAAGGGGCTGACTCCTCGGCGTACACCGCCTCGGCTCTTCTCCGGCTCGCACACTCCAGCAAGGGCCAGAGCCCCGCCACGGAGCCGAAACCTCCGAAACGGGGTTATAAAAACTCTGCAACCTCCGCTCCAGAGGTTTGTTCCCTATCAAATCCATCTTGTATTCTACTAGCGAATTCCCTCAGAGGTCAGCTCCTTACAAGTAGATTTAATACCACTACGCTACAAGATTAGCAGGAAAAGAATACAAGCAACGTACAGAAACAACAAAGCAATAAAATAATAAAAGTAACAAAATAACAAAATAACAAAATAACAAAATAACAAAATAACAAAATAACAAAATAACAAAATAACAAAATAACAAAATAACAAAATAACAAAATAACAAAATAACAAAATAACAAAATAACAAAATAACAAAATAACAAAATAACAAAATAACAAAATAACAAAATAACAAAATAACAAAATAACAAAATAATCTAATAACAAAATAACAAAATAACAAAATAATCTAATAACAAAGTAACAACAACAACAATAACAATAATAATAATAATAACAATAATAATAATAACAATAATAACAATAATAACAATAATAACAATAATAATAATAACAATAATAACAACAATAATAATAACAACAATAACAACAACAACAATAATAATAATAACAACAACAATAAATGTAATATATATAATAAATATAACAAATACAACAAATACAACAAATATAACAAATATAACAAATATAACAAATACAACAAATATAACAAATATAACAAATATAATAAAAATAACAAATATAATAAAAATAAAATATTATAAAATTATAAAATAACAAAATAACAAATATAATAAAAATAACAAATATAATAAAAATAAAATATTATAAAATTATAAAATAACAAAATAACAAAATAACAAATTATTAAGCTAGCGCGTGGAAATGTTCACGCACTTGTTATAGCACGTACACCGCACCGCACTGCATTATGGTCCCAGTTACACGCTAGTCGGCGGAACTATATCAACGTCCAGGACGCTGGATAAACGAGCTAGACGTCGCTATCCTCTGGTGTGGGGAGAAGTGCGGAGCGACTGATGTTGATGCACAGGATGGCGGTATGTTGGTTGATTCGTTGAGTGCGGAAGGATGGTGAGGAGGGTGGGTGAGGAGGGTGGGTGAGTTGGTTGATCACTCACTCATTCATTCATTCACACTGAATCAACATCACGACAAGGGACTAAGCTCCTCATATCAACATACATTCAAGGTATTGTATTACATGACCAAAGGAAAAGAAAAAAAAAATGATAAGCTGATGAAAAGGAAAATGGGGGTTAGGTTATACACATATCAACATGTTTCCCCCCCTTCGCTCTACACACATACACACACCCTATACATTCCAGAAACAGACATTCTACTTTACATCTCGGCGTACAGGAAGTTGCCATCCTGGTCCACGTACTCAATCGTCTGCTTGGAAACGCAGTAACCCTGCTCCTCCCACGGGAGCGTCGGGTACGGGAAGACGCCAGCGCTGGGGTGGGGGGATGTGGGGCCGCCGACGGAGGAAGGCTCGTTGTACTCGTCGCCGTCGGGGAGAGGGATGTCAATGGGGGTGGGTGTGTAGGTGAAGGGCTTGCCGGCGGGCTTGTTCTCGGTGGCCTTGGGCAGCCTCTGGTACGGGGCGCTGAGGTCGGGGAGCTCGTCGTCCGAGGCGGCGGGGGTGACCTTTGTGCACTTTGCGTAGACGTGGAAGTCTGGGATCTCGTCTGGGTTTAGCTCGCCCTTGACGCCGACGACCTTGTAGTACAGGTTCTCGGCCAGGTAGGGCTCGACGTCGTCGGGGTGGAGAGACTTCAGGCTGCCCTCGGCTTCCTTGCCCTGGAGGCAGGTGGTCAGAGGGAGAGCGCCTTCGGTCATGACGGGGTAGGTGGCGTTGCCGCCGCCAGCCATGGAGCCGCCGAGAACACCGTAGGCACCAACGTAGTTAGGGTCCTGGGTGTAATCGGTCGACGGGTCGTAGTCAGCCTCCGAGTCGGTGCCGTTGGTGTAGGGAGTGGTCGAGTTGGAAACGGAGTAAGGAGCGGTCGAGTTCGAGTACGGGGCAGTCGAGTTCGAGCCGGGCTTGCCGATGAAGCAGTGCACAGTGTAGGAACCCTCCATGGCGTACTTGTTGGCTACGACAGAGAGAACGTGGTGGTAGTCACCCTCCTTGAAAGGACGACCAAGGTACTGGCCGGTCTCAGCGGCGGTCTCGTTGGAGGCGCGCTTGCTGAGCGTCCTGCCACCGGCGCCGTAGAGGCTGGTGACAGCGCGAGCAACCTGGGAGTAGGAGCGCTCGCTGGTCTCGGGGTAGTGGTACCCCAGAACGCGCGTCTCTTTGACATCCTGCGAGGTGAAGTAGTCGCCTTTGGTGTTCTTGGTGAAGGGCTTGAGGGGAGTGTAGCTGTTCTTGGCCTCACCCTGCTGCCATTGAGCCATGGGGTGGTTGATGTTGCCGTTGGCGACGTACGTGTTGGGCACGATGAGCTGGTACATGGCAAGCAGACGGTCCATGTTGGTGTGGTGGAGCCAGAAGATGGGATCGAAGGAGGAGATGTCAAGGAAGTACATGTGGCCACCCGTCTCACCGCCAGCGGTGTTGTGGACGGCGTCGTGGACCGACTCGAAGCTGTCGACGCCGCTGCCGGAGAGATCAGTGCGGACACCAATCTGGGAAGTGGAGGCGGCACCCCAGGGCTGCTTGCTGGAGAACAGAGCAAAAAGACGGTCACGGAGTGACACGCGCATCGAGTTGAAGCGGGCGTTCATCTCGTTGTTGTTGCTGCGGGTAGGGTTGGCAATAGGGCGACGGAGCGTGCTGGGCCAGTTGTTCCATGGGCCGCCACCAATCTCAGTGGGCAGCGAGTTGCCCCAGCTGTACGAGTAGAGCGGGTTGGCAATGGTAACGGTTCCAGAGGGCTTGGTGACGGTGACAGTCTGGTCGCGGATCAAAGTAGGCACAGTAGCGCCGCTGGAGCCGGGGTCCTGCGCCCAGTCCCAGTAGGGCATGCGCAGCGTGGCCGCAGCTTGGTTCCATCGGCTCTGCTGGCCGGAGGGGAAGGTCTTGATGACCTCCTGGACGCTCTGGTACCAGGCTTGCTGTGGTAATGTCAGTATCGTCTCAACAAGAACGGGGGCGAATTACTTACCTCGAAGATAGCCAGGTACGGCCTGTGCCAGGCACCGAAGAGGGTCTGCGCGTGCGGGCAGAAACCAGCCTTGTTGAGCAGCGGGGTGGGGAAGTTGTTCCATGTGGTGTAGGGACGACCGTGGACACCGACGACCTGGTAGTAGGAAAGCTTGTCGTTCTTGTCCTTTGCCATGAACCTCTCCATACCGAGGAGGTACAAGTTCCACTGGTCGGCGTTCTGCTTCAACTGGCGAATCTCAAGACGGGGAGCCGAGACACGGCCGTTGCTGTTGCAGACACCATCGCTGCCAGTGCTTGTGCTGCAGACACCGGTGATGGCGGTGAATCCACTCGACTGACGGGCAACCAGGCTGTCAGCGATCTCGTCCATCTGCCTCTTGATGAGGGCGTCTGCGGAGTTGCGAGCGTGGTGGTGGTGGGATCCATGCTGGAGTGCGACTGTGAAGTGCAGGAAAGCAAAAAAGGCGAACAACATGGTGGTCATGTTCTGGGGCTTGCTGAAGTTGGCCATGGTGAAGTAAAGCACTTTTCAGAAAAACAACGGGCAGAGGAAAAGAATGGTCAAGGTGGTGAGATGCGATCAAAAGAGCGATGCGTGTCCCAAAAGAGCGTAACGACGTCGGATTGGATCCTCGGTCTGTAAGAGGAAAAAAGCTGGAGTGCTGAACAGAAACCGCGACGTCAAGAGACAACGAAGAATCAGAGGTTGACCGCGGGACGGGCAGGGGCGGCTTGTCGGGTCATATATCAAACGTCCTATTTCTGGCCATGCTCGACTGGGATTGGGCTGATCCCGCGCTGTGCCCAGTGCAGGTGAGGCGGTGGACATGTCGCTGGTGGCGCTGTCGCATTGGCAGCCGTGATTGGCGCAGGGCGCGTGGTGGAGCGTTGGCCAGTCCCCTGCCGCTGCGAAACAACGAACTCGCTCTGATCCGCAGCTACGCCCCTGACTAGACGCAAAGCGCACACGGTCTGCGGGCGCTTGGACGGCACCCAATTGCGCATGGGGAAGGCTTCCATGCAAGCTCACGCCAGGCCCGTCAGATCCAGGAGAGCATGGCTGCCCCTCCCGGGACCCGTTGCGACGACGGCTGTGCAACCTGAGCCCATCTGGATACGACGAGCCATAAGATTGTCGACCCGCTCGTTCTCGCACGAGGCGAGACAAGACGACACGAGACGTGAGCTCGAGCGTGCGCGCTGGACCCTCGGTGCGGCCTGCAGTCCATGGCCCAAGAGACACGACTAGCACGCCGCCACCAGCAAGAGTCAAGCCGCCGAGCAGCATCCAGTCTGGTGCGGTGCGGTGCAGTCGTCAGCTTCTCGTCCAGCACCAGCAATCATGGCTGGCGGAGTAGCGCGGACAGACAAGAACATCAACAGCAGCTGACGTCGCCTCTCTCTCTCATCCGAATCCGGCCCGTAAGATGAAGACTCTCGCCCCGTTAGCCGTGAACACGACGAGCAGCTCAAAGCAGGACCGAGCAGCGCCCACACTTTCCTCATCCGCGGACCCTCTGATATGAAAGGGCTGATCAGCATCCTGAGCAGCCGAGTCGAGTCGCAAAGCCAATGTTTCACCACGGCCCCTCCTAACACACGTCAAGCCCACAAGTCATCACCGACCAAAGTCGCTCATTCGACAATGGTTTCAGCGCACAAAAAGCTTGACTGCACAAGCAATGCTGGCAGGCGTGCCGGATCTGCAGACACCGTTTATGGTTGTGACGTTGGGTGCGTAGGTACTATGTAGCTGCTGTGTAAACGTCGACGTGAATTTGCATGCATGCATGCAGATGCAGGTGCAGGTACATAGATGCAGGTAGTGCAACCCCAAACCCGCGAACAATCTCACCTGCATCCTCCCCGCGCATTCAATAAAGTGACCACCCAAGTTCGCTCGCTATCCAAACACGCCTAAATGGTACATACATCACGGTATGCACACGACCTCAACAACCTCCCTCTTCCAAGAACCGCGCGCGTCGTGAATACACTTACCTACCTACACGAGCGCTGTGCCATGCCGTGACGTGACGTGCCGTCCACGGAGGCCCAAGAAAAGAGGGAGAGAGAACACCAAGTAGATGTAGATCCCGCGTAAACATAGAACGCAAACAAGGAGAGAGTGCAGATCCGCATCTCGGTAGATGCATGCGCGTCGTTTGTGGGCCTGACGTCGTAAATACCATCATAGTCCACGCGATGCATTGCAGGTGCTTGGATGTCAGCGTGCGAGCGAGCTGACTAAGGAGGTTGATGTTGATGTTGGTGTTGACGTATAGGGTGTGAGTAGTTGCCACAAATCACGTGTTCGCACTGAAGCATCTCAGGTACGGTAACGGTTCCTCAGAACGGGGATATATCACTACGTACAACTAACTCAGCAGAAGAAAAGCAAATGGAATTGGTATCGTGGTGTAGTGGCCGTCTACCCTAGTGCTATACGCTGCACGCTGCGCTGTACGATACAAGAGCGAGAGAGACTAGGAAGCTGCTGAATTGAACAGAATAAAGCAGAACAAAATGAAGAAGATGGGTATATAATCCGGGTTCGAAATACACACGTGTGAACAAAAGAGAGAAACGGGAAGAAGGGAAAAAGGAAAAGGGAAAGAAGAAGGCTATCTACTGAATCTAAATCCACCAACAGCTGTCGGTCAACTGAGCATTACTGGAACGCGCCACGGATCTTGGCATACAGTTCCGTATCCAAGAAGTTGTAATTCGGATCGGAGAAGCAGAACGGCGCCCGCAGGAGCGTCTCGGCTGTAGGACGCTCCATAGGGTCGATGGTGAAGCAATCATACATGAAACTTAACCCCTCGATGCTGATGTTCCTGCTGACATCTTCAGGGATGGGAGGCGCCTGGTTGAGGGAACCCAGCTTGTAAATCGCGCCAATGGCTTCTTCACGACTCCATGGACGCTTGCCGGCAAACATCTCCAGGACGACGCAGCCGAGGGACCAGATATCGACTTTGGCGCTGTATCCCTGGCCTTGGGAGCGGATCACCTCGGGCGCCATCCAGAATACGGAGCCTTGCATCGAGTTGGTAACGTCGTTGCCGTAGATGTTGTCGCTCTTTTTAGAGATACCGAAATCGGAAATCTTGCAGGTGCCGTCGAGGTCAAGCAGGATGTTGTCGGCTTTGAGGTCGCGGTGGAGAATGCCTTCGCGATGGAGGTAAGACAGGCCGAGGAGAGTCTGGCGTGTGAGGGAGCTAACGACAGACTCCTCGAACTTACCATGCTTGCGGATGCAAGAGCCGACCGAACCACCAGAAATATATTCAAGGAAGATGGAGATGCTGTACTCCTTACGCTCGCAACCAAGGTACTGCACGATGTTCGGGTGGTCGAGGTGCTGCATCGTATCAATCTCCTGGTCCAAGCTCTTGACCAGCTCCTTGATCTTGTCCTTGTCGGATCCGGCTGCCTTGGCGTTGACTTCGACTTGTTTGACTGCAATCAGCTCACCGGTAGTGATGTTCATACCCAGGTAGACACGACCGAATGTTCCTTTGCCAATCAGTTGACCCTTCATCCATTTGAATGTTGGCTGGCGTTGCATTTGCGGAAGATTGTCCTGGGGAATCGTCTCGAGTTGGATAAGACGCGATCCTCTTGATGGCTTGACCTGCTCGATCCTTGCGTGAAACATCTTGGTCGACTTTCTTCGCACAATGTCACCACCATTGCGAAGTGTGGCAACCCGCGAGGGACCCGCAGCAGCAGCTTGGCCGGGCATTGGCCTCTTTTCCATGGGATGGTACTGTGATTTCACTACTTCACGAATAGACTTGGTCCGCCCAAGGCCTACGCCAGATTTGCGCATATTACGCTGGGCAATCGACTGAAGGCCCGTCTTTCCTCGGCTCAATGAGTTCGTTGGTCCAGTGTCCTCAAAAGAAGACATTGGCGTCAGCGTCGCGGCGCTGTCCTTTGAGGAATCGCTGGCTGGGTCTGTGGAGGAATCCGTCTCTTCTTCTTCGAGCATAGGCTGATCGAGGTTGACGTTGGGGAAGAGCTCATCAAGGTGGTCCACGAGGGCTTCGGCAGGTGGACGGTTCGCCCAGACGTTGCTAGCAAACGAGTCGCGACGATTGAAGTCGGGCTCATCGCGTGGCGAATCTGTCCATGTTGCAGAAGGACCAGCGGACTCTGGAGCCTTGTCGCTGGGCAGTGAATGGCGATCGTCGTTTGTGCTCTGTTCTTGCTGTTCCGCGACCTGGGCCAGTGAATTCTTCGACCGCGATGTTTTGAGTTTTAGATTGGGTCGCTGTGCTCGATGACCACTGGTGTTCCTAGCAATGGACACGGTCCTTGCTGGAGCAGGTGGAGGACTGCGTCCGGCGAGCGGAGCAGCAAAGAGGCCGTCATCTGAATCATCATCGGAATCGACGGAACCCTGGTTCGGTGCAAGGGTGTGGAAAGACACTTGTGCTTCTTCAAAGTCATGTGTCGGTCCGTAAATCGATACTCTTGATGACTCTCTCGTGAGCGCGGCCGGCGGTGCTCGCGAGGAGGTAGGGCTAAAGTCTGGCGAACGTGGCCGCTGTTCTTTCAGTTGATCCGCGGTTGGATGGGGTGGAGTAGGCATTGCGAGTGTGAGGCTGGGCTTATCAAAGGCCGCTTCGTCTTGTAGAGCTTCGACATAGTCAGGTATTTTGAACGGAATGTTGCCTTTGCTCATGGTAAAATCGCCGGGGCTGCGAGGAGACCCACCTGGACTGTTCCTGCCAGATCCGGCTGCAGCTCCAAATCCGCTCTCTTTCAAGATTTGCTGCGAGGGACGCATGCTCTCAGGCGAGGAGTCGTGCATCTCCTCCTTTGGTGGAGGCTTGGGCAGCGCCTTGTTGGCTGCGCCCACTGAGCCACCAGCAATACCTGCTCCAATGATGGCAGCCGCAATGTTCGAAAGTCCACTGGGGCCTTGAGGAATTGCTTTCCGCTTGGCTGACTCGGACTCGGTCGACTTGCGCTTGGACGACGTATCATCACCTTCTGGCCAGGACGGTGGACGGCTCTTGCTCCTTGATAGCGAGTTAGCTTTGAGAAGCGTTGACGTGTCAGCTGGAACGGGTGGCGGCTCCCTCTTGGGCACGAGTTTTTCCTTGGCCTTCTGCGCCTCGAAAGGTTTCTTAAGCTCTTCGTACGGTGAGTTGCGGGGCTCGTCAAAGTCGATGATGCCAGCGCTTCGGAATCCGAGGTTTTCGCCAGACGCAGACAGGGACGCAGACAGAGGATCAGGGCTGTTACCCTTCAACCGCTGCATACGGCCTTTGAGGTATTCTTCCTGTTTGCGCTTCGTTTCTCTGCGATGCTCCTCTGCCGCTATCTCGAGCATCCTGCGGCGTTCCTGCTCCGAGACGTCGTCGCCAGCGGCCCATGACGGCTCAGTTGGCCTCCCGCCTACGTTCAATCGACTCGAACTGGGATCGGGCATCTCCTCCTTCTCTGCCAACTTGCGCAATGCAGCCGCTTGAGCCGGGACCAGTGTCGATTCGCCAGACTTCAGCCCGCCAGGAGATCCAGCCTGAGAGTTGGCGTCTAGACGGCTAAAGGTTGATTCGTCAGCTCTTCCCGTCGGATGTGACATGGAGACACCGAGCCCGGTCGAGGCCGCACTCGTGCCTTCTTGTGGAATCTTCACGAAGATTTTCAACTCTCCAAACTTGTTGCCAAACTGCGAGCGAGCTTTGAGAAGATTCGTATCTGACAGTGCGTCCTCGTGCTCGTACTGGCCAGGGGTTGTCATAAACAGCTCCACCCCGGGCATTTGACTGAGACCTGAACTCAACTCCTCGCAACACAGTTGCCGCAGAGCTGCTGCCGAGTCTACATTGGTGATGTCGATGAGGCGATAGTTCCAGCCATCGGGTGTGACGAATGCATATCGGCGCTCTTCTCGCATCGAGATGCGCGTACGTCCGGACAAGCGGCTCTCTGCATCTGTTTGCGCGGATCGTCGCGAGGGCGGACGCTCGTTCAAGGACGTTTCACTCGAGTTCATGCCGGACCTGCTGAATATCGGTCCGCTCGGGGGATGGCGATGGCTTGCTGGACTGGTAGGAGAGTCCAGGCTGTTATCGTCAGGCGAAGGATGGCTTTCCTGCTTCTTCCTGTCCCTGCCCATGATCTTGCCAAAGAAGCCTTTGTGGTGGTCCTTGGCACTCAGTGGCTCTGCGTTGTCGTAACGCGAGAATCCAGTCCCAGGCCGTGCAGCTTCATGTCCATTTCTCTTGTTCTCGTTGCGACTATCTGACCGGCCTTCCACAAAAGAACGTCCTGTAGGCGGGCCTGATCCTGTTGTTGCAAAGGTGGACAGATTGGACTCGGAGCTGTTGCCGCGGGCGTGCGAGTAGTAACGTTGCCCGTTGGCGGCTATGCCTGCACTGAGCTGTCCGCCGCTTGATGCGAGCCGTGCCGAAGACAGTGCCGGACTGTGCTGTGGGCTTGCCTGTCGATGGGACCCAAATGCTGAAGGGCCAAGATCGCCAGAAACATTGGGGCTGTGTTTCTTGGTGTTGGGCTCTAGGTCGCGGAGGACTTCTTTGGAGAAGGCACTCCGACCGGGCCCATCAATGTAGTCTGGCGGCGGGCCCAGTGCTGGTACTGTGAAGTTTCGCTGCTGTGTCGATATCCGTCTCGGAGGAATGGAGACCGAGGGCGAAGACAGCGTTTTGCTGGGGCTGTCCTCGCCATTGCTGGCCATGGTAGGGGTGGAGGCAAAAGTCATTGGATTCCCCAAGAAAGGCGAGTGCTCCACACCCCCATCGGTGCCGGCACTGGGCACTGTCATGCCGGTATCCGTGCGGTTTGGCAGGCGAGCAGGAGCCGGGCTTCCCGTCTCGACGATGTGGCGTACCAGTCTCCGCAGTTTGCGGCCCTCGTCTCTTTCTCTGTTCTGGTCCCAGCCGGTGCCACTTGCGGTCGTCTGCTTGGCGAGCTGGGGGAAGATGACCTGATGCATCATGGCGACGTTGCCCTTTGAACCGTGGCCACGTCCGATGTCGAGGAAGCGCGAGCCTTCCAAGCCCAGTGTTCTGAACGTCTCCTGCCAATCCTTGGAGAAGCCATTGTCTGCCAGCCAGCGTTGGACGTGTTCGGCGGGCCACTGCGGCGAGTGGATGGGTGGCGAGACGGGGCCGTCTGGGCGATGGTAGGCGTTGTTGTGGCTCTGGATGGTAGTGGTGGGCGGGCCGGATTGGTCGTAGGTGGGGGCTCGGTCTTGGGGTATGTTGAGGTGGCTGCGGTTGTTGGGGGTCAGGGGGTAGTTGACTGGGGCGCTGGAGCCGTACTGGACGCTCTGGACGCTGTCGTGGATGTTGAGGAAGCTGGTGCCGGACATGTCGGCGTTGGGGGGGAAGCCATCGTCTCCTCTGTAGAAGGCGGGGTCTGCATACTGTCTCGGGGCGTGGTTGGGTTGCAGGGCAGGAATGCCGACGCCAGGACCAAACGACTCTCCGTCCGGGATGTACGTGGCCGAGGTGAGGGGCGCCTCGAGTTGCTGGTGTGGCGGCGGGGGGCCGGGGGGCGGAGGCAGGTTCTGTTGGTAGCCCTGGTAGAGGCTGGGGTTGTAGCCGGGCTGCTGGTACTGGTGCTGGCGCTGGTGGGGAGGAGGGCCCCAGGCGGCGACGTTGTAGTTGGGGTGGGGAGGGGGTGGGATGTTCATGGCGGCCATCTGCGACGAGGTTGAGGGCCTGGGCGGGGGCGGCGGCAGGCCCATGTTGTGTGCGGGCGCCGAGGCGGGCTGGCGGGGGGGAGGGGGGAGCTGGTACATGGCTGGGTGGTGGGCGTACGACAGCTGGGGCTGGAGGGAGTGGAGGGACAGCTGGGAGTGGAGGGAGTGGAGGGACTGCTGGGGCTGCTGGGACTGCTGGGGCTGCTGGGACTGCTGGGGCTGCTGGGGCTGCTGGGACTGCTGGGGTCGGCAAGCGTGTGGGCGCGGGCGCGAGGGCTCGTCGAGTCGGGCAGCAGGTGGCCCTCTGGCACGCTCAGACTCGAGTGCAGCGTGGGGAGCGGCGCTGGCGGCGGGCGGCGGGCGGTGGGCTCGGGGGCGCCCGTGTGCGCCGTGTGCGCCGTGTGCGCGAGGTGCGCGAGGGACGATGAGGAGCGTTGACGCGGCACAATGGTCATGTCTCGCGGGCGGGTGCGCTGTGAAGGAGCTGCTCCGCCAGCATCACGACGTTGCGCGGCAGCTTGTCGGCGTCGTCGAGGCCGTCGTGGATGTCGTCCTCGTCCTCGTCGTCGTCGTCGTCGTCGTCGTCGTCGTCGTGGGCCCGTAGTGTGTCGACTCTCCAAACAAACACAGCGGAGAGTGGGTGCGGTCAACGTGCAAAGAAAGCTCCGTGCTCCTCCCTGTCAGACGGAGGATGGCCTGCGGAGCGGGTACGACGTGCGAGGCTAGCGGGCGGCCGTCTGCGCGCAATCCAAACTCTGGCGTCTGTCTAAGCTGATGGCAACGGCTTGCATCTCTTGCGCCTCACCTGCACCCCGTCAGATTACACAAGATGCATGACCTGCCGAGCCGCCATACCTGCTGTCCTCGAGGGTTGCGCGTCCACTGCCTCGACACCCTGCACGGCACCCATACCCTTCACTGCACTATACTTTGGCGACACCCATACCCTTAACTGCACCATACCCTTTACCCTTGACTGCACCATACCTTGACTGCACCATACCTTGACTGCACCATACCTTGACTGCACCATACCTTGACTGCACCATACCTTGACTGCACCATACCTTGACTGCACCATACCTTGACTGCACCATACCTTGACTGCACCATACCTTGACTGCACCATACCTTGACTGCACCATACCTTGACTGCACCATACCTTGACTGCACCATACCTTGACTGCACCATACCTTGACTGCACCATACTCTTGACTGCACCTCAACCCGCACACGACAGACGCCGCTGAGACACGGGCGCCGCCCCAGCCGTGCATGCGCCTCGCCTACCCCCTCGCCCTACTGCACTTCCCCATGCCAAACACCATCCCTCTGGTCTTGCACTCGCTCTTCCAGCGTCACAGGACTCTCCAGCCCGCTTACCTGTACATATCCACACTGCACCCCTCACTCCACCGTGCCGTGCCATGCGAAACTTCATGTCGGTCGTGTTGCGGCTACACCCCCCTGCAAACTGCATCCACCCCACCTGCAACTCGCCCTCGTCGACATTGTGCGTGCTGCATGCCATCTCACCACTAGACGCTGGTAATGCGCTGTAGACACCACCCCATTATCGCTGCAGGCCACCCAGACGAGACACTCACTCGATCCATGCAGCCACCCAGCCACATGTGAGGCTGCACTGCTATCGTTAGGACACATTCACGGCATCTCGCTCACGCCATGGCCTGACGACCCTTTCCCAGCTAACCCACGTCGCGTTACATGTGGTGCTCTTCCAGAACTCTGTTGAGAAAACCACTTTTGACTGCCTTCTGAGTGGTCCCCGGCTGCAACCGGACCATAGCTAGACGTCATTGCATCGTAGAGCTGAACCCTTAAAGCTTCCCAGCGCCCGCATCAACAACACCAGAACACTACCGTTTCTTAGTTCCCAAGCCTACACACATCCTCGCACTTGGCACAATGGCCCAAGACTTGAGATCACAGGATATCAAGAACCCAATTGACGTTGCAGAGGTGACTATCTATCCATGTGGAGACCTCCACGCTAGGAAGCTCACCCACTAACCCACCGCGTGTAGTACCTCTTCCGCCGACTCAAGCAGGTCGGTGTCGAATCCATCCACGGTGTGCCCGGCGACTACAACCTTGTCGCCCTCGACTACATCCCCAAGAATGGTCTGAAGTGGGTGGGCAACTGCAACGAGCTCAACGCAGGCTACGCAGCGGATGGCTACGCCCGTGTAAAGGGTGTCTCTGCGCTGGTCACCACCTTTGGTGTCGGTGAGCTGTCTGCAGTCAACGCAATTGCAGGCGCCTACTCTGAATACGTCCCCATTGTCCACATTGTCGGCTACCCATCGACACTATCACAGAGAGATGGCGCTCTCCTGCACCACACGCTCGGTAATGGCGACTTCACCGTCTTCTCGAGAATGTCCAAGGAAATCTCCTGCGCTGTGTCCATGCTGAACCACGTACACGAGGCGGCCACGCTCATCGACAACGCCGTTCGGGAATGCATTCTCCAGTCAAGACCCGTGTACATCTCACTCCCCACAGACATGGTGCAGAAGAAGGTAGACGGCGACAGGCTCAACACGCCGCTCGACCTGGACTACCCCTCAAACGAGCAGGAGCGCGAAGACTACGTAGTAGACGTGATCCTCAAGTACCTCCACGCCGCCAAGAATCCCGTCATCCTGGTCGACGCATGCGCTATCCGGCACCGAGCGCTCAAGGAGACGCACGAGTTCGTGAAGAAATCCGGTCTCCCCACCTTTGTCGCACCCATGGGTAAAGGCGCAGTCGACGAGACCCTCCCCAACTTTGGCGGCGTGTACGCAGGCGACGGCAGCAACAAGGGCGTGCGCGAGCGCGTCGAGTCCTCGGATCTCGTCCTCAGCATCGGTGCCATCAAGTCCGACTTTAACACTGCAGGCTTCACCATCCGCCAATCCCAACTCAACACCATCGACTTCCACAGCTACGGCGTCAAGGTCCGCTACTCTGAATACCCCGGCGTGCGCATGAACGGCGTACTCGCCAAAGTCACGCAGAAGCTCGGCCAGCTCAACATCGAAAAGGGACCCGATCCCAACAACGACATCCCCAACGAGGAGCTCAAGTCGCCCGAACCCACAATCACACACGCCTGGTTCTGGCCGCGGCTGGGCCAATTCCTCCAAAAGTCCGACATCATCATAACCGAGACCGGCACCTCCAACTTCGGCATCTGGGAAACCCGGTTCCCAGCAGACGTCAACGCCATCAGCCAAGTACTGTGGGGCAGCATCGGCTACGCAACAGGGGCATGTCAAGGCGCCGCCCTCGCCGCGAAAGAAAAGGGCATCAAGCGCACCATCCTCTTCACCGGCGACGGCTCCCTGCAGCTAACCGCGCAGGAAATCTCGACCATGATCCGCAACAACCTGAATCCCATCATCTTCGTCATCTGCAACAAGGGCTACACCATCGAGCGCCTGATTCACGGCTGGGAGGACAGCTACAACGACGTTCAGGAGTGGAAGTACAAGGATCTGCCTGCTGTGTTTGGTGCTCCTGCCGGCTCTGTGCTCACGTACAGAGTGGAGAGCAAGCAGCAGGTCGAAGAGCTGTTCAAGGATGATGAGTTCAAGAGTGGGGATACGGATAAGATGCGCTTTGTGGAGCTGGTCATGCCTTGGGACGATGCGCCCGCCGCGTTGAAGGGCGTTGCTGACGCGGCTGCGAGGAAGAATGCGCAGGCCGAGTAAGGAGAAGGGATGAACAGCAAAGTTTATAGTAGACTTTCTTCTCCAAAACTACGACTTCTTCTTTCCAGCGATAGCCAATACATAATAAAACAATGAATGCTAATGCTGTGCGCTTTCGGTAAAGAGCCACAACGTCACTTCGTCTACCATGGATGCGCAACAAAACTATGCTCCCATCACAATAGATCACCCAAAAACAATATCTCCATCACAACAGATCATTCAAAAACAATGTTTCCATCATAATAGATCATTCAAAAACAATGTTTCCATCATAATAGATCATTCAAAAACAATGTTTCCATCACAATAGATCATTCAAAAACAATCCTAGTTTCATACATGCATTCGTCTTTTTGACTACTATCTATGTTACATGACGCATATCCTCGTGATCCATAATGGCCCCAAAAATACCTGCCGCACCCTGACGCAGTCCAAAGCTGCTGGTGGGCATAACGTGACAGGAGCCATGTGCAGAGCTAGCTGCGCATCGAGAGAAACACTACAACCTACTCGTCGAGCCCTCTACTGAATCACTCCCCAGTAACGCTCAGCGTTGAAAGAGGACGCCCAGTCCGACTTCCAGAGAGAGTCAAACGAGTTGTGGATGTAGACATCTGAGGAGAACTCGCTGCGGATAGAAGCGAGCGCCTTGGCCTGGTTGTCGGGCGATGGAACCGCCTTGCCGTTGGCATCCCCCTGGTGAGGCCAGCCAGTTTCAGTAACAACGACGCGGTCAGTGTTACAAGCCGTCTTGACTCGCTCGATCTGCGACTTGACAAAGGGACCGGCATCCTCAGCCGCCGTGTTCGGGTCAAAGAAGGGGTGACAGTTGACCATAACTACATCAGACGCCTGGCAAATGGAAGGGTTGTCGATGGTCGCCGGCACAGTATCAACGGCTCCAACAGGGCCTTCATAGCCAACCCCACGGAGCTGGTCGCGGCCACGGCGAATGGCATCAACCACTTCAGAAGCCGTCATATCATGATCGTTGAGCCGCTCATTCTCCACGGAGAAAAGCTTCAAGACGTCCCAGCTGCCCTTAGCATACTGGTCGATAGCGCTCTTCCAGGTTGTGATGACGCTACTGAGATCCTCGCCGTTGCCTTTGTTGCTGAGATAGGCACCGCCCATGAGCGTCTGACCGTTCTTCAGAGCGTTCTGTACAGCGAGCGGAATGATGTTGCAACCCATACCGTAGATACGGACACTCTTGTAGGAGCTCATCCTGCTGAACTCGTCGGCTACCTCAGCGTCAGTCTTGCATCGAGAGTTTCCTTCGGAGCCCGTGAATGGATCGTAAGTCACGCCAATGGGAAGACTATTGCCGCCTTGCTGAGGTGCTTGGGAAGAAGCGGGAGCAACTGCAGACGAAGAAGGTGGGGCAGGTGGAGGTGAAGACGACTCTAGCCCAGGCGTGGGTGTGGTGGGCGCAGGAGGCGCAGGTGGAGGAGTGTAAGAAGACTGGGCTGCAGCCGTTGTGATTGGCTCGTCTTTGATCTGCACTGACGACGGCTCGGGCTGGGATGGCACGAGAGAGAACGAAGGCAGAGCCGTGGAAGAAGCCAGCGGTGCAGGTGCAGCCGAGGAGGAAACGACCACAGGATTTGAAGGTGGAGAGACGTTAGGGACCTCTGTCGGAGCCGCGTCAGAGGTGGTGACTGCCTCCAGAGACGTAGCAATCGACTGCTCCACGGTCGAAGTCGAGTATGGCTGGCCATCCTGATCAACATAAACGACAGCGGCGGCGAAAGTTTCCGTGACATAGACAATCTCCGTGACGTAGTCGCGCTTGAGGTCTAAGAGCTATTAGCTGGTTCAATCGACCACATGTTTCAAGACATACTGAGGGGACGACTGCTGGCAGTGCCCAAGATCGCGGCAATTGCGCCCGCAATAATGATGGACTTCATGGTGAGTATGGAGCGAGTGTTATGGAATGCTCAAGTAACTGTGCTGGCAAAGATGGCTCTCGAGGTGTTTGCGGGGTTGTGCTCGGGTATAGAAGTGCAGTGTAGCTTGAGCTGAGCAATGTGATAACGAGTGACTGACTGCCCGCAGCTGCAGAGAAAGGAAGGTGAGTCGGGCTGAGCCGAGTTGAGAAGCTTCGAAGCAGAAGGAGAGTGGGCGTAAAGAGTGTGGTGGGTGTAAGCAAGGGAGAAGAGCGAGCGTTATGCGTGTTTGGTACCTGCGTCGACCTTGCTTCTTGGCGCGCCGCCAGGGCAACCGCGATTGTCAGGTGAAGGTGAGCTTCGCTTCTACCCAATGTGGAGAACCGTTGGGGTTTTCACTGCGTTCAATTGGCGAATAGGTTCGCGGCCATTGATTCTTGTCCTATGCTGTGTAATTAACCGGTGAAAGCCTTTGATATGCTCTAAACAGCCGTCTGCTATGGTGAGCTGCTAGGGCAATTACGAAATCTAGCAGGCGAAAGCATCGTTTGTCGAGGTGACATTTTGGGCGGGGTAGTGAATGGTTAAATGAGCCTGTGTCAGGCGAAACACAACTTAGGCCTGAAATGAAGACGCAAAATCTGAAACCCGGATTTTGCGCCACATCTGGCATTTGAAGATAACAGATCTCGTGTAGACATTGAGTGTAGTCCCCTCTCGCAGTACAGAAAACTCGTTTACAAGCATGAGTGCTCTTGGGTTTTCCCGAGGTCTATTGCGCAAAATTTGTAAAGACCATGAAAAACCATAGAGCATCATATGACCACACAGTCTTCTGTGTGGCCTGTCTTGAGTTGATGCGTGTGGTAAAGGTCTGTAGACAGCGGGTTGTGTGAAGACTGAGGCTGCTATGTCCATCCATCTCTGCACCGCGAGAGCTCACATGCATGGAATCCTGCCAAGGGAGGTGGCTATGCGTGTTGCACACCTTAATGTGAACTACTTCCAGAACTAGCTATTTTCGTGCAACTTCTGGAGCATGTGCTAATCCCCAAGTCTAACTCTTATATCCGTCGGTCAGGGCAACCGAACGTGTCGAAGGGAGGGTAAGGGAGGCTCTGGCATGAAGGCTAACGGCAAGGACGTGCATAAAAAAAGACGAAAAAAGAAAAGACTAGTAAAGACAATTGTCTGCAGTGGTTGAGAACAACTGGTTGACTGGAGCGCAGCTCGAGCCACAGAAGCAACTGAAAGTATGCGGAACAAGACTCCGCCATGACTATCGTAGTCATGCACATATAGCAATGTTTACCTCAAGTGGACACCTTGTTTGTATGATCACTGGGTGGTGAGACGCCCTTACTCTGGCGCTCATGAATACTAATGATATGCGCAGCTGCTGTTGGGCTTGTCACCTTGAGCTTGCCCTTGCTTTGTTTCACATGGAACCGCGTGTGTTCTCCTCTCACCGTATGTAGATAGTTATCTTATCTATCGCGTAATGCTACGATATCGTGTTGGAATCCGTGACGGCGGAAGGGTGACTGCTCGTAAACGGCCGAAACGGAGGAGAAACAGCGGCGGGAGTTTCGCACAGCTTTGCGGAGTGGAAGCACTCAACAAGATGTTGAGAGCAGTTCGTGAGACATGAACTGACTCTAGGGACATAACGGAACCTCCGAACTGAGCACGCTTAGGTGGGTGTAGAAGAGACGGGGAGCTGAGGGTTACAAAAAGGAGGCGCTTGGACGAAGCACGCGCCATGTTTCGTTTAGGTCTTTGTCCTTGACTTTCTTCTAAAGCAAAACTTTAGAAATGCGCAGCTAGATGAGTAAACTTGGCAAAACGAAACGGACAGCTGGCTTTTGCAGCGTAGCGTAAGCTTGATAAGACGGGGTGAGGTCCAAAATTGCAAAAAGTATGGGTTGAACCCATGAGGTTTGGTCCAAAGATTGAGTAAGTGCAGTGTTGTGCGGGACTCGCGGTCACTTCTGGTAAAAGGCAAGAAATGAGTTCGTTCAAATCCTCGCACTGCACAAACGGAGGTGCCAAATTAAACGTTTATATCATAGTCAAAAAGTCATGTTCGTTGATCAGTAAGCTTCTGCAGCACGTGTGCCGGATATTCGTTTTGCGGGTCGTGTGCGTCGCGACTGCTGTTGCCTGCAAGCAACGAGGGGTGGCCATGCTTGAGCGAGCAAATCGCACAGACGAATAACGAGCAACGCGTCTGCCGAGTACGCGCTGGAAAGATAGCGAGCTTGACAAAATGCGCGAACCCACGACTATGATCCGTCATATAATTGTACGTTCGAGGGAGGTGCAAGGTGCTGAACGAAGTTTGCCCTGCGCTTTGGATCGAGTCTCCTTGGTGGGGCACGTGCCTCTCGCTTCAGGTCTGTATTCGTAAACTTATTCAAGTGCCGAGTTCATGTCCTCCTGTGTCTAACGAGGAGTATTTCGCCTAGAGGAGCTGGATGAGTGCAGAGGTACCGTGACTCTTAGGTAAGTTGGTTTTGTGGATTAGTTCCTGTGAATTTGAGGCCCTTGCATTCTTGGGAGTACCTATGCATGGTGCGTGGCATGCAATTCAGGGCAGTTATTACGGTAAGGGTCTCGGCCGTGAGATCGTGGATTCATGAACATGTCATTAGCTAGTCGTTTGGGGCCTCAGCCTTTTCACATAGCCTACAAGAGACAATTATGCGGAAGATAGAGTAGCCCTAGTTCTAGTTTGTCTAAAAGACAGGGGTAGAGGTGAGCATTTTCCTGCAGGAGCACATTACCACAGAGCGCTTCATAACGAACACTGACTCCAAGCGATATCGTTTGTTTTGTTTCATTTTGCGTGGGTGCTATACAATCCATGCAGGGGAATTCAAGACAGCAGATTGCGATGTCCACTGTCAACCCTGCCCACGATGATATCGTAAGGTTTGTACATCCATGCTCATAATACGACTTCGTCCTCATCACTGGTCGTCGCCCGGGCCGGGAGCACGTCCCATTTGTCGTGCCTTGAGCATCTCATCACACAACAACAGGTTAGATGCGATACCGGTAGCCGAAGCTATGCAGTTGCGCATCACACGGAACGAGTCGTAAACACCTTCTTGTGTGGGGTCCATGGCCTCACCTGTGGCCAGGTTGAGACCAACAATGTTGCCCTCTGCGTGCTCGTCTTGCAGGGCAGCAAGGGAATCTTGGATGTCGTGGCCAGAATTGGCAGCCAGTGTCTTGGGAATGACGAGAAGAGCATCAGCGAAAGCCGAGACACCCCACTTCGCCTTGCCCTTGACTGTCTTTCTGAACTCCTCGCTGTTAAGGTGAGCGGCGCAGGCAACCTGAAATGCGCCACCACCAGGCACAACGCTCTTGTCGACAATCATGTTGTAGACACTCCTCAGACCGTCGCGAACGGCGTCCTTGATCTGGCTGATGGTGTGCGAGTTAGGTCCCTTGATCAGAAGCGTGACCGACTTTGGCTCCTTGACGTCCTCAACAAAGGTGTACTTCTCCTCACCCAGCTGGTGCTCGTAGACGGTGCCAGCCCAACCGAGCACATCCGGTGTCATGTCGTCAACGCTGTTTTGTGATGTGCCACCGCACACAAGCTGGAGGCGCTCCATGTTCCTCCTCTTCGCTCTCCTGAGCGCAAAGATACCGTTCTTAACCAGGACGTCCAAGCTGAGGGGGTCAATACCCTTCTGGTTGATGATGACGAATCCCTTCTTAGGATCATCACCGCAGACCTCCTTCTTCAGCTCAACAATCTTCCTCAGCTTGTCATCGACGAATCTTCGCTCACTCTCTACGAGCTTCTCCCTCTGCTCTGCGCTCGAGTAGTAGAAACCAGAGTTGATCTCAGACTTCTCGTATTCCAGACTGACGTTCAAGGTCAGGATGTATGCGTTCTCGACCCTCTTGGCCATGTCCGGATGCCTCGCACCGTGGTCGAGGGCGAGACCCCTGATCAACTGTGTGTCCGCGGCAGTGCGGTGCTGCATGGTCATGATCTCGACCATGTGCAGGTCAGGCTTTGCGGGTGCCTGGTAGATGGCGAGAACGGCGTCAACGATATCGGGGGTCAGCTGTTCGGCGAGCGAGCTGTCAAGCTTCGTCGATAAAGATGTGCGGGCGACGGAGAGCAGAAGTTCGCGATCGACTTCCTTTTCGAGCTTGAACTCGTCGAGGAACTGCCATGCTGTCAGCGTTCCACAACCTGTGCCCGGGGAATGCTCTACATACCCTCAACGACTCTGTCTTCGCAATATCGTATCCATCTGTGATCACACGGGGGTGGAGACCCTCACCAATGTAGCGGTCTGCCTGCTTCAGGAGCTCTCCAATCAGCAGCACTGCTGATGTTGTTCCATCTCCCGTAATGTCGTCCTGTGCTGTAGCTGCGCGCGCAATCATGACCTGTCCACTTTTAGATAATGCGAATCGTGTGCTTCGAAAAGTGTACGTACGGCGGTAGGGTTCTGGATTTGCTGTATCGATGTTAGGTCTGCAGAAATAATCTGGACAGAATGTACGTACCATCTCCTTCAACAGGACACTTCCATCTTTTGTGAGTTTGATCTGTCCAAACATCAGAGTGTACTCCAAGGCGGATAAAAAGCATAACGTACTCCTCCGGCACCATCGACGAGCCTGCTTGTTGTTAGCGAGAGATTTGCTATGGCGTAGAAGTGATCTCACATCTTCAGAGTACCGCGGGGTCCAAGGTTAGATGCAAGGACCTGTATACAGATTAGTATGGCCGCCGAGTATCTCCAGAGCATTCGCATACCTTCTGCAGGCCCTCACCGGCCGAGATGTTGACCTGGAGAGCTTCCCCGCGCCTCTGTGTGGTGGTTAGCTACCGTCGAGTGTTTGCAAACAATGAAGGGCTTACCCTCGACTCGGCCTTTGGGTTCAGTAGTTGTGCAGCTGACATTTTGCGAGACGTCTATCAGGGTATCGAACAATACAAGAAGAAAGCAGGGTGACGGCGTGGGGTCTTGCTGCTTCGCGTGCCTGGCCGAGCGCGTCCCCTCTGGTTTTTTGGACGGCGCGGGCACGGTAGATCTTCGGCACGGCGCACGGATCCGCTCTTTCCTCAGAACTTTTTCGCACTTGCTGAAGAGCTCAATTCGCACGACCACACGCCAGATCACGTCTCGCGTCACCACATCGCGACAAAATTCAAGCTCCGCGACTACACGATGTCGGTCGACTACCTCCTCCACGAGAGCCCTATCGGCTATGCGGTATGTCCTTGCGCTCGGAGCCTCAGCCCGAACGAAGATGCTAATGCGCAGCGCAGGTCTTCAAAGTAATCCTGCAGCCCGACACCATTGGCAACCGTCTCGCCGAAGTCCAGAAGGCCGTGCAGGATCTCGATAAGTTCGGAAAGACCGTTGAGCTCGTTGGTCTTGCTCCCTTCCAGGGCACCCAAGATGCGCTGCAGGAGATTAACGACATCTCTGAGGGTATTCTCTCCGACTTTTTGCGCGCGACCCTCGAGACCAACCTCCCCAAGGCCGGCAAGAAGAAGACCATCACCCTCGGTATTAGCGAGAGCAACTTGGCCGGAAGCATCAAGGCGGCCTTCCCCAACCTCGCCTGCGAGACTGCCCAAACCTCCGAAGTCGTCTCCGACCTGCTCCGTGGTCTTCGCCAGCACTCTGGCAAGCTCATCAAGAAGCTCCAACCCGGTGACATCGACCGCTCTATCCTTGGTCTCGGTCACGCATACTCCCGTGCTAAGGTGAAGTTCAGCGTCAACAAGCAGGACAACCACATCATTCAGGCTATCGCTACCCTCGACCAGGTCGACAAGGACGTAAGTGAAGCGCTCTTGAGATAACGAGACGTATGTACTAATCTCAAAAACAGTTGAACCAGTTCTGCATGCGCCTTCGCGAGAACTACGGATGGCACTTCCCTGAGCTGTCCAAGATTGTCCAGAGCAACGACCAATACGCTAAGGTTGTTCTCACTATTGGCGACAAGTCCCGTCTTACCGATGACGATACCCATGACCTCGCCGCTGTTGTTGACGATGACGAGGCTGTTGCGACTGCTATCATCAAGGCTGCTCGTACCTCCATGGGTCGCGATTTGTCTGAAGCTGATATGGAGATTGTCATGGCGTTTGCCAAGCGCACCGCGTCTCTGGCCGCCTACCGTAGGCAGCTTTCGAACTACCTTGGAAGCAGGATGAACCAGGTCGCACCCAACCTGGCTGCCCTTATCGGCGACGTTGTTGGCGCTCGTCTCATCTCCAAGGCCGGATCCTTGACCAACCTTTCCAAGTACCCCGCGTCGACGGTACAGATTCTCGGTGCCGAGAAGGCACTGTTCCGAGCGTAAGCACATCCAGATTCGTTTTTTGAAAATTTCCTTTGCTTACAAGCTGTAGTCTCAAGACCAAGGGCAACACGCCCAAGTACGGTTTGATCTACCACTCGTCGTTCATCGGCAAGACTGGAGCCAAGTCCAAGGGCAGAATCTCGCGTTTCTTGGCAAACAAGTGCTCTATCGCATCCAGGATTGACAACTTCTCCGAGACGCCCACGTCGAAGTTCGGTGAAGCGCTCAAGCGCCAGGTTGAGGAGAGGATCGAATTCTACGCTTCAGGTGCACCGCCTACGAAGAACGCGGCTGTCATGCAGGCTGCCATGAACTCTGTCATGACCGACATCGGTATTCCCGACCCTACAGCCACCGCTACTGAGGATGTTGAGATGGCCGACGGTGTCACCGCAGGCGCAACCGAGCAGGCTCGCCGGGAGAAGAAGGACAAGAAAGAGAAGAAGAAGGACAAGAAGTCCAAGAGCGCCGATGAGGAGGTCTCGGAGAAGAAGTCGAAGAAGGAGAAGAAGAGGAAAGCGGATGATGACGATGGCGAGAGCAAGAAGAAGAAGAAGAGCAAGGCATGATCAACTATCTCGTCGCTATGAAAAGTTGATGTATCATTGTTTCTGTATTCTTGCATATTCTCCCATTGGCGTTGCAGGGCCGGGACGGAGTTTTACGGCGTTTTTTTGCGCATCGGGTCTGCTGTATGACCGCTTTGCAGTGATATCTAGTTTCCATCTACGAGGATGAATGTTCACGTTTTCGACCATGGATGATCGCCCATGATTTTCGTGTATGCGTGATCGGTAGCGCTTGTTTCATCCTGTCTTAGACGCCCACGATGGAAAAAGCATTCCATCTACCTATCCACTCATCCACCATGCAGGCAAGAAGAGTTGAAGGAGAGATGTGTTTTCGTGAAAGAGAGGTGCATGTTGCTTGTCGCTCGGAACTCGAACGCCGCGCAGATGTAATGCCTGGACTGAGTCTTGAGATCAGACAGGAATAGCCCTGTCCGGTTCGGGTGAGGCGCGTGGATCTAAACGAAAAGTGGGCCCCTGATGTAAACCGGACCGTTGGGACCAGAACCACGTCCCATGGCAACATGTCAGTCAGAGACACAAGCTTGTCGTACCTCTTCGAAGTAAAGATAGTCGCTCCTGGATGATGCAGTGACGGCAAAGAATTGGGCTTGCTTTACAATCAACCACACATCCAAGTTGTGTCGCACAGCACCTGGCCGCGAGCACGTGTTCGCACGTAGAAATGGTCGATCGCGCTGATTGCTCGATGAGGAAGACACACTCAGTTCCCCTTACAGCGTGATCTGGAAGAGCCAGAGTGAAGGGCCAACATGCCCGACTTCAGGTGACTGACAGTGAGCAAACAAGACAACCGACGCTCGAGTCTGTCTTGATGAAGTCAAACTCGGCGAACATGGAGTTAGACACGCCGACAGCCGCATGTTAGAAGGGGTCCGTCGGCAGCGAACTTCCAGGGTCTCAATCGCAGACAAGACTGAACAGCGGCTGCCCAGTCCGGGGAGACAGTCGCTGGCGTAAAGCGATTTTCCTCGTCGTAACCTTGCGCTTTGGCCCATGTGCCAAATCGCTCTTCATACCTGATGCCCCCATTCAGCACTGGACAACGTCGACGTCTCTTTCCTCTCCTTTTCTCTTTCTCAACCTGTACAATTTCTGCCTGCTGCGACTCCCATTTCATCAATATCGCACTTGCTGTGGTCGCCTCCATCAAACCGTAATTGAGGCTAAAACCCTTGCGTTCCTCTCCGGGCAACAGGTTCCTTTTCAGTTCTACTCCGGCCCCGTACCCGGCTGCACATCGATTTTGGTGTTCGCCACGACTGCTGCGATACAGCGCCGTCCGCAACTTTTGGTGTTGAGTTCGCCAACCCGCTCCAGCCAGCCAGCCATCTGCCACACAGCTGCCCGCGCTACCTGCGCCCCTAACGTGCGCCCGATATAGCTGTCGTTGTGTACGAGCTTCTTGTATCAAATTCGTGGACATCTTGACGCGCAGTCTGCCCGTTTTCCGGATCTGAGCATTTTCGGTGTTCCGCAGCCATGGATGTCAACGATGCATCCTCGCCTGGGAGTCTGAGTTCGCCCCCACACTCGCCTGAAGGCACGCCCACATCCACAGTTCGAGTGTCCAGTACTGGTGTTGGTGTTGGGCCTGCCAACGTTAGCACGCCAACCCCTGCAAATGCGACATCGCCAGCACCACGAGGCCTCACAGCTTCCGGGCAGCCACGCAAAAAGCCAGGGCCGAAGCCGAAACTAAAGGACCCAGCTGTGCCAGAGCCAGAGAAGAAAACCCGAAAGCCTCGCAAACCTGCAGAGCCCAAGGAATCAAGTGCAGCAGGCCCCGTGCGCAAAAGGAGAACAAAGGCTTCTATAGAAGCACAGGCTGTGCAGCCAGTGCAAGTCGTCGACGAAAAGCCAATTGTACACAATTCACCCACACCACAACCAAGGCCTGCTGAAGCAGTATCAGCCCCGCAACAGCCAGAGCACTCTCCCGCGCTTACTCAAGCTCCTCGTGTATTGAGCAACCAAGAACCCACCCTCTACAGCAACCCCAATCTTTCTCATATCAATGTCGCGCCCTCAACACCACGGCCATCCAGTTCAGGACAACGATACGATCCTATTCGAGGCGGTATCATGGAGGACAAACCACAAGTGCCGGCGAGCGCGCCACCGCCCATCTCGCCTCCGCTTAATCGCGCAAGTGCCTCGCCATCCATCACCAGTCTGATCGACCCACCCTCTGCTAGCAATTCTTTCTTCACTCAGCCAGTGAAGCTACAACAGCAGGCATCCATAACTTCTGCCCCGCAATCGCCAGCCAGCTTCCACGCGCGACCAGGGCCAGTCGTTCCTTCCCAAGACTTCTCAGCTCCACCCCCACAACATCAACAGCAGCAGCAACCTACACCACAGCCTCTTCCCTATACCGCCGCGCCAACAGGACCTGCACCGATGGAGGTTGATTCCGAAGCATCAAAACCTGTAGTGGCATCTGCGCCAAAGGTGGCAGCTACAAGCAACGGCGGCACACCCGCAAATGCAAACGCACCGACCCCTCCCACCAAGCCTGCTCGTCAGAAAGAGGCTCCCCCACCCTTGCCCACTGGTAGTGGCCTGCTTTCTGGTACTCCGTTTGGGCCTTCAACAACCAACACCACCAGCACCACCGAAGCTCCAAGCGCACCGAACATCTACCTGACCTTCGACTTGAAGGGACGACAGAACACTACAATCAACGTTGCACTTGAGATTGAGAAGAGATATGGTTTCGCTGCCCTTCATCCTCGCATTGCTGCCCGCCAAGAACGCCAACGCCAGATGAAGGCCGCTGGTGCTGCTCTTGAGCGGGCTGCAGGTGGTGTATCTACCGACGACATGTCAGTGGATTTGTCTGAGAACGAAAGCAACGTGGAGATGGGTGGCATGGATGACAATGCTTCTGCTACCGAGAACGGTGGTAAGAAACGACGTAAGAGAAAGCAGGAAGACTACGATAAGGAAGATGACTTCATCGACGACACAGAATTAGCTTGGGAGCAGCAGGCGCTTATGGCCAAGGATGGCTTCTTCGTATACAGTGGCCCTCTTGTGACTGAAGAGAAGCCCGCTGTCGAGAGGTACGTCGTCAAATGGCTTCGTTTCCGATACACTATACTGACTTTGAGCAGGGCTGATGGTACCGTAAGACGCGGCAGGGGCCGTGGGCGCGGTGGCACGACACGAGGCGAAACTTCAGGCAGAGGTCGTGGTCGTGGTGGTGGCCCAGGTTCCCGCGGCGGTTCCACTGTCCGTAAACCTCGTGTTACCAAAGCAGACCGCGCCGCGATGGAGCAAGAGAAGATTGCACGGGAGAAAATGGGTGAAGCAATCGCCAAGCAGCCCGCCTCAACAAGTGCAGCTGTCTCAACTGGGACAGCGTGAAACTACCCGCTCCATCTACTGCAGAGACTGTGTTGTACGATCCTATGGCGCAGAACGACTCGATAGATCGTGCGGCAAGTACACCTCAACAGCATCTTGTCCTTCAACATGCCACTGATACGCAAACACCTTCACTCCACCAGTTCGTTTATCAGTCACACCAAAGCGTTCCTTCGGATGTACGCACTTGGTGAGATCCCTAGTTGTTACTTACAACACACTGGGCTTGCTACAAGTGCAGCAAGCCCGGTATACTGCCAGCTCCCTGTCCTAGTCTTCTGTACGATACAAGCCTTGGGCTTCACCTACTGCTTCTGCTGGCTGCCCATGTTGGCGAAGATGGCGTTCAAGGTGTTTCACATAGTCTGTCTGTTTGTTACTCATAAGGCAGGGCAAGGCGTTATCCTCAAGTCTAGTTTATTTCTCAAGAGGCATAGAGCTTTCAATCAAGTTCCTCACTTTACTCGGTGTTCAGTTGTTCCTCTCACGTTGCAATGCATGTTCTGAGCCATTAACGCTTGAATCTGTTTCTGATTTATGTTACGTTGCAGGTGCTGGACGAACTGATAAAATAGGCTGTCATGCTCTCAATATCTTCTTTGGTCGCCCTACAACTCAGGTCTCTTTCACTTCTGTCCTTAAGTGAGAGAAAATCTACGGTAAGCGTTCGACCGCTCTTTCTCGAGCAGCTCCACCCATCGCGATTGCCCGTTTGCACCCACCTCCTACCAGTTGGACTGCTCACGTCAACGACACGAACATTGCACCTGTATTCCACCGAGCTAGCTCGTCGATTCAGACCATGAGCGTTCCTATCAGAACGCAGCTATATCTACCGGCTAACCTTGCGATCACTGAAAGGTCGCGCGCGTTCTACGATGGCACCTATGAGTGGGACTCAGATGGTTTCACCGACGAGCATGGCGGTAGGTCGGCATCACATCCTGCAATTCGGCTGTGGCTAACTTGTATGTAGTTTATCGCGAATTCGATTGCTACGTCCCTGAGGCGCGCGCTCCTACACCGTTACCTCCCATGTTCCCCGACGACGATTCAGACATCGCCCAGGAAGAAACTCCAAACGAAGAGCAAGCGCAAGTTCTTGAAACTGATAGAGCTGCTATACCATCTCCCAAACAAAATGGAATCGCGGCTAGCATACTCCGAGCTCCAGAGGGAAAGCAGTCATTCACCAAACCCTCCATCGAGACTCGCGATCGAAACATCAAAACACCACAAAACGAGTCCTTGACGGTATCAAGCAATGACCTCATCGCCGAATATCATGACGGAGATACTGTTGCAAGCAAAACTGGAAACATTGTGACTGCGTCCGAGCAAGTGGAGACCAAACTGAGCCTCAATGAAGATTACAAGCTGTCTGAACCAACACTGCCAGACAAGAAAGAGTCTGGTGACTTCAAGATGCCATACACGCCGCCTAAGAGCCCAACAAACTCTGTGGTTGGAGCGCAGACCACAAGTCCGGCTTCAACTACCTCCACTCTTTCACCTGTTCCATCCAACTTGTCGGATCAAGATAAGGACATGAGTACTGAGGTGAGTGTCGCCGTTTATTCTCAAGCCAGCACGACTAATTCCAGCAGATCGGAGATTCTCCCTTAGCATCTCAAAGCACTGCAAGCCTGCCTAACACTCCTTCGAAAAGGACGCTCCTATCCAGGGTGAAAGTAACGGCGAAAACTACAACGCGTGGGATAGCGCGGAAAGTCATCAAAGGTGGCAAGAAGACTTCAGGAAGCAAGTCAAGCCCGTTGAAAAGATTGGAAGACAGTGTGGAAGACTTTACGTTGTTGCAGCTGCACTCGGGGGAGTTTCTGCGCAAAAGTGGAAGGAGAAAGTCCGTCAGACAGGCAATGTCTCAAGATAAGTGAGGGTTGCAATATGCATTGTTGAGGCGTTGAATACCCAAATACTCCATGGACTGATATCATCTACGCGTTCTGCCACGTCAAAGCAAACTGTTGTGCATGGTCCCCTCCAGCATAAACCGGGACCTGCGTGCTTCCACTCGCTGCCTTGTCTGAGCTCCATACTGCATTTCCGCCAGCTGCGAGACTGCCATCAACGGCAGTGAAGCCGGTTCCACTGCTCACACTTGCGTCGCAAGTCAGCGCACCGCCGACGATACCGCACTTGCCCTTCGAGCTGGTCAACGTGAAGCCGTCATCAAGATCGGCTGCTGTGAAAGTCGCGCAGGTGCCTGTCGTGTACCAAGTCCCCTTGCTAATGATACAACCCTTATTTGCGCCGCCGACTTGGACGTTCAAGTACCCTTTCCCGCTGAAAGGAGCGCCTGGCACAGAAGTGCTGGTAGGCGCTGGGCCACCAACGGTGGTGCTCGTTGCCGTGGGCTGGCTAGCAGACTTGGGGAGGTACTTGATTCCTGTCTTCGGGCAAGTGGATTTGGTGCCATCCGGGTTCGCGGCAACGAACTCACCCGTCTGCAGCGAGCCGCGGACGTCGTAGTGGTACCAGATCTCGTTCAGCTGGCCGGACTTGCAGCCCAGCGTGACTTCGACACCAGGGCGCTTTGCGGCCAGCGCATCCTGGATGGCTTGGAATGTGTATGTCTGCGAGCTGCTGGGTGTAATTCCTGCAGCAGCGAGCCACTCGTAGCTCGGTAGGGTCTTGTAGAGTGAGACGGCGCGGTTGAAGTAGTCGACAACCTCCTCGGTGGGCCTGTGCTCAGTGTAACATTCTGGCTCGAGTGTGCTGATGCAGGTGCCGTGCTTGCTCCACTCGTGGTACCAGAAAGACTCGTCGTTGCCTTGGTAGTCTTTCCAGTATGTCTGCATGAAGGAGAGGGTGTCATCTGCGCCGAAAGACTTGAGGATTGCCGAGATGTTGGAGTAGGAGCGCGAAGAGTCGCAGTTTGCGTCGTAGGTGCCATCGCAACGGTCGGGCCTGGCCATTGTCTGTTAGCTTCTGCTAGGCTTTTTGGATTGATTTTGGGGTTCAACATACCAAAGACCATGTAACGTCCAGCTGTCGACCGGACCTGTCACTGGGTGGGTGTCCCAGAACTGTGTTTGTAGCAGCTGTCCGCCGGGAGCGTTGAAGCAGCACAAGTTCTCCACCGCTGTTGTGTTGTGACAACTCAACTGCGGATTCGAGCAAGACTGGAACGGGTTGACGGCGCCCTGTCCCAGCACAAGCTGGGCACCACCAAGCGCGAGCTTTCCAATGGTCCTGAGAGAAGGCATGGCGTTCGATACTGTCTCAGCAGCTGAGGACGAAGCAGCGCTTTGTACTCCGGCAGCGACGAACGAGTCCAGTAATTCCGAGTCCAGCATGACGGGCATATTGATATTACTTGCCTGCAGTAGCCTCGGTGAGTACCACAAGCTTCTCAAGCTTTGCGGGGCGAGCCTCTCCCGGAGCGGCAGCTGTTCCTTCACGCTTTCACGTTCGCTCTTCTGATTCGTGCGTCGACGTCGGTGGAGGTGGCGGGCTACTCTTCGATGCGGAAGGTCGATGTGCAGTTGCCGGTTCTAGCAGGTAGTACGGTGGTATCTTGGTTGGAGAGGGTCGAAACTATGCGTTCATAGGTAGTAAGATGGAGAAGCCCGAGATTGGGGCTGCAGGTGTTGATGTATCAAAGGACGGGCGTCACAGCCACTCAGGGCGCAGTGCTGGGCATCACGCCGCAACTGGTCACACGGCGCGCTGTTTCGAGCCTCATGCTGATCGGCGGCGGTGCGGCCAGTCAGCTGCGCATGAAACGTGCATGTGGTTCCGGTGCCTGACGGCCCTGCATCGAGGTTGGTCTTATCGGCGTGACGCGCTAGCGGGGAGATTGTGGAGAAGATGAGGCGGTCGCCGACGGGCTCTACCAGACCCAACCATCAGCAACAGACAGCGACAGTATCAACAACAACAATACAGCCACATGCAGCTCCTACGGTCCACGAATTGCAATTGAGGCCTCATGCTGCCTCGAGTGGTTCCTGATTCGAAGCTCGTCAGCTTCAGTAACCACGATGTCTGTCTATATCGTAGCATCAGAAGCAGCAGCGACAAGCAATTCCAAGGTATATGACTGAAAACAATGCGACGAGTTCTATTCGGGACGTTCAGCGTATACTGCGCCAGGTCACTAAGCAGAATCGTAAAGCCTAAGCCACAAGGCTGGATCAGCCTGCATGTCACCCCTCTCTATCAGCGCAGGCGCAAGCTTCGCTGAACCTTCACTCAGTCTCGACATTCCACATCGACATGAGAAACTACCCGTGTTGTGGCTACCACCACGGCGGTTCGGGAGTGCCAGACACATACACGAAGACTTTGACGCCATGGAAAACTGATGACTTCTGCAGCGGCTGCACGAGGCTGGAGTTGTCTCGCTTCTTGTACGGCTCCACGATACACAAAAACCCAGGCAAGGTTCTCACTATACGAAAAGACTCTCCCTGTGCCATGTGCTGGTTCACCCTGGCCGCTTTAGCTGATGAACGGTCCATGGATGATGACGTCGATACTGTTGATGTCACCATATAATACTATATCTCTCCGTATCGTCCAAAACAGAGTCTTCCCATGGTCTCCATCGGTTCCAGCGATTCTCAGAACAAATGTGCGCGGCTCATACTTCCCATCATTCAACACGGTGACACCGACGATCTTCCCCCACTCACAGCTTGTTTAGTTAAGACTGCGTCTACGTAGCACTTCGCTACTTGTGGGGCGCGAGCGAGCCAGGAGCCCTCATCGAGCGCTGTATGGATGGAAGACTCAGCGTTATCTTGCCAGCTGAGGTTCCTCAGACAATAGAGGATGCCATTTCTGTGGCATTAAGCCTGCAACACAAGTATCTTTGGGTCGGTCAGTATTGCATTGATTAGCTCCATCACTCTGAATTGCATGCGCAATTGAGACTGATAGATATAACCTACAACCTCGCAGCGATCACAACCGTTGCCGCAGCTGGACCTGACGCTGCTCGTGGCCTTCCTGGTGTGTCTTGCCCTAGACGTATCCAACTCTCGACCTCAATTGATGGGCAGATATGGATCTCAAGTCGAAGAATAGCAGACCGTTGGTGAATCGATCCAAATGGGCCACGCGAGCTTGGACTTACCAGGAAAGACTGTTCTCCAGGCGGCGCTTGACATTTACGAACGAGCAGGTCATCTTTGAATGCAACACTTCTGACTACTTCTGTGAGTCGCTCAATGTTGATCCACATCGATATGCGAATGGCGACAGAATCAACAGCTTCAATTTGTTCTCTGACGACCGAGGTGACAAGTACATGGATCATATTACGGCGTACTCTAAACGAGAACTAACACATGATTCCGACGTGCTGAATGGCCTTCAGGGTGTTTCGAATATCTCAATAGCCAGACTGGATTCGGCGCCCATTGGGGTTTCCCAGGCGGTCTTCAGGGCGATTTGCACAGGCATCGTTGTGGGAGCACGACTCGACTGTTTCGCCTCGACGTAGGCAAAACTTTCCAAGCTGGTCTTGGGCTGGTTGGATTACACCAGTCATATGGGATGCGCGTCTTCGCACCCTTGCTTCAGAACAATACGAAGAAGAGAACGAGTCGTTTCGGTACAGGTCGAAATTTCCAGGATCAGAAGCTGGATCCGAGGCGTCTGGAAATTATTCGCAGTAGACACGTTTTTTGTGGTTGAGGCAATTATCACGGTCGACTATGTATGAATTCAGCGTACAAACGTACTATGGCGTAGTTATGTCCCTAAATCAAGCCATAGCTAAGCAAGAAACAGTGATCTCGCTTGGCCCATTTTCATCAACCTACAAATTGAACCTGGCCATCACTGCGGATGTTGCAACGGTACAGTCACCGCAATACCAATCTATGATTTGGGTTCACGGTCAGCCTGCTATAGTAGCTCGACTAAGTTACTACATCAGAAGGGCCGGCCCGTACCGCGTGGTTGGATACCGCATTTTGCTTGGCCGCTCAGCTCCCCTTTTCCACTGGAAAATACCCACAAATTCAGTCGTTGATGCAGACAAAAACCCTCGAGGTGGTCTAGCTCCACGAACACTACGGCCTGCTTCTTTGGAAGTTGGGAGATTCCTACACAAGACTCGGTGTCCTAGAGCTTGAAGGTCGAAATGAGAGCAAATGGTCCGCGGCCATATTGGAGTCTGATAAGATCGAAGAGTACGTGTCCCACGCCATGATATGCAGCTCTAGTGTGAGGCTGTAGGACCACTCTCACACCGTCAAACGGATAGTCATTGTCTCATGAACCCGGGATCGCGCGGAACTATTAGGCTCAAATCAAAGCACGCATCCATAGGCTGTCTCGGAATCTCCTCGAAACTTGTCTGCTTGGTGGTAATTTAGACAACACAACTATTTTCGCTTGTATGCGGCTTCAGCTTATTTTAGGCCCGTTAAACATGTGTTTAGATCATTTGCTGCGTATTGGAATGATGTTGGACTGGAAACTACTCAATGTCTGAGCATGCTGTACGGTCTCTAAGCAAGTCCGACAGAGCCTCCAAGTTGCCTCTCATTTTCTCCAAAGCCTTTAAGAGACAACATGTGTACAGTCGAGGTACATCGTTGATTTCGCAACAAGCCAAATGATGGGACCTTGTTTTCATGACACACTTTGACTAAACAGAACAGAACGTAACAGTGACATCAACATCCACGAAGGTCTATGCAGGTCACACTCTTGTCAACATCTACTGGTCTCAGCAAGATGCGGACAGAGATCCGAAGGTCACGGTATGCCAATGCTTTCTGAGACCGCTCCGCAGTCTACTCCGGTGACAAGCTGCACATGCATTAACACACGTCAGCCACAACGCAATACCTACAGCCGAAACATGTTATCGCACATCGATTTGGGCACACAATAATGGCGATCAGATTGTCAAACATGTGGGATCATAGTCAGTACGAGAACTTTTTAGGAAGCTCGCTTCGCGATCGCAGAGATGTTCTTCTTCAGGCGCGTTGTGGGCACATGGGAGCTTTATATGGACCGTTGAATGGCAGGAAGGGATGCGTTTTACTGTGATTTTCTGGTCGTGGCTCACATTTGATTTGGCTCTCATGTTGCAGAAGACATGCTTTCTAGATGTCAGCAGGTATTTGATGTAGCTTCACGGATCCTCATAAAGCTTCCATATTTTCAAAAGAGCAATAATTCAGATTGCCTGATGCTTTCATTTAAACATTGCTAGCGACCTCTACGCATTGTTGTCGGAGTAAGAGTCGAGAGCTGTTGTGTCAGAGCACATCTTCAGCTCGAGTGCTGTCATTAGCTAACCTCTTCAAGTTTCCAATCACGCAAAACCCGTTGAGACCGTAGTCTGGCGGGTAAAAGGAAGAACCATAGTTTGTTGGTGGAGTTTCTAGGATTGTAATGCATCCACAGCATGTCACTTCGTGTTCTCTCTTCGAGATCATGGGCCGGGAAAAGCGTGACTTCTGAAACCTTGTCTCCTCAAAAGGGAACAATTGCGGGAATGACTTGGATGTGTTGGAATGAATAAGGACCAGAAGGAATGCCACCTGCCGCATGGGGCAAAGGTCTGCGGAGAACAGAGCGGGGATTTCGTTCTCTTATTGGTAGGGCCCCGATGACCTGACCGTTCGTACTAGTGCGTCGTTCCGCAAGCACCGTCTCCATTTTCCGCAGATCTGATTGCATCGTTCGACGACCATTAATCGATTTGCAATTGCCGAAATAGTGCATACTGTCGGCTTTGTCGTGACAATAATAGGCTTTGGAGCTGGCATGCCACCTGACAATGTGCACGCCAAGAGGTGGCATAGCCTAACGCATCTTAGTAATTTAGCTACCTCCCCCTACATAGTCTATGCCATGTTAAGACCTTAGCCTGCTCTATTAGATTTTAGCTCTTATAAGGGATAAGTTAGGCAAGGTAGCAGAATTACTTCTAAATTAATTTAGAATTAAATTAGATAATCTAGATAACTTAGATAATGTTAAAGGCTTTCTACCTTAGACACGCTAACTCTTAGGGACACCTTAGAGCTACTATAGTAACTTCTTAGTACATACACACACGTATATAATATATATTCTCCTAAATTCTTAAAGGCTTACTACGCAGAGAGAGATTATTCTAGTCTTAAAAAGCTAGGCTTATAACTATTGTTAGATAACAAGCTTAGGAATAACTAGGAGATAGATTATTAATTTATATGTAGGTGTCTACTTAGGTTACTATTTATATGCTTATTAAGCGTCCTGTGCTCCTATTAGTTAATGGCTTAGCATACCTAATATAGACAATCTACCTATTGTATACGTGGCATAAGCAAAGAGAGATTTGAATCTGTTAGTAAGTTGGCCTAACCTCAGGTAGAGTGGATCTGGGTGAGCCGAGCTTCCGGTGGGTGGATCCGGCGTTCGGTGACGTTGCAACAATTTTTATCTAAACTGTCTAGATTATTGTTAGGCCCTAAGGCAAGGTGTTAGGACTAGACTCTGCCTACCTAGCCATAGCAGCTAAAAAGGTACGAATAATCACTCTGATGGTGATAACGTGGCCAGAACAGTACTTATTGCCAACCTGGTTAGAGGTGGTTCTCTACATGCCGGGCAGCCTGGCTTTGCCACTCGTGACACAAGGTGCACTGAAAGATAAGGTAACAACACAAGTAGTAGTGATATAATCGGCAACAGAGATGTAAGATTGACTGTAGACTGTTTGATGCCAGGCATCGATCTAGTACGAGGGACTATTTATACTAGGCTTGACCCAGAATGGGTTACTCTGTAACAACTCTCCGAGGCGTCAGCCGTTAGGCTGACAATTATCTAGATTATCTAGATTATTTAAATTACTTTTAAATTAATTCTAAGTTGGTGTTAGGACACAGCTCTGCTTACTGTAGCAAGGCAACTAAAAGGTACGTATAATCACTCAGATAAGTAATCCGTGGCCAGAACAGTACTATATTGTCAGCCAGGCCTAACAGTTGGTTCTAAATTAATTTAAATTTGAATAAGCTTGATTTTAACTTACATATTTAGTGTACCCACAGATAGCTTGGCATGTCACCTCTTGGCACGCCCATGGTCACATGGCCTGCCGCCTGGTTCCAGTCAATGCTCGTTCGCCACCCTTCTAAATCACAGAAGGAAGAAACACGAGAACTAGACGGTCTGCATCGATCTCAACAATACAAACGAATTGTACATTTCCCCGTGCCACGATCATCGCTACCCCACATCCTCCGCAAGAACTGTGGCCATCACCATATTATACAAGGGGGGTGCCTGAATAAGTGAGAACACGAGTTTGCCACACCCGGGGTATCCCTCTTGTAAAAGATCACTAAATGCCTAGTGGAAGCTCCCTCGTATTCTCACTTATTCGGGCACCCCCCTTGTATCGGACGGGAAAAAACCCGCACACCGAACAAGGCAGTTACGCCGCTCAAGGTACTTTCTGGAGGTGACGGGGTGGATATAAGAAGCAATACACATGATGGCCTCTAAGCACCACCAATTAACAGGTGCGCCGCTTCCTTGCACTGAATTTGACGAACAGCCATAATGGCTTTGCTCAATATTGCTTTGTCGTTCCTGATCTTAACTCCTACTTTTGTGCAAGGTCAAGATGATCTTGGACTTAGCAATGGCTATACTGCTTTCGATGTCGGCAGCCTCAAAGGCGAAATAGTCAAAGGCTCCCAGACGCTTGCCTCGTTAAACTCGACCGAAAATGAGTTCGACTTCCTCCCTTCGGATCGACTCGCTCAACTAGCCTTCAATGGCGCCCACCATCTTGGCGATATCACATTTCGATACCGCACCTCAAGCAGCGGTGCATGGACAAGTGTCGACTCTGCGAGCGCACGCAAGCCCGTTACGTCGCTGGATCACACTAGTCAGGACGTTGTCACTGCCGCCGACTTGGCACCTACTTTACCAAGTGGACTTCCCATCAAAGTCACAAGAGAATGGCTGCAGTATGAGAACGATCTTGCTGTACGCTTCAACATCACGAACAACGGTAATGGGAGTGTGGAGTTGGGAAGTCTCGGATTGCCGGTCAGCATTAACAATATCTTCACCGGAAGATCTGCCGAAGAGACGCAGGCCAAGTGCGCCCTTGCCGACCCTTACCTTGGCCTAGACGCAGGTTATGT
Organism: Ascochyta lentis; assembly: GCA_004011705.1. Taxonomy (NCBI): domain Eukaryota; kingdom Fungi; phylum Ascomycota; class Dothideomycetes; order Pleosporales; family Didymellaceae; genus Ascochyta; species Ascochyta lentis. Next base: position 1,852,851 of record RZGK01000002.1, read on the forward strand.
GCGTGTTTCGCATTTAGAAGGTACCGGCAATGCCTTGGTCATCACACCTATTGCAGGAACAAAATTTGAGGCCTGGAGGTTCATCCATGAGCCACAGGGTAACTTCAGCTATCAGTCGCAGACTTTTGAAGGCAACTATGAGTGGCAGGTTCATAGCCTTGCTTATGCGCAGAACGAATGGAACAGTAGCACACCTTGGAACGAGCCAACCTCCAAGACACTACAGTCGGGAGAAGTGTACTCTGTCGGACTACGCTTTTCAGTAGCAGAGAATATCCAGACGATCGAAGATGCTGTCGTTAAGACTGGATCTCCGCTTGCAGTAGGTATCCCAGGATACGTTGTCCCAGCCGATTCCATAACACGACTATACATTAACCACACCTCCCCAGTCAAGAGCATTGACGCTGGAGGTGCCTTCACAATTTCTGAGCTATCATCATCTAAGTCGTACAAGCTCAAGCCTGTGGCCTCTGTATGGGGAAGAGCGCGAGTCACAATCTCCTACGAAGATGGCAAGACTCAGACGGTACATTACAAAATCACCAAGACCGCACCCTCGGCGCTTGCCGACATGGGTCACTTCTTTTCAACCGCAGCCTACTTCAACGATACCTCCGACCCTTTCAATCGCGCACCTTCGATTATGACCTACGATCGTGAAGTCAACAAGATCGTCGAACAGGACGCACGGGTGTGGTTTGCTGGTATTAGTGACGAGGCCGGCACTGGAGCATACCTAGCCACTGCCATGAAACAGTTTACTCAACCAAACGCGGCGGAGCTTTCAGCCGTGGACGACTTTGTGCACGAGACAGTTGTTGGGACCCTACAACAAAACGGCTCGTTCGGTGTGATCGCAAGCGCCTTCTTCTACGAGCCAGGTGCTGTCAACTACGCCTATGATAGCTCGTTTGACTGGACATCTTGGACGTCTTGGAACCGTGAACGAGCTTACACGACACGCCGAGCCTATAACTACATCCACCCGGTTGCGACATATTGGTCGCTTTATCGAACGGCAAGGAATTATCCGGACACAAAGCTCCGAGCTGAATGGTCATGGTATCTCAGCCGTGCATTTAACACCACACAATACTGCTTGTCGAACGAGGGTGCAAATTGCGACTATGCGCTTGTTGGACTCATGGGCGAATGGGTGCTCGGTGAGCTCCTCAAAGATCTCAAGCGAGAAGGCATGAACAGTGAAGCCTCAGCTCTCGAGGAATCAATGCGCTACCGTGCCAACCACTGGGAGACTCAGGCTATCCCCTTTGGTAGTGAGATGGCCTGGGACAGCACTGGGCAGGAAGGCGTTTATTTCTGGACGAACTACTTCAATCTCCCCAATACACCATCGAAAGCCATCAACAGCATTCTAGCTTATATGCCCACTGTCGCGCACTGGGGCTGGAACGGCAACGCACGCCGTTACTGGGACTTTATCTATGGCGCCAAGATCCAGCAGATCGAGCGTCAGATCCACCACTATGGCTCTGGGCTGAATTCGCTGCCTATGCTACACTCATATGAGCAGAGTCCGAAAGACAATCTGTACGCACTCCGCGTTGGATTTGCAGGTAACACAGCACCGCTAACCAACATCGACGAGGGTGGCTTCGCGTCTGCAGCCTTCCACTCGTTCCCCGAACTGCTGAAGTGGGATCCCTTCTCCGGCGACTACGGCCAGGGATTCTTGGGCCTGAGTCTGGGACAGTGCGTTTACCTTGTCAAGGACGGCCGGTTCGGCGTCCAAGCTTTCGGTGGCGATATCGACGAGGCGCGCTCTACTGCTGCATCGACCGTGGTTGCGCCCAAGGATGCGGTCAGGAGACGCGTATTCGTTGCTGAATTGGGGCTGAAGGTCGAGATCAGTGCTGGAGCTATCGAGGAGATCGTGTATGATGGGGAAGCGCAGAGCTTGAAGCTCACCCTCATCCCAGCGGTTTTGGACAGTGCGCTACAGGCCAAATCCGCTATTGCGTGGTTGGAGCAGCCTGGTTTGGACACGGTGGGCTTTACGGTTGCAGGAGCGCAGCAGGAACGAGGTGGCTTCGTAGTGAGCCTATCAAACGGGACTGCAAGCATAGATATTACAAAGACGTAGATGGCGGACACGACTTTAACACAACGACACGGTCATAAGCGTCCTCATCGCTGGTGATTGTCGTTCTAGTAAATAATGTTGATGTCATCGTACTTTACACCCACTGCGAATGAACACCGTCTTCCCGCACCCTATTGCTGTTCTCCCACGGCCTCCACATGTACTCCCTGTCCCCTATGTTCCATTTCTCTTGCACCCGGGATAGCGGTGGCAGCTTCGGTCGCATCTGTCTTGCAGGCATGGGCGGCTGAAGAGGTGGCAGCGCCTGTACATCCTCGTCAATGGATGGTTGCGAATTCTGTAACCGGCTCATCTCAATATCGTGCATGTAGCTTTGACAACCGCCGCCGTCAAGGATAGTATCCATGTACTCAGAAGCTAGCGGTTTGGTCATACTATCGCGCGGACTCGGATTCGGATGGAAGTGCGCATCCATTTGTAGAGTGGTGCCGCTTTGGTCAGCGGAATTGTCAGTCTGTGTGTGAGATCGGTAGCTCCTGCTCGCACTTGTGTGCAGGACCTTCTCAACCCACATACTGATCCTCGTTCTGTTCGATGGTGTGGGAAACTGGCTAACAGTGCCGCTGCTCTTACTGGAGTGCTGCTTTTTCGAGCCATACGACCAGGATCTCGAACGCGACCGTTTCCACGTTGTAATTCTATCAACCTTTAAGACTTGAGTGAAAAATATCTTCAGTGCTGGTGCATTGGCGCACATGGAACCGATGTGCAATTCCAGCAGGGACCACAACCATGTGTCACTGGCGACCCATGTGACATCATAGGTCTGAAAGAAGATGCGGTAGCCTGTATACGTGCGCATCGCACCTATGGCGACACTGGTGTAGCCGAGAGCGAAGATACCGTAGAGTGCGATCTTTTGACGAATGGGCATCTGGAGGTTCCAGCAGAGTAATGTCGGGAGGAAGGCGACGACAAGATCTTGTACGGTAGAGATTATGCCATGCGCGACCACATCTGCGCCCTCGTTGATACATCTGTACTTGTAGCCTCTTGCTACCTTGATAAGATCCACCTGGTCCCAGAACGCAGAGATGGGCTGGCACATAAATACCGGGATGAAGACAAATGTGATGCTGTAACAGCCGATGACAAAGATGGTAACTCGCATCGTCCAGCGAAAGGCCGGCGATACGGCGCGTGAGGACAGTCGGCGGTAAAAGAGTAGGATCGATAACTTAACCAGACCTGATGTAAGAGAGAAGAGCGAGTAGATGGCCATGACGAATTTGCGCTGGATTGGGAAATATTGGGTTGGACATCCCACACATGGCGGTCGAATTGATAAATTTTGGTGACTGGATCACATCAGTGATGCGCGTATATGTGGTATGATAGCCTACCAATAGGTAATATGATGGTCAAAGCTAACATAGGAAACTGTATGAGTTAGTAAAGAGCATAAGTCTGCCGTCCAAGATCTCTTACTGCTGCTAGCAACATCAGCCAGTCATCCCATCCGGCATTATGTTGCATGCGTATGCGAACCCAGAGCCGCGCAAATAGCATTGTGATACTAATGGGTCCAAGTAAACAGGAGAAGGCAAGTACATATTTTGGCTGCGTGACGGGATTTTTGTAGTTCGCAACCGGCCATGACAGCAAGTCTTCAATTGGAGGCTGAATGCCTCCTGGCATGTTTGTATTCGAACTTGACGGAAGGTTGGGATGTTCGTATGGTGTACGAGTGGCCTAAGAATGCGGCCAGTAGCCAAATTAATGTATGTTGCGAGCTTTAGGGCATAGTCATAGGCAAGGTGGTTCGGTTTACTGCAGTTCTTCTCCGTGCCGTGGCTTGCAGTGCCGCTCTTGCCACAACACTACGGCTAAAGAGCGTCTGGATATGTCTCGACTGTTTCCCGTATCTTTGTAAGTCTTTGGATCTCTGGTGACATCTTGGTTAGATCAACAGCAAGCCTTCGCAGCTGTGCCTGCATAGTGTCATGCAGAGCGTGCATGGTTTGACAGTTGCGACAGCTCTTGCTCAAAGCTACTGAGTCTGCGTTGCCAATTCATCCGAGATTCGATTGCACTGTTTTGGTGCGCGAACGCGAGTGGCAGTTTCAACTGTGCCAAAGATGAAACAGGCTACAATTGGCGGTTTTGAGTTCGGGAGCATGTTACGGCTCTTATCTGATTGGGTTTCCTTGCAAGCCACGTCGGTAGCGCTATGTCGATGGTTCTCAGGAGCGTCCAAAGATGCTAGAGCAATTGGTCGTGCATTAGTCTTCGTGGCAAAGACCCCTCTCCAGGATCATGGATTCCTGACTAGGGGACTGTGGGGTGTCCGACTAAGTATGATGTTTGGTGTCTTTGAGATCGTAATCGCACATCGGCTTGCCACAAACAACGGTTGGACCTATAGACGGTGTGTTATCGTTACAGAACAAATGTAGCATGGTATCCATATCTAACGTGGAATGAAGCGCTATGTCAAGCAACAAATTCAAGGACGATGTGGCGTGTGATGAATAGCGAAAACAAGCGTTGAACGTATGGCAGAAACAAGGATGCCACGGACCTAGCCGCATGATGTGAGCTTCATCTGCACGTAGAACCTGCTTTTGGAAAGTTCAGATCGACGGATCTTTCTTGTCGATCACATACTCTGGAAACGGTAGATAGGTACCGAACGGTTGAATTCTAGCGCCGAGGCGTTACCAGACGCCGTGGCTTCTGATGGCATGCTAGATGCTTATTGCCGAAATTCAATCGATTTTGCAGCTTGTTGCGACGCGTCGTTCGATAGCTGTCGAGATGAAGGGATGGCCACGTGACCCGACTTTTCACAGACAGCAATCGCCAGCGTAGCTCAAATGCCTCCGGGAAGAACTGCAAACCGACGTATAGAGCACCAAAGCATTCGTAGTGTGCGGTGGCATTGCCATGGGTATTGCTGATACAGGAGGTAGGTGCGCACACTTGCGGTAGTTGCGCTTGAGTCGCGCTCGATGCACGTAGATGCGACTTCTGATGCCATTGATTTCAAAGCTCGTTCAAGTGATCCTGCAGAAACCTTTGTAGAAACGAGAATCTTAGATCCTAGGCCGTATAATGGGTCGGTGTGTGGCGTACGCGTGTTTCCAAGAACGTATGGAATTTATCTGCATCTCTGACTTTCACTTCAACCTCGCTTGACAGCCGTGTCCGCCCACACTACAAATTCCTCCTCTCTTGCTCCGTTGCAGCATTAGCCTGTTCCCGTACATGCACACAGCGCTACGCAGCTGTGCACACAACGATATACTTTCTCCATCCAAGAAGCTGGTGCTACGCCGATTTTCCCAAATCGTGTTTTGGCGGGCGACAACACAAACACCAAAGTTGTTTGGTAGGTCCCAAGCTATGACCTAGAGCCTCAACAGTGCTGATCGAACTAGAACAGCTCGAGCATCTCAGCGGCGCGGTAATGGAGATGGCGGAGAACGACAACAAGACTAAGGCCAAGTCGGCTCAATCATTACACGCGCATAGTAGAAGCGGTATTGTTGAGAGTAAGGATGATAGCACAGAGGACGGATACCATGTCAAACACTCCACAAGCTCTACCACGTGGTCGCACCTCCAAGACATCGACAGGTTCATCGTGAACGAGGGCCTCGCAAACACCTTGGATCAATTCCCAGAATCGATCGCGTACACTTTCGCGGTTTCGGACAACAAGAGCTACTTTCAGGATAGAAAGGTACTCTTCCTCGGCGAAACGGATAACTTCCAAGCGTGGGCGAGGCTGAAGTTGTATCCGCTGAAGCCAGATGAGGTTGAATATCTTCGCTTTAGCTTTCTCTCGGACACTTCTAAGGCGGAGCGCAACATCTCTGGTCTTCCCATCAACATGTACCCCTTTGGTCTTGTTGCGCAGCAGGATCCGGATCTTGCTAAGGAAGAGCTGACGGTGTTGGTACGCTACGTGTTCAGGGAAGCTGCTGGAATCAATCTGCCTTTCTCGCTGGAAGCCAAACATACCTTCAGGAGCGCCCTGATAACAATTCAAAAGGCTATTGAAATAGCTGGAGGTAGGTAGAGATTAAGAGTTCTACTCAGACTTTACTAATGCAATGACAGGTGTCTACAGGTTGATGAATATCGGACCACCTACCAGGCTTCCGAAGAGCCTTTCATATGCGGACCTGAGTCTTGTTGAGCAGGCGAACGAGGGCGCCAAAGTGGTCAAAGACAATGTCCTGTTGCTAGGTGATCAGTTTATGGATGGACCTGAAGCCATGGAGCCGGAGAGTGATGAGAGCGTGTCGTATCGATCTTCAGAACGCTCCCAAACACGCAAGGCCTTCGAGGTACCAACTCAACCCAAAGTAAAGAAGCCAGACAAGGCCAAAAAACAGCCGAAGCCGAAGCCAAAGCCAAAACCGAAGTCCATGGCCGCGGTCGAGAAGGTGGTGCCAGCAAAGAGACGGGCAAGTGAGGCTGGCGACGGAGACGAAGAACAATACCTTAGATTGCGAGATCTTGAGCAAGAGCGATCGAGGATCGAGGCAGAAAAGACAGAAATCTCGAAGCGTCAAGCAGACAGGAAGCGAGAAGAGGTTAGAGATACGGACCGATTACTGGAGCTGAGAGGGCGTTCTCAAGTGATCGACGAGATGGAAGGTCAGCTCCTGAAAGGCAAGTCAGCTCAATGGTTGCTTGCTTACCAGCGAGAGCATGGAGAGGGACGAAAACTGTAAAGAATGGTGATGTTCGGCTGGCTATGTTGGATATTGGCTCTTGTAGTGTAGGAAAGCTCGAATACATCAGCTACAAACCCTCTTTCCAACTGCTAAAGCCAGGGGAATTCTTAGCAGATCTTACGCGACTGACTACAATAATAAAATGACTTGTAGTCTTTATCTTGTCTCATACTAATAACGACAGGACGGATGCGTGTTGACGGGGGATCCCGAAGCTGAATATGGGTCTCTTGGGCGACGGGGAAGTCTGGGTCCTCACGCATTCGCAATACTGTGTCTACGTGAATAGCAACGATGATACAGAAAATACAAACATCTTCATGAGCACACGAGATGAATGTTGAAGTTAGATCATTCGGTGTTCAGTGAGAGGCGTCGAAAGCTGAACGCAATCCTGTTACCGTGACCAATCAAAAGCCAGATGATTATTTGTGCCTCGGTACGTCAGTCCGTTTACCCCAGTCCATGCAACCCACTCGCTCCACCGTCACGGAAAGCAGTGCGGAGAGGGCTAGCCTGCCTAGGCTGACCGAGGCAAACATGTTGGTGCTTGCAACATGTAGCGGGATACGCTCCTTTTCTGCGCTGCCAGCCTTCACTTCTCTGTCTCCTTCCATACACTCTCTACAGAAACCCCCACTCCACCTCAGCCCATCATGTCTGGCGAAGCTCTTACGCGCGATGCAGTCGCAAAACACAACACCCCAGAGGACATGTGGTGTATCGTTGACCACAAAGTCTACGACCTGACAGACTTCGTCGACGCCCACCCCGGTGGCTCTGTCGTTCTTGAGCAAGTCGCTGGCACCGACGCCACCACCGCCTTTTACAACCTCCACCGACAGGAGGTGCTCGAGAAATACTCCGACCTGTGTATCGGCACCATTGAGGGCGAGAAGTCCGAGGTCATTGTCACTCAGCCTGGCGAACTGAGCCCCGTACCCTACGCTGAGCCGCTGTGGCTGCGACCGCAGTTCAAGAGCCCATACTTCAAGGAGAGCCACAGGAAGTTCCAGAAGGAAGTGCGCAAGTTTATCGACAAGGAGGTCAGGCCGGTTGCGCAAGAGTGCGAGAAGAGCGGCAAATACATTCCTCAGGAGCTGATTGACAAGATGGCGGAAAACCACATGCTGGCTATGCGTCTGGGCCCTGGAAAGCATCTACACGGCAAGAACCTGCTCGGTGTAGTCAAGGGTGAGGAGTTTGACTATCTGCACGATCTTGTTCAAGCGCAAGAGGGCGTGCGCGCCAATGCCAGAGGCTTCCAGGATGGTAACATGGCAGGCATGACCATCTCCTTGACTGCTGTCCTTCAGTGGATGCCAGAGACCGAGCACAAGGCGCGAGTTGTCAACGAGGTCCTTACTGGCAAGAAGAAGATGTGTTTGGCTATCACAGAAGCGTTTGCTGGCTCAGACGTTGCTGGGTTGAGGACGACTGCGACGCTGACACCAGACGGCAAGCACTACATTGTCAGAGGCACAAAAAAGTGGATCACAAACGGCATGTTCAGCGACTACTTCGTCACTGGATGCAAGACTGACAAGGGTTTCTCCGTACTTCTCATCGAGAGGGACGAGAACCTTGAGACCAAGCTTATCAAGACAAGCTACTCCACCACTGCTGGAACTGCGTTTGTCGAGTACAACGACTGCAAGGTGCCTGTGGAAAACTTGCTCGGCAAGGAGCACCAAGGCTTTGCAGTGATCATGGCCAACTTCAACCACGAACGTTTTATGATGGCTTGCGCCGTCATCCGACACTCGCGTACCATTGTCGAAGAGTGCTTGAAGTGGTGTAACCAGCGTATAGTCTTCGGCAAGAAGCTAGTCGAACAGCCTGCCATTCGACAGAAGTAAGTTTCCCTGGACAGCAGCCGTCGTGGGACCTGCATATTCCCGCGCACTCGCGTCCTTCTCCGCCCTCGAACATGCATGCATGCTAACAACACCGACAGACTCGCAGAGATGATTTCCCTCGTCGAGGCAAACCAAGCTTGGCTCGAATCCATTGCCTACCAGATGTCGCACATGTCCTACGCGCAACAATCGAAGCTGCTTGGCGGGCCCATTGGGTTACTGAAATCGTACGCTACACGATCTGCACATGAGATCGCCGATAGGGCCGTCAATATCTTTGGCGGGCGAGGGCTTACACAGTCTGGCATGGGCAAGTATGTGGAGGAGTTCCATCGCACATACAAGTTCGATGCGATTCTGGGTGGAACCGAAGAGATCTTGAGTGATCTGGGTGTAAGACAGGCCTACAAGAACTTCCCAAAGAGTATGTTGTGAGTAGTGGATCTGGTAGAGTCGCATTGTAGGATAGCATCATGGAAGAAAGCGTACGCAAACAATATCCGTGTTTACCATTTGATCCATCTGTCGTTGACGGTAAGGTTTTAAGGATGCCAGGGATCCCAAGCGAAGGTGATACAGGGCCGTTGGAGATGGGCTGGCGAACGTTTCTGGAACATGTGTGGCACTGACAGGTTCGAAATAGTCAAACACCTTCCAAACATGGCTTGCCCCCGCTGTTTGTCATTGGGTTGTGCGACGACGATGCCCACGGAATGTGAAGCGACCTTGGTCCCTGGGTCGGATAAGCACGTTGGGCAATACGACAATGTCGCTTAAAGCCGATAGCTGATGAGTACATAGACTATCGATCTGTACGCTGCCGAGCATGGGTGTTGAAGGGTGGAGCCGTTTGCAGCGTCAAGGGGGGCTCGACCGGTCAAAGCAGAGCGCTGCGAGTCTTGTCTATGACTACCTTCAAGGCTTCAACAGGGCATTGACACCAATTTCCCCCCAACATGGTGGTGAGGATCACCGCACGGGGAGTGCAGGAGCATGTCCCTGAGTCTGGCTCGGCATCCCTACACTCGGACCCTGCTATCCAATCGCCGACCCCGGCACGCGCCTCAGCCGCCTGTGGCGAGAGTGCCAGCTGCTGTCGTCCACGTGTTACATGCCTCAAGCGGCCGCCGTGCAGCTGCATCTGCAGGAGGCGCGTGAGACACATCGAGATTGGATGGCACAACAACGGGAGTGCAGCGCTCTGGCAGTCCCGCTGAAGTGCTGTCGCCCACTGCAGCATGCCATCTGGTGCGAGTACGTGTCACCTGCACTGTATCGTCCAGGGCAAGTGCGGCGAGGCAGGCGATGCGCAGACGCACTGCGCCGTGGCTTGGTGTTCAACATGAAAGGCCTTGAAGAGGTGAGACATCCAGGGAGGAGTCGAGCGTGAACATGGGCAAGTCGTCTAAACAGCAGGCAGCGGTGGTGCGGCTCCATGGTCGACGGTAGCGATAGGGCCGTGTTCCTGCATTGATCTGGACTGTGCAGTGTGAGGCAATGCAGGGCATAGAAGGTGGTGGAAGCGCCCGGCCGGTCACGTCAGCTGCCTCACTACCTATGCGCATTGCGGTGGTTTGGACACAGCCTGGCTCTGGCTCGCCGCTCGAGTCGAGTGCAAGTCTGGCAAGTGCATCAGTCAGTGCATGGTCTTGCCATCCGGCCGCCTGACATGTGCTTGGCCGGAGCTGATCTGTTAAAGGAAGCGCCCCAGCCTGCGTCACCTTTACTCGCCCATTACCTCGCCGTCTTGACCTTCCCTCTCACCAACCCAACTGCTGCATTACTCACCCACGGCGCCTTTGCCCCAGCACTCCGCACTCCACACAACCACACCCACACTTCACCGCGACCCTCACTTCTACATAACACGCCACCGCACCTTCTCTCCCACCGACTTATTCACCTGAGCACACGACACCTGCTTCACCTGCCGCTTTCAACTGCGACCGGCGCTATCTCCGTTATCTCGCCGTCAACCACATCATCGCCGTCACCACACGCTCCACACAGCAAAGCCTCACCACCACCGTCATGATGCGCCGCTCAGACTCCGTGTCCAGCATCAGCTCCATGGGCTCGGATGCCGAGGAGACGATGCACATCTTCGTCAAGAACGTGTCCGGCGACTCCAGTACGTCCTCCTCTCGGTATCTCCGGTTCCGAGGCTCGGAACCACCGAATCACTCCCAGTCACGCCTTCAGGGTCCCCCAGTCACACCTTCAGGGTCCTCACATGCGCAATGCTGACGTCTTCTAGCAATCCCTCTCTCGATACCCGCCAACACATCCATCTCAACATTGCGTTCGCTCCTCGCCCTGCGTACCAACCTCCCTGAGCCCGCCGACCTGCGTCTCGTACACGCAGGCAAGCACTTGTCCTCAGCCACCACAACGCTCGCCGACTATGCCATCGCGCCTAACGCAACGCTGCACATGGCGCTGCCTATGCGCGGCGGCATGCCCCCGAAGAAGATCCGTTGCAGCCACAAGGACTGCAAGGATGCGGCCCAGCGCATTGTCGGCGACTGCGGGTTCTGCAACGGGCATTTCTGCGGCAAGCACAGGCTGTTGGAGGACCACAAGTGCGAGGGCTTGGAGGACTGCAAGAAGGAGAGCCACGAGCGTAATGCGAACAAGCTGAACAGCGAGCGCACCATGGCTATCAAGGGTATCTAAGAAGGATGCTCTCGATGAAGTCGACCTGAGGGTCATTGATGTTGCGAGCGTTGCGAATTGCTTTGTCTTGCGTACTTCAGCCAGCGATTTCGGCGGCTGTTCGTCTGGAGTTTGGGATCTGCAGGGCTGCCGACCGTTTGCTTCTTTCTAATGCTTACCGCGAGCAAGGCGTTCCTCTGGATATAGCGGCCTCGCCAGGTATTGGCGGTCTTTGACTAGCTACTCGATCGAATGAATATCTATACTCAACAACATCGATCTTTGTGTCTCTGCTGCTTACTGAACTATTCGCGTGTTCCACTGCCATGCTTTCTCAGCATCACAAGGGGCAGAATTGTTACAAGTTCGTCCACTGCACTTTCTCTACACTTTATCTGACTTCCTCTCGAGCACCAACCTCACCTGACCTGCCGCCATGTCTCTTCAACAATTTCGGCACATATGTCAGCGAGCAGGACCACGTCATTTTGCACGTTCTACAGTACTAATCAAGAGCTGACTACGCTACGACTCGCCATGTATTCTAGCATGTGCTAGTCCCTCCATATTTGCGTTTCAAAAGAATGTCCTGACTTGATTTTTTCTTTCAGAAGCTGATCTCAAATATCAGTGATCTGTAATGGTTGATATTGTGTACAAATGAAGTGATGGAATGTATATCCACCAACACTTCCACCTCCACATTACCTTATCTTACCTCCGTACCTGAGAAACCCACACGTCGCCACGTCTCAATCCTCCGCGCCCAGCCGCTGGCGACGTGTCAGCCCTGCACAGCGGGCCGAAGGACTGTGTCATGACGTCGTTGCTCATGCACCGCTTTGAGTTCCATGGCCCGCCCCGCCGCGCCTCTCGGTGCGCTTAGTAAGACCTCTGACGTACAAGATGGGAGTTGTAGTAGGAAAGCGGGCGTGGCGCAGCTTGGAATTGTTGTGGCACTGATTACGAAAGATGGAGAAAAGAGAGGCGATCGTACAATACGAGCATTGTGGTGTACAAGTAGAAATAGCAGGTCGGAAGTCGGCACGTAGCTGTCGCAGCTTGATAGTGCTGCTCGCGTGCATGGGCTCCGGTGGTCTTGGGCTGCTATAGCTTAAAGATCAAGACACTATCGTGATGCGACGAGGATTCTGAGATTCAAGCTGTTTCGCGCCACATGCCTCGAACACTGGCCCACCGCTCGCATGTTAGTGTGGCGTCGTGGCTGCTCTTGAACGACTTGGCCAGACGTGGTAACTCTTTCCTGGTGCTGTGTTGCTCGGCGAGAGTGTCGCCGACACAGTGCGGAACGGGCGCGTCTCTTTCGTCGAAGAGAAAAGTGAATGTGAGTGCTCCGCTCCTCCCTTACCTTGTTTATCCGGGAAGTGGTATAACTCGATGCGGAGCGGACGAGTGGCGTGATGTTCGCGGAGCGGATGCGTGGCGACAATTCATCGAGCGGGGGTCGGCATACAGCTCTCGTCGCGTTCTTTCAATGCTTTCTCTTCTCTAGTGTTGTGATGATTTGAATATCAGGTGTTCCGTTCTTCTCTGTTTTGCTGGTGTAGATTAGAAGGTTGGTGAGCCTCAAGGACATCAGTCTGTCAAGCTACGTCCTGTTCAAATCCTGCCACAGACGGTAGAGCTCCAACAACACGCCCCGCCCCGCCCCGCCCTCTACATCCTGTTGCAGCGTTTCGCGTTGTGTTGTCGCGGAGCGGACGCGTTTGGGCCCCCGGTGGGAGCGTGGTGGGCTGACGCATGGCGGAAATCGCATGACTAACTGCGATGCATGCCGAGCTTTGAAGCGAGGATTCTTGTGGGCTGACACTGTGGCGTGGTTTCCGCTCCTCCCCGCTCGTATTTGTTTAATGACACAGCTCTCGTACATCTTGTGCAGCGCGTGGTGGTGAAAGCTTGTGGTCTTGGGTCTGAGAATGAGGCGAGCGTTGTGAGTTTAAGGCTTTAGGTACCGACTGCGCACGTGCATGCGCGTGCGTGGTTTGGGAGGTGATCTGAGTCCATGTCTAGGGGTGAGTCGGTTGGGCTTGATAAAGGAGAAGGGGGCGATTGGACCGAGCTGACATGTTTCTGCCATCTCAACGAGTGTTCGGGCTCAGGCATGAGTGTAGCGGCGACAAAGTACTGACTGCAGCACTACTGTATGCGAAGTCGCGGACGTGTACTAGGCTCTCTGACAGGCAGATGCCGGCATGGCCGGAAGAAAGCATCTAACAATCTCAGGCAACAGAATCAACGATCTGCGGGGATGTTGAGCCTGCTATGGCATGAAAACACAAACAGCCATCACGGAGCTGAGCAAGCTATGAGTGCTCGCCGCTGCCAGGAAACAAAGCGTGTGAGAAAGGGCAGGTGAATGAAAGACAGTTGGGAGGCCGAGGAACTTCCAAAAGGGATTAGTGAACCTCACGGCTATGGACACCTCGGACTTCTGGTAAAAGAAATGTCCGAGCAGGCATCGTTGACTCGCAATGCAGATGATCATCCACGATCCGCTGGTGGACTGGTTGACGGTGGCTTCACCGACTGTGATCCCTACAGCCAAGCAATGCCTCCTCACTCTTCTTCTGGAGGCCATGCCCCAGATGTTAGTAGCGCAACCACCGAATGTACACACGTGTCTGGAAGAGGGTTCGGACGATAGAGTGGAAGAATTGATCACGCGGATGTATGGCACCACATGAGCCCAATGCAAGTCCTCCTACAGGTCAAGACAAAAAGGCCGCAGAGTCCTAATTATTGCTTGGCATCTGTTCGGGCAGCTGCTGATGTTTCATATTACCAAGATCGTTGGGCTGCCCTCAATAAAATGCGTAGCAGGTTAACAAACGTCACAGGTAAGCATTGAAATTGTGTGTGATAGACCAAGAGACAGGCTTTCGAGAGAGAAAACATGGTCAGTCAGACAGAAGGATGGAAGACACCAATGTGTCATTGCTTGGCCCAAAGCTCATGTGGAAAGGGCGGTAAAAGAAAGAGGTGTTGATGGTTTTAACGATGCATGACTTTGCTCTCGGCTCTCCGCCATCTAAGCCATCTTGAGCTATGACCTAAAGCACGACAGTGTAACATACTTGACGTAGTCTGTCATGCCTGGGACAGAATCGCACGAGGCCAATTTGACTGTATAATATCAATCCTTGTACCAGGACGACTATGAGTAGGTCAGATACCCGAGCTTGTAGCAATGCCTCATGGCGGTACCCAACATCAATATCGTGAGTCATTACAAATTCACGTGTCTGGCTTCCAGAAGATCCGAGATAACGAGAGTTTTGGGCTGAGCTGTCTTTTGTCCGCGCACGAAGTTCCTGTCGATCATAGTGTGCTTCTTGAGGAAGATTTGCATGCTAGGGTTAATCCGGCCTTGGCCAGCGATCATCTCAAAGTGGACGTGATGCTCCTATTTCAGTCGATGATGAGCAAAGAATTACCCTTCGTGGCCGCACAGAAGTCGATGCTGATCGTCTTGGCGTTAGCACGTCGATCCGCCGGCCATGTTTACGCGCTGCACTCCTACACCAACCCGGTGCCCTTTGACCGCAATTGTGCTCACCACTCCACGCTCGCTGCCATTTTCATATTTACCAGGTCTACTCTGCAGCGTTCGCCGGACCCGTTTTGCATCCATTAACCCCTCCTGCAACGTGAACCTAGTGTTGTCTTTTGGAGGGGTCACCACCTTTTTGCGACGGCCTAACCATCCAATCTTCCACCGCTGCGCCATGATTCATGAGGAGGCTCAGTATGCTGCACAATGCTGACGGCGCAAGATAGAGATGACGACGGGCTGCAGCCCCTATCTGAACTGCAGCAAAACGAACCGCAAGCGTGGAACAGTTGTCGATCTCTCCCTGGGGCGGCCGCCAAGCGGCAGCGGTTGAGGCTGTGTCAAGATAACGAAGCAACAGTATCCCAGCGAGCGATCTGTCTTGGAATTGACACTCAACATCGCTACCTATTGAGCATATTGGTGCTTTCGTAATGGACCGGTATGCTCCACCTTCTGCTTTGGTTGAGCACTGCTCTTTGGAGTTGCTAGTGCTGCACCTGCAGCGCTCAGCATATCGCTACCATCAACATGCGATACAAGACATGCCCACAGGGTCAGCGGTAGTACTGCGGAAACACTGGCTGCATTCTCAATCGTGGAGCACCGGTGGGTATGGCCAAGACGGAATGTGCATCATTCTCTTGGCTTGTGGAACATACCGACCCTGTTCCCAACTCCAACATTACGCCTCCCGCCGGCATGCCAAGAGAGGCCCGCTCCGCCATCACAACGTTAGAGCTCTCTAATCTCCCTGGTCGTGAACGGAGTTTGTGGCGCCTGTGCGACGACATTTAGGTTTGTGAGACAGATGGGACGGTTGTTTCCGGCCTATGAGCTGCATCGATCACTGCATGTGCCACCAGGAGAGGGAAGATTATAATTAATATGTACCAAACCATGGGAGTCCGCAGGTGAGCCATGGTTGCGCATGATGCCTTCAAAATTGTGGCAACTTTTCGATCACAGCGACGAGGAAGCCCGCAACAGACTGCAATACCTGCACCATCGTCATAGACGTGGGTCGCTGTTCAACCCCCAATGTTGGGATGCCCTCCCGTGGGGGAACTCGACACTAAGATGACACCGGACACTCTTTGTGCGCTATCTCCCGCATCTGGCCAGCGCGTACCCACAGCAGGCTTGGCCGCCTACTGCGGATGTCCGAGCGCGTCCATGTCCATCAATTTGAAGCTGGCGGAGCCAAAGGGTCCCGTAGTGGGTGTGGGTCTTCTTGCTTGGCTCTCCTTGGGTTTGCTCCTTGCGTTGCTTGTGTACGCCCGCGGCTTGTAATTCATCATTGCACGGACTGTTTGACTACCACGTCACTAAGGAGAGGAGCAAGCCACAGTATGTACGCGCGTGCTTGGGAGATATGGGCCTCTATATCAACCCGACTGCTTAGCTACATACCCCGGATCCAAGTCCCACATGCACAAGAGTACCATTGTGAATACACATACATAAACCTCGCTCCCACGTCTTAGTCGTCTCCATAAGCCTTTTTTTATTATTCGTGCACCAAATCTTGCACTTCCCCTTCAATACACGCACGTGTTGAGCCCCTGGAACCTTACAGGTTCACAATCTCTACTCCACTGGATCACGCCTTCTTTGTTGGCCACGTCCCCACAACATAACATGGAAAACAACGCCCCCACCGCTTCGCAGTCTTTCGAGAAAGACAACCGCAAGGACAGCGACGCAAGCTTGCCGTTATCAACATCAACCTCGTCCGAAGCTCAATCCATGCCAAGGTCTCGACGTCCTTCGTCAGACGATGACGAGCCTGACTGGCCTCGAACATGGAGAGCGTACGCCTGCCTGCTGGGCTGCTTTTTCCTGATGTTCAACTCATGGGGATTAGTGAACGCATATGGAACTTGGTCCTCGTACTACGTCGGTCACTCACTTCGGACAGTGGATCAACTGGAGCTCAACCTGATCGGTGGCTCGCAATGTTTCCTTGTCCTACTCCTCTCCAACCCAGTTGGCCGGTTGCTGGACGCTGGGCACTTCCGTAAGGTGATCGGGTTCGGCACTGTTTTCGTACCTCTCGGCCTTTTCATTCTCTCGGCAGTGCACCCCAGCAGCGTCGAAGCTATTGCGAGTTTTGGCCCAATTTGGGCTACTCAGGGTCTCGTTGTTGGCTTGGGCATGGCTCCGTTCTTCGTCTCCAGCTCACAAGGTAAGTCTACACTTCTCGGAGCTCAGTGATCGCGCTAATCGGTCTATAGTTGCTGCTACATGGTTCCCCAAGCGGAGAGGACTCGCCGTAGGATACGTTGCATGCGGTGCCAGTATTGCAGGAGTCATCTACCCAACCATGCTACGCTACCTTATTGAGGCAGTCGGCTTCAATGATGCAGTCCGCTACGTTGCCACCTTGACTTCAGTAACGTGCATCTACTCTTTTTTCTTCGCCACACCGAACCCCGCCCACGAGACTCACAAGCCAGAGAGCTGGTTCAAGATCCGCACCTGGTTTGACACGGATGCATTCCACAACAAAGCCTGGTGTTGGTTTACTGCTGCTGTTGCTTTCATGTTCTTCGGCTTCTATCCAGTGTTCTTCAATCTTGAGGAGGTATGTACAGGCACCCTTACGATAACGTTCAGCTGCTAACAATACTTAGTGGGCAGCCGTCAGGGGCTTCGGGACTCGTAACAGCTCTGCTGGAGCGCAGGCAATGCCAGAGGATGTTAGCAACCAACCACTGCAGACCTTCTGGCTTCTAACCATCATGAACGGAGCTTCTACTATCGGCCGTCTAACTCTCGCCCAGTTCTCCGATAAGACTGGACCACTCAACATGCACATCGGTTCTCAGCTCGTGTGCTCGCTTCTCACACTCATTCTCTGGAGCCTGGCTGGATCAGAGACAGACGCCATTGCCTTCTGCGTTGTCTTTGGGATCTTCTCGGGTATGGTTATTGGACTTCCACCTGCATCTGTCGCCAACATCTTGAGTTGCACCTACACCACTCCCGAGACAGAGGCCTTGGCCAAGAAGAAGCTGGGGCACTGGGTCGGCATGATGTACAGTTTTGCTGCTGTGCCAGCGCTGCTCGGCCCCATCATTGCTGGACACCTTATCACCGAGCACAATACCTACATCACAGTGCAGATGTGGTCAGGGACCAACCTCTTCCTGTCATTTGTCTGCATGGTGGTTGCTCGATGGCACCTGCCATGCTTCGATGGCGAGAGCTTTGCGCACCACTTCTCCCGCAAGCAGGCTTCTACCAAAGAGAAGCTTCGACTGGGCAGTGATGCTACTGCGGTTGGGTTGGTGTCCCCCACCGCCCTGTCGCAGGCTCCCACCCGCGTTCCCAGCACTATGCCTTCGCACGAGAAGCTCGAGCAATCGGCTCAGTCACCTGA
This sequence comes from Ascochyta lentis, assembly GCA_004011705.1. NCBI lineage: Eukaryota > Fungi > Ascomycota > Dothideomycetes > Pleosporales > Didymellaceae > Ascochyta > Ascochyta lentis. Next base: position 1,871,137 of record RZGK01000002.1, read on the forward strand.
TCGCATGGTCTAGGATGTGTTTCCTGGGGGGTTTCTTTCATTTCACGATACTAGGCGTTTAGGGCGATTTCTACGATTTTAGAGGGGCCCTATTTTCACGAGCTTTTCTTTTCACAGGCGTTTCATTTAGAAGCGTATTCAAACTCAAGCAGAGAAGGGAGCAGATCATGCGGTTCGATTCTTCACGATACCACTTTTTTAAACGTAGGCGCATGGAGCTCCCTATAGGCTGAGGTTGAGCATCGGTTTACGAGATTTTACTTTTAACCAAGATATTCACACATTCTTGTCGTGACCCAACTGCTCCATTTCCCTCAGATTCGTTCACTGTTTGAGATCGGTGTATCCTCCACCGAACACCGCAAACAGCGTGTCCCACGCGGCAACTGATTGCAGATCTTTCACTGTTCCTCTTGGCTGAAGCAACAGATGCCAAACGCGCGGTCGCTGATGAATGCCATGCAGCTGTAAGCCCAGTACCCAGGTTCTCAGAACTCTCTCCATGCAGCGATCGTTTGCGGACAATCCTGCGAGATGAGCATTCGGGTGAAACAGGAATCCTGCGCATTGCAGATCCCTTCACAGCCTCAACCTGCGAGTCGGAACAGCCTCGTAGGTCGGAGGCTTCCAGCCAAAGCTAACGCCGGTGGTTGTGGAGTCAACAGTGGATACGGGGCCCCAGCTGTGCACTCGTATCTCCAGATCTGCGTCCGCCTCGATACGAGACAGTCGAGACAAGGTGATCGACATGGAGAAAGCAAATTCCGTAGCGTGGATGGGCCACCGCCGTTTCGAAAGATCGACCTGTCACGAAAGGGTCGCAAAACAGTCTCCGAGACTACGCTGAGAATGTTCGAGCACGTTTCGTGCGCACGAATGCCAGAAATCGTCGAGCTTGGACTTTGGTTTGCGGAAGTCCGCGCTTCGGTCATGTGTTTTGAGACCTGTGGTAATCTAATCGAGCAAGGACTAGACCGCCACCGCCGTTTTGTTGCGGAAGTGGCTTGCGGGCAGCGGGGTAATCTCATACTGTGGGTGGGTTTGTTCTAGCCTCCAGTGCTTAGTGGTGATGATAGGACTAACAACGGCTCCGCGGACTCAGTGCAACCGCATCCCAATATTGAATGTAACTCAGGCCGTATTTCGTTTTGTTTTTTTCCAGCTCAGCTAGGGAGCCTGAAGCTGGGTAGGCGGTGTTTGGCAGGCTTCGTCCCTAGATCCCTGTTCTACTCACGGAAGGTGTATGAAACGGAAGTACGTTGAGCAGACTCGGCACCTGGACAACATTCCCAAAACCTCGCAGAAAGCGCGATTCGTGTTCGGCACCAACTAGAACACCTCGATGTCATGCTGAGCTGGAATGCTCTAACTGCTTCAAGCGGGTTCAATCGATAAGGCTCGGCATTTCGCTGTCAGTGTAATATCCGGTAGATATCCGCTCGGTTTACGGAATGCTGGTGCTGTTGTATCCGTCAAGTTGCAGCTGAATCAAGGGGTGACCCGAAAAGATGGTTGCAATATTGCATGCGTCTAGCAAAGAAGTCTAGATCCTACGCAGAGACTGCCCTGTTACTCGAGTGCTCTTCTCAATTTCCGGGTCTCGACTAAGGGAAACTGTGATATATCGATTGGCGCGAAAGTCTCTGCCGAGCTCTGGAAACCTCCAGGAAGATTGCGGATCAGTTGTACTAAAAAAGTTTTGCAAGCGGTGTACAAAGTTCCAAGACGTACCCTCTGGTATCATGTGAACGCGGACACAACATGCACCGAAGCAAGACGAGCAACACAAGAAGCACAAACGTCTGCCATGCCCTTGTGCAACTCTTGATGTTACGCCACGTCCCTCGCGGCCGCAATTGCTGCACTGCCGCAGCGCAACCGAGCTGCAGCCAAGGCTCCGCTGATCTTTTCGCTACACAAATCACTATGGCTTGTCGTCGTACGCGGAACGCGTACGCAGTGGCGCAGGCCGCCCCGTTCAGCAGCAGCTCCGAGCCTGTACCTCCGATGTTTCGTGGGAACAGTAAGAGTTGTGTAGATTTCGAGGTTTCGATGGATGTTCTGAGCCATGTTGCACGGCAGGTTTACGAGATTCGTGGCTTGCGATGGCCAGTTCTGCAATATCTTCGCCCGGCTACTCTTCGCTGCTGTGTAACTACAATGTAGATCATTCGTGAGTATCGAACAGTGATAATCTGGAGTAGCACAGTATGCATGTCAATGTTCGCTTCGAAATATAGTTGATCAAAGTTTGAGGATAACTTGGGATATATGAAATGCGCTTGCAGCCATAGTCAGAATACCAGCAAGCAATGCAATGTGCTCAAGAAAAGGAAGAGTCGCTGCAAGCGCTGTTAAACGCTGTATGACCCCGAAACGCCAGCAATGCAGTCATGTCTAGGCAACCGAAAGTTGCGCTGCCATTGTCGGAGTAAGAAAAGAGAGATCAACTCGAAGCCTGCATTGAATATGTAAAGCGAGAAATGATGACGATCGTGACGCGTACGTCATAGCATAGTGCATACCTAGCTCTAAGATGCCTGTTCTGGATGCGTGATACTTGGCGTTTGAACTCCAGGCTTTTCTGTGTGCGATGCAATCTCGAGAACGCTTGTTGAGCTTTCGCCTCCGTCTTGCACACTCATGCCCAATGCTCGCCGCGCCAACTCCTTTTGACCGTTCGCGATATGGTCGATGGGCGACGTCGTACTGTCGGTACTATGGGACCTAGGTACGTTCCTTGAGGGGGACGGTTGCAACCATGGCACGCTGGTACATCGTATGACAAGCCGTTGCGTCGTCTCGTCTACAGGCGCAAAGTGATTGCCACTCGTCACGAGAAGGTGGAGAAGCCTGAGAATGTCGTCGCGCTTGTAGTGTGGCGGCTTGCTGATTTGACTGTTTGTCAATATAGGGTAGAGGACCCGAAGGTACGTGTGTCGCAGAGCGTTAGCAGCGGGTGAGTCGTGTGGAAGGTCGATTAGGTTCCGGAGGATAACGTCGATCAAAACGTGCAGATCGTTTGTGTAGAAATACTCTGCAGTCGCAGGATTGCCGAAAAGAAGATACAGGACCTTCAGAATTAGAAGTTGAAGAGAGGTCTCTGACTCTCGGTTTAGGAGGAGTATCAGATTACAACCGAAAGTTTTGTATGTCATGCCATGACTAGACAGTGCTTTGATCAACCGATTTGTTATCGGAGGACGACCATCTTTGTGATGGCTGGTGGAAGCTACCAGGTATTGCTCGTTCATGACCAGCTATCCAACAGTCAGTGACAGAACCAATAGCGGCGACGGTTGTACTTACCAGAACTCGAATGACTGGGTAGTGGTATGGATCCTCAGCATCGTCGGAGGCGCCTTCGATGATACCTAAAAGATACAGTATGAAGTTGTCGTTCACCGCCGCTAACCACTATTGTCAGCCATTGTTCAATTGCTCAACGTCCAAAACCGCTGTCAAAACATACCAAAGTCTTCCCAGGTGAGTCTTTGTACTCGCGACGATTCGTATAGAAGCTCCAAGAGCATCTGGTGCAATCTCGTGTCTTCTTGCACGCTCTCCAGCTGTACCAACTCCACCAATCTTGGGAAGCTGCCCTCAGTGTGCATCATCTCGAAGATGACATCATCTCCACTGTTGCGGCCATCGTATAGTAGGAGAGCGGCTACAATGTGGATTGTAGGATTGTCCTCTTCCTGCGCAACCATTAGCTCGCCGTGCACCTACAGGCCGCGCCTGGACGGCTCATGCCACGTACCTGTAGCAGACAGTATATCATCTGCCGACGCACATACTCCTTATGGGTCATGAAGAGTTCGCCCTCTAGCACGCGGAAGATGCATTTTGCGACGCTGTAGTCGGTATCGAGATACTCGGCTGTCTTGGGTCAACGGTATTCAGCGCACTTCGAGAAACCGCATTACACTTGTAGCTAGTTGTGACGTTGAGAAAGGCGCGCAAAGAGTTGTCGATGCTCTCTTCTTCCCGGCATCGTGTTGACACTATGTCGTCGAGCTCTGCATGACAAGTCAGCCTCTGGTAGTGGGGTTACAGCGGCACAAAACTCTCTCACCATCCCAGAACTGTTGCTCATTCTCAAGGTTGTACGACACCTCAAATGCCATACTGTGTTCGCGGGCCAGCCACCAAAATCATTGTCCCCGGCAACGCAGGCTCAAGGAGTTATCGTACGAGGCGCGAACCGGTCGGTGGTGTTTAGTTGGCCCCGTCAACACTCCGAACAGCAAACCGAGATAGTGCGTCACTGTACCCGATACGGAAAGGTCGTGTTTGGACTTGAGAACGCGCCTTCCTACAATGTCTTCATGCACACATCACACCACTGTGAATCAATACGCTACTTCTCGCCATAGTGGTACAGTACGCTCTCATAGATGAGCTGATCGAACTGCTGGTTGCTATCTTCCCATGCAGTCTTTACAAGAAGAAGACAACGCAACCCCTCTGCATAAACCCCGGTCATCAACTATCTTTAGTGGCCGTCGCGTACTCGTCAATATATGGTGAACTTCACATTCTTTGGCTATTGGCTGGCTGGCTGGCTGTCTATACGCTTTCAGTGCTTAGAAGCCCTGACAAAACGTCTCGTCCCACCGGTACTTGAGCTTAGGGATAATTTCACTGTTGCCATCTCCCGAAGCTCGTCCACGCCAGCGGACTCGCACATCATTTCTGCATGCCAAAACTGCTTCTTAGCCATCATTGGAGTTTTGCACGGATATGCCGCGGCGATGTTTTTCTGAACCTGCACTTCATTTGAGGAGAAGCTTCTTCTCATCGACCGATTTTGGTAGATCACAGGACAAAATGCGATTATAGTGTATGAACGTGCAGCTAGCGGTTGTTTAGAACGTCTGTTCCTAGAAGCGTCTTTGCGATGGCGTGAAATTCAGCTCTACAAGTGGTCGAGAGCATCACTTGGGTTCTTTGAGCGAAAATTGGGTCGTAGGTGCTCGCGTAGATGAGCTCCTGTGGCCATCTCTCACGAGCTCTCCTAAACAAGTCTTCCGCCTCGCGAAAGAGGAGTTCGTCGGGAATCTCTCCTTTAGGCCAGGATCCAGAATTTTGGTAGTAGTAAGCAGCGACGAGAAAGATCTGGAAGTTGCCGTGCTCAGCGCAATCTTCCATCAATGATAATCCGGCAGATCGACGCAACGACTCTCCAAGCGCCCTATTGCGAATCAGGACCTGCAAGATAGTGTTCCCAACAGTATCTTTGCGAGTATGAACCGCGACTTGGAGGGCCTCAAGTAAGCCAGAGGCGGCTGCCCTCATGTCTTTCCAGTTTCCAGTATCCCAAGGGCCCCTGACCGTGGCCAAAACCCATTTGAGAATGACATTTACCACGTCCGTCTGATCAGCCGCAACGGCAGCACACAATGCGCTTGGAATATATTCCCTTGGCCGCTCAAGCATGTCATCCGTTTTGGTAGTATTGTTGAGGAGTATCTGGACGTTGCCGACAGCCGCAGCAGCGACTGCTTGCAGATCTTGGCGTGACTGCGTATCGGGCACGATGCTACCGACGATGAGACGGCGCATGTACTTGTACTCGACACTTGCAAGCGCAACGCAGATGTATTGCGTGTACTGAGAACGAAGTACCCTGTGGGTTTCTGTATCCATGGGCCACTCTTGTTCGACTGTATCATTGATGAGATCTTTGAGAAACCTGAGGAATTGGCATTTCCCGGCATCTTGATGTAACAATTTGATGCGGAGGATTCCGGCAATGTGCTGTTTGAGATAGAACTTGTATTCTCTTGAGCCTTGCAAGGCGTTGAGATCGGACGACGCAGCCTTGTGAAGCATCTCTTCCGGGATGCAATTGTTGAAAGCGCCTTTCGCGTGTCAGGATGAGTAAAGTGGATGAGGGAACTATGATACTCACGACACACTAGTCGAGCTCTGGCGGTGTTTTTCAAGCTGTCGTCCTGTACATAGATGCGCATGACCACCTCAAAGAGCTCTATCGGTAGTTGGAGCAGCGGCATCTTAAGGAGAGTTCGACGTGGTTAACAGCAGCAATCGACGCTTTGTTGAATTGACGGTGATAGCTTTGATGCAGTTGACCGATGGCTTTGTGAGCATTGGAGTTGGTATTGTGGAGTTGAGAGGAGAGAAGGTGAGAGAAACGGATGGGAGACCTGAGGGGATAGATCCAGATCTATGGTCAACTTCACTTAGACTTGTAGACGCAGTTTGTCTGGGCAGATACACAACGCAGGCGTCCGTGCAGGATCTCGTAGAGTGTGTAAAGGAGTGCCATGGAACAATGGTCAACACTACAAGGAAATATCGGAGGACGAGAAAGGGCAGGAAGCCGGCTGAGATACGCGCGGGTGAGACGTAACAATTACGGAGCGTTCGCGTTGTTGATGACTCGTAAGGGACGGGTAGGAGAGAGACTTGTTTGGAGAGTATGCTGATAGCTTTCTGCTTTTATTAGTTGTAAATCACGCCAGCGAAGAACGCATTGGACAATAAATGTGTGCACACAAAAGAAACGGGATTGATTCTACAGATCCGTGTAGTCCGGTAAAGGAAAAGCCAAGGTATTTACACATTGTCGCAAGATTTTCATTTCCTTCCTCACCCCTCTACTGGTCGTCGATGACGTGCAGGTACTTCTTCTCCTCACGCCTCTCGCGCTCCGACATGGGTGGCAGATCGTAGTACGACGAGCTCCTGTAGCCCTTGAGGTACTCGAATGTGAGGCTGCTCAACTCTACGGGCTCGATGTCGAGGTCCTTGAATGTCTTGGCCTGGGGATCGATGTATTGGTCGATGAATTCACGCTCGACCTCATCCTCAGAGTGAATGGGCCACCAGAGAAGCTTGTTGGCGTAGCGTGCAACAGGCTTCATGATACGCTTGGGGACGTTGATGTGGCGGCGCTTCTTCATAGCTTCCCGCTCAACGAGGTCGTTTAGCTCAGCCATGGTGTACTCTGTAGGTCCGTAAAGCTCGAACGTCTCGGCAGCTGTTGTGTCGTCGTGCAGCATAGCCTCGAGCGCCATACCAACGTCGATAGCGTGGACCGGGGAGAAACGCTCCTGCAGCCAGTTGGAGGTAATGACATTAGAGGGAGAAGCCAGGCGGTGGAGAAGACGGTCCTCGTATCCGAACATAGGTGCCGGGCGGACAATGGTGGTCTCCGGGTAGATGGAGCGCGCTACCTGCTCACCCTGGGCCTTGGTGCGGTAGAACTCCGAGGGGGAGTCGAGCTGGGCGCTGTGCGAAGAAACGTGGACGTAGCGGTCAATGTCGTACTTTGCAACGGCCTCGGCAATGCGCTCAGTTCCCTCGACATGGACGTCGGACAAGTCGAAGTTCTTGGTGGGGTAGTCGCGACCAATGAGGTTGTAGACAATGTCAGAGTGTCGAACACTCTCCTCAATCGATGCAGTGTTGCGCAGATCCATTTCCATGAAGACAACGCGGCCAAGGTCACCGGCAACCTTCAGGTGGCGCTTTGCCATCTCCTCGCGGAAGGGCACAATAACTGTGCATCCTGATCGAGCTGTTCCCTCCAATTAGCGCCTTGCCTTGATTTCTCTACTGAAAAGTGACGCACCAAGTCGGTTGACAACGTATCTTCCGAGGAACCCCGTGGCGCCGAATACGGTTGCTGTGTAGCCTGTGTGGGTGTGTGAGCGGACTGGTTCATGCACGGGTGTGGGCTACTGCGCACCTCCGAGCGAGGATCGTCCGGCGGACACAGTCAAAATAGGCTTTCCAGTCCTGCGCGAGTGTCAGTATTCTGGCCTTGGTGCGCAGGACAGCGGCTGTACCTGGTGATCCTGACATCGTGGTTGATTCGGCCTGCTGGGCGGCTTGTCGAAGTCGAGAAGGGCGAAATGCGGATTGTACGCAGCTGGGCCGGCATCGCTGCGCGAGAGCGAGCACAGCGAAGGGGCAGGGCCATGGTTGCGACGTTCAATGGCTGGCAGGAGGGTGGTTTGCGGGCTTTCCAAGTGCAGCTTGCATGATGAGGTCGGGGCTTGGCGGCCTGCACTTCCGTTGATCATAGCTACCGCGACGCCATAGGCAAGCCCCAAGCATCCCACGTCCGCACCCACGCGCCTCCAGTTACCACCACCCCGCCCTCCACAACACACCACCAGCACCTCTCTCGACTCACACACTTGCAGCATGGCGATGGAAACAGACACAATACCGAATCTGCTCGGCGATGCGCGGGACCAGGCGCCGGAGGAGTTGCAGGAGTACTTCATCGCCTTCGAGGACTACTGGGAGAGGAAGCTGTGGCACGAGCTGACGGACAAGCTCATCGAGTTCTTCGAGCACCCGGAGAGCGCCAAGCAGCGGATACCCTTCTTCGAGACGTTCATCAAGAGCTTTGCAAACAAGATCAACCAGCTCAAGCTTGTCACACTGGGTCTGAGTGCTGCAACACAATTCAAGGGTAGGCCACACTGAAAGCACTGTACATGCACATTGATACCAACTGCCGCAGATGACAAGGAGCGCCTCAAGTTCGTCAACAACCTCGCCGAGAGCGTCAACAAGCCCGCCTCACAAGACGCCTATGTTTACGCCACAGTCGCCGCCGCCAGCATCCAGCTGAGGTTACGAGACGAGGAGGGAGCCCAGAAGAAGCTGGACGAGTGCGAGCAGATTCTCGACAACTTCGACTCGGTGGAGACTGTCGTACATGCATCCTTCTACCGAGCAAGCGCAGAGTACTACAAGGTGTGTCACGCTACGAGCTTGAATGAATGACACCATACTGACACACTTTAGTCGAAGCACGAGTTCGCTGCTTACTACAAGAACGCCCTGCTGTTTCTCGCCTGCGTCGATCTTGCCGACCTCGAACTCCGCGAGCGCCAGTCCCGCGCATACGACCTCAGCATCGCCGCTCTCGTGTCAGACTCCATCTACAATTTCGGCGAGCTTCTCCTCCACCCCATTCTCGACTCGCTCGTCAACACACCACACGCATGGCTGCGCGATCTCCTCTTTGCCTTCAACCGCGGTGACCTTAGTGCATATGACGTCCTTTCGGGCAACATTTCGAAGGTGCCTCTGCTGAAGGAGCACCAGACCTTCCTCTACCAGAAGATTTCTCTCGCGGCCCTCACCGAGACCATCTTCCGTCGACCACCGCACGATCGCGCCATGACGTTCACCGAGATCTCTCAGGAGACGAAAGTGCAACCGAAGGAGATTGAGCATCTGATCATGAAGGCGTTGAGCCTGGGCTTGGTCAAGGGACAGATTGACCAGGTTGCCGAGATTGCGCGCATCAACTGGGTGCAGCCCAAGGTTTTGGACATGAAGCAGATCGAGAGCATGAGAGGGCGGCTGAAGGAGTGGGACGCCAGCGTCAACCAGCTGGGCAACTGGATCGAGGGTGTTGGCAAGGACGTCTGGGCTGCCTGAGTGAAGATTCAGCACACCGTATTAGAGTTCTCGCTGGTCACCTGTGGTAAGGTTATATCAGCCTAACTACAAGGGCGTGCACAAGCTGGAAGGACAGCAACCTCACGCGCCATGATCGTAGATAATGCCTACACGACCGCATCAAGGGTCAACGAATGAAACAATCACGACATGAACCACACTATGTGATGCTCTGCACCCACGTCTCATTTTTGCATGTTTTCGCTTTGTTAATAAGTCAAACTTGTCTTCTACTGCTCAAACATACCGCCCGCAACAATCACACTGCCCAAGACCCATGCCGGAAACCAGACCAACCAGACTGTAACCTGCGTCCACAGGCCCGAAACAAGCCACCCCTCCGCCGCCAGTACCAGCACGTCATGCAAGTCCGCACCGAGCAGCTTTGCACTCCACTGCGCAACCATGACGGGGTTCAACACTGCCAATATCACTAGTTGCACGGCTGTCAACCACGTCTTGTCGCTTTTGCGCACAAAGGAAAGCGGAGTAGCAAGCACGCCGATAAGGAAGGATTGGCTGAAGTTGAGGGTTGCGAGAGCGGCGAGGATCATGCCCAGCAGCAGCAGGGAGAAGCATTGGATGAGAGTGACTTCTTGGGTGGAAAGCGGACGCAGCTCTGAGATGACCCACGCGAGGAAGATGGGTAGTAAGGTCGTCGCATTTGCGAATGTGAGGTACAGCCGCGTGAGATTGTCGGCGTCCCAAGTGTTGAACAGGTAGAGCGGGATCAGACCGACGAAATGCATTGTCAGGACGGAGAGGATGGGCAGCAGGAGGTGGCGTTCCGTCACCGCTGTGGCTGCCTTGGGGACCAACGCTTTTAGGCCATCTTGTTCCACGAGCTCCATTTCGGGTTGCTTGGACTCCTTGGGATCCTCCGAGCTCGATGCTGATTTGGTGGCGTCGTTCTTGGTGGGCGTTGTGGCTGCTGGATTGGGGATGGGTTCAGTCGAGCGTCCACTGGCCACCCACAGCGCGATCGAGGTAATGCTAAAGTTCATGGCGATCAACATCGCTGAAGGGAGGTAGGTTCCAATGCTGATAAAGCGGTTTGCCTGGATAAGGAGGTAAAAGAAGAAACTCTGATGCAGGTGCTCGAGGAGGTTGTTTAAACTGCGGAAGAGCGATTCGATGGTTTTGCCCAGCGACATCTCGTCATGCCAGCCATCGCCGACTGTAGATAGAGTGATGGCATCGACGTGGTATGGAATGAATGACGAGTGAGGTCCGGTTGCATGCCCTAGGCCCTGAGACACCATACCGCGGAGCATAGTCTGCAGGCGCTCCTTGTATGAGTCTCTGTGATCGAACATGCGCTGTATAGCACAGCCGATGTTCATCTGACTAGAAGCGATCTGTACGGCGGTATTGAACAAGTCGAGGTTGGGCAGCTGGCCATTGATACCGTCGTACTGGATGTGCAGCTTGTCGTAGCGGTGACCCCAAGGACCGGCGGGATAGTCAACAGCAACAGCGCCTTGCAGTGCTCCGCTCTTGATCTTTAGGTTCTCGACATAGCGTTCATCGTGTCCATCGTGGTATGCATCTACCCAAGCCTGGGGTCCTGTAGTGCTGTCACCGGACACCAGGAAGATGATGTCCTTGCTCCACAGGCTCCAACGCTTGAAGTAGCGGGCAAGGGTCAAGACGAGGGCTACGCCAGAGTTGTTCACCACATCGTCCATATTCTTCCATGCTCCTATCAGAACAATAGCTTCCGTAGCGTCAGCGCGGGGTCCTTGGAGGATTGCGTACACGTTCTCGTTTGCGATGGTGCGGTTGGAGACTTGGTACGAGTACTTCTGGGTCGCGACCTTGAGATTGTTCGAGCGGAATACATCTCCGAGCCTTTGGGAGCGCCTGGAAATCACATCAGTACCAGGCATAGTTAGACAGGAAGCTATACGACGTACTCATCCACCGACTGGTCTATCATCCCGTGGACCTCTTGTCGATAAGCGCGAAAGACATTGTGCTCGCTACCTGTGAAGTAGGTGTGCACTTGTCCCGGCAGCAGCGCGTTCTCGGACACATATGTGTTGCGCGAGTAATCGTTTAGAGGCAAGACCAGCAGCCACACTATGCCAATGACAATGCAGAGTGCGGAGAGGTAGGGTGGGATCTTGAGGATGCGGGCATCCCGCCGGAGCGCCAATATCGAGGCTGTTGGGATCAGTTTTCAGATGTTCGAGTGAGTGTTGGGAAACTCACATATCAGTGCCATTTTGCCCACCGCTCAAATGCGCCGTGAAGCAGCAAGGAGTGACGTTGTCGTGTCCTCTGCATTCGGAGCTCTTGGTTGCGGCTGCGGAAGGAGCGCTAACGACGCGACCCTTGACGATCGCTCATCTTTCTCAACGCGCCTGCAGACAAGCTAACACCTGTCTCACACTTCACCGTCGCGCGCCGCCATGGCCTCGTATACGCAGCTCAACCCGGCCCGCTTGCGCTCCTATGTGCTCCGTCTACCGCTTGCGACCCGATTACTCTTACTTGCCATCGTCGGCCTGTGGATTGCGACAATTCCGCTGCCATGGCTCAGGGAGTTCGCACGGCTCGAGCCGGCTAAGATGGATCTGACCCAGAGTATGTAGACGTTCCTCAATCTCTGGTCGCTTTATGACGAATCTGCCGGCCGTCACTTCGAATATACGGTACCTTGCGCACATAGTGTGGAGGGCTGGGACGTCTCGCCATCTTAGTATGGGAGTGCACGCTCGAGAGCTGTTGCATGAGGCGCACGACAAACTGAGCAGCACGAGAATATGCAGAGACACGACTATACGTTATATGAGAGCCCAAGCTAACGACTGTGGGGTAGTGCACCGGCTCAACTTGTTCCCATTGATGCATCTCAACTTCTTCCACATGATCTTCAACCTCGTCGCAATCGCACCTCTTCTCGAACGTTTCGAGTCCGAGTTCGGAACTCTAGTAACCCTTGCTCTCTTCACTGGGCCGTTCGGTACGCTTCCAGGAGGAATTTACACGCTGCTGGAGAAGTTCGTTTTCAGGGCGAATACCATAGTCATGGGCGCGAGGTATGCATGGAGTACAATAATAGTAGTATCTAGGGAGAGAGGCTGATGAACAATAGTGTCTGGGTCTTTCTACTTCTTTCTGCGGAAGTCATGAAGCAACACAAGACCAATCCCAATTTCAGGTACGCTCCGTGGCAATACCCTTTACACTTCAGCTCACACATGATAGCGTTGGTCCTTACAAGATTCCCACCTGGACTACACCCTTGATCCTTGTCCTCGTCACCAGCATCCTCGTACCGAATGTCAGCTTCATCGGCCACCTCTGCGGCGCTGGGATAGGTTACCTCTGGGCATCTGGCTACATCAAGTTCCTCGTACCCCATGAGAAGATCCTGAGATGGGTCGAGACAAAAGCAAACTTGCTGGGACGACTACCTCACTATGTGAGTGTAGACCAGAAGACGTACGGTCGCTATGGCGTCTTGCCAACTGCAAGTGTGCCAATGGGTGGGATACCGAGGAGCCCAGAATCAGGAGCGAGGTTAGGACCGTGAGCAGCAACTGTAATGTGACCTTTGAGGTTGATCATAGCGTGCGATTTACGAAGTGTATAATGTGTGGCCGACTTAATGCATGATGGACCGGCGTTTTGATATTGGAAGAGCTATGGCTAGGTTTGGTTGGGCAGTTTCCGCGTATAGATATTATAGACCATTTGGTCATCGCAAGCCACCAAGGAAAAGATATGAACCCAGGATTATTTCCAGTTCAAACCAAGACTAGATCGACGACATAGTGGACAATGACCGCGCAGCAAGACTCAGTATTTCGCCCCACTTACTGCTGTAGTCATGTTGACAGTCGGTAGACCGAAGTTCCGTGCGATTAGTTCCCCATCGTTCAGCGCTCAGAAATTAATCATCTAATTATATAATATATTAGCCTGATATCTTTCATCAAATAAGCCAATAGCTTCCTTGGTGTAGTTGGTTATCACGTCGGTCTCATATCTTGACAAAGGTGTAGACTACTCTAAGAGTAGAAATCCGAAGGCCGCCAGTTCGAGTCTGGCAGGGAGCATTTTTTTGCGCCTGTGATGTCCATCCAGTCCATATCCATAGCAACAGTTGATGCAGGCCGGGCTAGTGTTCTATGCTCAGAGCGTTGGTGTTTGCTGCAATTGACAGCTGTGGTTCAGCTGCCTTTTTTTGTCTCATCGTGGAATTGTTTGTTTTGCCAGTGAGTTCACGTTTCCCCTGCATGCAATGTTGTGCGTCATGACATTGTTTCTCCGTGCAAAGTGCTTTCAGATTAGTTCGGTATTTTGTGCTCACCGGGTTTGTGTATAGCTAAAGGGGCACCACAACCCCGCAATAAACCTGCTGCATTTGGTAAGTTGTCGATATCTGTGGAAAACGGGACTACGGGAGGGGCAAAAGGGCAACGGGAGGGGCAAGTTCACCCAATGAGCCCGACGGGAGTTTAGGAAAAGGGCACGCAAGTTCGGTTGAGATCCAATGGACGACTACATGTGATACTGTATCTTCATACTCGTCTCGCTTTTTCTTCATGTTTGCTGATGTGCACATTGCGGAGTGAGACACGCTTTCGACAGCTGGGTCTGATATTAGACCACAAAAGCCACATTGAAACTTCACCTTGACACCACTAGGTACAACCTTTCTTGATCTTATTTAGATTCCCCAAGCCCGAGCGACACTGCAAAACCCATCGGCGAATTGCGCATCATTCCACCCGTCATCCACTAAGTCCTTCATCACCGCTTTCCTGCTGACTTTTGTCCCTACTTGCCTTCTCCTGCTTCGTATGATGATCCATTCATCCTTGCATCTATTCCTCCATTGCTAGAACTCTCATGTAGTCTGCGCCGAGATGTCTCCGACATGCATACGCTATTTCAGGACGCATGTGTGCAGTTGTATTCATGTTGTCTTGGTCAAGCATCTCCGATGCCTCTATAGCGATGTAGTCTGTGTCCTTGCACTGATACCAGAGGTTACGCCATGCCTTGGTGTCCATCTTCGAGCCCGGCATTTCCCGAGCGATTTCAGTGGCAGTTTTTGTGCAGAGCTCCAGGGCATAATCCGTTCTTTTTACCACGCCCGCTGTGATAATGGAAGAAGGGTCAGCACCATGTTCGATAAGTAGCTGTGTGTAGATCACACGGTCTTGGTTCACCGCGAATTGTAGAGGGGAGATGCCATACGCCATACGCATCGCACGCGTTGACATCTGCCCTCTGGGTGAGTAGGAAGTCTACCATGTCGCGTCGTCGGCTGTACATGTCGAGATTGAGTGGTGCATGAGGTCCCAGTCTATTCGGACGGAACATACCAGTTTGTAGCATCTTTCTGAACAAAGTGATGGGTGCACTTGAGAGAATGCATGCCAGTTCTTCGTTTCTGATCGAAAAAGTATTACCCGGTTCCAAGGAGACGAGGGGGGCCGTGGACGCAGTCCCTTTGCAACGGGGTATCTTCTGAAATAGCTCGAAATGATGGTATATCATGCGGTCATTTATGACGCCGCTCACATCAATGCCGACCAGGTCGTTAGGTATACCACAGATTGACTCTGAACAGAGAAAATCCCAGATCATGCTGCCTGTCTCATGCTGGCATCTAAGTATTGCTACTCGGAGAGAGCCAAGCACGAAAGATGTAAATTCCCCAGGAAGGAAACAGTGTGCTCTGGATGTAGCCAAAGATCCACTGGAGAACCTTAGCTTGTCCAGTTGCCGCTGTCGCTTCTGATGCACACGGCAAATGACAACTCGTTCTCGTCTATACCTCGCAGCTAATCCAGATCAGCAGCTATGGCTGGACTGATTGGAGGCGTCCACGGATCCTTCATAACTGTTGTGTGATACCAGCGGTAAACGAGGTCTCACGTGCCCCCCTTTCACATTTTGCGAGATATGAGCACATGCAGACATGCTCTGGTCTAACCAAACATGATTCTATCATGACGTGAGCTTGCTCATATCGGAATGGCCTTGGAATGGTAGATTTAGATTAGTGTTATTATCCTTGAGTATCCTCAACTCTTTCGCAAATATCCATGTTGAAGAAGTGGGTCGGCAGGTTCCATAGTCCCGTAGCTAATCGGATGTTTCAACCCAGCAGGCGTAAGAAGAGAAGAGGAGAAACCTTGGACCCAAGCCGCAAGCTGAGGATCCACACGAGGTCACGTATTCGCTACCAGGGCTGATCTAGGGCTCTCGAGCCGATTTGATTCTTGAGTGGGGTATCATAAGCACAAGCATACTGCCGCGTATACTATGCGTTTTTTGTCTTCGTCTCTCCTTCAGCCAGCCGCTCCAGGTACGCTCTCAATAGTGCCTGAGTACTCTCCGGATCATCTCTTTCTTTGCGCTCTTCGTAGTGTCGCCAGAACTCCAGCACTACCTCCACGGCAATCAGAGCGATGATTGCCCATTCCAACCTCAAACCGTGCTTTTCACTTAGCTGCTCACGTAACACACTTGCAATCTCCTGCGCAAAACCAATCTTCTCGTTCAATACTTTGATCCTAACGCCGACATCAAGTGCGCGGCCAACATCGTCGTAGTAGCCACCTAGTCCTAGCTCATGGCGTGAGTCCCAGAAAAGATCTGGCATGCTGTCCGTGAGCTCTGAGTAGAGATTCAACTGGGCTCGGATGGAGAGTAGCTCGCCGGTTTTTCGAAGGATGAAGGAGCGGGTAAACGGTGAGCGAGTGTGCTTTGCGGCGAGCATGTTAGGGATCTCGCGGGTCGAGTGTTGGTAATTCGATAGGAGTGTTTCGAGAACAGCGAGCTTAGTACTGCGTGCTAGACCAGAAGAGAAGGCAATCTTGGCGAGCACGGTGTCAACCTCTGGGGATGCAGGACCGGCCTCGATAGGTGTGGAGGAGGAAGTATCTGAAGTCTGCTCTGGCTTGATTCCCAGGATGATGGTGTCACCGACGACTTCGCTGCTCTCACGTGAGCCATCTTCAAGGTACTCCAGATCCTCTGTTTCGAGAAGTTCAAGATGTGAACCTCCTGCTGCTGCAGGCAGAATCTGCTGAACGAGCTTCAAGGCTTCACGCTCGCGGAAGTTCCATGTCACGACTGTTCCAGAGGGAAAAATGAAAATGTCTCCCTGCTGAAAGTCCTTGACCTCAGATGGCCGGTCGCTGGTCTGTACGTGGACGACCTGCGGGTATAGGCCTGTCTGAAACGGGTCCAGCTCATAGCCCTGAGCTTTAACGAGTCGAGCAGCTGATGCAATGTCATAGGTCTCGGCGGCGCAGTAGGCAGTGACTGTCTTGGTTTCGGCGTCTGGATCTATGAACCGTGTTCGACCGCGCGATTTGACGAAGGTTCGTGATCGTTGGGCTTCGACAGCAACGCTGCGCAGTGACGATGTCTTGCCAGTGGTCTTGCGCGACCCTTGTTTCAGCTGGTCAGCCTTGCCATTTGCCTCGTCTTGCTTTTTCCTGAGTATCACGTTTGCAGAGAACGCGCGTGCTGGAGTTCGAGGTGAGGGTCGTGGAATACGGGGTATGGTTCGAGGGACTCGTTGCATGCATCTTGCAATGCATCTCATCAAGGTGGGAGGTGCACTCGATCCAAAGGAAGGCATCGCCGGCGATGCAATGTATCTATGGAGAGTTCTACGTGCATCGTGAATAAGTGTAGGTCTGTGCCTGGAGGCGTCTACGAGTTTCAGTGGAGCCTATGGAGATCCCTGCACTCGCGAGGGTCCAGGTCTCGACAGCGCTCTGTCATTGGTGTGCGGACGTCACGTCGAGCTACACATCACGACCCAAGCTTCACAGCACTCCCACACGCCCACCGCAGCTCATGCCCATGTCGCCAGCATGGCTGCGGATCCGACCGAAGATGAACAGCATGCGGTGACACGGGGAGAAGCCAGCAACGGCACTGGCACCGCCCAGCACGTCGACGACCGAGCTGCCGAAGACGACGACGGTGAAGACGACGACGACGCGGACGAGGAGCCCAAGCTCAAGTACAGTCGGTTGACCAGCAGTCTGGGGCCTGTGTATCGCAATGGCGACGCGACGAGTTCTTTCTTGGTTGCGGGAGACAAGATGGTATGGTTGTACCTTGAGCTCAGTGACAGCTGCCACAAGTCGCATACCGTATACTGAGCTTCACACAGATTGTCGGTACACACAACGGCAACATAGTAAGTTTGGATGCTTTCTCCTCCTGGAACGTCATGGCTGACATCGCCAGCACACCCTCACCATCCCATCTTTCCAGATATTGCGCACCTACAACGCCCACCCCTCTGCCTCAGTCACCTCCCTATCAGTCTCGCCCCTACCACGCACACAATCCTTCGTCAACCAAGTTGGATCGCCCACCAGAGCCCCAGAGACAGAGGCGCCGCCAAGAAAGGCTGCGTCCCACGCTGGTCGCGACCCTCGCAGACCACAGCAAACCCCAGTCCCTCCGACCCCTTCGAATCAAATCTACATCGGTTCTGCCTCAATCGACGGTCATGTCTGTGTGTCCTCGTTGGTCGACCCGAAAGACGTCACGCTGCGCAACTTTGCGCGGCCTGTCCAAGCCGTAGCACTCTCGCCAGACTACAAGAACGATCGCTCATATCTGTCAGGAGGTCTGGCTGGCGAGCTGATCTTGACAAGTGGAGGCCCCATAGGTACTCGCGCAAATGCCAACACCATTTCGGCATCACAGGCGGCTGCTGGATGGCTTGGAGCCATAGGCCTTGGCGGTAACAGTGGCAGAGACACGATTCTGCATTCTGGAGAAGGCTCCATTAGCACCATCAAGTGGTCCTTGTCTGGAAAATATGTAGTATGGGTCAATGAGGAGGGCATTCGGTTCATGCGCACAAACTTGTTCCTGGATAGCGCAGACTCTGAACTAGCTTGGAAAAGAATAGGCTTCGTTGGAAAGCCCAATCGCCGTGTCTGGCAAGATATGGCTGCATTGTGGAAAGCAAGAGTTGAATGGGTCGACGACGAATCGCTGGAGTCTGATGATGATGCCATCATGAGTATGAACGATCATCGTGACCACAGCAAGGTCGAATCCACTCTGCCACATCGCCGAACGCACAAGCAAGGGAAAGGGTCCAAGAAAGAGAAGGTTGAGAAGTTAGTCGTAGGCTGGGGAGATGCGGCCTGGATCATCCATGTCATTCCTGGGGAAATATTTGGTAATGGCAAGCAGACCGGCGAAAGGTCCCCTGGCAGCATCGAAGTTCCTCACCAGTACGTTATTACCACTTGTTCTGTAGGGCGTTCGGCTAACACTGTACAAGCCTTAAGTTTGACGATTGTATTGTTTCTGGCATCTCGCTTTATACCCCTTCCCTACTTCTAGTTCTTGCATATCGAACACACGACGATGACGACAATCCCGTCGAGACGACTCCAAGACGTGGCATGCATCGACGTGCGAATGGCTTATCCCCTGAGCTCAAACTCATCGATGCCGCAACACAAGAGGAGGTCGAGGTTGACTCTTTGACAGTCAGTAGATTCGAGACCCTTTCCGCCGCCGATTATCACCTAGGAACGCTATACGTACCGCATCCCAAGGCCATGACCCCTGCACAGAAGAGCGCACTAGAGGCTATTGGAGGGGGGATTTGGGATGCCGGCGTCAGCGCAACAAGAATCTTTAGTTCTGGCGCCAGTGTTCTCAATCTACCAATTGGCTCAGACTCGAGGCCACCGTCGTTGTCTTCCGCCAGCGGCACCGTGCCCTCCACAACCGCTCGTGGACGACAAACGCCAGTACATCCCAATGCTGCGACAGCCGGTTTGAAGGTGTTCATACATAGTCCGTATGACTGCGTATTAGCCATCAAGCGCGACCTTGCAGACCACTTTACTTGGGAGCTGGAGCACGAGAATTACAAAGATGCCTGGGAGCTTCTGGAAGATCATCCGGAAGTCATAAGTTCCGCCAGCCAATCGGTCGCAGAAACCTCGCCGGCCAGCACGCCTATCCAGAGGCAGGGAAGCCTGCAAGACTTCTTCGCCGACGAAAGCGAGTCTCAAGATACAGTCTCTGCCGCAAGAGCGAACCAAAACACTGCTGTTGAGAAGGAGAAGCGGCGCGTTGGTGACCTTTGGGTCCAGCAGCTTGTGAACGCAAATGATTGGAAGAAAGCTGGAGAGGTCGCTGGAAGAGTTCTAGGTACCTCTACAAGGTGGGAGCACTGGGTCTGGAAATTCGCGCAAACAAACCACTTCAACGAGATCTCACCTTACATACCCACCAAGCAGATGCAGCCACCGCTACCATCTATGGTGTACGAGGTAATTCTTGGGCACTACATTATCAACGACCGGATACGGTTCAAGCATCTGCTTGAAGCATGGGAGCCAGAACTTTTTGACATCAACAGCGTTATCGAAGCCATCAAAGCTAAGCTAGCTGCTGGAGATGTTACCGAAGATTCCATCGAGGGCAACGAACAAGGTCGAGACTGGCGTATCTTACAAGACGGTCTTGCGAAGCTGTACCTTGCGAGTGGTCGTCAAAGAGAAGCATTGCGTTGCTACATACGCCTGCAAAACGCCGATGCCGCTATGAGCATCATTCGCGACTTTCACCTCGTGGAAGCTGTCAGGGATGATATCCCCGGCTTCATCTTGCTGCGCGTGTCTAGAGAGCAGATGGCATCAGCACTGCTAGCGGAACTCGAAGAAGCATCCTCCGAGACCATCAACGTACTTGTGGAAGAGGGTTGTCGTGGGACCATCCCAGCTGACGATGTCATTACTCAGCTTCAAGAGAAGAAGAAAAAGGACTCTTTCCAGCCTTTTCTATTCTTCTACCTGCGACGGCTGTGGAAACCAGAACTACATGAGCGGAAGGCCAGAACAGCAAAAGAGCGAGTTGCTGAGGACCGTCTCGCTGCCGATGGAAAGATCGTCGCCGAAGGTTTTTCAGATCTCATGGTCGAGCTATTTGCCGAGTATGATCGCCCCTTGTTGATGGAATTCCTCCGCAAGTCGCAGAGCTTTGACCTAAGCAAAGCCACGGCCATTTGCGAGAGTAGAGAGTACATCCCAGAACTTGTGTAAGTAACTACCTGTTTGTAGCTGTAACCTGCTAACATATCCAGACACATACTCTCAAAGACCGGTCAGACCAAGCGCGCCTTGTACTTGATCATCGAGAAGCTCTCTGATGTTAGCTTTGCCATATCATTCGCCAAAGAGCAAGACGATCCGGACTTATGGAATGATTTGCTCGACTATTCTATGGACAAACCGCAGTTCATTAGGGGTTTGCTCGCAGAAGTTGGTACAGCCATCGACCCCATTCAACTCGTGCGTCGCATCCCTGAGGGCCTTGAGATTGAAGGTCTGAGAGACGGTATCGGCCGCATGGTCCGTGAGTACGAGATTCAGCATTCTATCTCAGAAGGTGTAGCCAAGGTGCTGCGCGGTGAAGTAGCAGCGGGGATGGACACGCTCCGCGCAGGACAGAAACGGGGCGTGAAATTTGAAGTCATGCCCTGTGATGAGGAGTCGGACGCAGTACAAGGAAAGCTGCCTGGTGTACAGAACGGATTACCCAAGGGCAAGGAGGTCGATCTGCGGCCCAAGGGTGTTGACCCCAAACTGGCTGCAAAAGTCCTCAGCAGCGGTAACACCACCGCAGCTACGTCCACAAACCCAGCAGCACCTGTACCTGATCCTGCACCAGCAGAAGACCCGAACGTCGAAGCTCCACCAGGCCATTGCACAGGCTGCCGCGAACCCTTTACTCTACCCACCGCCGAGGAGGAAGAAATCGTAGATATCCCCCTCCCCAAGTCCCGCGATACACTAGTCGGATTCGCATGTGGCCACGTCTTCCACCTCAGCTGCCTGCTACCCAAGACAAGTGCCAGTGCCAGTGTCGCCGCAACTCTGCAGCAGCAACTAGCGAGCGACGCGGTGGAGAGCGGCGGCAGATGGAGCCGAAGCGTTGGCGCAAAGGTCGCACATGCCCATGTCATCAAGAGCGCAATCGGTCGTGGTTGTGTTGTTTGTCGCGAGCGTGACGAAATGGTCGGCGAGGAGTAGCGCGGATACGGATGCGTGTGTATATAGCAACGATGAACAGCAACTTGAATAAGAAGTATGAAATGAATTCAGCATCGTGTTACTAGCAGCCTAATGGAAGAAGATTCAGATACTAGGCAGGATCGGCACAGATCAGTGACGTGGCGGCAGGGAGATCCACAGGCGTGAAGGCTCTTGACAGAAGACATCTCGAATACGCCTTCGAGGTCAAGTGTTCAAGGGCGCAGACGCGGAGGACGATGATAGGAAGGAATACCTTGATGTATTGAAAATAACAGCAGCAAGAGACGTGCGAAGCCTCTTCTCGATCAATTGATATCATGCTTGAACGCCCAAAAGAGAAAACTACCCCTATTCAAAGCCGACTAGTACACAATCGAGCAAAAGCCTCCTTGACTCTGAATATCCACAGGCAGGAAGAGAAGAGAAGAGAAGAGAAGAGAAGAACAAGGCGATTAGAAACCAAACGGATTACCGCCGCCCTGCTGGAACTTGAAGCTACCACCACCGCCGGGGAAGCCGCCGCCCTGCCTGAACATGAACTGCTGCCCGCCGAAGGGCGAGCCCTGGAAGGGGTTACCGCCTTGCTGCTGCTCTGGGTTGTTGGGGTCGTCGCCGCGGTCGAAGCGTTCTTTCAGCTCGGGGTCGGATAGGACTTCGTATGCCTCGTTGACGGCTGCCATCTTCTTCTGCGCGTCTTCGGGTGTCATGTTCTGTGCGGCTGCCTTGTCTGGGTGATACATCTTCGTTGCCTTGCGCCACGCTCTCTTGATTTCACGCTCGTCGGCGTCACGGGTCAGACCGAGGACTTTGTAGTAGTCCTTTGTCTTTGAGCGCTTGAGCAGGGTGTGTGCTTTCTGGTGAAGTTCCTGGATGCGCTGGTGCTGATGGTGCTCCTGTACGTGGTCGAGGGTGCGGATGGCGTCTTCGAAGTTGTCGGCTTCGAGTTCGCGTTGGGCGCGGTTGAGAAGACCGTGGAGTGAGTCGGGATTGAGCGTCAGGGCCTCAGTGCAGTAGGGTGTGCCCTTCTTCATGTTGTTCATCTCGTTGTAGGCTTCGCAGGTCATCTCAACGAGCTGTGTGTAGAGACCTTGCGGAGAGTTCTTGTAGATGTAGCCGGCTTCAACGTAGTCTTGGAAGTCTTGTTTGACCTCCTTCAGAAGACCGGGGTCTTCCTCGCCGCGGTCGATTAGAAGTTTCGACGCAGTAGCGAACTGGCGTCTCTCAAAGTTGTTCCTGAGCTTCTTCATGTTCTTTTCGAGGTTCTTTTCCCGTCTCCTGAGCTTCATGCAGGGCTTCGAGTCTGGGTCTGACTGCAGACACTGGGCGATGTGCTTGAGACCCTTGTCTGGCTCACCGAGAGAGTAAAAGGCCATGGCTGAGCTCTGGAGGTGTGGCTCAATGTCACCCTTGTTCATCTGCAGGAGATGCTGCAGGTCGGCAATGCCCTCGACGACCTCGCCCTTCTCGAAGCGGCACTTGGCCCTGGTCTTGCGAATGTCGTACGCTCCACCGGCTACCACAATCGCAGTGCCTGCCTGCTGGATACAAGCGTCCCAGTCGCCCTTTGCGGCGGCCTCTTGTGCGAGGATAGCAGCACCCTGTGCCTCTTCCAGCTGGGCAATCTCGTCGGACTTGTTGGCTGCCTCGTAGTCCTTGCGCGCAGCCACCCAGTCCGCTTTCCTCGCCTTTATCTTGGCCCTCTGCAGCAGGGCACCCTCAAACCCAGGCTTCAAGTCCAGCACCTTGTCGAAGTCGTGTTCGGCCTGTTGGGTGCGGCCGAGCGAGAGGTAGGCGGCACCGCGCCGGAAGAAGGTGAGGTAGTTCTTGGGGTCGCGGGAGATGGCGACATCGAAGTAGATGAGGGCATCTTGCGTGTTGCCAGACGCGAGCTTGACGCTGGCGTCCTTGATCAGCTGCGAGACGGGGGTATCGGCGGGAATGTCAGCGGGAGACAGTGCGCTTGCGAGAGGGAGCAGGCCCAGGGCTAGTGAGGACAGTCGGATTATCATGGTGGCGAGTTGCAGTTGAATGAATGAGAGGTGTACAGGTTGGAAGACAGCGGCTGGGGGGAACACGTAGACGACAACGTGCTAAGGCATGTACGGCGCGGGACTGGTGACTTATATGAGGGCTGGGTGAAAGTTGTCCTCTTACTTGTCCTTTCGAGGTAACCCTCGGTTTAGTCGGTCGTTCATGCGGTCGTGCAGGGATCCCCTGTCTTGTGCAATACGCAGTAACCACCGATGACGCCCGCCGGATACGACTCGAACGCCGCAGCAGTCCAAGACCTGCTAGATGGCGAAGACCTGCTAGACGCCAAAGACCTGCTCGACGCCAAAGACCTGCTAGACGCCAAAGACCTCCACACGCCCGCCTCTCTCTTTTGCTGTTCTTCTCCTGCACCGTATCTATTCTGCTCAGATAGTCCTACACAACCATGTCGCAAATGAGACTGCGCATCGACGGGCGGACGTTCCGTGACCCCCAGAACCGTGAAGTCACGCTCCATGGCATCAATTGCGCCGCCGACGCGAAGCTCCCCGCAACCCCAGATCTGCCTTCGCACGTGTCCGAGAAGTTCTTCGACGGCGATAACGTTTCCTTTGTAAACCGTCCATTTTCCCTCGAAGACGCTGGCACTCACTTTGCACGACTCCGAAGTTGGGGTTACAACACACTGCGATACATCTTCACATGGGAGGCGATAGAACATGCCGGTCCAGGCAAGTACGACGAGGAGTGGATAGACCACACCATATCAGTGTTGAGGAAGGCGAAAGAGTATGGGTTCTACATCTTCATGGACCCTCACCAGGATGTCGTGAGTATGCCCGTTCCAAGCCCACGGACTTGACTGATGGGCATGTAGTGGTCGCGCTTCTCTGGAGGCTCAGGAGCGCCAATGTGGACACTGTACGCCTGTGGTCTTGACCCGCAACACTTTGCAGTCACCGAAGCATCGCTCGTACAAAACACATACCCGGAGCCGGACAAGTTCCCCAAAATGATCTGGGCAACCAACTACACACGACTTGCTTGCCAGGTCATCTTCACCCTCTTTTTCGCCGGAAGGGACTTTGCGCCCAAGGCTATCATCGACGGCAAGAACATCCAGGATTACCTGCTGGACCACTACCTCGGAGCTATCGAGCACCTCGCCAAGCGCATCCATGATGCAGGCGACCTCGAGTATGACCCTATCATCGGGTGGGAGAGTTTGAACGAGCCCAATAAAGGCTTGATAAGCTACCAGGATATCACTGTCGTCCCTAAGGAGCAGCAATTGAAAAAGGGTACCACGCCCACCGCGTGGCAAGCCATACTAACCGGATCCGGTCGAGCTTGCGAGGTCGAGACTTGGGACTTTGGTGGTATGGGACCGTACAAGTCAGGGACAGCATTGATAGATCCTGAGGGCAGATCGACGTGGCTATCAAAGGATTACGACGACACCCATTACGGCTGGAAGCGTGATCCCGGGTGGAAGCTCGGCGAATGTATCTGGGCGCAGCATGGTGTTTGGGATCCAACCAACGACACCGTGCTCAAGAAGGACTACTTCGGAATTGATCCCAAGAATGGCGCCAAAATCGACACCGAGTACTTTACCAACCACTACTGGATGGCGCACTATCGATCGTACAGCAAGATGATCAAATCAATTTTCCCCGACTCGCTCATGTTCTTCCAGCCGCCGGTGCTCGAGATACCACCCAGGATCAAGGGTACTTCGGATGACGACCCCAACTTGATCTTCTCGCCACATTTCTACGATGGTATCACGTTGTTGACCAAGAAGTGGAATCGGGTGTGGAACATTGATGTCTTTGGCGTGTTGCGAGGGAAGTACTTGACGCCAGCATTCGCTATCAAGATTGGAGAGAACGCAATCAGAAACTGCTTTGCCCACCAGCTGAAGGCTATCCGGGAAGAAGGCACAGAATACACGGGTGTACACCCATGTGTGTTCACTGAGATTGGCATTCCATACGACATGGACGACAAGTACGCATACAAAACTGGTAATTACAGTAGTCAGATCGCTGCGTTGGATGCGAATCACTTTGCACTCGAGGAGAGTCAGGCGAATGGGTTTGCGTTATGGACATACGTCACCACAGTAAGTACTCAATGGATCTTGCGTCAAGGCTGGATACTGATGAAGTTCAGAACACCCACTACTGGGGCGACCAATGGAACGGCGAAGACCTGTCGATATTCTCGCTCAACGACAAAGCTGTGCCCGCCGGTGCCTTTTCGCCTTCGGACTCCCGTGCGTCACTCGACACCAACTCTCCCTCATTTTCAAGAGCTCAAGCATCGACAGACAACCTCAGTGTGACGCCGAGCACGCTCAAGAAGTCCATCACAGAGGAGCGTATGAGTTCGAGTAGAAGAGATGGCGATGTTGCGGGCTTGCGTGCGGCTGAAGCGTTCATTCGCCCAACGCCAGTCAATGTACATGGAGATGTATCGTCGTACGGCTTCGACCTCAAGACATGCACATTCAAGCTGGCATTGCACGCACCAAGCTCTACGCCAGAGGACGCGCCAACGGTCATCTACTTGCCGGAGTTCCACTACCCAACTTCGACAGTGGAGGTCACGGGCGGGACATGGGAGATCAGTTCAGACGACAAAGATGGAGCTCTGAAGCAGACACTGCGATGGCGACATGCTGAAGGAGATCAAAGCATCGTCGTAAAGGGTGTTGTGAGGAAGCAGGGCGGTGCGTTGGGAACAGAAGAAGACGAGGGGTATCTGCAGCAGTGCCAGAAGCAGAACTGTGTGGTCATGTAGGTGCAGACGCAGAGGGAAACACGCAGGATGATCATCAGGCCATGGTTACACGAGTTCCCCAGGATACACATCCCCCACACGTGCAGATACGATGCGTGGATGGCGATGTCGATCGGCTATCGGTGCCCAGTGTGTTTGTGACGGTGTAGCCTATCAGAATCCTCTGATGTAATGTCATCCGACTCTCAGCTCACGCCGTGTTTGCGCGCAGATAGCTCGGGTGCAGGGTCGCACCTGATACTCACCGTAGTCTGCAAAAGCTGTGGCGCGGTCAGTCGATGGGCAAATGTGTATAGAAGCTGGTGTTGCGCAGCAGAGTGGACGTGGATGCAAGTAGTTTTCTGTGCCTGTCTGCTGACACCGCGACGCGTTATTGCACGTCAGTCTACTGCGACGCGTCTGTGAGACGACGACGTGAATGATGAGTGTCGTCTCTTCGCCGTACATTGCACAAAGCAGTGCGCCATGTTTATGCCTCGAGCGACCGTGTGCTAACACGTTGCACTCTTCACCGGCTTTTTGGTTGAGCGGTCCTGGCGCGCACCAAAGCTCTTCTTTCAAACTGGTGCCTCGTCCATTCTCTCTTCCGGTAAATCCTGCCGAAAGCATCGCACGCCCCAAACAGCCCGAACTCCGCATAGACAGCATCACCACGGTCTGCACGCGTGTTAACCAAGGACCAGGACGTCTTTTCAGGCCTTGGCCTAGCCCCGCGAAAGCTGCACCCCCCAGCAGCCGCCTCCACGATGAACGCTGCGGCGGACGGAGCCCCGCAAGCCCTCCAGAATGGCGGCGGTGGTGCACCACAGAGCAACGGCCACAGCTCCGACTTCTCGCAGGTCCTCGAAGCTATACAAGCCGTCTATGCGCCCACCTCCAGCAACGACACCCGCCGCCAAGCCACCGAATACCTCGAGCAGGCAAAGCGAGACCCCAACGCACCCTCGCACGGCTACACGCTGGCTGCCGACCAGTCGCAGCTTGCGCATGTCAGGTACTACGGCCTCGGCCTGTTGGAGTACTCGATCAAGTACAGTTGGGACGACTTCACCGCCGAACAGGGCGCTGTGCTGAAAGACTATGTGCTTGAGCTCGCGAGGAACGTCACAGAAGGCGACCAGGTCTACTTCAGGAACAAGGTCGCGCAGCTATGGACCGAGGTCGCAAAACGAAGCTGGGGCGCCGAGTGGCTGAACATGGATGAGCAGTTGGCCTCGCTCTGGACAACGTCACTGCACCACCAGGCCATTGTACTCTATGTCCTCGAAACGCTGTCCGAGGAAGTTTTCAACCGCGAAGACGCCACAGCAGGTCTGCGCGGCAGCGACCTCGGTCGTGCGTGCGTTGAGATCTTCACACCACTGCAAGTGCTGCAAGAACAGCTGCCTACACGGGACAAGAGCTTGGGCGTGCGCTGCGGTGATGAGGGCTGGCTGAAAAGGCTGTGCGACAACTTGAGCTGGTGCTTGGGCCAGGACTATCAGAACCAGGAGGCTGTTCGCTCGTCTGGCGCAAAGACAATGAACGCGCTGCGAGCTGCTATGCCATGGATCATTCCCAAGGCGATAGCTGCTACCGGTGTTATCGAGACAGTCTGCAAGGCGCTTTCAGTGCCGGTAGTAGAGCTGCAGTTGGTATGAAACGACTTTGGATAGTGCATGTCATTGTTACTGACATGAACAGGCCGCCGTCGAAGTTTTACAATCGATCTACAGCCGAAGTCACCTTCACGACGACGACTTCCAAGAACTCGTATGCCCAATGTTCACACCTGGTAGCGTCTCGCTGCTACGTGAGGTGTACAACTGGACGCTATCAGACATGGACATCAACGATCTGGACGACCAAAAGTATACACTGTGCAAGAAGCTATCCGAGGTAGATAACCCCCGTTCAGAATATTGTACCCCTAATATCCTACTAACATCCGTATAGTTGGCCAACAGCCTTGGCCTCTTTATCGAGCAAAAGCCGCAAAATATTCCCGAGGGAAGTGACCTTGCTGGCATTTTTGGTTTCCTCTACGACATTCTCCGGAATCCTAGTCTTGTTGTCTCGATACCTGTGCTGCACTGTTGGACGAAGCTTCTGCGATCACGCGTTGTGCGCGACTCTGAAGTCGTGACTTCAATGGTCGGCGGCCTCCTGGAAACATGTTGTGCCCGCCTGCTCCGTTATGAGTCTTTGCCCGAAGAGACAGAAGATGTCACCTTGCAGTTTCTCAACGAGGACATCGATACGGTACCAGAGCGTCATGCCTTTTTAGGTAACTACCGCAGATTCTGTGCAGATGTCATCGAGGTTCTTGTTCGAAGAACACCAGTCGAGGCTATGCAACACATTCTCACCCAAGCCACCAACATGCTATCGAATATCTACAGCGACAAGCCCGCCTTCCAGCCGCAAACATTCTCCAAGCACTCTGCTGCCGTCCTGCAAGTCGATGCTCAGGTCACAGTCATTGACGCAGCGATCAAGGGTTATCTCAAGTGGCTCAACACGCAAGGCGAAGACATGCAAGAGGATGAGCGAAAGCGTGTAACCATGGAGAACTCATTCGAAGAATGGGGGCGGCAAATTTTGCAAGCGCGGTTTGAGGACCCTGAGATCGCAAAGAAGGTCATCTCGCTCATGTCTACATTCTCTACCAAAGCATTACCAGACCGCTCTGCATTCGCACTGAGTTTTCTTGAGTACATGCTCACCATTCGACTTGCCGACAACCCCGACTTTGCTCAGTACTCAGATGCAGTCAAGGACCTCGAGCGTATTTGCAGTCTGGAGATGCAAAAGCTGGCGATGAAGTTTGCCGATGACTTTATGAACGTATACGACCAACTAGAAAACAAGGTCAACGAGATGATTGCTGACCCTACCACCGACGAGCGCCAGCGGATGGCATACTCCGCTTTTCTTTTCATCATCATTCATAGGTGCACCACATTAGACAAGGCGACACAGGAACAGCGCATGAGACTAATGCTGAACCAAGTCAGGGACGCTTGGAGTAATGACGAGTTCTCCAAGTCCATCTCGGAATTTCGATCATTCTGCGGTATCCTTGGAATGGGTCAACTGCCCGAATTTTTATCCGCAAACAACTTCCGTGGCGTACAGGACTGGTCAAATCAGCCATTGGGGGGCGATGGTCAAGCCCTGCAAGCTGCGGTCCTTGAACGGTCACAACAACTTCCTCTACGGCTGACCAAGACACTTCTTGCGGCTTCTACTGAGAAACTTAAAGAGGGCTCTCCCGCCTATGCGACTGCTGCTGCGCTTTGGGCGGAGGCGATCCCAACGCTTCTTCCCAACCTTTTGCAGCTTGTAAGCCATGCTCAAGCGTTCAATGACATCGACAGCAACTGGTCATACTTACCACCCGAGCTGCAACAGGTCATCCGCAGAGTGCTGACGGACCGCTTTTGGCAGGCTGGCATCTCGACGGAAAGCAGAGACGACTTCTTTGCAAGAGTCAGTGGCTCTAAGTCGACCTACGAAGGCTTCGCGTCGACAATTAGAGGCACTGTACGACAAATCAGGGAAAGCTCGTACTACATCCTCTACTCTCTTACAAAATTCCGCGATCACTTCTACGGCATACAAGAACTCCCTGGGCCGCTCAGCCAGGCACTCTTCGGCCACGCTCACGCTTTGACAGCACACCACCTGTCTGTTTTGCTCACTGTTTCAACACATCTGATCGAGGGTTGCCCAGCGCAACTTCGACCACACTTCCTGCCCCCCATGGTACAAGGACTCTTCAGAGAGCTGGATAGGAAGATATCTTCAGAGTGGAACGAGGTTGCTCGCCAGGTAGCGGAGTCAGGGGACAACGACAACTTGACAGACGAGATGAAGACGGAGAGTATCCTTCGACAGCTCACATACTCTTCTGTCTCGCTTGTCGCCGTTCTCCTTGACTCACGACAAGGTACGCCAAATTTGGGAAACCATGAACCGACGACTTTGCTGTTGTGGATGATCATGTTTCTCTGAGAGTACGAAAGGCAATGCTAACATGGTACAGAATTCGGCCGCTCAGAGGATCAAGTCCAACGAGACAACAGCGGACCCCCAATGTGCGACTTCCTCCTCTCCACACCCGCCGTCCTCGAGCCTATTCTCATGTTCTGCAACTCTACGATCCGCGTGCGTGACACGCGGTCAGTCATTACTATCGTCCGTGTCCTCCGCACTCTCCTCCCACGTTTCAAAGAGAAGTCTCCCATCCGCGACTACTTCTGCAACGACATCCTCAAATCGGCGATCACATCCCTCCACGAACCATACTTTGTCGACTGCCAGAAGGAGCTCGCATCCCTCATTGCAGGCATCATTCATCTGGACGAAGACATCCCACGGTCTATCATCCTCTCTTTGCCGGGAATGGGTGACCAATACCGCGTTGACCGTCGTCTTGCGAAACTGCGCGCGTCAAACAGGAGTGATGAGCGTATGCAGCGCTCTATCGTTCTGGACTTATTGAGTAGTATCAAGGGCGTCAGCATCCACGAGCAGGGCAAGATCCAGCGCAGTCAGCCGAAGAAGAGAAGTGCCGCTATGGAACAGTACATGGCCGTTGACCAGACGCCGGCTATCGTGCGCGGCACCAGTCCAGGACTTGCAGGTGTGGCGGACATGTTTGGGGAGTCGTAGAATGACGCAAAGGTGGAAGAGGAACGGCCACGCGAGAGAGCAAGGCTCATCGCGCGTTTGAGAAAACGAGACTCTCTTCAGGACTTGGATGTCCACGGTTGATTTGCATAGCGGGGTCAAATTCTTGGGTGCTAGTGCTTCGGCTCATGTTGTTACTGTGTGGATACTAGAGAGTATATATTAATCAATGCATTAGATCAGCGCAATTGCTTGACACATAACGCGAAGTCTGATCCACAAAGCTTAGCTGACGTCAACCGCAGATCTGAGTGAACGTTGGCTCGACAGTCATGATATTATTGGTCAGGCAGTTACACTAAGCTGCAGGTCAGCAACGTCGTTGCTTCCCCAAACCAGCAACATGTCAATACGTGTGCAGTCTGACTCCTCCAGGTTCCCTCTTTTCCTAAAACACGGCTGAGCTATCCTGTAATACATTCAGCAGTCTTCACTACAAGATCATCATACCATGACGTGTGTACCCATCGTAGACTTCAGCGCCTACTCAAGCAAGCAACACGATAGCGACAAGACCAAAACCGCTCGAGAAATAGACGAAGCATTCCGCAATGTAGGCTTCGTATACCTCAAAAACCACGGAGTGCAGCAGGAGAAAATAGCAGAGTGCTTCAAATGGGTGCGTTAACTTCTGCACATCATCGCTGTACTGTCACAGACTCAAAGCTCAATCAACACTGACTTCGAAAAGTCCAAGGCGTTCTTCTCCCTGCCCACAGAAAGGAAAATGCAAGCCCCTCACCCACCCGGCGGAAGCCACCACAGAGGCTACTCAGCGCCAGGGGTAGAAAAAGTATCGCAGCACACATACGACGCGAACGAACTAAGCAAAGCGCGCGAAGTGCCCGATTACAAAGAATCATTCGAATCAGGCAACATGGACGACGCATCGCAGCCGAACATCTGGCTGTCGGAGTCCGCGCTCCCCGGGTTCCGCAGCGGAATGGAGGGCTTCTTCAAAGAGTGCGAAGCCCTCGTTCATAGCGTCTTAGACGCGCTGAGTACCGCGCTCGACGTGCCAGATGCAGGACTCTCGGCCACGCATGCCCAGAGTTTGTTTCAGCTGCGCATATTGCACTACCCGCCCCTCGCGGCCTCGGAACTGCAAGAAAGGAAACGCAGCAGGATAAATGCGCACTCTGACTTTGGCACTCTGACGCTGCTGTTCCAGGACAGCGTTGGCGGTCTAGAGATAGAGGATCCGCATACCCCGGGCCAGTTCCATGCCGTGCCGCCCGTGGAGCAGGCGGTGCTGGTTAATGTGGGGGATTTGATGAGTAGGTGGAGTAACGAGCGGTGGAAGAGCACTGTGCACAGGGTTGTGTCGCCGCCTGGTGATGAAGGAAGGATGCTGCCGGACCGCTATTCGATTCCTTTCTTTGCGACTGCGGATCCGGACACGGTTATCGAGGCGCTGCCGGGGTGTTGGGATGCGGAGAATCCGAAAAAGTATCCGAGTGTGACGGCATGGGAGTATGTGCAGATGCGTATGGCGGCGTTGTACGAGGAGGCGAAGGAGTAGTGCAGAGGTGCTATGGAAGCTTCGACTGCTCATGGTAGTGGCTGGTCTGGAGTGTTTGCTGAAGCTGTGTGCAGAGAAATATCAGTGTCTATGGTGTGAACACGCAAAAGCAATAGACAGATATCGTAAATGTTCCCGCTGCAATCTGGGCAGCGTCCACACGGCAACCTTAACTTCCATCCAGTCATACTATAACAGCGGATGTTGTGGCTTGGATCGGCGTGTTTATTCTGATGTATTCATCTTGTCTACCTGACCTTGCCCGTAGTCCACGACATCGGCCTCTATGTTGGCGTCTTGACTGCAGAGCTGGGGAGATCATGGCAGTGTACTGCTGGGGTATATACAAGCTTTGCAAGCTCAAGTCCATTGCTGTGGGTAGAGTGACTATCGAGTCCTCTGTGCAGGCTGCTGCAGCCACGCTCTTCAACGCTTATCCATACTCCACCGAGCGCGCGCTCCTGGTAGTGCTGATGTCCGTCATCTCGTATCGTCGTATTATGCATTCATGGCTCATGCAGGCTGCTCGTACGCCCTCTTGATGACGCGTGCAAACTCTGTCAAATTTGTTAGTACAGGTACCAGGGCAACATACTTTGCGACGTGACTTACGATCAAACTTGACGTTCTCCCTCACGACAGTGCCCTTGGCCTCGTTGTCCTTGTTGATGGGCACCTTGACCTTGCCGTCCTCAACAACCCAGCCGCAGACGCTGCCGACAAAGTGCTCGAACTCGTTGCCCGACAGGTTCAACCATGACTCGAGGATGCTCTGGTCAACCTCACGCACAGCCTGGCTAACGGTAGCAGCGATGCGTACGCGCATCAGCTCCTCGAAGCCAGAAACGTCGGCGATCAGATCGGCATACAAGTCGTCCGAGTCCAGTGTCGACCAAAATGTGGCGTAGTCGGCACCCTCGAGCAGGTTCTTCAGCTCATTCAGCTTTTGAACGGCCTCAGAGAGCGGGGCATCGCCGGCGGCGGGGTTGTGTGCTGACGAGGAGAGAGGGGCAAGCGCGTGGA
Source organism: Ascochyta lentis (assembly GCA_004011705.1). Classification (NCBI taxonomy): domain Eukaryota; kingdom Fungi; phylum Ascomycota; class Dothideomycetes; order Pleosporales; family Didymellaceae; genus Ascochyta; species Ascochyta lentis. The sequence continues at coordinate 1,904,674 of RZGK01000002.1, forward strand.
CGGGCAGGAGGGAGAGGCCCAGGGCAAAATCGGGGCTGGGGAAGACGGTAAGAGCCTTGACGAGGATGTTGGTGATGGTCTCATCGCGGGCGAGGTGGGGGTTGAACTGGTAGCTGTTGCACTGGTGTCAGTCGTGGGCCAACAAAGAGACTGCAAAAACAACATGGTATGACAGAGTTGCGTTCAGATAGAGCTAATATGATAGACTTCAGCGGGGGAGGGATTCAATCTCCTGACCTCGGGTAATAGGAAACGTTGTGGTTACTTGTTCATCATGCAACAGAGGGGGCTGCAAAGGGGGATAGGGGTGAACGTACAGCTTCAACAGGGCCAGGTTGGCGTAGCAGTCATACGTTTGCGACTCGCACTGCTGCATGACATAGTCCTGGAAGGTGCCAGTGGTCTCGGGGTTGTATCTGTCGAGGCCATCGAGGATGGTCTGGATGTGCTCTGGCCGTTCCGGCGCAAAGTCGAATGAGGCGCCCATGATTGTGTGTGGTGTCCAAAGGTTGTCAAAGGCTGCGACAATTTCCGTGTTGTGCGTGGATGAGTCCGGCAAGCGCGCCAGGCCACTAGTGCAGCCCCGCGAACACGATCGTGCCTCCACTGTCAACACATGACATGGAGTCTTTCTTGTCAATTATTATCAGAACTCTATTCAGATCGGAGGGGTCATTCACGTCGAAGAGCAATCGTCAAGGGATCTAGCGGAGAACAATGTATGATGTGGCGTCCTGCCCAAATGCATTCCTATCTGCCTTCCTCCACATTACTTGCCCTCGAAAGCCTTCATCTTCTGACCCATCGCGAAGCTAATGACGCTTCTGTTCTTATTGTTAGTCGCAGCGTTGATCATACTGGGCGTGATGCCCCTCACAGGTACTGAGCCGTTTCCATATTGCACCTGGTCGAACAAGTCGTCATATCTGCTCCCGTCGGTTACCGAGTCCTTCCTCCTGTCTTTACTTGCAGAAGAACTCTTGACAGGCCGGACCGTACTTGCATCACTGGGCTCAGAGACCACAGTCGGCCGACTGCTACGATGCTTTCGCCGCGATTCGGTCGAGTGGTCCGAGTCCGAGTCGTCGTGGTGCGAGCGCGACTTGTGCGAGCGGTGCGAGCGGTGCGAATGCTTGGAGGATTCACTCTGCTTGGAACTGGAGCTGTGCTTGCTAACAGTGGTTCCAGCTTCGTCTTTCAGCTCGTCTGTTCTACTGCGATGTTTGCGGCGGTGAGTGCGGCGCGATGAGCCGACTTGTGAGATCGAATCGCTAGGAACGACTGTCTCAAAGTCATCTTCGGTGAGCTCTTCAACCTCTAGGTCATCAATGAAATCACTGTCTGCTGAAGACTTCTTGTCGCGGCCTAGAATGCTACTGATGACAGACGCTGCCTTTGAAGCTACCTTTGAAGGAGCTTTCGAGGCTGGTGGTGGTGGCGAAGGAGAAGACTCTTCAACTCTACTACGACTACTTGTATGCCTTGAGTGTGAGCTGTCCTTTGAAGCGTGAGTATGCGATGACTTTGCTTTAGATCTGCTGGAGTGATGCGAGTAAACGCTACCCTCAGGCTTTCTAGAGACGTGGTCGGGCACAAAGGATGAGATCAAGGAGCTGGGTGCAGTACTGTGGGCAACACTCTGGGCTCTTGAAGGAGCAGTGCTTTGGGGCTTTGCAGTGGACACCGATGCAACGCTTCTGGCCGCCTCGATGGTTCGCAGCTCAGGGCTGGTCATCGAGCGGTGAGCGCTGAAGCGTGACCGTGCTTCGGAACCTGCAACAGACCGCGCCGGAGTGTACTCAATCTGTAGAGGCTCTGCAGTCTGAGATCGAGACAGGGATACCTGTGAGGGGGCAGGTGCATAGTAGCTGGCGGGCGCAGCCTCGATCTGTTTCTGGCCGCGGACGGTGGGTGCTTGCGACGCTCGAGACGGTGAGGACGAATGTATGGATTCCGCGTCATCATTGCGGTGTACTGATTTGACTGATCTGGCCACGGAGGGGGCTGGTTCGTATGTTGGCGGTGGGTCTTGCATGGGTGGCTGGGGGGGTGGTGAGGCCTGAGCGAGGTGGCCCACCGCAGCCTTGACCGTGTTCTTCGCCTCCATGAACGCGCTGAAGTCCGCCTCTTTCTTTGCGCTGTCTTGCTCGCTGCGGACGAAGGCGTACGCAACTGCTGCCCCGGCTGCTGCTCCAAGAAGAGTTCCCATAAGCGTTTTGGCAGCTCCGTCGCTGCCGCTGGCGGCCGGTGGGGCGGCCTGAGGAACAGCAACAGGCTCAGAAATACTCCTGGCAACACTGGGTGCTTGGGAGACGACACTTGGTGCTTTGGGAACCTCAGTTGGAGCTTTCGCAACAGATCTAGCTGTGCGTGAGCTGATAACACTGGCGTCGTCGCGAAAGCTCTGCGAAACAGTTCGCTCCCATGTGATGACCCTGCTATGCGAAATCACAGTTCCGTCATCTCTGTAATCAGGTCCACCAGTGAACACAACTTCGATGCTGTTCCCGTCGAAGTCGAGTACTGCAGCGTTGAAGTGGCTGTCATCGCCAGTTCGGCACGCAGGCGATCCATTGGGTTTCCCTCCGGCATTTAGGGCGGCAGAGTAAAAGTCTCGAACAGCCGTGCGACTTGTAGCGGTGAATGCGATGTGTGCTGCGCCGGCTTTGATTCTGGGTTGCTGTCAGTTGCGGTGTACATGAACATGGATCGGCAGGCTCACCCAGGGGTCTCCTGGCAAAGGAAGAAGTCCGCTTCGCGTATCCCAAATCCAACTTGATGACCCTGCTGTCCAATGTAACGATACCCGAGAGGCTGCAGAGCGGACAAGAAAAACGACGATGAAGTGGGAAGATGCGAGACCGTGAGGCCGATGTGAGAGACCGGCATCGCTGAGGGCAGGGGAAGAACAGCAGCGAAGGGAAGATAGTAATACAGGGAATAGCGAGAGTGCTAGATTAGAAGAAGGAGAAAAAGAGTGTCCAGCAACACTACAGCGGGCGATTTGGGTCAAAAGATGTGTCGATGAGTAGGGAGAGAAGTACCGGTACAACCTCCTGGTTTATATCAGGACCCCATTTGGCTGCAGCATCTCGATGCATCGTGAACGGAATTACCAGGCATCCAAACCCTTGCGGGAAAGTCGCTACTAGCACGCCCCACCGCTCATGTTGGTTATCAAGGAGGCCGTTGTCAAAGTCTTCCTCATGCTGCCACATGTCCTGCATCTGCAGCTAAGGTAGTGGTGGTGTAAGCGAGCTGGCAGTGACTCTGATTTGATCTGGGCGGCGGGCCGGTGCCGTAGTGAGGACTAGTTCGCTTCACGCTGCACAATTCGCTGAGCAGCACCGCAACCTTGATCTTGAATTTTGACCGCCTGTCGCGCGCATCCGCTTTTATTTACCTGCGGTCTGGGTCTGCCACATGTCGCTACGCTGCACGATCGTTATGGTGTGACGTCCGTATGGACTGAGGCCTACGACAGATCGAGCACACCTACAGTGAGGCCAAGGCTGGCATCGTCATGCAATCAAGTCCATCGTACCCATGGGGCCAAGGGCTGTGACGCACTGCAGCATTGTTGGTTAAATTGCATCACAGGGCTCACATTCAATGGAACCACCTCAGCACTTTCCAACTACCTGGATAGAACCCTAGTGTATGCAGAAGTGAGTGGTATACGACTTGTTACTTTTTGATACGTTCTCTCTATTTTGACAGAGATCTGCGTGGCTTCCCAAGACGTTGGATCCTTGCCGTCCCTCTCCCGATGCAGCCGCGACACGCGACAAATTCATTAGCCTCGAAAAGGATAGTGGCAGGTGCAGAACTGGGAATATACTTGTAACAGGAGCTTAGTATGCTGGATCGAAGCGACTCGTGACTATATCTTTCTACTCGTGAGAACTCAAAGGACTCATGAACTAGCCTAAGTTAAGTTAAGGGGCTAGCTCGCTCAAAGCCGCAAGAACCTATAAACAGTTTTCAGTGCCGATATGGGACCAGATAAGCTAGGTCGGAGAAGGCACTGGACGTACTCGCTGAACCAGTAACAATGGCACTTACATTTCGCATCCACAACAGAGTGTGGTGCCAGATGACAAAGAAAAGACACAGGTTGTGCGGAGCAAGTTGAAGTGCTCCGCAATTCTTCAGAGAAGAACGATGTTTGGACGTTGAGCCAGAGGTTTTGTTTTGTTGTAAAAGAAAACTCAAGCAGACGCTCAAAATCAATAGCAGTAGCGCATAGGCTGTCGATGTTGCGATCTTGGCCAATATGCGTGTCCTGCTGCCTAAATTTCCGGTGCTCTTTGTTTCCTCCTCTTTAGTGAGTGTCGGTGGTGGGCCAATAGTCTTTATAGACTAAGAGGTATATGCGGCATGCAATGTGGCGACTTATTTGCTGTGGCGCGGCGTCTAAAAGATTCCCCAGACATCCTCTGCTGCGTGGCAGAACTTGCTGCATGCGACACTGGCACTGAGGTTGAAGTTGCTGATACCAATGCTGTCGTCCTTGATGGCGTCCGCAAAGTCATCGTTGCCCTTGGCCATGGCACCAACGAAGACGGCGATGCTCTCGTTCTTGTTGAGACTACCGATGTAGTCGCTTAGACGTACAACCTCGGCGTCAAAACTGAGCGTAACCTTGCGACAATTGGGCGGCAGATGATCGGTGATAGGGTTCTTGATCACCTCAATCAGCTTTTCCTGAGACGATGTCGATCGAATCTGATGCCTATGCAGCAGTTGCACCATCAAACCTGCGAAGCGCTTGAACGTTCGGGGAATGCGCACAGTAGGGCTGACCCTGATGAGGACGTTGCGCGCAGTCTGGATGTAGATCTGGAGCTTGCCTGACTTGTTGATGGGCGAATCGAGGAGAGTGAGCAGACACTGGACCGCCATGTTAGCTAAATACTTCTCACGCAGCTGCCACTACATCTCTACGCACCTGGTGAGTGATATCTGGACGCGCCTCACTGATGTCGCGGCCCATCTTTCGCATTACGCCAATGTGGTCGTCGCTGTTGAGCAGATTGTACTTGTCCTCCCTGCCGCCAGGCCCACGGCCAGAGCCATGTGACGCCTTGTACGTCTCGAGCGTGGCATTGCAGAGCACGACAATGAGGCGCTGCGAGTCCTTGTCATTGGTGGGGATTGGCGCGTGCTGTTCAGCAACGAGCTTGGGCAGCTCGGGTGGTGGCATAGACTGGGTTCCTGCAGGCGGGGACACCGGGTCAGTATGCGCCATGTTGGATGGGCAAAGGCAAATGTCGAGGCGACAATGCGCCAGGGCGGGATGAAAACGTACTTGCGCGTTTCTTGCCCCGCTCGGGAGAGTCTCGGGAAGATGCCCTTTCCTGAGAGGATTCTGCCTTGAGAAGTCCGGCCATGTCGGAAGATGTGTGAAAGATGATGCAATGAACGGCTGGGCCGAGTGAGGGTCGAGTATGGCTCTCTGGCTTGTCTGTGTATTCGACCGGTTCAGTGCGGGGTGTAAGCCCTGGATCCCTTTTCATGTGGAATACCTAGACAGTCAAAGCTCAGTCGACGCGCAATACACACCGATCTATGACAGCAAAGATTGGTGATTGTCTACAGAACGTGTCCCTTGGGAAGAATAGATATGGAGAGGAGTTCTGTTGGGGGGAACGATTGGTGAGAAGTCTTTTCTCGAGTCCGGCCCATTGCGGAGAAGGCCCACCGCTGACGGCAGGTTTGACCGAGGCCACGTGACGTAACGGAGACCTGTGCTTCCCTTCCTTGAGTGTGGAATCGTTTATCGGAAAGCGAGTTAGACCACCACGAAAAGACATACCAAAATCTGTCTGTTTTGCAGATTTGCTAAAGTTCAGCTCCCTATGCAGTAGATGCAGTAGCAATCCAAAGAATTGGACGACGAATATCCTTGCAGCAGTCTCTTCTAAGTTCTAAGCCTCTAGCTATTCTGTAGCCTGTAGGGCAGATTTGCGAGCTTTGGTAGGAAATGCCCTCAACAGGGCGACGAGGCTCGCTTTCCGATCCCCTGCTCTAACCCTCCGAGCAGGGAGACACTTTCGGCGTGGCGTACACAACGCCTTGTCTTGTGCCGAGTCTCCGACGTGTCTCACGATCGACCCCTGCGTCGCCTCGACTGTGAAACGCTTATAGCACCGGATTGGCTGCTCAGGTTGTGACGGCACTTCGGACTTCGTGACTGGAGGTATCCATAAACATCCTGCCTCCTGTATCAAGAAGACATGGAGGTCAGGTCATCTGTCCGACAGTTGCTGTTTGCGAACGCGCTGCTTATGCGCCCTACTTAGAAGTCCTACTCCCTCTCCACCCCAGCTCCCGCTGTTTCTAAGCTTCCAGTCCTTCTCGCAGCGCCAAGCAGTCACTCTCTTCATTTCGACCTTCAATTTCCTGACCTGTTTTCCGGTGGCAGCTGGCTGTCAGTCTTGTCGATTCTCATACTCGCATCTCGTTCAACAACCGATACAATGGCCTGGGAATTCCTCGCGCCGATCCTTACACCAACTGCGCTTCGCTCAGTCCAAGCGGATGCTCGACCACTGCTCACCCTACTCCTCGTAATTATCGGTTTATCTACCTTCGTCAGCGTCTGCTTCTACATCAGTTTTGTCACAGGGAAAGCGTATCCCAAGAAGAAAGTAGAAAAGAAGGGCGGGTTCTTGGGCTTTGGCAAGAAATGATTGGTGTTCGAAGGCAACAAGGTTCAACATGGTAGAGCCCGCAGTTACTTGACAACTGCAGAGACGAGGTAAGGATTCTATATAAGGCATCTAAGGATGTTACTGACGCCTCCAGCGAGCCGCATGGTTTGCAGTGATTCACGAGGCATCTGGTTCTGGCAGTGATGAAAGCCGTCTAATAGACTACGACAAGATACCCGTGTAGCATAATAGAAGAACAAGATCTGTTTACTACGCGTGCACCTCACTTGCACTCCCAACACGGCGTGAGATTGAACTTCAAGGCTTTGTTAAAGACCGTCAACTCTCATGCACCCACCCAGAATACAAAAAAAAATCGGCTAAATTCGGATTGGCAGAAACTGTGAATTCGAGACACCTCGCGGTTGAAAGAAAAGGTGCTCATGTGATCTTGTAGAAGTTGCCCGACAGCATTCGGCAGATCTCGCACATATCGGACATCATTCAATGACGTATGTAGCCTCAAGTGGGTCGTAGCACCAATGATCGTTGAACGCAAACAACATGAGGTCAAGCAGAGTAATATTCGTTAATATCCAATTCCCGTCTGAATGGTTGCCACGCCGTCGACGTGACTGCTATATATCAAGAGTAGAAATAGCAGTTTTCTGACCCTAACACTAACTTCACCTACTCTTGCAAATCCACGCATTATGTCAGCTGCATCAAACGCTGCACTTCCATTGCAGGGCAAGGTTGCCATCGTCACTGGTGCCTCTCGAGGTATTGGAGCCGGCTTGGCAATAGAGCTGGCGCGGAGAGGTGCAAATGTAGGCGATGTTCAATCGGGTTGAAGTTGCAAATATACTTACAAACACCACAGGTAACACTTGTCTACACATCACCTAAGAGCGAAGAGAAGGCAAAGAAGATTGCCTCGGATATCTCTTCTCTGAACAATGGTAGCAAGGCACACGTTGTCCAAGCAGACCTCAAGCAAGTCGAGGCGCCAGAGAAGATTGTCGCATCGACCAGGGACGCTTTTGGAGACAAGATCGACATCTTGGTGAATAATGCAGGAGTACTCTGGGCCAACCCTATCGAGGAGACAACCGCAGAGGACTACCCTGGCATTTTCGACGTCAATGTCCGGGGCCCCTTACTTTTGATCAAAGCCGTCGTCCCCCATCTCCGGAAGCCTGGCAGGATTATCAACATGTCCTCGGTTGGAGCACACATTGGCCCATCAAAGTTGTCGCTTTACGCCGCATCTAAGGCAGCCATTGAGGGAATGACAAAAAGCTTAGCCCATGAGCTTGGGGACGCAGGGCACACTGTCAACGCCGTTGCCCCAGGACCCGTCGAGTCAGAGATGCTTGACGACGTGCCCAAGGATCTTGTCGACATGCAACTGAAGCTAACGGCCGTGGAGCATCGCGTCGGCACTACAGACGACATTGCGCGCATTGTGTGCTGGCTGGCGAGTGAGGATTCGAAATGGGTCTCGGGACAGACTATTTCCGCTTCAGGCGGGTTCATGATGTTGTAGAGCTATCTGATTGCTGTCGCTGTTTCTGATGGATGCTTGTTCCATCGGTTCCTTGGGAGGCGTTTGAGTTCCAAGACTTCAGATGTTTGGAACGGAAATAGAAGTTGGGCTGAGCGACCGAACACGCAGTCTAGAAGATGAAATCAGCGTGGTGTGATACAACGGACAACTGTGTGCAACTGGACTTCGTTCTGTCATCCGGTGAGAGAATGTGATCTTGGTCCTCGGTGTCAGCGCCCTGCTGAGAGTACAGGGGAATTTGAGGAGGCAGGACTTCTCAGTCTCGGGGTTCGGAGAGGACCGGAAATGTAGTCCTCTGGCGGTTACAGCTGTCACTTTCAAGCCTCACCGATCAGATCCTGCGCATTCTCTTGGCCGAATCTTAGCATTCTGGAATGCCTCAGTGCTTTCACAGAGTCTTGAGAAGAAGGTGTTGCCATCACGGATCGGCGACTAGGCTGCAAGCGCCAACGTGAACCAGCCAAGCGTTTTAGGCCAGCCTCTCTTACACCTCTCAAACACCTCACACAATCGTCTGCATGGGGAACGGCAAAACGCCACACCCATTTCGGGTTTCATCGCACTGCCTTCGCACCTGCCGCAGTCCCATGTCAGCCAGACTCAGCACGCTATTCGCCCGTACCATGCTCTGCGCGGCTCTGGACGCCGCACCTTGCCCGTACGAGGCGCCCCCATAGACGGCGCATCCTGCTGCGTCGCAGCTTTAGACCGTGAACGCACGAAGGTGGTTCGACTCCTACTATCGTTTCGCTGTCTGTGTTAAGCTTTGCTGGTCTTCTCCACGCGTCCTGACCAATACCCACATGCCCTTGCTTTGATAGACTAACAGCCATCCCCCTTCTCTTGCTGTGCCTACTCCGTCTTGCGCGTGCTTATAGACTTTTGTTTCCCCTTTGCTCAAGAATCTCCGTTTTCATGCCGGTGCTTCTTTAACCGGGTGACCGAAGATACCCTTTTGTCCTTTCAGTTCGTTTGTGCAGGCACCTATAGTAAGTTCACCATCGGCGCCTACGACGATCATTGCCAGAGTCTAACATACGTGTAGATACTTTGTCGTTCTCTACACCCACCGTGAACTATAGCCACCTTCAGCAGGCTCTGAATAGCAGGGGCATCTAATCAGGCACATCCGTCTTTCACGCATCTTCTCTCTATTCGTCATGTCGTACACCACATCTCTCACAGGCCGTGAGCGGTCAAGATGGCCGCCACTCACACGAATGCTCATGTCTGGCGAGATGTCAGAAGAAAAAGGTCGCCAGTTGACCCGCAAGGAGAGATTCGACGTGTGGATGGTCAATGAAGGGTACCGACGCCTGTTCGTCTTCACATTCGCGATATTGCACGTCATGGTTTTCGTATTTGGCATGATGAACTATGGATTGAAGGTAAGACTCGACAGTTTCTTGTAAGAATACGAACTTACTCTCCACAGGATAACTCAATCGGCACACGAGCAAAGTTCGGTGTAACGTTTCCTATAGCCCGTTCGGCAGCTTTGACACTACACGTCGACGTAGCCTTCATTCTCTTCCCTGTGTGCAGGAACCTCATCTCCATGGCTCGTCGCACGCCACTGAACGACATCATTCCCTTCGACAAGAACATCACCTTCCACAAGCTTGTCGCCTGGGCCATTGTTTTCTTCTCCTGGGTCCACACCATCGCCCATTGGAACAACCTCGCCAAGTTTGCTGCTTTCAACGAACTCGGCTTCATGGGCTTTATCCTAGCCAACCTCGCCACAGGACCCGGATGGAGTGGCTATGTCATGCTGTTCGCTTTGATGTCTATCGCGATTACCGCAGCCGAGAAGCCACGCCGTGCCAACTTCGAGCGCTTCTGGTACACCCACCACATGTTCATCGTCTTCTTCGTCTTTTGGTCCATCCACGGTGCCTTCTGCATGATCCAGCCCGACTTTGCGCCCTTCTGCGACGGTATCGGTGTCTTCTGGGAGTACTGGATGTATGGCGGCTTTGCATACCTCGCTGAGCGCATTGCGCGTGAGGTGCGAGGACGTCACAAGACATACGTGTCCAAGGTCATCCACCACCCCAGCAACGTCTGCGAGATTCAGATCAAGAAAGAACACACTACGACTCGCGCTGGACAGTACATCTTCCTCTGCTGCCCTGAAGTTTCCATCTGGCAATACCACCCCTTCACGCTCACCAGCGCTCCGGAAGAAGACTACATCTCCGTGCACGTTCGCATGGTCGGTGACTTCACACGCAAGCTCGGCAAGGCACTTGGATGCAACCTCGACAAGAAAGCTGGTGGTGAGAAGGACCAGAACTCCGAGGAAGTTGCGATGCGTCAAATCCTGCCGCGTGTTTATATCGACGGTCCATTCGGATCCGCGTCAGAGGATGTGTTCAAGTTCGAAGTCGCGGTCCTGGTTGGAGCTGGTATTGGTGTGACACCTTTCGCGTCCATTTTGAAGAGTATCTGGTACAGGATGAACTACCCCCAAAGCCGCACCAGGCTGAGGAAGGTGTACTTCTTCTGGATTTGCCGTGACTTTGGTTCCTTCGAATGGTTCCGCTCTCTCCTTCTCGCGATCGAAGCCCAGGATCTGGAAGACCACATCGAGATCCACACTGTAAGTTCCACTCTTCCCCTCCAACATCGCGTGTCGTGCTAACTGAATGACAGTACCTCACCGCCAAGATCAAGGCCGACGATGCAACAAACATCATGATCAATGACGCCAATGCCGAGCAGGACGCCATCACCGGTCTGCGAGCCCCCACCAACTTCGGCCGCCCCAACTGGGACATGATCTTCAAGTCGATCCGCAAGATTCACTCGCCCGCCGAGGCTGGTGTGTTCTTCTGTGGACCCAAGGGACTGGGAAGCACACTGCACGTCAAGTGTAACAAGTGGAGTGAGCCCGGGTTCAGCTTCGTCTGGGGCAAGGAGAACTTCTAGTTTACTGTTGCGAGCATGAGGGCAGAGTAGTGGAAGAGGCATTACATGCTGGAGGAGAAGAACGAAATTACGCGTATTGCAAGCTATTACCACTGTACATAATTGGCGGTGTTCTCTTTCGACCAAATAGACGTTCGCACTGTGTGCAGCGCCACCATCTAGTTTTCCAACAACACGATACCATAGACGACAGAACAGTAGCGATCCATAAAAGCCCAAAAATTGAAAAAAATAAAACGCTTCCATCTCAATTCCGCTCGTGCCGCGTCTCCAACGTCACGCCACTCCCTCCGTCGCATTACCCCCGACCAAACACCACGCGTCACAACGCCGCTTGGCGACTCGATCGAAACGACACACCTACCGTCTCATCCGGGTCTTCGCAGCCGGTGCGCCACCACTGTGTGATAGCTAAGCTTTCCGTCGCAGAGCCAAGGCCGCGTCCCTGCAGATGTTGATGTAGTGGTGGGAAGTTCGAGTCAGTGTTTTGGTCATAACTCACGTAGGTATACCGGATTGGTACTGCGGGGCGGCTGGCTTATGCGGTGGAGCGATTGTGGTGTAGTCCGTTGCGGTGTGTTGGGTGGGATGTGTGGGTATATAGTGAGAAGTGTGGATTGTCAGGTATCGGAAACTCAACGGAATATCCTTCGTTGTAGGGATTGATAGATTTCATACGCCCAGCAAGAGTCGGCGTGTCATGGTATCTCGCTTGCTTATGCTATGTTTATGCACATTACGAGTCACACGATATAGGTTCTTGGCATGTATCTATCTTGTCTAAAATCTAAGTTTAACATCTACATGCTAGTGAGCACAACACAGATAGATCGTTGTCGAGGGGTGCGAGATAGACGAAAAGTGCTGGATAAACAACACGGGCGAGATGTGATTGTGTTCAAGGAAAGAGAAGCAGAGTAGAGTAAACAAGGAAAAAAAAATGAATGTATCAAAACCCTACTATCACGGCTTTAGTATCCAGCGTTGAACTATCGAACAAAACTGTACAATCCTACTACAAAAAACATAAAACCCACCGCGGCCCTCTCTTACTCTACTCTCCACAACAACCCCTAGACCACGCTATCTCCATCATGCAGTCCATTCATAATTTACGCACCCTATCCAGCTAACCATCCCATCCCATCTCCAAGTAAACCAACCCCTGTCACCTCTCTCCCTCTCCCTCTTTCTCTCACCCTACGCATACAAACCCAACAGCCAACAACCAAGCGACCCCAAATCTCCAGATCCACGATCCAGAATCTATTCCCAACTCCCAAGTCTCTTAACCGCAAACATCATCTACCTTCACGCTCTTATGCAGTAAACCCCTAGTTTCTATACAGCTAAGGGTAGGTGTAAATGTAAGTGTAAATGTGACTGTAATATAATCTCATCTTATCTACGCCGTAGCAATACACACAAACAATTTCTTCTTTTCTTTCTTCTCTCCTCGGCGTACGGTGTCAGAAATGCAATGTAGAATAGACAGACAGGAAACGAGCCCACTAGCTTATCTAGGCGCGTCAAAACATGGCATTACATAGTATAGATGGATAGATGGATAGATGGATACCTGGATAAACGAATACTTGGATAGATGGATACTTTGATAGACGGATAGATGCTTGGAATATGCGAGGATGGATTAGAAGTCAATACAGAAGAGGGGTGGTTGGAAGAAGGGTCTGGGTGGGATACATGGGTTGAGTGGTTTATTGTTTGAGGTGGTGATGTTTTTGTGGTTTATATTCCAGGTTTATTTTCTTTTTCAACCGGCCAGTTCAACCCTAAGTCTCAACAACCGCCTCGCCTCCTTTTCATCCAGTATCTCGAGTCCTAGCTGCTCCAGGACGTCCCTCGCGCTCTGATTATCGGCAAAAAGACGCCTTTCCACCTCCCACAGCCCAAGCACATCTGCATCTGCGTCTCGCGTAGAGGTTGCTTTTGGCGGGGCGGGCCCTGACGGCTCGTCACCTGCATGTGCGTCTGCGTCTGCGTCTGCATCTGCGTCTGCATCCTCGGCGGCCCATGCATCCCACTCCTCTATGCCGTCTTCGTCAGCTTGGCCGCTGGTGTTGGCAGAGGTTTTGCCGCCTCGAACAGGCAGCCCGACGAGGCTAGCGCCTTCGATGCACTTCCTCAATCCGGCGGCAGCTACGCCCGCTCCGACCTTTTCGTCGACAACAGCACATATGGCTTCAAGATCGGCGTTCAGCTGCGCAGCGCCCTGGGTCGAGAAACTGACTCGCAAGACGCTGTCGTAGAGGGTAGTGTTGACGGCACCGAGGACTGCCCTGGCGATGCGGCGCAATGGTGCAGGTGCCAGGACGCGAGACAGGAACGCCAGGGTGGTGCTGAGATGGGAGAGCAGCGGATCGAGTTCAGCGGTAGGGCTGAGGTCGCTGTCGCCTCCTCCAGACGAGCTCAGGGTGGACCAGGGATTGCTGGCAGAAAAAGTAAGCATATGGCGGACACTTGCATGACGGCAGTTGAAGTGGGGCACCGCTGCTTTGGGCGGACTGCATGGGGCCGGACAACTTGACTTACATCTGACGATACGGCTTCAGCGCCACCCGCACGTTGGAGTCGAGTGTCTCGGTGATGATTTGCTCGCTGCGCTCGCGTAGGCGCGCGTACGACGAGGCGGTTTCGTCGAAAAGACCGCCTGCATCTGAGGCGTCGCTTTCGCTTGTTCCGACGTTCTTGGAGGTGCGTTCCGCAACCGACGCAACGGTGCGGGAGCCTATGCTGCCACCGTGCTGAGCACGATCCTGCAGCTCATCCCAAATGTCGAGAAAGAACTGTGCACAGAGTCAGCAGGGTGCAGCGTACAAGATGTGCCGGGTGGGCCTTACGACATCATCACTCCAGTCTCGCGTTGCCTTTTCGAGATAGTCTGCGCTGCCGTATGTTTTGCAGAGGCTCTCCAGGCCCTCCATGCCGAGCGATTTCTCCTGTTCCTCCCTGCTTGCGCCAGCCATGGCACGACCTAGAGTGGTGGTCATGCTGAGATAGGCTTCTAGGTTGTCGCTCAGTCGCTCGTGAAATTTGTCGAAAATGGCAAGTTGAATGTCGATCAGAAAAGCGAGCTTGTGCTTGAAAGATGTCAAGGGTCTGTATCGATCTGCAGGGGATCAGCGACGGGGAGTCCATGTTGGGCGATGTCCAACCCACCTGTTATCGTTTCGAGCAGGTCGTTGACACGAATTGCACCCTTTGTGGGTTTTGTGGCTTTCGGGTCGACGCTTTCATAGTCGAGGTCTTTCCAATCGTCGGCTTCTATGATACTTTGGTAGCGGTCAATGGCGACTACGGGAAGATCAGCGTTCTGTTCGGATGTGCTTCGGGGAGGAGGTGCATACATTTCTTCTCGACTCGCAGCCACTGGTCGAACCAGTTGCCTTGCACGAGGAATTCCCACGACAGGCCGTTCCAGCCGGTCAGACCGTAGCCGCCATCGTACGCCCACGTGTCTCTGATGGTGGAGTCGAAGGTCATGATCTCGTGTATGAGATGGCTGAGCAGCTGAGGCTGGTCGGCTACCTTGGGCAGCAGCGAGGCGATCTTGTTCCTCAATACAGGCAAGAGTGCGGTGATAAAGGCAGACATGGCATCAATGTAGACGGGGTTCAGGGCGAGGTCTGTGCCGCGGAAGTGCTTGAACAGCACAGGCTGCATGTAGTCGTTCACAAAGCTGCTGTAGTCGTCGAGGAGGGTGGTGACGTGGGAAAGGAAGTACTCGGGTCTGTCCAGACGGTTCGTGGGCTTGTCGCCCTCGAAGTGGTAGCGGAAGCGCATCTCCAGCGGCTGGACGAGGACTTCAAAGGGGAGCAGCACGGGCGGCAGCTTGACCTTGTCTGCGGGGCCGGTTGCATAGTGGTTGCCCTCGAGCTCGGGCATGTGCAGGTCGAGCAGCTTCACGATGGCGGCGTCCCATGCTTCACGCAGCTGTGGGGGAATGGCGGCCTTGGGGGTGGGCCAGTGCACCTTGCGCAAGATGCTGTCAAGGTCAGCAGCGAAGGCGTCGAGGATCTTGGTGCGCAGGGCGTGTGTGATGCGGGCGACGTGGTGGAGCAATTGCGGGGCAGCGCCTTCGGCGTCGTGGTGCATTGCAGTCAGACGGGTGTGCAACGAGCGCAGCTGCTTGTAGGGGGCCAGAGCAGCGTCGTTGGACGTCTGCAGCTGGGACTGGGCGTGTTTGCTGGGGGAGGTGTCAGCTGCGGGTGCGTCTAGGTTTGAAGCCGTGCTTAGTCGGCGGGCAGTCTGTCCTACCTGAGGTTGTCGACGTCGGCTAGCAGCTCGAGGTATCCGGCGGCCACGTCGAGGCGCTGCAACGTCGACAGCACGGCTTCGAAGCGCGGGACGGCGTCATCGCTGGTGTCGGAGGCGGTGATGACCTGCAGACGGCGGTCGATGTCGTGCTGGTCGCGGTGGAAGGCGGTGGCCTTGTGCTGCAGCTGGGCGTGGTGGTCGCGCTGGCGGTGCTTTGCGTCGTCGAGGTCGCGCTGGGCGTCGTCGAGCTGTTGGCGCAGCAGGCCGTGCTGGGCGGTGATGTTGGCCAGCAGCTCGTCGAGCGAGTCGAGGTCGGCGGGCGTCTGCAGCTTGTCGTCTAGGAAGTCGTGCACGCGGGCATCGTTGTCGTCGGCGGGGTCCATGTTGTGGCTGGAGCTGGCGGTGCCTGCCTGTCGTCGGTGGTGCCTGCCTGTCGTTCTTGCCGTGCCCCTCTTCCTTGCCGTGGCCTCGTCGCAGTCGGCGGCGGTCAGGGCGACGTCTGGTGCGGATCGTACGATGCTCTCGCGCTCGCTCTGCGCGTCGTCGTCGTGTGGCTCCAGGGCGGGATGCTAGCTCGCAGCTTGACAGGCCAGCTGCACGTGTCACGGCGGGCGGACAGGGTTGGGCGTCGTCTGGGCGTCGTCTGGGCGTGGTCGTGTGTGGCTCGCCGTGGTGCGTCGGGGTGGGGCGATGGCGTCCGATCCATAGATGCATCGATCTTGAGTCCCGCGCAAGGACCCCGGCAGCCCCAAGCGAGGCGTTAGTGGGTTTCTGACTTCTGCGTTTTGCCTCTGCGCTGTCCGCCGGTGGAAAACATCGTTAATGCACGCCAGCTGCGCCCGTGTCGCCTGAGGTTGCAAGCTCCCAAGCCTGTCTTTTTTTCTGCGCCGCAGCCTGTGTGCCTGTATATAGTCGCTGTCCTGCACACCCCCTCAACGCTGCTGAGCCGCTGAGAAGCTGAGCCGCACAATCTCACGCCTCGGCTCTTGGTCCCCGCCCGGACTCGTGCCAGGATGCCCACCGAGAACAGGAAGCGCGGACGCCGCGAGGAGAAGAAGCGCAAGCGTGAGCAGCACGACGCCGACCAGGACGCCAAGCGACACAAGCACGAGGACCACGTCGAGCACATCCTGCAGCAGTACGACGACACCCATCAGCAGCACCAGCACCAGCACCAGCAGCATGACCCTCAAGAGAAGGACCCCTACCAGGACGAGGCCATCGATGGCGTCACACGCCCCGGCGCCATGCCCTTCTACGGCATGCTGGACGACGACGAGCAGGAGTACTTCAAGCGCGCCGACGAGATGCTCGAGCTGAACCAGTTCGCCGACCCTGACGAGCGCGCCATGTTCCTCGCCAGCGTCTGGAAAGAGGCCGACGGCAAGGAACTCAAAATCGCCAACAGCCAGTCCTGCTCCCGCCTGATGGAGCGTCTCATTCTGCTGTCCACCCCAGACCAGCTGAAGCGTCTCTTCCAGAAGTTCAGCTCTCAGTGAGTTCGCCTGTTTGTCTTTGTCTACTATGCCTTCTGCCAGTCAATATCTACCTGGCCTTGCTAGCCAACATTTATTTGATCACACTAACGCCCACACAGCTTCCTCCACCTCGTCCAGCACCGCTTCGCCTCCCACTGCTGTGAGGCCCTCTTCATCCAGGCCGCACCTGTCGTCACCCAGGAGCTAGCCAACCCCGACCTTGCCCTGGCGCCCTCGTCCGACCCCGATGCCGTCATCGTCTCCATGGAGAACCTCTTCCTGCTCACCCTGGCCGAGCTCGACGAACACCTCGGCTACCTCATGACAGACCGCTTCGCTTCCCACGTGCTGCGAGTCCTGGTCGTCATCCTTTCTGGTTCGCCGTTGGAGAAGCAGGGCAAGTCGGCTATGCAGAGCAAGAGGAAAGAGAAGGTCGGTGTGGCTGGTGCCGACAAGACAGAACTAGCGCTGGAACATCGAGCCATCCCCACGTCTTTCGAGGAAGCCCTCGAGAAGGTTATCGACAAGAGTGTCTCCGGACTCGACTCCAACTACCTCCGCACACTTTCGACACACCCTCTTGGCAATCCAACCCTGCAGATGCTCCTCAAGCTGGAGCTCAAGCATTTTGGCAAGTCGCGGGCAAAAGACGAAAAGTCCATCATCCACAAGCTCCTCCCTGACGACCCCATCGCCGAAGGCACAGAAAGCGCTGCCTTCATCAACGGCCTGGTCTACGACCCTATTGGCTCGCGTTTACTCGAGACAATTATCGAGAACGCGCCCGGGAAATTGTTCAAGGCCATCTATAGCGAGTTCTTCAAGGAACGCATGGGGAGCCTGGCTCGCAACGAGATCGCCGGTTACGTAGCAGGCAAGATCCTGGAAAGGCTTGGCAAGGAGGATCTTGCAGACGCCATGCGCCAGATCGTGGACCAGATCCCCAACCTCGTGGAACGCAACCGCACAGCCATTATCAAGACACTCATTGAGCGATGCGCTATCCGAGACGTCGATACCCTCCCCATCACAAAACAACTCGAACTGGCCTACAGCGGTCCGAACGGGTTCGAAATCTCCCGCATTCTCAAGCTCAGCGATCCACAGCACGAAGATGGCAAGGCCAATGGAAAAGTTCACGGCAAATCCGACCACTCGCCGGAGAAGGTGCACGGCTCTCTGTTGGCACAGACTATGATGACGGTCGACGGGCCTCTCGGAAACCTCATCTTCGACTCGCTCGCCGGGCTATCACCTGAACTCTCCCTCAATCTTGCTCGCGACCCCACAGCATCACGAACACTGCAAGCAGCGCTGAATTGCAAGCATGCATCTGTCATATTCCGCCGGAAAATGATCCAGCAGTTCTACGGTCATGTTGGTGAGCTAGCGCTCGATCCCGCTGCATCTCGTGTCATCGATGCTATCTGGGACGGTACCCATGGTCTTGCCTTTATCCGCGAACGCATTGCTGAAGAGCTCGCCGAGAATGAAAGCGCTTTGCGCGAGTCTTTCGTCGGCCGAGCCGTCTGGCGAAACTGGCGGATGGACTTGTACAAACGCAAACGTCCAGACTGGGTCAAGCAATCACGCTACACTGCTGGCAACGACGGTTTCCAGTCCTTCCCTGAGAGCAAAGGCCAATCCGACTACAAGCAACCGGGGCGGCATCTGACCGCGCTCGAGCGGGCGCGACAAAAGCACGCGGCTGCCAAAACCGCTGGTTTGAAAAAGAACGAGTCAGCGGGCAGCCGCAAGACAGAGAGGAAAGAGAGGAGCGTGGCAACGGGCAGTAACAAGACTGAGAAGACGGAAAAAGCTAGCGTCGTGGCGCAATAAGGCGCGTGTATAATGTTTGAGCAGTTTGTCCGATTTCATATGGGCATGGCAAAAAGGCGTTCTTTGCTTCCACAACTGGGTGTGGGTGGGTCTTGCGAAACATTGTCTGATTCGATCTCTAGATACCTTTAGCGCGTGAGAATTCTGCCGCTGACATACCAATGCGGTGGAGGATTTGGTACGGAACAATGGAAGATGTCACTTTATGAGTCGAGCGTGTGCTAGTGCCTTAGTACCGTGATTGCTATTCTGACTTCATCTTTGTTTGTGTACTGCCTTTATACACTATTGTAAAGTACCTGGACCGCTGAGATTTGCCCTTCAAAACATCCCACAGTATGACTGAATCCCACGCCAATGGCAGTGGCAGCCCCGCAGAAGCGCCCCTCAACCGCTCAGAGGAAGTCAAAGACGTAGGTCTGCGGAATCGTTCCGAAGTCCCTTACATCCATTCCGAACCCTCATCACCACCCCAGAAGTGTCAGCACTGACGTGAGATACAGCTGCTCGATGCAGTCCAAGAACTCATCATTCCGTTCATCGCTGCAGCGGACCGGGATGCAGACACCAAGCACACCGGCCATGGTCTGGCCATCAAAGGCGGTGCACCCCGCACTGCGCTCGTCGAGCACCATCCACCAAAGAAGCTCGAAGCCCTGCTGCAAGACCAGCTGAAGATTGGTGATGATGTTGAAAAGGGCAAGGATAGGCTGGTTGGCCTGGTCGATTCCATCTTGAAGTACAGTGTAAACACGTGGGACCAGGGATTCATGGTACATTACGACATGCCACTGCATTCATCCAGTCACTGACAGGCACACAGGATAAATTGTATGCCAGCACAAACGCCGTAGGAGTAGTTAGCGAGCTGCTTCTCGCCGTCTTGAACACGAATGTATGTTGCTTTCTTCATCATTCGTTACTTGTTTGCTGATAATCCCAGGTCCATGTCTACCAAGTCTCGCCCGTCCTGACTCTTGTCGAGAAGGCCACAACCAAATACCTTGCGACTCTCTTTGGCTATTCATCTCATTTCTGTGGCGGTATCTCCCAGCCTGGTGGTAGCGCATCGAACAGCTCTGCCATTGTGATTGCACGCAATACACTGTATCCCGAGACTAAAACCGAGGGAAACGGGAGCCACAAGTTTACGCTTTTCACCTCAGCACACGGCCACTACTCTGTCGAGAAAGCGGCGAACCTCTTCGGCCTTGGCAGCAAGAATGTCATCGGTGTCCCTGTTGACGAAGCTGGACGCATGCGTGCAGACGAGCTAGAGAGATTGGTCAAGGAGAGCAAAGATAGAGGTGAAACACCTTTCTTCGTCAACGCAACAGCTGGCACTACAGTCCACGGCTCCTACGATCCCTACCCGGCCCTCAGCAAGATATGCAAGAGCCACAACCTGTGGCTGCACATTGACGGCAGCTGGGGCGGCTCCGTCATCTTCAACACCTCGCTTGCCTCGACCCGCCTCGCCGGCTGCGAGCTAGCAGACAGCATAGCGATCAACCCGCACAAGATGCTCGGGGCGCCCATGACATGTTCCTTCCTGCTAGGGCGCGATATGCGCACCTTCCACAGTGCGCTCACCCTGCCCGCGGGCTACCTCTTCCACAACGACGGCGCCGACGTAAACGACATCTACGACCTCGCGGACCTCACGCCACAGTGCGGACGCCGCGCAGACAGCCTGAAAATGTTCCTCATGCTGCAGTACTACGGCCCGACGTACTTTTCGGATCTGGTCGCGCGGGGCTTCGAGAATGCAGAGTACCTGCTGAGCGCACTCAAGCAGAACGGCCAGTTTCTGACCATCTCGCCCGAACCTGTGCCCTGTCTGCAGGTGTGCTTTTACTTTGCTCGCGACGGCACGCTGGGTGCGGATGCGGATGCGAACAGCAAGGCGACGCAGGATATTGCACACCGACTGATTCCAAGGGGCTTCATGATCGACTTTGCGCCGGGTGACAGGGGCAAGTTCTTCAGAGTCGTCGTGAATGGCGGCACGAGGCGCGGGACTTTGGACGGGTTGGTCAAGGCGCTTGTCGAGACTGTTGGCGAGTTGGGGTACTAAGTGGTGTGATGTGAGTCTTTGGGCGGACCTATGGTGTTGGATTATTGTTATCACTGCTTCATCATCGCAAAATAGACGGGTGTGAGGTATACGTCAGTAGAGATGAAGAAGAAAGACTTTGGGCATCATCTAATGAGGATGTTTCAATCTCATCGACGGAAAAGTGAGAACAGCAAGAGAGCAGAAAGACATGGACCGCGCATACCCATAACCCCAATCCCACCGCACGACTCCTATACTCCACCCCCATCACCCTCAATCCATTTCCAGCCCGGAACCGTCCAGATCCATTCATCTGAACCACCACCGCGGCCCTCACTCCCCCCAATCTCAACACCCCCCAACTCCCGCATCATCAACCCACACCTCCCACCCATCCTTCCCAGCCCCCTGACTACTAGCAACAACCACAAACGTACTCCCTTCCCCCTCCACGCCACCAGTAACCGTAACCTCCCCACCAACCCTCACCCACCCCTCCTCCTCCCCTTTCCCAGCGCTTACCACCCGACTCCCACACACCACCCCATCCAGAAAAACATCCACCCTCGTCTCGCCCTCTGCACGGCTACTCGCGATCCACGCCCAGCACTGCACGGTGACGCCAACGGGGAGGGGGATGTTGGACTGTGAGAGCGAGAGGGAGGAGGAGATGGTGGATGTGGAGTGGGCGTGGTATGTGTATGTTCCGTTGTGTGGTGGGGCGGAGGAGGGGTGGGTGGTGGTGGTGTTGTGGATGGGCCAGGCGGAGGTTAGGATTGTGAGCCAGGGGGTGAGGTGGCCGGTTTCGAAGGACGGGTTGGTGAGCTTGTTTGGGCATGCTTTTGGTGTGACGAGGGCGAGGGTGTGGGGGAGGAGGAGGAGGAGGGGAGGGGGAGGGGGAGGAGCTTGGTGAGGAGCTTGGTGGGTGAGGCGTGGACGGTTGGTGGTGCCATGGTGATGGCTTGGGCGGAGTTGGAGTGAATTGAGTTGGACTGATTCTGGGTCGTTCGAACTGAGCCGGTATGAGGTGAGCTGGATTAAGTCGGGTTGGACTGAGTCGAGTTAATTCGAGTTGAGCTGGATTGAATCGAGTTGGATTGGTTCGAGCTAGGTCGGGTTGACTTGAACTAAATCGATTTGAGAAGGGTTGTATCAAAGTGATTGAAGTTCAAGAGTGCAGAAGATTCTAGCGTCCAGAAACCAGGTAAGCAGCCAATCGTCCAAAGTAAGGTTGCAGATAAAGGTAAGAGTGAAAGCAGTTGTTCTGCACGCAGGCTTTGTCTCACTTTAACGATCCGGCCAGTCGTCACTACTCAGGCACCCTTGGAATCCTCGGAATTCCCCGTTGCTGTACGTGTATCGAAATGGTGTATGTGTGTGATATACGAGCTGCAATCGTCCTACAGTGCGCAACACAAAAGTCTTCCAGCCAGACCACACAAAACAAATAAAAAGGAGAGGCCCATTCATGCTCCCTCTAGTCACCACCTCCCCTCACCTCACTTCTAAACACTACAACCACACGTTCCATCCTGCGGTCACCCCCACCCCCCACCTCCAGCTACGGTGACTAGGCGCTTACACCAATCCAGCAAGGTAACCTCGACAGCAACCCGCACAACGACAGAGGACTCGATACACGTTACTTCCGCGACACGGCGCTGAGACAGACGATAGCAATGGCGGATCAGAGTGGCGATCTGGGGTGGCACAAGCGAGATTGCGCGGCTGGCCAGTCAGGGTGCAGCGCAGCTCGCGGTAGCGCGGACGCGGAAATAGCTGTGAACGCCTCCTGCGGTGGTGATGGGTTATTGGTTGTGGTTGTTGTGGGCTTGGATGAGGCTCAAGCGTGCTCCGGGCCAGTGGGGTGGTGTACCGGGTGTGTAGTGAGGTCAGTGGTTGGAGATGTGGACGTGCGAGGTGGGCTGGAAGGTGTTGGAAATGGGGTTGGAGACTTGGTGTCCACTCGTGCTGGGCTAGAATCTATTCGCCGGGTGATGGTAGAATCACTAGATTTTCGGGGTGGTGGGATATGGTGATGTTGCAAGTCAGAGCGTTGCTCTCTAAGTGAGACAGTACCAATGAAATAGGTCCAATATATTACGACATTTCCGGGGTTTGATAGATGTCATAGGATGGGTGACTCAATCGCAGCTTCACAGAGTGACCGAATTTCCCGTCGCATGAATTTGTTGTGAGCTGACAGTATCTTTGATAGATCAGAAGAGCGGTTGATAGGTCAGTACGTCTGTTGATGGATACCGGTCGACTCAGATCAATCAACACCTGATTTCCTTGATTTTCGCTCGCTATTGAGGACGATCTGATCGCCTCGTAACACCCTGAAACCTCGCAACGCGCAACTTCTAGGTATTGATGGGGTTGGAAACCACTTGCTGAGAGCAGTCCAAAGGGAAGACCTATGTGAGCAACGTTGTGCAGGGTAGATTATGGCAAAACGATATAGTGACAGTGGAAAGGTGGGATCTCGAAAACGCAGAACTACGGAAAAGCTGAGACGGAAACGCATGACGAAAGTGAAGAGCGCTGGTAAGCAGAGCACTGACAGGGTTGGTAGCTCACGCAGACGAAGGTATTGGACAAGTCCCAACGACATGTGAGCGTCCCCTGCCTCAATGCTCTCCAAACAAAGCACCATTGGGCGTAAATACTACCAACCTTCTGTACGCTGCCATTTCAGACATTATATCTACAACAACAGACCAGCAGTAAATTTAGCGCCAATACTTTGCCCCTCACTTAACTGTGGCTTCCGCGTGCAGTGTGCTAACGCCTGATCTCATGCATATGCACATGTTCGGGTGGAGAAGTGGGAAACCGTAGTTCTGTGCATATGCTGTGTCGCCGTGTGTAGAGCGATGTCGGGCAGCACAGTCGAGGCGTAAAGGAACCCGTGCATACCGATGATGGCTGTCGCTGACGCAGAAGGTGTCTATAGGATGGTGGCCTTGAGTGCCTGATGGCCGGCTATGTAGATTCCGGTATACTATGCGAATGGAGCCATTGTTGTTGAGTCCTGGTCTGTGAAAGCGGTGCGGTACGCTGCAGTCGAAGACCGCCCCTAGAGTAGAATGTCCTGATGGACGATCGGCAGTACCACAGGGTGCATTGACACGTCACGTCCTGCCTCAGAGCGTACGATATGTAACGTCTCTTATCCCGAAGCGCGGTGCATGCTGTCTGTCAAAGCTCTGGAGGAACGGCAGACTTCCCGATACTGGGCCTTGCAGCTTTGCTGTGCGAGGGACCTGTCGCTCGTTGGTGTAGAACGCGTGCGTCTCGATGCGTACGGACTCCAGAAACGGTCCAAACTGTGGGTCAATCTCTGCGGATCAACATGGTAGATCTTGATATGTCAAGTCCGTGGACACCTTGTCATGCCTCGCATCTGACAGTCAGCGGTGTGTCGGAAACCCTGGCACTCGTTCGCAATTGTCAAGGTAGTTCGTGCTGTGGCCGTTGGTGGCCACAAAAGATCGCGCATAGATGCGGTGCCTCCATGTGCCGTCCAGATCCGTTGCATCTTGCCACAGATTCACTGTTGTCAGCATCGTGTGTTTGTATGCAGAAACTCACGCGGACGGCGGTATTATGCATCTACAGATTGCTTACGCCTGACTGGCTCCCTGTTTTCGGCATAGCTGACGTTTCAGAGCTGCACCTCGTGGCTGGGTGGCCTTGGCTGGTAGTGCAGCCGCCCCACGGCCTGGCCCTCGCCTTGCCCAGTGACCTGCGCGACATCGTTCGACGACCGACAACCCACCCACGCGGCCGAAAGTATTCCCCGCACACCAGAATTAGCCAAGGTTAGCAGTGAGCACCTTCATACCTACCTACTTTGGCAGCCACCTATATGCTCAATTCTCTATTAATCTGCTTTGTTTTAATATAGCAGACTAGGACAATTGCTAGCAACATAATACACTAAGAAGGAATAAAGTCTAAGGTGTGATTAAGTACCTAGAAGCTGTAGGAATCTCTTACTTTAAGGAAGATAAGACAAAATTATTAATAACTCAACAACTACGCAGTTAACATTAAATTAAAAACCTGTAAGTACGCCCCTAATTAAGCGCTGTAATCTAATATAAGATAGTTAATTAATTAAAGTTATAGGAGGAGCTGTGTGAGTGGTGCTAGATTTGAGCTCACTTTGGTGTGCGGGGAATACTTTCGGCCGCGTGCCACCTTCCACCTTCGATTCTACCGTAACCCCTCGTGCGACTCTGGAGATGCTGCTGCCGCGACCATGAATCCGGGTTGGAAACCGACGTCTTACAAGCGCTGAGCGGCTGCGCCAACGCAAACGCATCGCTCGCGCCCGCGGCACCGTCGCGAGGCGGTTCTGGATCCTGGAGCCTCCGGCCAGTGTCGGCTACCTGCTGCGAAGCGCTCCAAAGCATCTGCAGACGAGATGAGGAAGATTGCATTGCCAATGGAGAAATCGCGCAGTGGTTTTGGAGTCCCTGAGCGAGACAGAAGTGGGTATCGATCTGCAGCGGCTGTTGTGGAGAAGGGAATCAAGCGGAAACGTCCAAGCTATCGAAAAGCGGCTGTGAAATTGATCGCTTCGCTGCGAGGTGTCAGGACTGAAGTCTGGGACAAACAGTTGTCTTCGAGTCTATCGAGGTAGGTCGAAAAGAGTAGTTTCAAGCATCCTGAAGACATGCTTATGTTGATCCAGTCCCTTCTTTGAGGCTCTACTTCGACTGCCCAATGAGCTCCACATCTTGATCCTGAGTCAACTGTGCATCTCAGATCTGTTGGCGCTGCGCAGGACATGTCGCATTCTAAACGTGCTTGTGGCAGGTTCTGCTCCTTCGCTTAGTCGGTACTGGGTGAAGCATCGGATGGGGAACCTTCATCTGCGTTTGTACCCAATCACAAGGCCAACCGAAGCGGACTTCCAGTATATCCTCGCTATGCGGCGACGTCACATTGCCTCCATTCGACTGAGCAGAGAGCTTGCCAATTTCCTTCTGGGTGACGTGCAAGAGCAAGTCGATCCACGTCGACAGCAGCTCTGGACTTCTGTGTACGAGAAGCTGATGCCACTCGCATTTGGTGTTGGTTACTTTCTCGAAGAACATCGACGAGCAGTCCTAGACCGAGATCTCGGACAGATTCGACCGCGGTCGCACATTGGATATGACATCTGCACCACGGGTTGTATGGCCAGCCAAGACATGAACACTATGAAGAAGATGGACGCGCCGTTGCGACTGCAGTGCTTCTATATGTACTGCTTCGTGTTGCAGGTAGTCAGGCGGAAGCTTCGCCCTGCCTGCCGTACTCGAACAGTAGGCAGTTTTCTGAGAGCATGGTCGAACCATCCTGCTTGCTCAGAAGACGTAGCTTTCTTCTTGATATTGGGAGGCACTGGGCAGATCGCCAAGCTGCTTGCGTGTCCGACTTACAGCGACCGAAGAAGATATCTGCATGCGTACATCACGCACTTGTCGCCACATGCGAGTAAGTGCTGGAGATGTCATTGGAAAGACGTTGGTGTTGTGTCACCTGCATTGCTGGACGACATCCCCTGCACTAGTATTGGAATCACGCAGCTCGACCAGATATGGGCACCAGTGATGGCAGAGATGATGAAACCCGAAAGTCGAGCCTTCACGACTCAAGAGAAAACGCGGTACGAAGAACTATGCATTTCGAAGAAATACATCAACGAAGTCATAGGATATGACATCTTGCGGGTGTCCACTCCAGAGTGCGTTGATATTGACGATGAAGGTGGAGGATAGACATGGTAGACGGCGGCCGTAGGAAAATGCAAATGCAAATGCAAATGTCCAATGCCTGCACCTGCCACTTCGGGTTCGCATTATTGAGGCTTCGTCACGCGTACCATGTGGACTTTTCGGCAAGCATCGTGAGATTTGCTCTGTTGAGGTGTGTAGCCGCAGTTTTCACTAGTCTGTCTGTTTCGATGCACCAAAGGCTATGCATTACGTACGGGTTTGGTTTCGTAGCGCGCTATACAAGGGGGGTGCCTGAACGGACTGGAATACGAGCCTGCTTGCACTGAGCATCTACTGATCTTTTACAACAGAAAACCCCCAGGTGTGGCAAACTCGTATTCCAGTCCGTTCAAGCACCCCCCTTGTACCCATAACTTCCTCAAAATTCAGCGGCAACTAAAAGCACGGCGGCCCATCCAAGGTAGTGAGTGGGTTCGCGGCGAAAGTTCCGGGCTCTCCAACGTTAGTGCGTTGCTGCTGTTTCTGACCTTCCTACATGAGGTGGCTAAGAGGTTGGTGTGTTCTGGACTTTTGATGTGCGGGCGGATGCACAAACCGTCCCAATGCGCCATCACGATGCCCGTTGAAGCGAGTTGGTGTTGTACGCCGTACGCCGTACGCCATACGCCATGTGTTCAGGTGGTCGGGCTCCGCAGACGCCGCTTTGTCCCGGTGTTCGGGTAGAGAGAAGCGAAGGGCAGGAGATTGTATACAGCGTTGACCTGGTAGGCTGAAGACCCTGCAGTCGTTGTTGCCCACTACGACGAACAGTCGGCGAGCAGACAAAGTGGCCGTTGTGGATGGGCGTGGCTGAAAGGGCCCACTTGATGGAAGAAGGCCGTGCACAGCTTCTGGAAAACCGTCACATGCCTGGAGGGCTAAGCCGCATGAAGCAGCTGGCCGACTTGTGAGCGAGGCGAGGCCCTGGCGGCCAATGGAGACACGAGGCCGGGGATTACCGTTGGGGCGTTGCGGCGCACGGGCGCAAAAACAAAGGCAAGCCGATCCAAGGCCAGGTGCGGCCCACTTGCATGCCACTCTGGAGCGGAGCAAGGCGCGCAGAGGTGCCGATGCAACAAGTGGAGGGATCTGAGGGCAGCGTGACGGGCGGGCGGTGCAGGCAGCCCAAAGGTCAAACGCACATTAGGCACGGGGTGTGTGAGGGTCTAAGGCGGGCCAGGGCCCAGGGGCAGGCGTTGCTGAGATTGTGCCGCGTCTGTTTGGGAGGAGGATGGTTAAGGAATGACGTGGGAGGGTTGCACATTCAGGGGAAGCGGGCGATGGTGGGCGAGGGGCGAGGGGCGAGGGGCGAGGGGCGAGGGGCGAGGGGCGAGGAGCGAGGAGCGGAGGGATGGCAGTCTGGCAACGTCGACAGGGCAGATGGCGGAACCAGAATGGCAGTTGCAAGCACCCGGATGGGGAACAGGAGCAGAGGCGCATTCCAGCTAGGTGTGGATGCGTCGATAAAGTTGAGCGAGCAGATGCCTGGTGCGTCATTATTGGCTAGCGGGCGGTTCGAGGGGATGCAAGTCGGGCGAGGTTGCAGTGCCGTCAAAGCACCAGGCTGCTGGGAACCTGGATTGGGCTCTGTGCCTTCCAAGTTCCCCGGACGCAGAGGTGACACGAGCGACGAGCTGCACGCAACGAGGGCAGAGGCCTGGCGGCAAGCTGGAGCGCGCTGGAATGCGCGGCGTTGCAGTCGACGTGCCATGTCGTCGCAGGTACGCAGCGCAGCGCAGCGCAGCGCAGCGCAGCACCCACGGTACATACGGCATACGGCATACGGCACTTGGTCTGGCTCTGCGTGCGCCTCACCTGTCAAGTGTCGAGCATTTGCGAGGCCCGGGGCTGCAACTCGCATGCGCACGGGCACGGGCACGGGCACGGACAAGTCCATGGCCCAGCGAATCACACGCCTTTCGTACACCGCAACAATCAACCCTGCCGACGCTCGGGACGCTCACGATGGATGGCTGCCTCCGCGTCGCCGTAATTACTAGTTGCTATCGTTCATTTGGCGAGCTAGGTCCGCTCTCTCCCTCGGCGCATGTGCCCTACGCTTCTCTGTCGCCCGCTGCTCGCATCTGGCGTAGTCTTGCCGTGCTGCTGCGTGCTGCTGGCGCCCATATAATTCCTTTGCGCCCAGCCTAACGCTTGCAACCATCCCAAGACACAAACACTACCCCAGCCGGCGCCACACACACACACGCTCACTGCTGTCACCACGCGACCTCGCCACCCCGCCGGCCCTCTGAAACCTGTGCATCGTTTCCTGGCCACGTCTACCACTCACAGCGACATCACCACACACCGACTGCATTCTTGCTACTGATTGAGCTGCCTGACTACACCCCTCTCTGCGTTGCATCTGTCACCTGAGCCGCAAACCTGACCCACCCTCCCGCATCCCCGCACACCATGAGGTCGTAGAGATCAGACAGAGGGAGAGAATGGACTTCACGGTACGCCGTCCGTGCGCTTCTTGTTTCTCCCACACCACTGACCCAGATGCGCACAGATCTCGCTAGCACACTTCTGCGAGGTCCACGGTCCAACGTCTATCATCTGCACCCAAGCCTCGACCGCGCCCTGTGCTTCTTGCAATCCATGTGTGACACCGCCCACGGACGAGCCGCACTCGGCCTACTCCAACTACGGACTCTATGACCAGCCTTCGTCGCTGAAGCTGGGCCGCCTGCCCAAGCTCTCGCCTTTCGAGACACCCCCCACGAGCCCTCGCGAGCCCTCGCACAACCCTTACTTCCCCAGCTTCTCCTCCTCCGACAGCAGTTTCGGCGGACGGAGACCCAGCAGCAGCTTCGACTCGGACTCGGACTCGTGCGAGAACTGCCAGATGGTCGTGCCCAAGAAGTTCTGCGACAAACTCCCCACCGGCGCACCAGGGAGCCCTTCCAAGGACGGACGTGGACGCAACGGCAGCCCAGTCCTGCGCAGCTCTCAGAACTACCCAGTCCGTGGTCCCTTCCTCGGTGACGATGCCAGCAGCACGCACTCCTCTGAGCTGTCCGACACGGAGCAGTCCAAGTCCTTCGAAAGCAACGCCAGCTCCTACCCCAACTCTATACCTCCCTCGCCGCTCGTCACTTCGAGGAATATGCATACACACACCCTGACCTACATCTCCACCAACCAGCCACAGTCGCCGACCACCTACTCCTCGCTGAAGCGTACATGCATGCGCACGCTTTCCACAGAGGTCCTCCCACGTGGCAACTCGTCTGGAGCCATCATGTTTGGAGACCCCGTTGCTGGCTACACCATTGCCTACATCTTCCGCATCCAGGACTCCAGGGCCCGTGGCTCCATCAAACATTACGCACTGATTGCCATGGTCGGGCGCGACTGCCGCAAGGCCACCAAAGCCATGGTCAAAGTCACCGAAGTCTTTCAGGGCATTGCGAATCGAATCACTGCCTTGGCCGACAAGGTCGAACGCGAGTCACGTCCTTCGTCTGCTATTGCCGACACGCCTCCCCTCGGTACCTCGGCGTCTTCTATGCCACCCATGTTCACCTCTCCGCGAAAAGAGCGACACTTCTCAACAGCCAGCTCACCCACTACACGCAGCATAACCCCCGTATCATCGTTCCTATCTGCGAAAAGAATTGACCCGGATGGCTTCCCTCGTGTCTCTCGCGACGCAACAAGGCCCAAGAGCTTGGCTGAGATTGTCGGTCAGGAGAACTTCTTTGTCGAGCTCCACCGTGACTTCTGTCAGCTCTTACACTTCCTCATCAAACACTTCGCTTGAGCGGCCCCGCACATACGTTGTCACATTCTCCTGTATATCTTTGTTGTTCTCAATTTCTGTCTCGCGGTTTAGCGTCTTCTGTTTCTTTCTGTGCGTTCCAGCACCGGCGTTCACTGGTGCTTTACGTACATCTCTGGTCTGTTCACCAACGACCCTGTTCTCTACGCCTGCAATCTGCCACATCAGCAGACCAGGCCCAATACCCATCTGAGATACCCGAGCCTGTTCCTTGTTCCATTGCAGCGGGCGGTGTACCTAGTCGATGACTCCAAGGTCATTGTGTGGGTTCTTATGACTTGACGGCTATAGATGGCTCGACATTGCGATCGATCGCCAACGACATGTTAGAAGGAATGGCACTCATTGCCTGTATAGTTAGCACGAGAAGAATCTACAACATGTCTACTTGACAATCATTGTCTGTTCTCGACTTTCTCTGTCATCGTTTTCTGTGAATGTCTCTCTCAACCCGTTCTGTGGTATCGAACCACAAATTTTCAATTCCAGATCGTAACCACGGATCATCCTGACACTGACAGCTCCACACTCACCGTGCTTCCCCACATCAGTCCCACAACGCACTGCAACAAGACCCGAAATGGCAATGACTATCGGACCCTGCTTTGTTGTGCATTCGCTCGAAAGACCGACATCGCTCGTCTCGCACATTGGCCCGCAACGCGTCATGCCTGATAAGAATCGATCGATGTCGATAAGGGATATGACGTCATATTTCTTGGTTCTCACCTCGACGTCAGAGCTTCTGGGCGTTCGTCTGAGCGCAACACGAAGACAAGAGTGTTCTTGGTCATTCGAAAGTATGGCGTAGCAGCAGCATCAGTCTATACCTCTTGAACTTACTCTTAGAGCTCACCGTCTTCCGCAAACATACGACCAAAGCTTGGTAATCTAGGGAAGTGTTGCCGGCACCTGAAATGACCAAAGCCAAGTTTTAAGTGCCCGAAAGCCAAGTTTTGGCTACCAGTGACGAGCATTCTGACGCCTGTTACCCTACAACAGGGCTGAACGTGGGCCTCTCCTCTCTTTGATACGACGGTTTGTAGCAATCTGGAACAGTGATGCCATAACTGACGACTGACTGTCGGTTACGACGGCTTCCAGCGTCTGTTTGTTGGAGGTTTTCTGAGAGAGAGGGCCTTAGGACTGTACATATAGTAGGCATGGTGTCATGACGACGTCTTCGCATCCTTCCACATCTCAATTTACACTATAATAGCCTCTTGACCAGAAAGCTTGTCTTGTCTCCTGCACATCACACTACTTACCCCTACGACAATGAACTCCAACACCAACAACGCTGCTGCCGGCCAGAAGGAAGACTACCTTGACAAGGGTACGCACTTCGCCACCAAGATGTTCTGCGTCAGTTGCTAATCACCTCTAGGCCTTGACGCTGCCGAGAAGAAGTACGGTGGTTCCATGGGACAGGACACACAAAAGAACCGCGGTGTCAACGAGAAGATCGTAAGTCCTTTCACATGTGTAAACTGCCGGAGGCCATGATTAACAATAGAGCAGACAGATGGAGCCCGCAACATGCTCGAAAAAGCCACCGGCAAGGACGTCCCCGACAAGTTCTCCAACTAGATCCTCTTCGATACCGTCCCGCCTCTCTGTTGACGTCGACGAGTCTACTCGTCCTCCCTCGACCTGCTACGAAGACGCGCACCCAGCCCCCATATCTCCAGCATCACCTGCTTCACCAAAGTCACCGTCATCCCATACTTTCCCCATCATACACAGGAAAAAGCACAAAAAGAGGGCATCGGTCGACTCTACTGCATCGGCTGCCTCTCACGATTCTTTCACGACTGCACATGAGGATCATGGGGCTGAGGGAGAAGATAGCGAGAAGCACGGCATACTACACAAGATCGGGACGGGTATGCAAAAGGCAAGGCCATACGTTGAGAGACTGAGCGGGACCTATGAACCCTTGCCCATGAAGGAACCCGAGCATACGAAGCAATGAAATAAGAACGTTAAACAGTGCTGCTGTGCTCGATCTTTTATGCATGTTGATGCTACTCTTTAGACTGACGTGAAGTAGTCCACGCTGCGGGCACAATATAATTCACTTCTTGCAGCAGCTGTTTGGTTCTTCGATATCCATATTTGATGTAGTCAGTACCCGACCTGATCGTAGTCTTGTTCGAGACCTAATTATGATTGCCGGTGAGCATGCTGGATTGAACGGGCAACGGGAGGATCCGGCTAGCTGAGCAAACCATTCGCGCTATTCGTAGCCCCATCAAAATTTGGAACTTTACCAGACCCCGCAACAAATACTCACACTGTGGCTCAAACCTCACAAACACACACTGAGATGCCGCCCTACGATAGCGAATCCTCTGATGAGGGCGAGGATTACACCGAGACCAACGTACTGCTTGGATATGCGACCCAAGATGCTACAGGAGACGCTATTTCTCACATTGGTGGCACGCCTGTATGTGCGATAATGCCAACACGAGAAGGACTTTGACTGATCAGCGCCCCAGAATTGGATAGATGACAAGACAGCACCCTCGGGCGCCCTCGCCAAGTGCAAAGTATGCAACGGCCTCCTCAGCCTCCTGCTCGAGCTCAACGGCGACCTGCCTGACCACTTCCCTGGTCACGAGCGACGACTGTACATCTGGAGCTGCCGGCGGAAAGCATGCAGGAGGAAGGAGGGCAGTGTGAGGAGCATCCGTGGGGTGCGCGTTGCAAAGGGCGCATCGGCCAAGTCGAACGTCAAGGCAGAGAAGAAGGAGACCAAACAGGAAGAAGCGAAGCCGCACCCTAAGATTGGGGAGTCGCTTTTCGGCGTGAAGAACAGCGCAAACTCGACAACACCTGCGAACCCTTTCTCGAACCCCTTCTCCTCGAACTCAAATGGTACAGCACCAGCAAATCCATTCGCTTCGTCTGCCAGCGCCAACCCGTTCGCCACTCCCACCACTCCCACCGCTCCCACACCCACAATCGAGGTTACATCCGATCAAAAGGAAGACGAAGCGTCTACCTCCCTTCCTGCGACCTTTGCGCAAAAAGCACGCATCTCTACTTCCACGACCACCACACCACAACCCGCACGGCCTCACGAACCCTGGCCTGCAGAGTCAGCATTCCCTGCGCCTTTCCCTTCATACTCACTTGACGCCGAATATGAAACTCTCGGGACCTCCGCACCCGAAGTACCTCAGAATGTGCGCATGATGGACATTGAAGGCGAGGGCTCGGGAAGCGGTGGAGGCAAGGAAGACAAAGAGATCTACGAGTCCGCTCACGACGCAACTTTCCAAAAATTCGCGGATCGAGTGGGTGAAAACCCGGAACAAATTCTGCGTTACGAGTTCAAAGGGAAACCGCTGCTGTACAGTGATGCAGACGCCATCGGCAAGGCTCTTGCTTCGCATTCCGAGAACGGTCCGTCTTCGAACGCGAAGGTACAGACGGCTGGGAGGGGAGGGGCGGGCATGCCGCGATGCCAGAACTGTGGTGCTGAGAGAGTGTTCGAGGTCCAGCTTACACCGCATGCCATTACCGAGCTCGAGGCTGAGGAGATGAGCATCGATGGTATGGAGTGGGGCACCATCATCATGGGCGTCTGTAGCAAGGACTGCAAGCCTGGTGATGTCGAAGAGGGACAGGTTGGTTATGTGGAGGAGTGGGCTGCTGTGCAGTGGGAGGAGGTTGCGTCTAAGAAGTAGCGATCTAGAAATGTCGAATCAAAGAAGAATACGATACTTTTAGGAATCAAGGCCTGTGACCATTCCTGCGGCCGACATTCTCTTACTTGAATCGAGTCCTTGGGGGTTGCACACTTACTTCCAAATCTCCATTCTCTTTCCACTCTGCATCTACTGACTTCGCATATTTGGTGCACAGTGCATTCACCTCTACTTCGGTACTACCCTATTTCAGCCTCGCACTACCACCACCTTCTCCGGGAAGCACAGTAATCGCCTGAAATACTGCGCAGCTCTGATCATCTGATCTGACACAAGGAATAGAGAGTGCAATGGAAGCTGCGTGCTTGCCGAGGTCAACTTTCGAGTCATTCACTAGCAGCTGTCGTCCGTGAGCACTGATTCGACGACTGACGTCACAGCATGCAACATGTAGCTGGAATCTAGTACCCTCAAAAGCATGTAGTTACTTCCATCAAGAGTTGATTAGAGCTCAGAAACCACCCCAAGTCACTACAGATACAAGGGTCCTACAGCAAAGAACCAGCCAAAAAACTCAACATGGTTCTAACAGTCCACCACCTCGGCATCTCGCAGAGCGAACGCATCCTCTTCCTATGCGAAGAACTCGCAATCGAATACAAAATCGTACACCACACGCGCGACCCAATCGCCGCACCACAGTCCCTAAAAAGCATACCGGGAAACTCAACCGGCAAAGCGCCCTTCATCGAAGACCCAGAAGCAGGCATCAGCCTCTCCGAAAGCGGCGCGATATGCGACTACATCCTAGCGAAGAACGCGGCCGGCGAGCTGGGAAGCCAGAACCTAGACAAGAAGCTATCGAAGACGTACGGCGAGGCTGGC
Source organism: Ascochyta lentis (assembly GCA_004011705.1). NCBI lineage: Eukaryota > Fungi > Ascomycota > Dothideomycetes > Pleosporales > Didymellaceae > Ascochyta > Ascochyta lentis. Next base: position 1,939,596 of record RZGK01000002.1, read on the forward strand.
TACGTTGATTTCATCTACTGGTACCATTTCTCCAACGGCACGCTGCAGGCGCTGATGAACCGGTTTACGTTTTTCGAAATCGGGCAGCTTCCGCTGGACAACGCGGCGCTGCTGTTTTCCATGCACGGGCTGCACGAGACGCTGCGGATCGTGGATGAGCGGCTCAAGAGCAGTAAGTGGTTGGCTGGTGAGGACTTCACTGTTGCTGATATCATGAGCGTGTACTCGCTTACGTCGAAGCGGTATTTTGGTCCGTTGGTGAGCTTCAACGAGTATCCGAATATCGTGAGGTATTTGAAGGATGTGGGAGATAGGCCGGCGTATCAACGGGCGATGGAGAAGGGCGATCCTGATATGAAATTGTTGTTGGGTGCGGAGCCGCCTGAGAAGACGTTGATTCGGGCTGGTGGAGTGAAGGCCGAGTTTTGGAGGAAGAAGAGTCACATCTAGTGATTACGGTTGGATCTGTACTGCGCGAGACGATCTCCATCATAAACCGTGGTATTAAAATACATGTCTATATCAAGAAATGTTAGGAGTCCACCACGAATTCGTTCAACAGTGTTGGGGAGCATTTGAGAGTAGCAAGACGCTCTACTCACTGCGTAAGTACCAACTGCACGTTCAGTGAGAAGCAGGACTCTTGAAAAACGGAGAAGAAGGACCGTCCGCAAGATTACCCAGCGAAAGAGAAAAATGCACGATTCAGGCCCTCTTCCATTATCAGACCTACACACAACGCACTATCCCAACCTGACAGCGAAGGTCACAAAACCATCCCGTTCCAGTGAGGACCAAAAAAAGCAACACGTAATCGTAGGTGTAAGCACGAAGTTGGTCCGGTGGGGCCGCATCCAAAAATTCTCCTTCACACCCCACAACCATTCCCAGCGGTGCCAGAGAGCGAAAAAAAGTTGCTTCCGTCACGGGGAATCGAACCCCGGCCACATCGGCACTTGCGGTGAGAGCGATGTATCCTAGCCACTACAGGTTATTAGTTGGAGTTGGTGGTTGGGGGTGGTTGTTGAGCTTACCTAGACCATAACGGATGTTGTTATGAGAGTTGGAAGGATATATTGATATAAGTACTGGTTTATTTGCAGCACAGTCCTGCAGCATCTTTCGTCATTCTGAGCAGAATCTGCATAGAGCTAGCATTCCCCGGCTCTGGCAGTAAGTTAGCTTAGCGACCACCTCGCGTCTTGCGGCCAACATCGCCGTTCGCCGAACACAAATCTCCTTTATGCGGGACGGCCATAGGTGCGCTCTAACACAACTTCGCGCACGTGAGATCTTAGGAAGAAGCTTGTGGCATGAAAGCCCACTGTTGTAACGAGAAACCATGCGAGATTTAAGCTCTTCGCGGATTAGTGGTAAGCCTTACGCAACTCAATGCAAAATCGACTAGACTACAATTGATACCCAAATCATTCAAGAGAGCGCGCCCACTCATTTGCGTTGATATTGATCCCAGACCAAATAACAAAGAGATAGAAGATAGACGGTGAAACCTCACACAGCCAATACAAACCTCATTTCAATGTCTCTACAATATCATCTCCGACTAAAGTAATCAATGGTGTGCGATCTTTATAGCGTTGCCCAGTTGCTCTCCATCGATGTGCTGATATAGGTGGTAAGTTGTATCTTGCCGCAGCATCGAAACATCGTGAGTTTATGGGTAACATGCATACTGGTTGAGTTTTCAGTCATCGACTTAGTGAAGACCACGCAATAACCTATGTATTGTTTGACGTGGTAGTGCTGTAACACGTAACTCCATAGCTAAGCACGCCCATGTGCTTCCTGGGAGGCTAGAGTCGGACTTACCACTCCTTAAGAGACGTTGAATAAGTCAGTCAATCGATCAATCGATCAATCAATTAATTAGCTCCTGGATTGTCGAGTTATACTTCACAAAATTTGACAGTTGATTCGATGAGAGAACTGGAATGATGATGACTAGGCTCAACGACTCAAACTGGTCAGTACTGACAGCAGGCATAAGCGTATTTAAACAGAGAAGATGTCAAGTTTAAATCTGTAGAGCGGTTCTTCGACGAGCTTGTCGAAAGCCCAACTGCTATCTACAGCGGCAAGGCAACCACAGAAGCCAGATATCTCTGTAAATCACGTTCAAGACTGACCACCCACCCTTAGACAGCTCTTTAAAGGATAGTAGGCTTGAGCATGGCTATCTTGTCTCAAACGCTCTCTACTTGATGTACACAGGGTGAGTGTTCACCCAGGAACATGGTAAGAGGCAGTCCCAAACAGAATCTTACTCCTATGAATGCATGAATTGCCACTGTTCTTTTTCGATGCTTATTGTATTGTGAGTTGTCTGTTTGGATAGCTCGGGTAGAGATTGAAGATCTTCTTCGTACAGTTAGTAGCATGATAGCAACTTCTGACTCATGCTATCTAGCCCGCGGTGTTGGCGTAGGTGCAGTCAAAAGCTGATGCTCGAGGACAGTGCAAGTGGATGACGATGAAGAAAGATTTAACCTACTTACATTGTCCCATGTCAACCATCCGGAATAGGTATAAGATGTGAAAAAGGATAGGTTAGCATTATCCAAACCTCAGATAATACACTAAAGTCACTTTGCACAATGATAGAAACATATTTAATGATGCAGTGATGCATTGATTCTCTCTACTTCCCAGGAATATATACAGTTCGAAGTATTATAAGACGGAATCCAAACAGGCTATGCTAAAAGTATATGGTGATTCGCAATGAACAACTATGCAAATCGTAATCATCATCTTCCTGTTCTGCAGTCACCAAGCGAGGAGCTTAGCTGGAGGTGTACATGCAAGAGACAGGCTTGTCCTCCTTGATCGCGCGCGCAACAAAGCCGAGACAGTCCTTGTAACCGGCGGGGTTGGGAACAGAGCTCAACCAGACAGAGTAACCGCCGGTGGCAGCGCTGGGGCAAGCCTGGAAGCCGATCTCCTGGTTGGTTTGGTCCTTGAAGATGAGGTTGCTGTTCTCGTCGAGGGTGAAGCCAGTGCGCTCGCTGTTACGGCTAGCGCCCTGTACACCAGTGGTGTATTGGAAGATACCCTGGCCCATGCCGGAGCGGTCAACATACGCTTGCTGTGGAGGGTTCTCGGTGTTCAAGTAAAGCTCGCCAGCCTCTGTGAGACGGAAGGAGGCGTAGTTTACGTCTTCGCTGCAGGATGCGTTCTGCTTGGGGGCGTTGACAAGGAAGCCGCTGTTGGCAGCCTGGACTGAGCCGTACTGGATGTCAGAGCCGGAGCGGATGGTCATGATGCGGAAGACATCGCCGGTCTGGATCTCGGTGTCATTGGTAGCCCTGCCGCAGGGAGAAGCGGAGACAAGGGCAGCAGCGGAAGCGGCGATGGCGGCAGTGGTGAACTTCATATTGATGATGTTGAAGATGGTAGTTTTGATGGTCGTAGTAGGGTTGATGTAGTGTTGAGTGTTGAGGTAGTAGATTGGTGTTTTGATGTTGTGATGATAGTATTCCCACAGCAGGGTGAGGCCAGGTTCTTATATGTCCATGGTCCTCTGCACCGGTAGGACCGTCTGATTACTGTGATGCCGCCGCTACCTAGTGGATGCCACCGAGGCTGGTGTCGCTGGGCCATGAAGTCATCCAGCGCAAACACGAGAGAAAAGCTGGTCCGTTCGCTCGTGTTCCCCATATTTTGTTTCTATACAGTGGGCTGTGCTACAGCCGGCACAAAGTAAATCCCTCTTTCCAAGCACGGGTCTTCTGCGGCTACCCTTTCTCGCATGAAAGATGCCGGGTGTGACGTTGAGTTGCCACAGCGAGCGAGCAGCGGAGCGACCGGTGCAATCGATGCATTGACAGTCTACCCCTAGCTGGTTAGCGGGCTTCCATTTTTGAGCACCGCTAAATCTCCGAGTGTTGAGATTGGCCACAGACAGGGAGTCCGGCGACAAGAATAGAACATCAAACGCATTTGCTCTTTGCCTACATCATGTGCCCAAGGTTACCGGTATTGGGATGTACAGCACAGCACATACGATCATATCTCGTATTGCCAGCGGCGAACTTTTCTAAATCGCTTTTCCCTGGGTGGCATCCACACGATGTCACAATAGGTGATGTTTCGAGGCTGTTAGTACGAGAAATTGGGCTCCAACACAAGAGAAGCTAGGACCTGAGCTTCGTCATGGCAAGAGATGTCAAAAATTGCAGGTCCATGACGACTATCAGGAGGCGCAGGATCCGATCAATGCCACTGTCTGGGCATCGACCGTGTAAACATCTCCTGAGAATTGATTAATAACGTGAGCGGTAAGCAAGTCGCTCAGGCAAGCGAGTCGCTCACCTTTGCCAAGATCACACCTTATTCAACCTTTCATCCAATGTCTCAACAACCTGATCTCGAATTGCTTTCTCGTGAGGATAGAATAGTCCTTGCTATCTAAGCTATGAAATCTGACGCGTTGCTAAGCCAGCGACGCGCTGCTGCTATCTATAACGTTCCTTAAAGGACACTCTCTAACTAACGCGCCAAAACCACCTTACAACGCGATTCCTATCCTAACTTATCCTAGCTTACTAGGGTTAAAGAGGATACAGTTATACAATACATAAGGAAGCTTAACGCGTAAGGCTTTGCCCCTACGCTTAGCTACGTACGTGAAATAGCTAATTAACTGCTAGCTGCCTGTTACAGTGGCTAGGTTAGGGAAAAATAGGCCAGGAACCTTATACGCCGGAAGCCTAAGATTAAGTCTTAGGTAAATAGACAGCGCGATCACTAGAGAGTCCTATACAGCAACCTAGCTATTATTAGCCCCTAGTTTAACCTTGTACGCAATGTTAAAGCTAAGTATAGTATCCTAGACAAAGATACCTACAACTTTAACAAGACTAGCTTCTAGATAGGTATTAGGGGGTCTGTTAAGGTAGTAACTGCGTCTAAGAGGTATCTTAGACCATTGCAGGTCTAGCCTAGTAACTGTAAATAGGCAACGTTAATTACCGCGATTAATGCTATAGGGTAGGTTATCCTGCTCTTTATTATCTTTAAAGCAAAGAACTACAACTAAGCCTAGTATTACAACCTAAAGGATTAGCAGATTAGTGTTAGTAAGAATAGCTAGACAACAAATAAACTAGGCCTAGAGTAGCTAAAGCACTTTATCTAGCACATAACAGCCTAGACAGTAGGTAGCTACTAGCTGCTAATTATTAATAGCTACAAGAGCTACAAGTTACTTACCTTCTAGAATCTGTGTAAAGAGAGCAAGATTATTACTCTCTGTATACCTTCTTACACCTTCTACATTCTACAGCTACTTAATATAGGGTGTTTTGCCCTATTAAAGCAGGCGTATAAGAAGGAAATTAATGTCTTAGTAAACTGTTACATTACCTACATTAACAAGAAAGCGTTCCTAGCTGCCTTTAATTGTTAGGGGCTTTCTACCTTAGGCATGCCAACTCTTAGGAACACTTTAGGGCGACTACAGTTACCCTTTAGAGCCTACACACACGTATATATTCCCCTAAATCCTTAGGGGCTTAACCCCTAAGGATTTGTCTCTTATCTTATCTAATACTATACATTTTGTCCTGTCTCTTGCCTACCTGCAGTGCCCTCACAATTCGAATTCTTTATACTCCCTCTTAGAAGAGGCAGTTAAGAGATCTCTAATTTTTTCTATACCTATTACAATGGTTGGAAATCGACGTTGCCAACGTGCTGCTGGCAACGACGACGCACTGGGCTCGCGACAGCCTAGCCCTAGTAGCAACCTAACAGATGCCTAGAGGTTTCCTATACACAATGTAGTAGCAAACTTATTACTACTAGGCATGCCCTAGGTTAATACAACGCCTAGTATATCTAACAACTAAGCGTTAGGTCCTACCGAATTAGGAGACAAACAGGCTTGTAGCCCTACTAGCCCCCTAACAGATGCGCTATTCTATCTAAGTTAGACAAACCTAGCAACTAGTTTAAATGCGGACCCTCTAGCCGCTACAGGGGCGCCTAGGGTAGAACCTATAGCTATCCTAACTACAGGCCAGCCTTTATTCGTTAAGCAACTCCTTAAGAACCTTTTTAAGGCAGAGCTCGCTAAAGCTACTAAGGCTAAATTAGTTATCTAAAGAAACTAGATTAACTAAGCCTTATAAGCCCTAGGCTTAACTAAGAGCAGGAACTAACTAGAACCTACCTAGCTAGCGTTTAATAAGGCTAGAAAGATTATCTAAGTGTTAAATAACATTTAACCTAAACCTAAGCTAGGTACAGAGAGCAGAGCTCTATCCCCCTAGTAGGTAGACTAGTAGATTAAGGACATTAAGACAGCCTTCTAATACGCCTAAGTACTAGAAGACTCTATTACAAGAACCTACTAGGCTATAGGTACTATTTAGTTTAGTATCTATCGCGAACTAATCTAATAACAGATTAACTAGAGATCTATCTAATTATAGTCTAACCTTAAGGTAGAGGAAGAGCAACTTATGTAAGACCCTGTCCTTACTAAGTATAAGAACTATACTAAGTTCTTTAATATTAAGTAGAGAGAAGGTAATATAGTTAACACCTTCCTAATACTGTTAAATTGCTAAGAGTTACTACTACTGCACAGCTTCTTTAAGTTTAACAACGGTACTAAGAACTATAACTTTAAGATTACTTTTGTTTAGTCTAAAACCCTACCTTATCTCTAATAGGAGATCTAGCGTAACAGCAGTTTAGATAATATCTAATAATAGCATAAGTTTAAACAAGCTCTCTATAACGCAGAGACAGCAGCTTGTCCTATAGTTACTTATAAAAGTAACAACACTAACTATAGTAAAAGACATGCTATATCTCCTAATTAGAAGGGAAACAAAAGGTATACTAGTTGCAGAGGTACACTATCCTGTAGCTAGGGCAACAGCACTCTAGTAGCTACCTAGTCTAATAACAGTAATAAGGGCTAGAGTTAAAACAAAGACTAGGGTAACTAGAAGAGTTACTAGAAAAACTGTAGTAGCTATAACTCCTACTATAAGAGGAATAATAATAGGAACTCTTAGTTAACAGGAGAGTTAGGAAAAGAGAAGCCCTAGTTGCTAACCTCTTCTAACTACAACTAGGGCCTAAAACTAAGAGGGAATAAACCTGTATTATAGTTACTATATTCCTCTAGAACCCTAATAGGTCTCTAAAACCGCTCTAAGCCCTCTATAACTTAGAAGCAGAGCTAAACCTTATTAGTTAGTAGGTAGTAGATAACCTACACCTAGAATATAAACTGTTCTATTAAAGGCTAGCAGCTACATTTCTTAATAGTAACTACCTAGACGTCTAACAACTCTATAATCTAACTATTAATTACCTAGACAGTAACGGTATAGTTAAATCTGTAGAACTGTAGGAGTTCTAGTTAGCTACATTTAAAGGGTACGACCTAGTACTAGGCTACTTATAGTTAGTATCTGCTAACCTATACATCTGCTTCTCTAAAGGCACATATAAGTAGTTCCCCTATAACGCAGAGAGAGTGCATATTACTACTATATAGGATCTATTCTACTCTATAGAACTAGGGGAGAAAGCTTACTTAATGCACCTAGGTAACCTAGTCTACTAAGTCCTAGAGGAGACAATTAACAACCTTTTAGAAAGCAACTAGGAAGGTAGTAGATAACTACTGCCCTAGAGGCTAAGCGGAGACGCTGTCCTAGACGTAGAATACTTCTATAATAAGAGACTCCTCTAGCTCTAGAATAAAATGCTTAAGGTTATAGATTACCTTTAGCATTGCGTTGCACAGTACCTAAATCTATTATAGCTCCCTAAAGCTACAGGTAAGCGTATAGTAGTAAGTATTATCTATAAGCTCTCTTAACGCTCTAAGATGCTACCTACAGGCATAGCCTAAGTCTTTCTAGACAGTAATAAAGACTATTCTTTAGTTAACTCTGCAGATAATAAACTAGACCTAGAGGAGCTTAAACACGTTCCTCTAGAGCTGCACTATAAGTAGTTTATATTTAGTAAGCACTAGTCTAGTATATTAGTACTATATTAGGATTATAATTACTCTATTAACATTAAACTAGAGAGTAAGATACTAAACATGCCTATCTATAACCTCTCTAGGAAGGAGCTAGAAATACTACAGGCCTACCTTAATACAGCGCAGGAGAAAGGTTAGATACGTCTAAGTAAGTCCCCTGCTAGAGCACTTATCCTGTTTGTGCTAAAAGCTAACAGTACACTGCAACTCTGTGTAGATTACAGAGGCCTTAACAAGGTTACTATTAAGAACTAGTATTCTATTCCCCTTATAAATAAAATGCTAGATAGGCTATTAAAAGTAGCTATCTTCTCTAAGCTAGATCTACGTAATACCTATTATAGGCTCTAGATTAAGGAAGGCAACAAGTAGAAGACAGCTTTTAAAACTAGGTACGGCTATTTTAAGTACTTAGTTATGCCTTTTAGATTAGCAAACGCTCTAGCAACGTTCTAATCCTATATCTAGAGAGCCTTAGGGGGTCTTATAGACCGTACCTGTATAGTATACCTAGATAATATCCTTATATACTTAGAGTATAAGGAGGATTATTAAGCCTACGTTAAAGAGATCCTAGATCGTCTTATTAAATAGGGGTTGTTCTGCAAGGCAAGCAAATGCTTATTTATAACAAAGTTAGTTAAGTTCCTAGGCTTTATTATTATGCCTAGTAGAGTAGTTATAGACCCTGTCTGCGTGCAGATAATCTAGGAGTAGCCGGAGCCTAAGGGATATAAGGACATCTAAGTGTTTCTTAGCTTTGCTAACTTTTATTAAAGGTTTATCTTTAACTATTCTAGGATCGTCTGCCTGTTAGTAGACTATATAACCTCTGCCTAGAGGCCGGAGTTAGAGCTAGGAAGCTCTACTTTAACAAAGGGGGGGAAGAAAACGCTAGTAAAAACCTAAAAAGGCCTAATAAGATAGTACAAACTATAGAGTTAGCTAGAGGAAGTATGCTAGGCCTTTCTTACTATTAGGAAAAAGTTTACTAAAGCACCTGTGCTATAATACTTTAATCCTACTAAGCTAATTATAGTTCTTACTAACGCGTTAGACTTTGCTATAGCTGCTATATTGCTACAACTATAATTGTTAGAGGTATTAACAGAACAATACTAGAAGCTAGTAGCGTTCTAGAGCAGGAAGCTTTAAGGTCTATTAATTAGATAGCATACTTATAACAAGGAACTAGCTGCAATTGTTAAGGTATTTAGGTAGTAGTAACACTACCTTAAACACGCCCTGTTAACAGTCTGAGTACTTTCTAATTATAATAACTTGTAGTACTTTATAACTATAAAGGAGCTCTCCTCTAAGTAAGCACGCTAGGCAGAGGAGCTAGCTAGGTACAACTTTAAAGTTAAGTACAAGCCTAGACTAGAGAACTCTGTAGATAGCCTATTAAGGCGTCTAGATTATGTAAAGGGACTAGTTATTAGGGAGCAGCAGGCACTACGCGATGCTATGCTACTAACGCTCTAACAGAAGCTTTAAATATAGACTATCTAGAAGTCTAAGGCTTAAAACGTTAAACAGGCAACTAGGGCAATAGGCGGCCCTAGTAGGGGTCCTGCAGGATCCCAGCAACTCTCTAAAACCGCCTCTAAGGAATTCTACCTATTAACAGGTACTAGAGATGCGTCTCCCTTAGCTCTTAACTAGCTATCTACAGGCTATAGCAACTAGAGTTAATCTAAATTATTTAAAGCTTAGGAACCTAACTTTAATATTACAGAAGCTCTCCTTTATAACCTTAACAGATAAGTTAGGTTACCTACTTACCTTACAAACAATACTGCGTAAGGTAAATCCGCATATGCCCTAGACACACTAGAACGCCTAACTAACTACATTAGACAGGTTTAGGAGTAGGACGCTGCTTATAAGTTGTTAATAAGTTAGGAAGCAGGCAGAGCAGCTAAGGGTTACTGCTACTAGAAGGTTAACCCTAGTAGGATCCTACGCAGAAGTAGAAAAGTGTAGATTTTCTAAGATATAACTCTTTGCTAAACTATTCTTATAAAGAACTACAACAACTCTATAAGGGGTTATTATAGTTGCAAGAAGACTACCTAGCTATTAAAACAAAAGTACTACTAGCTAAACCTAAAGAAGAATGTATATAAGTACGTTTAGCATTATACAGCATACTAACTAAATAAGATCTATAGGCACAAGCTATAGGGTTTGCTAGTCCTACTCCCTGTACCTAATACACCTTAGCAGTACTACTCTCTAGACTTTGTAACAGACCTACTAACGTTAAAGAATAACTAAGGGAATAAGTATAACTTAATCCTAGTCCTAGTTAATAGGTTTAGCAAGTATGTCTAGTACCTAACTGTAACTAAAGCAATTACTTTCTAGAGGGTAGCTAAACTACTGCTCTAGCAGTGCTTTCTTAAATATAGTCCCTCTAATACTCTAATATTAGACTAAGAGTTAGTGTTTACTAGTTAATTCTAGTTTAATATCTACTACTACTTAAAGATTAACTATTGCCTTAGCACAGCCTTTTACCTACAGACTAATAGACAGACAGAACACTAAAACTAGGAGTTAGAAACCTACCTGCGTATCTATATAAACTACTAATAGGATAACTAGGTAGACTTATTACTATACGCAGAGTATATATACAACTTAAAGGCTTACTTAGTATACAGAGAGTTCTCTATTAAAGTAGCTTACAGAATTAACCTATAAGGCTTTAATAGAGTCCTAGATAAGCACTAGTTATACCGTCCTCTAGAAGCCTAGGCTAATAGTAGAAAGGCACTAGACCTTTGCTAGCAGGTAATTAGACGGCTAGAGCAGTAGCATAACCTTTAGGTAGCAGCAAAGGACAGCTTAGAGTACGCTTAGGAGAGCAATTCTTGTTAGTATAACACTAAGTAGGTAGATAGACACTTTGCTAAAGGTAAGCAAGTGTTGCTCTAAGCAAAGAACCTAGCAACTAGCTAACTATCTAAGAAGTTTAATACCTGTTACCTAGGTCTATTTACTATTGTAAAGAAGATTAGTAAGCTAGCTTATAAGCTAGACCTACTACTATTAATAGATAGAGTGCACCTAGTGTTTAATATATTACTACTTAAGCTCTAGAGGGAACCCTTTATAGAGAAGAAGTTCTAGCTAGGTTCTATACAGATTCTAGAGGATACTCTTCTAGTAGAGAGGTATAAAGTTAAAGAGATTCTGCAGCACTGTAACACTTAAGCCTAGAGGCAAGAGTACCTAGTAAAGTAGCTAGGTTAGCTAAATAAGGAAGCTACCTAGGAGCTACTAGAAAACCTTAATTACTGTAAGGAAATTCTTAAAGAGTACCTTAAGACAATAACTAATACAACACAGTAATCTACTTATAAACGTAAGGCTAAGTCTAAGTTAGGTTAGAGTAATCTAAACCTACCTTAGTAGAAGAGGGGTTGCCTAAGGAAATCCTAGGATAATACTTATACTATAAAACTATAGACGATATATTAACCTAGGGTTACTGTCCTAAGGCTGTAGATTAGCCTAGTAACTATCTAAGGTAGGAGATAAGGGTCTTAAGAGCATTAGAGTAGGCATAGATTTTTATATAGTTATTTATATTTAATCTATTGCTATATATTATCTAAAAGAGCAACCTAAAACATATAGAAAAGACCTTATAAGCCCCTAATAGGGCTAAGCTTAAAGTCTAGACTACCTTAATAATAACGCTTAGGAGTCTTCTAAACTGCAGACTTAGTTAGAGAAACTATTAACTGCTAGAAGAGAGCAGCTAGGGCATTATTAGCAGAAGGCATATTAGTGCTGTAGTAGTACTAACGCTTCTCTGCACCTCTAGCAGCACTATCCTGCTAGAACACGCGCTTAACGTCTATGTTAATAACTATATTAGAGGCTGCCTTCTTGCTAACAGTACCTAAGGCCGCCTACGCAAGTTAGCTACAGCAAAGGTAGGTAAAAGTTAGGAAAACTTATATTAAAGCGCTGCAGGTTATGCTCCTACAAAACCTAGCAAGCTTTATTGTAGTCTACTAGACCTAAACCTAAGTCCTTTACACGGCGTTAGACAGCAGCCTTGTAGGTTACAGTACTAATACGGCAGGCTTTAGCGTAGTTAAAAGCAGTCTGCTAGTAGTGCTAGGTTGCGGCTAGAACGTTATCTTTAGTTGCAGTGTTACCTTATTAAGCAGTCTCCTTATTTGTCTTACGTTTAGCTTACTTAATAAGGAAGTTAAGCATGTTAATAGCGCAGCAGAAGTAAGGCGCAATCTATACAGATTAGCGTTAGGTAGGTAACAGAGAGAGTTCTAGACTTACCTTAACACATCTACTAGCGTTACTGCCTAAGTATCTAGAGTATACGCTAAAGTTATTCTTGCGCACGCAGAACCCCTTAGGACACCTAAAGACCTGTATAAATAACTTAATTGTTCTATTAGGGTTAGAACTAGACTTAGTAGACAGCTTAGTTACGCACCTGTAATACTAGAACTAAGTAAGGAAAGGCTGCAGAGCTATATTGTTAGGCAACACGTACATAAAGTCTGGTAACTTAGCGTTGTTAATATGCAAAGGCAGAGAAGGTATAATTCTAAAGAAATAGAGTAGAAAGTGTGTAAGTGTAAGTAGAGTGTAGATAAAGAAGAAGAAGTTAAGGTATCTACTCTTTATATACTGCAACACTCTTACCTCTATCTACTACCCTGCTAACGTCCTGCTACCTTACTACCTACTTTCTAAACAGTTAAACGCCTAAAACTTTATATAGTTAGCAAGGAATAATGCACGCCTAATAGGACACTTACTATACGTCTATAAAGCCCTAAGTCTAGAGCAAACAACAACTAAATACACAACAAAGGCATAGCTAATACTGCGTAATTAGCAGATAGACTTCTATAACAGAGTTAATCTAAATATAGAGTAACACCTAATATTATTATAACAAGCTACCTATATATAGCGTGTTGCTTAGGGCCTACTTGCGCAGAAGAAGGATAACTCTTAGGCACTAACTAGATACCTTATAGGGTACCTCTTAGGTAAAGGTAATAATATATCTAGCTAAACTGTTATAGTAGTTAAGCAAATAAGTCTATGCTTCTAGTAACTGCAGTTGTTTAAACTAAGAGAAGGCTTCTGTAGAGCTTATAGATAAAGAGCCTAGACACTTAAGTAACCTATAGGGGACGAGTTATTAGAGAAAATAGCCTAGAGCAGCACGTTACTACATCTAACACTAGCTTCTAGGTAACTGCAGTCTCTAGACTTAGAGCAGCAGTGCCCTGCAGAGACTGCAGTGCAGCAATAGGTATCTTATAGGGAGAACCTGCTATAATTACTATATAGTTTATTCTATATCTTCCTTTTACTATACTTCTAGAGGTTAAGGCTACTAGACTAAGAGCACTAGATCCTTAAGGGGACTAGGGTAAGGCTGTAGACACCCTATAGGGGGGTACTAGCTAAACACTTATTTAGTAATCTACTAAACTATTACCTAACTCTCTAACAGTCTTAACTACAGGTTCTAGAGTCTCTAATCCTAAAGGATCTAAAAGGTAAGGTTACTTAGTAAGCAGCAAACTAGTGCTAGCTGTACTCTATAGGGAGTTGTTTGTGCTAACGTAATTAATAGATTTAAACACCTACTAACAAGCAAACTAGCTTTCTTCTAACTTTTTTCCTCTTACGTTAGAGGTTTTTTTAGAGTTTAAACTAGCAAGTATTAGCATATAGAGTTTAGCAGTCTAGAACAGACTACAAGAAGAGGGGGGGCTATTATTAGGGGCTTTCTACCTTAGGTATGCTAACTCTTAGGAACACCTTAGGGCAACTACAGTTACCTCTTAGAGCCTACACATACGTATATATTCCCCTAAATCCTTAGAGGCTTAACCCCTAAGAATTTGTCTCTTATCTTATCTAATACTATACATTTCGTCCTGTCTCTTACCTGCCTGTAGTGCTCTTACATTAATTAGGTTTTTAATAAGGCGTTTTTATCTAGTAATATTTAATTAAGCTTCTAAGCAACAGGCTTAGTTCTAGATAACCTAGAGGTAGTGCTATTAAGGCTTAAAGTAAAGCCTTGTACGCTATTACTACCTCTACTAGGGCCTACCCTCTAGCAACCTAAAACACTAAGCAACGCTGCTAAAATTAGAGCTTAGTTAACGCTAATATTAAAGAGAATTAGGGAATACAGAAGTTTATTAACAGAATTAATCTATAAGATAGTGTAGCAGTTTTAAAAGGGAGCTAAAATAATAGTGCATACCTAGGTGCTGATAGCAGCTAAGATAGTTAAGCTTTAAGCAGCAAATAAAGCTGCTTCTAAGCGTAAAACATGTAAAAAGAAGCAGATCTAGCATAGTAGGACCCTATCTCAGCAAGAAGCAGAGGAGATAGTTAAGCGTAGGGATGCTGATGCGCTAGTTAAGGCTAAGAGGCGTAAGGAGAGGATGCGAACAGGTAGTGGTAGACAGGGTTCTTAACGCTGTGGGAGGTGTAGTAAGGCAGGGCACAACAAGCGCATATGTAAGAAAGATACTGTAGACTAAGTAGATTAATTTAACGTACTGTAAGTTACAGTACAACGTTGTAGTGTTAAGTTATAGTGTTGCAAAGGTCTAAGGCTTAAAAAGGTGAGCGACTCGCTTGCCCGAGCGACTCGCTTACCACTTACGTTATCAGGACAACGAACATCCATAGACCCCACAACTTCGTGGAGTATCCCTCGGTCCGCACGCTTTGGGCATGGTCCAGCTGAAAATAACAACAGGTCGGGCAGAGCCGCACTCGCCATCGATTAGTGCGGTGACACACCGGCAGGACGGACGCATTCAGCCCCCCCTAGAGGATACTACTGCCTACAGTCAGTTTTTGTGTTGAGTGCTATTCCTGGTCGAGAAATGCTTTAGTCTGCAAGGGTGTCGCAATAATGGAAGGTCATAGAAGGTGTCCATAGTAGGTGTCCACGAGGGCAGCGGCGAAAGCTCGCAGATGATGTGCAGATGTGTGCCGAAAGCAATACTGCTTCTGCCGATTGTACAAAGTTACATTTCAAGAAAAAAAAGGCAATCATGCCAATGCAGTGTCGATGTCTAAAGAGACCAAGCCATAGCTTGTTCATTCGCAATGCAGTAGTGCCAAAGAACCCACCAATGCAAGCTCCTACGCTATACACAGTACACAACGCCCTTGGTTTCGCCGTTACACCTCACTTCTAGGTCACCGTTCACTCGTCCAAATACCCTATCTTGCAAAATTGATTCAGACTTCTGACGTCCAAGTTGGATGTGAGTAATGCACCAAGCATCGTCTCTCGGCGCGGGAGGAAGTCTGCTTTGACTTTCCAGGTTGTGCCATTAAAGTTGAACATGTCCATGTCGTCGTCATCGTCGTCGTCATCTCCCTCGTGGCTTGGACTGCCATTCATTTGTGCACTCTTGACTAGAGCATCGCCGCCCTTCGACTTGTCACCCAGACGCTTCAATGTTGACAGTGCACGATGTACAATAAGCTGGAAGCCCTCACGGTCGGGCTCCATCGGCCTTTGGCCCCGGTGAGCTGGTGGCGGAGGTGGCGGTTGGATCGCGGCATCGGTGGCGGAGAGTGACATTGCGAACTTGAGTAGGCTGTTTGCCCAGCCATCCTCAGATTCCAGCCAAGAGCGACAGACACCGCTTTCGGGTCCAGGTGCTAAGCTTGCGAGGATATCGGCTGCGAGCATGCCTTGCATCAAGTATGCTTTACGTGACTCTGCGATACGTGCCTCGAACATGCGGACCTCCTTAGGGCGCGCTTCTTTCATCTGGTACATCTTGTTCTCAATGTAGCTGCGGTCAGGTACAACAGAGATTGCCAAGGCAAACGCTCGTGTAAGGAGGTCGTAAGGAGGGCTTGCAGTGGCTTCGTTGACGAAGATCTGCTTGTAGTACGTCCTGTTGGGGTCGTCGCGAGCGAGTAGTTTCGCCAGGCTGTCGACTGCAGATGGAAGGTAGCGGTGTGTTTGTGGATTAAAAGGGGTGAATTTGACCGGGCTGCCAGGGCGCGGTACTGGAGCAAAGGCGCAGAGAAAGTGTAGCACAGCGTAAGCATCCTCGCGAGAAGGCAAGGTGATCTTTGCGCTTGTGTTGGAGAAGAGTGTGATTAGATCCTTCATAAAATCGAAAGTGTTGATGTGCGATCGCAAGAGGAGTACGCGGGTACCAACCAGCCGTATGAAGTTGGACAAAAACTTCAGTACTGTAGGGCTCACCAGCGACATGTGGTTCACCTCGAGGAAGGAAAGATTGCGGAATATGGTTGTGATTGCCAGTAGCCGGTCGGCCGTTCGGTCCAGAGTGTGCTCTTTTGTCCCTACTTCTGGAAGCTCCTGTAAGGTCGCAGCCTCTGCCCGGCAGTGGTGCATCACATCCTCGTATGGCGTGAGGTCTAGGATATCAGTAACTTCGGGGTTGTCGTTTCCGAGAATTTCCAGCTGCTCCTCTGCAAATTCGACCAAAACATCTACCAGATCCTCGCATTGCCCAAGATCCAACTGGACGTTGTTGTCATATGTGATTTTTGACAGAGTGTCCAGCGCAAGTCTTGTCTCCGCATGCAGTCCAGACCGTAAACTCATGGTCAGAGCTCGTATATCTATGACACCTGCTTCGTGTAACAGTGGAACATTCGGCTTGTAGTTTACGATCATCTCGATCATATTCTTGAAGTTGTCGGAATCGAAGTCTAAGCCGCCCCAGGTATCCTGCGTCCGGTATGCTGGCTGATAGACACGCGTGCCGTCATCCTGCTCAATCACTGGCTGTCGCTTTTCAACGACCTCTACCGCCGGCGGTGCCGGGGCAGCAGCCGCCTCGGGCTTGTCCGGAGTTGCTAGATTATTAGCAGCAGGCTCCTGATCTTGGACGGGTGTTGCTTCGAGTTGCCGGCTCATGCTTTTCCGCGCATTTCCATCCGTCTGAGGGGTACTCCGGCCATTAAGATCTGGAAGAGATGCATTGTTCTGTAAGGGTGTCGACTGTTGCGGCGCAGGTGGAGCACCAAACTGGGGCTGCTGTGGGGTTGGTGGCATGGACTGTCTTTGCTGTTGCTGTTGCTGCATAGCTTCCTTTGTCCTTTGTAATTGTTGAAGATACTCTTGCTGCGCTGCGTTCTGTGGTGTGCCTGGCATCGCTGGTCTCGTGGGAGACATTTGTGAGCCCATTGCACCCCCCATCTGGCTCTGTCCAGGCATAACGCCCTTCAGCTGGTTCTGTCTTTGAACATAAGCCTGTTCATAGAGACCCAGGTTTTGTTCGTACGCTATACGAAGCTCTTCTGGGGCTGATGGAAACTGTTGTGGAGGTATTTGCATCATCTGCGCAACCCGCGGCCAGCCTTGCGACTGGGTAACGTATCGGTAACCCTTGAACTGCATGACTATCCTGTAGAGATTCTGAAGATTGATCACACGGCCGGCGGCTGTAGGAGAAGGGTTGAATGGTCGTTGGTGCTGAGCCATAAGAGCACCAACATTTTTTGTGAATTGCTGCAGCGCAACTTGAGGGTTCTGTTGTGCGGCCTGTGCTTGCTGCGCTTGTTGCGTCTGCTGCGCTTGCATTGGATTCGGCTGCATACCAGGATGTTGCATCGCACGAGGCATTTGTCCCGACTGATGTCGTTGTTGCGCAGCCATGTTGGCCGCCGCCAGGTTCCCCATGGCACCACCCATTTGCTGTTGCTGCTGCTGTTGTTGCTGTTGTTGTTGCTGCTGCTGCTGCTGCTGCTGCTGTTGTTGTTGCTGTTGCTGCTGCTGCTGCTGTTGCGCCTGCTGCTGTAGCCGCATGGCATATTGTCTCTGCGCTTGTAGCTGTCGTTCTTGGAGGTTCTGGGACAGCTGAACTGATTGCACGGGAAACTGGCCGCCAGCGTTCGGGTTGAAGCCCTGGTTCATCGCATTGCCCTGGAAGCCCATGGGAGACATTTGCGGCGCGTGGGGGTTTTGCGCGGGCGATGATGTCTGCATGCGCTGCTGTCCCATCTGCCCAGGCACAAAGTTCTGGTTTTGCATGGTCGGTGACGGGGTATGCGTGAAACCCTGTTGCTGCTGGAAGCCAAATTGGGGTTGTTGCGACGGCGTCTGAGAGCGCGACAGCACGTTCGAATTCGAATCGCGTTTCTGTGGCAGGGAATTCATTGGGAACCCGCGCGCGCCGTTCATCTGGGGGTTCGCGATCGTCGCGCTCGGGTCAATGAAGCTCGACGGATCATACATGCCGTTCTGCTGAGGGGAGAAGTCCATGGCGCGCGGCTACGGTGAATGGACGCTTGCGGCGAGCGAAAGCAAGGAATGTCGCGGTGGGTAACAGTCGAAGGAGTTGTGATGGGTGCACGAGAGTGCATTCAATCCACCTGTATCGCAAGACGTCAGCAGGCATGTTGATGTGAGAGTGGACGCGACTAATGGATGCAGCACTAGGGCCACACGCAGCGCAGGGAGGGCAGGAGCACAAGGTGAAGGAACCAGAAGTAACATACACCGCGCGACAAGTGACAGGCGCTAGAAGGATCTCCTCATCAGGATCTCCTCATCGGGCAGTGCGGGGAATGTGATGGGGTTAGGTAAGTTCAGTACCGCACGCTCCTTCGACGCGCTCTGCTGAGGTTGAGGGAGCGTCTAACAGTCTGCTTAAGTAAGCAACCTAGAGTCACGAGACGCGAGTGGTGGATTCTCTCAGTGGGAGCGCGGAAGGGCTCCAGCACAGCGAAAGCAACAACGAGCGGCAATTGCTGGCAGTCCACTCGAAAGTCCACGGGAGCATGCACTGTCGCGAGATTCCAGAACACGCGTTGGTCGCATTGCAACCAGTCGAGTGGCTGCATTGCCGGCACTCGCAAGCCTGAGCTAACTGGATCGAATCCCCCCGGGGCCGGTCTTTTGACCGTTGTGACACGGAAGCACATGTCTCTCTCTCCACTTATTACATCACCCAGATTCGTGGAGAGAGGCGCGCTGATGGTCTACTTGGCCTTGTTCAAAGACCGCTCAGACTCGCCCGGCCCAACCGCGCCATGCTCTCCCTGGTTTGTTCTTGCAAGCTGATGTGACTCGCTTACTTGGAGTCAAACATGGTAGCCCAAGCCTAACCATGGCTACAGGCCCCGTCTCTCGCCGTCTGGTGAGATTATTGCTTTCTAATTCAACATCTGGTTTACTCTTATGCTCTCGTAGGCTTCATTGCTCTACGCTGTATGCTCACATACCTGGCGACGTCCAGCTCAAGCAGTGCCGAAGTCATGCGGAGAAATCATAACCATTCGAACCATTCTATCTTTAAACAGTGTAGACATCATTGCTATTCGTAATTCGATTGCGATTGCGATTTTCGGACGATCATGCTCACGTGACGTGTTGATGCATCGGTCTTGGCAGTGCGAACGCGCCGCGCCGACGACGCCTTCCAAGAGCTTCACCAGCCCGGCGACAAGCAAACACGCCCACAACCCTTGCAACAGCCCTTCACCCATACGCAGCTCCACTCACCTGTTTCCAAGCCTCCCATTATTCCCACTGCCTCAACCTCGATATAATCAGCACCCAACATGGCTGACGCCGCCGTCGAGAGCCCGCTCAACACCGTCCCGCCGCACAAGAAGCAGCTCCCATCTTCAATACCGAACTTCGATGCCCTAGAGGGCTTCACAACAGAGGGTGACGATGACTACTCCAACTTCAAGAAGCTACAGAGACAACTAGAGTACGAATCCACCCCGCCTTGGGCCACAGCTATAGGTGGCTAACTCTCACAGATACATCCACCTTCAAGAAGAGTACATCAAGGATGAGCAGCGGAGCTTGAAGCGTGAGCTAGTGAGGGCACAAGAAGAGATCAAGAGGATCCAGAGTGTACCGCTCGTAATCGGGCAGTTTATGGAGGCGATCGACCAGAAGTACGTTGAGCAACGTTTCGCCATAGGCGTTCCAAGCTAACACACTCAGCACCGGCATCGTACAGTCTTCGACCGGCTCCAACTACGTCGTCCGTATTCTCTCCACACTCGACCGCGAACTCCTCAAGCCCTCGTCTTCAGTCGCCCTCCACCGCCACTCAAATGCCCTTGTCGATATCCTGCCTCCCGAGGCTGACTCCTCGATCGCCATGCTCGGGCAGGACGAGAAGCCAGACGTGACATACGCCGATGTTGGTGGTCTGGACATGCAGAAGCAGGAGATTCGGGAAGCTGTTGAGCTGCCCCTCACACACTTTGACTTGTACAAGCAGATCGGTATCGACCCGCCGCGCGGTGTGCTGCTGTACGGGCCCCCGGGTACTGGAAAGACTATGCTGGTCAAGGCAGTTGCAAACAGCACAACGGCGTCGTTTATCCGTGTGGTAGGGTCTGAGTTTGTACAAAAGTACCTCGGTGAGGGACCGCGCATGGTTCGTGACGTTTTCCGAATGGCGCGCGAAAACTCGCCTTCCATCATCTTCATCGACGAGATCGATGCCATCGCTACCAAGCGTTTCGACGCACAGACAGGTGCCGACCGAGAAGTCCAGCGTATCTTGCTTGAGCTGCTGAACCAGATGGACGGTTTTGACCAGACTTCCAACGTCAAGGTCATCATGGCCACCAACCGTGCCGACACACTCGACCCCGCGCTCCTCCGACCAGGTCGTCTCGACCGAAAGATTGAGTTCCCTTCGCTGCGAGACCGTCGTGAGCGCCGTCTCATCTTCTCCACCATTGCCAGCAAGATGAGCTTGTCGCCTGAGGTCGACATGGACAGTTTGATTGTACGCAACGACCCGCTCTCTGGTGCCGTTATTGCCGCAATCATGCAGGAGGCTGGTCTGAGGGCTGTCAGGAAGAACAGGTACAACATCATCCAGGCCGATCTGGAGGAGGCATACACCAGCCAAGTCAAGGGGACGGCCGAGGCTGACAAGTTTGACTTTTACAAGTAAACGTCTCGCTGGGGGATGGGAGGAAATCATGAGTGGCAAGTGGCATTGTACACTACATAGAGGAAGACGTCTTGGTCTTGATCTGCATACTGCTTATGATAATAGCCGCACGGCTACTGCAATGACTGAACACGATGATACTACCAATGGTGCCCTTGAAACGGTGTAAGCCCATGCTTGAATGAATAGATAACCCAAGACCAAAACCAACCCAAATCCACGAAGAGCTCCCAGGGCAGGCAGCACTGACTTTAGAGTATATTTCTGTGCATTTCCATCTACCCTAGGCATGTATAAGAACTGATTGCATGTAGCCAGCGCGCCCCCTCCTCCTGTATGTAACAAAGAGATAGCCAGCCGTCCTCGTATCGCTGAAACGCGCGCCCCAAACCGTCTCACACACACACACTCTCTCTCACATACATACACTCTCTCAACCAACCAACCAACCAACCAACCAATGGGTCAGTGAGTCGAAGAGTCGAAGAGTCGAAGAGTCGAAGAACCAAATGAGAAATTATACTACAAGAAAGAATTCGCTGGCGAATCCCACGCAATGCAATGCCATGCCATGCCATGCAATGCCATGCAATCCAACCCAGTAAAAAAGGAAAAAGGAAAAAAGAGGAAAAGAAAAAACACGCCGCACTCCTTCCGCTGCAGCACCGACCGTACATTGTAGGAGCGCGAAGGGTCTTGAAAACAAGGTGAAGTGAAGTAGAAACAAGATCGGATAGGATAGGATAGATAGGATAGATAGGATAGGATATGTGAGATCTAGATGCTCCTAGTAATGCCATGCCGCTTGAAGAGACGGAAGAGAGCGAGTAAAGTCAAAGGAAAGAAGAGGGAGAGGAAGGGAGGTGGAAAGACTGCATGGGTGGAACAGGGGAGCCAAGTACGGTAGTGAAGTGAGAGCCGAGTTAAGCCAAAAGAATAACATCAGGTCTTTTCTTTCGTCTTTCTTTCTTTCTTTCTTTCTTTCTTTCTTTCTTTCTTTCTTTCTTGAGGTTCCACTGCCCGCCCCTGTGTTTTCAAAGTCCGCGTCGTTCAAGGGAGGGAGTGGATGGGTGGGTGGGTATGCGTGCTGGAAAGAAGCAGAGATACAGGAGAAATACAACAAAGGGAAGAAGAGGAAGAATTGTTGACAAAAAGGGAGGGAGCTACGTTCCTCCTACACGGCCCCAGAACACCCCAAGCCCAAGCTCAAGCCCAAGCTCAAGCCCAAGTTCAAGCCTACATGTGGGAAGAGAGAGGAGGTGGAGAGGGCGGGGAGTGCAGAGACTGCTCGTGGTGTGGTATGGTATGGAGTGGTATCATGCATCCGCTTGCAAGAATGATTTAAAAGAAAAAAAAAAAAGGGGACTGCCATCCAGCTCGGCCTCGATATGCAAACGTGTGCGTGAGATCTTGGGTTCCAAAACATTGTACGTTCATCCTCGTCGCTTTCTCGCCGTAGGGACATGCGCTCCATTAATGGGAGAGGGAAGCGCTTAGTTGACCCGGATGGTCGTCTCCAACGGTGTCCTTGGTAACTCCTTGTCCACCGAACTTCTACCCTTCATCTCCTTCGGCGGCGTTGGCGGCCCAGAGTGCCGGTTATGCGCGTAGTGCTCGTCCTTTGGCGGTGTAGGCGGTCGCTCGTCACTTGCTGTGCCAGAGTCTTTCGGCGGCGTGGGCGGTGGCCTGCCGTGTTCTACATCTCGCGCCAAAGGTCTCTGGAGGGGCGTGGCGTGTGCTTCCTGCGTTGGCGGTGGGGGTGGAGAACGGAGTGGAGCGTCGTGACTCCTATTACTGCGGCCACCGAGACTGGAGGCCTCGCCTGCTTCCTCGACAACGGGTAGTGTTGTGCCAATTTCGCCTCGTTCCGCGGAAGGGCTGCGAACCGCCCGCATTTGGAGATTGGGGACGTCACGTTCTGGGGCGCCGTGACGTTGTGTCTTTTCGGCTTGGTGTTCAGCCTTCTCCATGACACGGTCTGTTGAGCTACGAGAGATGCCGGCGACAGCTTCACTTGTGGGGTTCAGGGCTGCTTCCGCCTTTTCCCGGTCTGCTGCTTCTTTGGTTTTGGTAACGCCGGTGATGAATTTAACGAATCGGTCTCCGTATCGTTCAGGAGGGATGGCGGAGATTTGGGATTCTGTGTTTGCAAGACCCTTGATGAAGTGTTCCATCCGTTTAATAAGAGAGTACTGCGTATGTTAGTTTGCATCCAACACCAAGTTGATTCGCTAAACCTACGTGTGTCAAGCAGTCGATGATACCAAGGTAGTAGATTTCTTCCCCAGGACGGTCGTCCTCATGTGTAGCTTGGAAACCGCCGTCATCCGAGTAGAAGAAGAAGTGCTTCTTAGAGTCCTCCAATTCATCGGGCATCCTAGCGGAGGTCTGTTCCATGGGCACTGGCTTTTGTGTCTTGACTGATTGTCGGAGCTCCCTCGCTTTGCGTGCGGTCTCCAGCTTGGAGGGTGTCCGCATGAGCTGGTTGGGTTGGGGTTCTTCGGCAGCCTCACCGCCTGGCTGGAAGACCTTCAGTGTCTTTTCGCGGAGGTTTTCTTCGTTACCCTTCTCGAGGTCGTGGATGCCCACAAGCATGGAGTAGTCCATGATGTGCAACTTCTGCATCAGCTTGACGTCCTTTCGCATCTGCTCGATGAAAGCGTCCTTTTTGGTTGGCCCCAGCTCTAGATGCAGGTCTCTTCGTAACCAGTTGAGGTCTTTTAGTGTGGCGCGGGGGTTCTTCTCTAGGTCTTCTTCTCGGAAATCGCGTCCAATGGTGGATCCCTTCAGATCAAATGTGCGATGGATGTCTCTATGCGGCGGAAACAGGTTGTTCATGACGACGAAGTGAATCTTGCGTCCGTAGGGTATCTTGACGCGGTGGAGGCCATAAAATTGGGAAAGAAGCGTGTTTGGGTTTTCTTGTACGTGGTTGTAGTAGTCCTTCAGGATCTTCCTGAGGAACTTGTGCTCGGCATGGTGGATGGTCTTGATGATGTATTTATAGTCGCGGGAGAAATAGAAGAAGCTGCCGCTCTTGCCGGGCGAGCCCAGCTCCGACAGGATGTACTTGCTCGTTAGCGATACGAGATAGTCGGCGGGGTCGAGCTTGAAGGTGGTGCGGAGGTGGCGGAAGACCCAGGGTGCGTAGTCCTTGAACTTGAAGTCGTACTTTGCGGATGGGGTGAGCTCGTTGCCGGTGATGTCGAAGGAGAACTTGTGCTTGGCGTCGAAGTCGGCGTCGGTGAGTTCGCGGTCCATCTTGGCATTGGTTCTCGACACGGTAAATCGGATACCAGTGAGCATGTTGTAGGCCGTGACCCAATTGACGTGGTTCTGGTCGACCTTTGTGCCGACGACGACGCGGTCCTCGTCCTCGTCTTCTCTCCGTTTGCGCTTGCTCGCTCGCTTCTGGCGTATGTGCTCGGCCCAGCGCGCGGCTTCTTCGTCTTGGGGCACCTCGTCGGGGGGCATGTCCGAGTTGATGGAGCGTGTGGTGCGACGGACAAGGGACATGGATCCTCTGCGGCGGGAGGCTGAGGTTGGGGAGAATCTCCCGCTCGCCGTGACCACGTCGTCGGTGCTGTTCTGTGAGTCGCGGGGGCGTGATGTGGATGGCTTGGGGACCTCGAGGGTGTGGCGCTGCTGCAGGCGGTAGGGGTGCTGTGACGGCGAGGGGGTGGCTGTTGTGGAGCCGCCGTCGTTGTTGAAGGCGGCGGGCGCCGAGACGCGATGTGACGAGGCGGGTACGCGCAGGCCTGGGTTGGGGTTGGCATGGGCGTTGTGATTGGGGTTGGCATGGGCGTTGTGATTGGGGTTGGCATGGGCGTTGTGATTGGGGTTGGCATGGGCGTTGGGATTGAAGTTGGCATGGGCGTTGGGATTGGGGTCGGCGGAGGGGGACGAGAGGTGGGGGAGCAGGTCGCGCTGGGCCTCGCGGGTGCCGTCGAGGGCGCTCAGCTGGCCGAGCTTGACGTGGGTGGTGCCCAGCATGTCCTTGGACTCGCTGCCGTGGACCGAGGCAAAGTAGCCGTCGTCGCGGGCCAGCAGCTCGCCCGAGTTGGCGCGGCTGTCCATGGAGGGGCGCTGGGTGTCGCGGTCCATGTCTGGCCTGCTCCGGCGGGCGTCGTCGTGCGATGTGCGGCGGCCGATGCTGGGGGGCTTGGCGGGGCGGCCGTTGGGCAGGGCGTGTGGGCGGGCGTGGGCGTGGGCGTGGGCTTGCACGCCAGCGGGCAGGGTCGCGGTGCCATTGGGGGCGCGCTCACGCAGCGGCAACGACTTCTCGGACGGGGTGCGGTGCGGCAGGCCCTTTGGTGTGTGCGGGTGCGGGTGGGAGAAGTTGGGGGCGTCGCTGGTGGGCTCGGGCGCATACGGGGGCATCATCTGAGACTCATGGACGGTCGTCACGCTCATCAGCGAGGCGGCCTTCACGCCGGCGTAGGGCGGAGGCGACGACGACGGGGCGTGGGCAGCCAGCGTTGGAGACGGCGGCGAGGGTGCCGCGGCGGGGCTGGGGCTGGGGCTGGCCGTGGTCGTCGTGGTTGTTGTGGTTGTTGTGGTTGCCGTCGTGGATGGGGATGTGGATGTGGATGGAGATGTGGGTGCAGGCGTGGGTGCAGGCGTGGGTGCAGCGTGGGTGCAGGCGTGGAAGCGTGCTGGCGGTGCTGGCGGTGCTGCAGCGACACTGGCGGGCGCAGTGCGTGGGCAGAGAACAGCGGCTAGGGGCGTGGGAGCGACGTGAGCGACGTGAGCGTGAGGAGGCTGCGACACGGCAACACGGCGACACGGCAATGCTGCGATGCTGTGATGCTACGGGCAGTGAGAAGGGGACAACAGCCTCGCGGTAGCCTGACCAAGGCAGAGCGAGGCAGAGCGATCAGAGCGGCCGTCGTCAGCGTCCCGAGTGCCGACTTGCGTGGTCTTGGGAGGACGTGCAACGTGCCGAGAGAGCCAGGATGCTCCAATTGCAATTACGCAGCGCGCCCACCTTGGTCCCAGAGCGCTGTCCAAACAAAGAAGCACACGCTGATCACGGCGACAAGCTCTCACGAGGGCAGCGAGCCAGCGAGCCAGCGAGCCAGCTGTTGGCGGCCGAGACGTCTTGTTGATTCCTGCTGCCCACCTCGTCGCTCACATCCATCCATTCCTATTCACCCTCGCACTGCTGAGTGCTTGCTGCCGTGCTACAGCGCCGTTCCCCTACCAACGTGCGCCATACGCTGGGAAATTGGTGCGGGCTATTCTGGTCCTGGACACTCGACACTTGCGCTACCGCTGCCTCCCAGCTCGCACCTCGCACCTCACGCCTCACAGCCACGCCGCCCGCATTCCCTCATCTCCTTTCCACCTCCCCCTCCACCGCCCCTGTCCTGTGTGGCTGCTGTGCGGCCTCTGGCAAGCCTGCCGCCTCACCGCGCAGCCACCCTCAGGCACCACTTCACCACCGCAGTCCATCGCCCAGAACAAGTTTCTGCAACAGGCTCTGTCCCTGCACGCCACGTTCGGAGCGCCGGATGTATCCTGCCCTTGCGTCCTTGCCCTAGTCCATGCCCTTGCTATCGATTTTTCCCTCCATCCAATCTCGCTGCACTCGGACAACACTCGTCTTTTTGTCCGTCATCAGTCTCGTATTCTTCGTATCCCCGTGACCGTGAGCCCCCAACTCACCACCCAAGTGTTTGATCTTCAGTCAGACACCTTCTTGGCCACCCCTTCTGCAACACGCGCATCATACCATGTGTTTTGCGTACCATCCTTCTCATTAGACATTATTTGTACGTGGATAGGAAACCGACATCTTCTCCGTCACCAGAGCTATACAAGAAAGCCTCCCCACCGTCACAGTCTCGCGCACTTGCAAGTCTCTTCGTCTACGCCTGGTAGGCTGGAAGCTCCTGCATTCGATACACTTCCAGCCTTCGCCTGACTTCCCCCTCGACTCTCTTGCCCAACCACTTCTCCTTCTTCTCCTTGTCAACCCTCTTGGCACCTGCAATCATGACCAATAGCCACAAAACACCCAACATGATCTGAAAGGCCGCAATCGCCCCAAAAAGTCCATCGAACATGACATCCCGCCTCGACTCCCAACCCACTGCATGTGCCAGAACGTTAAAACACCTGCAGATCGTACTTATGGTTGAGCACTAGGTTGCGTATCCAAATCGCCATGAACATCACCCACTGTATCACAACAAGCATCGTGATGGGTACTAGGCCAACCAAAATCGAACGCCCATGCCGCTGCGGAGAAGAAACCGGAGAGGTGTTGTTCATACCAGGCGTGGATGGAACGCATCGTGCATCGCGAACCAGTCCTTCCGTGTTGACTTGCAACGACATGGTCCTATACACGGCTCTGGAAGGGAGAGAGTAGGTGGAGTAGCAAAAGACGTTCTGGAGGCTACATATACGTCGCAGGAGGCCTGATGAAAGCAAGTGCTGCACCTGCTCCTCCCATCTTCCTCAGTCGCATGCTCGCACGCTAGCAAAATATACTGCGAACTCTCTTGGCACCAGAACCATCGTCGACATGGATCCTCAGACTCTGCGTCATGTTACGACTTGACCGGTCCAAGTGCGGATGAGTTGCCCAAACAGCGTTTGTGGCCGAGGCTGAGCAAAGCCCTATGACAAGAGTGCCGTGCTTGCCCTTCTCATAGTCGACGTGCCCCTCACTTGAACCGTATCGATTAATGACGATGCAGCCTTACCATCTAGGTTGGCGATGCTATAAGATGGCCATCCTTTGTATAGCTTCGCTTACCGTGTCTGCTGTGAAACTCCGCCTCACAAGTCTGCCTCGACATACGAGAATCTGCGTAGCACTGCTTATCACATGTCGACTTGTTAAATCCCTCATGACGGGCCAGCATCTCTTGAAGAGTTTGCTTATGACGGTGCGCCGCTGTGCTTGAGGCTCACCTTCATCGTTCGATGCGTCGCTCTTCACCAGACGCCAGACTGACCACATCTGTGCGAACAGCCGTGCGGCGTTTTGCCGCATGGCTGTCCTCAAGCATCTTTGTGATGTGGTCTATGGTAGACTTTGCGACGCGCGTCTGTCGAACAGACCATCCAGAATTGTCTTTGTCGGCATCATGCGCTGAGATCCACGCTTTCGCATACAAGTCGCGCGCAATGCGAACGCCACCTGGAGAACCAGCTGATATGTTCCCCCCCAAGTACCATGGGTTGTCTACGCAGTCGAAGGAATGCAGTAGCGCCGTCAAAGGCAGCGCTGACTCGGACACCAAATACGAAGAGGCGTAGGAGCGAACGATTTCATAAGACACGCCATGTGGCGAGTAAATCACAGAAAGTGTCTTCTCACGGTCGTGGCTAGGCGATGGCACAATGGTTCGTGGTGACGACGCTATCGTCATAGGCGACCCCGGTGATGCAGGTGGGCTCATGGGAAGGTCGAGGTAGTAGCTTGAACTCGTCGCCGACAGCACCGTGCAGGGTGGTCGGTACGTGATGCCAATAGCATGATGTAGTTTCGAAACATCTCTTTTTTCTGGCATCCATGCTATCGTAACCTCACCACACGAGCCTCTCGCTGTTGGTGGCGGCAGCACAATGCGGTGAATGGTTCGATCATCGCCTTGCACGTATCGAGGTAGAGCATGAACCAGCTCAGGCCGGAAGTGCTTCCACGACCGGATCTTTTTGGCAGCGGGCGGGGTTGCGAGGATGGTGGATTCGCAGTCTGGTCGAAGCTGGCGAAGCGTCTCCTCGTGGCAGTGGTCTGGCTTGTCTTGGGAGATGAGGATGACATCCGGCTCATACTCCAGCTCTTTGAGGTGAGAAATGCATGGTTGTGACTTCTGATGAGAGATGGAGAAGATCGAGTTGAGGATGATAGAGGGGCCAACGAGCCAAGGATCGACGAGGATTGTGAAGGATCCTGGAAAGAGGCCTGGGGAAGACAGTGGGGCCACAGGTGGACTGAAAGTGAGCAGAAACGATGTGTCGCCGTTCAAAGACTTCACCGTCAGGGACATCGCAACTCTTCGGTAGAGTGGATGCAAGTGATAGCAGAGCACGGCATGAAGGAGAAAGGATAAGAGAGGAAAGCAGGCTTCCAGTATCGCAGGGAATTGAGCCGTCGTCACCAGCTTATTCAAGAACGCCAGCTCGTCTACACCTTCCACCCTACAGTCAAGGGTCTCGTGGAAGGAAGGTGCAACCTCCAACATGCAAGAACAGCCGGAGGCACTCCGATTGTGTGCGATCAGCTCGGGGCCTCTCTCAGTGGATCTAGGAGCTGTTGCTTAACTGTGGAGAGAGAGAGCAAGAGTAGTTATTCAAACATGTCAAGGCTCGAGAATGCTAAAGGATTCCCCCCAGTGCAGCCAGCTCGTCTTGGAGTTGCGCGACCCTTTCTGTGCCTCAGCTGGGAGGCGCTAACCCTGCCGGGAGAACAGTCCATCGAACTTGTCGTGGCGCTTGCTTCCATCACTTCAACACACACCTTTCATCATGGAAAGTCGACTACTCATCAAGCGCCATCACCTATCGCGTCGCAGCCGTTCTCAATCGCCATTTGCAATGGTTTTGTTGGGTCCACCGGCAGGTTGCTGGCCACGATTGCATTCTTTGCCAATCGCCAATGGGCCGCCGGCTGGCTCCATTCAATGCTCGTCCCGTGACGAATGGGCTGATGTTCACTGAGCCGCGTACTCGCTCAGCGCAGCAGGTTGGCGCACCACGGCAACATCAGTTTCTAGTCATCAACAAGATTGCATGCTTGGCTGGGTCGACGTTTCGTCGATGGCGTTGGCGATGGCGATGGCGATGGCGTTGGCGATGTGAAACCAAGTGTTCTGCCGGCTAGCAGGTTGCCGGCTCTGTCGCATTGTTTTTGCTGACCGAGAGCCACTTTCGCGAAAGTCGGCGCACTGCGTTGCACTAACCCTCGCAGATGCTTACCGCCAGCTTGACAGTAAAGGAGTGCGACTAGGAGCAAGCTTGTTACGGTCTAGAGAGCAAATTTGGCAGCATTGATTCATGACGGCCGCGGTATCATTTGACGAATGCAAGGTCCAGGATTGGACAGAGCTCCAAGCTACAGCTAAAGCTTCGAGCCGAGTGGGCAGCGACATGGAAGCAGAGCTTTCCTTGCTGTAGTGGCAGCTCAATCATAGCTATATCGCCGCTCGTTCCCTAATCCCTTCTACTTGCACTCGCACGTCTGAAGCTCGGCAGTTTCACTAGTACAGCTCTCAGCAGACGTCAAAGACACCGGATCAGGAAGCAAGCGTACCCCACTCCCACTTCTTCACCTCGACCAGCATTTGTTTCCAGGACTTTGGTGCGCCGAACCACTGCGGCACTCTTTGCGACACCAAACCTGAGCTCACACACAGCTTCACACAGCTTCACCCCGGCGGCGCAGAGTTCTGCCAGTGCCATTGACGCCCAACGCCTTGTCTGCACCTTGGGCTCATCCCACCCGCTCGCACAGCCGGCACGAACAGATGCTGGCCATGCCGCCGCGAGCGTCGCTCACTGGATCCTTCTCGGTCTCAGACGAGAACAATGTCGTCGTCTGTCCGCTGCGCAACCATGACAGCTCGGCCTGTCGAAAGCGCTGCACTGGGGTGAGTCCTCCTCAGGTCGTCTGCGGCAGCTGTGGCATCCACGTCATGGCGAGCTCCGCCACTACTCACAACGAACTCGAGTAACACGCTATGCAACACAGGAGAAGCGGTACCGCTCCATGCAGGAGCATATTCGCCGCGCCCACCCCGAGCACTACATCTCGAAGCTCCCCGCTACTGAGGAAAGCTTCACGTTGATGGTCAACACCCCACCACAAGAGCGCCCGCCCCCGCCTCCCCTTCCCGCAAGCTCAGCAGGCCCACAAGGTTGGTGCCCTCGTCTCCCCACCCGCAGCGGAGACTGACACAGTGGCAAGGCTTTGGCCAAGGCGACCTGAGCGCCTTCTACAACGACGACTACAGCTCCAGCGACCCGCGCACCTCCGACGAAGTCCTGCGCAGAGGCTCGCTGCTGCCCGCTGCCACCGCTGCAGCCGCCCTTGCGTCGCTGCACAACCACCGTCCCGACTTTGAATGGGACTCAGATCCGGTAGGCCTCCGTGGTGCAGTCTTATACCTTCTGCATCCTGCATCCTGCAGCTTCCCTGCACGAGCAAACACGCTGACGTCGCTGCTGCGGCCAGGACGCAATATCAGAGTCTGACTCGAAGGGCTACCGACCCCGCGCACGCTTCGCTCCCACCGCCCTAGAGCAACACATCACCGCCGAAGAGCCCTACTACACCTCCACGTCGATCCACCGTGAGCTGCTGCCCTCTTCGCTTGCACGGTCGCCGCCCGCCCGCTCCTCCACGTTGCCACCAGCGCCTCGATCCATCAAGCCGAACAGACCTCGCAAGTCGTCCGTGGGACAGAATGCTCGCAAGGGCAAGCACGAACGGCAGAAGTCCAAGGACCACGCCCGTAGGATGAGCTACGACAGGAAGGCATACTCGGCCGAGCCGCAAACAGCTGCAGCCATCCTTGGTAAGAGATGGGAAGACCTTATTGACGCTGCCGCCTCGGCTACAGAGGAAGACAGTCGAGACCTCACTCCTGTGCGTACAACAGCTTCCGTCTGGGTCTCCGAGCTAATTGTGCAAGGTGCCGCAATCGCCCTTCATGTCACCACACATGATGGACAACCGAAAATCATTGCCGCCGTTCATGGCCTCACAACTACAGTCGTACACAGCATCGCCGCTCAACAATGCACTGACGCCGCCGCCAGCGGACATGTCAGAGCTGCAGCCGTTCCCTTCGGTCGAGTTGTCGATCGAGTCAGCGATGTCTGGCCAAAACTTCCACATAGCTTCACAGGGCCTTTCGGACTCGTCTCCCACTTTCCCTTATCCTGTCCAAATCTACTGTGCTGCCTGCCGCAAGCTATCCAACCTCAGAGAGAGCTACGCGTGCTCTGAATGCATCTGCGGTCTGTGCCAAGAATGCGTTGACGTCCTCGTCAGCGAACACACCCGCGGTAGAGCGCCACGGTGTCCACGATGCAATGCCATTGGCGGCAAATTCAAGCCGTTTCAACTGGACATTAGATGACTTCTTCCTTTCTACACCTTCTTTCCCATCTATGGCTTCCATTCAACGGCGTTACGATCTGATGATGAAATCCCACCACGGGCGCCTCCACGTATATCGCTACCAAGCATCACTAGCACAGCAGAGCAACCGGCGTTTTATTGGAATTGGGTTTGAGTATTGCATAAGCCAAAGTTCGACGTCGAGGGTGGCATTTTGATTTTGGCGTTACGGGACAGCCCATGTGGCGCGTACAGCTTTCTGGATACAAGCTACGCATCGATAGACGCTCATTGCAATGAATTGGTTCCGACTGCATGCTTCGGCATGTCAAGTCATGGACGATGATCAGTTTTGTACTCAACGTCTCTTATGACGCCTATACGTGACGTTATTCAGTTCACACGATGACAGGTTGAACAAGAGACTAAATGCTTTCGGGAGCGAGGGACGCAGCCTGTGAGATAGAAACATCAGCGAGTCGCCGTCTGGTGTCGCAAGGGGGATTATTGGCTGAGATCTACACGGTCGAGAACGGATCAGCATTGTTTACACATACGACGTCAAAGATATCAACAAGCACTATTGTGGTGCATCTCCTCGTGACTGCTCCTTGTCCGCGGAAGCTCAAAGTCCGCTACGGTAGCCATTCCGCGCCAGCAGCGCCCACACGTACCCTCTACCAGAATGCACACAGCTCTTTGTCTGGGACCGGCAGATCTCCATGACGACGTAGATGGCTGGAGACAAAGCTGCGGTGAGACGATCCATGGTTCACATCCCGTCTGCAGACCAGCTTGCTGCCTTCACTGTCTCCAGTTAAGGGCTGCGGATCTGAGATTGCCGTGAGACGAACGCCAGCGTGAGCCGGAAGAAAGTGAATCTCGTTCATAGTCATGTGTGCTATGCTACTGCAGGCCTTCCCACAAAGTCTGTCAGAGATGCACAAGTCAGCACCTCAATACCCGAGGTTCTGCACAGGAGCCGCCAGGCCACGGTACGGTACGGTACGGTGGATTGCGAAAATGGGACCGCGAGATTGCATGCAGGGCAAGAAATCCCTTTTTTTTAAACCGTCTTGCGCTGCAGGGGCACAACGACCGTTCGACAACCAAGTGGGGATTGTTTCGTGACTTTGTCAGCGTCGAAACGAGCTTTGGCTGCGCTTTGGCTGGACCGGGAACGACTGGTTTGGCGGACCTGAACGTTAGGGTGCCGGGCTGTCAGGCCTCTGACGCCTGTCCTCAGGGGCGGGCGCGCGATCGATTGCAGCTCGGGCGAGATGGCGTTTTGGTGATTGTTGTTGACTCCGAGGAGTGTTGAGACGGCTTGGCGCGAGGTGAGGTGTTAGTAAGGTAGATCGCTATTGACGGGTTCTAGAGGTGAGAGCAGGCAGAGACGTGACTCGCATGCTGTTGGCTGCTTGATGCATATGCAAAGAAAGACGCAAGACATCGCATGACCCCAATTTCGTTGTTCATTTTGCCCGCGAGACCTCAGCCACATTCAAAGCAAAGGGCCAATGAGAAAGGGGGATTGGCAATTTGGCTGCCTTGCATACCAATGCGGAAATCCATGTTACAAAGGAATGGTCAAATTGCAACGAGGCGGTGAAAGCGCATGCTGCTCTGGTACTGCTAGCTGTTCAGCAGCCGCCGCTACCCCGCTACCGACTCACTTCGCTTTCCTAACTCAAGCAACAGTTCCTTGTCCTCGGTGTCTTTCCTGGGTGCCCTAGAACTCCGGTCGGGCGTCTCGGCCAACAGGAGTCAGAGGTCTGAGAAGGTAGCCCTGCATTGGGCAAAAAACCGGGGCGAGGCGTTACAGCGTCTTTGACGTGCCTGGCTTTGCGCTGGCATCCTTGCGCAACGAGCCTGTCGCGAGCGACGTTGAAGATCGGCGGCTAGTTCAGGGTTGCCCTGCGGTCTGGATGTCCTACACGGGGGGAACGTGGTTTGGACTACTGCGGGTGCTTTATTGGGTTCGATAGATCCGGGAAAGTCAGTCGGTGTGTGGGTGTCTTTGTATATAGTTGAAAGGAGGTGTCGTGTGTCGACTGCTCTTTTCTCTTGCTCCAACGTTTTCTCTATACTACTTATTAGTATACTCCGTTGTTGCTTGCATCTTTCGCTACATGCCAACATCAGTACTCAAATATCAACATGGCTATCCTACGCACTCTCACGACTAAGATCAAGACGAAGATGTCGCCCTCGTCATCGCCAACTACGTCACCGACTTCACCACAAGTCTCTTCTTTCGAAAGGGTCAGTGGGCGCAAGGATTTCAGCATGGAGCGACCTGTGACGCAGATGAGAACGGACTCCTTTATCGAAGACGGTGATGTCTATGAAGCACCCAAAGAGACGGAGAAGAAGAATAGGAGAGTCAGTCGCTTCCGCGAGGAGCTTTTCGAATGATCTTTGTCGATGATCTTACATCTAACGAGTAGGTTGTCTCCTCCAAGCTTCTTCCCTTTTCAAGGCTAATGATGCTTCAGTCAACACCACAACACATTCGCATTAAGCGTCTTCCGCTCCTGCCTCTGTGGTTGGCACCTCAGGTTCGCCTTGCACAGGCGTGCCACTCTTTGGAGGTGCACGAGGCGGCCCACCAGCTTTTGGTGGTGGAGGCACACCGCCCTTGCCCTTTGGCGTGTAGTCGTCCTCCTTGCTCTTCTGCTCGCCTTCTTTGAAGTAGTCGTCCAGCCCGCCGCCACCAGGCGTGGCAATATTTGCTCGCTGCTTCCTTTTCGGCGGTGCCGTTCCTTGCGGTGGCGGAGACTTCGCTGGCATGGCAATGTTCGCTGGCACAAAAAGCTCGGATCCATTGCCGGCGCCGACTTCACCGGAAGAAACACCAGAGATCAGAGGCCGCTTCTCATCGAAAGATGTAGGTGCGCTGTTCGCAGAGAACAAGGTCTCTCCCGGCGCTTGAGGTGGCTCTTCTAAAGACGCTGGAATGCGGTGAAGAGCGCCAAAGCCAAGAACACAGCCCAACGCCCCTTCACCTCCCCAGCTGCGCGTTGGGGTGATGGTGACTAGTCGTGTGACATTATACTCATGGTTGTACACGAGAAGTCGTAGTGGGCGGTTCAGAAACTACAATAACGTGAGTTGGAGTTGTGATCTGGGAAGGTAGATAATTTTACATCATCAACAAGCTCACCCAAACCTGACTCGCCTCGGACCAAACCTTCTGGGCTTCCAATGACATAGTCACCATATGGGAGTAATCCTGCAGTGTCGGCAGGAGAGTTGGGCGCCACGTCAAGAATATGCCATACATCTTCTGCGATAGCGAGAGGCGACCACTGCAGCGATAAGCCCAGAGTGGGCGTTTCAGCCGGAATACTTATGTAGACTTCGCGGATCACTTGACCCTGATGTGCAAGTCAGCTTTGGCGTATATACAAATAGGTCGAGTGGAATAGAATGATATAACGACAATCTGAATGAACGGCCTGAACGACTTGAACGACTTGAGTGACAAGTGAACTCGCGAACTGAGCGTTGCTTGAAAATAACGGACCTTAATCCTTCAAAAGACACGGT
Organism: Ascochyta lentis; assembly: GCA_004011705.1. Lineage (NCBI taxonomy): Eukaryota > Fungi > Ascomycota > Dothideomycetes > Pleosporales > Didymellaceae > Ascochyta > Ascochyta lentis. Next base: position 1,975,222 of record RZGK01000002.1, read on the forward strand.
GTTACCTACCTTTGCACTGAAGACGCCCATACTGATGGTGTTGCCGGCGCAGTTGCGCACTTCTGTTGCAAACAACGCCGGATCAGGGTTGTCCTACGTTAAGCGTCAGAATGACTGAGCTTTTGGTCTCTTCTATCTCTCACTCACAATGGTCCTGCCGTTGATGCCAATGACAAAATCGAACCACGGCTCCAAAGGGACCTCCTGATTTGCGTTTCTTAGGACTTGGAAGCCATATGCACCACCGACGCCCGATTGTTGCTCTTCTTGTGGAGCGGCATCGAGGCGAGAGATGAAGCGATTCAAGGCCCCGAACATTGTGGACATGATTGTGGTGGTGCTCTGTTAGTGGTGTTGTTGTGTTGTCGGTGTTGATGACAGGTTGAGCGTCCTGGTCCAGGGTTGTTGTGGCCATAGCGCATGTGCGCTAGTTGCGCGGTTGAAGATGTTCGTCTTGTAGCGCTACATACACAATGATCTAGACATGGATTCTGAGTTCTCGGCTGCTCTTATCGATAGTCCTATCAAAGAGAAGCACTGCAAACGGGATCAACTCAAAGTCATGAGCACGCAGTCGCTATGAGATCCCACTAGTCCGGAAATGGTAAGGTGGGATAAAGTTGCTTCTCTCAAAGCTTCTAGGGCCTGCACTCATCACGACCACACAAAGCATACCGCTTGCGAGATCGGGCATTTACGGTACTAAGACACATCCGAACTTCGACCGTTTGTCCAGCTTGTGTCCAGAGTTTGACCCTGAGACTTGACCTAGAAAGAAGGGCATTCGCCCGAGCAAAATGGAGGATGCACCAGAAGAAGATGGCATTCATCAATGGTTGAGTGTTGATCAATTTCCTGGTCACTTACAAAAGTGAGCAAATTGAGCCTCTTTGGATATCTAACTCGATGCTGACTTTGTACAGGTACTGGTTTCAGCGCTTCAAGATCTGGGATAAGTATGACAAAGGCATCTGGATGACAGAAGATGCATGGTTTGGTGTTACTCCAGAGCCTATAGCGAAGTATAGACCTCACGTCACTGTCATATTCTGAACGACTAACCGTGCAAAGCAAAATTGCTGCTCACATCGCAGAGTCGGCACCAAAAGAAAAGACTGTTATTGTTGATGCGTTTGCAGGTGTAGGCGGCAACGCGATCGCACTGGCTCGCTCAGGTCGCTGGGAACGTGTGTTCGCCATCGAGAAAGACCCCAAGACTCTCAAATGCGCAAAGCACAATGCAGAGATCTACGGTGTTGCAAACAAGATCTTCTGGCTAGCCGGTGACTGCTTCGAGGCCATTACCAGATTTGCGGGACAAAAGAACACTGTCATCTTCGCCAGTCCGCCATGGGGAGGCAAGTCTCTTTGCTTTTAGGTCTTTTAACTGTATGACTAATTAACGCAGGTACCAGCTATGGTGAGGACGACGTGTTTGACCTGACAAAGATGGAACCTTACAACCTCGATAAGCTTTACAAGAGCTTTACAAAGTACAGCAAAGAGGTAGTTCTCTATCTTCCAAGAAACTCAGACCTGAACCAGGTCGCGCGATATGTTCCTGAAGGGCAGAAGCTAGAAGTAGCACACTATGCCATCATGGCTGCTAGCAAGGTACGTAAGGCTGGCTTGATGTAGCGGCGGGTCGCTGACATGGTTAGGCTCTGTGCGTATATTTTGGAGACTTCAACTTCGATGTTGCAGAGGAGGAAGAAGAATGATATGTTCAGCAGATGGGAAGTCGGTCGGGTGCGGAATCATGTACGATACCAGACTCCACCCGAGTAGACAGCGCCTGCAAATTAGGGTGAGACCAAGCATCTGAGCATACCAATTCAGCTCGGTATGAAAATAGATATGAAGTGAAGAGGCATTTCATGAATTAAAAAGGCCGACAATAGCTGTACTGGTGCACAGGAACGCGCCATGCCGAGTGCTCTTCACTATTCATCATCGACGCGTGCTATTGGTTGTCGTCATTTGTTGGTCTGTGCGCAAATGTGGACTTCGAGCTGCTGCATCCATCACCTTGACACGATAATACGCCCGTGGGCGACTGCGACGTCAACGCCCCCAAATACCCCGCACATTCTGCCGAAAAAGACATCGAATATTCTCCCCCGTGCTGGATAGGCTCGTACTTTCGCAAAAACGCGTGCGCAACATCGGCGGCGGCGTGAATGAGGAGCCGTACACGCCTCGACGGTTGACCCACCACTCGGTGCGCTTTCACCGCGCTCAGGTTCTCTCCCAATACGCACACCGTGCCTTGCGCGCCAACACATAGTTACCCGCATAACACCTGCCACCGCTGCGCCACACGCGACCATGTCTGTCGACCAGAACCCCCCAGCGCCCGCGCAGGGGAACGACGCAGAGGACGACGATTTGGGCAAGCTGCTACAGTCGGCGCAGGTCGGTGCTGCGACGGGTGGGGAAGACTTCTTTGCATCGTTGAACGACCGCGAGCTCGATCGAGGAGAGAAGGCAGACGACGCCATCGACTACGAGGACATCTCCGACGATGACCTACCAGAGGAAGAGTTCACGGCAGGGAACAGTGGTATTTCGAACACGCAAAACTTCAGCGGAACCACACTGCAAGATCTGGGCGAGAGCTTCGAAGATGGCGGAGACGATATGGATGACCTGTTTGGCGATGGACTTTCAAGTCCTGTACAAGAGCGTGCGCACCACCATGAGGACAAGCCACTCGACTCTATTGAAGACATGATCAATGGAGTCGGACCGCATGCTGTCAAGCTCGGCGATGGGAAGCAATCAGGCTCACAAGGTGTCACTTTTGGTGCTACACAGCAGGGAGATGACGATGACGATGATCCCGAGTGGCTCGAGCAGAAAGCTCTTTTTGCTCAGGCGGCGCGCCAAGGCAAAGAAAGCGACGGTCCAGCGGTTACGAAGACATCAAAGGAAGACTTCGAGAAGATCTGGCCCAACTTCGAGCCTGACATCCCTCCACGCTTCTTCAGCCTCGTCCCGCGCAATCGTGCCTTTTATATTCCTAAAGTACCGCAGAAGCAGCCAAAGCTCATGCCTTTCACCAAAGCTAGCCTCGAAATTGCAGTGGATCAAGAGAAGAGCTTTCGATTGCCTTCAGCTACTCCCACAACCGGATCGAAACGCCAGTTGGAGGAAGAGCAGAGCGGCCTTATCTACATCACAACCATCGTCGAAGAAGACCAAGACAGCGATGATCAAATGGAGCTGGATGATCTCGATACATTTGATGATCGCGAGAAGATTGGCAGCGTCTCCTGGGGTGATCTGAAGATTGCCTGTGAAGACTGGGATGTCTTAGACGAAGAAAGCACTTCGGACGTTGATCAACTTCTGTCGCCTCCGGACACGATTCTGGGCGATGATGACGTCGACTGGATACGCAGCCTTGTACCGTCCAAAAAGCGAAAGCTGGGCAGTCGAGAAAACCCCGTTACATTTTCAGTGTACGATCACATGGACCTTCCATCTTGGGACGACCCAGAGGCAGAGACTGCAAAGATCGCAAAGAAAGTCATCCTGGACATGAACGATCCACATCTCCTGTTGGACGTACAGCAGCCAAGCGCGGAGCCACCTAAACCACGGACAACTGGTCTCGGCCTCAAGCGTGACAATCGTGGTAGTCTTGCGAACCCAATGTTCAAGCGATACAATATTTCCAACGACGAGGCGTACGATGCGCTCAAAGAAAGCAGTCAACAGAAGGTCCGCAGCACGATCGGCCACATGAATGTGGAGCACAGCTTGCCCGCATTGAAGTTGCAATATCCGTTCTACAAGGTCAACCTCTCAGACCGCGAGCTGCGGTCATTCCATCGCCCCACGATCAATTTCAAGGTTGGTGAGCGGGCTAGCATCTCAGTGCTCAAGTCTGTCAAGAGAAAACATAAGAAGAACCTCAAGCCATCAGAAGCGTTCGCGACAGCTGAAGACCTTAACATTGGCGACAACTCGGATCTCCTGCTTGCTGAGTACTCGGAGGAGTACCCTACAACACTGTCCAATTTCGGAATGGGCATCAAAATCCTCAATTATTATCGTCGCAAAGACATGGAAGATACCGCACGACCAAAACGCGAGGATGGCATTGGAGAGACCTCGGTGCTCTTGCCCCAAGATAAGAGTCCCTTCTCACTGTTTGGACAGGTGGAGCCTGGGCAAGAGGTCTTGACCTTGCATAACGCCATGTATCGAGCACCAGTGTTCAAGCACACGCCAGAGTCGACCGACTTTCTCGTCAGCAGAAGTTCCACTGGTGTTAATGGCACAAGGTACTACATGCGAAACATCCCCAATCTGCTCGTTGTCGGCCAGCAGTTTCCTTCGGTTGAAGTGCCAGGTACGCATGCGCGTAAGGTTACTGAAGCTTCGAAGAAGCGTCTGAAGATGCTGTCTTTCCGTATGTATAGGAGAGGCGAGCAGTACAACATCAGGCAACCCTGGGTTAGCAACGAAATGATCAAGCTGCACCTTCCCGGTACAGAAATCGCGCAAAACCGATCCCGCATGCGAGAAATTATGAAGTACGACAAAGACCTCGGTACCTGGAAGCCACAGGAGGGCGAGACGATTCCTGATGAGCCAACATTACGCACTTGGATCAAACCGGAGGATGTATGTCTCATTGACTCTATGCACGCCGGTGATAAGCAGCTTCAAGACTCCGGTATCAAGTCGAACGACATCAGGGACGATGAAGAAGAGCAAGAAGGCGAGAACTCGGCAGTCAAGTTGGCACCATGGAACACGACAAAGAACTTCTTGAACGCATGCGCTGGCAAGGCCATGCTGGAGTTGCACGGGGAGGGCGATCCTACTGCGCAGGGTCTAGGATTTAGTTTCATCAAGGTCTCCATGAAGGGCGGCTTCCGAGACGTTGGGCAGAGTGCAGCAGACCAAGTTAATGCCAAGAAGCAGAAGGAACTAAGCGGCCACAGCTACAATGTACAGCAGCAACAGGCGATGTACGAAAATGCTATCAAGCGCATCTGGAACAAGCAGAAAGAAAACCTCTCCGCCACAAATCCTCCCGAGGATGTGGAGGAGGACGTGGATTCGGCCGCTGCACGCAACGCACTGCGAGGACGCTCCGAAATGGGTACACCAGCCATTATGCGTGGCGACGACGATACTATGAGTCAGCTCAGTCGCAATAGTAATGCGGAGACCCATGGCAAGAAGTTGCGTATCACACGTACTATCAGGAACAAATACGACGAGTTCGAAGAGCAGGTGGTGACGGTCACCGACCCTGAGGTCATCAAAATGTACATCAAGCGCAAGAAACAGGATCGCCTGATGAACATGCGCCTTGATGACATCAAGCCCACTGGTGATCCAGAATACGACCGTCAGCAAACCCTGAAGCTCATGGCCGAGCTGAAGCGTCTGGAGCGGAATATGGAACGTCGCCAAGGTCGCGAGAAGGCCAAGGGTCAATCAACAGGCGGTGATGCAGGAGGTCCAGGCAAGGGCGGTGCAACACCTAGGAAGTGCGCCAACTGTGGTGAAGTCGGCCACATCAAGACAAACAAGAAGTAAGCCAACTATTTTCAGTCCTTTGCCATTAGTGCATTTGCTAACTTTTTTGCAGGCTTTGCCCACTGCTGAATGGTCAGAAGAAGCAGAGCGACACGTTTAAGGATGCGTCAGCTGCAGCTCCTATGCCTGCTACTCCTCAAACCGCTGGCTCGCCCCTCTAGATGTTGGTATAGTTTACGAGATCGGGCGCTTAAGCCGTCTTCGTTAACGAAGTTACTGGTCAGTATTCGAAGGGGATTTGGGTTTATTTTACATATGCATAGCACTGGCGTTGGTGGTAACTTATACCTGGGCGCATCACCACATATTCCGATCAGGGTGCATTGGATCGGCGCATACGACAAAATGCTGCTGTGACGAGTTCCAGCATTGCATAGGACAACATCGTTACTAGATGCATGACACCAACATTAATCAAGACATAGAAGTCTGGTACGCTGACGTGCCAAGTTCTACAAGCTTTTCTTTGCCAATCATTTTCTTTAGTGTAACCCTCTCGATCCATCTTCTCTTCGTAATCACGACTTCCTCATCTCCGAGTGCAAAATGGTTTCTCGCGTTACATGGATACCTCCCAGAGCCTCGTGAGTCTCGATCGCGCTTGGGTTCCTTGAGTGTGACTTCGTGTGCCTAATCGAACCCGACACTTCACTGTCCCAGCCATCCGTTCCGAGGTCGTCGTTCCATGTAGTCGGTAGAGCGTGGACACTACGATTTTTCCCTTGTCGGGCAGGCTTGCTCAAACTGGATTTGAGTGGCAGCGAATCGGCGTCATGCTGGTATCCATTGCCACGGGAATTGCGGCTATACTTCGAGGCGCCGGCCATCGAGTACATCTTCTCGACACCGCGACGTGTGAGCGGGTAGATCATAGGCACGTTGCCAATCACGACTGCAACAAAGGTCTCGCGACATGCCCAGCTTCCTGCAGCTTGTGCGCCATTGATCGGATCCTTGATGATAAGGGCGCAGCGTAGTATCCCCGCCATCATGACGAAAACGCCGCCTCCAAAAACCACAATCAGTGACAATTTCCTCTTGGTCTCAATGTTGGCCTTCCACAGCATTGGCATCGGTATTGACATGAGGTACAGATCTGTCAGGACGTTGAGTATTACGGTGACGTATAAGTCGATCTTGGAAATGGCTGGTTGACAGTAGTCTATAGTGCTTGATCAGTACCTATCCACTCGAACCCAGTAAAGGTACTCACTGCCTGGATCGGGATATATTTGCCAGTTTTTTCTGAAAGGTTGACAGCCCAACAGGATGGACAGCTCTGTGGCTATGTATGTCGCCCCGATCAATGCATAGCCAATCTTGACACGCATCTCAAGGTGATGGAGTCCAGATCTGCATACTGTGTCAGTACAATGTCGGGTTAACCATGCAAGTCGGAGCGTGGAGGTGCTCACGTCAACCTCGAATAGAAGTGGCACATGCACAACTTCAGTGTCCACAACAGGAGCGTGTACAGGCTCCAGCCCACCAGCTGTGTTTTCGACCCGCCCACTCGTAGTGAGTACTCATGCGACTCAGGGTCAAGCGTCCTACGCTGCTCTTCTTTCATTCCATTGTTTGCGAGTCCGAGCCACCAAGCGCCAACGACGTATGCCGTTGCAGTTTCGAGAGAATATATTATCTGCAACGTATCAGTCTACATCGCGTGCAGTAAGAGATGGTACGAACAGCAGCAACACACATGAGATAGTCGTCGAACTGAAACCCCTTGACGCCTACCGCGGTCGCGCGCGCCGCAGTCCTGAGTACAATGACGGCAACACCCACGCCCAAGAGAGTGAAGGCCTCAGTCGTGAAAGAGTCTCCCATCTTTCTTCTAGATCTCGCTCCACCACGAATTAGGAGAAAGTTCAGAATCAGGTCTGCGGCACGGCACTGATGGCCTCAGCCTTAATGAGAGACTCATCGATCCTCAGGCAAAAGGAACCCAACGTAGCGAACAGTAGAGCCGTTTGCAAGACAGCAAGGTTTCATAATGGTACCATACGCATACGGGAAGAGAAGCGGGCCATCCCCGTCTCGTTGCGTTCACACTCTGTGCAAGAAAGGAAATCGAGCAGTCGAGCCGGCACTCGCACGTCCACGGGAAATGGCGACAAACGCTTTTCTTACCAAACACAGACAATCCGAGGCGAGGAACAAGCCCAAGACAAAAGCAATCCCCATAACATGGCACATTAGGGGCACTGAACCCAGGCAGAGCCCACGAGCAAGCAAAGACAAGCCACTCACTGATCTGATCTTGCGAATGTGGAGTCTGTCTATGCAACTCTGTTTCGTTCCATGCTGTCACCGCCGGCGCTGCTTCGGCCGCTAAACCGGCACGTTGCTGCATGTTGCTGAAAATGGTTGTACTGATACCCACGTTCTGCTATACGGGGCTCGTAGGTGACATCTCAACATCTACGAGTCTTTATACGATTCCAATCAACTCAATAACTCAAAGTTAAACAAGGATGCATGCAACAGCGAGGCACTGGAGACCCTCTACAAGTCGAAGATCCAAACACTGTCGTTTGTGTCTGCATCATTTTGACACCGCACGTGGACGGGAGTTAGGCGGCTCGGGTGGGAACCGTTGGGCCGGGTAGGGGCTGCAGAACAAGCCTTGCGCGCGGCAGAAGCCCCACACTTTACCTACTGAGGACTCACGTCTTATCGGCAATGAAGTACGCACACCGTTTGGGAGTGACACCCAGCCCTAGGACTGGCTAGGGTGTCTCTGAGAGCCCACAATTGCTGTCTCAGGGCCATTTCCCCTGTGGCCAAAAGGGAAACCCGGACAAATCAACCCTGCCGGAGCTGGACTGCGTGGCGATAGGTCCGTTTCTTGAACGGCCCGTTGGGATACACAGTTCGTTGCTCCCGTGTCGCCTTCGTAACTGCTTTTTTCTTCGACTTGTTCTCTAACAAGTCAGATCATTCGTCATGGAGGAAGTCGACTTGGTCGTCGTAGGAACTGGTAGGTTGCATTTTGTCTTTGTTGCTTTCGTGAAGATGCGCAAGAAATTCCTTTATCATACGTGGATCTCCAAAAGTGCATCCACGTTCATTTCTGTTACACTTTCCTCATTCTTCTACGATCTTACCCAGTTCCTTGCGTGAGCACATCACGTGTCTCTAAAAAAATGTTGCCATGGGTTCATTGCTTCTTGCTGCCTACCACTTCCTTTTTCTGCAACTCTCCGACTAGCGTTTGAGAACGTACAGGGAAAGATCGCAACACCCTTGAGGCATTGAATACGGCATACTAAACTCAGACTCTAGGTTGGTATGGCCTTGCAGCAGCAAAAGCATACATCGAACTGCACCCAAATGAAGAGGTAGTCGTGCTCGAGGGCGGTCCCAGCATTGGCGGTGTCTGGAGTCATGAGCGCCTGTATCCTGGACTCAAGTCAAACAACATGCTTGGCACCTACGAGTTCAGTGATTTTCCCATGGATACTGCGACCTTTGGCGTCAAGCCAGGTGAACACATCCCCGGTACGGTCCTTCACAAGTACTTGACAGCGTACGCGAAGGAGTTTGGAATCTATACGCGCACTCGACTAAACACCCGGGTGGATTATGCTGAAGAGAACATCAAGACCACGAACTGGACTCTCAAAACACGAAACACTTTGACCGGTGAAGAGGCTGCTTTACAAGCAAAGAAGCTGATTGTCGCCACTGGACTGACTTCCGAGCCCCATGTTCCATCCTTCAAGGGAGAAGATGACTTCAATGCGCCAATTTTCCACTCGAAAGACTTCCGTGAAAGAGCCGGTACTCTTACGACGGCTCGCAATGTCGCCGTCTTGGGAGGCGGAAAGAGTATGTGGGACGCTGCGTATGCTTACGCCAGCGCTGGAGCTTCTGTTGATATGGTCGTTCGCAAGAGTGGTCGCGGGCCAGTCTGGATGGCGCCACCGTATGTGACACCATTGAAAAGGTGGCTAGAGAAGCTTGTTCACACTCGTTTCTTGACATGGCTAAGCCCGTGCATTTGGGGCGATGAAGACGGCTATGGAGGTATTCGACGTTTCTTGCATGGCACATGGCTGGGACGCAAAATCGTCGACACGTTCTGGGGGATTCTCGGAAGCGATGCAATCGACCTGATGGAGTTCAACAAACACCCGGAGACCAAGAAGCTGATCCCATGGCAGTCGGCGTTCTGGATTGGAAGTGGTCTCAGCATCCGCAATTTCCCCACTGACTTCTTCGAGTACATCCGCAACGGTCAAGTCCGCGTGCACATCGCAGACGTCACGCACCTTTCCGAGAAGACAATACACCTCTCAACTGGCGACTCCATCAAGGCCGATGCACTCTTCTGCGCAACAGGCTGGAAGTCACGTCCACCGATCAACTTCCTTCCCTCTGGACGCCTTGCCGAGCTCGGTGTACCCTATTACTCGGCAAAGCCAGATGCACTTATGACTGAAGCCGACTCGGTCATTCTCAACAGATTCCCCCGTCTCCAGGACCAGCCAAACGTGCCCAAGTCCGTTCGCTCGGAAACCGACGACGAGACACCGAACCAGCCGTTCCAACTCTACCGCTTTATGGCGCCGCCATCAACACTGGCGACGAGAAACATTGCTTTCGCGGGCATGATTTCCACGATTAGTACTTCTCTCTGCGCACAAGCACAGGCGCTCTGGATCTCGGCGTACTTTGACGATAAATTGCATCGCATGCCGACGGTGGAGCAGGCGCGTTGGATCACAACGCTGCATTCGAGATTCGGACGGTGGAGGTATCCCTGTGGATACGGTGCACGGCTGCCGGACTTTGTTTTCGATGCGGTGCCGTATCTGGATATGCTGCTGAAAGATGTTGGGTTGCGGTCGCATAGGAAGAGTGGTAGGATTGCGGAGTGGACGGAACCGTATGGACCGGAGGATTACAAGGGGCTGACGGGTGAGTGGGCGAGGAAGCACGGGGTTACGCTCTAAAGGCTGCACAGCATGTATGGGAGGTGGAGAGAGAGAATGATTTCGAGTGTTCATGTCGTTTTCGTTTGTAAGATACCGCAGGCGTAGTTCAGCTTCTACTTTGCTCGGTACTACTCTCGTCTTGTTCCTGGAGGACTACTTCGTACCCCGACCCATTCTTTACCCGGAGACTTGCAACACATCCAAGAGCACTAATACCTGCGATAGCCCACCACCCTAACCCAACCACTCCTTTGTCCAAACCAAGGCCAAACCAATATCCTCCTGCGACTGGACCCAGCGTCCGCATCGCAGAGCTCACACTCTGGCCGACACCGTGTATGGTGCCCAAAACGCTAGGATGTGGACTTGCGTTATTGACGAGGATAATCGAAGCCGGCAACGCAAACGTGCGCGCCGAGACCTGCAGCGTGAGGACCAGAGAAATACCGAGCCAAACCAGCGCGCCGGCTGTAGGCCGGGGCGGCGCAGTTGCCGACGGAAGCAAAGCGAGGTACGGAGCGAGAAAGTACGCCAGAGGAAATAAGAGCAGAGAGTAGCGGAAACATCGCATCAGTCCGAATCGCGAATTCGCCCATGGATAGAGCAGGATTTGGAGGAACAGTCCCACGATGCCGAGTATGGCTAGCGATGAGCCGAGTAAGGAAGGTGAGAAGGCGAGTCCGCCGGAGAAGTGCAGGGCATCTGTACTTGATTTTTGGTCGGGAGTGGTGCGTGGGGTAGAGAGGAAGATGATCCAGAGGCCGGAGAAGGCGCCCATGTGCAAGTCGAAGATTGCGACGCTCAGCAGTGTCCAGAGCACGTTTGGTGTCCAGATCTTTGCAAACGGCAATCTTGCTGTTTGGTAACTATTTGTTCTCTGCTTTTCGGAGAGGGTTCGTAGTGTCCCAGAGCACTGGGTGGTTTGTCCAAGCAGAACCGTAACAATACCGCGATACATGTTGGCCATTTGGTCCGTGAAAGAACGGTCTTGTCGCTTTGTTGCCAGGGTCTCTTCGAGGAATGCAACAACGAGCCCTGCCTCCAAGATAAGGAGACCAGTGCAGAGCAGACTTGGTAAAGCGTACGGAAAGCTCTGTAAGAGGCTCGAGGCATAGGCGCCATCGAATATCTGCGGATAAGTCGAAACAGGATGAACTAGGGCGCCGCCAACAACTGCGTTGCGTTAGAATTCGCTATCGTCGCTATTCCGAGCTTATCACACTTACCAGGTCCCAGTATGTTGGCGACATTGAATGCCACCGGTAACAGCAGAAATGCTCTGGAGTGCCATTTCTTATCCACACTTTCCGCGACCATAGTCCTTGCTGCGCCAACAGTGCCGTTAATCGCGCCTCCCAGCACCCTCCAGGTAACCATTTCAATGAAACTTCGGCTGAAAGCCACGCCGATGCAGCTCACGCTGGTCCCCAAAAGCCCAATGAGCAGCACCGTCCTTCGTCCAACAAGCGGTGAGTCTGCAGCTCGACCCCAGAGGATCGATGTAACGATCTGCGCAAATGTGAAGGAGCCTTGCAGTACGCCGGTCTGATAGGAGAGGGATGCGGTTGGGATGCCGATATCAAAGGAGTGGAGTTGTTCGACCATGTAGGACTGGAGGGATGCCATTTGCCAGAAGTCGACGAGCCGCGATAGAGCTAGGATAGCCAGAGCTCTTTTGTTTGGCATGTTGAGCCATGTTGGCTCTTCTTTCTTGGGTGCTTTCTCACTTGGACTCTCCACATCGTATGTGGGGCCGTTCGGCTCTGTAACCAGGATGATAGGCGTTGTGGGTTGGCGTGGAGAAGGCAGAGAATATTGTGCTGACTCCCGGCGTTGGTGCAGCGACCTGCACGCACTCGAATCCACATCTGCGGAGGTACTTTGTTGTCGGGTGTGGAAGTTGCTCAAGATCATCTTGAACGCGCTTCCTGCTGCGATAGGGGTGCTTATTCCGCAGCGATAAATCTCACTCTTCAATACAGACCATAGACCTCAAACACAGGTCGGTTGTATCTCGTTGTAGGTGAGCAGCCTCTCGGGAATTCCTGCGCATGAGCTGCTTTTTGCGCAGCGGAAATGTAGCCTGACGCTGCCACGATGCAGTCCTGGATATGCGGCAGAACAAAGATGAAGTAAAGAACAACAAGTACAGAAGCGACCACGTAGGGAACGTACGAGACAAATTTTTCGAAGCGTTCAGACGACATTTGGAAACAATTGGAGGAAATGGGGGCAATGATTGATATGCTCGGAAAAGACGGCAGCTGCGAAGCTTGACTGCTGAAATGAAAGAATTTGGAAAGAAGATACAAGAAGACGTGTACAAGCAAGCCTTCACCCACATCGCTCCACTCCAGCGATAACCCAGCCTGTCATTGTTGCGAAGACGCGGCTGGTTGGCAGTCAAGGCTGCGTCATCTGGGTGGGGCGGGTTTCTGATGTTCAGGCAAGTGGACCCTTTCTGAAACCCATTGACCGCGTTTGATCGACAAGGGTATGTATTGGAATCGTCAAGTGTTGTACGTGTCGTGCTCGGCCCGTCGCGCGTCTTCATTTCCATTGTTATTGAGTCTGGGGTCAAGTCCGTGGTGTGCACATCCAGTCACACGCGCAGTCATCGGAACGTAGTTGCGCAAGGTTGAGCGCGACAGGCGCAGCGTGTCGGCAATGGACGTGTGGTGGTTGACAGTTGCTTTGTAGCTGCAAATCGAGAGAATATTATAACAGAATTTACTATGTCTGCGCTTCCCGGTCGCTTCATATGCTGTCGGTCGACTCCAGTTTATGATACTGAGAATCAGATCGTCCTCCACCTCCAGCCCTCCCACCCAAAAAACTCGGTATGAATGATAGCAGATGATCTTGCCCTGTAGCACCGAGTCTTGCCAACCTCCTCTTGCCCAGCATGAAAGAAAGACCGATCGCAATGAGCAATAGCAAGGCTGCTGGGATGATCAAACGTGATATTGGCCACCCATGAACGGCGTACTCTGAAACCGGGTAGTAGTTGACCGTGTTGACGCCCCGATCCGCGGTGTAATTATCCCCACGATTGCCGACGTCTGGCATCGTTTTGTTGAACACCTCACCTTCTCGGAGAGGCATGATATCGTCGCAGCCACGATCGTCGCAGCCAAATACGATCATATCAGAAGGCACGAACGTCTTCACGATACTAGATCGACCGCGCTTCAGCGGATTACGGTCAGAATCAAGCGCTTCAGCATACGCCCAACCCATCGAGCCTGTGAGCGTGTAATCGGTCTCAAAGCCAGTCTTGTTAGTCGAACCAATGAGTTCCCAAGGCCCCGTTGCTGAGTCTGCTGTGTAGAAGTTCCAGTAGCGCACTTCTGTCGCACCGTTCCAGCTTACGTAGAAGACCATGTTCGACGCTCCTGATCCGGTACGCGAGTATGTCCACAGGCTTGGTGTAGATAGAGGCTCACCTTTCCAGACGTACTTGTTACTACGATACATCATGACATCGCTTTCCCGTTGGGCTAGCTTTCCGTACATCACGGCTTCTCCGCTGGGCAGATGTTCGGAGAAATAAGCATGCTCACCCCAACCGATGAAGACGTTCTTGCTAGGCAGGATTTGCATGTTTCCTTGCGAGCCAGATAGTAGGCCTTTCTCTTCTGGGGCTCGCCACTCGTGAAGCTTGCTGGCAGTGCGTTCTACGTGGTTGATGCCAATGAGCATGCCACGCGACTCTTGGTTCGTGATATTGAAAGTATTGCTTGCGTTGTCGAACAAGCTGATCAGGGTATGTGTTGCGTTCTCTTTGAAAAACAAGGCATGATGCTGGCTTGAAAAGTGCAGGTTGACGTTCTTGAAAGTTGGGTTTGCGCCATTGAGCTGCCACATCACATGGCCGGTCACGCCTGAGATTTTGTAGACCGCGCCCACATGTCGAGCTGAGATCAAGTAGTCGCCGTCGGCATTCTTGTCGATCGAATTGATGTGGAAGAAGTCCCATGGTGTGTCTCTTGTCATTCCGTTTCCGCTCGTATCGGTGCAGTCGATGCATGTGTAGGAGAAACTTGGAGCAATGTGGTCCAAAGCACGCCATTCGAAGAGCAGCTCTCCAGACTCGACATCAATCTCTTGGAACAAGCTGTCGTGGATCCAACCAAGGCCAGGGCCGAGACCGAAGGCACCCAAATCGTATTGTCGGGGCTGATAGATAGTGACCAGTGCTCGCTTACCGCCATCAATCAATCGAAACTCATGCATATCCATCTGTGTTGCAGCGCCGACGGCCTCCACCGTTCGCACGACACGGTAACTCTTGTTCATGATGATACCATGTCCGCGCGCCCATCCGTGGTGCTGGTTCCCTTGGAAGAAGCAGATATGGTCTTCGCCTTGGTACTCGCAGACGTGCGGGTTGTGGGATGTTGAGCCACCCTGGGTACCTGCACTCGACCAGACGAGTTGTCCATTGTTGTCGTAGATGTACGGTCCGGGGTCTGTGTTTCGGTACGGAGCAAGGAAAATATAGCCTGGGGCGACAAGGTCCGGTCTGAGGATGTCGAAGCTGATGATGGGAGCGTGTAGATCCGGTCGCTAGTAATGACATCAGGCGGGACTACAACGTCTCGTGTTCGTGTGAACTTACCGATCGGAAAATTGATGTTGGAGCTGTATTGTTGTCCAGACCAGCTTCCACTGGGCCTAGAAGAACAGAAAGAACGGCACAAAGGCTCGACAAATGTTGAAACGACAGCATCGCTACTCCAACGCAGACAAAACTCCAACGGGAAGGGCGGAAGGAGATCTGGAAAATAGTATTCAACTCAGATACTCACTACTGTCTGTAGTCGACCCATGATGCCTGCATGTATTGCTACAGCCAGGACTTCTAGAGCGCTTCTCCCCTATGAGCATTGTGCTTAGCGGCACGCAAGCTTCGCCGTCAGTATCAAATAGGAAGCTTGCGTGTACCGTGGAGACGTTTCATGACTCCTCTGACAATGCTGATCCGCGCGGAACTTTGCGTTTCAAAAAGACCCATGCTTTGTTTGATGCTGATGCGCAAGCACACACGCACAACCGGACATGCTTTGTCGTCGCGTCGTCGTCGGCTGATCGCGCGGACACTCACCAGTTGTTAGTGTTCTGCCTGCACGAATCGACGGACCGACGATGATCGGGAAAGCGCGCTAATAAAAAGTGGGGACCCAACCTCTCTTTGCGACACGTTCGTTCTTCAACAAAATAACCAAGTCGTCAGGATGGATAAGCCAGACACGTTTTGGCGTGCTCGAATGACAAGTTCAAATATGGTGTAACAAAGTGCACAAGCATAACGGGCAAGATCAAAATTATCAAAAAAAAAAAATTCATGTCTCAACTACAGAGGATATATGTACGACAGAAAGAAAACGCCAGCTTTGCAAGATCAGACCTTGTTCAAGGTTGTGCAATATCCATAACTCCGCCAACTCCTATTCCATAGCCGCAACTCAGGCACGCAGGAAACCTGTCAAAGAAGGAAGCTTGCTACCAAGACCAAGCTTGTGCATAGTTGCGCTGGCGCTCAGCACTGCCGCAAGCAGCCCTCCACCCATGACGAACCCACGGAAGAGCACATTGCACATCTGCGCCCGGTTCCTCGCCTTGCATCGGTCGACAAAGCCATCCGTATCATTAACATGTGGGAACTTCTTGCCCGCAGGAACAGGCACCTCGAGGAACTCGCACAGTGGCTCCCATCCTTGGCCCATCTTGTACTCGAGAAGGTTCTCTGGAGGTACAAGTGCTCGCAGCTCGGCGTAGTAGTCGGTGAAGACTTGCTTGCCGTATTTTTTGAAGTCGCCTTTGAAGAATGTCGACCAGAATTTGTGTAGCATGGGTTGGTAAAGACCGGCGCCCCAATCCCATTGTGCAACAAACTTGAGTTCGAGGTCGTTGGCTCGCCAATCTACGGTCTTGAGTGTTGATCTGTTCGTTTATCAGCATCAACATGCACCCTCCAAGGTGAGAGGGACCTACGCATGCCATGAATCGACATCTCTCGTAGTGATGAGGACCTTGGCTTCGGGGTATGCTTCGATGAGCTCTTTCGCAAAGGCAACAGCAGGCCAGTCGCATACGGCCTGGCAATGACCAAGCAGCTGATCCCACTGTTCGCGGCCAAATTCACCCTCTTCGTCAAACTTTGCTGCGAAGGCATCTTGCCACATCAGGCAGTCTGGTGGATTCTCCACACTTGCAGACATCATGTGGTAGGTGTCGGTGTAGCCAAGTTCTTGGAGAGCAGACCGGAGAGCTACGCTACATTAGTATACGGGTATCGAATATGCCCATTGTAGGGGAATTACAGGCTGTGCCCGTCCTCCCTAAGCCCAAGGCTAGGACGCGCATAGGGACCACTCGCTTGCATTGCCTGCGGTCGATATCTGTATCCGCAGTGAAGATGTCGGTGATAGGCTTGGGGGTATATGGTTGGTTTGCCATGGTGCCAAGTTCAATAGCGGCTATTCTGCAGGATGCAAGGAACGATGTTTGATCAAGACGAAACTGGAGAAGGATGTATGAAGAGATGCGGACAACTGAGTTGAAGTCCGATCTGCATGATTCGTGCGCCTCCTTCAATTCACATCACCCTGTTTCCTCTGTCTGCTCAATCTGAATGACCGCGTGGACAACTTTGAATTCGCAGTACGTGCACCCTGGAAGGCCTCGTAGATGCATTCGTAGGTAGACCATCCTGATGTGGATCTCAATTAGCAAACCCCGGTTTCGGATGCAGATTGATGAGCCATAGCGAAGGCAGTGGGGGGCGGCTATTTAGTGCGTATCGTTTGGCGTGTGTCAAACGGATCCACTGGCATCGGTCGCTCGGTATGTGTGGAGTGAGTCGGGCTATCATCCCTGTACTTCATGGGTCCGGGATGGACCCGAATCAAATGTGAGTGTTCAGGCTCACATGCTAGAGGGCTGATGGATCCAATCTGACGGGAGAACGCGTCCGATGTCGTGGTCGCTCCATGATGGTGCTGGAACGCAATGCATACTGTCCTTGTGCCTGGCTGTGACGCGTTGGTTCCTATTTCACATATAACCTGCCCTTCCCATCGAGGCATACATCAAGAAGAGAGTGAATTGTACTTTCAGGCTGGTTTCCTAGATATTTTGAAGTATTTGGGGTGGTAGTATCGCGATGTTTGGTTTGGTTCGGTTTGCGTATAACAGTGGGTAACGGAGGCAGGTAATCGAAAGGCTGCTTAGGTGTGTTTTCCGGTGTGAGCAACGGCAGAAATCACTTCAGCGGACTCCGACAGCGAAGGCAGCTCTTATCAATACTTCCGCATTGGCACGTTATTTGATGAAAGCATGTCGTGCTTGCCATCCTGGTTGCCGAGACGCGCTGCGATCGGCGTCTGCTCGGCATCACCAACCCGGGTGACTTACGCACAATATTGTTGGCATTGATGACACAACGTTCTTAGCTAGGCTCAGATCAAGTTGATGTTGTTTTTGTGCGACAAGAAAATGAGTTTGTGGGTGTTAAGTGAAGTGGTTCAACTGACAATCAACCGGAGAAACACAATTGGGTACAGAAATGTTCACGTCAAAGATGATTGCAACAAAAACTTTGAAAAATCAGAACACGTCAACAGCAACTTGGATTCAGCAGAAACCGCGGGAATTTGCC
The DNA here is from genome assembly GCA_004011705.1 of Ascochyta lentis. Lineage (NCBI taxonomy): Eukaryota > Fungi > Ascomycota > Dothideomycetes > Pleosporales > Didymellaceae > Ascochyta > Ascochyta lentis. The sequence continues at coordinate 1,993,390 of RZGK01000002.1, forward strand.
AATGGTACCCTATCGAATGTGATTTGAAATTAAGACTGAAATCAGATCAAGTTTGGTGACAACAGGAAGGTTGTTGTAGGGTTAGTGAAGGACGACGGCACGTGCATCAGCGTCCGTACACGACCACAACTTGAATATTTACAATTGTACCATTGAATGAATAAGAGTGATGAAATTTGAAGGGTATCGTCATTTCTGTTTTTACTTTGGTGAGCAGAGTCTTGCTTTGCACACTATGCGCATACGTTGCGAGGGTGGATGATGCGGTTGCGCTCATGGCGCGCTGCACACGCCTAGCAGAGGTATGTCTATCGAACGCCAATATATGCATGACATGTCCAGGACTATCATCAGTCGTGGTCATTATCCCGTGCCTGCGCCATGCGACTCCTGATAATCGTACAAACAACACCAATCAGATGCGAACGTCGATGTTGCGCAAATTCACCAAGATCGAAACGAAGATGACATCTACAGCTTGCACAAAAAAATGCAGAAAAGCTGCAAGCTTACTGCAAACCTGCCTTCGTCATCTTTACAGTATGCGGAATTGGCTGCAAGATGCCCTTGTTGTCCAGAGCACCAAGTCCCATACCCTTGGACCAACCCATCTTGGCCAACAAAGCGTGACCCTTGTTTTCGGGACCGATCTCAGGCGCATTGGCACCTACTGTCTCGCCATCGCGGTAGCCGGTCGAAGGCTTGCCTCGTGTTCCGCCGAAACGAACGGTTGCAGACTTGCGAGGACGATCGCCTTTCTGCGAGAAAGCTGGTCCTGTGAGACGGTAAAGCAGTCCTTTATGGAGGATCGCCTTGTCAAACTCATTATCGGTGTATGTGCGTGTACGGTTAGTCTTTGTGAGAACCGTGAAACGATCGAAGCCGTCTCCGCGAGAGCGGGATGTAAGCTTGAAGAAGTCTGCCGCTTGATGGATTGTAGCGCGACGAGATGCATCCATAGGAGGCAAAGCCAAAGTTTGCATGTCGCCAATCAAGAACTCGCGCATTTCTTCGAGAACGTCTTCCATCATGATGCCGTCCTTGTATTTGACCTTCAGGTTGGGCGCCTTGCCCTTCCTTCCAAGAAGACCTTGTTGTCGTAGCTCCTCTCGTTCAGCTTTCTTCATGCGCTTCTTCTGACGATCGTTCTCCCAGGCATTCTGTAATTGATCGTTGAGATCCGAGTCATCAAGCTCGAAGGGCATCTGGCCACGTCGGCCCTTCTTCCTCGGCCGTAATGATGGGCGGTCAGTATCCATGATGTCGAACCCATTGTAAGGATCCATGTCGAGCGCATCCGCCATGGCGGAGGCCGAAGGAAAGGTGGGCTCGCGGTTTCTTCGTCCGCCGCGCTTCTGCTGCTTCCTGTTTGATCGACCGACATTCAGCGGGATGTAGTCATCCGCGCGAGATGATCCGCCAAAGTAGTCATCGGCTGCATAGAGCATAAGCTCATCTGCACCTAGGCCCAGCTCTTCTTGCTTCTGTAGGACTCGTGCGATGGTCTCGTCGTCGAGCTCTTCATCTTCACCAAATGCATCGTCGTCGTCATCATCTGAGTCGTCGGAATCGGAGTCGCTGTCATCGTCGTCGTCGTCGTCCTCTTCTCCTTGTTCAGAATCGCTTGTGCTGCTGTCACCCATCTCGGCCTTCTTGCGAAGCAGGAAGGCTTCTTCGAAAGCTTGGATCAAGTCCTTCTCAGCAGAACTCTGAAGGTAACCGCCGGGCAGCCAGCGAGCGTCGTCGACGACAGAGCCTTCGTAGACGCATAGGTACTGAACTCCGCTCTTGCGATTCCGCTTCGACAAGATACGAGCCACAGTGTCCATGACATCTGATGATGTGCTCATACCCTCGAGGTCTTGGAGCATGTCAGAGTCCCAGCTGTCGGTCGGACCTGCCTCTTCATCGCCCGCCTGACTTCCTGAAGCTGACTCCCAGTCGTTATGGCTCCCGGCATCGAGATCCATCTCGCGGCGTGCAAAGCCTGAGGCGGCCATCATGTCGCCGGTCAGACCAAAATCCTCAATGTTTTGCATGTAGTCGTCCATGGCGGCATCGCGAGGGTTGACGTCGTCACTCAAGAGAGCATCCGTTCCTGGACGATCCTCGACAGGCAGCCATCCTATGCCTGGCTTGGATTTGTGCTCCCACGGCGTTGTCGTGCCTTCCCAGGCAGGCTTGCCCCCACGTCGCTTCGCAAACTGCTCGTTGGCGATGATATCGGTATCTGACTCGGCATCGACTTCCAGCTCGGGAGCGGCGGCGGCGGCGGTGGCAGGTTGTGGTTCTGTAGAGAGTCAGCAAAATAAACGCAGCTTGCTGTTGGGCCACAGGCATACCTTTTACTCGAATGCTGACGTTGATCTTTGGCTGAACATGCACGTCGTCGACCGGCAGTGAAGCAGACTCAGCCACTTGAGCAGCTACTGACTGCGCCTTTGCATTGGCCTCGTCGACGGCATTGTTGACGGCCTCGGCGACTGCGACTGCTTGCTTCTGTGGCAAAGGGCTCTCCACTCTCGATGTGGTGGTGGAGAGAGGGGCGGAAGCATTGCCACGCCCTCTGAACAGCACCTCGTCGCTGGATTCGCTCGAGGCCTCTGAGGCAGCAGGCGAGGGGCTACGGATCGCCATCTGGGCCATGGCGCGCGTGTTGTCCGGTGGCGGGGCGGACGAGGGAGTGGAAGGCGCGACGGACTCGTCGCCGGAGGCAGAAGCCGAGTCGGGGGCAGAGACTTGGTCTCGCTGCTTGAGGGTGCCTTCCAGCAAGCCAGCACTAACGAACTGGACAGGCATGTTGCGCAGCTTCTTGCCGGCCTCGAAGGCACTCTTGCGGTGGCCCGAGACAAAGCGGGCTTCGTCGGCGAGGGAGAACCGGGGCTTCTCTGCTGCAGCTTGTCAGCAGGTGAGGGTCTGGCCTTTTGGGTGCAGGCAGGAGGCGCCACAACATACGCTCGTCCTTGGGCCATGGCTGGAACTTGGAGGGCGTGCGGCGCGGCGTGTGCTTGGGTGTACTCTTGGGCGTGTTCTTCACAGAGCCTTTGGCCTTGTTCTTGCCCTTCTTCTTCGCCATGGTGGTGGTAGTGGCGGTGATACAGAGAACAGAGGCGGTACCGTGCAAGCGCGCAGGAAGGTGGCGCGTGGGTGCAGAGGAGCAGCAGCGGCGCGGCGAAAGCTGAATTCACGCGCTGCGACTAACAATGATGATGACTTTCGCAGTGGCGGCGGGGACTAGGGCCACAGCTAGGGCCGGGGCTACCACTTATCGGCGTGTTGGTTCACAGCGTGCGGCTTATCGCTGCTCGCTGCGGGTCGGCGAGCGCATTGCACTGCACTGCACTGTCTGTCCTGCACAGCACTGGTCAGAACAGCAAGTCGTTGGCACTACCAGAGAGACACAGAGAGAGAGAGACGTGCAAAGGCTGGCCGTGAATCCGGCGGCTGTCTGTCGGTGGGTGCCGGTGCCATGTGCTGCCGGACATGCAAACAGCTGGGCGCCCCTCCCCCACCACCACACGTCCAGGCAGCATGACCAGGGCGCGAGCTGGCGAGCTGGCGAGCTTGTCGGCCCTTGACCACAGCTGCATAACAGCTGCATACCAGCTGCATAGCACCCGCACAGCATCCGCCCGACACCCCCTCCCTTCGTCTTTCCCACCTGCACAACCCCGAGTGCCACGACTGGATGTGATGCTTCTGGGGACCACCGCATTCCCGACCTCCGCCTCCGCCGCCGCCGCCTCCGCAACTCACCACGGCCGCCTTGAATAGCCGCAACCACGCCCACGCCCACGCACGCCAACATGAACGACTTTGAGCGCGTTGGCCGCAACCTCGTCCGCACCTTCTACGACCCCCTCCCCACCAACGACTCCAACGACCCCATATGGCTGCTCGGCGAGCGCTATGACCCTAAGCCACCGCCGCTCAGGTCGACTCCCAGTGACGCTGCCTCCACCCCCCGCTTCACCGAGACCCCGCAGAACGAGCGCGGCGAAGACGAGAGCTGGATCAGAACCAGCGTCGACGACACGGACCGCAAGGAAGCGCCCAACGGCCAAGACCCAGCCCAGTATGGCGGCTGGCCCTCGTCCTTCCTCGATGACTTCGAGTCGCGCACGTGGATGACGTACCGCTCAGGCTTCGCCGCCATACAGAAGAGCCAGGACCCCAAGGCAACAGCCACCATGAGCTTCCGCGTGCGCATGCAGAACCTCGCCTCGCCAGGCTTCACCTCGGACACGGGCTTTGGCTGCATGATCCGCAGCGGACAGTGCATCCTGGCGAATGCGCTGCAGATGCTGACACTGGGCCGGGACTGGAGATGGCAGCACGACACAACCGACGCCGAGCACTGTGCTGTCTTGTCACTCTTTGCAGACGATGCAAGGGCGCCCTTCTCCATACATCGTTTCGTACAACACGGCGCTGCCGTGTGCGGCAAGTACCCAGGCGAGTGGTTTGGCCCGTCGGCTGCCGCGCGCTGCATCCAGGACCTGGCCAACAAGCACAAGGAAGCCGGCTTGAGGGTCTACGTTTCCGGCGACGGCGCAGACGTGTATGAGGACAAGCTGAAGCACATCGCCGTCGACGATGACGGGCGCTGGCAGCCTACACTCATCCTCGTGGGCACCAGGCTAGGCATCGACAAGATCACGCCTGTCTACTGGGAGGCGTTGAAGGCCGCTCTGCAGATGAAGCAGAGCATCGGCATTGCAGGGTAAGCCGACAGCAACACCACGTCACCACCACCATCACTGACAACGGCATCACAGGGGTCGTCCCTCAGCGTCACATTACTTTGTCGGCACCCAAGGCAACACGTTCTTCTACCTCGACCCCCACAGCACGCGGCCTCTCCTACCCTACCACGCCTCAGCCTTGTCCTCGTCGCCCTCACCCACCTCCCAAGACGAATTGAAATCCGACGTCCCGCTCACAGCCTCGACAGAATCGCAAAGCACCATCACAGACTCACAGACCACCATTGTCCCCTCTCCCAGCGAAGGCGCCTACACACCCGCCGAGATAGCGACATGCCACACGCGGCGCATCCGGCGTCTGCAGATCCGCGAAATGGACCCCTCGATGCTGCTAGCCTTCCTCGTAACCTCGGAGGAAGACTACGAGAAGTGGAAGGAAGGCGTGCAGAGCGTGCAGGGCAAGTGCGTGGTGCACGTGCAGGATCGCGAGCCGGCGCCGAGGGGCCAGGAGCGCGAGGGCGCTGTGGATGAAGTGGAGAGCTGGGACGAGGAGGGCTTGCAGTAGGTGTTGCATCTGCGCTGCTACGTGGTTGGTGAGAGAGATATAGGACCCTTCAAGGCCAGCTAGTGAGCTTTACCATGATACTCCACGTTGGACACGCAAAGGACATGGGTTGCATTTTGGGCGTTTTGGCGTGAGGTGGTGGTAGTAGTAGTTGCTTGCGCAATGAGACATGTCAGCTTCGTGCCATTTTACAATACTACCCACCCACCCACTACGTATTCATTCCGCTTTCCAACTTCCTGTACTGCTTTCTGCGCACCGCAGCAGATCTGGATCTGGATCTCGAATCCACGGTTCGTCCAGGTCATGAACCAAGGACCCGCACCTGTCGCCTACGTCACCGGGGGGCCTCCCAACGCCATTGTTTGTCACAAGTCGTTTCTACGCCTCTTTTCGTATAAGCTTAATTTCCAACGGCAAAGACCTTTCGAAGCGGGAGTCGATAAGTCGCTGATTTTCGTGCCGTGTAGAGCGTAGACTTCCCGGTTCTGGTCAATGCATCCCCGCAGATTGCATGCGGCGTCTTCAACCCAAATGGCTGGTTCGCGCGATTGCGAGTCTGCCGTTTGGCGGCACAATGACGCGGTTCGTCGTGACAGCCCGTGCGACGCGTCAAAGCGCGTCAGGGTAAGATCAGCATCGCGTTCAAACTGCATGTCAGTGCTACAAGCAAACCTCAATAAAAAGGAGAATATGAAAAATCGAACTACAGGGAAAGATGAAAGAGAGAAAACGTGGCGAAGAGATGTGAATATTGAAAGAATTGATTCGTTCCCGTCTGCGTTTGGTATAATGTACAGACCCCAGATGATGGATCGTGTCAAACCATCATGACACGATGACGCATGGACAAGCAAACCGACCCATGATCACATTAGAAAATGACCCATGAACACCGTCACCCCGTAACCACCTTGTCGAAAGACAAGTAAAAGAAACCCAAAGAAGCAAACCGTCAAACCAAGCGCTCTATTTGGCGGAGGAAGAGTACTTGGTGACGGCCTTGGTGCCCTCAGACACGGCGTGCTTGGCCAGCTCACCGGGGAGGATCAGTCGTACTCTGGGAGAAGAATTAGCAAATCATGTGGAGAGGCGAGTGGAAAAGGCCGAAGACGTACGAGGTCTGGATCTCGCGGGAGGAGATGGTCGACTTCTTGTTGTAGGCAGCAAGCTTGGAGGCCTCGGTGGCGACGCGCTCGAAGATGTCGTTGACGAACGAGTTCAGGATGGACATGGCGCGGTTGGAGATACCGGTGTCGGGGTGGACCTGCTTGAGGACTGCAAACGCGTCAGAAAACTCTGCTCGATGGAACGAGATGGTGCAGCAAAGCGGCGTCGTTGGCATGCAGCCATGCAGTAGATGCAAGTCGCGTGCACACGACGCGCCGTGATGCGCGCGAGATGGCAAACTCACCCTTGTAGATGTAGGAGGAGTACGTCTCCTTCCTGGTCTTGGTGCGCTTCTTCTTGTCGCCGGAGGGAGCGGCTGTCTTCTTGCCAGCCTCCTTCTTCTCGGCGGGCGCCTTGCCGGCCGGGGCCTTGCCGCCGGTGGTGGGAGTCTTCTGGGCCTTGGGGGGCATTTTGAGTGAGGTTGGCTATGTGAGATGGAAAAAAGCGGGTGGGTGAAGCGGGAGCTGGGGGGCGATGGTTACGGTGAGTGCGGTGGGAGAGAGTCGAGATGGAGAGAATCGTCGCTGTTGGGCGGGGACGCGCTACTTATGGCGAGCGCGCTCCGTGTTGTGATCCAGCGGCTGGCGGGCCCGTGCGTAAGCGCAGGCGGTGGAGGGGGCAGGCGGCTAAGCGAGAAGCGAGGCGAGTGTGATCTTTGATCTTGCGCAACTGGGCGGGCGCGCCCCAGCTAACGTGCGCCGCGACGCTGCCCACGCCCGCCCAAGCTCCCAGTCGCGCTAGCCCGCCAGTTGATCTCGCGCACCACAACACGCCCGCGCCGTCCTTATAAGACGTCGCCGCCCCCCACCAGCAGCAAGCAATCCATCGTCTCGACACTCCACGCCCACCACACGCTCCCAGCCCAGCTTCTGCTCCCACCGCCTTTATCTCACCTCTTCCACCAACCCACCCAAAACACCTTCAAAATGACTGGCGGCAAATCCGGAGGCAAGGCCAGCGGCTCCAAGTCCAACGCCCAGTCGTAAGTAGCTCTTGCTCTTTTCAGTCTTTCGTCCTTTTCAGTCTTTCGCCCTTTTCAGTGTTTTGCGCATCTGGCGCAGTGCATCTTGAGTTTGACTTTGCACTTATTTTTGCATCTTCAACACTTCACACCTTTCGCATCTTTGACGCGTCTTGCATTGGCTTGACGCGTCTTTTTCGATTCGCTTCATCCACCTGCATCATTGAGCTTTCTCGCGCAACTCCAAGCTTCTTCCAGCATCATCTAACATTACTCAGTCGTTCTTCCAAGGCCGGTCTCGCCTTCCCCGTCGGTCGTGTCCACCGTCTCCTCCGCAAGGGCAACTACGCTCAGCGTGTCGGTGCCGGTGCTCCCGTCTACCTCGCTGCCGTCCTCGAGTACCTCGCTGCCGAAATCCTCGAGTTGGCTGGTAACGCTGCGCGCGACAACAAGAAGACCCGTATCATCCCCCGTCATCTCCAGCTCGCCATCAGGAACGACGAGGAGCTGAACAAGCTGCTCGGCCACGTCACCATTGCCCAGGGTGGTGTCCTCCCCAACATTCACCAGAGTACGTCTCTTCTTGCCTCGTTTTCAAACGCATCTGCTAATACCACCCAGACCTGCTGCCCAAGAAGACAGCCAAGCCTGGCAAGGGTCCTTCTCAGGAGCTGTAAGCGCATTTTGCGTAAGAGTTCTTGCTTCATCGGTGTTTCTTCATGGGTATTTTCATCTGCAATGATAATGGGAGTCTGACTGGGTTTGGGTTCACGGCTTTTCACGGGGTTATACCAGAGCTGTATATTAGCTGGTCGCATTTTGGCCAGATGCTCATGAGCTGAATCGAGCGATATCACTTCACCTGTCTTTTTTCTCGTGGTGATTTGTGATGCGTAGTTTGGTCTTTTATTCACGGTCTTGGTCGGCATGGGTACGACTGCAGCTTCAGCTCGTTTGAGTTCTACCAGTAACAATCGTCCTGGACGTCACGACATCATTCGCAAACTCGATATGCGAAAATCGCAGGTTTCGACGAAATACGCCAACTTGCATCCGAGATGTTTGCAATCTGAGGCGCTGTTTGACAGACTCATTCTTTGACGAAGTTGACGTTTCTGCATTTGTCGATTTATTCGGCGCTGCACTTGCAACGGAAGCTCGAGCATGGAAGCTTGCCAGTAGTCAAATAAGACATGATTTGTTTCCGGGACGCCATGTACAGCGATGTCACGTCAACAATATAGGATACAAGCTGAACATAGAAGATTGATTTGCATCTGGCTCGGTCTCTGCGCTCCTGCGCAATCGCATCAATGTGTGATATATACTCGTACCATGCCACAAGGGCTCCTCCACAACCCCTTCTCCACAGCCGCGCGTTTACGGGTTCATCCATTTCGGTGGAGCTGCATCCAATCAGCCAGGCTTCATTAGTCAGACTCGGGGAAGAGCACTCACGATCCAGGATGTGGACGGGCAGGTTGCGCTCGTACTTTGAGCCTGTGGGAGCTCGTTAGCATTGCCGTGTCCGCGGCCGTGACGGATATGTATCCGGGAGAGGGCGACGAACCTCCTGGGGCCGTGGGTGGGCGGTAGGGGTCCGGGTGCTTCCACTTCTCGAGCAAGTTCTCGGTTTCGGTGATCAGCGCCTGTTGCACAGCGGTCAGCGTAGTTGGGTTGGCTGTGGTGTTGTTGTCGTAGACGGGGGGTGGGTGGTGTGCGGTCGCGGCGGGCTACGCACCCTCTGCTGTCGCGGCTCTGTGACGTTCCTGTTCGCCTCGAAAAGACCGCGCAGGTAGACGGCCTGGCCGCGCCAGAGGTATCGGTGGACGCTCCAGTCGAGGGCGAGCTTCAGCGACTGCCTGTAAAGGCTCCTGCGTGGGTGCGTCAGTCTCTGCGGACAGCGGGCGGGGCGGCGGCGGCGGCGCACAGGACTTGCTTCTTGGAGCTCATGGCGACGGTGGGCCTTCCCGTGGTGTGCGCGGCAGAAGGCAGATGTGCAATGTGTGGCCGCAATGCCTCGTGGTCGTCGTGATGCTGCGAGCGCGGGCGACCTGAGGTGCAGGCCTTGGCACTGCTTCGGGTTTAGCTGGTCGAGCGACGTCCATTCTTCCGACTGGACGATGCGAGACGTCAGCGCCGGTGCCCTGTTGCAGCTTCAGCAATTCCCTCACAACACACCCCCAACCCTCCCCTCACCTCCTTTTGCGGCCTCTGCCCACCCCATCCGGCTCCCCGTTTCTTGTGTGCCTGCCTCTCGCCCGCCATGTCGAGCCAACAGTGTCTCCGCCGTCTGCCCAGCGCAATGCGCGCCTCGGCCCTGCGCGCAGGTGCTCGCGCTGTTGCCCGGACGCCCGCTGCGCGCAGCTACTCGGCCATCTCGAGGGCGACCTCCTCTGGCCTCCTGAGCCAGGTCTCAAGGTATGTCGCGCCATTGCGCCGCGGGGGAAGCGTAGCTAAGCCGATGCTAGACGACCTGCACAGCTCGCGACACAACGTCTGTGGACGCTCGACCAGACACGAGGCTACGGTACGTTGCAACAACACACAACACAACTTCCCCTCTGCTAACCCTGCTGCAGCCGATGTCACCACCGTCAAGGTCCCCGAGATGGCCGAGTCCATCACCGAGGGCACACTGAAGCAATGGTCGAAGCGTGAGGAACACCGCTGCACAACATGCACATGCACATGGCAGCCACTAACACCTTACAGAGGTCGGCGACTACGTTGAGCAGGACGAGGAGATTGCCACCATTGAGACCGACAAGATCGACGTTTCCCTGAATGCGCCCCAGGCCGGTACCATCAAGGAGTTCCTCGTCAACGAGGAGGACACCGTCACCGTTGGACAGGACGTTGTCAAGCTCGAGGTCGGCGGTGAGGCGCCCTCTGGTGGAAAGCAAGAGGCAAAGGATGAGCCCAAGGAGCCCGCCCCCAAGGAACAGGAGACTTCGTCGCAGCCCTCTGGCGAGCAGGAGCAGTCCAAGCAGCAAGAGCAGAAGCAGCCCGAGCCCGCCAAGCAGGAGTCGAAACCTGAGCCCCCCAAACAGGAGTCCAAGCCCCAGCCACCCAAGCAGCCTGAGCCCAAGAAGGAGTCCAAGCCCGCCCCGAAAGAAGAGTCGAAGCAGGCCCAGCCCGGCAGCCGTGGAGAGAACCGCGTACGTGGGCTCGTCAACATGGGCAGGGAAAACGCTAACGACGTGTGCAGGTCAAGATGAACCGTATGCGTCTCCGCATCGCTGAGCGCCTAAAGCAGTCGCAGAACACCGCCGCTTCCCTTACCACCTTCAACGAGGTCGACATGTCGTCCATCATGGAGTTCCGCAAGCTCTACAAGGACGAGATCCTCAAGAACAAGGGCGTCAAGCTCGGCTTCATGTCCGCCTTCTCGCGCGCTTGCATCCTTGCCATGCGCGACGTCCCTGCCGTCAACGCCTCCATCGAGGGCCCCAAGGGCGGTGACACCATCGTCTACCGCGACTACGTCGACATCTCCGTCGCCGTTGCCACGGAGAAGGGTCTCGTCACCCCCGTTGTCCGCAATGCCGAGAGCCTCGACATGGTCGGCATCGAGAAGGCCATCGCCGAGCTCGGCAAGAAGGCCCGCGACAACAAGCTCACCATCGAGGACATGGCCGGCGGCACCTTCACCATCTCCAACGGTGGTGTCTTCGGTTCCCTGATGGGCACGCCCATCATCAACCTCCCCCAGACCGCCGTCTTGGGCCTGCACGCCATCAAGGACAAGCCCGTTGCCATCAACGGCAAGGTCGAGATCAGGCCTATGATGTACCTCGCCCTCACATACGACCACAGGCTGCTCGACGGCAGGGAGGCCGTAACCTTCCTCGTCAAGATCAAGGAGTACATTGAGGACCCCCGGAAAATGCTGCTTTGAGGTGGTAGACGAGGAGTGTGAAGATGTAGTTTCTCTTTTGTACATTCGTGTAGGTTGGCAAAGATGGAGCCGGTCAATAACTGGACAACTGGCATACGTGGGGTCATTTATCTCGAGGTGTATGATTAGTTGGTCAAGTGCATAATGAGCGTTATCTATCCATCCTACATTCTGCACATATCCCTCTTATGCTGTGGTTGTGATTGTTTACCGTTTGATGATCGGCTTGTAACGTTCCCGCATGTGCGTGATGTGATATGATGTGATCAGTGGTGTCGATCGATGGGGTACCACACTACTATCTAAACCCGCATTCCATCCTAACTATAATTTGTTTTCTCAGTTACAACCTCTGACGTTATGATTTCGCGGTTACTGTGACTGATTTCGAGCCCTTTCCATCATCTGGGTTTGGATACGTGTTGTTGTTGGTCTTGGATTAGGGTTGGAAATATATGTTTGATTTTCCATTTCAAGAGAAACATCATCATGCGCGGAAAATCAGTACAGCTACCACAACACGTAAAATCACCCAAAAGCGTGTGGAATGGCATAATAAGCTTTGAAGAATATAGAGATATAATAATTACGCGTATCCGAGCTGTGGCGCGGAAACGGTCGCGTCTGCAACGCGGTGGCATGGTCAATCGACATTGTCATCACTGCAAAGAAGCCCTGGAGCGCGTAGAATACCGATTGGAACATTGCAGGCATTGGCAGAGTTTAAAGAATCACAGCGAAACCTGCTGAATTGGATTAGACTCTGTCGCTGCATATATCCGTCCACATATCTCCATGAGCACGCTCTGAGGCCCGTCGACACCCATCAACTCCCCGAGGCCAGCAGAGTCCCTAATATCGGAACGAGGACCGCAAACACCATCAAGTCAGCAGACCAATCGTGAAGAAGGCATGCCAACCTTCACTCCGACTACCTGATGCAAACCTTAAGCCTTGACCGGGTTGCACAGCTTCTTGTGGACCTTCCAGTGCTTCTTCTGGCACACAGAAGAGCAGTACATCCGGTCCTTGCACCTAGCGCACTGAAGAAGCGCACTACCATCACGTCTATGGGGAGCGGAGCACTCGGCACATACTCCAGGATTGTGGAGTTTGTTGCGGAGCTCCTTCATGATGACCGAATCCGTGGAGTTGCCCATACCAGTGTTGAAGATGCCACCCGGGCTCATAAAGTTCATGAGCCTGAAACCGCGACCGCTGGGATTGCTGTCGAAGTCATCATTCATGCTGTTGGCGGTGTCTAGGAGAGACTTTGACTCAAAATCGTAAGACTCGCCGTCCTTGAATCCATCTGGGCCGAAGAGAGCCTTACGCATCTGCTTGAGCGCATCTGGCATGAGTCCGCCTTCGGTGTAGACAATCTTGAGCATGGCGATGCACGACTCTGGAAGATGACAGCCAAGTGTCATGGCGCAGGCACCGAGCAGAACGTAGCCGTAGCACGGGTCGCGGAACAAGTACTCAAGCTGTTGGTTTTGAGTCCCATCAGGCATGGACAGCATCTTGGCCTCTTTGGTCTTGAGGAGGTCCACCAGAACACCTGAATCGAGGTACTTGCGCACAACGTCAGGGTGAGAGCCGCCACCATAAATGGAGAGATAAATGTCGTTGACCTCCTCGTCACTCTTTCCTGAAGCCTTTGCAGCGGTCTGCATGTCCTCCTCAAGCTTGGTGAGACCCATCTCGTGACCTAGCTCGCTGAGGGTATCGAAGTCGTTGTCCGACTGGAAGAGACCTGACAGATAGTGAGCCTCAAGTTCTGGTCGCCTGCTGAGTGCGTTGTGATATACTCACCATTGCCCCAGGCACCCATTGTAGCTACTGTGGTGAGCTTTTATGTGTTGATGATAAGCGTGACTGTAGAAACTGTCAGTGTCAAGGTAGTATCATCAGTGTTCGACATACCGGCAATTAGGTGATCTGTGGCGTAGATTGGTTATGTGAGAGTTGCAGATTTGGGAAGAGTGATGAGTGTGAGCGAACTAGGCAGAAGTTTGTCGTCGTACGTCATGTCGACATTGTTTTTGCATTTGCTGCTGCGGAGGAAGGAGCCACCGGCGCATGCTCACGTGGCGCGAGCCTTCACCTTTGCAGCATTTGAAATGAATCATGCACTCTTGACAGCTAAATCGCTGCCAATGATTGATACCAGTCCACAATTGGGGGGGGGGGGGGGGGAAATACAACATTCTATGTTGTGCCAGCGGTCCAAGAGAATTTTGCTAATACACGGTCTCCTATCACCAGAGTAATTCGATCCCCAGCACGCCATGTAGCACAAAGAAGGCTTCCCGTAATAGACTGTTCATTCCTAGGCTGATAAAGCTCGAGCGAAGCCGTGCTGGCTCCTAAAAAACCAGGGATTTGCGCTTGCATGCATGCTGCTTGTTTTGGACACAAGAAACGCAACCCTGCGGAGGAAGCCTGCAGTTTGGAGACAATGAGTTGGGACAGGAAGGGCGTACTAGCTTCTGCCACCAGTTGGTTCACTCCCACTACTTGTGAATGTATTCGGTGCTCGGAGACCTCCTTCTCGCTAGTTCTGTACAAGTGTGTGCGATTCCGCATGACTTTTCATGACATACTAGAAGTAGTGAACAAATAACTCAGCCCTGCGAAAATCATTCAATATGCCCAATGATCGTTCGTAGCATTTTGGAGCTAAATCGCGATGACGATGTGTTGCAACGTCACCGAACGCCGGATCCACCCACTGGAAGCTCGGCTCACCCAGACCTACTCTATCTGAGGTTAGGCTAACTTACTAACAGATTCAAATCTCTCCTTGCTTATGCTATGTATGCAACGCGTTAATTGCCTATATTAGGTATACTAAGTAATTAACTAATAGGAGCATAGAACGCTTAATAAGCATATAAATAGTAACCTAAGTAGACACCTACATATAAATTAATAATCTATCTCCTACTTATTCCTAAGCTAGTTATCTAAACAACAGTTATAAGCCTAGCTTTTTAAAACTAGAATAATCTCCCCTTGTATACTTAGCTAAGATACACTGCTTAGTAACTACTCCTCTTAGATCTTTACAACCCTAATTAATCTATGTAATAACTAATACCTAGATTCCTAAGAGAGCTTATACGCTTACTAATTAATTCTAATAGCTAGGATAGTATATCTAACTCTAATTCTATACTATAAGTAAGAGAATATAGAAGTAGGTTAATCTATTAGCTAAGGACGTAATCCTAATCTATAAAGCTAAGCCTAAGCAGCTAGAGCTACCTAGCTCTATAACCTTAGCTAATACTAACTAATATAAAATACAGATTGCTAAGTATAGGGCTAAATTAAGTAACTAGGCCTTCTAGTCTACACGCTTGCAGAACCTATAGACCTAGGTTAACTCTATAGTAGATCTAGTAATTATAACTCTAGCTATAATAACGCTTATTAAAGAGAAGAAGTTAACTCTTTAAGCTCTAATTAAGGTGCTAAAGAAGAAGCTAGCTCTATCTAACGCTAGTAAAAAGAACTTAGTACGTGTATAGTACTAAGCTTATCTCTAGAAGGCTAGGCAGAGTTAGCAGAATCTTAAGAAATAGCACTAGGAATAGAACCTTCTATACAGCAAGGCTAAAGCTCTTAAAATTACTAATGTAGAAGGTAAGCTTATAGTACACAACTTCTTAGACTTGTTAACAAAGATTGCACTAGACTAGTCTAGAGCTATATAATAGTTTATTATCTAGAGCTTATTACTAGGTAAAACAACGCTTACTCTAGATAAAGTTAGCAGAGTATATTTAGGTCTCCTTTAGAAGCACTCTATTTAAGCTCCTTATAGCTTAGGCAGAGTGTTTACTACTACAGGTTAATAAGCTTAGACATAGTCTTAGACATAGTTATTATTAAATAACTAATCTAACTAAGAGAAGATTAACTGCTTATATAGACAATTACACTTCTAGAAGCTAATTAACTATAACCTGTTAGAGGGAGCTCTTATAGGTAAACTATTTACCTCTAGTAATTAAGTTAAGAAAGAGATTCTAAAACGCCTTAATAAACCGAAGTACAAGGACTAGAAGAATAAGATTATTAAGAAGAGATAGATAAAGAATAGTAACTCTGTAATAAGTGTAAAGAAAGTAGAGGGGAAATAGGAGGACAGACTACTTTCTTCCCTAATCTAGAAGACCTAGACTAACTAGACTAGGTAATTCTAAAATAGGAAGCGTATAGCCTAAAGAGGCAAGAGGAGTAAATATAGTAATAATAAGATAATATAATAGACAAGTTATTATATTAAATGCTAGGTATAGAACTAAGAGAGAGGGAAAGTAAGTACTATTTATACTCTACTTCTGTTCTCTCTATTACAAATCAGAAGGATCTAGAATAGTTATTACAAATAGATGCTTAGAAATTAAGAGTAGATTTCTAAGCAGATTGCGTAGGCAATTACGCAACCTACTAGCAGATTACGTAGGTGTACACGTAACCTACTAGTAAAGGCAACGTGTTCTTAAGCTATTTATAGTAAGAAGGCTAACTCTAGATCTAGTAAAGCTATAGCTATAATAAGCACAGCTTTCTAACGCTCTCTAGTTAGGCATTCTTTAGATAGTACTTTACTAGATTAGGTAAGAGCTAAACCTAATTAGAAAAGTACCTGTATTTAGGCCTAATATATATATATTTAGGCTAAATAGCTTAAGTTGCCTTTTTAGGTAATAACTATTCCTAAAGAGGAAACTATCTAATAAAGATTATAAGAAGAAAGTCTTATAACTTTATAATAAGTAGTAGCAACTACCTAGGGTTAATTACAGCAGCACTAATAGATCTTAACTTAATAGTACCTTAATCTATAGAGTATAAGATCTACTTAACTATAGACTTTAAAACTTATCTCTTATTAAATAGTACTATCCTTAATAATAGAGCAGCACTCTACTTAGTTAACAAGCTTAAGCTTATTAATCCTACTACTTTCTAGAAAGCTAAGAAGCTTACTTATGTAGAGGCTAGTACCTAATTCTTCTTAATCTTAGGCACTAGTACTAGAGTAATTAAGAAAGTACTATATAAGAAGAGTAGGGAACGTATAGAAGACCTAATTCTTTATAACATTACTGTAGTAGAGGGATTTTACATTAATATAGTATTAGAAGCCTAATTAAAGAAGGCAGGTGTATAGTACTTAGGATTAGATTTAATACTATATATTAGCTTATTATAGAAGAGCGTTGTACTAGCTACTTTAACGTACTATTATAACCTTACGTTTATAGAATATAAGCTACTATTAATCTATCTAGTTATAATAAGCATAACTCTATCTACTTAGAAGCTTAGATTATAGACTACACACTCTAGATCTAATAATAAGAATCTATAGCACACCTAAGCAGGGTATCTAGAGCCTATAGCGCTCTAAGCACTTATAAAGAATACCTAAAACATTAGAATTAATAGAACCTTATATTAGCAGTGCAAACACTGTGCTACAACCTATACTAGCTAAGTTATATCTAGGAGGCTAAAGAAGCAATCTCTTTAGCTATACTAGCAGATTACGTAGGATCTCTTTAATATGCCTAAGAGTTATCTAAAAGAGGTATAGATATTACTAATTAAAGATAAGTATAGTAGAAAGATCTATACCTACCTAATCTATACTGAGTTATTAGATAAGATTATAAAGGTATTTAAGAAGTTTATAAATGTTCTTTGTACATATTATAAGCTCTATATATCTATAATTCTCTAGAATAACAATATTGCTACACTACCTTAGCATAGCTAATTACAATTTAGTATATAGGCAGAGGATTATAGTATAGAGATCTAGAGTACTCTAATGTATACACATAAGCTAAATAGAGGTGTAGAAAGAGCTAGGTAAGAGATTATTACTAAGTTAATTAAGATAAGAAGCAGAGCTAACCTACTAGCTAAGCTCTAGCTAGAGGTAGTAACAGCAGCTATATAGCTGTATAATATAAGCCTATCTTATAGCTATAGGATAATTACTCTTAACACAGTATTAGATAATTAGTTTAGGCAGTACTTTAAGTACTATTAACTAGAGTAAATCTGTTACTACTTAGCAGATCTCTAGCTAGATTAGAGTAGAATTTTTGCTTATAGATGCTAAGCATATTCTCTAAACAGAGAATAAGCAGCTAGGCGTAATAAGCAGGGGTTTAAAGTAACTCTAAGAGGCTATATTAGATATCTAGTAGGATACAAAGCATCTAATATATATAGGATATAGATCTCTAAGCTTAATTAGGTTATAACTACACATAATATTACTTTTAATAAGAGCTTATTCTATAAGAATAAGAAAGTAGTAGAGTACCTATAAAAGGAGCTTAAGTTAATTATAGATCTGTTATATAAGAATAAGGTTAGAGATGTAAAAGAAGTGTTTAAAAACATTTTTAATTAGCTCTACGCAGCAGCCTATAAGCAGGCAGGCACTAATAATCTAGGTTACTCTTAGCAGCAGCTAGAGAGTAAGAATCTAAGAGATAATAATTAACTGCCTAGCTAGCTAGTAGATTATACTAAATAAGGAGCATCTCTTATATAAGTAATAAATAAGGCTAGTAAGTTACAGAGAATCTATGCAGGGAACCTAGAGTATTTAGGCCTAAGAACACTAGAGCTTATACTTAAGCCTAGTAGTGTATACTTTAGTAGCTCCTAGAAAGAGCACTTACTTAAAGGAGTAAGCCTACTAAGAGGAGTAAGATTAAAGGGATCTAGGTAATATAACGCTGCACTTACGCACTCTAAGAGCGCTGCTTCTGCAGCTCTAGGTATTAAGGGTAATATAGCTACTATAGAAGACTTAAATTAATTAGAAGCAGCACTAATCCTAAGCTTATAACTAGTAAGGAGGAGTAGAAGGATACGCTATCTAGATCTAGAGGATTCTAGAAGTAATACACTAGGGGCTTACTTTCTTCTATATAACTGCTAGACAGATTATAGAGAAAGCTACCTATTAAATAAGTTAATTCTATTATAATTAACTAGCACTAAGCTTAAAACAGTATATACTATAATACAAGCATTAGTAGAGAAGAAGAAGTAACTGCTAGTTTTAAGCTAAGCTTAATAGCTATATAGAGACTAACTTCTTAACCCTCTATAATAATAGAGAGATTTACTCTCTTACCTACATAGGCAGCTATTTAAGGAAGCTATAAGTAAAGAGATTACTACTCTACACAACGCAGGCACCTAGAAAGTAATTAATTTACTTACTAGAGATAACAAGCTACTACTACTTAAATAGGTGTTTATATACAAACTAGATTAGAATAGCTACTTTCTTAAGTATAAAGCTAGGATAGTAGTATATAGAGATCTTTAAGTTATTAACATAATCTAGTCTACCTATACAGTAACACTTGCTACTAGGTCTTTTAGAACTACTATAGCAATTACAGCTAAATTTAACTTAGAAATTATATAGTATAACATTATTAGAGCCTTCTTACACGCCTATAGAGATTACTAGCTAGTAGTAACCTATAAGCTACTAGATAGGTATAAGATACCTAGGAAATATATTTAACTTAAATAAGTACTGTATAGGTTAAAGAACTTACTCCTCTTATAGTATAAGAAGCTCTCTTAAATACTAAGAGTAACTAGACTTATAGTATCTAAAGAAGAGCCTTATTTATTCTTTAGTAGTAATTACTAGATACTACTACTCTTCTATGTTAATAATATACTAGTAATGTACTACTCTACTTAGATTGCTAAGGTAAAGCATATTATTAATACAATTACAGCAGCTTATATAATTAAAGAGCGTAGTCTAGTACAATAGTTTCTTAATATTAGAGTACTTAGGAACTAGAAACAGTAGATAATAACACTTGTTTATAACAAGTATATTAACAAAATTGCTAAGAAATTTAACTTTAATAAAACTAGACTCTTTCTATATACTCTGCTTTCTACTATAGATCTAGTAAAGAGTACTAGAGAAGCTACTAGGCAAGAGATTAAGAGCTATTAGGAAAGAGTTAGATTAGTGCTATATACTACAATTATACTATAGCTAGATATAGCATTTACAGCAGCTAAACTATCTCTATACTTTACTAATCTAAGTAAGAAGCACTTTAAAGCAGTACACTAGATAAATATCTACTTATACTAAACTAGGTATTAGTTAATTTAGTATAGCAGGTATAGTAGAGCTAAGCTACGTATTTATAGTAACGCCTTATTTGCTAATAATATTAAGACTTAGTAATCTTCCTATAGATACCTTATAATACTCTTTAGTAGGCTAATAGTATAGAAAGCGTCTTAGTAAGCTACTGTTACTACCTCTACTACTAAGGCAGAGCTCTTAGCACTTAAGTATGTTGCTAAAGAGACTATAGCGCTTAAATAGCTATTTACTAAGCTTACTCTAATCCTAGGAGCTGCCTAAACAATCTTCTATAATAACTAGCAAATAATTAAGCTAGTAGTTAGAGAGAATAAGTATATAACAACACAGCTACGCTATATAAATATACAAAATATATAGTTATAATAGAAGTATACTGTAGGTATATTTAAAGTGCTATACCTCCTTACTAATAGTATACTAGTAGATAGATTAATAAAAAATCTATTAAGGCAACAGTTTAAGAGGTTTAGGGACTAGCTTAATTTTAAGAATATAATTACAGTAGTTATAGAAGAGCAAGGTATAGGTATATATATATATTAGAAAAGAGAATAAAGTGTTATTACGAAGTAAAGCTCTATAGCCTTAGGTCTAATCTAAATAGAGGGAAGTTTACTAACAAACTTAATAATAAAACTATTAATAAGCTTAATAGCTTGCTCTTTATAGCGCTTACTTAGCGCATAGACCTTATTCTTATTAGTAGTAGTATTAGTAGTAGAAGTAGGAGTAGCAGGTGTAAGTAAGAGTAGCTTAGAGGAAGAGAACAGCAGTAGAGGAGAGCTATAGGCAGCAACTATAACCTTAGCAACTACTAATACTGTATAGAACTTAGTTCTTAATTTCTTAAGAGCTAAGTCTATAGGTAGTAGATTATACTATATAGCTGCTAGAAGCTTATAGGCTTTAAGAAAGGCAAGTAAGAAGCTATATATATTAGCTAGTAATTAATAAATAGAAGAGTAAGAAGATCTTACTAGGGGTTGTAGTTATGCCTAGAAGCGCAACGCTAGCAGTAGAAGCTGCTACCTAAGTAATTATAGCACTTACTATTTAAATAACTAGCTAAGACACTATTAATATACTCTAGGTATAACTTCTTACACTAGGTTGTTTTAGCACTATAGGTGCTAGTGTTAGGGGCTTTCTACCTTAGGCATGCTAACCCTTAGAAACACCTTAGGGCGACTACGGTTACCTCTTAGAGCCTACACATACGTATATATTCCCCTAAATCCTTAGGGGCTTAACCCCTAAGGATTTGTCTCTTATCTTATCTAATACTATACGTTTTGTCCTGTCTCTTACCTGCCTGCAGTGCCCTTACAATTCAAATCCTTTATACTCCCTCTTGGAAGAGGCAGTCAAGAGATCTCCAATTTTTTCCATACCTATCACGATGGTTGGAAATCGACGTCGCCAACGTGCCGCTGGCAACGACGACGCACCGGGCTCGCAACAGCCCAGCCCTGGTGGCGACCCAACAGATGCCTAGAGGTATCCTATACATAATGTAGTAGCGAACTTGTTACTACCAGGCATGCCCTAGGTTGATACGACGCCTAGTACATCTAACAACCAAGCGTCGGGTCCCACCAAATCGGGAGACAAACGGGCTCGTAGCCCTACTAGCCCCCTAACAGATGCGCTATCCTATCTAAGTCAGACAAACCCAGCAACTAGTTTGAATGCGGACCCTCTAGCCGCTACAGGGGCGCCTAGGGTAGAACCTGTAGCCATCCCGACTACAGGCTAGCCTTTATTCGTCGAGCAACTCCTTAAGAACCTTTTTAAGGCAGAGCTTGCTAGAGCTACTAAGGCTAAATTGGTTATCTAAAGGAACTAGATTAACTAAGCCTTATAAGCCCTAGGCTTAACTAAGAGCAGGAACCAACTAGAACCTACCTAGCTAGCGTTTAATAAGGCTAGAAAGATTATCTAAGTGTTAAACAACATTTAACCTAAACCTAAGCTAGGTACAGAGAGCAGAGCTCTATCTCCCTAGCAGGTAGACTAGTAGATTAAGAATATTAAGACAGCCTTCTAATACGCCTAAGTACTAGAAGACTCTATTATAAGAACCTACTAGGCTATAGGTACTATTTAGTTTAGCATCTATTGCAAACTAATCTAATAACAGATTAACTAGAGATCTATCTAATTATAGTCTAACCTTAAGGTAGAGGAGGAGCAACTTGTGTAAGACCCTGTCCTTACTAAGTATAAGAACTATACTAAGTTCTTTAATATTAAGTAGAGAAAAGGCAATATAGTTAACACCTTCCTAATACTGTTAAATTACTAGAAGTTACTACTACCGTACAGCTTCTTTAAGTTTAACAATAGTACTAAGAGCTACAACTTTAAGATTGCTTTTATTTAGTCTAAAACTCTACCTTATCTCTAACAGGAGATCTAGCGTAATAGCAGTTTAGATAATATCTAATAATAGTACAAGTTTAAACAAGCTTTCTATAACACAGAGATAGTAGCTTGTCCTATAGTTACTTATAAGAGTAACAACACTAACTATAGTAAAAGACATACTATATCTCCTAATTAGAAGAGAAATAAAAAGTATACTAGTTGCAGAAGTACACTATCCCGTAGCCGGGGCAACAGCACCCTAGTAGCTACCTAGTCTAATAACAGCAATAAGGGCTAGGGTTAAAACAAAGACTAGAGTAACTAGAAGAGTTACTAGAAAAACTGTAGTAGCTACAACTCCTACTATAAGAGGAATAATAATAGAAACTTCTAGTTAACAGGAGAGTTAGGAAAAGAGAAGCTCTAGTTGCTAACCTCTTCTAACTACAACTAGGGCCTAAAACTAAGAGGGAACAAACCTGCATTGCAGTTACTGTATCCCTCTAGAACCCTAATAGGTCTCTAAAACTACTTTAAGCCCTCTATAACTTAGAAGCAGAGCTAAACCTTATTAGTTAGTAGGTAGTAGATAACCTACACCTAGAATATAAACTGTTCTATTAAAGGCTAGCAGCTATATTCCTTAATAGCAACTACCTAGACATCTAACAACTCTATAATCTAACTATTAATTACCTAGACAGCAACAGTATAGTTAAATCCGTAGGACTGCAGAAGTTCTAGTTAGCTGTATTTAAGAGGTACGACCTAGTACTAGGCTACCTATAGTTAGTATCTGCTAACCTGTGCATCTGCTTCTCTAAAGGCATATATAAGTAGTTCCCCTATAACGCAGAGAGAGTGCATATTACTACTGCATAGGATCTGTTCTACTCTATAGAACTAGGGGAGAAAGCTTACTTAATGCACCTAGGTAACCTAGTCTACTAAGTCCTAGAGGAGATAATTAACAACCTTTCAGAAAGCGACCGGGAAGGCAGTAGACAACTACCGCCCTAGAGGCCGAGCGGAGACGCTGTCCTAGACGCAGAATACTTCTATAATAAGAGACTCCTCTAGCTCTAGAATAAAATGCTTAAGGTTGTAGATTACTTTTAGTATTGCGTTACGTAGTACCTAAATCTATTGTAGCTCCCTAAAGCTACAGGTAAGCGTATAGTAGTAAGTATTATCTATAAGCCCTCTTAACGCTCTAAGATGCTACCTACAGGTATAGCCTAAGTCCTCCTAGATAGTAATAAAGACTATTCTTTAGTTAACCCTACAGATAATAAACTAGACTTAGAAGAGCTTAAACACGTTCTTCTAGAGCTGCACTATAAGTAGTTTATATTTAGTAAGCACTAGTCTAGTGTATTAGCACTGTATTAGGATTATAATTACTCTATTAACATTAAACTAGAGAGCAAGATACTAAACATGCCTATCTATAACCTCTCTAGGAAGGAGCTAGAAATACTACAGGCCTACCTTAATACAGCGCAGGAGAAAGGTTAGATACGTCTAAGCAAGTCCCCTGCTAGGGCACCTATTCTGTTTATGCTAAAAGCTAACAGTACACTGCAACTCTGTATAGATTACAGAGGCCTTAACAAGGTTACTATTAAGAACTAGTATTCTATTCTTCTTGTAAATAAAATGCTGGATAGGCTATTAAAAGCAGCTATCTTCTCTAAGCTAGATCTACGTAATGCCTATTATAGGCTCTAGATTAAGGAAGGTAATAAGTAGAAGACAGCTTTTAAAACTAGGTACGGCTATTTTAAGTACTTAGTTATGCCTTTTAGATTAGCAAACGCTCTAGCAACGTTCTAATCCTATATCTAAAGAGCCCTAGAGGGTCTTATAGACCGTACCTGTGTAGTGTACCTAGATAATATCCTTATATACTTAGAGCATAAGGAGGATTATTAAGCCTACGTTAAAGAGATCCTAGATTATCTTATTAAATAGGGGTTGTTCTATAAGGCAAGCAAATGCTTATTTATAATAAAGTTAGTTAAGTTCCTAGGCTTTATTGTTATGCCTAGTAGAGTAGTTATAGACCCTGTCTGCATATAGACGATCTAGGAGTAGCTAGAGCCTAAGGGATACAAGGACATCTAAGTGTTTCTTAGCTTTACTAACTTTTATTAAAGGTTTATCTTTAACTATTCTAGGATTGTCTACCTGTTAGTAGACTATATAACCTCTGCCTAGAGGCTGGAGTTAGAGCTAGGAAGCTCTACTTTAATAAAGAGGGGGAAGAAAACGCTAGCAAAAACCTAAAAAGGCCTAACAAGATAGTACAAACTATAGAGTTAGCTAGAGAAAGTATGCTAGGCCTTTCTTACTATTAGGAAAAAGTTTACTAAAGCACCTATGCTATAATACTTTAATCCTACTAAGCTAATTATAGTCCTTACTAACGCGTTAGACTTTGCTATAGCTACTATATTACTACAACTACAATTATTAGAGGTATTAACAGAACAACACTAGAAGCTAGTAGCGTTCTAGAGTAGGAAGCTTTAAGGTCTATTAATTAGATAGCATACTTATAACAAGAAACTAGCCGCAATTATTAAGGCATTTAGGCAGTAGCAACACTACCTTAAACACGCCCTATTAACAGTCTAAGTACTTTCTAATTATAACAACCTGCAGTACTTTATAACTACAAAGGAGCTCTCCTCTAAGCAAGCACGCTAGGCAGAGGAGCTAGCTAGGTACGACTTTAAAGTTAAGTATAAGCCTAGACTAGAGAACCCTGCAGATAGCCTATTAAGGCGTCTAGATTATACAAAGAGACTAGTTATTAGAGAGCAGCAGGCACTATGCAATACTATGCTACTAACGCTCTAACAGAAGCTTTAAATATAGACTATCTAGAAGTCTAAGGCTTAAAACGTTAAATAGGCAACTAGGGCGATAGGCAGCCCTAGTAGGGGTCCTGCAGAATCCTAGCAACTCTCTAAAACCGCCCCTAAGGAATTCTACCTATTAACAGGTACTAGAGATGCGTCTCCCTTAGCTCTTAACTAGCTATCTACAGGCTATAGCAACTAGGGTTAATCTAAATTATTTAAAGCTTAGAAACCTAACTTTAACGTTGCAGAGGCTCTCCTTTATAACCTTAACAGATAAGTTAGGTTACCTACTTACCTTACAAACAATACTGCGCAAGGCAAATCTGTATACGCCCTAGATACACTAGAACGCCTAACTAACTATATTAGATAGGTTTAAGAGCAGAACGCTGCTTATAAGTTATTAACAAGTTAAGAAGCAGGCAGAGCAGCTAAGGGTTACTGCTACTAGAAGGTTAACCCTAGTAGGATCCTGCGCAGAAGTAGAAAAGTGTAGATTCTCTAAGATATAACTCTTTGCTAAACTATTCTTATAAAGAACTATAACAACCCTATAGGGAGTTATTATAGTTGTAAGAAGACTGCCTAGCTATTAAAATAAAAGTACTACTAGCTAAACCTAAAGAAGGATATATATAAGTACGTTTAGCGTTATGCAGCATGCTAACTAAATAAGATCTGCAGGCATAAGCTATAGAGTTTACTAGTCCTACTCCCTGTACCTAATACACCTTAGCAGCACTACTCTCTAGACTTTGTAACAGACCTACTAACGTTAAAGGATAACTAAGAGAACAAGTATAACTTAATCCTAGTTCTAGTTAATAGGTTTAGCAAGTATGTCTAGTACCTGCCTATAACTAAAGCAATTACTTCCTAGAGAGTAGCTAAACTACTACTTTAGCAGTGCTTCCTTAAATATAGTCCCCCTAATACTCTAATATTAGACTAAGAGTTAGTGTTTACTAGTTAATTCTAGTCTAACATCTGCTACTACTTAAAGATTAACTATTGCCTTAGCACGGCCTTTTACCTACAGACTAACAGACAGACAGAATGCTAAAACTAGGAGTTAGAAACCTACCTGCGCATCTATATAAACTACTAACAGGATAACTAGGTAGACTTATTACTATACGTAGAGTATATATATAACTTAAAGGCTTACTTAGTATATAGAGAGTCCTCTATTAAAGTAGCTTACAGGATTAACCTGTAAGGCTTTAATAGAGTTCTAGATAAGCACTAGTTATACTATCCCCTAAAAGCCTAGGCTAACAGTAGAAAGGTACTAGACCTTTACTAGCAGGTAATTAGACAGCTAGAGCAGTAGCACGACCTTTAGGTAGCAGTAAAGGACAGCTTAGAGTACGCCTAGAAGAGCAATTCTTGTTAGTATAATACTAAGCAGGCAGATAGACACTTTACTAAAGGCGAGTAAGTGTTACTCTAAGCAAAGAACCTAGCAACTAGCTAACTATCTAAGAAGTTTAATACCTGTTACCTAGGTCTATTTACTATTGTAAAGAAGATTAGCAAGCTAGCTTATAAGCTAGACCTACTACTATTGTAAGGAGCTGACCTCTGAGGGAATTTACTAGTAAAATACAAGATGGATTTAATAGAGGACAACCTCCGGGACGGAGGTTGCAGAGTTTTTATAACTCTGTTTCGGACACGTCAGCTCCGTGGCGGAGCTTTAGTCTATGCTGGGAAGCGCGAGCCGGAGTAATGCTAAGGCGGTGTACGCCAAGGAGCCAGCACCTGGGCCTAGCCCGTTACAGTACCCCCCTAGTTATCCTTTGTTTATCAGCGCGCGCCTCGGTCAAAACAACTCTATCGCCCACTCCCTACTTTCCGCATTCTCTGTTGTACCACGTTTCCAGTCCGCGCGCCTTTCTCTTACAATCCTAGTACTACCCAATTGTTTAGTTGCCCTGCCCCGCTTAATTTTAACAATAGCGCCTCCTAGATCACCGACCGCGTCGCGTTCGCCCCACAAGAAGGCGCTAGGCAAGCAAGTAAGTTGCTCTATCCCTACCTGTGATATGCCTATTTACTGACTCTTTTACCTTGCCTAGGCCTGCAGCGCTGCTCCTCTAGATCCCGCCCCTCCTACTACTCGCTCGACTAAGAGGGCGAGGCTTACGGCGGAAGACGTTGAGCTGGAGGACAAGGAGATCGAGGAAGCCTTCGACGATGTTCCTGCTGACGATCAGTCTAGGGTTCTAGGTGAGTGGTCCCCGCGTACCTAACGCGCTGGCGGCTTCGTGGATCCTAAGGTCTGCGTTAGCTGTGCGTTGTCTGGACAGGTCTGCACCTTTACTGCCAGCAGCCGCTTAACCAGCTGCGCTCCCTGCATCCTCAGCCATTCTTGCTGCTATAAGGTAAGTTTCCGCTTCTTGTTTCTTAGTGTTCCCTTCCCTAGCTAACTGTCTGCTAGGCCCTGCGCAAGACATAGAAGACTCTAAACAAGTACTGCGTGTTCTTGCAGTTTGCTAAGGGCAACTCTGCGAAGCTCCTGCAAGTTGTTAAGCCTATCTAGGCAGACCTTGAGAAGCGCAAGGACCTTCCGCGTCACACTGACCTTGCGTCCTAGCCTAACGCCTGCTCGCCTGCTACTGGTTACAAGACTAAGTGGTCTGAGTACGAGGCTGAGGTCGATGAGATTAAGGCCTATCCCTCTGCTGCTGTAGTCCTTGCAGAGCGCACTGCTGTCGCTGCTAAGAAGGCAGTAGTCCAGATCAAGACTCTAGTAAGTTATTCCCCTCTTTTCGCACCTGTTTTCTGGAGTATTCGCTAATTCCTTGCTTAACATAGCTTACCGTTAACTTAACGCTGCTTGCGCGCTTTACCTACTTTAAGGCTAACCTCTGCACACGTCTCGAGATCCCCCCTGCCGCTGGACACGAGGACTTCGTCTGAATGCTTGTTAAGGACGTCACTAACGCTGCTGCAGGTGACAAGGACAACGGTAGTAGCAGAGGTTCTGCTGAGGGTAGTGCTTAGGTCTTCTCTTATCTGCAGCGTTCAGGATTTTCTTAGCTAGATAATACTCAGGCTCCTGGCTCTTTTTCTTTATAACAATATGGTCCCCCTCTAGGGCGGCCTATCCTTTGGGATAGACTAATGCAACGAATAATCTCCCTAACCAACTAGTGCTCCTCCTCTTGCCTGTGCTTGTCTCTACTTCCTGCTCCTCTCCTTCTTCCTCTATTAGGAGTAAGAAAGTTAGTTATGCCCCTCTAGGGGTTCTAATTAGAAGCCTAGGGGCAAGTTCCTATTCCTATCTCTCCTGTCCCTTGTTGCAGACAGCTATCTGTCTAGGGCTTCTAGGTCCTTGCAAACGTCCTCCCTTTCCTATGTTTTGCTGACATAGCCTTCCTATTATACTAGGTATTTACGTCTCTTACCCCCCCTTCTAGATTGTCTTTCCCTACAGATAGAGTTAACTTTCTATTCTTTAGAGGATATACTATTGTTGTTAGTAATAACTAGGGGGCTAGGCTAGGGGTCGTTGTTTAATTGTCTGTGAAGAGGGTCCTGTAGGCACAACTTAAGCTGGTTAACGTAGAAAACAGGATAGACTTTACTATTAACGTCTAGTTTAATGTTGTGCAGGGAGATAACTTCTACAACTGTGAACTTTCGGTTCTTCTAGTCTAGTTTCCTGCTTGCTCAGCCGTTTAAGAACTGATTTCCTAGCTTTAGCCAGACTTTGTCCCCAACCTTCAGCTAGGGGGCTTCTCTTTGGTGTGCATTGGCTTGCTGTTCTTGTACCTGCTAAGCCTCTGCTATCTAGGCTTTAACGAAGTTAATTGTTTTAGTAAACTTCTGCACTATGCTTGCTACAGCTCTAGTAGGTTCCCTTGCGTGTTGGTGCAACAACTCCGCTGCTAAGTCTAGGTCTATCTAGACTAGATCTACGTTGTAACCGTGCTGGAGGAAGAAAGAGCTAAACCCTGTAGATATAGCTACCCGTCCTTTAATCGCAATCTAGGCTATAGGCACCTAAGCAGACTAATTATCCTAAGCCTAGTTGATATAGGCTCTTAAGTAGGCTTCTACTACAGAGTTTATACGTTTAGTGCTCCTGTCTGTTTGGGGGTGAAAGGCCGTAGAGAGTCTCTGCGTGATTTTCAGCAGTTGGCACATTGTCTGCCAGAAGTCGCTAAGGAACTGCGTCCCTTAATTAGAGATAATTGCGTTAGGCAACTAGTGATAGCCTACTATATTAGATATAAAAGCACAGGTAACTGTCTTTACTAACAGGTCTAGCAGGGGGACTAGAATAATGTCCTTAGAGAGTCTGTCTGTAACGACTATAAGGTTACAGTTACCCTTACTCTTAGGTAGGTCTGTTATGAAGTCTATAGAGATTTCCTTCTAAATCCTATTAGGTAAAGGGAGGGGTTTGAGGAGTCCCTGCTTTAGTTCCCTCTATAGCTTTGTCCTTCTGCAGATGTCGCAGTTCTCTACGTACTGTTGTAAGGCAGTCGACATCCCTGGCTAGAAGTAGGCTTAGGAGAGGATTGCATACATGTTTCCCCGTCCCGGATGACCTGCGATTAGAGAATAATAGGCGTTGTTAATGATCTTAGTCCTGAGGGCATTAGAGTTTAGAACCTATACTCTTCTGTAGTAGTATAGTTGGTCTCTGTTATCTACAGAGCACTTAGAGAGGGAAACTTTAAGGTTAAGCTGCACAGGAAACTTCCGGGCTCCTAAAGAGATAGAAGACTTAGCGAGCTGGTAAGTCTTATCGTTCTTGGCGGCGTTTTTCTAAAGTGTTTCAAATTCTTTAATGCTGTTGTATGGTTCTGAGTTCCTAGCTAGAGGCGTCTCCTCACGCGTTTGTTCTGGTTTCTTGTAGCGGTTTTCCTGTGGCTCTTCGTTTAGAGGGGTTACAGGGAGGAGTCGGTCCGCTCTACGTAGTCCTGAGGAGAAAACCTGTATGTTGTTAGCAGAGTCGTCTTCTAGGCTAGTCTTCACTACTCGCGCAAATGGTTTTAACAGTTGAAACTGTCTAGTCTTAGTCCTCTCGTCTCCTGTAGATAGGGGGACGTCCTCCTCTTTCCTTAAGAGTGCATCTGCTTGGTTATTGACCTTGCCGGGTCTGTAGGCAAAGGTGAGGTTAAACTGGCTAAGGAGGCTAGACTAACGGACGTGTCTTTTAGAAAGGAGTTAGGCCTTGCAGAAGTACTCTAAGTTTTTGTAATCAGTAACGACTATAAATCTCTTTACTTGTTTCAGCTCCGTGCTCTATTCTTAGAGGCATTTAATTACTGCAAGCATTTCCTTGTCGTGAATAGTGTAGTTTACTTCTGCCTTAGAATTCTTAGCTGAGAAGTATGCTACCGTACGGAGTACCTTGTCTTTTCTATATTGGGATAGTACTCCTCCTGTTGCCTATTCTGACGCGTTACACTCTAGTACTGTCTCTAGGTCTGGGTTAAAGTTCGCGAGTGCTGGTTCTCTGGTGAATACGGCTTTTATAGCATTAAAGGCACGCTGCTAGGGTTCCCCCTACTTAAAGGTTGCGTTCTTTCCTGTTAAGCAAGTAAGAGGTTCTGCTATGCTGGAAAACTAGCTAATGAACTGTTAATAGAAGTTCGCAAACCCTAGGAAGCTCTAGATTCCTTTTACTGTCTTTGGGGGTTCCTATAACTTTATAGCAGCGACCTTTGCGGGGTCTATCTAGATGCCCTTACTAGCCTTGATGATAAATCCTAAATACTTAGTGCTCTTAACGGAAAACTTGCTCTTTCCTACGTTAAGGTGCAACCCTGCAGCTCCTAGCTTCTGGACAATTTCTTTGACCTTGGCCTTATGCTCCTCTTAGGTGCCGCTAGAGTAGATTAACACATTGTCTACGTAGGCAGAGCACTATTTGTCTAAGTACTCCCTTAAGACCTAGTTGATGTACTGCTAGAACGTACTTAGGGCGTTAGCTAACCTGAATAGCGTTACTAGCCACTTGTAGAGTCTGAATCTTGTCTAGAAGGCCGTCTTCTATTTATCCCCCTTAGCGATCCTAATCTTGTAGAAGGCTTGGATAACGTCTACCTTAGTAAACTATGTTGCTTTTAAGATCTGTAAGAGAGTCTTATAGATTAGAGGCAGTAGGTACCGGTCCTTCTTAGTGATTGTATTTAGTGCCCGATAATCAACACAGAACTAGAGACCTCTACTAGGTTTCTTAACAAACAGCACTAGGGCAGAAGCACTAGACTTGCTAACTTAGATAAAGCCCTTGTCTAAGTAGCTGGTGAGTTACTGTTAGAGCACTAGGAGCTCCTTGCGGGACATGTTGTATAGTAGTCCCTATAGTACTGTTGCGGGTTTTCTGTCTTGCTTAATCAGCTTAATAGCATAATCTATATTAGATCTGCAGTAAGGTGCTAGCTTGTCTGCTTCCTCCTTTATAAACGTTCTAAACTTATCTTTTAGGAACTCTAGGAGAAGGTCTTAAGGATCTGTTAGCTCCTTCTTCTTTAGGGCCTTCTAGATATCTGCTATTAATGCAGAGAATAGCTCTATGTTCTAGTCTGTCTTAGACCTCTTCCTTAGCGCCTGATACAGCTCTAGGCTAACAGGCTTAGGCAGTTAGTTAGGACAGGCGCCCTCTCTGCTTCTAACTCGCGTCTGCAAGGAGTAGATAAACAACAATTTCTTAGCCGGTGCTATAGTAACCTTGTTCTTGTCTATCTATAGTCTCCCTAGGATAAGGTTGTACTTTCTTTCCCTGTCTAGCATATATGCCTAGAGGGTCTCTCTGTAGCTATCTATGTCGATCTTTATTCTTACAACATTAGTTACCTAGGTCACTTTCCTGGCTATGCCTAATACCTTACGTCTATACGTAGGAGTGCGTTAGAAGTTGTTTTGTGATGCGAACTTAGAGGAGACTATGCTGTATGCTAAACACCTAGTATTAATTAATATATGTGCTACAGTGTTGTCTTGTACTATTACATGCAGTAATATAGGCTTGCTATCTAGCTACTGCTAGTAGAACTCCTAGAACAGTTCTCTCCTCTTTACAACTTCTTTTCTTAACCCCTGTTCACGCCTTTAAACAGGAGTTTCTAGTTTTCTAAACCTTTGTTGGTAGAATTATTGGTTTCGGAAACCTCAGCAATTGCACTCTAAACCTAGACTTTCTCTAGTCTCTTAGCTGGGGCTAGATTGCATCTGCTCACGTAGTAACCCTTCTTTCTACATCTCAGACAGACGTTAGCAGCTCTCTGCTAGTTTATAACTTCCTAAGTCTGCTACTCTGCTTGTAGTTAGTTGTTAGACTTGATCTTCCTAGAGTAGACCCTAGTAGGTTCCTAGTCTATACTATCTAGGTTTGTCCTGCGTGTGTGTTGTCTAAAGGTGCTGTTTGTTAGTACTTTAGACCTACAGAGGTTAACCTCTACTGCTAAGACCCTAGCTATAAGGCTTTAGAGGTCCTAGTTGTCTAGAATGTCTACTAACACTATCTTGTCCTAGAGGTCTGGTTAGAGTGCAGATATGTATCTAGTCTTAAGGTTCTTCGTGTTGTCCTCTTTGGCAGCGTTGTAGGCTAGCTGGATAAACTCCGCATTAAAAGACTCGACACTCTGGTTGCTCTTCTTTATAGTAATGGTTTAGAGTTTCTGCTAAGAGCGCTCCTTAAACAGTAAGTCTTTGTACAGCTTGTCTAGGAAGTCCTAGAACTAGGTAGTTGTACCTATTAGGTTACAGTCCTTCTACAATAACCTAACCTGCGCAGCCTGTCCTTCTAGCCTGTTAAACATATAGGCAACTCCTAGGACAGCCTCCTAGTCCCTTATAGACCTCAGCTTGTCCTTTATCTAAGACTTAAACGTCTAGTACGCTTATTAGTTGCCACTAAACTTACCTACGTTAGGTAACTTTATAGTCTTGCTTAGTCTGTTGTCGACTGTTTGTACAGAGGTAGAGGGTGTTGCACTATAGTTCGGTAATCCTATAGATGCAACGTAGGCTTAGACCTAGGCTTTAACCAGCCTTTGTATAGTTTCGCCTATGTCTTCCTGTTGTGGGTCCTAGTTAGAGTCCGTCGTAGGGTAGGCCTCGTTGTTGGTGATGGCTACTGCGGCCTTAGGTAGGGTTGCCTATAATAGGTGGGTAGTTAGGCGTTCCAGTACGTAAGCCAGAAGCTCCTCCCGCCATTCTTCAGGTACTGACGTGGTAGCGAGGTTCTGGAGTTCAGTCCTGACGTCTAATCGATTGTTGTTACTAGTGCACAGCTCAATGCCGTATTCTCCTAGACGCCTAGCGGCGTCGTTGTACGTCTTGCTTATTGATCCTTATTTAGTGATCAAATCTAATTGTAAGGAGCTGACCTCTAAGGGAATTTGCTAGTAAAATACAAGATAGATTTGATAGAGGACAACCTCCGGGACAGAGGTTGCAGAGTTTTTATAACTCTGTTTCGGACACGTCAGCTCTGTGGCGGAGCTTTGGTCCATGCTAGGAAGCGCGAGCCGGAGTAATGCCGAGGCGGTGTACGCCGAGGAGCCAGCACCTAGGCCTAGCCCGTTACAACTATTAATAGACAGAGTGCACCTAGTATTTAATATATTACTACTTAAGCCCTAGAAGGAACTTTGCAGAGAAGAAGTTCTAGCTAGGTCCTATACAGATCCTAGAGGATACTCTTCTAGTAGAGAGGTATAAAGTTAAAGAGATTCTGCAGCACTGTAACACTTAAGCCTAGAGGCAAGAGTACCTAGTAAAGTAGCTAGGTTAGCTAAATAAGGAAGCTACCTAGAAGCTACTAGAGAACCTTAATTACTGCAAGGAAATTCTTAAAGAGTACCTTAAGACAATAACTAATACAATATAGCAATCTACTTATAAACATAAGGCTAAGTCTAAGTTAGGTTAGAGTAATCTAAACCTGCCTTAGCAGAAGAGAGGTTACCTAAGGAAATCCTAGGATAATACTTATACTACAAAACTGTAGACAATATGTTAACCTAGGGTTACTGTCCTAAGGCTGTAGATTAGCCTAGCAACTATCTAAGGTAGAGAATAAGGGTCTTAAGAGCATTAGAGTAGGCACAGATTTTTATGTAGTTATTTGTATTTAATCTATTGCTATATATTATCTAAAAGAGCAACCTAAAATACATAGAAAAGACCTTATAAGCTCTTAGTAGGGCTAAGCTTAAAGTCTAGACTACCTTAATAATAACGCTTAGGAGTCTTCTAAACTGCAGACTTAGTTAGAGAAACTGTTAACTACTAGAAGAGAGCAGCTAGAGCATTATTAGCAGAAGGCACATTAGTGCTATAGTAGTACTAATACTTCTCTGCACCCCTAGCAGCACTATCCTGCTAGAACACGCGCTTAACGTCTACGTTAATAACTACATTAGAGGCTGCCTTCTTACTAACAGTACCTAAGGCCGCCTACGCAAGTTAGCTATAGTAAAGGTAGGTAAAAGTTAGGAAAACTTACATTAAAGCGCTGCAGGTTATACTCCTGTAAAACCTAGCAAGCTTTATTATAGTCTACTAGACCTAAACCTAAGTCCTTTACATAGTGTTAGACAGCAGCCTTGTAGGTTACAGCACTAATACAGTAGGCTTTAGCGTAGTTAAAAGCAGTTTACTAGTAGTGCTAGGTTGCGGCTAGAACGTTATCTTTAGTTGCAGCGTTACCTTATTAAGTAGTTTCCTTATTTATCTTGCGTTTAGCTTACTTAATAAGGAAGTTAAGCATATTAATAGCACAGCAGAAGTAAAGCGTAATCTATACAGATTAGCGTTAGGCAGGCAACAAGAAGAGTTCTAGACTTACCTTAACGTATCTACTAGCGTTACTGCCTAAGTATCTAGAGCATACGCTAAAGTTATTCTTGCACACGCAGAACCTCTTAGGACACCTAAAGACCTATATAAACAACTTAATTATTCTATTAGAGTTAGAACTAGACTTAGTAGACAGCTTAGTTACGCACCTGTAACACTAGAACTAAGTAAGAGAAGGCTGCAGAGCTATGTTATTAGGCAACGCGTATACAAAGTCTAGTAACTTAGTGTTGTTAATATGCAAAGGCAGGGGAGGTATAATTCTAAAGAAATAGAGTAGAAAGTGTGTAAGTGTAAGTAGAGTGCAGATAAGGAAGAAGAAGTTAAGGTATCTACTCTTTATATACTGCAATACTCTTACCTCTATCTGCTGCCCTGCTAACATCCTGCTACCTTACTACCTACTTTCTAAATAGTTAAATGCCTAAAACTTTATATAGTTAGTAAGGAATAATACGCGCTTAATAGGACACTTGCTATACGTCTACAAAGCCCTAAGTCTAGAGCAAACAATAACTAAATATATAACAAAGGCATAGCTAACACTGCGTAATTAGCAGATAGACTCTTATAACAGAGTTAATCTAAATATAGGGTAACGCCTAATATTGTTATAATAAGCTACCTATATATAGCGTGTTACTTAGGGCCTACTTGTACAGGAGAAGAACAACTCTTAGGCACTAACTAGATACCTTACAGGGTACCTCTTAGGTAAAGGTAATAATATATCTAGCTAAACTATTACAGTAGTTAAGTAAATAAGTCTACGCCCCTAGTAACTGCAGTTGTTTAAACTAAGAGAAGGCCTCTGCAGAGCTTATAGACAAAGAGCCTAGACACTTAAGTAACATATAAGGGATAAGTTATTAGAGAAAATAGCCTAGAGCAGCACGTTACTGCATCTAACACTAGCTTCTAGGCAACTACAGTCTCTAGACTTAGAGCAGCAGTACCCTATAGAGACTATAGTGTAGTAACAGGTATTCTATAAGGAGAACCTGCTATAATTACTATATAGTTTGTTCTGTATTTTTCTTTTACTATACTTCTAGAGGTTAAGGCTACTAGACTAAGGGCACTAGATCCTTAAGGGGACTAGGGTAAGGCTGTAGACACCCTACAGGGGGGTACTAGCTAAACACTTATTTAGTAATCTACTAAACTATTACCTAACTCCCTAATAGTCTTAACTACAGGTTCTAGAGTCTCTAATCCTAAAGGATCTAAAAGGTAAGGTTACCTAGTAAGCAGCAAACTAGTGCTAGCTGCACTCTATAGAGAGTTGTTCGTGCTAACGTAATTAATAGATTTAAACACCTACTAACAAGCAAACTAGCTTTCTCCTAACTATTTTCCTCTTATATTAGAGGTTTTTTTAGAGTTTAAACTAGCAAGTATTAGTATATAGAGTTTAGCAGTCTAGAACAGACTGTAAGAAAAGGAGGGGGCTATTATTAGGGGCTTTCTACCTTAGGTATACTAACCCTTAGGAACACCTTAGAGCAACTACAGTTACCTCTTAGAGCCTACACACACGTATATATTCTCCTAAATCCTTAGGGGCTTAACCCCTAAGAATTTGTCTCTTATCTTATCTAATACTATACGTTTTGTCCTGTCTCTTGCCTGCCTGCAGTGCCCTTACAGCTAGAGGCAGGAGCGTAGAGTAGAGATAATATCTACTCTTCTTTATTACCTAAAGGCGTGTAAGGCAGTAAGAGTAAGCGTAGAGGTAGGAGCAAGGCAGAGTATAAGAGTAAGTATAAAGGTAGAAGTAAGGTAGAGCACAAAAGCAAGCAAGGCAGTGTAAAAGAGGAGAAGCGCAGTAGTAGTGCTAATAATAATAGCAACAGCTAGTAGAGTAGTAAGCCTAAGAGAGAAGCTAGCAGTAAGCTTAGAAGGCTTAGAGGTAGCAAAGTAGTAAGTAAGGCAGAGCGTCTATAGGAAGATTAAGTAGCAGATATAGTAGTAGTATACGCCTTCTATGCAGCAGAATATTTCTATAAGTATTAGTATTTAAGTAATAGATATAAGTGCAGATTAATTAGAGAAGTACTAACCTTAACTATAGTATAGGGTTATACTAAAACAGAAGGTAGAATAAGCAATAGATTAGTATTATAGAAAGCTTACTTACTAATTTCTTAGTATATATAACACACGCTTTAATAAAAACTAGTATAAGCTCTTAAATAGGCAAGTCTTATATGCTTAACTTGCTTAGAGAGTGTATTATAATGTTACTAAACGCTAGATCTACCTACTAGAAGCTTAGCTTACCTAGACCTACTCTATTTAAGGTTAGGCTAACTTACTAATAGATTTAAATCTCTTCTTGCTTATACTATATATACAACGCGTTAATTACCTATATTAGGTATACTAAGTAATTAACTAATAGGAGCACAGGACGCTTAATAAGCATATAAATAGTAACTTAAGTAGACACCTACATATAAATTAATAATCTATCTCCTACTTATTCCTGAGCTAGTTATCTAAACAACACGATGCCTGTAACACTAGCGCTTCCCCAGAGCGGATCAACGGGACCCTAGCTGCTAAGAGCTTTCCCTAGAGTCCCTTGAAGTCTCAAAATGTATGTTTTGATGTGCAAAGAACGACCCATGAGTATCGCTATAAGATTTTCGTTTCGGTGAAAATGCTCTTCGCTATCCGCTGCAGTGACGTCCTACTCAGAGTCTGTCACATACGCGACAGGTTCCACTACAAGGCTTCAAGAACGAAGATCTTCCGCTGCGCATGAGGCTTAGTTAGACGATCCTTGCACTGCCCTTTCCAGAATCTTGCCCTGAGAGCCCTATTCGCACCGCGCCGCCACATATGCGACACGTTAGCGGATGTGGTCTATTTAAGTGCTTCTTGCAAAGGGACTGATTGCTGTGGTGGACGCCTGAAGATCACGCCTGAAGACATATATAAGACCTACGGTTTCTTTGCTCGAGTAACACGTACAACCGCAGCTGAACTTGAAACTAAACACTGCAACACCAACATTAGAAGTTATTCCAATAAGTCAAAAAAAGGAGCAAGAAATAACGACATGATGTTCGGAAAGAACAAGGAAGCCAAACAGACGAGCATTCCCCACGACTCAAAGTCCGTATCTCGAGGTTCAAACCAACGCAACGCAACACTTACACCGCTCTAGAGTCGTGTCCTCAACGCATACGGACGAAACTCATGATGCGACACAGCCAGCCTACGCGGCCTCGTCCTACATGCGCTCGCTCCGCGAAGGCGATCCCAATGATAAGGTTGAAGTACCGATGATTCACAGCACACACAAGCTCTCTTTTGGAGATTATTTGCCTTTCGGTAGTGCTATGAAGACGGGCAAGCGAAGTGTAATCCCGCGCAGTATGACACGCGACTGTTACGTTAAACACTACGCCAAAGATGACGAGGGCAACTACATTGGGACGGAGAAGCCATATCCAGACTGTCAGCTTGTTTTCGTACCGAACAAGAGTACAATTGAGGACATACTGGAGCAGGTGAGTGAAATGACTTGATATGAATGGGATGGCATCACTGAAGCCGTAGCAGTTGAATCAGTTTGTTGACGTAAGACACGATATTCGACGCCTTCACAGCCGCAAGGAGCTCAAGCAAATTCCAAACTAACGAAAAGACCGGTCTAAAGGCCGAATGTCTGCATAATGTATTAGCATGTTTCCATCTATAGTTATCCATGTAGTTCGATTTGTGCTAACGTCCATGCTCAATGCTGTGTGTGTCCTTGATAAATCGTTATAGCTTGATGATATCGATACAGGGCGATAATCGACTGCTTTGTTCCACCGTACAGTGACGATAAAGTGCCATGCCTGGAAATGACGAGAGAGCGAAAGACGTAAGATGCACGTGTTGCAAGAACCTCAATTTGGCTTCGAACAGGACTTCTCACGGGTGTCAAAGCATCGACGAGTCGTACTCGATACCTCAAACTTCCAGTCTAACACCATGCGCGAGGAAAGAATCATGTCTCTGGGCGGTGCATGCTACAGAACGTATAGAGTCGCACTTTTGGAAGCCCTTGGAGATTGAGCACATCTGGTATGAAGTGCACCTTGGGTACTCGCAGGCACTAGAAGCAGAAGATTCGAACACTTGTGTTCCAGCTCATGCAACCGAGCTTCGACCCAGCCAGTCCCTCCGGCCGTTCCCTAGCCAGTCTTTGCAAGGTTTGTCCCAAGGCAGCCGTTGCTTTTCGCACTCGGCGATCTCGTGGTAGTTCCAGGCTACGAAGGTGACGATACCGAAGGAGGCGACGACGAAGAGCACCAGAATAGCTACGAGGAGGGCTCTACAGAAAGCGGAAGATCGGGCATCGCGGGCGGGTGTGTGGTGGTGGTGATGGTGATGGTGAACTGCGATGGCGCCATAGGCTGGGGGGCTCGCATCTACGACGATGCTCTCGTGGGGCTACGGAGTGTTAGCGTGTGCAACGTACAGCAAGCACGTCGTATTTACCGCCATGTTATGTGGATGACTTGGAACGACCCTCTTCTGCGCAGGCGAAAAGCACCTGCCTGCGCCGGTTTGCGGATGCGCGCGTAGCTGACCCCACCAGCGTGACACGCTCGTGATTTGCTACCTCGCCATGGCGTCTGGAACTCAAACTTCATCGCAACGCGATTCGCAGCACGTTTAACATACAGTGCCTTTGTGCAGTGATTCGTGTGAACATATCTCGGTGCGGACCAGTCGCATCCTGCAACATACATGAGCTGTCCGTCACGCGTGCAGCGTACGACGCCTACAATGATCATGCGGTTTGCTTTACCTGTTCTTGCTCGCTGGTATTGGCGTAAGGCGTGAACATATGAAGAAGTGGCCGAGGCTCTTTCGGAGCAAGCCAACAATAGTCCATGTCAAACATCTGTGCCCTGACTATGTACGGTTCTACTGCCGTAGTACGAGAGGGCAAGCTGTCGTGGCTCCCGAGAGTGGGTCTCGCGTGGCCCTCGAGTCCCAACCACCACCGTGAATCAGACTTTAACTAAAGTTCTGCCGACCTGGAGATTTTGCGGAGCTTTGCGGAGCCCCGAAGTGGAGCTGAAGACAACTGGAGATGGTAAAACGCCCCACAGCTTCTGACATTTACTGTGTGCATACCATAGTCCGCTCGTGGTTGCACGACGCGGAGGCCCGCTGGCGGGGTGGCCGCCCTTGTCAGGATCGAATGGCGCTTGGTCTGCTCTCATTATTCGTTTACTGTCGCCCCGTCACATGTTCCTTCTCCAATGGCTTTCCTCCCCATTGAGGGTCGGAGGTCAGGCAGCCGTCAACAGTTTTACGCTATTTGCTCCTTGTCGCCCCGGGGGATGTGAACGCCTAACAACACAATTCTCGAGATGCGGTGTGAAAGGCAGAAGGAATGGTGATAGCGCCCCTATTGCTTGTGAGAACAACTGCTACGAAGCAGCTCGTTTCTTTTGACCGGACGCCTGTTGTGTAAGACAGAGTGTTTTAACGTGTTGTTTAACGCAGAACAAACATGCTTGCTGTCCACAACATTAATAACATAAAATAACAAGTCTTATTTTATACACACTGTTTGCTGTAGCATATATTACTGTTTCCTAAAATCATGCATGTAAGGAGCTCTGGCGTATACAAAAGTATTTGGCTAAAAGAAACGAGCCTATGCGTAGAGATCGAGGCGGCTGGGACTATTCTTTGGTGTGGCAAGCTGACCATGAGACAGGCATGTGGTACGAGGCATCCATCGATTCGAGTTGCGGTGCAACGGCCATCACCATTGGAGTTATTCGTCCCCAGCTTATGCTCCAGACCCTGGCATGTCGGATACACCAACCAATCAATACGATCGTTAGGTATTGGCATACCGTTTTGGTAACGGAGACCCACCACCACGCACGCGGTTGTTCAGGCGGGAAGCGTCTGCCACGCTTGACCCGGCTCCAAGCATCGCACAAGCTCTTGTGAGGATGTACAAGGTTCAGTATTCACAACACTACAAATCCCACACAAAAACTTTCATCCTTCATACTATGTACAGACCGCATGTCAGTATAAACACGAAGCACCAGCGTCCAGTGGCTTACCGTACCCGGCGTCTACGACCGAGACCGACCGTCACCAGGTCAAAGCTAGTAGACATTTACGGTCATTCGTCGCTTCCATGTAAGCCATACGCAGGGGGGCTAGGTATAGACGGTTTGACGCCAGCTCTTTGAACAAAACGGCACGGCATGTGATCATCTTGTAAAAGCACGATTTAGCGTCAGTTCATCCGAACTGTGGAGTGTGATTCGCTCGAGGGAGTGGCTTCAGTTGGTTACAGGGGTCCTAACCAAAATGTGCAACGAAGAGTGGCTTCGGGTTGATGCTTGAATGAGCTTGGCCGCCCCAGGTTTGCTCCCGTCAATAATCAACAGTCCGCATCCCAGACCAACTGTTGGTTTTCCCTTCAGGAATTGCGAGCATGAAGAGACTCAAGTTTACAGGTCGCGTATCGCAAACGATACCACAAGCGCGCTACCGGTGTAGCCAGGTTGGGTTCTACCGTCTCGGCCGTGTGCGCACATTGTCCTCCGCTGAGCTGAGCGAAAGGCCAGTGGGGAAACGCAATAAGCCCTTTTGAAGATGTGTGAGATGCGGAGTACCATCCACATTCAGCATAGACTGAAATGTGCAATGTTACTCTACCTATCCACTAGAAACCACCTGCGTGCACCGTGCTTCCTGCGGTAATACCACTCCTTGGGATCGATATTAAAAGCTGGGGTCCCGCTGGGGTTCGTAGATATCTCCAGTTTTCAACACCTTCCGTGCGGGACCCTCTTCCTGACTAGAGTGCCTCCTCACGTCTTTGTCACAACAACACCCCCAGCTTCCACTCACCATCCGTGCAGGACTCCTATTGCTGACTGGAGTACCTTTTAACATTGTTGTTAAACTAAACAGCAAACATGCCTGGTGGTGGAGCTATTCCTGTCACCGGCACGTCTGATGTCAACCGCGTCGAGGCCCCCGTCACCGTCCGCGCCTATCTGATCGTAGCCTTTGCAGCCTTTGGAGGCATCTTCTTCGGATATGATACAGGCTGGATGGGCGGCGTTTTGAACACATCTTACGTTATCAAGCAATACACTGGCTTCGACTATCCAGAAGACGCGCTCGGGCTAGATGCATCCGCTGCAGACATCAAGACCTACCGCAACGAAAAGTTCAGTATCCCATCATGGCAACAGTCTCTGACTACCTCCATCCTCTCTGCCGGTACCTTCTTCGGTGCTATCATCGCTGGTGATCTTGCTGACTTCATCGGTCGCCGCATGACTATCATTCTGGGCTGCGGTATCTTCACCATTGGCGGTATCCTTGAGACTGCATCCACTGGCCTCAACGTCATGGTAGCTGGACGTCTCATCGCCGGTTTCGGTGTCGGTTTTATCTCTGCTATTGTCATCTTGTAAGTCACTGACAAGCATCATGCCTTGATGTAGCCACTAACAGACGTAGGTACATGTCTGAAATTGCTCCTCGTAAGGTCCGTGGCGCCGTTGTTGCTGGCTACCAGTTTTGTATTACCATTGGTATCCTGCTCGCCAATTGCGTCGTCTACGCTACACAGAACCGCCGTGACACTGGCTCCTACCGTATCCCCATTGCTGTGCAGTTCTTGTGGGCCATCATTCTGGCTGTCGGTCTTGCACTGCTGCCTGAGTCACCTCGCTACTGGGTCAAGAAGGGCAAGCTTGACAAGGCTGCTCATGCTCTTGGTCGCGTTCGTGGCCAGCCTCTAGACTCTGAATACATCCAGGATGAACTTGCGGAGATCATTGCCAACCACGAGTACGAGATGGCTGTTGTTCCCCAGACCGGCTACCTCGGCTCCTGGATGTCGTGCTTCGAGGGCAAGATCAGCAATCCTGCCTCCAACAAGCGCCGTACCATCCTTGGTATTTGCATGCAGATGATGCAGCAACTTACTGGTATGTTTACCCCGACTCTGATGCTGCAATCAAGCTAAATCAAACTTCTAGGAATCAACTTCATCTTCTATTTTGGTATACCTCCCACTCTGAATCTCCAAAATCAAATCTAATCTTGTACAGGTCCTGTATTCTTCCAGCAGCTCGGATCCATCAGCGACCCCTTCCTTATCTCTCTCGTCACCACCCTAGTTAATGTATTGTCCACACCCGCTTCGTTCGTCATGGTCGAGAAGATTGGACGCCGAAGGATCCTCATTTGGGGTGCTGCTGGCATGGTTATCATGCAGTTCATCGTCGGTGCCATTGGTGCCTCCGCTGGCAAGAACACCGTCGACCACCCTGCTAACCCTGCTGCTACCCGCGCCATGATCGCCTTTATATGCTTAAATATCTCTGTGTTCGCCACTACCTGGGGCCCAGCTGCCTGGATTGTCATCGGCGAGATTTTCCCACTCACGATCCGTTCGCGCGGCGTCGGTCTTTCTACTGCCTCCAACTGGTACGTAGCATCCCACCCTCTTCTAATTCTGAATATACGAAGCTAAAATCGTACCAGGTTCTGGAACTGCATCATCGGTGTCATCACACCCTATCTGGTAGCTGACCGTGCCGACTCTGCTCGTCTGGGCTCCAACGTCTTCTTCATGTGGGGAGGACTTTGCTGCATTTCCTTCCTATTCGCCTTCTTCCTCGTTCCCGAGACAAAGGGGCTTACCCTCGAGCAGGTCGACAAGATGCTTGAAGAGACTACCCCGCGTACTTCTCGCAACTGGAAGCCTCACAGCACTTTCGCTTCGGACATGCACCTTGGCGAGAAGCACCTTGAAATCCCTGTCGGCACGGAGAACGTTGCTCCCAAGACTGGGACCACTCAGACCGTCTAAG
This sequence comes from Ascochyta lentis, assembly GCA_004011705.1. Lineage (NCBI taxonomy): Eukaryota > Fungi > Ascomycota > Dothideomycetes > Pleosporales > Didymellaceae > Ascochyta > Ascochyta lentis. The sequence continues at coordinate 2,036,837 of RZGK01000002.1, forward strand.
TCGCCACGCTTCAATTAGCAAGAGGCCGCAAAAGCGGCGAGAGCTCTCAGTCCTCATCCTATTTGTGAGTAAATGGAACATCCAGCGTGATGAACTATGTGGAATGAACCAGGATAATGGGTGATGACGACGTGGTCGGGCCTTGTACGCGACTGCCCATATTCGTAGGAAATGTATACGTTTTGATAGGGGCAAGAATTTGATGCAAGGCTTTGCCCTCGAATACCTCCACGCTTGTGCAAAACCTGTAGAACTCTACGACAAGTTGTTTTGTATTCGTCTCCTGTTTTGTTCTTACTTGAAGACGTTTTGCATCCTCGCTTCGTCTCCTCATTGATGTGGAATTGCGAGCATTCTTTCTCAGGCTGATAACGTCCAACCCACACCCTCATCTGCTGAGAGGGATTCCGTGTAACTCAAGGTCGCCTTTGGACGTCGAAAATGGCGCTCAGAAGCCATCAAGAACGTCGTAAAACTTGAACAAGACAACTCGAGTGCGGTATTGAAGAGGTTGAGGAGGGCCATCGAAGCTGTGTCTGCGAAGTTGAGGTTCGACAGGACAGGTGTATGACTGAGCAGTAAAAGCCAGCTCGCAACCACGCGCTCGAATCAGGATAAACTCGACGAGTTTCAGCGAGATTCATGTCACCATGGTCTCGTATAATTCTGTTGGGCGAGCTGATGAAGAGAGAACGACTATTCCCGTTGCCTACAATCATCCTACAAGAGTGACAGTCATGCTCGCTGTGAGGACATCAGTCTCGACAGTCCTTTAGTAGTATGGAGAGGCTCCACAAGCGGGAGCATGGTCACTAATAGAGAGACAGAGAGGTCGAGGAAGTCAGAAAATGCTAGTAAAGTAAAGAGTAATGCAGAACTCCTTGAAAGCGCCACCTGCAATGTAACGACGGGAGGTGACGTTCATTCACAACGCCATATATGTGCGGAATGATCTGAGCCGTCCAGTTATCGTACACCATCTCATCGAGAAACACAATGCTACGTCAAATCTGCTACGACTTGCTCTGGTTTTGCTCGCGCAGAAAAACCTCCACGTCCTGATCCTTGCTCGCATCAATTTGCCTGTCCAGCTGCTGTTCCGCCGGGCTCTTGGTACGTGCGGGTTCTACGACCTCTTCCTTCTTGTCGGCATTTCCTCCCACTGCACCACTCACAGCACCAGCAACAGACGTTACAGTCGAGGCCACATATCCTGATGCTTGGGCAGCTGCGTTCTGCGCCTGCTCAAGGTAGCTTGGTGCCGCGGGCTCTTCGCGTTCAGGAAGTGGGATTTCTTTTGGTGCCTGGCCGACTGTGTTCGGCTCCATCGTTACGGTTTTGTCGCCGTGCCCGTGATCGTTCACAGCAGCATGCGGTGTGCCTTGTGCGAGCTGGCCTGATGCATGTGTCTGGTTTTGTTGCTCGAAACGCGCCTCAGAGGTGCCTTCGCGAATAGGCAGTGTTGTCTGTGCAGGGGTTGACGAAGGGGCTGCATGGGCTGCAGCCTGGTTCTGTGAGTGGTGCGTCTCAGATGGCGAAGGTGAGTCAGAAGGCGGTGATTGGTCCATGTTCGAGTCGTCTACCTCGGGAGGGTGGGTAGCTGTGCCTACCGTTGTGAGAGGGTTGCCGAGCTCGTGCGCAGGTGTGTTGGCTACTGGCTTGGTTCTGAACCCTACAGGGTTTGGTATGGTGAAGACGAGTTCTCGGCGAGGTTGGCCATTTTGTTTGCCCACTGCCCAGGCCTGCATCTCGCCGTTTTGGCCCTTTTCCCACTTAATAGGTCCAATGGGCAACGTCTTCCTTCCATTCTGGGTACCTGCCTTCTCCCACTTGATAGCAGCCTCGATCTCTGGTTCAAAGTTCGGCATTTGAGTCCATTCAAAGTCCAATCCGCCGCCGTATTTCTTGGGAATATTCTCGTGGTCAATGTACTCGGCAAGGGTTGCATACACGTTGTTCGGTGATAGAATGAAGATCTTGGAGACGGTGATGGGATCGAACCAACGCTTGACCCAGCCCCAAACGGTTGGGAAGAAGCCAGGGGCGCCGACGATAAAAATACGGTCGAGGGTCTCAGGGTAGTGAGCGGTGGCCAGAACCGACGCATCCTGCATGTGGCTCTTCAGGTTCCAGAATTGCTTCAGCCCAACACCGCTGATGTCTACAATGTTGTTACTCTGCGAGATGGGTGTCTCGGGATACGGACGTGTGACCATGGAGCACAGAGGTGTGATGAAACGGGTCAGCGATTCGTACAAGGCGAACAGGCGCAGATTCTTGGTCGCGACCTTGGGTGATGTTGTCTTTGCCTTGCCAAGGGCCTTCTCGTACGCAGAGATGTTCTTGGAATTCAGAGGAGCGACCTCAAAGAGGTACAGCGGGATACCGCGCTTATCGCGTCGACCGAGCCATTGGGGATACTACGTGTAGCCGTCAGATTCAGCGCTGCGGGTAGAAATGTAGGAGTGTGTACCAGTTGGCGCGTCTGCTCGTATTCTTCCACCTCGATAGTCTCAAACAGGCTGATGATGTTCTGTTCTTTGCGCCAGTCCTCGGTGTCTTTGAACTGCTTGAAAGCCTCCTGTGGTATAAAGCGACGCGCGCGCAAGAACCGACTGCATGTTGTTAGTGCCCCGCCATGTGCGCTTTGAGGTTCCGTAAGTAAGCGTACAGCATCGTCTCGTCGTCATGGCTAGCGTCGGTCGTCTCTGTGGCGGGGGTGTAGTAGCCTTGGTCCTGTGCAAGCTTCTCGAACGCCTGCAGTTGCACCTGCTGGTTCTCTGTTCAAGGTTATTATGGTTGCCAACAAGACCGATGCTTTCAACCCTGCCTGAAAGATGCGCCAGATGCCCCGCAGGGTACTGCATAGACTCGACTCTGCTGAGGTCCGCCATGGTTGGGTATCGCAAGTGAGGATGGAGGACTGAGGAATGTGGAGAAGCACTTCAGAGGGAAAGCGGTCAGATGTAAGTCATATTTCGCGTCATCGTGTTTAGCTACGAGCACCCTGCGGCGGGTAACGGCAGTGATGTCAGCTAGCGTCCTCGACCGAACAGAGGTCGGCTTTACGGCGCGCGAGATTCGCGATCTCGGACGGTCCGGACCAAAAGAAGCCGTGAGAAATACAATGCGGACAGCCTTGTTATGAACGCATGCTTGTGAGCCTCGGCCGTGCATACCCATTTGTGCTCAACGGGAGCCAGGTTCCCAACGCCGGTGCATCCGGTTAATCTCTTTAACATGAGGAGCGCGATAGAAGTTCCATGCCCTACCACGCTACCTAGCCCTGCGGCTCTCTTCTGTAAGCCTTGTCTAGCTCTCGTGTTACAGAAGAAACGCACCATCAGTCCTGGGCTTCTACAGCCAAGCCTGGAGGTCTTTGCTTAGATTGAAGCCATTATAAATCATGTGCAAACAGCGTTGTAGTCTCGTACCTATTCATCAAACCATGGTGGTTAACCTATGCTAACTTGACTAGCTCCCAGAACCTAGAGAATGAGAGCATTCGTAGCTCGCTTCTCTCGAAACATGCGTGTAGTATGGCGTGGCGTATCGTGCAGTATGTGGCGCGTGTGGTATCGCGTTATCTCGTGCCGCGGCATTGCTCGCTCTCGAGTCTCGACGGCGATTGCTAGCGCGATGCGTCATTGACGACCTTGTTGCCAGCAGCAGCGCGCATAGTCGCCTCGTCGACTCGTCACGCCGTCTACTCTCACCCGACCTGCTGTCCAACATAGCGGTTCATCCTGGCCGTGTTGCGTTGTGTTGCATTGAACTGCACTGCATTGTACTGACAGCAGCGCCCACCATGGCCGGCCCCGCCTTCACGCAGCTGCCGACGGAGATGCTCGAGGCGATATTCCTGCACCTCGACCCGCGCTCGCTCATCGCCCTCTCGCAGACGAACCGGCTGGTGCAGCAGCTGACGGCCGCCTCGCCCACGCTCTGGCGCCACCTGTGCCGCACCAGCTTCACCACATGGGCGCCCCACCACCGCATCGCCGCGAAGCTGGCCGGCCCGCTGTCCGACGTCGACTGGCGCGCGCTGTACATTCGCAAGACGCACATTGAGCGCGAGACGCGGCGGCTGCTCGACCATGTCGTCGCCACGCAGCACGAGCGCATCCGCTGCATCAACGCCATGGCCGAGTTTGGGTACGACGCCAAAGAGACGCTGCTGCGCGAGTGCGCCTGCCCTGACGACGCCCCCGACGTCCTGGCCCGGCGCTACTACGCCAACGCGGTGCTGGAGCGCATCCACCGCGAGATGGCCATCGCCGTGTGGAAGGAGCTGCAGGACGGGCAGCCCGTGCCGCTCGACCGCGCCCTGGGCGCATACGACATGTTTGCGCGCGCCGGCCACGACGTCGACTTCGACCTCATGGCCCGCGACCTCGACTGCCTGGCCGACGGCCTGTTCAGCGAGCATCCACACTTCCGCCGCCTCACCACACGCCAGCAGGCCTCGACGCTTGCCTCGTATCTGCGAGACCACGGCTTCCAGGGCGTCTCCGACACGGCCTACCGCGCCCTGCGCAACTCCTTCATTGGCCTCGTCCTGCGTTCGCCCTCGCACCAGTCGCTGCCCCTCATCTCCGTCGCCATCTTCTGCGCCCTCGCCCAGCGCGTCGGCCTCGACGCCCGCCCCTGCGGCTTCCTGTTCCACGTCTACTGCCTCATCTACGCCCCCAGCCAGCACACGCTCGATGGCGACTACAAGCCCAGCAGCGCCGCACCCCTCGACCAAATGTACCTCGACCCCTTCCGCTCCTCGGACGAAGTCCACCAGGCAGACTTGCTGCGCGTCCTGTGGGACATGGGCGTCCCCACGGCCGACCACCACACCTACCTCTCCGACACCACCACCCGCGAAATGGTCCTCCGTACCGCCCGCAACATCATGAACTCGGTGCAGACCATCCGCCAGACTCACGTCGGCGTGCACGGCATAAGCTCCGCCTGGCTCGACGCATACCCAGACATGGACAATGCTTTCTACGCCACCATCTGGGCCATGCTGATGCTCGGCCCCGGCGACGAAGCCGCGTCCGCTTCCCCCCAGCACGTCTCGTCACGCAGGCGCCACTACCTCCCCTATCTGCTCGAGCACTTCCAGACCCATTTTGCCTGCGACGTCGCCCTGCTCGAGCAGTACATCATACCCATGTTCTACACGCAGCCCGAGGGCCAGCGGCTACTGCAGTTTGTGCAGAGCATGCACCAGATGGACACCCTGCGCAAACCCCTGATACCCCGCTCCGCACGCGCGCGCAACGTCGAGTTCAAGATTGGCCAGCTGTTCAGGCATAAGCGCTACCACTACGAGGCCGTCATTACCGGGTGGGATACCAGCTGTGACGCGGGCGAAGAGTGGATTCAGAATATGGGCGTGGATCGCTTGGCAGGTGGGAGGCAGCAGGCATTTTACCATGTGCTGTAAGTGCTCGTTGGACCGGCTCTCCATGTCGTCTACACTGACCACTCACTGTATGGCTAACTTCACGTCGCAGTGTCCATGACAAGTCCGTACGCTATGTTGCTGCCGAGAACATCGAGCCCGTCGGCACCGGCACGTTTCCTTCGGCCGCCACGATGAAGCTGGCTGGTCGCCACTTCAAGCGCTGGGACCCGGACAGCCACGTCTTCGTGAGTAACCTACGGGACGAGTATCCCGACGACTGAGACGCGTCATCACGTGATCCACATGAGCGGGATCTGGATCGTAGTAGTGGAGCTTTCTTTCGTATTCAACTCCAGTGATGGCACGCTGTAAAATCGCTACATCACATAGGTGCTCGTTGCCAAGCCCAAAAGCCCAACCAACCAACCAACCAAGCAACCCTCATCAACCCAACCTTTTTACACTTCGCCCAACGCCCAGCAAATGCATGCAGATACAAAAAATCTTCGCTTCGTACACTAGGTGCCCCTCCCCAGCTGTGCCCCTAGAACTGCAACAACTTCTGAGCCCCGCCCTTGCCCTTCTCCAGCCCCTCAATGTCATTGCGCGCAAAGCTGCACCACGCATCCTTGATGCTCACCACCTCGTACGTACCCTCTTCCTGCACAGGGATGCGCATGCTCATTTCGTGGCTGACCTCGGTGCGGATCTCGAGCACCTTGCTCTTCTTGCCCCGCGCCGCGTTGGTGCTCCTCGTGTACGTGAACTCAAAGGGAGGCGTGCCCCAGAACTGGAAGTCCAGGTCCGTGCCTCCGCCTTCGTGGATGTCAATCTCATCCACACGCCCACCTGACAAGCGCACCGACGGGATTGGGTGGATCTTCTTGGTGAGGTCGAGCGACGCCAGGCACTCGGACGCGGAATCGCGGAGTCCCGTGATGGTAAACGTACCGGGAAGCTCCGCAAGACGACGGAACGTGGTGCCTGCGTTGGACGCCTTGCGCTCTTGTCCTTCGAATGTGTAGTAGACGGTAAAAGGCACCTGCCCACCGAGCGCGAATGAGAGTCGCTCGCCGACACAGAAGTTGGTGCGGTCCTCCAGAGCTGTGGCTGTGGGTGCATCGTGCACGCTGATCTGCACACGAGGGCCGCCGGCAGCGGGCTTAAGCGTGCAGCCACGTGAGTCGCGGACCTTGCGGATGGAGATGGACGAGTGCCCGAGATGCAACTTGCGGTGTTCGATCTTCAAGTCGTACTTGTTGGTGGGTATGTTCTTGTGCATGCTGATCTCTGGCTTGGGCGTGCCATGGTGCTTGATCTCCACTTCCAGGTAGAAGGGCGCAACACCCTCGAGTGTGATGGGGATAACCTCCTCGCCCTCGGACTCCCTAGAACAATAGCTGTACGTCTTTCCTGGCTTGTCGAACCGAGCGCTTGGGCGTGGGTGCACAGTCTGCTTGACGGTGATAGGAGAGAAGTGCTTCTTGGAGTGGTCGTATCTGGAGTCGGCCAGCTTTTGGAAGGTGTATTCGTAAGTGCCGGCTTGTGATGTCTCCGCTCGGATCGAGGCACTGCCCACTGCGACGTGTAGGTCTTTATTCCTGACAGATACCGACTTGCCCTTCTGGTCTTTCTGTTCGGTCTGGTAAGAAATGTCGAACGGAGCGTTTCCTACAGTAAGGTTAGCGGAAGGACTTCACCCCGCTCCACACGCACGCGTCGACTCACCATGAAGCGACACCTCTAGGGCATCTTCGTCGCCTTCGCAGACCGGTTCCTTTGTATACTTGCCACCTTCGAAAACAATTGCGGCCGACTCGGGAACGCTGAGCTTGGGTCGCGCAACCCACTGAACCAAGAACTGGTCAGCCTTCTCTTCGATTAAACCAGGGCAAACGGCATCTTTGACCGAGAGCAGCTGATATGTGCCGTCTGTCTTGACATCGAGGAACGCGTTTGCGTTCTGGAACGTCTCTTTCTTGACTTCCTTAGTGTCCAAGTTTTCGTACTCCAGCCTCCAGGGCGCGTTTCCAGTGAAGCGAAGAGGCAGACCAATCGCCCTGCCCTCGAGTGCCATGATCGCTTGCTTGCCTTCGATGTGCCCAAAGTAAGCCTTAGGACGCTCATGGCGTACATGCACCCGGGCCTCCTCTTTCAAGAACTCCTTGCACCCCATCTTGTCGCTAATGCTCGCCAGGGTTATAATGTACTCGCCGCCGCTTCGCAGCCTGTCAGTCTTGATAGTGTAGTACTCTTCCTCCGTCTCAACGGTTCGCTTGATGCGTTTACCATTGTGTACGAGCTCGTACTCCAGCTTCCAAGGAGCCTCTCCAGACAGTTTCACATCGAAGTCGACCGAGTCATCGATGCAGACCTGCTTGGGTCGTCGGTTGTCCACAAACGATGCCTTGGCAGACGGCCTAACATTCTGTTGGAGTTCAAGGTTTCTCAGGGGCGTGTCTTTGTAGACAGAGTCACGGATGCTCTCGAAAGTGTACTTGTAATGACCGGCGTCCTGGGGGGTGAAGTCAACCGTGCTTCGAAGCGTAGCAACCTGTAGCTCTCTAGGGATCTTGCGGCGGCTGTTGTGCTCAATGTACTTGATCACAAACGGTGGGCTTCCGATGAGGTCAAGACCAACGCGCAAACCGATGGGGTTGCCTGCACATCTGTCTACTATGTCCTCACTGGTCAAGGAGAGACCTGGCTGTGGAGGATTTTGGAGCAGGCACGAGGTTGGCTCAAGCACCTCTCCTTCGCAGAAGTCGCTGGACACAGACTTGATTGTGTAAAGACCAGCGTCAGAGATCAATGGTTGCTCCCGAGTGGTTCGCATGGTCTGCTTTTTCAGTGCAGCATTTGGGCTGTGGTACCCATCTGTGACGATGTCGGCTTCTGGTGTGAACAGATACTCGATGGCGTGTGCACCTTCAATAGCCTGCTTGCCGGTCGAGCCGTAGTGGACCGGGAGACGAGCGACCTCACCCTTAGCCACCCTGAGTGGCCTTTGCGGATCGCAGCCCTTCAGGTAGGCCTTGGGTCGTTCTCGAACCTCGAAAGCCTGACAAATTCCAGCAAACTTGGTCTTTGGCCGCTCGTCGTCATCGACGTTCAAGAAGTTGACAATGTTGCCCAGACCATCCTGTACCTCCTCCACCTCGTACTCCCAACGACCGCTGGTGGATAGCGTCTCATTCAGAGGCACTGTCACTTTCTGCGCCCGTGCCCAAGAAACATCTTCGCGTCCATGCTTGACCAGTGCTTGTGAAGTGTGTCGTGACAGAGGAGAGATGACGTCGTCGGGCTGCAGGTTGTGAAATTCGGACCCACCTCGGGGTTTGCTGTTCACAGATAAGCGGTATTTGATGTTGAGCGGTGGTGTGCCCTCGACTTCCAGCGCAACGTTGGACAGGTCGTTGCGACAGCGGTTGTCGCCAGTAGGCTTGACTCGGGCCTGCGGACAAGTGGCCACAATCAGACTGGCGGCGCGCGGTCGGACTTGGAGCTTCGAGTGATCCAGGACCTTCTTGAGCAGGTAGACACCGGGCTTCTTGACGGTGTAGCGCAGTGTCAATGGATCGTCAGGGTCGGCAGATCTGGTCAACTTGCGTGCCTTCTTCAGCATCTTGCTCAGCTCGCCCTTTTTGATGGTGATGGTCTCGTTGGCGTTTGTGTCAAAGTCGATGCGCAGGAGCTCCATCTCGATAGGCTCGGTCTGGTTGATCATGATGGGGATGTCCAGGTGGGTGACTGTCGAGTTCAGGCAGAAGGGTTCCTTGTTGGGGTTCAGGATGGCGGAGCCCTCTGGCAGGATGTTGACGATTTGCTTTCCCAGAATCAGCGAGGCATTGTGCAGGATGGCGCCGGGCTTGACGCTGCGCTCGCTGATGGCCAGCTCGCTGTCCCACAGGAAGCCGACCAGGCCGACGGCCCAGGCCTGGACGGGGATGCCGATGCGGAACATGAGCATGACGTCGAGGGCGGCATGCAGGACGAAGAGCAGGAAGGCGGCGCTGTTGCTCCACTCCAGCCAGGGAATCTCGAGCAGCGGCACGCCGAACATGAAGATCATGTCGAAGAAGCACCATTTAAGACACAGCCACAGCGACTCGTCCTCCTCGACGGCAAGGGTGTAGAAGTCGTAGGAGCGGTAGGCCCAGAGAGCAATGTAGACGGCGAAGAGGTAGAAGCGCTGCTGCGCGGGATCGAGAATGTCGGACGGGATGACAGGCCCTGAGGCTGGCGGGGCAGCTCTAGGGACATCTTGGATTGGCGATCGTACGTTCGGTCGCGAGGGTGTGGAGGCATTGGGGCTGCGTGCGCCGGGCGAGCGATTCCACTGCTGCTGTGGTGTTGCAGGAAATCCGCCAGGCCCTCTGCGCGCGGGAGTTGCGCCGTTCATCGTGCCCAGGGGGAGAGGCTTGCGGAGGCTTACGCAAGCATGGGCAGGAGCGTGATGTCGGGCTGTGTCGCCTGTGTCGCGCACTCGCAGGTTGGCACGTTGGGCGGCGCGGTGTTGTGCGTTGTGCTTGGTTGCAGCTGCCCGTCGACGCAACAAACATCTCCATCGCGCTAGACAGGGGTCTGGGGCCCACCACTCGCGCTACCACCAGGCTGTCTGTCTGCGGCGAAGCGCTCCTCCAACCTGCGTCGAGGCACGCGACAGACGTCAAGGGAAGAGTCTCAATTTCAGTCTCAGTCCAAGTCTCAGTCTCGGTCTCAGTCTTAGCCCTCTCGAACGGGTAGGTACGTCTGATCTCACACCGTCGATTCATCCTGCAAGGCAGGCAAGCCAAGCTGTCGAATCAAAACGCCTTTTCACCGTCGTCACCATCGCCATGCAGCACTCGAAATGGGCACAAGCAGATCAGCGTTTGTCTCAGAGCTTCTCCCAAACCTTCGACAGGCAGAGCTAACGTACAGCGCGTGGTTTGGTGCGAACCGAACATCACGCTCGCGCTGCACGCCATTGGCCGCTTTTCGTGTTGCTAGCGCGTTGGAAGTTGCTTTCACTCAGCCTTCAAGAACGCCTGTGCTTCTGCAGCCCAACTACATACTAACCTCTGCTCAGTCTGTTTGGAGCCCCACCTCAACGATCTTGACTACGGCACCGACATGACTGTGTGTAAATTCTATTCTCAGGGCAATTGCCGGTTTGGCGGTACGTGTTCCATCCGTCACCCACCCATCATCACGTGTCTGACATGTTCCAGACAACTGCAAATTCGAGCATCCTGGTAGCCAGCGAGACGGCTCCCGGGGCTCGGCTGGAGGTTTCGGTGGCCGTCCAAACAACAGCAGCAACAACAATAACCGCTTTGGCGCATTCGGTGGCGGTGACAATTATCGCCCAAATCAGAACTCAGGCGGAGCATTTGGATGTGAGTCGTTTGATACCTCTTGTTCTTCTCTCTGTTCAATCTCGACTCATCCACTTCCAAATTGACACTTTCTTTTTGCACACATCTATGTGCAGGCACAGTATCTAATCTACAACAGCCAACCGTGACAGCAAGTCTCTTCCATACCACCTAGACATCGCCGATATCAGAGCAGATCTGTCCGGACAGCGACCCATTTACCCCCTTTCATGCTATGGTCCGGGGCGAGACGCCCCACGGCAATTGATCGAAGGTTTGGTAGAGATTAGCCCAGAAGAACTTCGCGTACGATACTATGCGCAACGAGCTGCTGGTAACGAAAATGTCGCTGTAAGCATTCTCCAGATTACAGCAGATCCACACTGATCACGTGGTAGCAACAAGAAGAGAGCGAACTGCACGCAAAGATGCAACAACAGATCAAAGCAATAGCAGATGACATCGAGGGCGCTGTTCGATACATAGAAGAAGGTGCCAACGTACATCCAAACAGGCTGGACATGATACGGGGAAACAGCACTCCCGCTGGACAACCAGGAGCCAGCTCGAGTCCTTTTGCACAAGCTTCTGGCAATGCCTTTTCCTCGGCACCATCAGCCCAAGGATCGGCGTTTGGGCAGGCGTCAACACCAGGATTCGGGCGACCAGCCTTTGGTCAGCCCTCGAATCCTGCGCAAACCACATCAGCCTTCGGTCAGGCATCGAATCCTGGACAGACCAATTCAGCATTTGCCGCACCTTCAGCACTGGGCCAGAAGCCATCTCCCTTTGGCCAACCCTCAGCGGTAGGGGGAGGTGGTGCTTTCGGCAAGCCTGCCTTTGGTGGCTCAGGCTTTGGCCAGGCGTCTATGCCAGGCTCGGGTAGCGCTTTTGGGCAGCCCAGTGGTCTTGGTCAGCAGCCGGCTTTCGGACAGGCTTCAGCTCCTAGCCACACACCAGCGTTTGGACAGGCTTCGGCTCCCAGCAATACACCAGCCTTTGGACAAGCCTCGAACCCAGCACAGGGATCGGCCTTTGGACAGGCGAACGCTCTGGGGCAGACGCAGCAGTCGACTGCGTTCGGTAAGCCTGCGTTTGGACAGAGCCCATTCGGACAAGCAGCACAAGCCGCTCCAGGTGCTTCGCCATTCGGCCAGCAGCCACAGGCCAACAACGCCCCCTTTGGTCAGCAGCCTGCACAGAGCTCTCAGCCATCTCCATTCAGTCAGGCAGCACAGTCGGGACAACAGCCGAACCCTTTCGGCCAAGCACAACCCCAGCCAGCCGCAAGCCAGCCGAATCCGTTTGGAAGTGGTGCAGCAGCATCATCCGCTCCAGCATTCGGTCAGCCAAGCGCCCCTGCTTTTGGAGCGCCTAGCCTCGGTGGACAACAAGCTCAGACCTCCAACAGCCAAGCTCAGAATCCATTCGGCCAACAAGCAGCACGACCAGCTGCGGCCACAACAGCCACTCCTTCACCTTTTAGCACCCAGAACCAACCTGGTCCAGCAGCAGCGCAGGCACAACCACAGGCCACTCAAGCAGCTGGCCCGATTGACCCAAAGGAACGGTATAAGGAAGGGAGACCAGAAGAGTACGAAGGCGAGGCGGGCAAGGTGCTGGAAGAGATGTACAGACGGGTGGGACAGATGGGTCGCTTCAACGACGACGAGGACATACCGCTTACTCCACCGAAATGCGAATGGATAGTGCCTATCGCGATGTGAGGAATGGGGGGTTTGGAGTGGCGTTGTACACAATGTAGGATAGCCAATAGCTGGAAAGCGGTCAAGCGGGAGAGCAGTAGCCGTATATAGAAGGTGACGAGAAAGAAGCATCTTCAGAGGCAAGCCTTGTTTGCAGCATGCAGTGTTACAGAGTGGATTAGTGGAGACGGTGAGACATGACATGGTCCGTTCAGTGCTGTGGAGACGGGCCGGAGACATTGGGACGTCATTCGCCGGCACGTCGGTGAAGCAGCAAAGCCAACTAACTCCAGGACCCTGACGCGGCTTCGAGGTCGAGGGAGAAAAATGCCCGGCGCCGCTGCTGCTGCGCGCCCACACGATGCGGCGACGACGATCTGACGAGCTCCCTCGGTTTGCAGACGAGGACGAGGCGCGCCCCTTGTTCGCCTTCCGGTTCCGGCGGCGGCACGTCTACTACCTGTGCGGCCTGGTGTTGGTGTGCTGGTGGCTCCTGTACCCTTCGGCGGACGGGGCGTCGAGGCACGGGGTGACCAACTGGACCAACTACGCATACAGCCTGTATGCGACCGACAGCGCGACGCTCTGCCACGCCCTGCTCCTCTTCGACGCGCTTGCGAGGCTCGGCAGCCGGGCAGACCGGGTGCTCTTCTACCCCCAGCACTGGGACACGGAGGTGACTGGTGCCAAAGACCGGGATAGCCAGCTCCTTGTCCTGGCGCGCGACCACTACCAGGTCAAGCTACACCCAGTCAAGCTGCTGACCGTCGAGGGTCGCACCAAAGGTACGATACGCAACACGCAGGCCGTTGCACGCGCGCCCGTCGACCCGCAAGATCTGATTGGGAACGAAGCTGGTGCTAACGCCGCTGCAGATGAATGGACCGGCACCTGGGACAAGTCCGTCACCAAGTTCATGGCCTTCTCGCTCGCCTACTACGATCGCGTCATCGCCATGGACTCGGACGTCACCCTGCTAAAGTCCCTCGACGAGCTCTTCCTCCTCCCGCCGACGCCCATGGCCATGCCGCGCGCCTACTGGGCCGACAGCAAGCCGTGGCCGCTGACCTCGATGCTCATGGTCATCACCCCTGACCTGGACGAGTTTGAGCGCTTCAAGAAGACCATGGGCGGCGGCGGCAACAAGGAGCTGGTCAACGCGCACAGGTTCGACATGGAGCTGGTCAACGAGCGCTTCGAGGAGAGCGCGCTGGTGCTTCCCCATCGCCCCTATGCCCTGTTAACGGGCGAGTTCAGGCGGCACGATCACAGCGCCTATCTTGGGAATGCCTTGGAGACGTGGGACGCCGAAAAGGTCTACAGCGAGGCCAAGCTCGTCCACTTCAGCGACTGGCCGCTGCCCAAGCCCTGGATCATGTGGCCAACCGAGGGATTGGAGGAGATGCAGCCGGACTGCGGCGGAAGCCACGTGGGAAGCTGCGCAGAGAGGAAGATCTGGAAACACCTGTACGATGACTTCAGGATGAGACGGCGTGACATATGTAAACTGCTGAGTGTGCCTGCGCCTGACTGGTGGACCATCAAGCATGGAAAGCGCCCGGGCAACGCAACCGACGGCACTGAGCATGCTGCGCCTCCAGCTGATAGGTCTGTTCTCAGCAGCGGCAGTGGCTGACCTGGAGGAACAGAGCGGTGTACATGCTGCGCAGTCGGTGGCTGTAAACAAGCTGGGTGTTCCTGCATGTGTCCTGCGTGATCTTGTACATGGAGTTTATTGCGATATGTTATGCTTAGATTGTAGACAAGATTCTTATCCCAATATCCCGCAGTCCTCCGCGGTCCGATTGTAGGCCTTGCCGCCTTGCCAATGTGCGCCAACATCTACATGAAACATTGCGGTTCGAGTGGACGTTGGCAGCTTGACGGCAGCGCGTCATTGATGTGTGGTTGACTCGACAAAGCAACAAAGCGCACAACAAAGCGCACAACAACAAACTGTCCGAGACATGCCACACGACACGAGCATGAGCCTCTACAAGAGCTGACAGCGAGGCGGCGCACTCACGGTCGAACACGCTAGAAATCATGATGCAGGAAACGCAGTCAATTTGTCTTGTTGAGCGCCATGCCCGTCTCTCATGAAAATAGCAGGTAGCGTCTAATAAAACGCGTCACTCAGCAAAGCCTCCCAAGTGGGTTGTCGTCCTCGCTCGGATCTCGCTGCCGCCGCTGCCTTGTCTGATCTTCGCAAGCGAACGCCGAACGGCGCCTTCCTCCTTGGTGCTGCGCTCCTTCCCTCGCTTGACGGCGCGCAGCTGGCCTCCAAAATCTCCGCTCTCGTCACGGGAGCCGGCTAAACGCGACTTCACCTCATCCCTTGCTCAGGGGCTTTGGTGCAAAACTTCATTCTTCAACGCTCACATTCTTTGTGCCTTTGCGCGTCGCCTCGGCCCCGTCGTCCAGCATCTGACATGGGCACCAAAATGTCTGTCGACAGCCTGTTGCAGCGCGCGTGTAACCTTGCACGAAACATGCACATCCTGGGGTGACAGCCGTTTGTCTTAGTGCGCCGACTGATCTGCAAGCCGGGTGGTGGAGACGAGGAAACCCTATCCGATGGGCAGTGGCCGCTGTTGGCCCACGATATTGTGGCGGCCTCGAGGGGAGCGCAGAGTCGCAGACAGCATAGCGTGTGGACCTTGTTCTCGTGTCGGAAGCGGGGAAAGTTGCATCTCGACGCTACAGGATGCCTTGGACTGGTGAGCAAGCACTGGGCCTGGTTGCAGTGGAGAGAGCCTCTTGCTGACATGCAGCAAGGCTGCGTTCGCGGGCCTATCTCATCCACGCTCAGATGAGCACCATTAGACTAGTGAAAGTGAACCCGACGCGGCCCCGTCTGTGAAGCCTCCCCGGTTTGCCCTGCCGTTCAATTACCCTGCCCAGCTGGGCACAACGCTTGGATGCTCCCCAGCACGGAGTAGCCTCCTTTATTTGCCGATGATCTTTTGTTCATCAACTGTGCCCTTGTTTCTCGGGTTGTCGCTTTCCTTGTCTTCTACTTCAACCTCAACCCCCTCAACTCTTCTCACTTGCGCCATTTCACTCATTTCCAGCCATCAAGAACACACCCACTACTATGCGCGACCTCCTTCTAGCCTCCGTGGCTACCGCTTCACTCCTGTTCGCTAGGCATGCTGAAGCCGTCGCCGCTAACCCACTTCCCAAACCCTCCAACATCACCTGGGGCCACTCCGGGTGCTTCTCAGTGGCATCCTTGGCCCTGTCGGCACCAGATCACCAGGTCTTGCAGCAAGCCTTTGACCGTGCTACCAACACCATCACCGAGCTCAAGTGGATCCCTGCCGCGGTCGAAGCACCAATCCGTGAATTCGAACCGTTCCCATCGTCGACTGCATCCAAGAAGTCGAGGAAGAAGAGGCAGTATGGTGTACCGCCAACCGGCAATTGCACAGGTCGTCTCAGCACAGTCACCGTCGACATCGCCGACACACACGCCTCTCTGCAGCATGGTGTTGATGAATCATACACATTAAACATCTCCGCAGGCTCCGACTGTGTTGCTATCTCCGCTGAGACCGTCTATGGCGCACTCCATGCTTTTACTACCCTCCAGCAGATTGTCATCAATGACGGCCAGGGTAACTTGATCGTTGAGCAGCCTGTGTCGATCCGGGATCAGCCACTTTACCCTGTGCGTGGAATCATGATCGATAGTGGCCGCAACTTCGTCTCCAAGAAGAAGATTCTCGAACAGATCGACGGCATGGCGCTATCAAAGCTGAACGTACTGCATTGGCACATTGTCGACTCTCAATCCTGGCCCCTGGAAATCTCTGCGTACCCTGAGATGACCGAAGACGCGTACTCACCCAACGAAGTCTTTTCCCACGCTACTCTCAAGGAGATCATCAGCTACGCTGCTGCTCGCGCCATTCGAATCCTCCCAGAGATTGATATGCCAGGTCATGCCAGCTCTGGGTGGAAGCAGATTGATGAGAACATGGTGACTTGCCAGGACAGCTGGTGGTCCAACGATGACTGGGCGCTGCACACTGCCGTGCAGCCGAATCCTGGCCAGCTTGACATTCTGAACAACAAGACTTACGAAGTTACTGGCAAGGTGTACAAGGAGATGGCCGACATTTTCCCCGACAACTGGTTCCACATTGGCGGAGATGAGCTGTTCCTCAACTGCAACAACTTCAGCTCTCTCGCAGCCGACTTCTTCGCATCCGGAAAGAGCATGGGCGACTTGTATCAGTACTGGGTCGACCGCGCCATTCCCAACTTCCGTAAGCAGGCCAACAAGACGTTTGTCATGTGGGAAGACGTGAAGCTCTCTGCAGCTGTTGCTGCCACCGGCGAAGTACCGAAGGACATCATCATGCAGGCCTGGAACGACGGCCTCTCGCACATTTCCAATCTGACGGACGCCGGCTACAAGGTCATCGTGTCGTCTTCCGACTTCATCTACCTGGACTGCGGGTACGGTGGCTGGGTGGGCAATGACCCTCGGTACAACGTCATGATCAACCCCAATGCCACGGACGGAAGCCCCAACTTTAACTGGGGAGCTGGTGGGGGTTCCTGGTGTGCACCCTACAAGACGTGGCAGCGCATCTACGATTACGACTTCACCTTCAACCTTACGGATGCACAGAAGTCACTGGTTCAAGGTGCCATTGCCCCGCTGTGGTCCGAGCAGGTTGACGATGTGATTATCAGCCAGAAGATGTGGCCTCGGGCTGCTGCGCTCGCCGAGCTGGTGTGGTCGGGTAACCGCGACGAGAATGGCAACAAGAGGACTACGGAGCTGACGCAGCGCATCTTGAACTTTCGCGAGTATCTCGTTGCCAACGGTGTTCAGGCAGCTCCTTTGATGCCCAAGTACTGCCTGCAGCACCCCCACGAGTGCGACTTGTACCAGAACCAGACGGTGCTGCATGTGCCGACTGCATGAGAGGCTTCACTTTGAAAGTATAATTTCTTGTATACCCAATTCTTTAGTAGAGTGAGAGAGAAAGAGAGGCAGAATCCATGTTTGTTTACTAGTACATGTGTTTACTAGTACATGTGTTTACTAGTACATGCTGTGCAGTGTCCCATGCCGTGATAGTCGACGATCCAGAGGCGTTCGCTTACCGTCCAATCAACGTGCAGGCCCCCCGCCGCGCCGACGTGCAGACGTGCAGACGTGCTCACAGCTCAGTACTTTGCCGCCCATGTGTACCTCTCATCCTGCCCAAGCCCTACCCTAGAGCCGTTCAGGCACGCTTCTGTGAGTCGTCCACCTCTCCTGCACCTCTTCACCTTTCCATAGAAAATGCATACTGCGCTGCCTCTCCAACGTGCGCTTGCCTACAGCATGCCACTGCATTGCAATGGCCTTGCTTGCTGGCTGGTCGCCATATCATGAGCTCCCACCATGAAGACTGACTGACCGACCCTACTCAGCGGCTGCAGGTGCCCCCCTCCCTTCCCTCGCAGCCATGCCGGCTATGCTCGACGATCCGTCCGCGCCCGTCATCGTCCGAACGTCTGGTGAAGTCTGCTACCCTGTGCCGGGTGGCCCGCTCCCTGTAGGCATCGCGCCCATCCAAGTAACCCTACGCGACCGAGTGACGCTGGCGACCATCATCCCTTTCTCTGCCCCGAACCAGGTGCCGCTCACCCTGCTGGCCTACCTGTGCGACCAGCTGGGCCGTGAGATAGAAAAGGGCGACACCTACCCCATGGTCGAGCCGCTGCCGCTGGACAACTTCGGCCCGTACTGGTTCGGCGTCTTTGGCGCCATTATGCTGCTGGGTGAGATCCAGCATGGGCGCGAGCTGCACGACATGGCACGCAGCGGCTGTGATTGGGAGCGCGAGTGTCTGGGAAGCTTCTACATCAAGCCAAACTACCCTGGCCGCTCCAGCCACGTCTGCAACGGAGGCTTCTTGGTCACGGATGCCTCGCGGAACCGAGGCGTTGGCCGTTTGATGGGCGAGACGTACCTTGACTGGGCCCCAAAGCTCGGCTACACGTACTCGGTCTTCAACCTCGTCTACGAGACTAACCTGGCGTCGTGCCGCATCTGGGATGCCCTAGGCTTCAAGCGCATCGGCCGTGTCAAGGGTTGTGGCAATCTCAAGTCGTACCCTGGCGAGCTTGTCGATGCCATCATCTACGGGCGTGATCTAGGTCAAGACGATGATTTTGTGTCTGAAGAACGCTTCGACAAGATACGCTTCTACTTGAAAAACGGAAAGTACCCAAACGGTGCCGACCGAGCCGAGAAGAGCCGCCTTCGCAGTGCGGCTACGCACTACAAGCTGACACCAGCCACCGACGACGAGCCAGAGAAGCTGTGGCTCAAAGGTAAAGAAGTCATCTCGGATGCCCAGCGACAGTACGAGATTGCGCGAGATGTCCATCATAAGTCCCACGGTGGCATCAACAAAACCACAGCCGCAATTGCCGAGCTCTATCACTGGGTTCGCATCAAGGAGACTGTCAGCCAGGTAATTCGCAACTGCCCCGAGTGCAGCGAGATGAATAAAGGGTTGTCCGCCATGCGAGTCAATCAGTCCCGTTCGTCACAAACCACCAATGGACAACGACAGTATTCTCCACCTGCCAATGATCAGCACATCTCCTCGTCGGCTGCCAGCCATTTCTCACAACACCAAGCCACCAATCGCGCAGACTCGCCCAACTTCCCAGCCCAACTTGAAGTAACGCAACATGCACAACAGTCTCCACAACCACAGCAGCCTACCTTTCCTCAGTATCCCAACGACACGTACGATATGCCCCTCGACCCCGCTCTCATGCGGGGCGTTCAACATTTAGCAGATCTTCCACCGAGTCCGTTCCTCGCTGCTCAAAGCCAGAAGGGAGATGCTCGCCTGGGTGGGTTAGATCAGCCGGACGCATCTGAGCCTTACCGCCATACGGGTGGGCCACAGCGACGAGCGCCGACTGCAAGGGCAGAGATGAGGCGGAGGTTGGATCGCGTTGCGAGGTATGGGCGACGGGGTGCCTGAACGTCTACTCAACCTTCGATGGACAGCCTCCCGGCGCTCTATCCTGAACCGAGACACAACAACCATGCAATGCCCACAAGACCAGAGAGAGAAGGAACGACGTTACATTGTCTGTAGATATACTGCAGATATCCATCCCCCATTTAAGATGATACCCCGAAAGAAAGAAAGAAATGCAAACGCCAGTCACCACCCGCTTCTCTCACTCCACCTTGGCCACGAACCCACTCACCCTCCCCTCCTGACCACTCTCGTCAAGCACACCTCTCAGCTGCCGAAGATAGTATCCGAACTCCCCAAAATTGCCATAATCCAACGACCGCGTCGACGTGGACAGATTGCTAGCCACTGCGTGGAGACTGTCATATCTTCGCTTGACGGTGACATACGTCTTGCGCATATTGGCTAGTCGTTGCTCTGCACTGAACGCAGTGGAGGACTGTGAGCAACGCGGGTCGATATCCGTACGTTGCTCAGACGACGTAGACACCGACATTGACGCCACCTCCGCCACCTCCACCTTCGCCTTCAACGCCGCGTATTCACCACCCAGCACCGCACCCTCGCTCTTCAACCGCGTAACTTCCTGCTGAAGCACTTCCATCCGCACCACCAACTGCCGTCTCTCCTCCGCAGCAGCAGTCGCTTTACCCGCCGCCTCTGCCTCCATCCCAACCACCTCCAACCTAAGCCCCGCAGCCACTTCCCGCTCGTCTGCACACCGCCGCTCGTAGGCGTCGCGCTCGCGAATCAATTTCGCTTCGCCTACTACCCGCGTGCTGACTGCCTCCAGCTCTCGCCGTACGTACTCGCATTCCCACGCCAGAGCACTCGAGCGGCTCCGTTCGGCTTCCAGCATCTCGTTCGTGTCGGCGCTCTGCTTCGAGCTCGTGATGCTGTGGTCGAGGTGCAGCTTGGTGATGTCGCTTGAGGCGGCTTCTTGGGCTTGTTTTGTCGCGGCTGTAGATGCGTCGAGTTGCTGGTGAAGCTGGGCTAGTTCTCTCGCGTGCTTGGCTTTCTCGTGCAGAAGCTCTTTTTCGAGGTCGATGCTGTTGTTGCTGTTGCTGTTGTTGCTGTTGCTGTTGTTGCTGTCGTTGCTGTCGTTGATGCGGATCGGGTTCAGATCGTCTTCGCTGCCCGGTGAGTCTACCTTGAGCTTCTGATCAGGCGGCGTGAGACTGTCGGTTCTACGATCCCGTCGTAGCTGGGCAACGTCGTCGCCGTCGTCGTCGTCGGAAATAACAAACGCATCGGTGATACTGGCTCCTCTGCCATTCACTCTCCTCCCACTATTCGCTTTCGGGACCGTTTTCCGCACTTTGGAAGCGCGCTCTGTTTTGCTGGCAGCTGGGCCGCTGCGCTTTCTAGTCGTAACGAGACTGGGTTTTCCCTTGGGTTTGGCTTTAGCCGGGGCTTTCCTCGGCTGCCTTCCCTTCGGTCTCCCCACGGCCATGTCGGTATTCTGAAGGTAGGATAAAACGGAGATGTCTTCGCTGGGATCCCTTTCTTCTGTCTTAGGTTCGCGATGCCATATGGCTGGACGAGAGTTCTCTTCTTCGACTTTATGGAACTGCGTCGGATTTTCCTCCTTTACGCTCGCGCTGGTTCTGACCGGCGAAAATCTCTTGATGCTTTGGTAGACCTTCTCCCTGTGGAAAAGCAAGTCGTTGAACAAGTCGATGTTCCCAAGACGTTGCAAAAGTGAAGGGCTTGTAGCTTGTGAAGAGCTCCTCGTAGGCTCTGCGGTTGTGGAGGTATGTGGCATGAACGTGGATGACCCCAGACAAAAGGCGACCTCTTAGGACTCGAGGTGCCTCTGTCCCGTTCTAGGCGTGAGTGTTACCGATCGGTGTATGTGATAGCTTGATAGCGTTCGATACGTACTTGATCAATCGGGATATGGGAGAAGTGTGGAAGACGGACGTACGAGAGGTAAAAGTCAGGGAATCCGCTAGCACATGGTCTTTTATAGCGTAGTCGAAGGGGTCCCACAGTGCTCGGGTGAAGGCAGAACGCTAGAGTGAGAATCTGCGGTAACATTTAGACCCTCAATGTGTCGGTACAAAGACAAAGGAGGCAGTGAGGTGACACGATGGACGCTCTGCTCTCTTCATTTGTATGCAAGTGCAGTCTGGGCAGTTCTCTCGAAGTTGCACCCACTCATCAACCTCTCGACGCCGCAAGCTAGGTGCATGCATCCATTATCTATACCACATAAACGCTCTGGCGATTCAGCCATTCCCTAACCCTAGACTCCCAACGCTGGATGTAACCCTATGCTGGTGATACATGATGATATCGTAGAAGAAGCGCAAAAAATTCGCCGGAACACAACATGGGATCTTGACTACTAGAAAAATAACGCGTTTCGACCGTGGTCCTGACTAGTACATATCCTCATCCATCTCCCGCTGCTTGTCCAAAGTGTTCTGCCTACTCAAAACACTTGTCCCTCTACTCACGTCCCGACTCCGTGATGGCATATCGACACTCATGCTCCTTTGCACATTGAGACCCTCCGCTGCCAATCGATCACGCTCTTTCTCAAGCATTGCCCTCAGATCTGCATTTTCTTCCACCTTCTGCTCCAACCTTTTGCGCGCCCCACTGCGATCGAGGAGTCTTGCCTCGCGCTCAGCCTTGAGACGACGCTCCAACTCCTTGAGTCTGTGTATCCACTTCTGCTCACTAGGCTGCAGTGGCGAAGACTCGGGGTAAGGATGTCCTGGCGATCGGCTCCCGCTTTGCGTCTGCTGTTGTTGCTGCAGATGCTCAACAACCGAGGTAGAGTGCGCGCGGAGCAAGGTATGTGCCATACTTGCCCGCTTGGACGAAGTGGGCGAGCCGGTGCGAGATGGGTTCTTGCTAACCACAATATCGTTACTAGGTTGGGCAGTTGAGGTGATGGCGCGTAGTGTCTGGACTTCGGTTCGGAGGTTCTTGTTGTCGTTGCGCAGTTTGGTGACCTCTGCAGAGTTGATATCAACCATTCCACCACGAACCGTACTCGGCCTCCCAATAGACTGTCTTTGCGCTAAGACTACCTTCTCGAGCTGTTCGAGACGTTTGATGCGGCCATCGAGGGTATGCTCCAAGGTCTGGTAATCACGAACAAGATCCTTCTCTGTAGCTCGTATCCTCTGTCTAAAGCCACCGATGATACCCTCCACGGTCTTCACCGCAAGTATCATATTGCTGTTAAAGCCCTTGATATTCCTGGAAATGAGCTCCATGGACGTCAACTCGCCGTTGACAAGTGCATAGCTACGACACCATTCCGCGCCGCACAACGTCGAAAGACGATTCCAAAGAGCATAGAGCAAGTTGTTGCGCTCCAACAGCTGCTCCTTGTATTGCTTTTCGAGACTGTGTAGCTTCTGACGGTCCTGACTGCGGAAAGACTCTAGTTCTTGGACTCTGCTTTCGTACTGCTGTATTGTCCTAGTCACGGATTGATGGCCCCGCTTAGCGATATCGAATGCTGTTGCATCTTGTCGTCGCATCTGGCGTTCACGTTCCAGTGCCTCTGTGCTTTGGCGAACCTGCAGTCCTGTGCTCTCGAGCAGAGTATCGCGGTTGCGAAGAAGCTGTTCCTTCTCAGTAAGGTCGTTTCTTGTGAAATTGAGTTCTTGTATGGTGGCTTCGAGATCGCGCTGCAACCTTGTAATGTCCTGCGATATATTGGTGAGTATATGTCCGATGAGACGTTGAGGAGAGTATGTACCTTGAGTAGACCCGGCTTGGTGCCATTGCTGTTGCCGAGAGCGTCTCGAAGGCTCGTCTCGAATTCGTCGTGCTGGCGTTTCCAGTTGTTTGCTTCCACCTCCTTACTGGACAAGTTCTTCCGCAGTTTTCTGCTTTCTTCCTTGAGTTTCGCCAGCTGTGCATTAAGGTCGGCCATGACTTTCTCCACCTCTTGTTTCCCGTGGCTCTCCAGAGCGTCTCGTTGCTGCCGCTCTTCCGCAAAACGTTCCTCGAGATCTCGCAGTCGCTCCTTTTCGTGCTGTATATTAATATGCGCATTTTCAAGATCTGACTCCAGCTCGCCGATCTTGATCTTATCGCCTTCTTGTTCCTCTCGCAGAAAGTCAACCTCTCCTTGACAAGACTCGAGTTGAATATCTAGCTTCTCGTTCTTGGATCGCTCGTCATTGAGCATCTTGTCTTGTCTGCCTAGCTCTTCTGTCGCGTCTCGCAATTCAGACTCGAGGTTATCTATCTTGCGCATACTTGCATTCTGATCATCTTCAAGCTGGACTAGACTCTCGCTTACATTCTTCATCTCTTGTTGTAAAGCGTTAAAGTCTTCGATAGAGTGCTCGAGATCAGTTGCTATACGGTCGCGTTCTTGCTGCATTTGGTCAAGCTCATTCTCGAGCCGCTGTACAGTGTCAAGTGCTTCTGCCCTGAGCTCTTCGCATTCCTGCTCTTTGTCTTGCAGTATCTCCAGGGCTTCATCGCGTTCCCCAACAAGTGCGTGTAGATCTTCGGTCTGTGCTTCCAGCTCGGTCTCGAACTCCTTGACTTTGTTCTCCGCAGTTTCAAGCATGTCGAGATGCCCGACGAGTTGGTCATCAAGCTCTTTGTTCTGGAGTTTAAGCTGAGAGAGTTCATCTCGTGCTGACGCCAGCTTTCCTTCGAGATCTTCACGTTCAGAGTCGCTCATCTGAGTGACCCGTGTGCCGCCACTAGCGCGCGACACAGATCTCATATGATTGCGTGAGATGGACCGTTCCAGGATACTATCCCCAGCAACTGATCCGACGTCTCCTCTTCGAAGTGTCAGCCTTAGACCTTCGTTCTCTTCACGCAAACGCGTGTTCTCTCGGTTTCGTGACGTGAGCATGGAAGTTTGGGCATGAAGATCCCGTTGTAGCCTTTCGTTGTTGGTCTGAAGCTGTTCGACCAATGTACTGCTGCCACCAGATGTAGGACGAGCCTGGTCGTTGCCGTCCGAGCCTGCATTCGATCGATCGGCAAGAGACTGGTGGTTGAGGCGTGAGCTGTTGTGAACCCTGCTATTGTAATTGTTCGAGTGCTGCAGAATCTGGCGGTTCTGCTCCCTTGTGCGCTGTAATTCTTCGCGAAGCCTGTCACGTTCGGACTCTGCATGCTCGCAGCGGACCTCGACCTCTTCGCGCCGTACTCGTTCCTCGTGTAGATCTTCTTTCCAGATGTTGAGAGCCTCGTCGAAGCCAGATTCACCGGATGGGCTCTTCTCCCGCATCATCTTGATGTAGTCCGCCATGCGCCTGTTGTCCGCTTCTTTTTGAAGTGCTTCTTGTTGCCATTGTTCTGTGATCGTTTCGGCAGACTCTAGACGCTCTCGCAGGAAGTGAACCTCTTCTTCCAATTCGGCATGTCGCGACGAGTGCTCGCTCTTCTCGTCTTCTGAACCACTGCCGCTGTCTTTTGTTGCTGATAGCCCTTCCTCCTGGGATTTTAGCCTGCGCTCCAATTCCCTAACCTTTTTGCGTAACGTTTGCGATTCTTTCTTTTCAGTTGCGAGATCTGTCTGAAGCTGAACATTCTTAGAGATCATCTCTTTGACTCCCTCGTCCGATCGATTTTGCAACGCCTGGTCAAGAAAGTGAATCTTTAGCTTGAGATCAAAGTTTTCCTTGCTAAGCTTGTCGATCTTGCTGTTTTGTTCCTTCAAAGTCAAGTTGTGCTTGCTTCTCGTGAACGGGGTTGCCGAATGTCGCTTGTCTGGCGATCGTGAGTGCTTTGCTCTGAACTCGCGTGCGACTGTATCAGGGACCTGGATATCCTGGACGTGCCTAGCGACCACGGTATCGGTCAAATTTGTGGAGGCTCCTGCACCAGACGTGCGTGGTGTTTCCGGGGGCGTTGTAGCGCTGCCCACCTCTTCGTCCAGTCGTTCTAAGCCACCTTCTGGTTGCAGCAGGCCGGATAGCGAATTCGTACTGATGCTCCGGTGTTTGTCCCACGGGTTAGAATCACTGTAGCCTGACATGGACGACGCAATGCTGCCTAAGCTAGGCAGCCTAGACAAACCCATACTGCTCCTGTGAGGCAAAGCCGGGCGAGGCACCGCGCCGCCGGTTTGTAGAGCGTAGTCAGCACCCAGGCTCGCTGTGCTTGCGCCGTCGCCGGACACATCAGAGCGGTTTGTGATAGAAGATATCGAAGAACGTTGGCTCGATTGGCGGTTCTGTAAAAAGCTCGGTCGCTTGCCGGCTCGTGGGGAGGTCGTGGTAATGAGAGGCGGAGGCATGGCTATGCTATCTAAGCTGGGTTCTGAGGCACTGTTCAGCGACGAAGCCTCCTCGAACCTGCTAAAGTCTGGAGCCTTGACGGTCGATGCGCTCGACACTGGTCGTTGCGAGGGATCCAACTCCTTCTGCTCTGTTCCTGCTGCAGTCTGGGGCTCGTCCTTGTCGCCCTGTCCCCTAGACCTGCGCTGCGCAGCTTCTGCCGAGGGCGATGATGGCGCGGCTTCCGAGAACGAGTTGCCGTTGTCCGGCGAGTCGTCTGTAGCATCGACATCCAGCCGCCGTGCTGCCGGGGTCTTATAGGCACCTGCTGGTGTGGGAGGCTCCTCTGACAGGATCGAAGACTCGGTATGCTGTGTGTCTCCCTCGCTATCATCCAGCTTCGGCGCATCCTGGCTGTCTTCTGTGACCTGTGTCGCAGGGCGCACCGTCCCTGGTGAGCCTCCGAACAAGTAGGTATCGTCGGCACCCAGGCGCGTCTGTGAAGCCGCAGGGTGCGCTGAGAGGTCGGGTATAAAGCTCGACTCGACATCCATCAGCTGGCGCTTCATCTTGCGGTCTAGAAAGTCGCTGCCATCGCTCGGCACGTTGTCGTCATTGAAGTCGTGGCGCAGGAAGCTGTCGTCCTCCGGGGGAGGGAGCGGTGGCAGGTCGGCGTCGGCGACATCGAAGGCTTGCACATCCTCAAAGTCTGATATGCTGCGCTCCATGGGGTCGTGCGTGGTTTCAGCCCGTGTGGCTGCAGCTGGTGTGGGTTCGCTGTTGTTTGTTTGGGGCGCCTCAGCAGCGGAGGCAGGAGCGTTGGTGGAGGCCATTCAGGTAGGTGCGCGCACAGCGTGTGGGATTGGCGCGTCGTAGTGCAGAGCCTAGAAATGTGCTCATCGGCATATTTGGACCATGAGGAAGTCGGTGAAGTGAAGTATCGCAAGTACACCATGGACTCTCCCCTTTGCGCGACCAATACGCGAACATCATTCGCGTGTTTACGTGGGTCAGTGCGCAAGACTCGCCCGTTATGTCCAACCCGCCCGTTATGTCCAACACAACGTTGTTTGGAGAAGGCTACGACCAGTCGGAACAGCTACCGGGATCGGCTTTATGCTCCATTGTCAGGGTCCGTTGCACTCGTGGGCGACGCTAGATCCTCTCCTCAAGCCTCAAGGCATTGCATTGACTGGATATTGTGGGTTCATTTTGCTCTACAGGGACAACGCTGTTACGCCACTTTCGGGATGGACCCGTGTGCTGTGCCTCATCCACCGCCCTGCATCAGGAACAAGCACCAACAGGCGACCATAACTAATCAAGCCCTGGCATTCTCCAGGTACGCCAATCCAGCCTGGTACCGAGACTGCAAATGAAGCCAATGTCCTACCTCAATCGAAAGCTGCGCCTTTTTCTGATTGTTCCTTCATCGGTATATGATGTTTTCTTCTCATCAAGAAAACGGTCCTAACTCGGCAGAATGCACATGTCATGTCCACCTTCGAGTGCTCAAATGTACAAAGTCGTTGGCGCCAAGAGCTCGTGATGCTCACATGTCGTTCGCTGCGTATGTAATACAAGCCCTTCCCAAGCAGGCGTTCCATTGTTCTCATCAGACCCTTGCAAAGTTCCATTCATGCCTTCGATTTCTTTTCCTTCTTCGCTTTCTTCTCTTCTTTTTTCTTCATCTCTTCTGGTGTCTTGTGCTTCTTGATCTTCTTTGACGGTGCCTCTTCTCCATTGGTCTCGGTGTGCTTCCTCTTCGATGCTTTTGTAGGTAGGTTCAGGCCGTTCGGTGCTGCCAACCCAGCACGCTCCTGAGGAACATCGTCCTCCTCGCTGTCCGTGTCACCCAGCACTCCACCACTGTCACCACCAACAAAGCCGAGCGGCAAGTACCGCATCTTCAACCCCTTGACTTGTGGTCGTGGCGCACGGATGGTGGATCGTGTAATGGACGCTGCAGCTTCCGAGCCTGTGTTGGGGTCCGCTTGTTTCGAGCTCAGCTTCGGTAAGCGCACGACCTGCTGCAGATGTAGAGTCTGTGAAATTCTAGCGGGCACTGCAGTCAAGTTAGAGCAGCGCTTTAAATGTTACGAAACGAACATACCTGCGCTGTAGCCGTTCTTTTGAGGCACCAGGACTTCTCGAGGCCCATCTTCGCTCTTCTCTGTGGTTGAGAAACCGTAATCCGTGCCCTTATGGTTCAGAATTGACTCTCCCTTCATAGCTTTGTCCATGGCGATGGTCTCCAGCTCTTTCAGCGAAAGCCCTGCAGGTGCAGTAATGTGCCAAACTTGCTTTCCTTTCAGGTTGTCAAAGATCTTTGCAGCTTTCGACGAGGTTCGGTCCTTCTCAGACACGAGGTTGTAGCCCTTGGGTGGTGTATAAGGCTTCGCAGCTCGGAGCTCTACCTCAACCGGCTTCGACATGGTGGGCTGTGCAGACTTCTGCGTGGGCTTTGCGGCTTCGTCCTCACTCGAGCTGTCCGAGTCGCTGTCACTGTCGCTCCCGCTAGACGCGTCCTTCATCTCCACCTCTCCAGGCAGCTTTGTCTGGATGTCTCTTGCCGGTGCATCACTGTCGTCTGAGACCTCGGAGCTAGATAGCTCCTCTACCTGCTCTTGCGTTGAAATCGTCTTCGGCGCAGGTTTCTTTGGAGCAGACTTGCTTTTGGGCGCAGTCTTTGGTGTTGGCTTATCCTTCGTGCTCGGCTTCGCTGCTTCGTTCGGTCGGTGTACACCAATGGTTGCCTTGGGCTTCTCTGCCTTCTTCGCTTTCGGTGCGCTCTCCGCCGACGAGTCGTCGTCACTACCAACTAGTTCCTGGCTCAATGCGGATTTTGGAGGCGTAACTTTCGACTTGTTCCTGGGCTTAGAGCCCGGAAGTGGGACCGGGGTCCTCTTTGCTGACATTATATTGTGTGCGATTTTATTCGAGTTGCGACTGGAGTCTCGGAGCTAAAAATGATGTTAACCTTTTTCTGCCGGGCGGTGGGCGATCCGCATGACGCTATCGTGTTTTGGGATGCGCTAGGGAAAAGAGTGTGGACTCCCAGACGCGAGTTGATGAGCAGAGCTATACACAAATTTGATCTTGCAAGGATATAAGAGTGTTTACCCGGCGAATTTAGAGCCAGATCTTATCGAAAGTTTTCCCAAAGAAAGCGAGATCACGCACGCAGAATACTGCAATTCGCACCTCTCAAGTCTGGGCATCTTGCGCAACATAATAGCTAACTAGCTCTCGTTTCCCCTTTCAAAGCGGTTCAATCATGCCAGGGAAGAGAAGGAAGCTCGAAGAGATCCCGCCTGTTGCTTCGACGCAGAGTAAGAGACATCAGAGTTCTACTTCGATTTCCTAGTTTTGACAAAATATGTAGAGCCTGCTGCAAGAGCCGAAAAGCCACTGAGCGCCATCGCTGCGGCGAGGTTGAGAGCAGAAGCTACCAAGAATGTGACCGTTCAAGAAACTACTCTGGAGCCACTTGCTGCACCTTCAAGCCCACCAGCAGAGGAACTTGTCTCAGAGTACGAAGCGTCGGAAGCTGGGCCTGAGCCAGCAGTCACTCAGCGTAATGTGAAGCTTTGCAATTGGCAGCACCATCCAACAGACATCTTCACCGAAAACGAATCCGAGCTAAGCATCAATCTGAACAAGAACACCACTATTGCTCTTGTTGGTCACTTCGACTTCAAAGTGTCAAGGGGCGCTATCAACATCAACGGCGCCAATGTCGGTGCCGTCACGCGAGATGGCCAAAAGGCCCGGAGCTATCGCGCACATGTGCCAGCAACCCAACCGATATTCAAGATCAGAGGTCTGGATGGCAAGAACCACGTACACTTCACCTCATGTAAAGAACCAACACCTTTCGCGAAGCTCAATCCTCTATATGAGAGCATCTGGAACACGGGATCTCAAGGAGAGAGACGGCGAACCTTTGGCATAGTATGCTCTTGTCTCTCTGTATTCTGTTTTAAAGTACCCACTGATATTGATCTAAGATTACCGACTCCGAGGATGACCCACTCCAGCGGTCTCTGCAGCCACATTCCAGTCCAGAAGACTGGCTCCGTGCCATTGAAGACTGTGCTAGCGAGCCATCTATGACCCTGATTACCGGCTCACCAGAGTCTGGGAAATCTACCTTTTCTAGACGGCTATTGAACCGCTACTTAACCGGTATGGGCAAGACCAAGCCGGCTGTACCCACAGTGTGCTATCTAGATCTAGACCCAAGTAAAGCAGAATACTCGCCGCAGGGCCTGATCTCTCTGGTTGTCGTACGGCAGTTGAACCTAGGTCCTAGCTTTACGCACCCCGTTACTGCGTTGCCTCAACCAGGATCCGAACAGAACGAGATAGTCCGATCCCATGCTATCCCAATGGATCTTGCAAACTACCAGGACTACTATCACGAATGCATCGAAGATCTATACCTGGCGTACAAGAATCTCTACTCTCGCGATTCGTCACTGCCCCTGCTCATCAACACGCCGGCTTTCTTGTACACGACACACTTTCAACTGCTCCAACAACTCCTCGCACGTTTTAAACCACATAACGTCGTTCATCTAGGTGACACGCGGGCTATTGACCCGTCTGCAGCGGACAAACTACATGCCCTGCAAACCCACACCACCCAACACCGCAGCACTTTCCACGAGATCACTGCCCAGAAACCAAAGCTCCCACAGCTGCGGACCGACGCCGAGCTCCGCGCTATGCACATGCAATCCTACTTCCACCTGGGCACATCTTCTGCCGCCTCGTTGCCAACATGGACATCCGCACCGCTCTCCACGCATCTGCCATGGGAGTTTTCTTACCTCTCGACTTCGACGCGAGAACAGGATATGGTAGGATTTCTATCCTACAACGAGCCCGTTCCCTCGTCCTCGCTGATGCACGCCCTCAACGGGAGCATCGTCTACATCATCCAAACCTCGTCCGCTCAAGTCCCTACACCCTACACAAGCCTCCCGCGCACGCCGAAGAGCCAGATCCCCTATTTCCCCGCGAGTGAAAAATTGGGCTTGGTAGAGCCGCTGGACCCACGATCCAGTCGTGTAGTATGTGCGGCGTTAGTGCGGGGTTTCGATCCGGAGCGGCGTGTGGTGCAAGTTTTGGTGCCGAAGGCGCTCGAGGATGCGATTCTTGGTTTGAAAGCGGAGAGGACGGTGTTTGTTGCGGGGTGTGCGGATTGGCCAGAGTGGGCGTATGTGGAGGACGCGTATCTCGAACAGCATGAGGAAGAGACGGGAGAGAGGAAGCTAGGAGAGAGGGGCGAACTGCCGACGTGGGTGGAGAGTGAGGATGTAGTTGATGGGATGGGGTATTTGAATACGGTGAGGAGGGTGAGGAAATTCCAGACTGGGGAAAAGGAGAAGGGAGACGAGGGCAAGGGGAAGTAGCAGGATGTACATGGTATATATCGGGTAATGAGATCGTCCAAAAAAGGGATGTTACTCAACCTCCTCGTACCTCAGCGCCTCTCGATTGACCAATGCGCCTTTGACGGTGTCGGCAACTTTCAGTATCCATAGCTTCTTCCCGTTGAGCAAAAAGAGCTCGCCTTTGCGTCCGAACGAGAAGTTGGCTAGACCGCCAGGTACAAGCACTTTGCCTAGCAGCACACCGCCAGGACTCCACACACTCAGACCATCACCGCAGGCAGCGTAAACGTTACCAGCCAAGTCGCACTTCAGCCCGTCTGGGACGCCAACATCGGCCATGGCGAAGACACGACGGTTCATGAGGAACTTTGACTGCGCACGGTCTCCGACATCATACGCATATCTGTTGGTGGTTAGCCGAGCAACGGCAGCTCAGCAGACATCAATCTTACATGGTACTCGCCCTTTCAAAATCCACATGGCCGTTTCCGTGGATGAACTCTGTGTCGCTGATGTAGCACGTGCCCTCTTTGGGACTGAAACAAATGCCGCTCGGTCTCCCAAAGCGATCTGCCACCACTCTCACATCGCCTGTATGTGGATCGAAGCGATATACTTGGTTCGGCAGTTCGGGCGGCGGTCGCGTACCTTGGTCGTGGCCGTACACGGGATCAGTGAAGTATATGCTGCCATCAGAATGGATAGCTACGTCTTTCAGAGAATTGAAGCGCCGACCGTAGAAGTTGTTCACGAGCGTGCGTACGCGAAAGGGATAGTCAGCTTCCATGTGCACAAGACCCGTGGGGCTCTCCATGTCGCCTTGGGCGCAGAACAAAACGCCGTCGAGGACGCCGTCGCTGTAGGCGGCTCCACCGGCAGGGTTGCGGACTTGGTTGGGTACTTGGTGGCGGGACCACTGACCGTAGAGGTTACGGGTGACCTTGCTCACAATGGCGACCTTGTCCTGCCCCGTGGGGAGGCTGTACTGGTTGCTGGTCACGTAGAGAACATCGTGGGCAGGCGTGTAGACGCCGCCCTGGTAAGCAAAGGGGAACTCTTCTTCAAGGGCGACTTTCAGATCAGCATGGGCGCCCAGTATGGACTGGAAGTGGTCACTGTAGACGAGGAACATGGGCTGATCCATGGGAAACTGGGTGCGTGAGATGGACAGGAGCCTCTGCTGCATGGGCACGATGGCACGCCTGATGCCGCTCGCCGTCATGGTGGGCCACGTCGTCGTTGCGGGCGAGTGGGCGGGCGGGGGTACGTAGTTTGCAGGAGCGGGGGGCGTGAAGGTGGGCTCGTTCAGGGCGGCGGGCTTCCTCCTCTGCGCTGCTGGCGTTGTCCGCGCACGTGGCGGCATGCCCTTGTCATCGAGCACATCGTTGAGCTCGTGGTTGTGATCCATGCAGACACCAGTGATCTTCCAGCCGCCGCCTGGGTGAGGCTGCATCTTGGCTCGCCAGGGACATCCTGTCATGCGGGTGGCATAGACTTTGTGGCCGATGCCCTTGCTCTTGTACTCTTTGGAGCGCGCGCATTGCAGCATGACGCGGGTGATTCGCTTCTCGCCCGTCTTGGTGGGCGTGTAGGATTTGGTGCGTGAGATGGCGATGCCGAAGCCACAGTCACGCCCCAGATGGGCGCGAATCTGCTTGAGGCCCTCATGGTAGTCGTCGGCCGACACGTACTCGGGCAGCGGGCGCGACGAGTAGAGAGGGCCCTTGTAGGCGGCGGGCGGCGCCTCTGGTGACGAGGGCGCGTCGGTCAAGTCGAGGACCACGCCTGGGCCGGGCCGCGCTGCGATTAGGGCCATCGACGCCTGGGGGTGCCTCAAGGGAGAGTTGTGGGGTGGCATGCAGCTGCGAGCGCGCGTGTCGTGTCCGACTGCTGCGAGCGGCCCAACCTCGGCACATTGTCGTTACACCCCAGATCTCGACATGTCCATCTCTATTGTACTAGGTACAGATGCAGAGCCATGGTGATGCAGCGACCAGCCATTGCACTGCACCTCGAAGCTTCAACATCAACACTTCCACCGCTGTCTGCAACGAGAGAAAGGCCAAGTTCGAGCCATGGCTAGTGCAGGTGGGTGCTATACGACATCCATGTGCTTGCTCTGCGTGAGCCAGCCATCCGTCCACCATCAGCCCGTCACAGCAGTGGAATGCCTAGCACATGAGCCATCACTCTCCCATAAGGTATATCCAGACTCACCCTCGCCCTCGCCCTTCGGACCCCGCGTCCTCCGTGTGCCACGGACTCCGAGCACCTCATTGGCGTGACGCGCTGGAACGCGATTTAAATAATCGTCATACATACTCCTAGAACAGTCCTAAACTCCACAGCAAACGGATGACAGCACGACGGACAAGCACCCCAGCGACGTCACCCTGCTGTTGTCCGCGTTAAAGTGGCCTGCTCGCCGCACCTGATTTGACGTAATAGCACTCCATCATGTCTGCGCCCCGACTACTTGTACGCTCCGCTGCTCGCGCCTCAACTAGATTCCACACAAACTCCGTTGCTCGACCTGCCTTGACACTCCACTCGATCCGTTCTTCAAGACCATTCTCCCTTTCATCTCAACTCAACATGCCCGACCAGCTCAAGTCCAGCGAGGTCAACTCCAAGACCGACCCCTCCGTCGCCAAGCAGTACGACAACGAGACCGACAAAGTCAAGCAGATCCAGGACTTCTTCTCCCTCGCCGATGACAAGAAGATTGGCATTCTCAACACATACCGTAATGGCGTCGGTACGTGTCCTGCCTATCTCCCCAAACACCTGACCATCAAACCCGTCTAACACACCGTCTAGGACCAGTAGGGCGTTCCATGGCAACCGCCCGTCGTGACGGACCAGACTTCCTCTTCCTCGCCAACAACCACAGCCGCAAATTCTCCGACCTCGAGTCCAACAAGGAAGTCCAAATCACCTTCCAAGACAGCAAGACACAGGACTGGATCTCCGTCTCCGGCACAGCCACCACAACCTCCAACTCGGACCCGCGCATCAAGGAAGTCTGGTCTCGTGGCGCCGCAGCCTGGTTCGGCGACCTCGGTGACGGCAAGCACGATGGCAGCGCCGACGACCCAAGGATGACACTGATTGAGGTCAAGAGCAAGTACGTGACGTACTACAAGACCGAGGTGGGTCTGCTCGGCTATGCAAAGGAGGTGGCCGGTGCTGCCATTACGGGTGGTGTTGCGAACACTGGCGTGCTGAGGGAGCTGAGTGAGAGCGATCTCGAGAAGGCCAGGCAGATGAAGTAAGCACTGGGTTCGGGAGTACGATGTAACGACGGTCTAAAACATGTAGACCTCGAACGAAGCTATGATTGGCCATCAGCCAGACACACACTTTTTGAGCCTTTTCTATTGGGTCTTGTTCTTGAGCCTTTGTGCTTGTTGGTGGTGATGCCGTGGTTTGAAAAGTCTTGTCATGTGAATTGCGGGTATCGTGTGTATCTATACCCAAAACGCCGTGATGCAAATGCTCGCTTACTTTCAGATGCTTTCACCTTGTTCACGGGATGATGGAAGGGTCGTGGGGCCAGTTCGCCGCAAAGGCAGTCCACGGAGTAGCTCGCATGATCTGGTTACCCTCCTTGTCAGGCGCGTACAGCTGTGGCTCGAAGCCCTGAACCGAAGACCAAGTCCAGAAGAGGCGTCTCCAGTAGCATGTCACCTAGAAAAACGCCGTTAGATCTGCTTATCCTACTCATACACGTGTTCTAGACTTACTGCTGCCGGAGTCAAGTATCGCCGGGCAAACGTTTCGTAGCTGTTCCTTGCAATATCTTCTGCCTCATTGTCATGCTCGCGGTAGTAGTCCATGGCCGCCTCGAGGTTGCCAAAGTTCTCCGACGCTTCGATGTAGTTGACGTCCGGGCCCGCAAGGCGCATGAGATGCGTGTGGAACTCCTGCCACTCCAGAGGATGCGTGACAAGAGCAGAGCGGCACAGCTGCAGGTACTTGAGCCGTCCCGAGTACGAAGTGCCCTCTGTCTGCACCGTGAACTTGTATCCGCAGAACTGCCTCAAGTTCATAACGTCCTTGGTGTGCACGTCCGTCGCGTTGTTGATGACGACTGGCTTGATGTCGCTCCACGGCTTGCCGTCACTCACGCGCACGAGCTCTTTCCTGAGCTTCGCCATCTTGATCTTACCGCGCCAAACTACGCGTGGGTCTTTCTTGTTCCATGGCACTTCCTTCTCCTTCAACTCAATCTCCCGTCGGATGCTGTTCCAGCTCGGTGCATGTGTGTAGTTCCATGACCAGTAGGCGTAGTTTGGCATCATCCAGACGTCGTCGTATTCCCGCCCTTCCTTGCGTGTGTAGCCGAAGAAAACGCCCTTCTTCTTGGATCGGCGCGGTAGGTCATCGAGAGAAAGGGAGAATTCAATATTGGGTATCGAGGGGTCGGAGGTTGGCGATGTGGTGAGAGCACGATCGATCTGAGCAAGCGTGCCTAAGATTCGTTCACGCTCGTTTCCGTTCGTGACGTAGCACTCTTCTGGTTTGCCAGAATCGACCACGAAGAGCTGGTCTTGTCAGCCTCGAAGCGGAATCCGGGCGGCTGCGGAACGTACCTCGCCTCCGTAGATCATAAGTCGCAGCATGCATCTACCCTTGGCTATCGCAATATCCTGGATATGCACTTTCCTCCCCTGCCGCCGGGCTACCGATTGATCAAGGCTATGATATAACTTGGGAAAAGAAACGTCGCATTGTTCGTGGCTGAACGTATGTATATTGGCGTGTTTGTCTGCATCAAAGCTCCAGTCGCGCGGTTCATGTGAGTAGAACCCGCCTTTCGCCGATTGTCTCCAGAGAGACCATAATTGTGTCGCTATAATAAAAGTAGAAACGTAGAAAACAAGATGCGTACTCGAAAGGTGGAATCCTTTGGGAATCATGATGGCATAACGTGTGAGGTAAACGAGTGACAGGGGTAACAAGAAAGAGAGAAAGTGAGGACGTGAGAGCGTGAACGAGGTGTCAGAATCAAGAAGCGTCAAGCCATGGGACAAGACTCGAAGAAAAGAGCGAAGCCTACCCTAAGATACGCCGTCGGCGGGTGACCAAACGATACGATAGTAAAATGAGGGCTAGCTATGTGTAGCTCGTAAACGGCCGGCAAGCCCAGGGGCTGCACTTACACCAACCCGCACATGGCAAGCGCGCAGCTGATATAGACTCCTCCAGCTAAATGCGATAAGCGGATGGCGCGGATAGACCATGAATACGACGAAAAAGGTCTGGAGATCTTCCCAAGTCGATAGGAGTTGGTGCAGGGAGCGGAGTGTGGTCTGACCGTATGTGTCCATGGTCGGCTAAGTTGACTGGCGCAAATCACGCACGCCGCGTGAGATCCATCGCGGCTTTGCCAACGCGACACGGTTGGAGGGTGGTGAGAACGGCTCTGTGGAAATATGTGAACCGCCGAGATACTGTCTTGTAGAACATGCAGTACAGCCCTGGCAGCACCAGCGGCTGGTGCCTCTTTGGGAAGATGATCAAGCAACGCCATGCAACGCGACACATGGGTGACGGCGGCGATCGGCTTGGGCGGGAAGCTTGGTGGGATGAGACCCTGCACTCATTTCCTTTCCTGCGACCTGCAAAGTGACGAGGCATCACACAACACGAACATCCTAATCAAGAGTTCAGGATCTTCAGTTGGCTGGGAAAGTCTGCTGCTGATCGGTCATAATTTGGCGAACAATGCATCATGCAGTAAACAGACATCGAAACACGCGTACATTATGAGCGCATCACATGAAAGGCTTTGACCGAAAAAGAATGTCGAGGACGGCCAGTTGATATCATTCTCGGCCCGCCTTCCTTCCTTCAAACCACTCTCTCAATAACTCGATGTCGCTCTCCTTCAGAAACCCGCCATTCGCGTCTTCCCTGCCATGTGACCAGATTGCGTACGCTGCCAGACGCTGCTGACCTTTCATCGGTTCGTCAGGGTCGATCCCCTCATCCTCCAAGATACGTCTTCGGTTACTTGGATCCTCGACGAATCTCTGCAAGAGATTCAGATTGTCGTCGTCCAAGATGCTGTCGCTGGTAGGATGGTTGTGGTATTTTATGACATTCTCGGCGAGTGTTTTGTTGCCGATCATATCCGCAACTGAGGGCCCGGTGTAGGTCTTGAAGGACATGGTAATTCGATGTCAACAGACATGTACCTTGGTAAAACAAGGTTGGTAATGGTAGCAGTTAGGTTGTACACTGCTTGGACTGCTGTTTATCTGTGACTTATAGGAAGTTGCTGCCTGAGGAAGTGAGCTCTTTGTTGTTGCCTGGTTGTGCAGGAGGTGAGCGAACGAATCACATCACACTGGGCGTTAGGCGGCGAACCTGTAGATCTTCTCTCTGTTTTGTACGATAACTGATTCACATCAACCCAAGGTGTTTCGACAGTAGGTTGCTATTCAGATCACAGTAGCTGCAATACTTAAGTATCGAATGATTCACGGCATTGAGTTACGAGCCTTGTATAGTGAGGGTGTATTGTTCATATGAAAAGCAGTGATTGTTGTACGAGGTGTTTTATGTTCTGTCTCAGAGCCCAGAGGCACAAGTTAGCATGGGGTGGGTTCAAGATGCGTTTGCACTCTCCTATAATATCATCACGTTCACTGAAAGGAGAATAAAAAGGAAAAGAGGTGCTGTGTTTGTGAACAAGCTCTGAATTACCTACATGGTCATTGGTCAATGGCGAGGTTGCAAATGCGCTTCGCGACTTGGTCTTCACATCATGCAAACAGTCGCGTGGACATAGACAACACCATTGCCTTGAGAACTATAATACCAATTCCAACCCTCGTTTTCAACTCTAGCTACGTTTGGGTAACCATGGCGGTAGTGAGGACGTAACTGAACTCCAGTCTATTGTCTAATTATAAGCTGACAAAAAATCCCTTGGTTGTTGAATGTCGATAGACAGTTTGAGACCCACAGCCAGCTCCTTAGGGATGATATCAAAGCTTGATCCAAAGTCCGGCACAGCGGCCACCAGTGCACTTTCCAGATAGACTGTAACCTCAAATTAACTAATTAGGCGCCCCAAAAGTAGTGTCTTTAAAAGCTATGGTACTGGTACACTAGGAATATATTTCTGTACTTCTTCTACCCTCTCTTTGTAATTCCCATGAAAACCAGAAATATAAGCAGAAATGTCACAAACTCGATGTGTCGTTGTTGTCCAGAATACGACTTTTCTCAGTGACTTTTACGTCAGCTTTTGATCTTTCAAGTTCGTAGTTGATCCGGTCAAGAGTTGCATGCTTGTCAATGGGAATACGATGTAGCTTTCCTGTGGTACTTCCACTGGTCCGTGAAGTGAGTACCGCAAGATTAAGAACGAAAGCCGCTGGCTAGGTGATAACAGGCATTTGAGCCTGGGCCTCAAAACCTTGTCTTCGAGAAAGCGACTACTAGCTAGAGGCTCTGCAATTTTTGCCTCCTGTATGTGCAATTGATGCTGTTCGGTCTTGAGAAACGGTCCTTGCGTTCGAAAAGCGAGGTTCAAGAAGTCAGGTCATCATGTATCTGCTGCGTACGCCGTTGTGCTTGTAATGTTTGTATCAGGAGATCTCGAGACTCTCCAGAAGGCAAGTTTGACAGGATGAACAATTAGCCGTTGATAAGGCAGATTGACTAGTAGCCATCGAAAGATCGTATTTGTTGCCTTCGCAACACACCTCCCATCGAACACACTAAGGTTGCAAAAAGTTAGTCATAGTAACCGAAGACTAGTTTTCGCTCACAAACAAGCGAACTGGCTGTTTAAGACTCGCGGTGATACTCAATGCATGACATTCACCAAATTATTACTCTGTGACCGTCTCCAGTGAAAGCCGACTCACAGCACCAACGGTCAATCGCAGCACAGAAGAAGGGGTTCAGGTATTTGGGTTCAGCAGCATTCAGCAACAGAGCGAGAAGTCTATTAAACTGTAGGAACAGTGTAGGTAGTCGGTTTGAGGCGCGAGGAGTGTGAGATAGATTGTGATGTCTGGGCGATCATTCGTGCGGAGGTACAACTCGCCCCAGTTTAGGGTGGACCCTGCATCCGCAAGTACACCTCCACTTTGAATCAAGAAGCGCGTCACGGCACTTCTTTAACTCGAACAAAGGCAGTTGTGTGTTGATTTGACTATCCGCAAAGTTCCCCTGACGATCAATACAATCGCTCAATCAAGAAGACACGGCTCGCGTGTGTAGCTCTTGCTTCTTCTAGCCCCGCAGCGACGTCATAATCAGTGTCCTTGCCTTACAACGCGAGTTACACCACCACCACCACCATATCTTCGACAGTTCTCACACTACATCAAACAACAACTTACACAAGTCCTCCATCATGGCAACAAACGCGCCCACTCTGATCAACTTGCCCCCTCCGCCCTCGGACCCAGCTACTCCCAGCGAGATCCCGTAAGAACAGAATGTGCATCGTGCATGTGAATGCGCTAACATGGCCAGGGGCACACCGAACTCAGCTACCACGACCATGTCAGAGCTGTCGACAGTTGCCATCAAGGACGGACATCGCGGGCACTTCCCTCACCACCAACAACCTGCTGACGCCGAGCGGGCAGATCGCATCTCGCGCCTAGCTGGCCTCGAGCGCATTGGTGTAAGCGGCCGTACCCCTCAAGGTCTTGGCCCAGGAAGTGCTGCCAACCCACCGCCCGGTTACTTCGATTCGAACAACCAACCACAGATGTTCCGCGAAAGGAGCACTGTTGGCAGCGCCTCGGCCACTGGTAGTGTAGGTGGCCGCACGACCTGGGCAAGTGGCAGCGATGGCAATGAACCGGATCGAATGAGTGAGGACCAGACGGAGGAGACATCCAGCGTTGGCGGTTTCAGCGACGAGGCTTCGCTTGTTGGCTTTGGAGAGGGAGCGAGGACGCCTGCTCGGCAGCTCAGCCAGCTCGGTAGCCCTGCCGTTAGCAAGGCGAGCGCAGTACCTGGCTACCTGAGGGAGCAGGCACCCGCCAGTCCATTGACAGGCGTCAGCATTGCGTCCAATGCAGGAACAGCCCAGACCGCCTCGAGCACTGAGCAGCAGCGACAACAGGCACGAACGAATGATAGCATGGCCTACGATGAGAACGACTCAACAAACCGCACACCAGGCCCGGGCCAGTCGTCCACGGCACAGGACGTCATCCGCGAGCGCATGCGTCAACAACAGGCTGGTCAGGGCGCCATGGACTACGAGCAGTCGAGGGAAAACTAAGAACCTCTTTTGGTCCCGGCTTTCGCGCAGGTCAACCACAAGCGCTTATGAGAAGTAGTCGAAAAGTGGTGGTGATGATAGCAGATGGAGCGATAGCTTGAGATGCGGGGGAATGATCGCCCCACCAAACGCTGAGATGAGTGCATGATACACGAATGTTACATGATTACAAGCGATACAATCCAGCAATCCGTGCACATGAATGTCTTGAGGTGTAATGTGTGATGTTAGTGCCAAGTGAAGGGACTGACTATGATGGTACAGGAAAACGCGGATACAAGTGTGCATTCTCACTGGTTACTAGGCGGCGTTTGGAGTAGTTCAAATAAAGAAGTATGTACTTGTGATGGATTAGAAAATCACACCTCCCTAGTTACCTATTCAAGTCCCTGAACGAAGTACTGCTGAAGATTTAGGCGTTGTTGTTCGAGAGCTGTCACGTCCAAGCTTTTCTGCAAGTGGTTAGCGTGAATCGACCTTGGCGGCCATAAGCGAACACACCGAATTCTGGCTGTTCGGTCAGTGAGTAGTTGCAGCTTCCACCCGGACAATCGACACGCAAATCAGTCGCCATGGCCAGTATGTTGCCGCGTTCTACAGGAGTCAAGGAGTCGTACTAACAACGGCCCAGAGTCAAAGAACTCGTCTCAGCACAACCAGTCGAAGAAGAACCACAGGAACGGGTACGCACTCACTCTTTACGCCGAACGCACACGCACGCACATCGATCGCGCATCCTCCATCTACTACATACCGAAGCGCACGTTTGACTGAGGGATGGCTTGACTGACATGATTGGCACCGCAGTATCAAGAAGCCTAAGACTCACCGTTACCCTTCGCTCAAGGGCACCGACCCCAAGTTCCGCCGTAACCACAGGCATGCTCTGCACGGCACCATGCGCGCCCTGGTTCGTTCCACCAACCACGTGCGAGTCCTGATGGACACGGCCAGCTAACACCCACACAGAAGGAGGTCAAGGAGGGCAAGCGCGATGCGGCTTAAGCGACGAACGATCACGAACGAGCGAGACACAGGGCGGTTATCGATTCCTCACGAGACATCTGGTCGGCGTCAATGGCATTCGGACTTTCTCTGGCGGCTTCGAGCCCCAGACGGGTGGACGCGGGTTCCACACCATAGGCACTGAGATGCGACAATGAAAAAGTCGAAAAGTCATGATCGGTCCCGATCTATTGCGCCAAGTGATGCATGCGAGCATTCGTTTTGCTTGATTCCAGTAAGTGATTTTGGGGATGAGGAGGTTGTACCTCGAGACGAACGGCATTAGTGTGTACAGCAACAGAGCTCTTCTATGCTCGACCTGCTGAAGGAATATCTTCGTGCCAAGATCAAACACCCCAACATTACCAAACACACCGCCCTTTACCCCGTAGGGTGAGTGTGCATGAAGTTGGGGTTACATATCATTACTGATATCTAGGCCTTTGCCATTCTGATGAAAGACTCCAGCTATGCTTGCGAGATTCTACAGCTGTGTTGTGCACGACGGTTGCATGCATTCCTTTAGATGCACATAGATCAATATATCATTTTCAGATGCGAACTTTGATTGTTCATCTGCTACTCAGGTGACGTCGTTCTACTTCGTGCAGATAGCCCGCCCCTCATCAGCATGTGGGTTGCAACACAACCAGCGGGGTAAACGTTCCTTCCATCTCCGCAACACCACACTCGCTCGCCTCTCTCCGCCAGCGATACAAGAGCTCCAAGCACACATCAAGACTCCGACAAGCGACCTCACGCTCTTGTACCGCTTACCGCGGAGAGTTTCAAAGGAAAGACTGCCGAAGCCACCCGGTACTTCGCCTGCACTGCCCTGCCTCGGTCGGCTTAACAAGCAAACACGAATCTTGTGACTTCCAGCAATCGTTATTCCCTCGCTCTGCATTTCCGGACTTTGAAGCCTCATTCTCTGTCGATTACGCTCCATCTTTCCTTACTCGACCGCAGCACTTGTAGTCTGCTCACGCCAAATCGCGACGAAGTACAACATGGCAACCGAAGCCCACTGTGCATACTGCTTTGAGTCGCTTGCTTCAAGCCTCGAAAAGCGTCCTGCCCTTACCCTCCGCCAAGTGGAAACACTGTGGAAGAAGTACAACGCCGGGCCCACACCCACCGAGGCTGCTGCTGAATCTGAACATGATGACGACTCCCCTGCTAAGCCCGCCGCTATATCGCGTTTACTTTCGCCCGCGTCAGGCACTTCTTCCAGCGCAGCGTCTACGCCCAGTGGTGTCAGCTCCGCCAGCAGTGCAGGGACAAGCGTTACCTCGCTCGGCACAGCACTGCAGGAAGAAGAGAGTGCGCAAGGCGACCACCCTCTGTTTGTGACTTGGAATACCCTATCAAGAAGCGGTGACAAGAGACTGAGAGGATGTATCGGGACGTTTGAGCCTCTGGAACTAGAGGAAGGGTTGGGAAGCTATGCGTTAACGAGGTAAATTGTTCTCCACAACTCTTAGCCATGATTGCAACAACAAGAGAGAAAGAAAAAGAGTATAAGGGCTAATCAGTAACAGTGCGTTCGACGATACACGCTTCTCTCCTATCACCGCGCGCGAGCTCCCCACCCTGCAATGTGCCGTCACGCTCCTAACCAACTTCGAACCCACGCCCAACAATGACCCCTTAGCGTGGGAAATCGGAACACACGGACTGCGCCTGTCCTTTACACACCACGGCCGGCGCTACGGGGCTACCTATCTGCCAGACGTGGCGCGCGAACAGGGGTGGACCAAGGAGGAGGCGCTGGTGAGCTTGATGCGCAAGGCAGGGTGGAATGGCAAGAAAGATGACTGGCAGAAGGTTGGGTTGAAAGTCGTGCGGTACCAGGGGAAGAAGGTGGCGTTGAACTACAAAGAGTGGAAGGAGTGGCGAGAGTGGGTAGAGGAGGAGATGGCTGACAAGTAGATAGCGCATGAGTTTTACACGAAG
The DNA here is from genome assembly GCA_004011705.1 of Ascochyta lentis. NCBI lineage: Eukaryota > Fungi > Ascomycota > Dothideomycetes > Pleosporales > Didymellaceae > Ascochyta > Ascochyta lentis. Next base: position 2,080,160 of record RZGK01000002.1, read on the forward strand.
ACATACGACGGAATGGCATCCATGGGTCTAGCGAGGCGTCCTTGAGCGATCTAGACAATCTAGACAGGATAGAATATCCATCTACCATCAACGGCTGTACGTACTGCGCTGCGCGTTCCTAACCCATCATGGCAATACCTTGCCAAAGGTGATTTCATCCTCTATCCATGCCAATCGACCATGCTTCCAAACGCCTTACGCTATGCAAACTCAATTGAATACCCCCTATACCAATGCTCTCAGCCACTCGCTGGAAGGTCCCCCATCTTATTGTGTGACGGCGGCAAAGTTCTTCCTCGGCCGCATATCCACAATCTCCAACGGCGCATTCTGCAGCTCCACTACATGCCCTGGCTTGAGTGCCTCTGTATAAATGTTGTCCACATCGTGCGGATGGAAGATGCCCGGTTTGCTACAACTCAAAATCGCCTGCTTGCCCGGCGGATCCGTCAGACGGAAGCAACCCCAGCTCGGCTGCTTCGACGGAGCGCACACAATGGCTATCGATTCGGCCATCATAACCTGGTACCCGACGTGCGTATGTAGGTCTCTGCTACTCATGAAGCACGTTTGCGTCGGATGCGTGTGTATCCAGCCCACGACGAGCAGCTCTTCCTTGTCGCAGTAGTCAAACAGCTCTTCCTCGTTGAGCGTCTCACACGTATCGCTTGTGCTCGTTTGCTCAGGGATGATAAGCCGTGTGATGAACAGGGCATTGTTCTTCAAGATTCCGCAAAGCATACCGCACGTCTCCAAGTTCAGACGGGTGTTGTGTGACGCGGAAGAGAGGAACTGAGAGCGCAGCTGAGCGGGAAGGAAGACGGGACGCAGCGGATCGCCATTTTCGAGGAAAGCCGAGGGCTGGAAAGTAAATTCGTCGAGCTCGTTCGACGGCGTGGGTGGTCTCTCAGCTGTATGTTTGCCTGGAACAGGCGGAGGGCCTGAAACATACTTGCCTGGTACGGGGGGTGGTTGTGAGAAGGAAGGAGAGCCTGAATGTGATGGCGTGGATGGTTTTGGAGGGAGAGGTGGTGGGATCGAAGGGGTGCCCGAGGATCTGAAGATTTGCTCTTTCGGTGGGCGAGCCGGTAACGAAGGGCCTTGCGAGTCGGACTGCGACCATCGATCTTGAGCGGATGTGTGAGGTACAGAAGGGTAGTTGTATGTTGATGTCGAAGATCGGGATGCTGGGCGCTACAGTAGTCAGTGATGCCCGATCGTTGCACGCTACCAATGCGACCTACTTGAGAGTACGATGCCCGCTGCCCATCTCGCTGCAAGCGCGCAACCTCCTGGATCTGGCTCGACAGATCGTCTCCCGGACGACTGTGTCGCGCATACTCGTCGTCCCATGTTCCCCACACACCGCCCGTCCGCCGCTCCTGCTCCTCCTCTTCTGATACTCCAGCCTGCCGTACACTTCGGCGCTGGGTATCTCGACGTCTTACTTCTCTCTGCGCAAGCCTCGCCGCTAGTGAATGGTTGTCTAGATTTCGCGCATCCAGTGCTGGCCGCTCGCCGTACGATGTCCGCCGCGAAGCTCTATCATGCACTGAGAGTCCATCCAGTTCTTGAGGCAACGTCTTAGCGCCCTTGCCCTCAAGTGCCTTCAGTGCCTCTAGCTGTCTCCTTCTTCTCTCTTGATACTCCTCATGCCTCCTCTTTATACGCGGTGCAATCTGCTCGAGCTTCTTCAGGTCACTGTACACGGCTGCGGTTGCGGCACTGAGGGCTTTTCGGTTCTCAGGCTTGGTCTTGTCTGGGTGGGTCTGCAAGTGTTGGAGGACAAGGTCGGCGTGTCGGTAGAGTAAGAGGTATGTCTGCGCGTCGTTTCCTTCTGCTTCGTAGACTTGCGCCTAGAAGTGTCAGCTTCGACTGGAGGCACTGGTGCTGGCAACACACCTCCTTCTGCATAGTGTTGGCTGTGCGCAGCCAGTTCGCCAAGGGTATGTGCGCATTGTACGTGTAGTTGCCAGCTTGCGCGACCAGGTCGGCCACGCTCATGGGCGCATTGCGGGATGTCATGGTGGGATGTTTGGGAGCGGTGGGGCAAGCGCCGTTGATGGGAGAGCGGGTTCGTGAGTATCTAGATCCGGGGCTGCTACCGGTGTGGTGAACGATTACGCGTCCTCATCTGTGCACTGTGTGGTGCATTTACAGTTGCCTGGAGTTCCAGACGCCCAGGGCACTGTGATGGTTTGGCGTCATGGTGGGGCATTGGGCGCCAACATCGAATGCTCACAGAGAGACATGTCGTCGATACAGAATGATCAGGGAGTACGTGTGTTTGATCAAAAGATGCAGCCGCGACACGTTGTTCGTTCACCTAGGCGAGAACATGCAGCACCGGTTGTGGCAGTTCCGTCACTACAGCATGAGCAGAAGCGCGTGTTCACGTGGGATGATGCATGCAGGGTTGCGTACGGGTCGTGATCGATAACTCCGTCAAGTCCATAAACATTTGATCAGAATAAACGACAAAGAGTCACTGTTGCGGGTATCTCATCGCTCTTCCGAATCCTCGGAGAGCTTGTCCCACTCGCTATCTGTACTCAAATCACCAGTGCTCTCCCCCAAGCCTCCCTTCCTCTGCTTCACTGCATCATTCACCAGCGGTGCCAATCGAGTCGATGCACCGGTGGTGCTAGCGCCCACTGGACCTCCTCCAGACGCACTTGCAGGGACAGCCTGAGGGGTGTTCTCCCGCTCGTTTGGTCTTTCCACGAATACTGTGCTCTGTTCTTCCGGCCGAGGCGCACGCTTCTTCTCACTCTTGGCTAGCCCCTCACTCTGCCTCTGAACCTCCTCCTTAACGTCGACTTCCGTGTCATCCCCTGTGTCAACATCGGCTTGCTCTCCGTCGCCAGATGTGTCCTTCTGGCTCCCACGCCTCTCTGCACGAATGCGCTTGGCCTCCTCTTCTGCCTTTTGTGCTATCCGGATTTCTTTGGCAAACCAGTTGATTCCGTACCAGAGACCACCAGTAAGGAAGGAGAGGATCACAAAGTGAATGCTGTATGTGCCTAGAAAGAGCGCGAAGAAGAGGAGCTGGAGAGCAGCGAACGAAGCGTTGGTTGCGATGAGGAGAGTCGGGGTAGGGCCGGGAGTGAAGATGGACTCCCAGAGGTCTTCGAAGAACTTAGCAGCCATGTTGTTGGTGTGCGTATCAGGTGGAAGGCAAGCGGTGTAGTGCTTGTAGCTCGGTTGGAGCTTATGCGAGGTTTCAGAGCTAAAGTACCCCGCTGCTGCCTGGTAATGAGGAGCGGACAAGTGGTGGTATGTTGTTGCGACGTTGTTGCAAAGGCGAGGGAAACGTTGGTACTGCGTAGGTGGCGCCGTAGCCGTAGCGCCAGTGCAGACTGACGGAGCGGCGTGAAGGAGGGAGAACGCAAGCTTCGCGTGTCGCGGGGCTGGTCTATGCGGCGGAGACCGAGGTGCGTATGATTGGCTCCCTTGGGCGATATGCATATTGACATGGAGAACGTGACTGATATGCAAGGGGGTATGACGGCGATTTGGATTATGCATTCGCTATATCAATACCCGCATACAAAGGGATACAATACCGTAACAATGTATCTGCGTTTGGTTTGACACATACGCTGCCCAGCACCCACCATCTTCAACAACACAACAGATGCTACATGACCGTGCAGTTCGTTGCCGGCTTTGACGAGTGGTAGTACTTGTATCTCGAGCTGCTCTTGTGTCGCCTTCGTCTTCGGTCATCATAGCCATAACCATGGTCATCGGAGAATCCATCATCCATAATCATACCATTGTCGAAAGAGCCATAGCCACTGCAGACGGCTGGGCGTGAGCCATATAGCCCAGCGAGCCGGTGGTCGTGTCCATACCCGTTGACTGGTACCATCGCTCGACTAGACATCGAGGGCGTGTTTGCAGCAATGCCCATGCTCATGCCCATGCCCAGACCCCGACCCCCGCCCCCGCTGTTCATGACCAGCGGTGCATTGCCCCAAGAGCCTGGTATAGCATGACTGCCTCCAACATGGCTTCGAATCAGCTGATTACAACCCCAAGGACCTTGCACCATCTCGATGGTCTCACGGTCTGCAAAGCCACCGTTGCATTGAGGGCAGGTGTATGGGGGCGCGACAAGTGTCTGATAGGTTTGACGATCCGGGCAGCTCAAGAGGTCAGAGAGGAAGCCGCAGGGTTGCGACATAGATACCCACGAATGGCCACATGTTGGGGAGTCGTAAAGGGTGCATCCACACATTTTCGAGCCGATGGAACACTCAATGTGTTCTCTCAGTCTGGTGATCTGGCACTCAAAATGCCTAGGTGTGCCTCAAGGAGTTACCGGTGGCCGGTGATTGGCAGATGTTGAGCAACGCGGACGAAGGGGGTGTCGAAAAAAGGTCTGATATTCGCTGAACATATATAGTACATCTCTGGGTCCATGTGAAGCGTCTACGGCCCTTGTTTGTAGCATGTGGCCGATCATGAAGCCCTCGTCGTTCGTCTGTGCGCATTGAAGTCGCAAGTAAGCATTCACTACCGCACAATCACTGTTCAGGCTTCTTTGGCCCATCCAGTGATACCACTGTGTCTGATTCCTCGACCTCGGCATCTTCGCTGTTCTGTTTTTGAATCGTTTGCATCAATTCATACAGCTGACCAATTTGTTGATCTGTCTTGCATCAGTGTGCTGCCGCTGGTGAAGATTCAATCCACGTACCGCTCATCTTGTCTATCTTAGCCTTGTCCATCTTCTCTCCTTTCCAGGTGTCACCCTGTAACGCTTGTGCGTACATTTGCCACTCCGAAAGAAATCCAATCTGTGACGCTGTCAACACCAACTACGATCACGTGTAGCGAGTAGAGCACCTACTATTTGAACTGGGTTGTCGATGTCTTTGTGAGCTCTGAACTCTGCCTTAACATACATATCGCCAAGCAAGCGCTGTTCTACCGGCAGCACCTTTCGATGTGTCCGCAGTAATGTTCTGTACAGTGGAATCGGTGGCAGTAACGCTGCCGGGGCGGGTCGGAAAGGGCCCTTGGCTGCGCCCGCGTCTGTTGCTGTAGCCAGCAATCTCGAGTATGTTCTCATCGTGGACGATTGAAAATTCCAGGATTGTGAAGAATGAACGTTCCAAGACTGAGTGATGAATTCACGATCGTCGAGAAGCTCGATGACCTCAGCCTCGGCTAGCGTGTTCAGGGTCCAAACCACATCCATTTCGAGCACCATTCCCGAAATTCCGCACCCGACACTATGTTGCCGACGCCCTCGACATCGCACGTCTGCTTCGATCGCGTCTACGAGCCAGCCGAGGACTCGTATTTGCTGCTGGACACGCTTTCGTCAGCGAGCGAGTCCGCCTTTCTGCAAGACCGCTTCAAGCAGTCGTCGACAGCCCCGCCATTGGTGCTTGAGGTGGGCGTTGGCTCAGGTGTAGTCCTAGCTTTTGTTGCTGCCAATGCAGGCAGCGTCTTTGGTCGTCACGATGTACTGACACTTGGGACTGACATCAATAGCTTTGCTTGTCAAGCAGCCTCACAGACTGTGGTAACGGCGATCAAGGAGAAAGAGCATCGTCAAGAAAGAACTGTATTTCTAGACGTCGTGAACGGCGACCTGGCGTCAGCAATCCGCCCGCACTCTATCGACGTCTTCATCTTCAACCCGCCATACGTCCCTGCCGAGCTACCCAACTTCTCGCGCCACAACGACTACAATGCTGTACCTGATGGCCAGACCAAAACCAGCTTTGAGCAAGACTCGTACCTGCTGGAACTCTCATACGCGGGTGGAGAAGACGGGATGGTGGTAACCAACAGAATGCTGGAGCAGATACCGGGTATATTGAGCGCTGGACGAGGAGTAGGCTATGTGCTCTTGTGCGCACAAAACAAGCCAGACATCGTCAAGCAGCAGATAAGGGATTGGGGGGATGGATGGCATGCAGAGACTGTGGGCTCAAGTGGCAAGAAGGCCGGTTGGGAGAAACTGCATATTGTGAGGATTTGGAAGAACGCTGGCTAGAACGTCACCGCCATGTCTGCCATGGCCGCCGTTCCTCCCATCCGCTTCAACAAGCCCTGCGCTACTGGACTCAGTCCGTTCAGTAGCCCCAATACCGTCGGCCGATGAGCAGGTACAAACTGCAAACACTGAAACATCCAATCGTTGAGCTCATCGCTGTACTGGTGGTTGTAGGACTCGGGGTTTGCAACACCACGATGGGTCTGCATATCTGCATCAAGATTGATTGGAACCACCCGCCTCGGAGCTGTCGCTGCATAATATCGGCTCGGCGAGGAGTATTCTTCCAGCGTTCCTGGAGTTTCTTTTGCCCTATTCAAGCGAGCGGCTCTGCACTCCTTTGTATCCGCAATTGGCTTTTGACCCGTGGCGAGGAAATGCACGCAAGCACCTAGCGCCCAGATCTCTGCTGCTGTGGTGTTGATTCTAGGATTCTCGGGTGGCTGCCAGTCGAAAGTCCCGCAGTATGATTTCTGGGTTTGCTTCTCTTCTCGCCAGACACTTGCACAGCCGAAATCGTGCAGCTTGAAGGAGGTGTACGTTGTACCAATGTCCACAACCAGGATGTTCTTCGGTTTGATATCTCGGTGAAGTAGAGGGTGCCGCCCTTCGCGACCGGGTCCGATAAAGTTGTGGATGAACGCCAGAGCTTGCGTTATTTGCAGGAAGAATCTCCATATGAAGCTCTCTGGCACCGGCTTGTGGTTTTTTCGATCGAACTCGCGCTCCTTCCATACTTCCAAGTCGCCCAGAGGGTAATATTCAAAGAGCGCAACACCGATATTGGTATCTTCGGATGCCACGCAAGTGAGAGCGTGGACGACTCTGTTGCATTTTGGTAGCAACGCCAGAACGCGCATCTCAAACGGCTTTGGGTCGTTGGCAGAATGTGACTCGATTTTGAGGATCTTCTTCACGATGAGCTGGGGCCGCGCGCAGTCCCTTCGACTCCTCAGCAAGGAGACATTGGCATGGAATGTGCGCACTACCGTCCAGTCTTTCGGGTAGAAAGGGAAGGACACTGGCTGCGGTTCACGCCTAGGACGCTTCGCTTTTGGCCCATCGCGGCTTTGAGTGGTTGTGTAGTCGATGCGCTTTTGCTGCATTTTCGAAGCTAATGAGCTTTATGCTGAGATGGAATGCTGTTGTATTGACGACAACGTGAGAGTAGTGGAGGATGTGGTGTTATAATGGTAGAGCAACCTGGAAGGCACCCGTTCACTACGCAGGTTCCTAGAACGAGATCTCGCTTTCACCTCGCTGGAGTGGTGACACCATAGTGAAAGCCAAATCACCTCTACGGAAAGCGTTTCCCATGTATTGCACGGTGAGTGCTTTCCCTGGATGCTGGGACTCAAGGCAGTCATGTTTGATTGCGCAACACAAGACGACTCAACGGTTGGAGGTGGCAGTAACTAACGAAAAAGTCTCGAGACAAGACCAGTGCAAGAATCCTATCGCAGCATGGATAGACCTGCAGATCATATGCTCGTTTCGCAATCTCACCGCTGCTTGTGAGTGGCATGAATTGCGATGAGGTGACATCCCACGGACCACCCCCACGATCTCACCACCAAAACCTAAGCAGACAACACCACAACTCTCCTGAGCCTTCGTACCTTTGCACCAAAATAGTAGCCCTGTAACTCGGCCGCCGTACAGCTGAGCCTCAATCCACATTGTATATAGGTAGCCCGTTGTGCCGTACATCTCTTCATCCTTACACGTCAACTTTACTACAACGTCTACACTCAACGACCACAAATAACTACAAGCCACACGCATACAACGCCTTGCCACTATGGCAAGCTCCACAACACATGCCAATCACCCAACTGGCCACTGCCGCGCCCAACGTCAAGCTCTAGAATACTATTCCACCGGGGCATCAACGATTGTGATCCCCGAAACTGTCTTATCAGAAGCACAAGAGTACGATTGGGCAGCCTGCTACAACGAGGTCGACAGGTGGCATACACCGGAACTTGAATCAACTCACAAGCAAGGTAGGTGTTCCAAGCACAGGGTGTTCTGCTGCAGAATGGCTGACGATATGTGGCAGAAAAGAAAGACGCGAAGCCAGTTAGGGTATACAAGGGGAACGACGAGAGCGAGGGTGCGAAGCTGTGGTGCTTGAAAGTGGAGAAGGACGGGCTGTGCACAGGGTGTGGTGGGAAGAGGATTCCTGCGCGTTCTTAAGGCGTGGATTCGATGGTGTTTTCAAATGCGGTTTGCCGGCATAGAAGATAAATGTAGACGGCGTGTATTAAGCGTTGTGCTATAGAAACAATAGATGAGTGTGTTGCTAGATCAGACACTAGGAGCCAATCTATGTCGAAAAAAAAATAGGATCATGCTTTTCCGGCAGTTTTTGCTTGTTGGTATCATCTCGGGTAATTCTCTCCGGATCTCACTGGATCTTGGGTGCTTGGGTACCACTTATGAACGGACATGAGCCTAATGCAAGCGTAGCAGACGCGGGGTGCAGTAAGACGGCGGCTACAATGATGGTCTAGGTTAAGCTTCCGTTGAAAGAATCATACATTCGACTTGCAGCCATTGACAGCCGCCTTCGACGTCGATCCATGTTGGCTTGTCAGCCAAGTGCATGAGCTTTAGTTTGCGGCTCGCAGCTTGCCGGTCAGACATGCTCCGCTCAGTCAAAGAACGCGGAAAGTTAACGGAGAAGTGAAGGAAACGTTTCCTAGCACATATCTGCACCCGCCGCCCCGTTGGTTCAGCAAGTGACTCCATGTGAAGTTTGGTTATTCGGTTATGTTCTGGCATGTTAAATCTGCAAGTTGGCAGTCACAGATACAGTGGAATTCTTCAGACCGTATAGCATGTGATGCTCAATCCTCAATACTTCTACTTGCTAGTTGTGTACAAACCACAAAGCCATCACAGTGTACTTCGAAGCTTCAGTTTTCCGAGCCTACTTAATGGAGAGGCTGGGGACGTCATCCGTGTCTGTCAATTGCTGATTGCGGGGTGTGCGGTATCGGCAAAGCGACCCATGAAGCCCAGGCGCCGAACAATTCATAGCGGTTGTGCGCACGTCTCGAGAATTATTCGCTGGTGCCAAATGACAGTGTTGAGTGTTGAGTGTCGATGCTTGTTTAGGGCGGAAGTGCGGGTGTTCATCCCAGTGCAACCTAGTTTCTCTTGCCGTTGCCCCCTTCTTACCGCAAGATGAGGCTCTTCACCTAAGGGCCTGTTTACTTCGCAATCGGCCGGCCGATTTTAACACTAGAAAACGGAGAAATTAGCACAATTCCTTACTGGAAATTAGTACACCTAGGACTGTTTACTTTTGAGCGCTAATTATAAGAAGTCTAGGCTATCTACTAGTAAATAAGCTTTAAGCCTCCTGCTAGTGTTGCAAAGGAGTATAGCGTACTAGTGCGCTAATTTTCTCTTATACAAATCTGCTAATTATTCTATAACAGGTTTTAAGCGTTGTAGAATAATTAGCGCGCTAATTTCTATTACATGTAACTGTACAAACCTGTTAGCAGGGCAGCTGCTGTCTACTACCTACTATTATACCTGTAAATATCTCTATTATGTCTATTTCTAAGACTAAGCAGTCTGCTGTTGCAGTAATTATAGTAATAGTTGCTACTTTTTATACTATTATTAAATAACACCTAGACTTATATATTAAACTAATAGGCGTACAGAGATGCCTAGAGACTACTAGCAAGGCGCAGAGGTAGCTAGAGGACTGTATAAGTAATAATAAGATATTATTTAATAAAATACGTTTTTAGTAAGATGTTTAGGACTAGTTGCTAGAATATCTTGTAAGTAAATATTAGCTACAGAGTTTCTTTAGGTACAATAAGGTGTTTGCTAAGCAGAAACTACTTACCTTTTTATATCTTACTGCCTATAGTGTAGGTTATTGCAACCTCTAAGCCTGTACAGAGTAGTTACTGCAGACTATAGCACTAGCTGTTAATAAGGTACTTAGTGTATTATTAAACCTATACCTAGAGGTTGTGCAATTACTAACTACAGACGCTAATATCTTTATCTAAATTTAAGACAACCTAAAGTGCTAGCTATACTTTATAGACTGTATTAGAGCAATTAATAGCACCTACCTGCCTATATACGTCTCTAACAAAGACTAGGTGCAATATTAAGACTATAAAGTAGGTATATTGTAGAATGTGCTAGTAGTAGTAGACTTTAATATAAACTTTACGTATATTCTTACTAGGTAGAAGAGAAGCGCATATAATAAGCAGGTATTAACAGATGCATATATAAAAGGGTTAACAATACTAACTAGCAAATACTTAGTAGTAGACACTAGGTATTTAAATAGTAATAGTATCCTTATACCTTTTAAAGGCGTCTATTACTACCTATAGGAGATTACTACAGCTAGTCTACAACCTAAGAATGCTAAAAAGTTATTTAACTTTTGCTAATTAAGTTTACAGATTATTATAGAACATACCTTTAGTGTCTTTAAGCATTGCTAGTAAATCTTTAAGCAACTATATAAGTTTAATAAGAGAAAGTAGCAGAATCTAGTATATAAGTTAGCAGCTATATATAACTTTATTAACCTTATTTAAAGTGTTAATACTAACCTTCTTAAGCTTGTAGACGCTGTTGTTATAGATAGCAGTGTCTTAGACAACAACCTTGCTGTTATCAATAAGATAATACTGCTAGATAGCAGAGATATAAGCAATAAGCAGCAAGAGATGTATACAGCAATGTAGAAAGACTATAGAGTGTATATAGCAGCTATAGATAGATTTAGATAATATTAAAAGTTAATGCTATTACAATATTTTAGCATGCTTTTCTGCTAGTTTCTCTAGAGGAACTAGAAGGATTACTAGCAGGGCTTTACGCTAATGCAGAGCAAAAACTAGTTTTTTAGCTAATAAGAGGCTAGAGATATAATTATTTGTATAGAGAAATTTTTTTTTAGCTGCTGCCTAACGCGACAAGCTGCAACAGGGCCCCTGTAAGCTCTTTTAGCAGCTTACTACCTTCTGTTTTAGTACTAGATTAATATTTCTAAAGTTTAATACTATTATATTATTACTAAATCTACGCTAAGCCTATTACTGTTATAGGTCTTAGCAAATCTATTAATTACTGCCCTGTTACTCTAGAACAGCTTCTCTATATACTCTTTATTATTCTTGCCTACTATGTTTTTGTCTACAATACTATTGTCTTTGTCTATAACCTCTACTATTGTATACAGCATAGATGCTAGTTCTAGCGTCTTCTTATTAACACTACGCTTGCGCTTATACTCTTATAAGTTGTCCTCTACCTTCTTATAATTAAACTTCTTCCTTAGCTGCGCTGTAACCTAGTTACAACATACCTAATAGGTTTTTAACCTTAAGTAGCGCTTTATATTAAACTTATTATAGAACAGTTATATAATATAGTCCTTCTAACAGTTTTGCAGATGCTTAAACTTAAGCTTAAATAGCTTAATTACATCTAATCTCTTGTCTATTGCAAGACGCTTTGTAATAACAGTAACGCTAGCCTATAGGCTCTGCAGTTGCTTACTAAGATAAGTGTTAATCTTCCTAGTCTTTAACTTCTTCTACTCTAACATAGCTTTAAGCTGTAACTAACACTTCTACAAATAGAACTGCGCGTCTAATTTTATAGATATAGATGTCTTACTCTGTAATATAGATAAGTATAATAGTAACAGAGACAATACCTTAAAAGGCTAGCCTAGTAGTAGCTTAGCTTTCTTACCTATTGCTATAGTCCCTTTAAATAAAGTGTACTGTAAGTCTATATACTGTATACCTTTATTCTAGAACTTGTAGGACTTAGTGTTCTCTTTTCTATTTATCTACTTATTAATCTTATCTTTAGGTTTAAGTAGATGTCTATTAATAAGGTTGTATATTTAACCTAAGATGCTTTATATAGCCTTAAACAACTTAAAATTGCACTTTAGTTAGTTGTACTTATTAAACACTTTCTCTTTGTTAATAGGCTAGTTTATTAGTAATTAGACAGCGCGCTTAGTAGTAGCATAATAAGCTAGTTTTAGTCTACTCTCTAGTAATGTCTTGTCTACTAGCGTCTGTAACAAGACCTCTGTTATTACTAGCGTCTATCTAACCTATAGAACAAGAACTTTGTCTGCTGTTTTCTTACCTGTATGCTTCTATTAAGGTGTTCTTAGAGCCTCTATATAAGCTAGCGCAGTTGCTAATAGAACGTTAAAGGATAAAACAGTCTAAGGCAGTAATAACAGTGTTAGTAGCAATAATAAGGTCTAATTTAACAGTAGTAGTGTGTTGTCTATAGTTAAGGTAGTAGAGGAATATAAGGTAACTATAACACTAACTTTAGCAGAGGATTACAAGCTAACCCTAACTTTAGATAACTAACAATTTACTACTAGAAATAGAGTTGTACAAAGTAAACACCCCCCTCTGTACTAATTATCTAGTGCTAAGAGCATAGCGTTGCTACCCCCTGCTTAATTTTAACACTAAATCCACGCTACTGCACCTCTTAGAAATCGAGAAATTGGCTGGCTGATTGCGAAGTAAACAGGCCCTAAGTCACATCCTGCAGACTCGATGTGGCAGCTTGGCCTCTTGGCTTGTTCAACGCCGCTGCAGGAGAGGTCCAATCGCAGTGATCTGCTGGAGCTCCGCCCCCGCTCATATCCCCGCAACTCAACGCAAAGTTTCTCGGACCTTTTAAACAATGACGATGCTGCGGACAGTCTTCTGCTTTTGGTAATGCACGATGTCAATTGATCGATGCGGAGATCGGCTGAGGAGGGTGGCGAAACTGTAATACGTACCCGTTGTGCAACGGGTACGAATTGGTAGAAATGTCGGCACCGGAAGTATCCTATGTTCTTTTGTATAAGTAGATCAGTTGTGCGCTTCAGAGTGACCAGCACAACAACTCTAGCTTTCAAAGCCTCTTAGCTCATTTTTCACTTCGCTGACACAATGGCATCCTTCAAGTTGGCAACCACAGCAGCCTTGCTCTTCGGACAGGGAATCGCATCTCCTCAAGCGCAACAGTTCGCACGTAGACAAGTCGGTGGCGATGCACCAGATGTGGTCATTGCTGGAGCTTCCTCTTACAACGGGCTCAACCTGGTCCCTCAAATGGGGTGGAACAACTGGAACGCTTTTCACTGCGATGTCAACGAGAGCTTGCTGCTCACTACGGCACAAGACATGGTCGACTACGGACTTCGCGATCTCGGTTACAACTACATTGTTCTCGATGACTGCTGGTCTGTTGGCCGGAACGAGACGGGCTACCTTGTTGAAGATAGTAAGTGCTCTTGCGAAGGCAAATGGATCAGACGTACTAACCGACGAACCAGGCAACAAGTTTCCGAACGGCATCAAGGCTGTCGCTGACCAAATCCATGACCTGGGCTTCAAATTTGGCATGTACTCGTCCGCCGGAGTGCTAACTTGTGGTCGTTACCCTGGGTCCCTCGGATATGAGCAGAAAGATGCCGACCTATGGGCATCATGGGGGGTCGACTACCTCAAGTACGACAACTGCTTCAACCAGGGCCAATCTGGAACCCCCAGGCTGTCTTTTGATCGCTATAACGTTATGTCTGAGGCTCTCAATGCTACTGGCCGTGAGATGATCTACGCAATGTGCAACTGGGGTAACGATGATCCATTCGATTGGGCGTACAGAATCGCAAACTCTGGCCGCATGTCCGGTGACATTTACGACTCTTTCAACCGACCGGACGACCGTTGCCCGTGTACCGAAGCCATTGGCTGCGCATGGCCTGGGTTCCACTGCTCCATAATGAACATCCTGAACAAAATGCCAGCTATCACTTCGCGCACCATGTCTGGCTACTTCAACGATATGGACATGCTCGAGATTGGCAACGGTGGCCAGAGTGACTCCGAGTACGTTGTCCACTTCAGTATGTGGGCCATCAACAGCTCGCCGATGCTTATTGGAACAAACGTCGGTACCTTGTCTCCCGCCAATCTCGCCATCTACTCTAACCCAGCTATAATTGCCATCAACCAGGATACTTCCGCCGGTGCTGCCAAGCGGGTGTGGCGCTACCTCGTTGATGCAGATGAGACTGGTGAGGGAGAGATCTCTCTCTGGACTCGATCCTTGGCTAACGGCGATCGTATCGTTGCCCTCCTCAACGCCGGCAACACTACTCGGACCATGAACGCTACCATTGACGAAGTCTTCTTTGATGAACGCACGGCAGGCGCCTACCGCGCTCCTCCAGAATTGTCCCAAACTTGGGATGTGTATGATCTGTGGGCGAACCGTATGTCTGAGGCAGAGGCTGGCGCCGTCTTGGCTGGAATGAACGGTACCACTGTACAGATCAGCAGCAACAGCACCACCAGGTTCAATGCGACGGCTATACCCTACGCTGATGGTATCGAGGCTATGCATCCTGCGCTGTGGGGCCAGCAGGTTGGCACTCTTGCACCTGGTGGCCGTTTCGAGGCTGAGATTGAGAGGCACTCAGTTGGTGTGTACAGGCTCAAGTCTCAGGAGGCCAGTATGATGAAGAGGGATGAGCTGTAAATGCTTTATACCATAATAACAACTTTACTGGCTAACGCCAAAGCAATGATTCTGTACTTCAAGAGAAATAAAAACATAAACATACTATACTGCTTTGTGAGCTATGCTTACGGTCTAATGTCTTGCGATTCACAAAGGATTGTGGCGCCCGCCAAGCGTGAGCCCTCCAGCGTGTAGCTGCATGTAAACCTAACAGCACCTTTTCACTGTGACACGGGACTATATGATTCATAATCTTGTTACACTGTTCAATCCAACGACACTGCCCATGCGATATTACCCCAATATTCACGCTGTTGCCGGCTTTCTTCCCCATGTCGCATGTTGGATGCCTTCTCGGATTGCTTGGCGCCATCATACGTCTTCGTCCGAACGGACGACAACATGCTGCACTCAAGAGACGATCTTGAACATGCTGCGGACGCCTGTTAGCCACTCAAATCACACTAGATACTTTTTGGCAATGGTGACCCTCTTCTGACCCACACGCAAATTTTCGGCTTTTGATGTCCATACATATGCACAACACAAGACCTCCGACGGGTCGGACCCTTCCGAATTGCGATTCACACATATCCCGCTAGTCATGGGATAGACGGCATGAAGTTTGACCGCGACTGTTCATGCTGTGCCTCAGATGCGTAATCGGTGTAATCCTGTTCTGGAGAATGGGCATTTTTGGAACAATAGGCGGCCGACTTCAAGACAACAGGACTCCACTTAAGCAGAATGACCAGAAAAGCTCATGGCGGACTATCCAATCATTTTGAACGTAAAACATGCACTCCCAATGTTTCTCACGTGAGAAGAGACGGAGCCGGTAAGGGAACGTTCAATGGACCCGCTGGTGCGGCGGAAAGAGGGTCCGACGGTGCTAGTGAACCGCTAGACAATGGTGACATGGGGTACGACATGTGCGTGTGCCGCGGGACACATAAGACGACTCGATCCAGATAACGTAGCGAGTAGGCCTCGTTGCAGCCAGCGCAGCGAAGACCTCATATCCTCTCAGGACCCCCAAAACTGCTTCTGACAAACGTCTGAATC
This sequence comes from Ascochyta lentis, assembly GCA_004011705.1. Lineage (NCBI taxonomy): Eukaryota > Fungi > Ascomycota > Dothideomycetes > Pleosporales > Didymellaceae > Ascochyta > Ascochyta lentis. Next base: position 2,095,800 of record RZGK01000002.1, read on the forward strand.
GGCAAATCGACCCTACCGAGGTACACTTGACGGTGGACCCTGACTGACGACATGCACAACTCCATACTCCTCGCACTTTGGACAGGCGTGTCATTCGTCCTCTACAAGCTGATCGCAGTCTTCCTCACAGAACGCCATCACCGCAATGCAGCCGCGAGATTGGGCTGCGAGCCAGCTTTCCAATTCAAGCTCTTCGACTTTCAGGGTATCCGAAACGTGTCGAGAATTATCGCTGCGGACAAGCAGTCGCGAGTTCCCGATTATATGAAAGCCCGTGTTGATACTGCCTGTGCTGAAGAAGGAAAAACCATCACAACCTTCTACCAGAAGGTGTTAGGCATGAGGTCAACCTTTACGGTCGACCCCAAGAACGTCCAGGCCGTGCTAGCCACACAGTTCAAGGACTTTGGACTAGGCGAAAGGAGAAACGGCAACTTTTCCCCACTGCTTGGACAAGGCATTGTAAGTGTTATCAGTATAACCCTCTTCCGATAACGCATCATGGGCAGAGTTAACTGGCTTCATAGTTTTCTACTGATGGTGCAGAATGGCAACACGCTCGGAACTTGCTGCGACCTCAGTTTGCTCGTGAGCAAGTCAGCGATCTTGACCTTGAGGAAGAGCATATCAAGAACATCATGCGCGTTCTACCAGTTGGCAAAGATGGTTGGACAGACATCACAGATATCCAGCCTCTCTTCTTCAGACTAACCATCGACTCTGCTACCGAATTCCTCTTCGGTGAGAGTGTAGACTCGCAACTTGCTAACCTACCGGACTACACTTCAAGCCGACCACCCATGGTTGTCAACGAAAAGGACTTCGCCAACTCATTTGACCAGTCACAGGCTGCAGTCACTATGGCTTCCCGCATGGGTGAACTGTGGTGGCTGGCTTTCGATAAGACATTCAGACAGCATCGTGACATCTGCTGGCAGTTTATCGACCACTACGTACACAAAGCTCTTTCGCAGGAGAAGATACCTGAGAAGCAGACATCCAGCGGAAAGCAGAAGTACGTGTTTCTTGATGCACTTGCAGAATCGACACGGGACCCAATTGAACTTCGGTCGCACATGATTTCGATCCTACTTGCTGGCCGCGACACAACAGCGTCGCTACTTTCATTCGTCTACATGCTCTTCACAAAACATCCCGAGGTGTACCAAAAGCTCCGCACTGTCGTCCTGGAGAACTTTGGCACTTACAACAACCCGCAAAACATCACTTTTACAAGTCTTAAGTCTTGCAATTACCTCCAATGGGTCCTAAACGAGACTCTCCGTCTCTACCCGGTCGTGCCTCTTGACGGTCGCCGTGCCCTCAAGGACACTACCATCCCTACTGGTGGCGGACCGAACGGTACATCACCAGTCTACATACGCAAGGGCCAGCAGGTTGACTACAGTGTGTATGTAATGCATCGACGCAAGGACCTGTGGGGCCAGGATGCCGATGAGTTCCGTCCGGATCGATGGGATGGAAGGAAGTCTGGTTGGGAGTACTTACCTTTCAACGGCGGGCCTAGAATCTGTATTGGCCAACAGGTTTGTATCCCCAATACCACCTCAAATCTCCATAACGATACTGACTTGACACAGTTCGCGCTTACTGAAGCTGGCTATGTGCTTGTGAGGTTGGCCCAGCGGTTCGAGGAGGTTGTCGGTGTTGGCAACAGCTGGGAGAGCGTTGAAGATGGTGGCCAAGGATACGTTAGGACAAAGGTCAGTCTCACTGGATGTCCTGCGGATGGTGTGAAAGTCAGAATGAAGGAGGCAACGGAATAAGCGTATGTGTCTCATTGAAGTCAGACGATAAATTTGTGTATGGTGCAAGCTCGAACAGTCACTTCCGTCAAGTTTGGAAACAAGGCACATATCATACATAAGGATCCTGCAAATTGAATGCTTTTTGAGGTCATGAAGTCGTAATAGTCATTAAGTCTCTGCTGCTAATTATTTGGCCCTGTAAAATTGCCGATAAAAACCACCAGAATGGCACAATAGGCCGCTGAGGCCGCAAACATCTCGTGCCTTGCGGCCTTGGTTAAGACACTCATGGCAGCACTGAACAATAGAGTGAACACGATGAGCACCCCGACGGCGTTAAAGGTGTTTCGTGAGGTGACAGCGGGAGTGTTGCTGTCTATAGCGATGGTGCTCGTTAGATGATACATGGTGACTTATCAAGTCAGTATACGAATATTTCAAAGCTCAAAGGAGACCGTTACATACCAATTGGGATGACCAGGAGAATGAAGATGACGAAAGTGATGAAGATGTTGACCATCTTGTCGATGCGCGAGGCACTGTACAAAGAGACATCCGTGTTTACTGTCTTGGCCACAAGCTCAGGCGTACGGAAGTAATTCTGTGCGTCTGTCAGAGTATTATCAAGGAATTGTTATGGCTACGCTTACCAAAAGTGGTGGCTGTTTGAGGTTGAAGATTCTCTTCAAGGATCCATCAACCTGCCCTATCAAAGTTTCAACACCGCCATCGAACGCTGCCCGTTCACGGCCGGTACTTATGGAGACGATGTCCTCTTTGCTACGAATGGAGTCCATCTCCGCATCCATAAGGGGTTTGGTGTTGGTATGATACCGTCGAACGCTGCGATAGTCACGATCGGACGGCTTTTGGAATGCTTCTAATCTTCGAACATTGATGAGGACTTCGTCTGTGTTCAAAATTAGTTCTGAGTCAATGGGTAGTGACGAGGTGCAATTCATACCGTACTCCATCAACCTAGCCTTGATCTCCCGGAGGACAATTCTGCGAGTCCGTGGCTCTTCCTCTCCTTCGGTGTGATCTGTCGCAATGTCTCTGAATCGTGGGCGATCTTCGTCCTCATCGTAATCGTCCCAGTCGAGCTGATCAAGTTCTTTCTCAAGCTCGGTGATCTCATCTTGGAAATCGAGCAGGATGCGAGAGTGTAGATAGCTGTATGAACGGTACAGTCCGAAGTTAGAATCGCTCGATTGGAACGCTGCGAGTCTGGGAAATCCGTTTGGACAGTTTTCCACTGTCAGGACCGTTAGCCTGACAACCACCATCTCAGGCCTGCTTCAGATGCTCACATGTCTTTGTCCTCGTCTCAGTCACATGTTCAGGTTCTGGAACTGATTTGAACGACCCTGTCACGCGTCGCAAGAATCCAGGCCGCTTCTCGTCTCCTAACTTGCCATCAGTGCTTGTTCAAGACTGAGCATCTTCACGTCCTTGAGCGCTGCATCAGTTGTGCAAGACTTTGCGCTTCGAGGTCATACATAATTTGACGGTAAGTTGGAATGAATAAGCCGCCCCAAGCGCAGATTTTGGCGAATGAGGACTGGATTATCTCTTGCAGTTGAATTTGGGGGCCAAAGTCGAGGGTCAAGACAACATACCAGGCTGTACACCATCCCCAGCTGGTTGGCATCCCTCTGGGCTAGACTGCGAGACCTGGAGAGGAACCTCGCCAATCTCGATAATGGCGTCGCCTCGCAACGTTGACGCATCTGTGTTTGTCGGAGATACTGGAGTTTGTGGTGGCTTCTCGTCGTTGAACGTGTCTCCCGTCATGGTGCGTGAAGGGGCCATTTAGGCGGGGTGACAACCGTCAGCGATGACAATCACCAAAGTAACAACAGAAACAGTGCGCAACCAAGGAGCGAAATGAACCGAAGCAAGGAAAGTTTAGGTGTGGCTCAACATCAGGTAGTTGTGGCGAGTAAGTCCTCTTGTAAAGAGGTGCAGATTGCAAGAGGTGAGACGCGAAGAATCTTTGCGCTGGACATGAGGCTTCAGCCCCCGTGTGCGCCCTCAACATCGCAGATCATTGGTGGACAGGCCATCCTCAGCTGCCTAAAAAGCAGTCGACCGGTGAGCACTGCCACCGACGTTGTTCCACCTAAGCTGCGCCTCATCAAGCACCCGGCTTCAACTCCTTCTCCCGAACGCCAGCACCATGCCGGTGCAGCTGACCAGTAAGAGTGTCTTTCAGCTGGTATTCCACCCAACCTCTTTGGTTGTATATCGCAGCTTGCACAGTGAAGACCCCTTTTACACGTTGGCCGTTTGCAATCGTAGCCATGTGCACCATATCGCCTTTGCCGTACTTTGCCCTTGCCTGTCGATGTATTAGTGTACAAGTTTCTACTATCCGTTGAGTTGTTGCTCGCCATAACAGTCCTTTCCCCTGCATTATCGACACCTGATTTTGTGTCCGGAACCACATGCTCCAAGGGCTCTTCTGCGCGCTCATCCTGCAAAGTTCAATCAGCATTATTGGTGGCGATGGTCTCGGCACAGCACGACCGACCTCGATCATCTGGGCGGGCTGATCTTCGAATTCATTCGAGGCCATCGTATCGCGAATGTGGAGTGAGGAAGTTGTCAATGTATCTGATCGAGAGCCTTATAGACAGCGCCCTTCATGAGTAGGGCATGGTATGATGATATACAATACCGGCTGCTGCAGGCCTCCTAGGTAGCTATCGCTCGGGTCTACAAAAAGATTCGGCCCCCATCAAGGTGGAGGACGTGCACAGCCGCCTCAATATTGGTGTGATACCCACCGATGTAAGCTGTCAGCCTCCTCATGTGAAGGTGCTTGATATGCCACTACCAGCATGAAGTTAATCACGACCTCGCCCAATACTTGCTTATCAATGTTGTATCCATACGCAACCTTGGTGATGAACGGTAGACGGCGAGGCACACTTTTGGCCCCCACATTGCAAGTGGACAGGGGTGGGTGCGCTAAACTAGGCTGAGCGGGGTGAGCCGCTGCTAATTGCGAACTGCTCCTGCCGTGTGAGCAAACCCCTCATAGCGAAGCTGACCGGTGTGTCTGGGCGGTTGCAGCAAACACCCTCCAGCCTTGATAAGGTCTGCAGCTGCTCTGAAGGCTTGATGTTATGGCCCTTCATCTGAGTTCATCAATGCGCATTAGAGAAGCCATGGCTACAGACACAGCTTCTAAGCAAGCCAACCCTCTCGGGAAAAAAGTCATTCATGCGGATATTCAGGTGACGGGTATTGAGGACGCTCCTCAAGCCGGAGAGGAGTCTCCGTCGACGGACAGACTGCTGGAACCAAGTAGCACAAGCCCCGAAGATGACGCCGACAAGCAGCGCGCCGACAACATGCGGATATGGTGGGACGAGGCCATTGCAAAAAACATGGCTCTTTCCGAGGGCTATTCCCATGTCTCTGTTCTTATCATCAAATGGGCTGATGAACTAGATGAACTCAAGACAAAGGCAGAGGTATGTTGCATACGATCGATCAAAATGGATTAGCATTGACCAACTCTCAGGCTCAAGAACTCGAAGCTGTATTCCGCGACCGATTTCGATACAACACCGAGACCGTCGAGCTGAACATGAAGGTAAAGCCGCAATTGCAACTCAAGAGCCGTGTCAGCACGTTTATCGAAGAACACGATGGACCCAACAACCTGCTCATTGTATACTATACTGGACACGGCGTATATCGTGAAAACGAAAAATACCTTCAGTTGGCTGCTTGTGTAAATCCTACGCAGGGAAAAGGTTTCCAGAAAGATGCGCATGCGAACTGGGATAAGGTGGAAGAGATTTTGAAGTCAGATGACAATGACGCCGACGTCTTGACTATACTGGACACTTGCTACGCCAGCAACATAACAAAATCAGCAAAGCAATCGACAAGAAAATTTGAGCTGCTGAGTGCTTGCCCAATTGACCAGGTGACGGCAGCACCTGGCCCATGGTCATTCACTCGAGCGTTGATCGACAACCTGAACGAACTCACGAAAGACTACGGCGACAGGCCATTCTCCACTTTCCATCTGAACCAACGTATATGCATGGACAAGCGGCGTCTTGACACACCATCGCATCTCTGGTACCGATTGCCCAACGACCAACATATACTGCTTGCGCCGTTGAGACGAAATTCAGAGCACGTTCAACGAAAGCCAGAGTTTGTCCGGGCACCTCGAGGGTACTTGACATTGCAGTTTGCGCTCAGAGACGACACGCTGAATCAAGTGCAAATTGAATACCTGACGAAGAAATTGTCCAAAGCATTCGAGAACAAACCACTAATCGGACTGAGGAGAGTTGACTGGCTCGGCATACGGCCCACGAAGATTACATCGTTCTTCAACCGGACAACCCTCGCTATCTATGCGATTACGCAGTGGAAGAAGTTTTTACACAAGAAGCAGGAGGAGAAGCAGTCTCGAAAGATGATGGAGGTTACGACCCCGATGGACGTGCATACAGATCATGACTCCGTGTTTTCTGCAACGACCCGCAAGCGCTCTCGCGATGTGTTTGAAGGCCTCCCGGACACCAAGCGGCGAAGTACTGATACTTCGCAACCACCTTTGTCGCCAATATCGAACACTTCGCGCAGTCATGAAGATGTTTGAAGAGTATGATGGTGTACCCACTCTTCCTTCGTTTGTTTGTTCCTAATGTCATTGTTGCATGGATTTCTGGATACCCGTAGCTGCGCGCTACTTGAGCGATGTTGATAATACGTACGTGTTTAGTCTTTTTACGCACTCTATCTGCTTGTGCGGTTGAATGATTTACCAATCTACCTTAGTAGCGCTTTAGCTTTTGCCATTTACACGGAGTAGTCTAGAAAATTCTAGGTGAAGGCCTACGGCAACAAAAGAGCAAAGGTGAAAGATAGAATACAGCTGTCCAAAAATCCATAAGAATGCATCCCACAAGTTAGAGACTGCTTTTTCTGCCGCACTTACCCAACTTCGATATCACATGGACTCTACTATCGAATCAGCACTACATCGCTCTACGCCACACGCTATCATCGAAGATTGCGACGATCATTGGCGCATATGCTTCGAGCCCGACATTGCCGGCATAATCATCGACGAGCCGTGTTTAATCCATAAGGCCATCATCTCAGACCTTTACCCTCACCTTCTGGAAGCATGGGAAGCACATCAAGAGCAGCAAAAAACCGAAGCACATCGTATCGAGCAGAAATTCATTGCTTTTACTCGCCGCTTCAACGACGACAGTCCAGACGCCTTTTCTACACCACATCCACCAGAACCAGGCGTCGCCTGCGACCAGCATCTATTACCCGACATGGGCAGACATTGGGGTGATCTCAGACAATGCGCAACTCATCCAAAAGACCATGCACCATTCCATGTATGTCAAGGCTGCCGCGTCAGCCACCAGATGCAACGCAGTGCCTCATACGACCGTGCGTTTATTGCAGGGCGAGGAGCGCGGGTACCACTGTGCGATGAATGCGCTGCCGAAGCCGTACGGTTACATGGCGTGGGTTATCGAGGCTGCGTATGCGACACCCAGTGGACGTGCTATCGCTGTCGGGAGGCTGAGTTGGTCAAGCTGTCTCTATCGCGGACAGAGAAGCACAGGGATGGGAGATGTGGGCGGTGCAAGGGGGCGGGCACGCTGGTTCAACATGTCGATATCTGTCTAGCCTGCCAGGGGTTGCGTGTGTACATGTAGGTGAGGGCGTCTAGGCTTCTTCTTGACCAGTCAATATTGTACAAAGCAATCAAGAAGTTTTTTCCGTCTGTCTGTACCTTGATGTCTGCTGTTGGTCTTTGTGTCGACCGGCGCTGTTTTGTGCCAGCAATTCCTCAACACACAACAGATGATGATGACGTGGCAGACTCATGGTACGGCTGGCAGAAGGCTCGCGTTACCTGCTGATACCGCGTATATCCCAATGAGGAAGATTTCAAATGGTTCCTCGCTGCTCTGACTGAAGCAACAGCATGCACACCGATGTTGAGAGCGGCGGCACTTTGATCTCCTCTTTTCGTTCGCCAACCCCACTACAAGCTCACATACGCCCAATACAATCTCGAATAGTGACTGAGCGTACGCAGACCCAGATTTGGCTTGGAATACTGTTTGTGTGACGCCTGAGGTGGAATTATACATGCCACGTTGGATCAAGACATCTTACTTCAGAGAGCAGTCTTTAAGATCCATACTATAGGTGCCCCATGAAGTGGTGTCAAACCAAACGGGACTTAAGGGCTCCGCTAAGAATTGGAACCCATGGACTAGATCTGCATCATTTGTAGAGGCCTCGAGACATATGTGGGTATCATCTAGCATGAACGCCGACATAATCTTTTGCTCGCCGATGCTATCATCCGCCAGGAAGCTGTCTTCGGTATAGCTAGATTTGTTGAGCGCTGCCTGAACGTCAGAGTCACTTGTATATGACCGCTGACTGCTTGTTGTTTGCTTTTTGGAAGTCGTTCTCCCGTACTCGCCCAACTTTTGAACCCTGAACGATGTGAGATTTCTGTGGATGCGTCCAGCTGGGCTCCAACAGGTCGATAGTTCGTCCAGACTCTGGAGGCAGAGATCAATGTTCGCAACAGTAGCTCGTCGCCCGTTGACCTCATTCTCAGCGCTCGCTACCTGAATGAGTACAAGAGCTGCTGAGAGCAAACAATGTGTAGCAGATATTGGGCTTCTGAGGAAACTGCCAAATACATGTCGGTACTTCTTCGCAGTGATGCAGATATTTGTGGCAGCTTCATAGCATACGCAGCTGGCTTTCTTGCTTGAGAGTTCTGTATTCATATCGGGGACCGGTGCTGCGCGTGCATTGCTGGCCAGCATTGCATTTCCGAGAAGAATGAGGGTTGTGTGGAAGGCCATATGAAGCGTGTACGCTTGTGGGAATGTATTAGCTTGGTTACCAGACTCCAACCTGAGCTCATCAGGTAGATCGTAAAACCAATTCTTCAGCTCTACAAGATTGGCATGGAAAAACGGCTCTCGACGAGAGCCAGTATGTGACGGCTGTGGCGCGTAGCTGGTCGACTGTTAGCAACTTCAATAGAGGGCAGAATCTGAAAACTTACAAAGCAAGCAGAACTCTTTCGAGAATCCGACTCTGAGTGACATGCGCACTCAGAAGAGCAAGAGTACGCTCTGATCGAAGACAGGAACCATTATTAGTCGCATAATTTGCATTGTACGAGGGTAGTTTCACAGAGCCTTGTACTTCCTGCCGACCACGGATCAGCTTTTCAATCAAGAGACAGCCAAGAAGGCTTTGTGCAACTAATTCGGGGGGACTCAGATACGTACCAGCATTGTGCAAACTCTTCCTGAATAAGTTGCATGCAGCTTATCCATACAGTACAAGGACCAGTATATCTGCCGGCGTAGATTGGCTTCCTTGACGGACAGGCAGGTTGGACCTGCGACAGATGTGGGATCGAAGTTGAGGCCCATGTCGAGCGCAAGTCTGTGAGCTGTGCCCTGGTGAAGCCATGCTGCAGCATCGGCTCCATGGCTCTGAACGGGGTCAGCAGGAGCGCTTATACCAATACAGCTTTCGAGCGAGTGTCATCAAACAGGAATGAAAGCCAACCTACACAATACACCATGACCATGATTGATACTGCTTGAATGGTTGCGAAATTAGGGGACTTCAGATCATAGTGCAGAAGAATCTCCGCTTCTTCCAAAAAACGTGCTCCGGCAGTTTTCGCATCATCAGGGTCTGTACGGAGCTCAAGCCTGTCGGAGAACCGAGATCCGGCTGCAAGCACACAGTTTAGCAGCAGTGGGTTAGAGAAGCGTCCATGATCTTGCTGCTGGTTACTTCTGAACAGTGATTCATCGAGGACAGGGAACCAAGGGTTTTGCCATGTGAAGTATAGGTCAATGAGTTCTGCCTGAAGATCTGCATCAACCTCTAGCACTGTCGAATTGAGGTGAGCTTTGGAAGAATACAACAGTCTGCCGTTACAGCCTTTACTGCATGAACCGTTCCGTGGAAAAAGATAGTTGTCACAGCTCGCATCTTTTACTGTTCAGATTGTAAGTCAATGGGCCGAGTGGGACATGCTCGTCTAAATTGGAGCATCTTACAATCCTGAAAACCCAAGCGGCCACTGGTAGGACCAAAGTAGCGAACCTCTCCGTCTTGATCAAAGTTGATAGATTCATCGAGCGACAAGGTACCCTCGAATGCGGTGCATATTTCTTCGGCCTGTGAAGTCGCAGCGTTGTGGCCGTTGGCTTCCAACAACAAGCTGTCAATTTCTTCGGCTTGAAGCTGTGCAACCGCAGCGTCCACATCAATGGAGTGTGATCTCAATATGCGTTCTAGCAGCGCTATACGGTCCCGAAGTAGTTGCACATAGGACTTGGAAGCCGGTTTGCGTCCGTCGCTGGCTTCGCTGTATTGGCAATTGGTGGATCTCACACGGCATGATGAGCAAGCTGGTCGTGTACCATCGCACTATTATAGCATTTCAGTTAACCGCTGAAGTTAACAGCTCAGCTGTTGGTGTAACAACCTATGTCGGGGAAGCGTACCTTGGCTCGCCGTTGACGACACGGCTCGCAGGCTTTTGAGACATATTTGTTTCGCTTCGAGCCATTGTTACCTCTCCTTGTGCATGAGCTGCTAGCTTGCGACATGACAGTAAGCGACGAAGAGACATCGTCCTTGATGATCGATTGACGAAGGGTGCAGCAGGCGCGACCTTACAGGCGGACGCAATCGCATAGCGCGAAAAGTGGGTCCGCTTTCAAATCATGGGGAAGTCGCACTCGTTCCGACTGAGCGCTCTCACAACACAACTTACCTATACTCATCATGCAGACGCTCCATCCGCTTCTAGAATACTCAAGCGATGAAGAGATGTCATGTGACATAATGCGATCGACATACAAGCTTACAAGAGCTTCTCCGAGCTAAGTTCACAGTGCGGAATACAAATTCCGGCAAGCTAAAACAGATATAAGAGCCTTGGAAAGACACACAAGCTCGTGCAAGCTTCTGAAATTACATCACTGCGACATACACTCAATTTCTAGCTTTTATCTCCACCACATTTTGCCTCCTTTGTGACACCACTGCCATGTCCGACCTCCAATATTACGCATACGAAGGCGTAGGCGTCACAAACCGTGAGAAATTCCGCTACAACCAAGCTGTCCGTGTCGGCGACCGAATCGAGTGTGCTGGTCAAGGTTACTGTTCTCTCTTCTGACACTTCGTTCGCGACTGAAGATACCACAGGCGGCTGGAACCGCGAAACCGGCGAATTCCTCCTCGAGATCAACGCGCAAATCGACCAGGCTTTCGAGAATGCGGAGCACAATCTGCGCGATGCGGGCGGAAAGGGTTGGTCGCAAGTCTTCCGCGTCAATTCGTACCATGTGCCGATTAACAACGAAGCACTTGCAGCCATGACGAGGAACTTCAAGAAGTGGATGCCTGACCATCAGCCGATTTGGACTTGTGTAGGCGTTACGAGACTTGGAGAAGATGATATGAGGGTGGAGATTGAGGTTGTGGCGCTGGATCCCAGATAGTTCACGGGGTGGACAGGGGAAAATAGAAGGCAATAATGTGTTTCTTGAAACGAATGAATCAATTGGAGCAGTATAAGCTTATTCGCTAATGCCGGAGAGTGCAAGGGTATCATACAAAGCAAAATTAAAGAACACACTGTCCTCCCTTGACAGTTTACGAACGGACATGGGTTACAGTCTCATGCGCTTGATCATGTCTCTTGACTCTGCTTCGGAGAGCTCGTTGCCATCGATGTTGATACGCCCTTCTTCGACTTGTATAAGATCGGGTTTAATCGTGCCATCGTGCAGATGTTCCAGGAACGAGATCATGTTTTCCTGGAACTTGACGTATGAATAGCGGTTGTCGATTTCCTCAAGGGTAGGTATGGCGGCCACCTGCGCCCAGTCAGTCGGTTGTCTCGCAAAAGGTTCGCTCGAGATTCTCAGCGTACCTCTTTGATGTATCGACGTCGAATGGCTGTCCATTCAGGGAGCTCTTCGGCCGTTTCATCGTCTCTGCAGAACAAGCTTCGCATGGCTGTGATATCAGTTCCTTCGCCGGCTTTGCGCTCATCAGCCACGCTACCAAACGCGAAGATAGACACCATAGCTGCTGGTTGGCATTCTCGATCAATCAAATATTGATCGACAACAGCCTGTAGCATGAATTGGCCAGCCAGATCATACCAGTCAGACGTAGGCTGCCATTCATCACCAAGGTTCGCGCGTGCAGCTGTGAGCTCCACAAACAACGGGAGCATTTCGTGAAGCGATGGTCGAGCACGGTCGCTCCACATTTCGAGGTGGAAGCTTGAGGGTAGACCCAAAGCCGATACACGACGCTCTCGCATGGACTCTAGTTCGTTGTCTGACAGTGGAGGTTTTACGCAAGCCAGTTCCTCGCAACCGTGTGTGTTCTGCCAGAGCTGGGATCGGCTGATGTTCAGATCGCGTAGTCTTTGGAGAGACTCTTTGTTCGTCCATGTTTGCGAAGGGTGATATCGGTGAGTGAACAAGAGGGCGAACTGCAGGAGCCGTGAACGGAAAGTAGCTAGATTACTGAGACGGCTGGCTTGGTGTGTCTGTGACATGAAAGACCTCCATTCTGCACACAGTTAGTGAAGCACGATCCATGTGTTTTAAAAAATTACTTACCAGAAGTCATAGTGACCAGAGCGTTGGGCAGATCAGACTCCCACTTGTTTGCACTGGCCTGCCATTCGAAGACGGTAGCTGTTGCCTTGTATACCAGGAAGTCTAGGATTGTGTGGTCGACATCGAATTGATCCTCGTCCTCCTTCTCCATGCGGCGAGTGAGCGTGTAGAAGCCTTCACGTGCTTGGCCGTCGCTGTCATACGCTCGCGCCATGGTTTTGGCCAACTCCTGCTCCAGATGCCTCATTGCTGGGTCCGGGACGTGTTGGGTAGCCAGCATGATGGTCGGAGAGGCTGATGGTCAATGGAGAGGACAGCATATAAGAGGCAGACGCAAGGTAGGTGCATTAGCGCAAACGATACAACACACGTCTACTGCCCGGTGACCCCACAGGGCACCCACTTGAGCCAGGAACAAGACAGTGTTTACGGTAGGCTGCCAACTGCTTTGGGCGCTCACTTCATGCGTTTGCCCCAAAAGCGAGAGTCGCGTGCAGAAAGCGCAGGTGCTGCCGGTGGCTAAGCGTGGAGCTCAAACCCCAAGTGAACCATGTAAACTTTCGAGTCCAAGGTGTGCACCGGCGCCCGCGCGCTTGAGGCACGCAGCAAACTGGAGGGGAGCGGAAGCGGCCGCACTTGCATCTATGGCTGGTGCCTGACACGACGGCGTGAGAAGCACGCGCTGGAGAGTGCCGGGGGAGAGAAGGGGGAGCGGTCGTTGTGCATTTGCGAACGAGTCGCGTGCTGCAAGCAGATTAGAGCAGATTATTCATCTAGACCCCTGATCCTCTCTATTGTATGCGCCTGCCCGTCGCCCGATCGATGGCCGGAGCGTATCCCCGCCGCTAGCTCCCAGCACTCACGCCTCCCCACCACGGCTCGAGTACCTGACTGCACTCGTCCGACACCTGGCCATGCACACCCGTCTGCAGAAGACCTCGCGCGAGGATGCTGCCTAAAAAGTCGCCCGTCCTCTTCTCCTCGTACGCAAACGCCTTCACCCCACTCTACCACACCCACGCCTCGCCGCCACAGTCATGTCGTCATCACATGTCGAAACCTCAGCACACGACACCCTCGCGCACCTACGCCCAGCACGCCCACCACGCCCACAGCGCTGATGCAGACCTCCTCCACTGGCCCGACGCCATCCGCCCCCACACGACGCCCACGCCTTATCAAATCTTGGATTGCAAAAAAGGCGATGCGTACAAAAAGAACCGCTACTACGCCCTGGTCAAGCTCTACCACCCTGACCGCTGCCACCCCGGTTCCTCTGCACACCATCTGCCCCTCGCTGTCCGCCTAGAGCGATACCGCATGCTTGTCGCCGCCCACGACATCCTCTCCGATGCCGAGAAACGGAAAGCGTACGACGCGTGGGGCGCCGGCTGGGCCGGCCATCACCGTACACCTACCTCCAGCGGACACTCACACAACCCATACGACTGGGAGTTCGACAGGAAAAGGTGGAACACCGATCCTCGCAGCAACGCCACCTGGGAGGACTGGGAGCGCTGGTACGGCGAGAACCACGAGGGTGGGGAGCAAAAGGACCGAGCGATCCAGATGAGCAACTTCACCTTCATGTCGCTGTTGTTTGCCTTTGTCGCCATTGGGGGCGTCATGCAGGGTACGCGATTCTCGGGTTTCCACAGCTCCGTAGTCGAAAGGAGAGACCAGGTGCATAGGGAAGCGAGTAGTGTCTATCAGCGTTCGAGACATGCCACCATGAGCGGCGATCGCGATGAGCGGATACGCACCTTCTTGGAGCATAGAGAGGCGAACCTAGCAGGAGAGGAAAGCTACCATCGACTGCTTCCTCCGTCCGACAACTGTTCGCCAAACGAGATCAGGCGGCAATGAGACAAGGGAAGCTATGCTGCGAGCAGGAATCCAGGCGCACGGCTAGGCTAGGCTGGCGTTAGAGGCACACGTTTTGTACATATTTTGAACCAGGGGGGCGTACATACTTTGGCATTTGGGTTGGGCCTTTTAGGGTCTGAGCGTGCATTTGCATCACCCACGCATTAGCGATATCCTACGAATCAACAAAGTTGTTCAAATTCACCTCAAATGGTTGGGATGAGAAAAACGTTTGCTGCTGCATTCAGCCCTAGTTCACCAGTATGCGTAGCGTGCGCATCCATTCCAACGTCAAGGTCGAAGTCTTGTCTCCACCTTCATGAAACGACGCATCACGGATCTGTCGTTCGCCTCGGCACATTCAAAAGCGAGCATCTATGCTTCAAACCATCTACCCCTATATGACACAAAGGATACCGCACCAAGCCAAACCCAGACCATCCTTTCAACATGCATCAATGAACGCCTCAAATGCAAGGAATCAAAACTCCCATCCCAACATCTACCTACCCATCAAACGCCTTGATGTTGTCAAACTTGCTATCAGGGTAACGCAACCAGTTACTCTTCTGCTCCATGCCAGACCCATCTCTGCCTCCCAAGGAGCTGACCACATTATCAATCAACCCCGTCCCATCGTACCGATCCCCACTGACCTCCCACCACATGGCCCCACCAAGCCCCGTCCTCTTCAGCCAGTCTGTTTTCTTGAGCGCCATATCCACGGTATCGAAACTAACCAGCATGCCCGTGCTGTTGTCATAGCTGTACGTTGCGCCCGCTTCCTGATCATAGTACACCGTCGCGCCGGGAAGAGGCAGGTCTTTCCAGTCATACACGCCCGCTTCCCACGTTCCCTTTCCGTTGCCGTTGTACGGCTGGCCCAGCCCCGCGGTGTTGGTGAACGCGCGTCCGTACAGTGGCATGCCCAAGTTTACCTTGGATGCGGGCACGCCTGCCGAGAGGTACGCTTGCACCACGTCGAACGTGTTGTAAGGCGTGGACGCCGGATTCGAGGACGACTTCAACAGGTTTTGTGCGTGCCCAGATGTCTTGTCCCATGAGCCTGCGTAGTCGTATGCCATGAGGTTGATGAAGTCGAGTACCTGGCTGATGTCGTGGAGAGGCATGTTTTTGTAGTTGGACTGCCCGGCGGGTGCTGCGATGGAGAGTTCGAAGTGGGGTTGTTCGGCGCTGCCGTGGCCGTCTTCGTAAACGAGAGTCGAGGCGTAGTCGTCTAGGGCTTTGCGGATGGCTTTGAGGAGATCGAGAAGCTGGCCGCCCTGCGTGGCGGACTGCGGATACTCCCAGTCGATGTCGATGCCGTCAAAACCATAGTCGCGAATCATGGCCACACAGCTGTCGGCGAACTTCTTGCGGCCGGCAGCAGTGGAGGCGGGCGTGTCCATGTGCTTGTTGGTGTTGGTGTACGTCCAGCCTCCGATGCTCAGCATAACTTTCAGGTTGCGGTTCTTCTGCTTGAGCAGCTGAAGTTGCTTTACCGCGCCGTACGCATTGTCTCCTGCTTCTGACCAAGAGTCGCCTTGGTAGTGAATGTCGGTGTCGGCATAGGTGTCTGTGAAAAAGACGGTACCGTCATCTTTGTTATCGGCAAAGGCGTATAGGACGTGAGTGAGTTTATCAACTGGGATGTTCTGTGGGAAGAACTTTCGTGCGTATATGTCCCAGTTGCCAAAGTAGCCTATGGCTCGGTACCCATCATGAGGGTTCACGTCTGTTGGGTAGGAAGCCTGACTTGTTGTGGAAACTGTCACGACTTTCTTGGTCGTTGTCGTAGTCGGTCTAGGATTTGTAGGATAGCCATTGTATGCTGTGGTTGTCTACAAGTAAAGGATCAGTGTACGACCCGAATTGCATGTCTGATAGAGCTCACATATGGCTTGCCAAAGGTAGTCGAGTAGCGTGATGTAGTGCTTGTAGCATATTGCGAAGGTTGTTGCGTGTAAGATGGTTTGTTGCCGTTGTTTGATCCACCAGGATACTACGAAGTGTCAGCTAACAACACCCAAGTCCCTTTTTTTTTTTGAAATGTCTTCGCTAAAAGCTTGCTTGACGGCCAAAACAGTCGCGCACACTTCGATATGCGCGGACCAAATTGACATCGGGTCTGAACTTACGAGAAGCGCAGTCAGTTTGGCAACTTGCTGTTCGAGGGTGTCAAGTCTCTCTTCCACCCAGCAATACCAGTCACAATCATCTTGCGACGCTGAGGTTTGTGCGAATGCAGTTGCCGAAAGAAGAACGATGGTGAGGCAAAACCACCGTAATGAGCGTGCGCGCTAGCGAAGTCAGCCTGGCTTCCTTTTCAACTCCATTGCTCTGTCTCCTACTTACCAACATCCTCAAGTTCTGTAAATGAATGTCCGGGTTACCTCAGTCTTACGATATTTCGTCTCGTGCGGACAACCGCACTTTACATACCCCGCAGCCGGACCCTCCCTTGGCCGCGCACCACTCCCAGATTTGCTCCCTTGGTACTTGCGGGTGTCATTCCTCGTTGTTTCAGTGAGCCAGACGCCCGCTTCAAGCATCATTCCGGACGTTGTCTTGCCAATTTTGGATCATCCCAGCCACGAGGACGGCTATGCAGGTCTCGAAGGAAAGCCATGCGGCTCTTCTGGTCGGCAGGTGCAGTGTTGCGTGCGACGTATGCGGCTCAATGCGTACACCTGGAGCCTCAAATACCGAGGTCCTCAAGCTCACCTGACTTAAGACTCTTCAAAACGATGGGAGACGGTAGAAACGACACATAGATGACGTGGAGCTCCACTGCTGACTGGCTGATGACTTTGTCACGATGAAAAATTGGTGGCTGGTGGTCCTTTGCGACTGTTGCAATGCCCGTTGCCAGATTGAGTCTCCACTCCGGCTAAGCTCTCTTGTCAAATAACGGTTTCGCCAGCCACCGAGACATTGTGCAACTGAGTAGAATCGCACGCCCTTCTCGAAAGTCTGGCCTTCAGGTCACTACCGCTGACAAATACAGTACAGCAAGCAAAAAACTTCAGTTTGAGATTTGGGTGTGACCATAGAAATTCAAGGATTGCAGGAAAGGCGGCATAAATGTGCGCAATCTCGCATTTGATCTTCTATTACTCTGATGGAAATAGTAGGTCTCAGAAAAGCCTCGTCAGGTATAAAACAGCTTCGAGAATTGTGGCTAGGTTGAAGCCAGACATTTCATTATTCAAGTTTACAAAAAGAAATCGGATAGAACAGTTGGCCATCCCGCTTCTGTTCACAACACGTCGGCCGCTTTCATCGCTACGAATAGAATCATTCAAACTCGAGCTGCCGTACTCACCACTCCCACCATGCAAAACGTCAAACTATATGGATAAGTTCGGAGTGGACTAGCTACATGTGCGTGTGAATCGTGCTACATGACTGCTACAACAACACAATTCATCTAAGTCGTCAATCTGAAGTGTGGATGATCGTCTCCAAGGTTATCCGCATCTGGTTCTTCCAGCCTCCAGTCTCTTTCGCCCCTATTCCTCTTCTTGTTCTCGATCTTAACCAAGAAGAAAAGCGCTGTACAGGCAGCACCACAAATCCACAGCATCCCCAAACTGACCCCATATCCAGTAGGATACTTGGGCGCCTCCGTCTTGAAGAATACGTTCGAAGCCACAATCCCTCCCAGATTTCCGAAGCCCACTTGCATACCCGAACTAATGGAGCGCTTGTAGTGTCCCGACACCAGATTGGACATCCACACGAGTACTATAGGCTGCGTGATATAGCCGCCAGGAACGATCAAGAACAGTGCAAAGTATTTGACCCCAGCAGAGAGATTGTCCTGAGCTAGCAGCATGATGTAGCCGATTGACGCGATCACAAGGCCGAGCATAGTAAGCCAGTAGCGGTTTCGAAAGCGGTCGGATACATATGCTGCGATTATGGCGGTGACCGTTGCGACGACAAAGATTGGAATGGAACGGACTTGCGCTACGGAAGACGTGTAGCCGAGTTCCTTGACAATTGTTGGTACAAAGAAAGAGCCGGCGTAACCAGTATTGACGATGCCTGCACATGCGGATTAGCTTTGAATAGCCAGCAAACCGAGAAATGAACAACTCACCAAAGTATGCGAGAACTCCCAGATAGATTTTGGGGTCAGAGAAGATACGACGAGCAGCCCTTCTGTCAAGACGATTCATGACTGCGTCGCCAGTATCGGCGCTGAGACGTGCAATGAGCAGTGCGCGTTCATCTTCGGTGAGGAAACGTGCTGTTTCTGGCCAATCTGTGCACCAAAATTTGGTGACGAAACCTGCGACAACCGTGACGATTCCTTCGATGATGAAGATCCACCTGCATTTTCGGATCAGCATAGATTCACGATTCAAGGTTGGAGCTACTCACCTCCAGCCACCATAGCCTGCGACGCCATCCATCTTTGCGATCGCAAAAGCGAGCAACTGGGTGGTGTCAGTGGGGTTCAGATTGGAGAAGAGACATATTCCTACGCCACCAAATGCTCCAGCGATAATTGAGGCTGTGAAGAAAAGCGTCAGGCGCCACTGTAGCTCATAGCGCTTGTAGTACATAGAGATGAGGTAGACACAGCCTATATGGGATCAGTATCTATAACGTGCTGCAAAACAGAGATCGTGCCTACCAGGAAACAAGCCAGCTTCGAAAAAGCCCAATAAGACACGCATGGCAATCAAGCCTTCGAAATTTTTGATCAGGCCCATGCCAATTGTCGCAATACCCCACAGGACCATGATGAGCGAAAGCCATGTGGATGGAGCAAGTTTCTTCAAAATCAGATTCGACGGAACTTCGAAGAGAATGTATGGGATGAAGAAGATGAAGAGTGCTATATTGTAGTCGTTATTCTGCATGTCAAGGTCGGCTTCGAGACCCTGGATTCTTGCATTTCCAATATTAGTCCCTGAAAATATGTCAGTGTTATGCTGATTTCTGAATTGGAAGACTGACTGTCAAGGAAGGCCAATAAGAAAAGTACGAACAATGGCGGGAGTACGTAAAGATCGCATTTTCGCAGCAGCTTTTTTTCAGCGACTGCGTCGATGTGCGTTCCGGCAGTGTCGTTGATGACTTCAACCTTCTCGTCTGAAACGCTGGATTTCCTCAAGACAGACGTCATAGTTGCTCTGGAAGGATCGCAATTCATTGACAGGGAAATGTGCCAGTCACATTCGTCATCTTATAAGCTGATCATCATGAACGATTGCGATCGTGCACCAATCAAGGTTAAGCTCTTTGTAGCCGACGTCGCTCCCGTGCACACCATGCCAATGCGGGGAAGTGAATCTGGGGTTAATCCGGGGCGTGGAACTATGCCGCACTGAAATCTGTCGGTAATCTCGATCCCATTTATGGATTTCTGAGCCGTATCCACTAAATCAAGAAGCTTCTACATCTGATTCAGACATCTTTAGCGAGAGTAGGTATCGAAGTGGAGATACGCGCAAATATACATCTTGAAGCGACAAAGAGGATCCACAAACAAGCGGAAAGGTCGCGCTGCACGGCCAATGTAGAATGTTTGTGACTGGTTGTATGGCCTCGCAAGTCGTCACCTGTTGGCCAACGCTTTCAGCCATCATGCCCTGCGTCTGAAGATTCAAATGAAGAGTCGGAAAGTCGCACAAGTTCCGAACTTAGAGCCAGGAGTCCGCTAATAATCTGGTGGATGTCTAAATTGCTTCCTGAATTCGGGTTCCAAGTTCAGGTATGTGCAGCTATCGAGACCGTTGAAAAAGTTCTCTGCAACTTGTGCATATCAGGAACTCACGTTGTCAGCAGCCCTCGGGGCTGCCAGGCTTCAAGTGTATGCTCCCTGTCTGTCGGTTTGGCAAACGACTTGTGTTTTCACAGTACAGTTTCCTGAAGGGAAATACGTGCGATACAATACGAAAGTTTGAGTTCAGATGAACAGAGACTAGAGAACAGATTGTGGTATGTTGAGACTCACTGACGTCCAGAGAGCCATCGAGAGAGAAACATGCACCTGATATTGCCTTCAATATACGTAGATTTGTGACTGACTCTGTTTGTGAGCAAGTGGAATATTGGCGAGGTAGGAAGCTGGCTTTGCAAGATGTGAACGAATCCTGCACGTGACACCTGTGCCAAGTCTTTGCCTGGCCGTAATTTCTGGACGGAGCTTCAATGTCCCCACCAGCTCTAACCTCACATCATAGCCGCAACACAATCGCAAACACGCCGCGCCCAATCCACCATACAAAGAGCACCGCTTCCAACATCAATAAGGGAGAGGGATCGCGATCATGAAGCTCGTCAGGTGCGCAGACGCGAAAGAACGCGTACGAACGTAGCTAACATTGCGACAGGTTTCTCATGAAATGTCAGAACGAGACTGTTACAGTTGAGCTCAAGAATGGAACCATCGTCAATGGCACCATCACCTCTGTCTCGCCGCTCATGAACGTTGCGCTACGAGCCGTCAAGTACACACCCAAGAACCGCGACACCGTAACCCTCGATACCATGACCGTGCGCGGTTCCACAGTCCGGTACATCATCCTTCCAGACTCGCTGCCGTTGGATACGCTCCTCATCGACGATGCGCCGAAGCCCAAGAACAAGGCAAGGAAAGAGGCGGACCGAGGAGGTCGTGGAGGTGACCGAGGGCGCGGTGGACGAGGCCGTGGCGGCGGCGGACGTGGACGTGGTGGTGGTCGTGGCCGTGGCCGAGGATTCTAGGTTTGATTGCAGTGTTGGGGCGCAAAGATCGAGGAAGCACGCGACAAGAGGACAGAGGGCGATTGAGAAGAGGCAGCAGTTGCGCGTTGCAACCAGTTGAAGCATGGGCATAAGCTTCGCACAATGCCTAGAGAGCCCTCAGAAGACCCGCTCGAGGCTCACCTAAAATGGTCACCGCGTGCGAGAATATCCGCAGCATGCACGGCGTTCGGTCAATCTGGGCGTATGTATAGGTAAAGTGCAATCACGCACAAATGAAGCTTGATACCATTTGGAAACAGACGCTGGTTCATATTTTGGATTGGTATCAAATCATCGAGGTCAAGAAATTTATGGTCTTGTACACAACTACCCCGGCTCTTTTGGCCTCGTCATCGCATCCTTACTCCGCATCCTCGGGCGCAACAGGTGGTGTGTCGTTCACCTGAATACCTCCCCTTTTCTTGTCCTTACTGTCGTGGAAGGGCAGCTTCCAGCCACCCTCATCCTCTGGTGTACTCAACCACAGCCTCATCAGATGCCTGCGGGGTGCTGGCGGTGGGTAGTCCTTGTATGCCGTCCTGGCGTGCAGTACGTGGTTGTTCGACAGGAACTGGATTTCACCAATGTCCAAGATCATATGCAGGGCAAGGCGCAGACAGGTCTCATCGAGGATGGTAGCAGCGCGAATTTGCTCGGGTGAAAGAGCCGGGATGAGGCCCTTGTCGCTGAAGCGTGTCAGGGACTTGACGTAGTACGGGTCCCATCTGATCTGCGTTAGTGACGAGTTGGCTTGAGCAGTAGATGGACTTACTTTGAGTACACTCGTGGGTTGTCACCGGTCTCCAGATAGAAGACACTGGTTCGGATCCACTCCTTCTGACCCTTACTCGTCTCGCCCTTGCGATCGAAGTACCAGATTGGCTCGGTGAACAATTTTGCAACATCCGGATGCTCCTTCTGCAGCACATTCCATACCTCGTGGCTGCTAACGAGATCACTCTCACCACCCTCCAGCGACTTGGCGATGCACAGCAAACCCACGAGATCCGAATCATCGGCATGGAAGAACTGTCGCGCGTTGGTTCGGTAGATGCGCACCTTGTCGATCTGAGTCGCATCCTCACCGAGATCCTTAACGTGTCCGAGAACATGTCCACGCGAGTTTTGGCTCACAAAGTACCCGAGGTATGTTCCAAGACCCATGTATGCAACAGCGGACTTCTTGTTTCCCCACTCGATGACTGGCAGTCCCTTGAACAGGATGAAGCCCTTGCCATCGATGATCTCCTTGCGGAGCGGCTCGAGGAACTTGCTGAACTCTGGCAACTGGAACTTCTCCTTTGTGATACCAGTTAAGGGTGTGCCAGATGCAATGAAGGCGTCTGCGGCGCTTGAAATTTCGGCTACTTCTGACTCGGAAAAGACGTGTGTCCAGCGCTCAGGGTTGTCCTGGTAGTCGGCTTTTGACCAGGCAGTAGGGCCTGTGATCTCTTTTGGGAAGTCCTCATACGGGTGAAGTTGGTCGAAGAGCGGCTCATGCTGCCCTGAGGTGCGGATGCCGTCAGGAAAGATGCTCTTATCTACTTTGTTGTTGGCGAGACCCTTGGACAGCTCATGGGGAGCTGTGGGCGCCGAGGAAGTCAAGGCAGGTGCCATTGTGGAAGCTCCTGCAGTCAAACTACAATCGTTTGTATATGAGGAGAGCCAATGCCTGAATATGAGATTATCAAGAAGCTGAGGTTCGTATATCCGTCCCAAAGGAATGGTAAAGAGTGCGATATGAGCCTTGAGTGCGCAATCGCAAATCTTTATAACTACCCCTCATCATCCCTACCGACCCAAGACAATTATCTCCTCAAGATGGTGTCAACTCATCGAGCTTCCTGTTGTGATCTTTAGTCTAAATTGCGTGCTCGCAATACCATTAATTCCGCGATCAGCAACCCCACCATGTTGAACGATGCTGACGTAGGCCAACCTCGGTTGCGTACTTGCGTCTTATCTATTTACTTCTGCGTGCTGCTTCTTTGGCCACATTTTGTCATGTCCAAAGGTGTTCTACTATGCGATGTTGTAGAGACCTCTTGTTTCTGTCCAGGTGGACGTCAACTTAAGCAAGAGACGAACAGCAAGAAGCCCACCTCGACCCCACTTCGCGCCATAGACGCATCTACAGAAGCGATGCATTGGAGAAAACCGCCTGGCAAAAAACTCAAGCCGTTCTGCCAGAATAGGACCGCCGCGGAGCTCTGTACCGCTGCACGTTTCCGTTTCTACCCGCGATCGAGTGTTGTCTTCGTCAAATTGAATCCAGAGCTGCTCTCCACGTTATTCTTGCAATAGCGATGACATACTGATTTTTCTGTTATGAACTCCCTACATTAATTTCGTGCACTTCACGATGGAACATTTATAGCCTTGTACAAGCAAGAAAACAGCGCAAGGGACTATGAATCTAGCAAGCGTAGCAAACAGAATACTACATGATGATCTTGGCTAGTAAACAGCATGTTTGATACATTTCACTTGCACAGGAACCTGTACTATGATTGCATACGTACAAGTTAAGGTAGAAAATTGCGGTTCTTGGGTATTCTGTTGCTGTTCTGGACGTACTTGCTAACACAGTCGTTATGGATCCAACCGTCTAGATGTACCGCCCTTGAGGGTCAAGCTTGTCCATCATTTCCATCGACTTCTCATACCTAGCACACCGTGAGCTGGGTAAAGTGCAAGAGAGTGGGCGGACTTACATGGTGAAGACAATACCACCACTGAGAATGAGTCGCCCCAGCCTGGGGAGGGCGCCTGACCAAAAGGTCAGGATACCCTCGTTCTTGAAGATCTTGGCCACACAGTCGAAGCTGTTCTTGTACGCGCTGCGTGCTTCTATCGACTGCATTCGTGTCTTGACTGTATCGATGGGCATGGTTGTGTAGACAGTGATGATACCAGCAAGGCCTCCGAGGCCGAATGTGCTGAAAGCTCCTAACTTCTCACCAGGGGCAACGTAAGATTGCGCCAGCTGCTTTAGCGAAGTATAACTCGAGAAACGGACGGCTGAGTTAGCAGCTTGTCGGGCGGTTGTAGGCCAAAAACCTTGAAAGAAGCCGCGGATGCCCTTTTCTTGAGCAATAATTCGGGTGCCGTGGAGGAAGCCGCGCATGCGAGGGTTGGCCGCTTTGCGGTCGTCAATCCTACAGGTCATGTAAGCAACAGTTGTACAGTACCCGAGCTTGGAGTCTTACAGCTGTGTCTTGATGCTCTCAAAAGGCGTAACAGCGAGCAGAGATTCTGTTGCTCCTGCACCGAATCCTGCAATTACGGTTGCTGGTCCAGAAATTTTTCCCTCCGCATCTGAGAGCATGTCTTTGTACATGTCAAATGCAACAAATCTTATGCCCGCCTTTAACGAATTGCCAATGATCAAAGTTGTGCACCCGGCATACCACTGCTTGCCAAACGGCGGCCATGGCAGCTTCTTGCCGTCCGCTAGTCTTCGGTTGAGCTGGGATCGTGTTTTCGCGACTGAGGTGAAATTAGATAATGGATGAGCAATCGTTTAGTATGTTTTGCGTACACTCGGCAGGATATGTGATAGCTAGAATACCGTGTCAGTTGGGGTCTTAAGCTTGAACCTCACTTCGACTTACAGATCTCTACAGCTCCCGCAGTCGCACCTGCGAGAATAGAGCGCATAGCACTCGGCTAACAACGGATTAATCACTGTTCGTCACGACCGGACTATGTGTAAGCTACCTTCTTCTTTTCTGTCGTTGCAGTCGCCATTGCAAGGTAACCACACTTGGAGTGCAAAGATGGTACCGGTTCTGAGTCGTGTGCTCAACTTGGAGCTGCCTCGAGCTATGACGTGCGTCAAGTGAAATATACAGCGGCAACAGAACGGGCACAAGATACAACAGGACGAAGATTTGCAAAGTGCACAGCTACCGCATGCAACCAATATGGTGTGTGAAGAAGATTGACGTCTGTCTGAAGCCGATAGCGGCCAACATTATTTTGGCCGCGGTCGCGACTGCCAAGCACTGATGTCAAGGCTTGTGCATGGGCCCTTACGAAAAGTTACCATCATAGTAGCTCCTACATAGCATTCGCCTTTCTCTCTCCATCAAGATAGCTCTCGCGCCTCACACAAAATGCTTTCTCTCCGCAACATTGCCCGCACCGCACCCCGTGCTGCCCGCTTCACTAAGGCTGTGCGCCCGCAGTCATCGCTGTTCCGCCAGACAGCCGCCTTCCAGCCAGCATGGTCGCAGGCCGCCCCCAGACTCACAGCTTCATTCCACATCTCTGCTATTAGGAGGCAAGAGAGCAGCGGTACGACGAGACATGTTCTTTCCATCAATATCATATAACTAACGTAACTGCAGCCAATGAAGAGCTTGTCGCAAAGCTCCAGAGCGAGATCTCCATGGAAGAGGGCATGAAGGAGGATGATGACCTGTCTGCCAACATCAAGGAGTACCTCGAGAACAGCCCCTTCGAGGTATGATATGTATTTACGCACGCGTCAGTATATGCAACTGACCCCTCGCAGCTCGAGGACAAGGCTGGCAACCAGGAAGTCGTCCTGACCCGAACCTTCGGCGACGAGAAGATCCGCATCACATTCACCACCGCCGACCTCAACAACGACGTAAATTCCGAGGATGCTCTCGAGGACCAGGCCATGTACGACGACGCCGACATGGAAGTTCAGTCCGGTGGTGCCAACACCAAGGGTGCCATTAACCAGGGCAACACCAAGGATGGCAACTTCCGTGTCGCTCCTGAGGATCGCATCGCGCCCGCTGACCGCGAGGAGCTTGAGGAGGACTACGAGAACGACGGCGAGGGCGAGCAGGGCTTCCCCGCCCACGCCAGCATTCGCATCGAGCGCCCCGGCAAGGGTGCTCTTGCCATCGAGGCTACTGCTCAGGACGGCGACTTCTTGATCGAAGATCTCTACTACTTCCCCGACGCCGAGCTTGCCGATCCCCAGACTGCCGAGAAGGACTGGGCAAGGCGGACACTCTACACCGGTCCTCCCTTCAACAACCTCGATGAGGATCTCCAGATTCTCCTTGAGAAGTACCTTGAAGAGCGTGGCATCAACACCCGCCTAGCTCTCTTCATCCCCGACTACATTGACCACAAGGAGCAGAAGGAGTACATCAGGTGGTTGAACAACGTCAAGAGCTTCGTCGCATAAGCGTCTCGCAACTTAATCTGTATTATCTGTAATGTGCCGCGATCTGGGAGGTATCCAAAGGCCGTGTAAAATATTGGCGGGCAACTCTCCACCTGCATGTATGATCGAAACGACGGGAGCAAACAAACAAATACCACTACGGCGCATAAGCGTTCCTTTTCTTCCCTCAAACTACCGTTACGATCCTCTGATATTGCTTATGTACGTCTGTGCTACCTATTACAGAATTCTGTGACGCTATGCAAATGCTGCCCCAACTCCAAGATCAACTCAACATACTCGCTCGCACTTCATCATCTTCCCATGAAGATATCGCCGCACCTCTCTGTCTCATCATGCTCGTGGTACAATGCACACCTTGCACCCCTCCACGGCTTACAGGCTTCCCATTTCCTTCCCTTTCTCCCTTTCGACTCCACTCTGGCTCCTTCTGTCGTGTCTGTCGCATCGCCATCCTCGCTCTTTCCCCTCCCATCATCCCAGCCGGCCATGGCAACGCCAGCCTCCACGCATCCAGTACAGAAGCTCAAGCAACAGTCGTCGCACGCGACAGCACCGAACCTAGGCTGCAGCACACCGCGGCAGTTATCGCAACTCCTCGCGCCGTGCCAACTCTCGGGGCACCACATTCTCAGTCTGTGCCTGGCCATTGCCTGACTGCACGGCCTCTTGAGCAACACACATAGATCTCGGAGGAACGCAGCATGCCAACTGTCCACATGACCCTCGACCAGCCTATCCGTCTTCTTGAACGCAAACAGGTCCAACACAAGCTCCCT
Source organism: Ascochyta lentis (assembly GCA_004011705.1). Taxonomy (NCBI): domain Eukaryota; kingdom Fungi; phylum Ascomycota; class Dothideomycetes; order Pleosporales; family Didymellaceae; genus Ascochyta; species Ascochyta lentis. The sequence continues at coordinate 2,122,840 of RZGK01000002.1, forward strand.
CAGCGGTGCAGAATCTCTGATCCCTTCATATAAGATGCGCGTGTCGCTTGGCGTAAGCACGCTGTTCGTTCGATCTGCCAGATCTGCAATCAGATCCACGACTGCGTTCCTCAGACCCTCCATGCACAGTCTGTCCGCGAGGCCATAGAGATGAAGTAGTGTGTAATAGGCCGGTTTCCCATCTTTGAAAGGCGCAGGGATGGATGAAGTGTACAACCAGGAGACGAGGAGTTGGAAATGGTCGGGTGATACGTCGTCTAGTGTTATCGACTTGGTCGTTGATTCGACAAAGGGCCCCGTGAGCGCGGCACGGAAGTAGGGCGATTGCGTCGTTAGGAGCGAGGTGTGGATGCTGAAGGGTGTGTGCTTAGGGCCGATGTACAGTGTTACTGTGGATGTGAAGTCTGATGCGTTCGCTCTGACAGAGAGTCAGTTAGTTGTGGGGTTGTGGCAGAGCCGTGGGACGGCGCGAGATCCCTTGCGTGAGGAACGTACCGAAGCTCTCCGGCTCGCGCACCAGTCCACGTGTATGGTGGTGGCAGATTGGTGAGAATGCGTGTCGGCGATGACTCGGTGCTGTATGCCATGCCGATACTGCGTGTGGTAATGGTCGTTTCCCGCATGTTATGCATCTTCTAGTCTTTCTTCTCAAGCAAGACTCCAGTGATTAATTTTGCGCAAGCAGCACTTTCGAATCAAGTATTACGAACGGACAGTCGACATGCGCACCAGGAGCCTGTCACTCTTTTGATGCGGCTCACTGACACGACCGCATGCGGAGTGGTCTGCGCATTCGTCTTTGATGACCGAGGAATGTGTTTCGGAATGTGTCCATCTATATCCGTGCAGGAGGAGAACAAACTTTCTCCTTCGCTGTTACATCCCCTTGACAATCGCCTTGTGGATGCGTGCAGCTGAGTCTCGCCGCTTTGTTCGTTGCTGACCCCCTGTGCAAACAAGGGCTGAAAACGGGGGCTGTAACCCTTGCGAAAGCAGATAAGACAACAGCGCTCCAAGCGGTGCCTGACACGCAACAAAATCATCGAAAATGCTCAGTGGTGGGCAAGGGACAACGTAAGAAAAGATTGAGTATTGAAGGAACTTTTGCTAGATAATCGATGCCGTACGTGATGGGTCGCTATGTATGCGTACGGTCGATGGGCCATGCACCAGGACGCAGGCAACTGCCGCTCTCCATCCTCAAACGGTGCCGAAATTCAAGTCTGCTCAGCAACGCTTGCACGTGCTGGCGTACTAGACCAGTGTATGTGGTATACATACCAAGGAAATGCCCATAAGTTAGAAACCACATTGCGCCATGCTGGGTATGCATTCAGATTCAATCACGAAAATCCGGGGCCGACACTTTGTCGAAAAGAGACACGCACACGCGCAACGGCGCTGGGAAGTAACGCAGATATCTAGATGCGATGCTTTTCCGATTCTATCATGGGGTGTTAGTCTTCGTGTCGTACGAACTGGACGATGTACTAACCGAGTCGTGAGTACAGCATGTAGAGTGCCATCTGGTTGCACTCCTGTGTTCCTGTGATTGTGACGAGGCGTTCGTTGCTGTTGTCGGTAGGCTCGTTGATCTTGATGACACTACCGCTAAGCTGGCGAATCTCATTGATCTTCGCACCACCCTTGCCGATAATGGCACCCACCATGTCGTTGGGAATGAAAATCTGCTGTGTAAGGGGTTGGCCTGGCATCGCTACGGGCGGTTGGCTAGGAGCTCCGCCATGTGCAACGGGTGCTGCGCCGTGGTGGGCACCGTAAGGCGTTGGCTGCGCAGGGCCGCCATAGTGAGCACGGCCAGGCGAGCCAGCTCCGTAAGGCATGTTGGGATGACCATAGGGCGTCTGCTGGGGTGGCTGCCCGTGCATGTGAGGAGCACCATACCCTCCATGTTGGGGAGTGCGCTGGGGTTCTGGTCGACGGAAATTGTTGGGTTGAGGCTGGGAGTACTGACCTCCAGCGGGCTGGGGAACGTACGGCTGAACAGACATGCCTCCAGGGACAACGTTCGCAGCCATACCACTGCGCGTTGCGTACTGGGACGCGGCAGGGCCACCGAAACGTTCTGTCAACTGTTCAACTAGAGTCTGAGCAACATAGTACACCGCAATGTGCACAGCATCGGCGACACCAAGAACAACCAAAGATCGTTCGCCAGAGTTGGGCAGAAGAGTATCAGAAGCGTTGAGCTTTGCGTTGGAGGCCTCTTGTATCTCACGAATGCGGACACCGGCCTTACCAATGATGGAGCCGATGAGAATGTGCGGGATGAGCAAACGCATAGGGTAGGCTTTCGAGGTGGACGTGGAAGGGATCTCGAGATCTTCTTGGTTCAGAGTGCGCACAATCAAGCCAAATGCTTTGGACACAGCATCAACCTGACCGCTCACGGTAAGGATGCGCTCAACAGCGCCTCGCGAGTAGTCGCTGACTGTGCACTTTGCACCGGAAAGACGTCGGATTTGAGTCACGTTTTCTCCACCTTTGCCAATGATGGTTGCAGCTTCGCTGGTGCCAATACAGGCTCGCAGATGCAGCCAGTTCGACTCATCAACTTGTTGGTTACCGTTTCCAGGACGGCCATTGGCGCCAGAAGTGGACTGGATAGGCTGAGTCTCCAGAATAGCGGGAGCATCGGGGACGATGGTATCCGCTTGTGTGTGTTCATCTCCGTTCTGAGCAGCCACTCCAACAGCGTCATCTTCTGGTTTGACAAGCTCGGCTTTACTGTCTTCTGTGGCAATGCCTTCGCCCTTAACTGACTGTGCTGTCTCGATGTCGTTGGCGACATCAGATTCGTCCTTCACCATCTTGTCGAGGGCGGGGCGCTTAGCGTCAGGCTGGTCATTGGGTCCAGCAGGGGAAGAAGGCTCTTCAAGCGGACGCTTGGTGGAGGCTGCGATGGTCGGAGATGCAGACATGGTTCCTAGCTGTTTGTGGTCTTGAGGATTGGGGAATAAGCTCTTTCACAGTCCAGATAAGTGCTCAAGCTAGCTAGAAGCTGGGACTGTTCAATTGTATTCGGTCTTATGTACAGCGGGGGCTGTCAAGGAAAGCGTGGTGGTGCTGGCGGCTGGGAAAGAACTGCGACAGTGCGGTTGGAGGGAGCGTGGAGGTGATGTCGTTCGGAGCTTGGGCTGGGCTGGAAGCGTGCAAATGGTGTAGGTGTCGGAATTGTATCGTCTTGATGTCTGGAAGACTGCAAGAGCTTGTGCAGGTGATGCGAGTGAGTTCGAGAGGATGGGTGCAGGCTTGGGGCGAGGTGATGTCGAGCAGAAGAAGAAACGGCCCAAGTAAGAAAAGCTCGCTCGTCAAACCTTCTCGCAAAGCAAGGTTCGCGACTTCCACAAGTGCAAGTGTCTGGTTAGAAGGGCAAGGGCGGGGTAGTGTAGAAGCAGTTGCGCTGGGGCAGAAGGTGGACTGGGTGATGGGGGAAGGACGTTATGCAATCGTTGCTAAAATGGAAGTGGAGATCGTCGGTCTTGGCAGGTTTCGAGTCACGTGTGCAACCTCACTTGCTACCATTCACTGAGCCGTGTACTGCTTAGAGGCTGTTTGCAAACACATTGACTGAGGCGAGGCGCTGCAGTGAAGCACGTTGCTTTGTGGTGAGAGTAGCGACGTTACCTAGTTGGTCATCATCGCTTGCAATACGATTACTACGCCTTAACACCAACGCATCGCACCCGGAGAGACAATTCGCCATGGCGCAACAGGAAGACGAACTTCTCCAGAAGATACGTCAATATGCCCAAGATGCGCAACAGCTACACGATGACCCGATGGAGCTTGACGCGTCTAACACGGAGGCGCGTCTGGCCCAAACAGTGAGAGAACTGCAGGCACGCGTCGAGGAACAAACGACGGCCCTGGAAAGAGTATGAGAACGGTTTCGCGTTGTTCATGAGGGTGGATTGCTAATATCGAGGTAGCTCCGAGCACAATCGAATGTCGATGTCGAGTCTGCAGCATCTGCTTCCTCAGATTCACGTGAGAAGCTTCGACAGCTTCTTACTGTCAAAGATGCTTACGCACGCCTCAAACCCATCACACCTTTTCTTCCGGGAAAGGATTCAGCACTTCCAGCACTTCTTGCTGCGCGCGCTTTCCAGCGAAATGTCCAAGGAATCCAGGAGGCAATCTCTAGCACACAAAGCAAGATCAACAGAACAGACACAATCTTGCGTCGCGAGGAAGCAAACCTGAACGATGCAAACCTTCTCTCGCAAGCTATGGAGGACCGGATCGAGAGACTCCGAGCGCAACAAGAAGAGCGGTCACAGAAAACCCCTGCACAGCTTGCTCGCGAGTTGATCGCCGCCAAACGTGCACAAAAGGACGGGTACGACGCCGCTACCCAAAACCTTGGAGAAGCCATGAACGATTTCATCAATGACTACCTAGCCGCAATGATTGCGGCAGAAGAACTAGGTGGACCGGTTGTAGGCGACATGCTCGACGTAGAAGACAACACCCTGGCAGCAGGCTTTACCAAGCAAGGCCGAGCAAAGTCAACTAAGAAGGCCGTATCTGATAAAACGCGCCAGCGTAGGATTGATCAGATTTGGGGAAACAAAGCAGCTATGGAGGACGACGAGGAGCCCCCAACAGAGGCCGAGGCAGCCGATGCGGAAATGCGGCAGCTGATTGAAAATTTGTTCGCCACATTGGTCGGCCCTGGTGGAGGGAGAGCATACTATCAACTCGAGCGGGACTCGGCAGCGACACGATTCTTAGTCCGAGCGAAGATCGCACAGTTCCACCCCAAGGATGCGAAGAAGCTACGACTGATTGATTTTGGAAGAGAATTGGACGATTGAGAACCGACTCCACAACACATACACGGATTGAAATAATGTATCTCGGAACAGTAATGAGAAGATATACGTTGTAGCACGCGAAGGTCGGTATCGGTATCGGAGGCTGCCACACGCCAATAAGTCTAGCTATCTGCGTATACCTGCACACATGTCTGTAGGAGTGTCATCCTAGAAGCCAAGTCAACTCCAAGGATCAATACCACAACTTCATGAATCACAAGAAATTTTCGGACAAACAGTCAAAACCGCAGGTCTTGCTCGAGCATCTGGATATCTACTCCGAAGAAACTCTAACAAACTGCGTGAAAAGCAAGGACTACAGAACGTTTTGTGCTCAGGGGACGTGATAACAATCATCGTTTACGTACTCCGCGGATTCTCGAGCAAGATGAGGTCGAATGCACTACATGTGTCTGCGCGCGCGATGTTGTGTTTGATATATCTCCCTTACAGACTGACCAAATGCATCACATTGCAATGGCTAGACAGAGATAAGGTTGAACGTCTCTCCTTTCCTCACCTTGAACAACAAGTCTACGTTCCCCTTCATTAGATCCTCTAATCGCGCACACACTCCTTCAAACGGTCTTGTCCTGGAACTTCGGCATCACATCCATTGCGCTCGCGATGACCGGCACCCACCTACCCACACACACGGACCACGGAACCAGAAACTCCGTACCTACGCATCTCCACAGCGCACGCGCGCGCATCCCAGGAGCAGGGACGCCTGATCTCCATGCATCGCGCATCCGCGAAGCTGGTTGGTAACGAGTTAGCAAGCAAAACATCGTACGATACTGTCTTCCTGTTCAGGAAAGGTTGCACCAAGTTCGCGGCGCGTCGTGCCGCGCATACCTATTTCCCTGGGACTTGGGCTCGGGTTGCGGAACGGCTTCCTCCCCTGTTTTGTCCTGTGCTGTTGTCTTCTAACCGTTTCCATACATCTATCGAGATGCTTACGGTGCCCATGTACGAAACGCTCGCGATAGGCTTTTGTAGGTAGTCATCCGTCTACCTATGTCGACATCATGGACGGAAATGAGCATGCCTGGATAAACGGGGAAGGCAAGTGGGCAGGTTCTTGTTGCTTTGCCAGCGCAACACGTCAGGAACTGCCTTGCTCGGCTCCTGTAGACCCTCGCATCGCATCAACGTGGCTCCTGTAGGTACGGCTCTTACACCCAACCGGGAGTCTTCCATGTGCGCGTCAGCGGCGCATAAAATTCCTTGTTACGGATTGCTATTCGCTGTGTAAGGAATGCTATGTTGCCGAATTCAGAAATACTGCAATGCGAGAGCGCGAGAGAGCCGCTGTAAGAAGAAACGACTGCTGATAAGAAGGACTTCTTGAGTGCGCTGTTGGTGGGTTTTTTCCTTTTTCTTTGCCCAGTGGAGGTGCAAGTGGATGAAGTAGTTGCACGTGCTCCAGCGAAGCTCTCTTGTTGATCAGGGGCTACCTCCATGCATACACGTCGATCGTGAAGTCACGCAGGATTCGGTAGACTCCCCATCTGGAGGCTAGTGTATGATTATGATGGTATCTTGCACACACTACATAATCACGACTCGCGTAAAGAGCGGTCAGCAGCGGTAGTCGCTTGAAGCGCTTGCCGAGAAAAAATCTCAACACGTTGCGGGTCTTTCCAGCGTCCTCGAGACGGCCGCATCCATTATACCTAAATGCATCTGATAAGGACAGATTTGCAAGGGACGGAAACACGGGTTCGCCCGATCTGGATGCCTCATCTGAAGGAACGCCAGCATTGTTATTGATCGATACCCCCCGCAGTATCGGACTGCAGGGTACGGATATCGAACGGCATCTGAAGACAGTGTCCGATGTGTATCGATGCGGTCCGAAAGTTGCTTCTCTAGCCTACCTGAGTCAACTGCCGTTCCTAGAAGTGCACGTTGCCTAGCCACAAGCGCGATCCGAGACCGAGTCTCACGGGCTGCAGTTTGCGTTGCTTTTGAATTACCATCCTTCTCAATCTTGTCCAAAAAGGTGAGACGCCCTCACAGAAGCACTGTTGTCGGTACGCTCCGCGCAGCCGCACTCGTCGTCACAAGGTTGCAGCCACATCATTTCCACTTGTAACGGCTCGACACCCGTATCTGGCGTGTTCTCGACCGCTTCTTCAACGTCTCATCTCACGGACGGCCGCGCGGGACGGAGATGCGACCGACAGGCGAACGGCAGGTTTGCAACGTCCAGCAACGTTCGACAGCGTCCCAGGCCAATCTCTTCCAGTCTTATCAAAAGATCGACACAGATGTGGCTGCGAGCTTGTTCACGTTATGGGCGTGCCCCGCACTTGGACGCTCTTGGTGTGGCTGTAGTGGTGGCCTTGTCTAAGGGACATTTATTGGCGGGAAGCTGAAGGCTGAACGCTTAGTGTCGAAGGCAGCGTTCGCGTGCAATCGAACGTTGCCAAGCTAGCGATCGTAGTGGTGTGGCTGTGCTTGAAGCGATTGTGGCGAAATGCGCGAATCAATGGAGACGTCTGTCACTCCAATACTTTGGTACTCCAACAAAGGCATGCAAGGTAGATCTTCTTCGTGGAGACACGACCGAGGTCCGGTGATTACTCGTGTCAGAAGCGTTCATACTCTGGAACAACGCATCATATTGACCGATCAACAGGAAGTTACCGAGCCGCTGTGGCGAAGGGCATGAAGCCACATGTGCTCACTCGCCACAGCTCTGTGGCTCGAAGCCCAACGTGTTTTCCATATCTCAAGTAGTGGTTGAACTGTCGATCTCGTAGATCGAAGTCTGGTGATTGGTACGATCTCGTACTGTGGCAGTTACTCCGCTCCTTGGCTACGCATGGTTTTGCTAAGATTAGAACAACATGAGCAACCGCGGTATGTGATGGGAGGACAGCCCAAAGTTGTTTTACGAAATAGGCCGTCTGTGAACAGGGATGTGTGACGCGTCGTCTGCAGGTTGGATCATTTGGGAAGAAAGAGAGCTATATCTTATGCAGGGTCTCAGGCTCTTCGGTGTCCACGATGGCTCTGCAGCAGTGGCAATAAATCCTCCGGCGCAAGGCGGACTTGAGACGACTCAGTGAAGCGAATCGTAAATGTCGGATACGTGCGTAATGGCATGCCGCGGAACGACTTGAGTGCTGTGATTATTGTTTGCCTTAGATGATGACTCGTTTCTGTGCCATCCAGCACCAGTGAGGTGCCACACAACTAGAGGTTCTTTTGTAGCGCCCCATTTGCCCTCATCGTACCGTCTCGGTAATGATTGTGACTCAATCATGAAGACCGGCATCTCATCGCCAAGTATATCGAGTCGTCTTCCTAGTGGTTGCTGGAATGGCGAGGGCGTGTGCATGTTTCGCATTGTAATTCGGGATATGCAGGTCGCAGGGACAACAACTGATATCCCAAGCACGAGGCCAATCCTCCCTCGCTTGAAACACTTCCCCTCTCGTTCCCATTCGAGGACACCCAGAGATGACAGCGCATCTGCTTTGGTTCCCTTTGACAAGTTGGTGCATCCAAGTTTTGATTGGGCAACGAGGTCATGCGTTATGACATCAAGTTTCGGACGCTACACAAGACTCGGAGGAATGCGTGATTGGCAGTCGGCTAGAACTGCCCACCAGCCACCAGAATCTCGCTTGTCCAGGGACCCTACGCAAGCTAGAGGTAGCGTTCAACGCCAGGCTTAAGGTGCGGAAGTCGGTGTCAAACTATGTGGCTATCGTTGAGAAACCAAATGAATTGGCCATTGCTTGGTTGATCGCTATTCATGTCAACTCTGGCACCTCGACTTCTTGACTTCTGTGGAAGTAGCTGCTCGACCAATAAGAGCAGAGTAGTGACCAATCTCTGACAAAAAGAGCAATGAGAAGTTGAGCCAGAGGAAGCTCGGCGCCTTGGCTCGAGTTGCGGCCAGCGCTTTCGTCAACTAAAGTGCTCAAATGGCTGTGCGATGATAGCAAGGCTGTTGCATGGTACCGAGTTTTCTTTTTGCTTCAGACGAAGAACGGACCTTCGACAAGTGCCGTGGAACGTCCCGATGGGGTTGCTGTGACAACACATGGCCTTCAGCTGAAGACTCTAGTCGGTGTATTATAGTGATTAGTGGACCTGATCTTTCATTACCCGAGAGGTCTTTTGTTCTGGACCGCAGTGGGAGAACAAGGAGCGGGGACTGATCAAAGTTGTTGTGAAAAGTGGTAAAGACTTTGATTCGTCTGGTAGAGAGGGCGCTATTATCCTTGCCAGAATGCAAAGACACCCTCTCTGCTTGTACCTCGGGACAACTACTTCGCTGCTGCGCTGCCGTATGTACCGTTGCCGCAACTTGCAATCCTCTCACAATCAATTGTTGCTTTGCAATCGAAACCGCTGGAAATATGGAATGGTATATGGGTATCGTTGTCGAACCGGAAGAAGTAGAAAAAGCAAGGTGTATCAACAAAAGAAAGGTATTCCGCTCACAAAGAGCGAATGGTATCTCCAAAACTTCTCAACGCCGGCAAGTATGAATCTGTGACAAATGTGACAAACCAACACAATTAGCCCCCTATAGAGCGAGGGTTGCTCGCCGCCAATGTACGAATAGTACAAAATCATAAGTGTGGGTGCCCCATAAGTGAGTCTAAGCGTCAAGAGAAAATGGTGGAAATCTTAAAACTTGACGGCTGGGCGTTCAAAAAAGGAGGCGGAGCTCGTAGCCAGTCGAGTGTACAGCTTCAATAACTGAAATGTCGCCGTCGACCTGGATGTCCGTGGGGCCAGCATCCCATTCTCGCTTCATGCGCTGCACAGGTGGTGTGCCGATCTCGTGGAACTCGGCGGCCATATCTTGTTGTTCGGGCATCGCATTGACCGCTTCGTCGTCCATTAGTATGCGTAGACCTTTTTGGTTGACTCGGATAGTGCGGGTGACTTTGGTCGGCTCAATGTTGATCTTCATCGCAATGCTGCTTACGAGCGCTTTTACAGAGCGCTCCATAACATAGACAGCGCGGAAGTAGTTGTCGTCCGGTTGTTTGCCAGCGATCCTTGGTTGCACAAAAAAGCATGCAACTGCACACGTTGTTAGTGACTTGGTGGCTATTGATAGACTGGATACATACCTGGCTTCAGCATAGGCTCGGGCGGTGGCTGGTAGGTCTGATCGACACCTAGAGCCTCGATCCATCCGGAGAGAGCGTGATCGTCGGAATATGGCCTCTGGACCTTTGTCGGTACGTCGGAGCCGCCTTGGGTGGCAACCATTCCTTTCAAATCTCCTGTAGCGGTCTGTGGGAAGCTTCTCCATTCACCAGAGGTCATGCGGGATGGCGGGCCGTAGGGGTGCGGGCGTTGGAACGAAGATGCCCGGCGCTTCTCGGAATGCAGTGATTGTGAACTCGGTGTTGGTGAGACCATGGAAGAGTTGCCTGTTTGCGAGCTTGGCCCTTCCCACATCTGTGAATCCACGTTGGTGTCTATTTTTGACAAATCTTGGGGAGTGGAAGAGAGCTGAACTGGGTGAAGGTCTGGGTCATCCTGCTCTTCTCCTTGCAAGTAGAGCACGCTCACGGGGCGTGTAGAACTGAACATGTCTTGCAGAGACGCCAGCTTAATGTGCAAGTCCTCTTCAGCAGCTGGGCGAGCACCTTGGTTGGAACTCGCGGAAGACATTGACCAGGTCCTCTTGTGCTTCTGGAGCTTTCCTGGCCTGGAGCTGTTGCTCTTGTCGTCACCACTGCGCTTGCGCTTTCCGAAATCTTTCATGCCGGATTCGACTTGGGCGATTTGCTGCTTCAATTTATCAATCGTCTTCTTGACGTGTGCAACGTCGTTGGAAAGTTTGCGCTCAGCGCCATGATCGCGGAAGAGCTTGACTTTGCAATAGCAGAGCTCAGCGGCCAACTTCTCCGAGGGTGATCCGGTACCCTCCGACAGCAACTCCGTCTTGGCGCAAAGGCGGACTGGAATGCCTTTGACACCCTTGGAGTGGCTGAAATCCGTGGAGAGAAAGTTGAAGCGGACTGCCAAGGAGCACTCAGGTGCAGCGTTGGATGCAGGTGTCCAGGTTACAGCAAAGCCGTCAAAGGAAGACGACTCGAGCTCGACTCTTGGCCGTCCTTGGACTTCACCACCCCCGACTTGACTTGGGTCCACGAACTCGACCGCTTGAAGGCGACCGCCCCTTTGATGCGCCTCGTTGGTGCCGCGGCCTTCCTTCCAGAGTTGCCAGCAAGAAGCAGGACGCTGTCGCTGCTGCTCGTCTTCGAAGGAAATGCGAATAAAAGTCCGGTACCTGAGGGTGGACGAGGGTGCCTGGCTGGGTGACGTGTCGACCAAGGAAATAGAATATGCCTGGCCCTTGTTTAGGTAGGTTACAGGGACTTCGTCCGACTGTTTTACCATTGCCGTTGGCGCATTCAGCGTGACGTGGTAACGGAAGTTTTGGTTTGGCTGGACTGCTGGGGCCACGGCGCCTGCGAGGTTGTCTTCGTAAGGCTGGGGAGCGAAACCAATGAGAGGAGATTGCATCTCGACTTCTGGGATGACGTTCTCCATGGGAGAGTCCTCGTGCGCCTGAGGGAGGGATGCATGATCAAAGGCAGATGGCTGGTGAGTGAACTGGTGGGGCGCGAAAGACTGGGGGTGCTGCTGGGGAAGGCCAAATGGATTGGTGTTTTGGAAATGGTGATGGGTGCCCAAAGCGTGAGGGTTGAAGCCTTGGAGATGAGGGTTGGGCGCATTCTGGCCGGCATGGAGGGCGCCTTCTGAGGTGGGGAGAGAGAGGGGGGTGCCGAGACCAAAGCTAAAGCCGGGGGTGTGTAGGTCGCCGGCCTGGCTGTGGTATAGGGTGTTGGTGCCGCCTGGGGTGGGGGTGTAGTAGCCAGGAGGCTGGTTTGCGAAGGAAGTGAAGGCAAAGCTGTTGGGGTCGAGCAGCGAGGGGGTGAATCGCCATGGCTCGTTGTTTCCGCGCGGGGTTGGGTCCTGGTCTTTGATGTCTTCAGCATCGCCGTGTCTGGTTGAGAGCTAGTTAGCGACGTGGTTCGTGAGGGGTTGCTGGCTGGCCGTGTTTGGCAATGAGCCTGGCAAGACAAAGAAATATGGCGCGCTACCAGACGGCGCATTGGGGTTGCAGGCGCGCATCAACAGGGCAGCACTGCGAAAAGAGGGACCTACCGGGCGGGGTGAGCTACATCGAGGGCATCTGCGAGGGTGTGGCCTGGTGGGCCGGCGAGCGAGTGCGAGCGCTGGGCCAGGTGAGGAAACGAGGCCTTGAACGTCTCCAGCAGCTCTTCGTTGGGCTTTGCTTGTGAGGATCTGAGGGCTGGTTAGCTACGAGCTTCCCGGGAGCCGAACGCGACGCGCGAACATGACAGCACGCTGCACGCTGGCATGCACCAGCGCCAGCGCCAGGACCAGCAGCAACACCAGCACCAGCACCAGCAACAGCACCAGCACCAGCACCAGCACCGGCAGAGAACAGGCAGCAAGAAGACTCACCGGTTGCGAAACATCGCGCAGAAGCTCACGGCAGGCGCAGCTGGTCGTTTGTGGGCATCGAGAGGTGAAGTTGAAGGTCGGAGGTTGGGGAGCCCTGATGTGGACCTTTCTTTAGTTGATGAAACGGAGCAGCTCCCACAGACAGGCAGGCTAGTGTCAAGCTGTCAACTGTGGCTCGGGTTGGCGCATGCGACGACAGGTCAGGCGTCTTTTATCAGGTTAGCGACCGAGCTGCCTGACGGAATCGCAGCGAGGGCCGCGCGTGGCACTTGGGAACGTCAGTGCAAGCGGCTGCGGTGGGGTGAGAGTCCAGAGTCTAGAGTCTGCCTAGCCTGGCCTGCTGGCCGTCTGCTGGGCATCCCTGGCTCGCGCTGGCTCGCGTTGGCTCGCGCTGGCTGCTCCAGCGTGTAATCTGCCGCCTCTTCGCACGGCCAGCCGGCTGCCTGCCTGTGGCTCGACGCTCGTCGTGCGCGACCCTCTTGCGACTGATCTCCCGTCTGCCGTCCTGCACAGCCACTGCCCTGCGACTCCGCGAGCGTCCAGAAGGCCTGCGAGGCCCAAACGGGTGCGATTGTCGCTGCACCTGTCGCCATCCCGCACCGCAACCGCAAATCGGCCCAAGGATGCTGGCAGCCTGCCACCCTGCCTCCCAGCCCGTGGTTTCTCGAATCCACTACAACTGCCACACCAGCCTTCGTGCGACCCTTGTGTGGCTCGTCCAACCTGCACACGTCCCGCGTCCATGTCCGTAATTTACTTTCTCCATGAGTCCTTCCCCACTCGCACTAGGCCTCGTTGGTCCCTCGAAAACACTCACAGCGCCTACCGTGTGAGCTGGCGCTGCTATGCGCGATGACATCTGCCGATCCTATGCTGGAAATTTGCGTCCCGAAATGGCTATCCTGCCATGCTGCCCTTGTCCACTGCAGTCTCCACGCGGCACTTACAACCCTAGCGTTCCGACTTTTCCATCCTGCCCCCCCCCCCCCCCCCGGAGCTTTTTCCCCTGCGTGTGAACACCGCTCGCTTGACCATACCCACCCTGCCTGTCCGTTGCAAACACAACCTTCTCAGTCCAATCCCACAAGCAGCCGTTGGCGCCGTATCGCGCTGACGCCTACGACTCGCCCGTTACCCGCTTAGTCCGAGTTAAATCTTATTCCTGGTACCTGTCAAGCCGAGATTAAGGAGTCGTTAGCGGGCGCTTTGCCGAAATGAGCTACCACTGGTTGCTTTGGACACCGATCCAACCTTTTCGTCATCACCATAGCCTTCGCGCGTCGCTGATGAAGGAACACACACCGACGGTAACACCACTACTGATCTGTACCGACTTCAGTTACACCGGCCGTCGCGCTGGAATGTTGCATGTGTTGCGGGGTTCCCTCGTACCCAATCGCAAGGCTGATGGTAAAGTCATCCGGCGAACACGATTTGTGGAACGCCTTCAGTGTAGAAAGTGTGGCGACAGAACCGATAGCAAAGCGAGATCGAGAAACGCTGATTGGCAACCAAGATCCTTCGCACATCATCGCGCGATTCCATACGCTCAGCTTGGCTGTGATTGACACTGCATTCAGCGTCTGTGCGACAACGGCTTGCGACTGAGCCACCGAGCCACCGCCACACAACTGTGGCGAGAGCGATCAGTGTCGACTCGTGCATGATTTGCTGCCCCGTAAAGAGACGCGTACTCCTGCAGCAGATACTCTGATGGAACCTACCGTCAGGGGCTGGGCTCTGTGTATGAGTTCATCGAATCTAGGGCCTTGTACTCACAGAGTCGCAGTAGCGTATCTTCTCGTGCCTCGCCTTAGCCACAACGAGACTATGATAGGACCTTCCGTGTTACTTTCGTCAGAACCACTCCTTCCGTACACGCCCAAATGTCATAGACGCAAGATAGGCCGTAACGACTTCGTAATCGTTCCTGGCGGAGTCCTCACTATGGCCTGCACCGTTTGTCAGGTCTGCATGGCGAGGGCGACTAGGGTTTTATTGGTTTTACGGACTGGATTGCAATCTTGGGGGTCAAAGCAAATGAAGCTCAACGCGAGTGGATTTCGCTTCTCACAAGCCAGACCCACGCCTGCTATCATTGACCCTGGTGTTAGTGGCAAGGATGGAAAGAAATGAGCCGTTTAGAATGTGGAGAGAAAGGGAAGCTAAAGGATTACGGGGAAATAAGTGTGTGTGCATCATGTTCCTGGGGCTGACAACCTTTGGTTTCGCGCTAGTTTGTGTTGGATAGGGTCGACATGCTGCCTAGTGGTGCCGACTGAAGCATTCTTGAGTATCTGATGCTGAGACACTGGAAAGGCTCAACTGGGGCCAACATGACGTAGAAGGGTAATCGCACTCAATTGCGTAAATACCAGTGGGCTCTGTGCGTTGCCATGCTTGAATAGGAAGGTACGCCAGGACTTCGGTGTTATTCGACCTCACTCTTACCAGCATTGTTACGCTTTCTGGGGCCATTGTTCTCGGACTTTTGCTGACCTCTAGTGTGGAGCTTCTGAGAGGATGACGTGACCACCGACGGTCGCATGTGGCTCTGGGATGAAATGTTGCTCTTACTTTCCGCTACCCGTGCGGCGGCCAGAGCAACAGTACTGTGTCGATTTGCCAGACTGTTCAATCGTTCTTTTGAGCCCAGCGGTGATTCCGCCATGCGCAGATTGTGACTCGAGCTGCTTCTACTCTTCGATTTGATCGACGTATTAGCACCTGATGCCTCTCGGAACGCTGTCTGGATACTAGTGCGGGAACTGTGACGATCGTCTTTGGTGTTCTTGACAAAGATGGACTGTAGACTCGACGCAGAGTTCTCTCGGCGAACGCGTCCTGTTGTTTGTACAGGACTCGGGATCAGAGACGGCCTTGGAAGATCAGTCCCTAGTGACGATAAGAGCGGGATTGAGTCATCGTTCGTTGGTAAGCCATCAGCAAACACACGAAAGGCCGCCGAAGATGATAGCGACGATGACGATGATTCGGACTCGGTGGAGTCAGTCTGCGAAAGGGAGTCATATGTCTTGAATCCGGCTTCGACTTCTTGTACTTGGTCATCCCCAGGCTCGAATGAAAAGTGACGCCGGCACTTCTGATCAAGTGGTCGCTGTGACCCGGATCTAGGCGTTCGTAACAGAGGTCGAGGTGTCGAGTCATCAGCAGACACCTTATCATTCTCTCTAGATGTAGGACTCTGCATTCTGCGTTCGTGTACACCGGGGCCAGTGTCCATCTTCATAGCGTGTCCGGGACCAAACAAGGTCATTAGCCCACTGACAAAACATGAGACGTCCAATCCTTTACGGCGTGCAACAAGAATGCCTAGTTCCTTGAGAGCCATGAAAGCGGCACATTCAATGTAATCCTTCGCTAGTGGGGCTTCTTCTGGCGTGGCCTCTTCTGGCGCAGGTTCGGTGGTGAACGAGGAATCGGAGGTGACTTCATTCGAAAGAGTGTGCGAGGACCCTGCGTAGTGTAGGTCCATCAGGTTGAGCTCGCTTTTCACTTTTCGAGACAAGGTCGAATCTCGATTGGGACGAGGAGGAGTTCCTACTGTTAATTCTGACAGTCCTGTCACTCCTGTGTGTGAGAGCTGTCGAGACAGAGCAGTCATTTTTCCTGAAGGCGAAATCGGTCGATGCATGAGAACTGGCAAACGGTAAGCTATGGTACTGACAAGCCGACGTATAGTACGGACCTTGATGACTCTTCGATCTGATCTCTTCGTCTATCTCTGATGGTGACATGTGCAGGCATCGAGGAAGGTAACGATCCGTGGAGATGGTCTTTCGATGCTGGCGTTTGCGGTCTACGACAGTCTCTTGGCGTGCTCTTATAAGCCTTGTAATCCGTTAGTGGTGAAGCTGTTTGGAATTTGACAGTAACTTGCCCAGTCATCCCAGTGGTTCCACGCGCGATCAGCAACTCGAGGCGACGTATCTCGGCTTCGTAACGCTCCTCGGCCTCAAGCCATTGAGCTTTCACTTTGCGTAAATCATCCAGTGTTTCTTGTTCGCGGATGTCCTGACGCTCCTTGTGCGATCGTAGATTTCGATAGTCGTCGAAGATCTGGAAGAGGCCGCTATTGTATTCTAGAGGAACTGGGACCATATAGTTCTTACACAGATGTGAGTGAATTGACTCCATGATCGTAATGGGGTCGATATAGGTCCAAGGATCATGTCTTGGTGGAGCGTCGAAGCTCCATGGCTCTGCAAACTCAGGGCCCACTGGCTCTTCTTTGTGGCTGGTAAACAGCGAAGTGTAGCGTACTGGCTTCGGCCTAGAGTCGCGACGAGGCGTAGAGGCGTCGGTCCGCTCAATCTGCGTGTCTTCGAGGTCTTCTGGGGTCGGCGTAGGTGGTGCTGGGGTTATTGGAGTCACTGGACGACTGACGGCCATCGTCTTTCGCCAGCCATGGCGGCGCCGATCGACTAAATCAACAGCAGCTGGTACGTCTGATGGCAGTGCTGCCGCAGTCTCATCGCCCACGGTTCTAATAGGTGGCAGCTCTTTCGGTTTGCCTCCTATCTTCTTGCGCCATCCTTTGTTGTCCACCATTGCTCTTCGTGTGTCACTGAATCTGGCAGTGGGTCTAGCTTTTGGTTTGGTCTTCGAGTAGCCACTGGCTGGCGAATCTGACTGTGCTCGATGCACTTCAGTTGAGGGCGAGTAAAAGGAGCCAACATCCATTGCAGGTGATGATCGTTTTGTTGTAGTCGCTAGTGATGGAGTGCAGCGCGCTTTCCCTCGAAACGAGGAGGCGCGAGGTGCGCAAACAAACCCGTTTGCGCCTTCTTCACTTTCACCCTACTGCCACCTGTTCGAGTGCAGCTTTGTAAACCATGCTGCAGCGACAAAGCGCAATATCCGTACTACATCCATCTATACCTCTTGCTATGTGTTCAACGCTTCGTACTGATCACCTATGTCACAACAGAAACGCGACTTCATCAAGCTCAAATGTATCTGATGATGACAGCAATAACACAGACGAAAGCCCAGCAACCAAAGCTGATATAACCATTTTGGACGAGCAGATGCGGCCCAGACTCGCTCGCGTTATTGCAACCAACACAGAAGGGGAAGCTTGTGAAATTGTTCGGGCTGACAAGGTGAAAGCATTGACGACATTCGACGACTGTCATTACTGAGTGTTGCTTCACTGTGTGTACATCACCGAGCCTGAAAGAACTGCGATGCAGGGAAGTTGTACAAAGCGAATGTAGTCGTCAGCGGAAGGCCATCGGGACCTAGCGGCAACATGGTTCCGTGGCTCAGCTTGTGGGAAGAAGATTCCTACTCCACACAGCACCGATGTACAATCCTTATGCCAATACTTCATTGACAGTGCTAATATTACGCTCTAGCTCGGCAACAGGACGATCACGTGCATTGTCATCGATGGCTGGTCAACTGCGTTTGAGCAACGTTTCAGGGCTGTCGCTTCATCGTTCTACCACATTCTATAGCACGATAAGTTGATGTCGAGGCGCATGCAGAGATAAACCAGACTTGCAATCCTTCAGCTCGGGCTCATTTCGAGCTTGACGCTGGGCGTGTTGGGGTACAGCTATAACCATCGAATTTGATGATCGCATGCTCAATCGTCATCAACACCGGGCAATGGCGCGTCGCTACAGCCCCTCTGAGACACTCCAAGCTCTTCTGACACGACTCCACACACCAGAATCCGCTCCGTACTCCAGACGTACCAATCTGCTTTCTGACTGACTGCGGGGATTGACGTGCCTAGCGCCAGATCGATGCCTGCGTTCCTTATGCAGTGACAAGATCCTCAGGATGGAGGTGCTTCCGGTTTCAGGCCAACATCGCCGCGACGCAGAGCAAGGACGATAACATCTCAGGCCCCATTTGAATGTGCAGGCCTGAGCGAGTTCTTAAGTGTGCCTGGCTGCCATGTAAGGTATGTAGTCCATCTCGAGCACTTTCTTTGTCAATACTTCGTCACCTCCCAGTTCCATTTTGCTTCTACTATAATACGTTCTTTCATCGCCGGACGAATCACAGTTTTCATATCCAACAACTACCGATATCATCGAACCTACACATAAACATAAATCATGAAGTTCATAACCTTTGTCGCCGCCATCCTCTCCATGGCCACCTTCGCCATTGCAGCACCTGTCGCCGTACCTGCGCCAGATAAAGGTAGGCTCTTCTCCCCTACTCCCTCTTCGAAATCCTAGAATAACAAACTCTCAGATGTAGAGGTTCGTCAAAACCATGGCAAATGTGTCAAGAGCTCAGGCGGCGGAGTGATGGAGGATGTCAACTGCTAGATCCACATTTGCTCGAAAGCAAAACGACCGCAATACCGCAGAGTCGGTGAACAATGTACTCTCGAGGATGAATTGAGCGTACAAGATTGTTACACACTATACCCATGATAGCTGCTACGTCTGAGACGTAATTCACAATAGAACAATGCATCGATCAATTATTCGATTCAATTACCGTTTCGGTAGATACTTAAGCCACTCCGTGATATGAGCTCTGGCTTTACTCTGAACATGCTCCTCCTGCACTGTCTTGCCGTCAACCGGATTACCGCTCTCCAATCCAAGGTGCGCATCAGCTGTGACGCTCTTCAGCCCTCCCTTTTTCTGCCCACGATCGCGTCCCTTCCACCCGCCCTTTTCAGCGCTTAACATAGCTAGTAGCTTCTCATCCTTTGTCGGCCTGTACCCAACAGCTCTACTATACCTCTCGATGAAGCCCGCCATACCTACTCTCCCCGCTTCATGCTTCTTCTCGAGATACGTCCGTACGTCGTAGAAAGGATCCACGGATTCCAGTGGATGTCTGAGCCTTGGAGCTGGCGATGTGAAACGTGTTGAGCTGGAGTGAGTTGTGCAGTCGATCGGGTTGAGACAAGCTGTCAGCGCGCTGTTTGATGGATCAGATACATCGTGGCCTAGAAAGCTGAGCATTTTCGAGAAGCGGTCCGTGGGGTCGGGCAGTTGTTTGACTTGGAAGTCCTCGAGCTGTTCGGTGAGAGCGTTCAGGTTGAGTGTTTGCGCTGTGTCGACTATTCGTGCGAGGAGTGCGGTGTAGGCGATCAGTTGGTTAGCGTTTAGGGTGCTGTGTCGACCTTGGAAAATGAACTGATAAGTGTGATCTGAGGATTCGTGGAGAGCAGTCCCGAGTCTAATCTTTCCGTTGCCTTGGAACTTGCGCATTCCCTGTATGATCTCGGTTTTGTCCATGTCGTGTATGACATCCCACCATTCACGGAGTCTTCCTTTTGTTCTTTGATACCTCTCGTCCTCGACACTGATATCTTTCTGCCACTGTTCTTCTCCACGCATGCGGCGTGTTGCTCTCTGCGCTCTCGCCATCTTCCTCAATAGCATCCACTCCAACCACCTCCCGACCCCAACAAACTCGACCACCTCTTCTGTAGTGCGCAACGTGTCCAACTCTCGCTCAAACGCAGCGGCCAATATCAACATCTTATGCCCCGTCTCACCGTCCACCTGCCCAACAACAAACTTCAAAAAGCACTTCCTACCAACCACCAAATCCCAATACCTCGCCTCCCTCACCCTCCTAAACGGCCCATCAACCACGCCTTGAAAGTTCACAAAAGCACTGCACAACACACCAAACACCTTACACGCCTCACGAACAAAGCGCGCCCACGCAGGGGATGAAGTATCAACGGGGACCCCAAATCTCTGCAACAGCACAGGACACGACCAGACGTTCCGGCCCAACCCCGCGGCTTCGACAGCAGTGAGACGACCGTCTCCTTCGCGCCAGTCCTGCAGCGCGACATGGCTCAGAAACGTGGAATCGCTCGGTGCAGGGCGCAGGATCCAGACCTCGCTTCCCACCGAGGTCAAGGCGCGCCATTTTTCTTCCGCGTCGTGCTGGGCTAGGTCGTGCGCTGCTGCTTGGGCGGCCGCGTGCGCTCGCTTGGCTTTTCTGGTGGTTTTGGCTGGTGGTGCGACTTGCCAGTCGAAGGTGTCGAGGGCCCAGGGGTGGATGGCGATGGTGGGGCAGAAATGCTGGAGGGCTTGGAGAAGGAGGGTGATGGGTTTTGTGGCTTGTTCGTGGGGAGGGAGTAGGGATGGGTCGAGGATGTGGGTGTCTCGTCGGCCTAGCAAGATGAAGGGGATTTGGAGAGTGAGGGTTGGTTCCGTCATCGTGACTTGCTTATCGAGTGTGAGTGAGTGGTCTTGATGGCGGTTCGTTGACGGGTGCCAACGTCCATAAGCAAGTAGGAGAACTGTCTGAACAGAAAGAGGAACGGACTTTACGAGACAAGGAAGACACTGCAACCTACGGTAACCTCACAGGCATAAAGAAATGTCGAACAAAGGCGCCATTGAAGCGAGACAAGAAGGATTCTAAAGATGAACGACCCTACATCTATGCCGCTTTGTTACTACCACGCCCCAACTCCGGGCCACACTATGATTTTCTATACGCCGTCTGCCTGACCAAAAGTTTATATCAACTGCCAAGGGCTGCTGCCCCAGCCGCGACGGGCAAAATGTGATTCGTATGAGACCACGCCGAACTTCCCGAGTTCCGATGTTTTTCGCGGTATTCAGGGTCACCCGTTGTGTCTCACCTGGCCTTTGCTCCCTCCTTCAAATAGTGCCCAGCTGTCTTGGCAGTCCAAGTGCCACTCTTTAACGCACGCTTCTAAGTCTGCGTCTGAGGAACACCAGCATGTGCTGGGTCAATGGGGGCGCCAGCTTGAGCACCAGCGGGGACGTCGGCACCAGTGGTAGGAGGAGGCAGCGCAGTGTTGTCAATAGCATCGCTCTTCTTGGCCCACTTGGGCTCCTTGACCCACTGCGAGTCCTGCCATGGGCCAGCATCGCTCAGCGCACAGCCACCAGGGCAGTCACACGATCCACCGAAAGCCTTGGGCAGGTTCTCGGCTGGGACCTGTGCGAGCAACTCTGTCTTGTATCCAGAGCCCAAGACGTGGATCTTGGCGCTGGTAACGGGGTCGAGGAACTTCTTGACAATGCTGAAGACACCAGAGAAACCCCAGGGTGCGTTGATGACGTACATCTTGCCGAGGCGCTCGGGGTAGTGGTTCTGGGAAATGGCGGATACGGCCTGCAGGTAGCCGTAGACGGAGGTTGCCTTGGCGATACCAACGCCCTTCAGGTCCAAGATGGAGCATGAAGTCTCGAGGAGGTAGCCAGACTTGCGTGAGCAAGCAGGCAGACGTGGGTCGGCCATCTTCTCGTATTCGCAGACGAGGTTCTGTACCATGCGCTCTTGGCTGGTGATCTTGCCGAGGGCAGTGAGGTCGACCTTGCCGAGCTGCTCGATGTAGACTGGGCGGCCCTCCTGTGGACACGTCTTTAGCATAGTGCGAATTATGAAAACGACAAGAAGCGTACCTTGTCGGTCTTGTGGTAGTACTGGGGGTAGTACTCGAACACCTGCGCCTTCTCCTGGTAATCGAAGGTGCGGACGAGCTCCTCAACACCGACGCCAGCATATGTTGCGCGCCACTTCTCGCTGTCGACCCACCTGCCGATACGTCAGTGTCTCCTCTCGAACTCAGCCAGCCGTATAGACTCACATTGCCTTTGCCAGCTCGACATTGAATTTGCGTGCACGGAGGAATCGCAGCTGCAAATAATTTAGCCGACGCCCAACACCCCCCCGCCTTTCCAACGGTCATGTACATACCAGCGTCAATGTGTCGAGGTTCTTGGTGTATCCAGCCTGCTCGAGCTGGGTTCGCAGCTGGAAGACTTGCGCATCTTGCTCGGGCGTTGTGTGGCCGGGGTGACCGCTCTGCGCTGTGGGAGCAACGGTGGGGTAATCGTAGTCGTCGTACTTGGGGTCGAGCTTGAGCTCGTGGGCGGGTGCAGCAGCCATGGTAGGTGTGACTGCGGTGAGGGTGTATTATGGGTGTTTGCGAGAAAAGTCCAGGCAATAGGAGTCGTAGAGTACGAGTCGGTGTGGAGTCGAGCTCGAGCGCGGACATTGGTGTTACGACGACGTACTAGCACGTGTTAGCGGCAGAACCTCTCAACCTCCGCCATCTGCATCATCTAGATCATCTGCACCCATCACTTGGCGCTCGATCAACACTCAGACATCATGACGGCAATCTGGCCAATGTTTTTGATGCATCGTTTCACGTGTTGCGAAGCATTAGCTGAACAGCGGAGCCGTTGTCGACCACCCTGGCGAGAGGAATGGGGACTGGCCTTTTTGAAGCTATCTAGATGATACATGGCAAGAAGAAGAACAAACTGGAAAAGATGTTGCAAACAATGACTACCTCTCCACTGCGCAGTGCCCGCAACCGAGCCGATCAGATCGTCCACGCTGTACAGTGAAGAGCGTAGAGACTAGATCCCAGCAAAGAATGAATAGACCAGCTGATGCGACATCGCAGAACAACAGACATGATGTGAGATTCGTGTACTGACCCGCCTTACGTTTCCCCATCCTCCCAATGCAGATGATGAAAGGACCGCGCACCTGTCTACCAAGCCGAACCTTCACACCGCCCGCCAACTGCACTGGGCTCAAATAAACAACCAAGAACTTACATCACAGACCCATAAACATGTAGCGAGAACAGCAACCCGAACACCAAGCAAACGGACGCCTCAAAAACAACATACAACTCCTGCATATGCGCCTATTGACAGGTTCCTGCACACGGCCAGGGAGGATTACAATCAGAGAAGGCGCTTCGAGTGCAGGCGAGGCTGGAAGGATTCGCAACCTGGCTCAGGACCTCCGATCCCGGTTCGAGCTCGGTCCAAAGTCGACTTCCGACACCTTCTTCGCTTCCTTGCGACCCTTGACAATGTACTGTGCGTACAGTGCGATATGATCACTCGGGAAGTGGTAGTTGGGGAACCCGGGCACTCGCTGCAGGTAGTTCTTGTCGATGTCGCCAAGCAGTCCTACAACTTGCAGCGTGTTTGTCGAATACCAGATGTAGTCCAGAACACCCACAAAGTTGGGAGTGTAGTTGGTGAAGGATAGCTCTCCGATTGACGAGTAACTGGACTTGAGACTGAAGGGATGGGAGATACCGTCCCTGGTGAAGTTCCCGTATTTCCGGCTGCCAAGGTCGTCATGCACATTGGACATGCTACCAGTGGTGATGAGGTCGTAGATACCAGATGTAGGCAGGGAATTGAAATCACCGCAGAGGATGAGCGGAATCTGTGTTCCATCTGAGTATTCCATGGAGGGCCCTGGCTCTTGCGTAGGGTCTGGTTCTTTGCCATCTTCGCTGTCGCCGTTTGTAAATCGGTATACGACCTTGTCTTTGCAGGCAGGGAACTTGGCCCATCGGTTGGCAAAGTTCTTGATTCCTTCTAGCAAGATCGCAACTTGCACAAGCTTGACGTCAGTGAAAGCAGGGTTCCAGAAAACGTGAACGTTTCCAACGATGAACCTGGAGCCGGTGGCACGATTCTCGAGGAAAGCAATGACGGCGATGTCGTCACGAGGCATGACACGGTTGAAGATGTCGTGCTCTCCCTTCATATCCGGTCGGTTGATGGCAGTATTGGCAAAGTCGATGAGCTGCTTGTCCAACAAGATGTACCTGCATGCGTCAGTTTCTGCACATTAACACAGAGCGGAACAAACTTACTTGCTGTTCTTGTAGAAGATAGCACAGCCATCGACAAGTTTGGCTTCTCTGTCTGCCATTGTTCGAGCTCGGGACTTGGGCCAGAAGACTCCCTTGTAGTCGTTGTGGGCCAGGCCTTCGCGGAAGTATTCATTGAAACTGTCCTGGTCGATTTCCTGCAGACACACTATATCCGCGTTTCGTTCTCGCAGCTCGCCCAAGATGGTTTCCCTGCGGTTCTCCCATGAAAGTGCTGCACTTGGCGTGTAGCCATACTGAGCGGTGGTGCAGTACTTGTCGCAGAGAATGTTGTAGCTCAATGCTGTAACCGTCTCTTGGGTTGGATCTTGAATCTCGTCAAGTACAATCCAGTCTCGCTCAGAGGGCGCCTCTGGACCTTGCGAGTTTTCTCGGAAGTGCTTGATTAGCTCAGACGTTCCTTGTTCCATGATTATCTGCTTCAGATCGTCCGGTATCGGGTTGCCCTCAATGCCGAGCACTTCCAACTGGAACAGGGAGCCAAGTTCGTATGGGAGATTGTCGAGGTGGTTGTCGAAAAGAAGCAGCTGCTTCAGATTCACGAGCATTCCAATCTCCGGGGGCAGGTATTGCAGATTGTTGAGGGACATGTCGAGGTGAGTGAGGTTCCGCAGATGTCCGATGCTCTGGGGGATATACGAGAGCTTATTGCAGTTGACGTAGAGTTTCGTGAGGAAGGTGTAGTTGAACAGCGCAGGGGTGATGACCTTGAGGTTCTGGCCGCCAAAGTCCAATATGGTCCAGATGTGGTCTCCTTTACCATCAGCCGCACCGCCGACTGCGGGCCTGTTGCGCTCTTCCTTGTCCGGCTCCTTGGACAGGCCGTTGCCCGTTCCTGCGACCACACTCTTGCTCACACTTGGGTGGATCCTGGCATGGGAGTGCGACTGCGTCATTTCCCGGGCCGTCTGCGCGAGCCGCAGCTGCTCTGCCCAGTGCTCGTTTGGCGGCTTGCTGAGCCCGCTGTGGACGCTGTTCGGGGTGCCGTTCTGCAGATGAGCCTGGCCGAAGTGGGGCTGCGCGTTGGACATGCCGCCGCTCGAGATGTTGTGCTGGTGGTTGTACTGTCCGCCATGGGCGCCGCCGGTGTGGTCCTGGTGCTGCTGGTGGTGTTGTGCGTGGTGCTGATGGTTCTGGTTGTGTGGGAACGTCTTGCCGGCCAGGTTCATCTGCATGGCGTAGTTTTGGTGGGTGTTGCGCCCGTTCAGCATGACGTGTTGGGGCTGGTGACCATGTTGCTGGTTGAACATGCCGAACTGCTGGGGGGACTGCTGGCGTCCGGGGGAGCGCGAGGGAGAGGGAGTGTCTGGGTTACTGAAGGGGATGCGGGCGGCGGTGGAGGGAGAGCGCACGCGGGTGGGGAGGTTTCGAATGTTTGTTGCGTGTTGCGGATAGAATGTTTGGCCGGCTCCCCTTTGGTAGACCGAATAATCGGCCATCTAAGGGAATCGCGGCGTCGGGGCGAGAGGGTGGTGGGGGGCGCAGCGCAGACTGGCGGGAGAGGCAGCGGGGACGGGTGTTCAGGTGGGTGGTGGGGCTCGTATGCGTTGCTTTCTTCGTTGTAACATGGGCGCCCCTATGGATCCTCGGCATGGGCTTTCACTGCTCGAGCGTGGGCGCGTGCACCATGTAGCGTTTGCAGCTGGGCCTCGCGGTGCCGCGACGTTGAAGCGGGGACACGGTGCTGGTAGGGAGTGCGTTCGGCGCCGGGGGAGGGGTCGCAGGCGGGAGTGTTTGTGGTGGTGGTGGTTGGGGGCGGCGCAAGCAGCACAGGTGGATATTGAATATGACGGCTTCTGGCCTCAGCGGAGTCAGCTACTGATGTGGTGGGGATAGCGAGAGGCCGGGGGATGGATCAACACAGAAGCGGGTAGAAGGCGTGCACATACAGCAGCACGGCAGCTGGGCGAGTCAAAGGGAGCGCAGGCGCTGCAGGCGATGTCAATTGTGCCAGACGGTCTGCAAGTCAGGGTCCAACCGCGGCGCTGGGGAAGAATAGAGAGTGAAGATGCTGCTATTGAGCGCCAGCGTGAAGCCCGCTGAAGCTCCAGCTTGGCCCATGCGCGCCGTCTCGCTTTTGGTCACGTGGTGTGCAAAAGCAAAGGCGACACCTGGATGAAACCGCCCTGTTCTCGCACGCAAACACACAAAACTGGGCTGCAGCTCCAACGATGGTGTCATCTGGCATCAGGCGATGCAGACGTGGCCATGGCCAGACATGCAGCATACTCTGCCTGCCTTGGGATGCTGAGGCAGGCTGAGAGGCTGAGGCTGATCATTGATGCTGAGGCTAATAATGCTGAGGCTAATAATGCTGAGGCTAATAATGCTGAGGCTAATAATGCTGAGAGCCTGAGAGGGCTGCCCAGCATGGCAGTCGTCAGAGCAGCCTTGCGAACCCCATACTCTGAGGGCGGCACATTCCGCTGCATCGACGGGCGCCACCTCTCGTATTGTACCTGAATCTCGTCCTCCCTGCCCAAGGCGGCAGCTTTGGCCCAGTCGCTGCGATGCCAAACCTGGGGGCGCGATGCCGGCTGTATTGTGATTGGAGATGCTCCCACATTGCCCTCGGCACCACGACCGAAACTGGCCACGGGCTGGCCGTTCTCACCAGTCCTCCCCGCGCCTCAGACAGATGAGCCGTGTGAGGAGGAAAAGTCGCCAGCGCCATGCTGACGACCGCCTCTCCCCTCACGTCCTCGCTTCCAGTGCCGCCTCGCGCGCAGCGCTGTAGACACAGCACACACCTCAACGTCAACGTCAACGTCATCTACTGTCTGCGTTCGGCTGACTCAGGCATCATCCGAACACGTGCTTATCAGACAACAAGGGACGCACCTGGGCCATAGAGACTATTGGAGCCCGCGCTAGCAGCGAGAAGTGGGTCAGGGACATGATGAACTCAGAATGGCTGCTGGTCCGCACCTCCTGGAGGCCTCTTGTGTTTTTGGAGTCATGTCGTTCTGACACTGCGCCAGTACCGCTACCACGTCCCCTACCCAACGCGCCCCAAGACCGCCGGCACAGAGGGCAAGCAATGTGAAGCAGACGCTCTCGGCAGAACCATTTCCAGCTCCTCGACAGCGACCTCCCACTCAGCCATGGATGCGACGCGGGGTTCCGTCTCCAGCACCTCGACGCAGAGCACCCGCGATGACGCCGCCGCCTCGTCTGAGCCCTTTATCCTGCGCCATGGACGGCGCTATCTGAAAGGCATGCAGCAGTATCCGCTGCCATGCGACCTGCCTGAGCTCCAGCGCCAGAACCTCCACACGCTCCTTGCGACTTCGGTGCTCGGCCGCGCCCTCGGCTCCACGCCATCGCCGCAGAACCCTCCGAAGAAAGTCCTGGAGCTTGCCTGCGGCAGCGCATACTGGACCGCTGTATGTCACGACTTCCTCAGTGGACTGGGCTACGAACATGTATCATACACCGGCCTGGACATTGTGCCTCTAGCAGGCGATCTTCAACGCCAGGGCATCGACTGGAAATTCGTCCAGCATGACCTGCGCAAACCTCCCCTCCCCTTTGACGACGACGAGTTCGACATCGTCGTCATGAAAGACATGTCGCTCGTCGTGCCCATCGGCGCCCTCTCCCAGCGCATCCTAGACGAAGCAACGCGCGTGCTAAAGTCCGGCGGCACGCTCGAAGTCTGGGAAACCGACCACGTCATCCGCTCCATCCTACCGCATCCTCCCCCTCCGCCCGGTAAATCCCCCCAAGAACACGCCTGCGCGCAGACGACACGGACCTTCCTGATATCGCCCATCACACCCTTTACCGAGGTCCAAAACAAGTACCTCCAAGACTCGAATGCCTGGATTGAAGAAGCGTTCGACCGCCGGAAGCTGAGCCCCACGCCCTGCGCCCGAATCTCGCAAATGCTGCTCCAAGAAACAGAGACGCTGCACTCGGTCGGCGACCGCCGCGTTGCCATCCCCCTCGGCGAGTTGCGCTGGGAGCGCGAACTCGCTGCAGCCGAACCCCCGAAGCCCAAGCGCCGCGAATCAGAGTCGACGCGGCCCAATCCCAAGAAAGCCAGCGTCGTGCTTGACGCGGGGACGCTGACAGAAGAGCAGGCGGCGCTGCGGTACACGGCGCTGCTGGTCGTAGTGCAGATGATCGAGAGTCTGGAACCACTGCTGAAGGAAGTCAGCGGGAAGAACCAGGAGGAGTGGCAGAGGTGGTGGGCCGGACTGATGGGAAACCTGCTGGAGCAAAAAGGCGCAAGCAGCGGCGAGTGTTTGGAGGTGGGTGTGTGGTGGTGCAAGAAGGTTTGAGAAGAGCGTGGCGATGCGTGACATGCAAGGAGCGTACATACTGTGCTTTGTGCGAGGCTTCTGATTTCGTTCTCGTTCTCGTTCTGGTTCTGGTTCTGTGATATCCCAGCCGCTGACGGCTATGCGTTCGCCTCGTCCTCTTCCTTGTCGCCCACCTACATAGCTTCTTCCTTTTCTTTTTCTTCTTCTTCGCTTTACTGGATAGGATCATATCTCTGTCGCAAAGCTCTATAGCGTTTCAAATAGTACCTTCTCACACATTAGCACAACACCTCACCCCCATGGATGCATGCATGCACACGTACAGCGCCTCGATTTCCTTCTTCACAAACTCAGCACGCACGATCCCGTTCTTAATGGCCGCTTCATCAGTCAGGTGTCGCTGGCTCGAGAAAGCCTTGTGCAGTCGTGACCGCGCCCACTCGTAGCCTTGCGGGTAGTCTCGCGAGAGGTAGAGCAGTTCTTGGTGAAGCGGCGTTAGTTGGTGTGCACTCTTCTTCTTGGTCGCTGTGTGGTAGCGTGGTAGCGGGCGTGCTTACCTTTGTATATGCGGATTACCTGGTGACGTAGCGAGGGAGTCGTAGTAGTGGCCATGTTGAGCGTCGAGAGTCTTTTTGCTGTAGAGCTGGAGTTGGAATTGATCAAAACACTCAACCTGGAAAGAGGGTCTTGAAGAAGCGTGGTTGAGCGTCAAAGTGTGGAGATGTTCGAGTGGGGAGCTCGTCCATCGTGCATCTGACGTATTGTATTTATTGCATTGCCATTCACCCATTGTATCTAGGCCTTGTAGCGGCCCTCGGCTTAATTCCGTCGCGGCATCACGCAAGACCTCGACAACAACTGTACTTCACACTCACTCACTGCCCTTTAGCTGCACATCTTTAGTGTATTGCAGAAGCTCAATTGGAGCAAACAAATCGCTATGCGTCCCTTCACGACGCGTGCAGCGCTCCTGCGCTCCTCCGCATGCCCCATAACCCCCTCCGCGCAACGCGCCCGCATACCCGTTCCTCGACCTCCGCACTGCCGCTTCTCCAGCACCGAGGCTCCGGCTACCGAGAAGCTGTCACCACGATGGCTGTCAGATGTGCGCGCGCGGATTGGCAAATGTATCCTGTTTGGCATCAATGATGCGCAGACGAGCGAAGCTGGGTCGATACTACAGGAGGTGTCGTCCGATTGGCGAGAGCTGCTTGCTGGAAGTGAGGGCTTTTTGACAGGACAGGAGTATCGAGGGCTGTATAGACAGGAGGTGGTGTGTGGTGAGATGGTAGGTTGCATGTTGAGTGCGAGTGCAATTTCAGTGGAAGCTGACGGGAACACGCGTTGACAGGATAGCATGGTAGGTCCTGGTGTCAGTTGAAACGGGTTGCGGTACACTGACATGGTCAAGGGTCATGTCAACAATGTCATGTACAATAGGTATGCCGAGTCGGCGCGTGTCAATTGGACTCTGAACTTCGCCGCCCAAGACCCAACGCACAAGAAGGAATGGCTGGAGCTGGTCTCGCCAAAGAGCATTGGGCTGATACTGAGGAGCATCAAGACGGATTACAAGTTTGTAAGTGCTCCCCGTCTTCCAGTAGGAAGTCTACGGAAGTTGGTGTCGCGTGCTGCTTGTGAAACCGAGGGAACCTGGAGATGAGATGACTCTGCTGACTTGCTCCCTCGTGAAGCCGATGAAGTGGCCCGACAGGTAGGTGCAGTTGAACACAATCGAAGTAGCCGCTCTAATCAACGTAGGATCACTGTACTCCATAAGCTTAGGAACAAGCCAGAGCAAGACACGGATCACTTCATCTTGGATGTGCTGATCCTATCAGAAGCGCACCGCCGTGCAGCAGCACGTTGCATCGAGGATATTGTAGTGTACGACTACAGAAGTGCGAAGAAGTCTCCTCTGCCCGCCTTCATGGTGGACAAGTTCAAGCAGACATTCGATCTGCAGGAGCAAGCCAAGGAGAAGAACGGTGCTAGGGTCAAGGTACTGCTAGACCGAGTGCGGGAACTCGAGAAAAGCAGCTGGGACAGGGCGGACGCTGTTGAAGATTTGGGCAGTGCAGGAAAGCCATAAACAGCAGTGCCGTAAGGGCAAGTGAAGTCTTGAACCGCTCAAGCCGCATGGCGTGATCCTTCCGCGGTGATCGACTGGGTTGCCTGCTCAACTTGCGTTCATGATGACCTTTTTGCAGTGATCTGCACGACCGTTGGGCGCGTGACTGTGGCAGTTGCCTGATTCGCACGTCGCACGGGATGCTGATTGGTGTGGTTAGGTTAAGCTTCGACGCCGGTCGTGTGCCGCCTCCGCCGTGTGTAATGGAGGGGCGGAAAGAGGAAAGGCAGGTTTGGTGGAAATGCTCCGATCAAATGGAAGTGCCGAGGGAAAGCCACAGGGCGGTAGCATGTGTTTATAGCGGAGGCTTGTCTGTGCAGGCCAGACGTATGGTCAAACATGCGTACGAGCGTGTATCTGCGGCGTTGAAGTGAGCATCACAGCATGGAGACGACCTGAGGCTGTCGTGGGGAGGTTGCAGGGCAGGCAGCGAATCGAACAGATGGGGCTTGGCAGTCGATGCAAGCGTGCGGGTGTCGGTGTGAGCAGGGCCAAACCGGTTGCTTCATTTGCTGTGGGCATGCAGAAAGCGCATCAAGCTCAGGGGGCCCATGTGCACGCAAATGAGACGCACAAGCTAGGCAGGCGGCCGCCGTGAGGCAATTGGCTGCAGGCAGGGCAGGGCAGGGCAGGGCAGCAGAGTGAGCTGTTCATGGTTGATGTGTGCAGGCAGCCCATGGGGTGAAGAGGAAAAACTCGACTCTCGGTGCACTGTTGCAGGATGGCAGGATGGCAGGATGGCAGAATGGCAGCATGGCAGCATGGCAGCATGGTAGCATGGTAGCATGGTAGCATGGCAGCATCATCAGCAAGACGACAGCGTCAAGGCACTTTCGCCGAAGACGGGCGTGCGCGCGACAGGCTTTGCTTGCATCGGCCAAGGGTGCTCGAGGGAGGACATCTCTGGCGCCTTTGCGGCTAGGGCCCTGGGTTTTGGGGTGGTTTGGCGTCGATCTCAGGCTCGGAGGGTGCTCGGCGTGTGCAGATCTGCCAGGTCGACGACGCTGCGAGCCCTGCGACGAGGGCGTCAGACGCCGGGGCACAATCCTGCCCTGCTGCCGCTCGCCGCGGTGACTGGATGGAGGGCAGCACAAAACAGCGTCTGCAACCACGGGCGCACTGTCATTCCCCGTGACGTGCGTGTGAGTGTGGTGAGCAAGACCATGAGCGTGAGCGTGAGCGTGGGTGAGGCTCGCGCTCGCGCTCGACGGCTGCATACGTAAAAAAGCCCGCACGTGAACTAGGCGAGCGAGCAAAGAGTGGAAGGCCGGCGCAGCTTCTTGGTTGACACGGACGCAGCGCAGACGCAGACGTTCGTTCGACAGGCCCGCCAAGCCCGCTACGGCGTCGCGGACTGGCTTTGGCTTTCTCGTTCTCATTCGCTCTCGCCCACCACACGCTCACGACACCAGCAACAACCGCACACGACCCTCCCCCCGTACTCTTCTCCCTCGGCCAGCGGCGCCCCTCTTCCAAACTGGCTCGTCCTGTCCAGCAGTCGAGTCGACCTGGGGAGACCGCTTGCCCGCCCGCGCACCGCCTTCTATGGTAGCAAAGGGGAGGAAGAACGCGGCATCCCAGCATGACAGACGCAACGAGAGTAGCCTCGCGGCTCCGGGCAAGCGCGTCCAGCGACAGAAGAGCAACCCCGCGCTCAGCGCCGGCTCAACGCCGCCCACGGACGCCGCGCCCCAGCTCCCGAGCGACGCAGTAGAGCAGCACCAGCACCAGCAGCAGACCGAGCAGCAGAACGAGCCACCACCGCCGCCCCCGCCGCCCCCGCTACACAGCACCCACTCGGCCCCCAGCAGCGTCCACGACTCGACCCCTGGCTGCAGCGCCCCCGTCAACGCCCCCGCCGAGTGCCCGCCCGTCGAGCGTGTCAGGAGCGCCTCGGACGCGTCGCTCGACAATGCCGACGTCTGCCGCCACGCTGCCTCTTCTGCTGCTGCCCGCGCCAACGGCCACAGCAAGCCGTCCTCGGTTTCCATGGCCAATCTGCTCGCTGTGCCCGCCACCATTCTCACGTCCTGTCCTCTGCGGGACGTCCTCGCCATCCTCATCATCCTCCTCCAACTGCCCCCCACCGTCCTCACCATCGTACAATTCCTCTTCGCAACACTCACATTCGTGCCTCCCCAAGCCGGGACCCCTCTCTCTGCCCTCTCAGCGTTCCCTTCCTTCACCGACATCTTCCAGGGCTCTGGTGGCACTCCCTCTCTTTTTACCACAATCGCGGCTGACGCCTCCATTCTGGTCGTATGGCTCGTCCTCTGGGTGCCTGTGCAGAACTTCTTCCTAGACCTCGCACAGGCAGTCATCGCCATCGCCCTCGGAGGCGCCGCAGCCGGGAAAGCTGGGACGACCAACGGCATCTTCATTTGTGTCGTCATCATTCTTTCCAATCATTTGCTCAGGTTCAGGCCTCTCCGGCAACACATTGTCCACTTCCTGTGGTCCGGGCTCGCCCGGGGAGGCTTGGAATTCCTGACGAGCCCACCGAGTGCACCAAGTTATATGGAAAGCTTCTCGAGTCCCCATGGATGGCCCCGCAGCCTCCTGGGTATCCACATCTTGGCCCAAGGTGTCGTTCGCATTATTCGGCGCTCTCTATCTCGCCGAGACGTAGCTCAATCACTGCCCACGGGCAAGAAAACGGACCCCGAAGTGGGCAACCTCCAGCGTGTCAATTCGACCTCGCTCCACCCGCCTGCCGATGTGCCAAATACGTCGAGTACCGATGGCCGCCCGCCGGGGCCGTCGCCCGCATTGCACAAGGACAAGGCGAGTAGCTCGCGGAGGAAGAGGAAGCAAGCTACCCATGTTCGTTCTCAGCAGCCTTTTTGGGCTGCCCTTGCCAGTACAAAAGTTACAGTTTTAAAAGAGATGGAAAGTAGCCGGGCAGCAAACGATGCCGACGAGGCCAACGCAAAAGACGCAAATCACATTGGAAACGCTGTTTGGAGATCGGAAGACGATCGTGTTTGGATTTCAGAAGTCGGCTACTCCGACATTTCATTTCGTGTCAGTCTGTTCAACGTGGCAGATGTTCAAGAGGAGGAAGACTCAAGTGTTGGGTCCGGCATTGACAAGTCGAAGCCTTTCTACATCCGCGTAAACGGTGCAGATTGGAGCTCTGCCCGGATCCGTCAGAGCACTTCGTTGGGATACCAGGGTCAAGAGGGAACGGGCTTCTGGGTAGGAGAGATTTTCGGTCTTACGGCGCTGTCGAACTACTACTGCGAGTTTGTCAGGACTGTTGACAATGAAGTCTTCTACTCCACAAGTCTTATTACCTCAGCCGGCCCGGTTGCCGAACTAGGTACGCATACTTGCTCCTTCGGCCTCGTTCCTGGACTAACAATCTACTAGCCTCAATTGCCTCGCCACCAGCTCATCAGACCCTCCGCCCATCCTCGCCAACGACAACCCTCAAGAACTCCATCGCCGCGGCCGACCAGCAGCTACAGGAGCAGCGCAATCGCCTAAAGCGAAACAAGAAGGACCACAAGACAGCCATCTCTACCATCAAGAAAGAGGTCGATACTCTCAGCAATCGTTTGTCGAACGCTGGAGGTAGCGATGAGCGCCAACGCCAACGTGTTCTTCAGTTTACGCAAAACATTCGGCAGGCGGATGACGCTGCCGCTGACTTTGCTCTCCAGGCAGACAACCTAGGCGCCATTCCGGAAGAGGAGACTCGAGAGGCTGCAGCCAAGAAAGCAGAGTGGAAGAAAGAGCGGGACAACAAGAACGCTGTGGCTCGCGGGTTCGATGCAGTCAAGGCCGATATCGAAGCTCAAGTTCAGAGCGTGGAGACGGATATCTCGACTGTCTTGCAGAAACGAGAGCGTCTTCAGCAACGTCAAACCAGACTGAACGAGCAGCATGACCGTCTCGTCACCGCCAACCAGGAAGGCTTTACGGCTAAGCAGCGAAGGGAGCAGGAGCGTCATGCATTGAGACTACAGCGCGCCGACGTCGAACACCAGTATCGTAGCAACATCAACGGGTTCGAACGTCGAGCTGAGGAGCAGAATATCACCACTTCTCAGATTATGCAGACGGCCCAGCACTACGAGGCTCTTCTCCTGCAGGGTGCGCATCACGAGTCCATCCCTACAACGCCCGAAGGACCTCTCCCTGGCACGACAATGTCTCCACACGCCAATGCTTTCACCAGCTTCACTTTTCCGTCTCTGCACCACGTCGGCAGCACTCCCGGTTCTCTTCGCGGAGGCCGCGGTCGCTCGTCGTCTATGCTCTCTGATGTTTCTGGCTTCACTGACGGTTTCGAAGAGCACATTTCTTCTGCATATGCTCTCGAAAACCCCTTCAATGCTCCCGGGTTCGTCAACGGTCACACCAACGACAGCCAGGGCAGTGGCAGCCTTAGCTCTGGGACCTCAAGTCAGAGCTCAAGCCAGAGAGATCCGTTGAGTCCGGTGCAGAGCGTCAAGCCGATGATGCTCCGCAGTGCAACAGGTGGCAGTGGTGGGTTAATGAGTCCAATCGGTAGTGGAAGAAAATCCTAGGCGATCCGTTCTGAAGTTCTTTACGTAGCTTTCCAATGTGACTTTGTTCTTTTGGTGGATTAAATCAAGTGTACTGCTGAACCTGTGACGTCGTGCGCCCAGCATCCTACACGTTCGAGACTCACAGGCGTGCAGCATCTCAACCTTAACCCCTCTACCCTCTCTGGCCATCCTCTTCCTCCTCATCAATATCCCTCAACGGCGCACCCCACTTCCCCCTTCCCAGCTCCTCACCACCCGCCAAATCCGGAACTGTCCTATGCCTCACCGCCCAACCACCACTCTTCACAAGCCCGCCTACCCACCCCAGTCAGCCAGTCAGCCAACCACAAAACAACAAAACATTCCGCACGCACCTATCACCTCACCAACCCCCCTCTGCATGTCCGCCAGCAGCTGCTGCGCCCCCGCCACAACCGACTGCTGAGCATCCACATACGACAGCATTTCCCACGCCAATGTAGTAGATCAGTGCGGCGCAGTGGCTGTGTGGACTAAGCGCGTGGGGGTCGTGAAGAGAAGCACGTCGAAAGTTGTATGTGGAGAGGTGGTGCTACCGTAGAGGGCTGTTGCGAGGGAGATGATGGCGGGTTTTAGGTCGTCGAAGGGGTGCGTGGTGGATGTGGTCATTGTGTGTGTGAAGATGAGTTTTGGTCGATGGGTGTGGGTAGGCCCTAGGCGTGCGTTTGTAAGTGAGAAAGAAAAATACATTTTAGCTCTGTGGTTGTGATTGGGGTTGGGGTTGTGCTTTCGATGTTTTGTGATTGTTTTTGCTATACTGGTATGTCGATCATCTCTGTGTGATGGTAGCGCTTCACAGTGTTTGTACGCCAATATTCTATCATGGAACCCAATACCTCTGTCCTCTGACTTCTGTGGATAACATCCATCCCAGTTATCGCCTATGAGTAAAGCTATTGGTGCAGTATCCCAACTTCGGACGAAGTCTTGCCTTCAATGTCAGTTGTACAGGAGGAGGGTGTTTGCTGGCAGGTCAATGAGCAAAAGACAGTTGCCGGATAGGCTCCATATAGTTTCACCGGCTTTGAAAATGTCTTCAGCTTCGATAGCAGTAGTACAAGTCTACACATAGAAGACACACTTGTTTGTAGAGACCGTGTCTATACATGAGATCAAGCGAGTGAAGCCAAAACAAACACAACGGCCAAAAAAAAAGGCCTATGGAGCTCAGTACACTATCGAGCATAGATCGGCTGTTCTGAGAGGAACTGGCAAAGTCGAGCATTCAACTCTAGCTGCCTATTCTTTCAGGGCTATTGCCTCTACACCACCTCGTGAACAGTCTCCTCTTTCAGCATTTCCGCCCTCAAACGCGCTTATGTTACAGAAAATTGGCGTAGGGGAGCGCGCAGGCACTCTCGTAGAGAACAGACCATCCCATGATGGTACTGAATCGTCCTCTGAACCAGCTAATTCCGTCCGGGCATCAAGGTCGGCATCAAAGTTGAAACAGTCCATGTAGTTATCGACACCAAGAGAAGTCGAAGTACAAGCCCTTGGTAGGAGACTAGAAGTGCAGACTTTG
The DNA here is from genome assembly GCA_004011705.1 of Ascochyta lentis. Lineage (NCBI taxonomy): Eukaryota > Fungi > Ascomycota > Dothideomycetes > Pleosporales > Didymellaceae > Ascochyta > Ascochyta lentis. The sequence continues at coordinate 2,159,302 of RZGK01000002.1, forward strand.
TCGTCACCGAAACAAGATATTCTCCGCGAGATGTCGTTGCCAGAACAAAAAAAAAACGACAGCCAACACAGGCACCCTTGGTTCGGCAAGTGGTATGGTGACTGGTTCTGCGGTACCTGTGGGAGATGGAATTACGCAGACAGAAATCAGTATTTCACTTGCACAACAGTTGCCAGCGATGCAGATTTTGCCATGAGAGATGAGTCTCTTGAGGATCCACCGCCACACTATCGACCTGGAAGTGGGAGGACTGCGCAAGAAAGCACGAATATGTGCTTCAAGGTCAACGGACGTTTTATCACACTAAGAGAAGAGAAATGGTAGGAAAGTGGTGCAGTGTGCACAAGAAATTGGAAATAGGACGTTTTTGAGGATTGTTCGCCGCAATAGATGGCCTCAGTGAGGGCTAGAGTGCGAGATCCTGGGTGCTATGACCCTAGGTAATGTTGGTCGTTTTGAACGTTGCTCTTCCTCTTGCGTCAGAGGTGCCAGTTAATCCTTGCCACGGTAATGCATGTTAGTGTAGCCTCCATGCAAAGGAAATGACGAAACTACATGTCCTCTATCTTATACACCTCGTATGCAACCTCTTCGTACGGGTGCGCTCTGTCAATGTCAGTTACTGGGTCGTCGTTCCACATTCTTATGACGTACTTCCTCAGCGCTGCCACTGCTTCCACCGCAGTGTCTCTGCCTACACATATAGCCTCGACTCGGTACTCCTCGAGCTCCTCTAACGTTCCAGGTTTGCCTATCTGCGTTTTGTTAGCGTCGCGTTCGACAACCTTCTTTCTGAACAAAAACGCACATTCGGGTTGGCAGCTTCGCCTGGTCTGAATTGCCCTGCGCCTTTAGACGTGAAGCAGACTTCAGTGTAGCCGCCAGAGCCTGGGTAGCGCCCGGCGCCTGCAGCAAAGATGGCAGCCTTGCAAGCTGAGAGAGCGCTTGGAGGAACGAAGAAAACAAGCTTGAACTTCTGTAGAGTGCACATAGTGGTAGGGTATGATGTATGCGTAACGTGATAGATGTTGTAGGCAGATGGTGTGAAGACGCGATGGGGACCTGTTGGGCTTGGAGTCAAGATATAGATGCGGACACGGGCTACACCTGCTGTTTAGAGAGATAAGCTCCCTGCATGAGTCTTTGATCGAGAAGAACCATGCCCATCACAAATCACCTACTATTATGGCACGGAGAGACTACACCAGGAAACGTGTCACGACAGGACATAATGTGCACCATAACAATGACGTCGTTCTCCGCGTCTTGTGAAGGACTGTGGCCCTCCCAAAGATGCTTAACACGGGATACAATCAACTGCTCCAAGTCTATGCAATGCGTGCTTTCTGGCAAAATTAGGCAATAGTCATGTTTGGTGATGCGCGTCACCAAACTGCAGTTCAAGCAGGTGAGGTCGACGTACGGTGGGGCACAACACGTGCTGGCGTGTTTTGCTGGTCCGTGCACGTAAACACTGGGCTCGCACGAGTGTGGAGCAAACTCACCAACAGACAGTCGTCTCAACACTCACTAACCCACAGAAGACGCAAGAATGTCTTCGGCGACGCCTCGACAGTCCACGCGTATAACGCGCCGCAGAGCACCTGTCGTTGACGAGTCCAACAACGACGAGAACAGAACGCCTACGCCAGACAAAGAGGAGAAGGAGGAAGAGGAGGAGTTCACACCAGCGCCGGCACCACTCAAGACCGGAAGGGGACGCGGGCGTCCGAGGAAAGCACCATCGGCAGTCGCTGAGGATGTAGTCCACAAGACAACGGCTAAGACAACGGCTAAGACAACGGCTAAGACAACGGCCAAAACAACAACAACACGACGGCGCACACGCGCAACTGAGAGTGTCGAGCCATCACAGATAGAGACTCCTCCAGAAAGCAGTCCTCGACCAGCTGCTCCCGCAAAACCTGCCTCTAAGAAGCGTGGGCGGAAGCCGCGCGTGTCTGTCGAGAAAGACACGGTAGAAGAAGGTGGGCAATCCCCTGTGCCAGGTCACTCTACTATTGGGTCTGAATCTAAGCCTGAGTCAACAGTCGAATCCGAGTACGAGATCAAAGAACCGTCCGCTACGCCAGCTGCCGATGTCGAACCGAGCGATGCAGGCGATCGAACCCCGAGAGCCAAGCAAACACCACAAGCTGAGGAGGAGACACCTAGAGCCGGAACTGCGGTGAAACGCCAAAGAATCGAAGTGGTGGTGAAATCAGAGCCCGCAGAAGATGACACAGTACAAAGCACCTTAGAGGAAGACACAGTCGTAGCTGAGCCTGCGGTCACAGTCCATCCGCCTTCCCAGGCAGCATTGGAGCCATCAGAGATACCTGATGCGACAGCGCCAACACAACCACCGCCTACGCCGAGAGTGGTCGAGAAGGTTAACGCAAACCACACAGTGCTGGAAAGACCAATGGGCATTGTTGCGAAGAGACGGGCAGCCGGAGTACCCTTGTCACAGGAGCCTGCTTTACCGAAGCAGCGTACAGTCATCACTTGGCTTGTTTTGACGAATTTCAAGAGTTACGCAGGACGACAGGAAGTTGGTCCTTTCCACTCCTCGTTCTCCTCTGTTGTTGGACCCAATGGTTCTGGCAAGTCTAATGTCATCGATTCGCTGCTCTTTGTCTTCGGTTTCCGAGCGAGCAAGATGCGCCAAGGAAAGATCTCAGCTCTCATCCACAATTCGGCACAGTTTCCGGATCTTGATTATTGTGAAGTCGAGGTCCACTTCCAGGAAGTCATGGATACTTCCAATGGCGCCGCTGAGGTGATACCAGAGTCAGCGTTAGTCATATCGCGCCGAGCTTTCAAGAACAACTCCAGCAAATACTACATGAACAAAAAGGAGTCCACCTTCACGGATGTCACAAAGTATCTGAAGGGCAAAGGTGTGGATCTGGATCACAAGCGTTTCCTGATCTTACAGGGTGAAGTCGAATCGATTGCGCAGATGAAGCCGAAAGCCCTTACTGAGCATGATGATGGCCTTCTCGAGTACCTAGAAGACATCATCGGCACCTCCAAGTACAAGACACCGATCGAAGAGTCTGCTGCTGAAGTTGAAACACTCAATGAGACTTGCATGGAGAAGAACAGTCGAGTGCAGCACGTGGAGAAGGAGAAGAGCGGCCTTGAAGAGAAGAAGAACAAGGCTCTTGCCTACATCAAGGACGAAAACGAACTCGCTACCAAGCAGTCTACCCTATACCAGCTCTATATCTCCGAGTTCGACGATCATATCGAAGTCACACAAGAGTCAGTCGGTCAGATGCAAGCTCAGCTAGATGAAGAATTGCAAAAGCACCAGGGCAACGAAGAGGGTATCAAGGAGCTCGAGCGGCAGTACAAGAAAGGAGCCAAGGCGTGTGAGCAGCTCGAGAAGCGAAACCAGGAATTCCAGAAAGAAGTTGGGCGTATCGACAAAGAGGCTGTGAAGTTTGAAGAGAAGAGGAGGTTCCTGGCTGGAAAGCAGAAGAAGCTAGAGAAGACAAAAGAGACGAGCAGCTACAGCAGGTCAGAGGCCGAGACCCTTGCGAAGCAGTACGCTGCGGATCTCGAACGCTACGCTGAAGAGATGGAAGAGTTGGAACAGAGCATGAAGGTCGAAGAGAAGGAGCTCGAACGCGTACGCCTTAGTCTGGCCGGGAAGACACAAGGCCTGTCAGATGAAATCGCAGCGAAGCAGAAGTCCCTGGAGCCATGGAGCGCGAAGATCAACGAGAAGCAGTCCGCTATGGCCGTCGCGCAGAGTGAACTCGACATTATTCGCGAGCGTGAGAACGCCGGAGCCAAGGGTATCGCCGAAGTCGAGGCAAAGATCGAAGCGCTACAAGAGTCCAAAGAGAGCAAGCTTGCTGAGTTTCAGGAGCGCAAGGCCGAGAAGAAGCAAATTGCAAAGGAGTTGCAAAACATTCAAGCTCAGATTGAAGAACTGGCCCAGAAGGAAGCGCCTCTGCGGTCGAAGCTGTCAGGTGCACGCGCAAAAGCGGACGAGGCTCGCTCAAACTTTTCAGCAAACCAGACGCAAGGCAATGTCTTGACAGGCCTGATGCGCTTGAAGGAGTCTGGTCGTATCGATGGTTTCCACGGCCGACTGGGTAATCTGGGCACAATCAACCAAAAGTACGACGTTGCCATCTCTACCGCTTGCCCACAACTGGATAACATGGTTGTTGACTCGGTCGAATCTGGTCAGCAATGTATTGAGCATCTCCGGAAAAACAACCTGGGTCGTGCGAACTTCATTCTTCTCGATCGCCTTGCCAAGCGAGATATGTCCACCCTTGACACACCAGAGAACGTTCCTCGGTTGTTCGACCTCGTCAAACCAAAGCACGATCTTCTGCGGCCTGCATTCTTCCATGTTCTCCAAAACACTCTCGTTGCCGAGGACCTCGACCAAGCAGAGCGTATTGCGTACGGCGCGAAGCGTTGGCGAGTTGTCACTCTTGATGGAAAGCTCATTGACACCGCCGGTACGATGAGTGGTGGTGGCAGTAGAGTCGTCAAGGGTAAGATGTCCTCCAAGCTGGCATCTGATATCTCGAGAGACCAAGTGTCGAGGCTCGAGCAGGACAGGGATACGCTCGAGCAAACTTTTACCGAGTTCCAGCAAGAGCAGCAGAAGCTTGAGAGCACATTGCGAAGCCTGAACCAACAATTGCCTGAGCTCGATACGAAGGCCCAGAAGATTATATTGGAGTTGGAGAGCTTCGATCGTAATATCGCCGACTCCGAGCGTCGCATCCAAGAACTGGGTGCGGAGAAGGCTTCAGCAAAGACCGATAAGGGACGTGTGTCCTCACTGGAGAAGAGCATCGCATCTATGGAAAAACAGATCTCGAAACTCTATGCTGAGACAGCTGATGTGGAAGCCGAGATCAAGGCGCTACAAGACAAAATCATGGAGATTGGTGGTGTCAAGCTACGCCTTCAGAAAGCCAAGGTCGATGATCTGAAGCAGCAGATTGACACATTGACAGAGCAGGCTTCCAACGCCGAGGTTTCGAAATCGAAAGAGGAGAAGCAGCGCACTAAACATGAGAAGGCCCACAGCGATGCTGTCCGGGAGCTTGAGAAGCTCGCAGTCGATCTGGAGAAAGTGGAGGAGGATATGGAGTCTCATCAGCGCGATGCTTCGGGTGTCCGTCAACAAGCTAAGGAAGCTCAGGAGGTATGCATAGCTATCACCCATCCGTCTAGCACCATACTGACCAGCCCGTAGTCCCTCGAGTCTACTAAGGAAGATCTCCAAGCAGTAAAGAAAGAGCTCGATGAGAAGACTGCTGAGCTCAACGAAACTCGTGGGATTGAGATCGAGATGCGAAACAAGCTGGAAGAGAGCCAGAAGCAGCTCAACGAGTTCCAGAAGAAGCAGGCGTACTTCCAGGACAAGCTAAGTAAGCTCACATATCAGAACGTTACAGATCTAGGCGAGGAGCAAGAGACTGGTGAAGGCCTTCCCACATACAGCAAGGATGAACTGCAAGATCTCGACAAGCACGAGCTCAAAGACGAGATCGCAGCACTTGAAAAGAAGAACGAAAGCACAAACGTTGATCTCGCAGTCCTTGCCGAATATCGCAAGCGTGTTGAGGAACACGCTGCCCGCTCTTCCGACCTGGCTGAAGCCATCAGCTCCCGCGATGACGCAAAGAAGCGCTGTGACGAACTGCGTCGCCTCCGTCTCGAAGGCTTCATGGAGGGTTTCAGCATCATCACCGCCCGCCTCAAGGAGATGTACCAGATGATCACTATGGGCGGTAACGCGGAGCTTGAGCTGGTCGACTCGCTCGATCCCTTCTCTGAAGGCATTCTTTTCTCCGTCATGCCGCCCAAGAAGAGCTGGAAGAACATCAGTAACCTGTCTGGTGGCGAGAAGACGCTTTCCAGCCTGGCTCTCGTGTTCGCTCTCCATCATTACAAGCCGACGCCGCTGTACGTCATGGACGAGATCGATGCGGCGCTAGACTTCAGGAATGTTAGTATTGTGGCGAGTTACATCAAGGAGCGAACGAAGAATGCGCAGTTTATCGTTATCTCGTTGAGAAATAACATGTTCGAACTGGCGAGCCGATTGGTGGGTGTGTATAAGGTGAATCATATGGTAAGTCGTCGACGTTAGTGATATGGTACATGGCAAAAGCTAACAAGATCACAGACGAAGAGTGTTACGATCGAGAATAAAGACTACATCACCGCACGCGCATGATGGGTGGCTGCAGTCTGTTGTCAATGAGCGGATACGAATAATGTTGGACATTGGGCGGTGTTGGGCGCAAACACGGCTGGCTTCTATTTTGAACCTAGGGAAACAGTCATTGGCTTGAACAAAACTTCCATGATACCATATCGAGGCGCTTACTGCGTTAATACAATTCAGTCTGCTCTAGTTCAGCTGAAATCATTCACAATGAAACGTCGTAGCGTATCGTGACCCAACCTGCAGATGCTGGAAGACAATGAACCTGGTTGAGAGCGGACCAGACGCGGTAGGGCTTGGTCAGGTCCCTACATCTTGTCGACGACATTTGCCATAGATTCATTTGGAGTAGGCTGTGGTATAAGAGAAGCAGGACATCCCGCGACATCTCTACAGTGCACATTCTGGTTCCATGGCGTGCCATCCTATGCACTCATACAAGCTTCCCCGTCTTCTCCTAATGCTCTCAAATCTGTCCCCGTTGGTAACTTCCACGAGCGCTTAGCCCCATTCCGGATCCTCCTCATGTAGGGTCGTTAACGCTCTTACGGGCATCCTCTCCTCGGTCCAATGCATGCAAATACTCTGCTTCTCAGGCTCGTCGTCTTTGACCTAAACCTCCTGTCCCTGGGCTTGTCTGGGATATCGCCTATGAACACGCTGGGCCGAACTGAGCACACGAGGAACTGATGGGTTACACAGTGTTGTTGCTCGGCCTTTGCCAAGTCAACACATGCATGCGCGATAGGGATTCTAGTACAATGATGCAACTATGCACGCGCCGCTCTTTGCTGTATTGTGGAGGTGAGAAATTTGAAAGCTCGAGCCCTATCGTAGTCAGGAAATCAAAACGCATGTCTTGTGACGCCTACGAAGGCAGATTTCGAAAACCCCGTTATCATTGACAGCTTTCAGAGGTTTTATGAGGTTACCTCAGACGAAGCTCGTTAGATTTGATTTTATACCAATTGTGTAGTTGGAGCTTGTTGGTTATTGGAACTACATCTGCTGTACGTTTCCTAGAAGCGCAGAGGCGGACGAGCGTGACGAAGCCTTCCAACGCGTCACAGTTTCGATTGACAGTGCACAGCGCAGCCCGTTTGCTGAAAGCACGAAGCCCCTGGCTCATGAATCGGTGACAAGAGCAACTCCAGTCAAGTGGTTTGAGAATTGTATCAGCCCGTGACCTCGAAGTATGTTTGTTGTTTGACACGTAGGCTTGACCGAGACCCGATTTTTCGGAGCGCACGCGCGTGATTCCCACCTCAGCTGACGCGCAAACACACTATGTATGAAAACGCATTTCTTGAGAGAGCAGTTGTTTAACAAAGAGCGCACTGTGGAGACTCCATAGATAGCGCGTACCAACTCTTTGGCGTGGAAGTTAAGAACGAGACGAAGGGGTGTATGTTGAAACGAAACAACGCGAGTAGCGGCGCGTGAAGAACCAATACAACATCAACAATCAGCCTTGACACCTGGGTCGAAGCCAAACAGCTCTCAGCTGAGCATTGAGGAGACTGGAGTTCTACCAACATCCTCTATAGATGCATCGAGACACCGTAGAATTGTGTAGAGCGCGCAATATCTGCAGTCATGTGGAGGCGCCAGAAGGGAGCTGTGAACAACCTCATATATAGCAGGCAGCGACATCGAGTCAACACACAAGCTAGGCACACATAAGAACGTCCAAGTGAGAATGTAGCGTCTGCCTAATGCTCAACGGGCGAGGGAGATCAGGAACAACACTCGAAGCAGTCAAGGATACAGGCGGAAATCATCAAGTAGGATGAAGTACGAGGTCTACGGGACGGAAGGCGAGCGGCAGCCTCTGAACACCCTGACAGAAACCCCTCGCAAACGTCCCACATCACCCAGTGAGAGCGCACCATTAGTCGTCTCGAGATCAGAAAAGGCCGTAGAATACCAAAATTCTTCCTAAATAGGAATGGACGATTGTGTCGCGCAGAAGTTGATCTGGATGCACCTGCTCGGTTGCAGCCGTCAGATAAGTAGCTCCCCCCCGCTTCGGGGCGCGCGGTGCTCCCACCCCAGTGACTTCCGACGCTTCCACAACAACAACTATTCCATCGATTTCGACTTTCAGCCCCTCGTTAGAAGCATCAGATACGCGTCTATAACGACTCACAATTACTACCAAAATGCCTCCTAAGAAAGCTACCACCGCTGCCCCTAAGAAGGCCGCTGCTGCCACCGCGAACCATGGCTCCTACATCGGTATGTCGCCTAGATTTCTCAACGCAACGCTGTCGCAGCGCTGTCGCGTCACTTCCATCGTGTTCGCAGACCTTTACTGACCATGTACGACAGATATGGTCAAAGATGCCATCATCAACGTAAGTATATACTTCCCGGCGCATCACGACCCCCGCACCTGAGCTTGCAACGCCAACGCGCCGACGCGGTCGCAAAAATAAACAAAGCCTCCCAACGCCTCACGGACTTGAGATCACGATCGCTGACGTGCTTTTTGCATCTTCTAGTTGAAGGAGCGTAACGGGTCTAGGTTAGTAGCTCCCTTGAATGCTGTTGACGCTCTACGCGTCACGTCATGCTATCATCTTACGCTCGAGAGCTTGCACTGACCAAACCTCAACAGCCGCCAAGCTATCCAGAAGTACATCAAGGCAAACAACGAGGTCTCTAACCTCTCCGATGCTGCTTTCAAAAGCCACGTCAACCGTGCCATCTCCTCTGGTGAGGAGAAGGGTGACTTCACACGCCCCAAGGGTACGTTTTGCCTTGATGTTTGCATAACAGTGAGCGCGTCTTACTCGACGCGTCACCACACTCGCCTAGTGCTATATAGAGCTTACACTGACGCGTCCTGCAGGTGCATCCGGCACTGTGAAGCTCGCGAAGAAGGAGGCCAAGCCTGCTGCCACCGTCGCCAAAAAGACCGAGCCCAAGGAGGAAAAGAAGGAGAAGAAACCTGCTGCCACCAAGGCTAAGCCTGCCACCAAGGCCGCGCCCAAGGCCAAGGCTACCGCAACTGTTGGTACACTCACACGCATTCATTGATCAATGGCTAACATAACACCAGAAGGCAAAGGCCCCCACCACAAAGAAGGCTCCCGCCGCAAAGAAGGCTACTACCACCAAGAAGACCACTGCTGCTGCTAAGCCCAAGGCCAACGCCAGCAAGCCCCGCAAGGCTGCCGCCACCACCGCTGCCACCACCGCTCCTGCTGTCGAGAAGGAGGTCACACGCGTTCTCGGAAAGACAAAGTCTGGACGTGTGACCAAGACCAAGGCCCCTGAGCCTGCCGCGTCCAAGGCCGCACCGAAGAAGGCTGCGCCCAAGAAGGCCGCTGCTGCAAAGACCACCACAAAGAAGGCGACCCCCAAGAAGGCGACACCGAAGAAGGCATGAGCGGTTCAATCCCCGTCCTTCCTTCCTTTCCTGTTGATTCTTCTCTAACTGGCCTCCATGCACAGACCTCGACGCTTCAATCCTCTCGACGCGTTTCGAATCGTTTGAGCATGTAGGCTTGTAACGTGATATCCCTTTTCTCTCTCTACGACGTCTGGGTTCTCTGGTGGGGTGGCTTGAGCCATGGTGCTACTAGAGCGGTTGACCTGTCTATCTGTTTGTTACATCATATCGGTTGGGCGTTCTGGCGCTTTCGCGCAGGTTGGATGTTTATATTTTGGCTCTCTTTTCGCTCAGGGAAAGGGCGCATCGACGACGTGATGTCTATTGTCGTGCCGATGGAATGAACACCAAGCATAATTTCAACATTTGCGCGCTTTTGCTCCGTGACGTTACGCGTTGTTTTTTGATGGCCGTCGCGCAGCACATGCAGGCATCAGGGAAAGCTAGTGCGAATGAGGTTTGGCAACCTACAGTAGTGACGTAAGATGTTCCACTTATCTCGACTTCTCTCGAGCGTCAGGAGTTCTTGCTAGTCACTAAAAATGGTCCGCTTACTTGGATGATTGAACACCGGTTCAACTCTCAGCATGAAATGCTTCCTCTTTGCGTCACGTCTGTCATGTTGACATGCTTCTTTGGCTTCCTCGATTGTCCTCGCACTCCATAGTCGTTGTCCTGAGCATCTCGCAAACAGGCTCCATTGTGATCCTATCTGTCTCGGTAGATATGAGAGAGTAACATAAACGCCAAAATCCCTAAGCGCCTCTCATCGACTCGTCATGGAAAAAGTGCTGCAACCGAGCTCCTTTCCATTCAGACTGTGTATCACAGCCACGCCAGTCGAGTTGCATGCGACCTTACCGTCTATTCCTATGATCGTTCCCCACTTGTCTCGACTATAAATCTCACCCAAACTAAGCGATGTTAATGAACAAAGAAGATTCGAGCCATCGACTCATGAACGGTCTCACCCCGATCACACTATTTCGCCGGAAGCTCTGTCAGTAGCACTCGAAGGGAATACTGCTTGTCAAGCGGACTCGTGACTTCCTAAGAGAGATAGTATTAATCCTAAAAAAAAACAGCATACGGACAGAATGCAGATACATATTATTCTGCTAGGGATGCCCTGATCTGCCTTAAGCTTGGAATATCTTCACGTCCTTGAGCTTTGCCAGACATCTATTGGGTGTATCTATACCTCGGAATACCGAAAGTCTGGATATCAAAATTGAAAGGGTGCTGTCACATAGGCCCTTGTGAGTGCCGCAAGGGCACTTCACACCTTGCAGCATTGTGTTACTCACTGTATATACCCTGCATCTTCCAGACCTCAAACTCTTTATCGCTGCAACCTTTGCTCCAAACTCCAGACTTACAAGACCTACACAGGAGCAATGTTAGACACCTCGAAGGTAGCTCCCTGCCCCAACCACTACGACCATCCTTGTATGTCTAATCTCCCAACTAGCGACAACAACTAACAGATCTTTCTCCACCCAGACCGTTTCGACGAGCTCAGTCTTGGAACCGGCTCAAACGAGCAACCTTACTTCCGCGCCCTCGTCTTTTTCAACAAGAAGCCTGACGTCACCGCCAACTTCTTCCACGAGCATTGGAAGAGCGTGCATGCCGATTTGACACTCCAGACACCAGGCGCAGGGGCAAACCTCGTGCGATATGTCCAGTTCCACCAAGATGCGAAACATGTCAATGACCTGCAGCCGCTACTGGAGGCTAGTGGAGGGTCTATGCATATAATGCCATACGATGGCTGTGCTGAGTTCCATGCGAAGAGCGCAGAAGATTTTACGGCATTCATGAAGTCCGTATGGACGTCTGATAACCTTGTTGGTACGTGTTACTTGCCTGGACGGGGCGCGTTGGTGTTGACTCTGTATAGGCTGCGGAAAGCGTTTTGCAGATACAACCCAAGGCTATCATGTCATGGTCGGCTACGACAATCTGATTTTTGGTAGCGCAATTCCTATTACTGGAGGAGCAGATGGCATCCTAGCTGGAGATACACGCCTTAAGACTTCGCATAAGTAAGCGAAGGCATCAAACAGGAGAGATTTACTGGCTTGAGGTCTTTGACAAGAATCGCACACTTTGGATATTTCTTTGCTTCAAATCCAACTTGTCTATGAAGCTCGAGGAAGATTTGTCTGGGAAGAGCTGGGTTTTCAAGATTCAGGGTTAGCTGAGGCAGTACAGCTCAAGCTGACGCACTCATGGGAAGCTTGGTAGGTGGTGTATAGGTACTAGGTCATGTGTAACGATTTCTCCAACCTTACTATGGTACAAGGGGGGTGCCTGAACGGACTGGAATACGAGCCTGCTTGCACTGAGCATCTACTGATCTTTTACAACAGGAAACCCCCGGGTGTGGCAAACTCGTATTCCAGTCCGTTCAGGCACCCCCCTTGTATCCGGTAAAAGTAGTGTACATTGGTCAGAGCGGTGGCTGAGTTTAATACATCAACGCACAAACATGATAACAGATAAGTAAGGCAACGCTGAGCAAGTGATTGGCTCCCATCTCGTAAATTACCTGATAGACAGCATTGAGTTCCCCCCTGTCCAGCCCCTCTCAGCACTGACCAATGTACACTACTTTTGTCGGATACTATAGTATGTGTTAGATCCCTTTCTGCGGAGACCAGTCCCGAGAGGGGAAATATCGTCAAGGAAGCTTATTGTGCATTGATCGGGATTTTAGACGAACTTGTAGTTCTTGTTCTGCTCAGAGACTTCGAATTTTTTGATGTTGTGAGTTTGTGTTTGATAAAGGCGAAAGAAGTGGCGCCATTGCGGGGAAGCAACATCTTCCGAGGTTCCGCTCGCAACACCTTCACTAGTCTTACCGTTTCCAGCTAGGCGACCCTTGACTCACTGCACCTCGTACGAACTTTCCAGATAGTCTCCACTCTTATGCAACCCCAAGCACGCATGGCGCGTCCTACCGCTATGCAGACGGACCTAGGGATTCTATTTGCTGCGGGAAGCGGGAATAGAATACATGTCCCATGATACCGTCGCTAGCTCAATGTACACCTCTCGTTATGACTAATGCTGGCTATTCCTGCATGTTGATGATACGCGGCAGCTGCTCTTCTTTTCGTCTTCTCACACCTTTCCTAGGGTCGCGAATGATGGTGCAGCCCGCTGTGACGGCTACGCCAGGGATCTGAAAGCCATTCCAAGCTCGCTCGACGATTGCCTCGTAACATCCGCTCTATGTGAATGGGCCGCATGAGTACCGTCTTAATACCTACTCTTGTATAACGCAATGGCATATTCGTTACGATCCCATCAACCTACAAAAGCTGAGATCATCGACCTTGCGGCTCTCGAAGGTCACGACGCAGACATACACAGCAACCTAGGCTCAATACACCATGTTCCCAGCAACCCTTCCACGCGGCCGCATACCCCACTGTATGAGAAGGATGCTAAGTTGTCGACTTTAGAAAGGGATGTCGAGAAGGGAACAAGCCCTTCCTCGACCTCGATAGCCGGTGAGCCAGATGATGGAGTAGAGGAAGATCCAAACGTTGTCGACTTCGACGGACCAGATGACCCTCAGAACCCGATGAACTGGAAGTTCTCGAAAAAGTGGGGGATGGTGTTGTTGATCTCTGCGATCACCTTTCTCACGCCGCTTGCAAGTTCCATGTTCGCCCCTGGTGTACCAGAAGTCATGCGAGATTTCAACTCGACGAACGATATGCTCGAAGGCTTCATGGTTTCGGTCTACGTTCTTGGATTCAGCTTTGGGCCGCTGAGTACGTTGATACTAAGACTCAAAGTTGATCTGCGGCTAACGTGACAGTCATCGCACCCTTGTCGGAGATGTATGGGCGGCTACCCCTGTACCACTCTTGCAACTTACTCTTTATCATCTTCACCGTTGCGGCTGCCGTTTCTACAAACATGAGCATGTTTGTGGTCTTCAGGTTTTTGATGGGCAGTAAGTGTTTTCTTCACGCGAATGCTGTATGCACCATTAACATGTACGCAGCTGTAGGAGGTGCACCATTGGTCCTTGGAGGCGGTACGATAGCTGATCTGATACCACGTAAACACCGAGCTACAGCCATGGCGATATGGATGATGGGACCAAGTAAGCTCATAAGCCCACATCCAACACAGATGCCGAACTAACTATCCCAGCCATAGGACCTTGTGTAGGACCTATTGCAGGGGGCTTCATCACCGTTGCTAAGGGCTGGCGATGGAACTTCTGGGTCGTTGCTATAGTGGTAAGTTCATGCTCACTCTGTCAAAAACTTAAGGACTGACTCAAGTAGGCTGGTGCATTCTTCATCATGTCACTAATCTCGATGAGCGAGACATCCGCACCCGTTATCCTAGAACGTAAGGCCAAGAAGTTACGGGAAAAGACGGGTAACGAAAATTTACGATCTAAGCTCGATAGCGGTCTAACCACCGGGGAACTATTTAGGTTCTCCATCGTTCGACCTGCCAAAATGCTTACCCGCTCGACCATCTGCTTCGCTATTTCGCTCTACGTCGCCATAACGTACACATACCTCTACATACTGTTTACAACGTTCACTGCAGTCTTCACAAACCAGTATCACTGGCATGGCGGCATTACTGGTCTATCGTTCCTCGGTTTGGGCATCGGTTCCCTTATAGGGCAATTCGTATACATCCACTACGGCAATCGGACTGTTTCGAAGCACATTGAGCGAGGAGATTTCAAGCCGGAACAGCGTTTATACATCATGTGCATTGGTGGCTTCTTTCTGCCAATTGGCTTGCTCATTTACGGCTGGTCTGCAAACTTTCAGACACACTACATAGTGCCACTCATTGGTACTGGCGTTATCGGCTTTGGACTTCTCATGACTTTCATGCCGGCCAACACCTATCTCATCAACGTGTTCACAAAGCACGCTGCTAGCGCGATGGCCGCGAACACGGTCCTCCGTAGCCTAATGGCTGCACTGGTCCCATTGAGCAGCCAGAAGATGTACGCTGCTTTGGGATTGGGATGGGGAAACAGTCTCCTTGCATTTATCAGTCTGGCGTTGGTGCCCATACCTTTTTTGTTCATCAAGTACGGTGAAAGGATTAGAACAAAGAGTACGGTCAAACTATGAGAAGATTGGTAGTTTTTTGATATCGAAACGCATTTCAAAAATAATGCCCGGAGGCTTCCCACAGTCTTCTGGCTTCGAATCTAAAGAGTTAGAAATGTCTTTAGCATTCTATATACCTACAAGCATATGTCATTCCTGTAGATCTTTCGAGTACCTCACGAATTTTGGTACCAGGGTTTTCCTGCGATATTAGAGTAAGGATGCCTCGGATGATCGCCTACCACCCCACCTCCAGCCCCCCTCATTCGAAATCTTGACTACCGACGTCATTTCCCGTTGGTAGAAGACGCAAAATGTTCCACTTAATTTTTACGCAAAGTCCTGCAAAGCTTAAACAGCGAACTTCACGATGACACAACTCCCCGATTCCAACACGTCCCTGACCTACACCGCCCCAGAATCGCCACCCCATCTCTCTCATACTCCCCTCCCAATACCAGGACCTGGCGACCTCCTGATTAAAATCCATGCCGCAGCCATCAATCCCGTAGACATCCAATTCTGGGGCAACCCCCTTATCGGCTATGTGGCCGGGCGCAAGGAGAAAGGCATAGGCCGCGACTACTCGGGGACCATCGTTGCGCTCGGCTCTTCCCTCCAGGACAGCGAAAAGTGGAGAGTAGGAGACGCGGTATTCGGCCTGTGCAATAGACCGCTGGGCGAGGGCACGTTTTCGCAGTACTTGAAAGTCTCGCCTGCGACGGAGCCGATAAGCAAGAAACCGACGGCCTGGACCTTTGAAGAGGCGGCTGCCGTGCCTCTTGTTGTGCTCACGGCGTTCGCGTGTCTGGACTGGTTGCCGACTACGAGCCAGAGTCCTAATGCAGAGACGCGGCGTGTTGTTGTAAGCGGTGCAAGTGGCGGTGTGGGGATGTGGTGTGTTCAGCTCGCGAAGAAATTGCACAGGTGTCATGTTACTGGAATATGCTCTGGACGAAATGCTGAGTTTGTGAGGGGATTAGGCGCAGACGAGGTGATTGATTACAGCCAGCGGGATGTTGCGAGAACATTGCTTGAGGGGAGACCGGAAGGCAGAAAGTACGATCTGTATGTGGACTGTGTGGGTGGGACAGAGATGTTCAACCATTGGCATGAGATGCTACATAAGTCAGGAGCATATGTTACGATTGTTGGAGACAAAACGAGTCGAACTGCGGTGGGCGGGCCGTTGACATACTTCACATATCCGTCGCAGATTTGGAGGCATGTTTGTGGGTATCTCTTTGGGCCAAGATATGCAAATGTACTCTTGTGTCAGAAGAGCAAATTTCTGGAGCAAGTCGCGGGACTGGCGGACGACAAGGCCGTTCAGGTGGTCGTGCAGGACGTCGTCAAGGGTATATTAGGCGAGGACAAACACAACGAATCGTGGGAGAGGATCAAGCAATACATGGTGGAAGGAAGAGTACGAGGAAAAGTTGTTGTTAGCATTACATAGGTGGTCCGGTTATCAACGACGTGACTTTAGTAAAGTTGTGGATTCTTTTTCTACAGACGAAGGCGACGTCTTTCCTAAGAGCCCAGGTGACCAGAACAGAATCTTTGATGCTTCGAGCAGGAAGCCAGAAGCCTTACCCGGCTATATGTGGTAGGTTTTCGATTCAAGATAGCGCCACCACTCATCCAACTCGTTCGGGCTGAGTGTCACCACGCTCTTCAGGACATCCTCAACGAAAGCCCTGGGCTTGCTATACATCATTTCCAGCTTGCCAACATCATCAGCAATAACGAAAGCATGCATGTCTGCAAGCAGCTGTCGCATAGGCGAACCCTCGTGCGTGCCCTCATACACGACGTCGATCACGGATCCGAAGGTGAGCTTACGCATTCGAACGTGGATCGCGATGAAATGGTCCATGATGACATTCTGGTACGTGGTATCAATGATCTGTGAGCCTAGTACATACTCTTTGGCTAAGCCTAAAAGCACAGCACCGACTTTGGTCTTGTCGCTCATATCGATGACTGCTGTCGGGACATTGCCGTTATAGAGCCAGTGGACGTAAGTTGATGTAATGCCCTTGAAGCTCGAATTAGGAGACCAGGAGAGTTCGCGCGAATTTTTGCGGGCTTGAATGTATGCCGGCTCGCACATGTTCTGGAAGTAGTTGGAGCTCTGGCGCAAGACACTTTCGTGGACCACGGTGAATGTGCCTTGATCAGTCTGAACCTTGAATTGAGGACCTCGGTCGCTGCACCATTTGTTAGCTTGAGTTTGAGCGGTCAGTTGGGAACTGACTTACTTAGTGGTTCTATGAAGAGTGTTGTTCACGCCTGAGAATGTACGATGATCAAAAGATGAGACAGTCTCGCTTTCCGTCGGGCTCATGGTTTGGCAGCCGACGTCGGACGTAGCTTTCTTGGGGATGGATAGGCTTGGTAAGATGGCCTCCTTAGAATTTGCGTTCTGATTTGCCTTAATCGGAAGTGGTTTATCGGAGGCTTCTTCAACAACAGCCACTGTTGTGTTTTGCTGTTCGCTATCAGACGATGCAAGGGTTCTATCGCCATTGTTTTCCTTGTGCAGCTCTGGATCACTCGACCATGCAGAGACCAAAGGAATCATGCAAAGTTCTTCCTTCCCTGATCCCTTGACCACCTCAGCCCTGGATGGACCCGGTACGAAAGAATCGGTAAGCTTTGATACAGTATCATCATCCTGGACGCTATCCCCCGTATTCTTCTCGTCGGTTGTATTGGACTTGATCTTGAGTGGAGGTGAGAAAGGCGCCTTTGTAGTTTTTACGGGTTCTTTATCTGCCGCCAGCGACGCGTCTTCTGTCATCGCGTCCTCGTCCAACGGCCCTGAAGCACCGATAGCGTGCGGTACAGCGGGTGTGCCAACAGGGTTGACCGACGACTTCGGCGCGCCTGATGCGGCTGACTCGTCGATGGGTTTGCCAGCTTCTAGGTCGACTGGCTCAGACATCGATGCCGTCTGCTTCTTCTTGTTCCTGTTGCTTTTACGGTTTTTCAAAGGCTCCCAGCTCTCCATGCTTGTTGATGTGATAAGCAAACCTGATTGCTTGGTCGAGTGACTTGAGTCGGCAATCAAGGGGATGAGTGGCAGTGGCTCCAGGTGGATAACGCCGCTTCGGCGAATTGTATGATCAGGAGGTTTAGGGTTGGTTGGTGAAGTTGCAAGTTGGTAGATGTTGGTGGAAAAGACGATTAGCGTGAGAGTGTAGTTTATAGAGACCGTGGATGACTTAGAGGGTGAAGTTGTATTCGATACCGAAGCCCGCGGAACGTGCTCCTAACAGTGAATCTGCAGTGCAAAGCCAGTGAAAGGGCTTGTAGATGGAGGTCTTCCAGACTGATCATCTTTTGAAGCCTTGACTGGGAAACTGTAAAGCCCGTCCGTGGTCAGATGAACACCTGTTCCTGAGCTAGTCGTTCAACAAACGCATGGCACAAATGAAAATTCTGGCCATCCTGAATGTAGATTGAGACCGATAAATCCTCTACATTGGACCTCCACGAGTTGTTGACACACTAAGCCATGCACCATGAACATGATACAACATATTCTGGGTCGTATTGGTCTCTTCATAAGGGTACAGTCTTCCAGAACCAAAGCATCAAGATGCCGACAAGAACCTGGTATTCTTGAAGGTGTTCAAGACCGCGGCTGTGTCGAATGTGAACCGTTGGAGACATAAAGTGCACAACTTGCTGAGTTCGAGGCCGGGAAGTAGAGTGAAGTAGTCAAGACGATGTGAAATGCTGGTGAACACATGTGTTAGTGTGATATAATAGAACACGTATTCAGCAACCTCTTCGTGAAGACATCTGTGCGTCAAGTTGGCATTCTTCAGTCTACTTTGAGCTGGGCCGCAAACACGTTGAGGCGAGGAAGGATACGACCAACTTCCCCAGTTAAGACGGCATGGCATCTGCTGTTGGAGACGCGCTACCGACGTCTCTGGTTGGAACGGCTAACAAAGAATTTTAGGTTTGACTGCACTATGCATGACAATATGCCTGGAAGTTGGTAAAGTGGCACGGCAGCCATTATTGGCGGATGGATAGTTGTGTCATGGCAGGGCTGAAACGGCAACGACTGTGTCCAGCCTCGGCTACCGAACTAAGGCTATCAGCGGGTTTGAGCTCAAGCTCCTCCAAACATCTCTTTGATGTGCCGATACTTTCTGCCAGTACTCAATTGAATTTGCCTTGAGACCTTTTCCACAGCTCCAATATGCCGTTCTTGTTGCGACCGAGCTCAAAGCTCTTCATCCGCCCAGTTCAGCGCTGCGCATACTCAAGCGCGCCATCGCCAGTCCTGAATGTTTTTAACTATCCCGCACCGCACTCTGGCAACATTCGAATCCTCTCGCTGAACCGACCTGCCGCCCGCAATGCGATTTCGAGACAATTGCTTGCAGATCTCAACCAGCAAATTACCAGCATACACAATGAGGGACAAACAGGACCGACAAGAGCACTCATCCTGGCGAGTGAGGTCGACACAAGTTTCTGCGCAGGCGCAGACTTGAAGGAAAGAGCTACATTTACGCAAGAAGAGTAAGCTCATTTGCGGCTGTCCATGCAAAGCTCTGAAGCTAACGCGTATCTCCAGCACCTCAAACTTCCTCACCTCTCTGCGCGGCACCCTAACCTCGATCCAAAACCTCCCCATCCCCACAATCTCCGCCCTCGCCGCGCCTGCATTCGGCGGCGGCCTCGAGCTCGCCCTAGCAACGCATATGCGCGTCTTTGGATCGACCACAACTGTCGCTCTCCCCGAGACACGACTCGCCATCATCCCCGGCGCCGGAGGCACATACCGTCTCCCCGCGCTGATTGGCCTCGCACGCGCACGCGACATGATTCTCACAGGGCGGAGGGTCAGCGCGCCTGAGGCGTACTTCTTGGGCCTATGCGACCGGCTGGTGGAGATCACGCCGGAGGAGCAGGGACAGGAGGGCGCTGCGAGGAAGAAGGTGCTTAATGAGGCCGTGCAGCTTGCGATCACGATATGCGAGGGAGGCCCCATTGCCATCAAGGCTGCACTTGCGGCGGTAGAGGGCTGTGCGTTGGGTGAGAAGGCAGAGAATGCGGCGTATGAATTGGTAGTAAAGACCAAGGATCGCGATGAGGCGTTAGCTGCGTTTAGGGAGAAGAGGAAGGCAGTTTTCAAGGGAGAGTAAGCTTAGGAGCATTGGGCTGTTAGCATTCGTAACATGCGAAAGGCGTACTGCTGTATGGATGTGCTGGCGTGCGACCCTGGCTAGTCCGCGCTCAATGCCATCATAGACTTGACTTTCAAACGTCCAATGTAGAGTAATAGCAAGGCCGAGCTCAGAGGCTCTAGAGCTCAGACTTCGACATGTCGTGGAAGCAATGTGCTTAATACCCTCAGAATCCAAGTTACCAGACTCTTCAAAGGAGAACACTCAAATCCACTAAGCTTCAAGTCCATATTGATTGAATGATACTATCCCTACATCTTGCTCTTGATGTCCTCCAGGAGCTTCTTCAGCTCCGTCTGATCAGCCTTCTGCGTCGGCCACTCAATGCCCAAACCCTCCTTCTGATTCGGCTTGGGGATCAAGTGGAAGTGCACATGATCGACTTCCTGGTGCGCAATCCGCCCGTTGTTCTGCAAGATGTTGTAGTCTTCCACGCCCTGCGCAATGGCAATCTTCTTCGTCACCGTGAGCACCTCGGATAGCTGGTCATCGGGGATGTCGTGTAGCTTGGCGCCATGGTGCTTGGGGATGATGAGCTTTGGTTGTCAGTTAGCTATGTACGTGGTTATGGGGGGAGATGGTATCAGAGAATTGCGTACAGAGTGTCCTCGACTCAGTGGCCCAATGTCGAGAAATGCGAGCGTCTTCTCGCTCTCGAAGATCTTCAGCGACGGGATCTCTCCTAGTCACATGTCAGGTACGAGTAGGAGAACAGGTGTGACTAGACCGTACCCTTGATAATCTTACAAAAAATGCAGGCGGCCATTGTGGTACTCAATGTTGTGCTGGGTGTGACGTGATGGTGGAGGTTCGGCGCTGCGGCTGCGGACCTGAGCTACTATGAATGCTGACCCGAGCTTCATCTTGGTGGGGCAAGGCGGGGTACCTTGGACTTCAATTGGAAATCTTTGAATGCTCAATTCGCAACTTTGATTGTGACAAGATGGATCTCTCTATGTAGCTCTTCCTTCTGACCTCTATCGCTCTAGGCTTTGTCCTGTCACGAGGGCTTTGCCCATTTCCATGCATCGCATTCGAAGTTGGCGTACGTTCTGAACTATATCCGTTGTCAGTGGATATTTGCCGCAACGACTGGCAGATACTTACCTCGTTACTTAAACCCTTTGCATGCTTGATATCGTAGTCTGTGGTCTTGACACCGGCCTTTCCATATAGCTTGCCAGTGATGATGCTTTCCATGCGCTCCCCTGTGCACGCAATGATCCGCACAGACTCAGGTGTCCATCCTTTAGCTAGCCATCGCACAGTCAATGTTGCTATGTGTTGTCAGTCGGCTTTGTTCTCTCTCAAATGTATCAATTCCTCTACCTTTTGTCTGGCAATCGTCGCTCAGAAAGGGTGGATCTACGATAATACGGTCGAACGAGCCTTTGAGCTCAGCAGGCAATTGAATAGCCTTCTCGAAATCATAGTGAACAAACTCCTTGAATACTCCAAAGCGTTCATCAATCTCGAGTAGCTTGATCTGTGGTCTGCATTTGTACTCCCCAGACGCCTGTGCTTGAATTAGCATTGTCAGGCAAGTCCAAGTTATATCACGCACCATCAAATTTTTCAGCTGGATGAATACACTGGGAGCAGAAACCACCGCAATCTTGGTTTCGTCTGTCGCACCATCCAAGAGCTTGCGTGCAAGGACAGTAGCAGTCTCGTCGCTATACCAGAACTGGCTCACGTTCCAATCTTCTGTGAATGCGTCCATGGACAGTTTCCCGTCGAAGTCGTCTTCAGCCTGCGACTTGAGCGATTCGAACTGCTTCAATCTGGCATCGCGCTCGCCGTAAAATTCTTTCAGCGCGTCGAGTGCCCCGCCAGAGAGCTGTCTTCGTTGCTTAGCACGCGAAAACATTCAAGTAGGAACAACGTACGGCATTTCATCGTCAGAGTCGTCGATCGGCATCTTGAGCTTGGTAAGATGGCTCTATGTGGTGTTCCTGAAAGGTCATAGTCTACACTTTCGTCATTTGTTGTGGAAGCACGCTAAGATAAGCGCATGCCTCGGTAACGATTGCGATGAGAGTAAGACAGGATGAGGTGAACATGTCCCCGCGGCTGCGGTGTTTCGTTCGCTTCACGTCGCGCAGACTGTATTCGAATATGTCTGATCCTTTGGTGCCTCTCCCCAATGTTGAGAAGCTCAGTGATCGGGTCATCAGGGTTCTTGGAGGTAACCCTTCGAAAGTGAGTAGACAGCGTGCTTACGAGGGTGGGTTAAAGCGCTGACATGCGTCCAGTTCACACTACAAGGTTTACAGTATTCTGTTACTTGTTTTACGACCTACTGACGGTGAATCTAGGCACAAACACATACATCGTCGGTACTGGCGCAAATCGATTGTTGATAGACACTGGCGAAGGCAAGGAACAATGGATACAGTCGCTCAAGTCAACGCTTGCAAAGCAAAACATAAGGATCGACAAAGCACTCTTGTCGCACTGGCATCCCGACCACATCCAGGGTGTACCTGATCTGCTCGAACAATTTCCAGACACCAAGGTATTCAAAAAGGACTCAGACGGCGAATGGCTCGACATAGTCGATGGGCAGAAGTTCGAAACCGAAGGCGCAACGCTCCGGGCTTTCCATTGTCCCGGCCACACCACAGATCACATGGCCTTCATACTGGAAGAAGAAGACGCGATGTTTACAGCTGATAATGTACTCGGTCAAGGTACAGCTGTATTCGAGGATCTCGCGACGTACATGAAGAGCCTAGACAGTATGTCCAAGCAGTTCAAGGGTCGCGCATACCCTGGTCACGGACCAGTCATTGGCGACGGCCCGGCAAAGATTAACGAGTACATCAAGCACAGGAGACAGCGCGAGCAGCAAGTACTCGATGTGCTTGCACAGGACAAGCAGGACGGATGGACGTCGATGAATATCGTCAAAGTCATCTACAAGGACTATCCGCAGAGTCTATGGGAGCCAGCCGAGAAAGGTATTCTCCAGATCCTGAATAAGCTGAAGGGGGAAGGAAAGGTCGTTCATGATGAAAAGAAGAGGACATGGTCGTTGAGTGAGAAGTCTAGTCTTTAGCCAGCCAATGAAGCACGAAGCGCTTATGCCGCCACCTCAAACCTCGAACAGTGGTGCCCCGCATTTAGTGACAGGCTTCCAAGAACAGGAACTATGGCGTCGTTCGTGATATGATAGATGCTTAGTGCTGTGAATTCCTGGTATATGAATTTTGGAACCATTTTAAATTGTTATCGATCATTGGGCACAGTGCCAGAGTGGTTAATGGGTTAGACTTGAATTTCAGATTCAGTCATCTAATGGCTTCGGCCGCGTAGGTTCAAATCCTGCCTGTGTCAAACTACTTATGCTGTCGGAGGTAAACTCTCTGAACTATCGATGTTTTTGCCTTTTTGCACCATCTAACATAGCAGCCACCGACGAGATGATCGCAAAATGATTCTCTGCTCTCATTTTGACTCGTGCAATAGATGGCAATTAGCTGGCTTGCCGAAATTAACACGTTGAGTTACTCAACTTGAAAGTGGTTATCATTTATTTGTACTTGTACCTGTTGCTAAACGGACAATTAACCTCCAAATTTCCTAGCTGCCGAAAACCATCCAAGTTGATGATGTCAATTGTTTCCCTGAACAAGTAAATGGAGAACTGGAGAGCTCCTCGCTTACATTTCATAACTGCCTAGGACTTACTAGGAATCGTTACGCCCCAACTGCACCGCGCTCACAACGTGAAATCGATCCTCTCTAAATGGAAAAGCTCCTTGGTGTGTTCTACACAGACTCATTCAGTTTTTACGAACCAATTTGAGCATCGCGTTGGTCTGTGAGCCTGCAACAGGACAGTGTTGTGCCAATCTTACTTCCGACTTGTCTAGCTTCACGATAGCCCATTAAAGAAGGTCGAGACTAACAGCTGCTATGCCGATTTTTTTTATAGTGGGAAACCTCGTATACGCACAATTACAACTTTGCTTTTACCGAGCCAACGCCAGCCTTGACCTGGACTTTGCCCGCGCTATCAGTATCGACCATGACCACGACACCTTCCTGTGCAAGTTTGCCAGGCTGCAAAGTCACCTCCTGGCAATCCTCGATGCCGACATCGTTCGCAAACTGCACAACAACAAAATCAATCGGTCGGTCTCCAACCACAATCATGGGCGCATGCCATGTCCCTGCTCCGTAGGTCACAGCTTGACTGCCCGTAGCTACAAAAGCACGAAGGTTTTTGAGGTCAGGCAGCCCTGGACCCTTGGGACGCGCGGAGGGATGCAGCTTCTCAAATTGCGAGGGAGGCGGGATGGCTTCGGTAGAGTACGGTGCTGGTCGCGCTCTTGCAAAGATGTCTCTGAAACTCTTCTTCCTCTCTACTACAGGTGTTGGATAAGGGGGTGGTCGGCCGATATGTCGCTTTGAAGCACTGGCAGGTAACGTGGGTGCGACAATTACGAGATATTGTGTATGTTTGTCTTGCTGTGAAAGACCCATTGGAACGAAGGTTTGCGTGGTGAAGGGGTGTCGTTCGAGAATCGTCACGTCCAGCAATTGCCTCTTGAGGTTCTCGTTTCCATCCTCATCTTCGTCGAGGTCGAGGTCGCCCCATGAGCTGGGCATGCTTTCACTTGGTTCGTTGCTTCTTAGGTTCCGCGGCGAGCACACGAACATATTCATGACTGCCTTGGCAGGCTTCTTAGACGGCGCTAAATTGTAGAGATTCGACATATGTGTGACATCCAGATACTTTGTCGCCGAGCCTTGGTTGGCCTGGACATGTTCGGGCGGCGGTACGCGTTGCGGTATGGGCAGTTTGGAGCTTGGAGATGTTGCGGGGTTCTCAATCACGGTGCCGAACTGTGAGAAGGCAGTGGGTGTCAGGAGCTCCATGGGTATCCGTATAGACGGACATGGCATAGAGGTGGGCATGGTTGCCGTCTGCTGGAAGCTCACATAGGCGGTGGAGAGAAACAGACACGCACACGATGGGGCTGGGGAAGATGGAGCTCGGGAGCTTATGATAGCATCAGCGGCAGCGGCCGACGCGCTAAGATAGCGATAGCGGGCTGGAATTTGAACATTTCGGCCAGCCAGCTATGTCATGTGGATCGAAATGGTCCATGTGGTTGTTGGCTTGTTCTGCTTTTGCTTTTGCCAGATAGCCAAGCAGGAGCAGAAGCGTTCTACCTTTGGTCCAACGGTGCGTGACTAGTGGCTTCACATGCGTGAGTACCAGGCACAGCAGAAGCGGAACATCATGACGGGCCGACGCCTCTTAGCGCGACAGCCTCGTGCCTGTCGAATTGTTTGCATTCACATTCGGTGACTGTCACGAATATCTCGCCAGACCTCCGCTGCGACGTCGACAAGCCCCGCGCCCCTTTGCCGCTGCGTGGTCGTCCCCCCAAGTCTGCCCTTGGCCATACGAAGTACTCTAGCAAGCCTCCGACATACGTCACTCGCGCACACGCGAACGTGTCTCAGTCTTTCTCACCTAGCCCTTCTCACCGCCAACGCAACCACCTCGCTGCAAAGCCAGACTCGCGACCACCAGCACCTTGCCCGTCCGCCATCTCTGTACCATCTACTGTGACTTTGACTAGTCATGGCGGCTCCCACACAGTTGGCTTGTAAGTAGTTGCGCCAATGTCAGATTTGGAGCCACGCTAATGCGCTTTGCCAGATCGCACCTCCAAGGGCATCGGGGTCTTCAACGCGGCCCCCGCATACGAGGCTCTTCCAGGCTTCACACCGTGCGTCCATTGACGCTGCTCTTGCGCACGACGCTGTGCTGACGATGCATCAGGCCTGAAGGCAACCTTCGTTGTAAATGTTACTCGCCTGACAGCAGGTACTTCGCCTGGGCGTCGCCCGAGCAGTAAGGCTCCTACTCGATACACCAAAGAACCCCCCGCTGACGACATGGTGACAGGGTTTCGGTAATCGACGCTTCGAACGGCAACCTCATCTCGACCGTCCCTGCAGTCAACGTTTTCCAGCTTGGTTTCTCGCCACTGGGCACCTACATCATAACCTGGCAATTGCCCTCGAAGGATGAAGACGGCAACGCTAAGAAGAACCTAAAGGTCTGGAAGACTTTACCCGACGAGTCCGAGGGCACCGAGCGCACAGTGGTTGGCGAGTACGTGCAGAAGTCTCAGACTGGCTGGAACCTGCAGTACTCCCCTGACGAGAAGTTCTGCGCACGCACTGTCACCAATGAGGTGCAGTTCTTCCAGTCTGAGGATCTCCGCAACCCCTGGAACAAGCTGCGCGTGGAAGGAGTGACAGACTTCGCCCTGTCGCCCGGAAAGAACCATTCAGTTGCAGTCTTCGTTCCGGAGCGCAAGGTACGTTGAAGTTTCAGTGACAACGAGGCATATACTGACCAGAAACACAGGGCATGCCCGCCGCAGTCAAAGTCTTCCAGGTCCCTCAATTCAACTCGCCTGTGTCGCAAAAGACCTTCTTCAAGAGCGATAAGGTCCAACTCAAGTGGAACGACCTGGGTACGAGCGTCATCGTATTGGCTCAGACCGACGTCGACAAGACCAACAAGAGCTACTACGGCGAGACGAATATGTACATTCTTAGCGCCAACGGTTCCTTCGACTCCCGCATCCAGCTTGACAAGGAGGGTCCAATCCACGACGTTTCATGGTCACCAAACTCGAAAGAGTTCGGTGTCGTGTACGGTTACATGCCTGCAAAGACCACCATTTTCAACGCTCGTGCTGTCCCTCAACACAGCTTCGATCTGGGTCCAAGGAACACCATCAGCTTCTCACCGCACGGTCGCTTCGTGTACGTTGCTGGTTTCGGCAACCTGGCTGGAGATATGGACATCTACGATCTAGAGAGGAACTACCACAAGGTCACGACCATCAAGGCCGCTAACTGCACATACTGCGAGTGGAGCCCCGATGGCAGACACATTCTTACTGCGACTACCAGCCCGCGTCTTCGTGTTGACAACGGCATTCGCATTTACCATGTTACTGGACCTCTAATGTACAACCAAGATTTGACTGAGTTGTACCACGTTACTTGGCGCCCGCAGTCGCCTCAACAGCACTCGTTGGATAACGTGCTGACTGCACCTGCGCCTCACGCATCCGCGGCTGCATTCACAAGCACTCAGAAGACTCCCTCGAAGCCTGCTGGTGCTTACCGTCCCCCTGGTGCGAGAGGAACTGCCACTCCTCTCCTTTTCAAGCGCGAAGACGAGGGTGGTGCGGCCTACACCAACACTGGAGTATCTTCGACCAACGTTGGATTCCAGAATGGCTTTGGCAGAGGCGGTCGCCGTCAGGTGCCCGGTGCCGAGCCTACAGCCAACCTGCCACCTGGTGCCGCTCCCGGAGGCGGTGTCAGCCTCTCTGGTACAGGAGAAGGCGAGGAGTTGTCGAAAGCAGCCCAGAAGAACAAGAAGAAGCGTGAAGCGAAGAAAGCTCGCGAGGCTGCCGACAAGGCTGCTGGTCTGACTGCCGATGCACCCACTGGACCCGCGGGTCGGAGCCCTGAACGTCGCGAGAACCGTGATGGCCGTCAGCGCAGCCACAGTAAGAACGGTGGCTACGGGAACGGCAGGAGCCCTAGTCAGCAGCGTGCGTATGGCAACAGCCCTGATCGCCGTGCTCGACCTCAAGATGGCCAACAGCGTCAGAGCTATGGCCAGCAGCAGCAGCAGCAGCGTGGTCAGGACGCACGAGCTCCTCCTCCAGTCCAGACCGCAAATGCCCCTGCTCCCGATCTTACTGTCACCAGTCCTGGCGACGGCGGTAACCCCCAAGATAAGAAGATTCGTGGCCTGCTGAAGAAGGTTCGTGCCATTGACGAGCTCAAGATGAGGCAGGCCGGCGGCGAGAAGCTCGAGGATACTCAGATTAAGAAGATCGGTACTGAAGAGTCCATCCGCAAGGAGCTCAGTGCGCTCGGGTTCCAAGGTTAGCACCTCTTAGGACCGAAATTTGACTGGGACACCATCGAAAGTACCTACATGAGATCAGGGGAGTATTGAGCTTGAGCTCCAGGTATGTCAGAATGCCTTGAGTAGTCTTTGTCGGTATGGATACCTCTCGGCACCATGTTGCGTGCCTAATGGCAAAGTATCACGGGTCTCGATGTGATTCGAGCAGATGGTAGATTGTATATGGCACGAAAGGAGACGGTAGACGGTGGTAGTGGCTACCAACAAAAGCATAAAATCATTCTTCATTACATCATATAGTTATGTCTTCTTCACGCTCCATACGTGAACTTCTTTAGATCTGATGCAACATCCTTCACTGCATCCTTTGCCTCGTCACTCCAAGCCGTCATCTGCAGCCATCCATGTGTCAAACCATCATAGTGGCGCCAGACAGTCTCGTTCCCGGCTTTTTTGGACTTGTGTGCATACTCAACGCCCACATCTCTCAATGGGTCGAATCCAGAAGTGTAGATGCTAGCTGGACACTGTCCTTTCAAGTACTCAACCTCTTGCATACCAGGCGAAATGTACTTGTGACTTGGCGGAGTACCCCTTGGCAAATAGTGGTCCGCAAACGAGAAAATACCATTGCACTCCAGGTAGTAGCCCGAGTTATTCTCAGCGGCTGCTGGTGTGTCGAACGGCAGTCGTGCTTCGGGGTAGAGCAGGATCCGAGAGTTCAGCGGCTTCTTGTTCTCGTCGCGACGGCGCAGAGAAATGGCTGCCGTCATGTTGCCGCCTGCTGAGTCGCCGCCGCCAGACACACGGTCCGGGTGCACGCCACGCTCCTTGCCGCCTGACGACTGCAGCCAGTCTATGACAGCTGAGTACTCATCCAGTTGCGTTGGGAACTTGTGTTCGGGCGCAAGGCGGTAGTCGATGCCGTAAACTTGTACTCCGCTCTCTTCCGCTAAGAACCTCAGACCGTTCTCGAACTCGTCGACGCTACCGACTGTGTAGCCGCCACCGTGGAAGTATATCAGAGCACCAGCTTCGCCGTTCTTCCTCTTCTCCTCGCCGCTCTTGGGGTACAGGACTCGGACTGGAATGGTGCCATGTGGGCCTCGGACGGCAGTAAACTCCACCTCGCCAATGGGGTGTTGCTTATCCTTAGGAATGCTGTGGATGCCGAAGACCTCGAGGTGCTTGCGTCGCTCGCCATGGAAGTCTTCATCACCGCCGAGATGGAGTGACGACTTATCCTTGAGGAATTGGTCGATCGAGGACACGAGCTTGGTGCGTGTTCCTGTTGTAGGTATTTCAGAACCTTTGTTGGTGTTCGACATCTTGAATGATTGATTGTTGCAAGGATGACTTGTATAACTGAAGAGACGAATTGGTCGGCGAAACTTCCACTGCTTGACCTTTATTGCTATTGACGCAGTAATCGAACGTCAGAGAACGTCACATCCGCGCTGCTCCTGGCCACGACGACAGGTTACAAATAGTTTGGGTTTGTTGTTAAGTCGCAACTGTATCGGCGAGTAAGTTACGTTACTCGAACGTCAAGATCCATTGTATGACCGCATTAGGACGCAGGGTCATTAAAAAACCAATCAAGTGACAAAACGCTTTCGGAAATACGATGTAGAATATGGTGTTGTTGTGAGGCCGGAGGTTATTCTGATAGCCGCAAAACTGGGTCCGACGTGAGGCTCTGCTGCAGCGCTTACGGGGTTTCCTCTTGCCATTCTGCACAACTCTACCAAAAATAAAAGAACTGGTGGTGTTGCACAACACAATACCAAACTAGGCCTGATTGGTGTAAGACCAGAAGCTAGTTCCTATCTTGAGGTATACGGGTTATTTACTACTGTTCAAATGACCAACGTCGGACAGCTCTGGGCGATACCTTAGAACATACCGCCGCTGAATCGTGGCCTTGGAGTCATTGTCCCATTTGGAGTTTACACAAGGCAATTCGTGGCGGGATTTCTAGCTTCCCCAGAGCCAGACTATGTCGTAATGAATAGTAACCTCTTTGTACTACTTTTTGCTCTTCCTCGTCGAAAGTAACATCTGCGTCTCGTCGTGGATAGGTTCGGGATGCGATGCGGGCGGGGTCGAGACTGGCGAAAGAGATGTTAAAAAGCTTCCAGTTGCTGCAGCCGTGATGCATCGTTTGAACTCACTCTTTCTTCCTATCACTCTACCGATCACGACTGGTGCCATCACTGCTTCTGTAGACACCCTCCGATATGTAGTATCCTATAGGCATTGAGGCGCAGTCCATCTGCGAAGAATCAGCTCTCACCGTTGAGTTGCCCGAGACTGGTCTATTTTTTTTTAGCTTGAGGTCATCGTCATCCTCATAATATGAGGTGTTTTCCTCCTTTACACAACCCCTCTCGACGTCTTGCAAATGGTGCAGTTTCCTGAACCACACTTCCAGTATTGGACTCCATCCAGACGATAACGAATTCGGTTGCACTCATGTTTGCACCCAAGATTTTGTTGTCCTATGCTAAACGATTCTTATCGATTTGAAACTTGTGTGTTCTGTAAAGGTAGTGAGGATTCAGCATTCAAGTGGCAGCACACAGCCCATATGGGCAGGGCAATGGACGGGCTCAGGCTCCCATCGCTGTGCGCTCCCTTAACTGGACAGCGAAGGAGATTCAACCACTGACGAGTAACTAGTTGAGGAACTCGAAGCCGTTTAACAATTGATCAGTTAGAAGTTGTCAATGCAACGCTGCGCTGCTGGACAGGGTCGCTGTCGCCGAAAGACGTTCTGTTGCAGCAGCAGCAGCAGCAGTGTTTGAAAGCGCCTTATCCAGAAATGGCAAGAGAAAGCGCCTCACACTTGTCGTAGCAGAGCCTGGAGTCAAAAATTGAACAGCCAGAGTAGGTTTCGGCACTACAATAACACCATCTTGCAAAGCTTGACAGATCCTTCGTTGATTTGTGACGTCATTACACGTGGGGCGGCTTCCTACATGCAGGGGCCCGTCGAGCTTGCGCACTGTGCAACACTCAATGTGTGTCTTTGTACGACAATCACAGTCTGTTGCCACGTCTGGATAGCTCTGAGAGGCTGTTACTTGTATGAGATTCGGTTGCATGTGTCGAAATGACGCAAGACGTTCACGGGGATACTCAGCAGCAAACAGGTCTCGAACGTGAAGTTTCGGGCATCACTTGCTGGATTCGACAACCCCTGTCACCTTGAGTCGCAATGGCAAACAAGCAAACAGATCCCACCAGTTGTAAGGCTCCTGGTATCGCAACATTCGTCATGCGATGTATGACGTACTGTTACGTTCCTACTCACGAGCCAGCTGTCGAGGTCGCGACTGGATGATCAGCAGAGAGACTGTGAACCTGGCACCTGCCAACGACTATCACAAGAAGGCATGGCCGTGTTCATGACGTAGCTGCGTATCTTGTACCTGCGTTTCGAGCATATATGGAGCGTCTCTGGCCCAGATAGAACTTCTCATCACCAAACTTTCACATTCAATCACCAAAACATCCCACTCAAACACCAAACAACAGTCAACATGTCCGAAGCACTCCGCAAAGATTTCCACACCAAGGCCGGGGAAAAGATGGTTCGTAATTCCAGACACTTGTTCACACCTCACTACTAACAACCCCCAGACCCCTGACTCCTCCAAATCCACACTCGACAAGACTAAGGAGTCGGTCACCGGTACCGGTGACAAGATCGCTCGCGAGTCGCAGCCTGGTACGTTTACTCTGTGTCATCAGCCCCGAACCATTTACTGACAGCATCAGACTCCGAGAAGACCACCGCCCAGTCTCTAGGCGACAAGGTTGGCCGCACAAAGGACAACAACGTTCACGGCTCTACCCACGAGTCCGTTGGCGACAAGGTCAAGGGCGTGTTCGGCGCTGGCAAGCACTGAGTGCGAGCTGAGAGGATATTGATATGATACCCGGGTGTCGAGGTGGAAGGACGGTCTTTACTGCCTGCCTATGACCCTATGTACGAGATTACTTTACAACACCTTGCCTGAGGGCTACGAATGAACAATAGTCAACAACTTCCTGAAAGTGCACTTCGTCTTGTTATATACTATTTTCAGCAGCGTTGCGGTGACAGCAGAGCCTTCTCAGACCGACTGCATTTGAAGTGGAAATTTGGTTTCATCATGCTTTCATATAACCCTGTTGGCCTTCGTCGCTATTCTTCCAAAACGCCTTTCCACCAATCCATTCGCTCAATCGGTATAGAACAGACAGGCAGCTTCACCTGCCTACGTATAAACAAAGTCTTTCTGTCTTCCTGCATCGTGTGCCACTTATCCTCGTCTGCTGTCTACGCACCCTCACTACCAAACTCCTTAGTCCAGTCGGCGTTCCTGGACAGATCTTCGCCGCTGACCGTTGGTCTACTCCCCTTGATAGCCTTGACAAAATCGCGCACGCGCAGCGGAGGCTCGAGAAGCTCGTCGCCGTCCAGCTCAGTCCAGGATTTTTCTTGTGCTTGGGAGTCGCCGGGGGAGCAGGGAGTCCATTTCGTTTGACCGTCAACCTCGACCTATGAAACATTAGCAGATGAGATGGTTGAGGCAAAAAGATGGGCGAAGCCTATAATGGACTTGCACACTCACAGGCTTGTAATGTGTTGCTGTTTGGATGAGTCGGACGGGCTGCATCAACGCATCTTGTACCGCGATGCTTATATCTGAGCCAGAGTACCCCTCACTCAGGTCTGCGAGTTGCCTGTAGTCCGCTTGGCTGAGTTCACACGGTGTGTTTCCGACTGCCAGTTCGAACATCTTCATTCGCGCCGGTGTGTCGGGTAAGCTGATGTGTACACGTCGCTGGAATCGTCGTCGGATGGCCGAGTCGAGTTGCCAGGGGATGTTTGTTGCGCCGAGGATGAGAACACCTTTGGAGTCTTT
Source organism: Ascochyta lentis (assembly GCA_004011705.1). Lineage (NCBI taxonomy): Eukaryota > Fungi > Ascomycota > Dothideomycetes > Pleosporales > Didymellaceae > Ascochyta > Ascochyta lentis. The sequence goes on from RZGK01000002.1 coordinate 2,192,086, forward strand.
GCCCACACCGTCCATTTGTACGAGAAGCTCGGTCTTGATACGTCGCGAGGCTTCGGATTCGCCTTCGCCGCGAGGACCGCAAAGGGCGTCGATTTCGTCGATGAAGATGATGGAAGGCTTGTTCTCGCGGGCCATGCCGAAGAGCTGCTTGACCAATCTGCAGATACTTAGCAGAGAGCGTTTAGACGTGCGGGCGACCTACCTTTCTGATTCTCCCATCCACTTGCTCACCAGATCGGAACTTGATACGCTGAAGAACGTGCTGTTCGCTTCTGTTGCGACTGCCTTCGCGAGGTAACTCTTACCCGTACCGGGCGGCCCGTATAGCAAGATACCTTTCCATGGTTGTCGCTTGCCAGTGAAGAGATGCGGGAACTTGATGGGCAGAATGACAGCCTCTTTCAGCGCCTCCTTGGCTCCTTCCAGACCTGCAACATCTTCCCACCGGATATTGGGCTTCTCTGTCAGGATCGCCCCCGAGAGCGCACCGCGGAGCTTCTTCGAATCGGCATCTTGTTCGCCGTCTTCGTCGTCCCTGCAGGATCTTGTTAGACTCAAATTCCAGCTTCATGACCTCACTATGTTTACGTACTTGCCACCCTTCCCACTGCCTCCAGCCGACTTGCCGTTTGCGCCCATGGCAGACGGTTTCTTGCGATTCGAGGCATCGTTCTGGTTCAGGTGTTGCTTGAGTTTTTCGGCGCGCTCCATGTATTCAGCGACCTTGCCTCTGATCATGTCCTTTGACTTCTGGTTCTTCTCCCCTACTTGTTGTTAGTGTGCGACCTTGGACATGAACACACCAAGGCTGGGACCGAGGTTGACTGCAACATACATTTCAGGGCGAGCATGAACAACTCGACTGTGCAATATTAGCTACCATGATATGCCTGCATGTTCGTCCGGCTGTTACTCACGCGCGCTATAATACTGCTGATACGCCGCCTCATAGTCGCCTGCGGTGTCCGTCTCGATAGCTTTCTTGACCTGCTCAATGGCACGGCCCAAGAAGTCTGCCTGGCTCATCTCTGCGCTCTTGCTGGGCTAATGGCCGCAGTTCTTCTCGAAAGGTCGGGGTTTGCGAATTCGCGCCGCGTCGGCAGTCGAGTGGGAGTTGCTGCTATGACGGGGCGGGGCAACAGTCGTTTGGCGCTGCGTTGTTTGTTTTCTCTCTAGGCAGCACACTAGAACACCGTCTTGGCAGGCAGTAAAAGGCAAGGGATCTGGCAGCCGGCAGGGCAAGCTCTGTTGCAGTGTAGTGAGGTATGGGAGGGTCGACATGCACATGGCCAAGGCCCGAATCTAGCCCCGCGATCCGCTAGGCTCAGTGCAGTTGGCTCGACATCCCACCTTCGCGTGCTCCGCGCGAACGGAAACGAAACTTTTGGCAAGCTGTTACTCAGCAACAACAAATCATGTCAGAAGTCCAGAAGAAGCTTCAGGAGCTGTCCGAGAGCTACCAGGGCCTGCAGACAGGTGAGAAAGCGCGTGGCAGATCAAGAATCTTCACTGACGGCCAAACAGAGCTCGGAACGGCCGTAGACGCCCGCCAGAAGCTCGAATCGCAGCAGCAGGAGAACACCACTGTGAAGAAGGTACTAGTGTTTGTGATTCAGGGATTGGATAATGCTGACATAAATCACCGCAGGAGTTTGACATCCTCGACGACGATGCGAACATCTACAAGCAGATTGGCCCAGTGCTACTGAAGCAAGACAAGACCGAGGCACTGATGTCAGTGAACGGACGTTTAGAATTTATCGAGAAGGAGATCAGGCGATTCGAGACACAGATCAAGGGCATCCAAGAGAAGAGCGAGAAGGTCAAGGTCGAGGTATGGCTTTAAACTTGTGCAGCATAAACTTGATATGCTGACCACTTCTACAGATCATTCAGATGCAAAACGCCGCACAGCAACAGCAACAGCAAGCACAAGCAGCAGCATAGATATCCTTCGCAACGAACACAAGCCAGAACCAAAATAAGATACCCATTTCGAATTGACACACAACTTAGCAAGAGATCATGCTGTGGAATTTGCGTGAAACATCGACCTTGGTTACGATTGCTGGTGCTGACGAAGTAAGATCTTGGAATCCGTTCAAGAACACCAACCAACGTGCTTGTAGCCGCGCCTCAGGCGTCAGTACTGCAGGATTTATGACTGGATGACGCTACGTCATAACCGGCCTGAGGCACTGTCGAGAAAGCAAAATCGACTATAGATTCGCCCCTACTCTCATTGGCGGGAACCACGAACAAACACACCGAAGTCCGTCACTTGGCCTTGATACTTCAGACTCAACAACCACATTGACTCACTCGTAAATTACAAAACAGCATATCGGACCTCTCCAAGGCTCGAGATCTCAATCCTACCACATCGAACAAGGACGTCTGCGGCTACTATGGACGAAGGCTGGACAGAGCTCGAACGCATAGCACAAGCTGCAGGTGCTGCAACGCTTAGCTAGTTTCGGAACTTCTTTTTAAAAAGACTATCGACTGCTGGCGCAAGCTGTTCGGATACAGTGACGCCGAGGCAGTGAAACTGATAAGAGACCAACGTAGGATGATACGTCCAACTACTCCCACCCACTTCACATCTTCACATCTCCACATCTCCACCCAATCAACTAATCTGTCCCTGCGCCACACCAAAGCCGAATCCAGACTAACAGCACCCAAATAAAAAGTCATGCGTCCCAGAGGCACACTGGAACCTAATCGGCACAGAAAAAAACGCCGCAGACCGCGACCGCGAAAGCTACGAACCCAACCTGCAGCTGACGAGTGTATTCCAGGGCCAGAGTGCCAGCGTGCGCGCGCCAGACAAGAGCATGATGCTCCTGTTCCAGCTGGGCGGGGTGTTGGAGTCAGCGGTGAAAGTGCAGCGGGTGGCTGGCTTGCGGGAGCTGGCTGTTGTGCAGGATGCGTGCGGTGAGTTTGGTTCTGTTCGGTTCTGTGTTGTGGATCTGGATGCGAAGAGGAGACTGGAGGCTTGGCTTGGCTTGGCTTACGGCGGAGCACTCTGTGTTGAAGAGGCGAGGGTGTGTGTTGCTATTGTAAGATTGGCGTTGTTCGAAAGCGAGAGCATATAGAAGGCTGGGTTGAGGAGAAGGTGTAGATTCGAAGGTCCGGTGAATGGCTGTCCGTTTCACACCATGACGTGACCTAGTGAGGAAGTACAAGTACTCAAGATACACGAACCATACATCGAATTCATCCTTGTTTACGCTTTTTTACATAGTTTGGACCGAGGTCCTACGGTCGGGAAAGGGGGAATCTGTGATAAAATAGTCTAACCAAGTACACCCGCCTGCCGTCCTCCTTCCACCCTTCTTCCAACTCATACCCTCTCGTCACAATCAATGACCTTACACCACAAACGCAAACGCCGCCGTACGCCTTGCTTCTTCTTCAGACGCTGATGATAACAACTACGGCGGCGCTGTACCTCCTTACGCAGTCCTCCATCTCGTAAACGGCTATGTAGCAACTGCAAGCCATCACTCTGTAGGCCTTGAGCTGTCCTCATCTTTTTGTTCCTTACTTGCACTGCCATATCAACGCATGCTGTAGCTTATACCCATTCATCTCCTAGCTGAAATAGGCTTGAGCGGTACGCTGCTGCTCCGCTGTTAGGCTGCCAGCGACCTGTCCAAGGTTTGTGCTGGTGGCTTGGATGAGGCTCTTGACGGCAGAGACGACGTGTGTGGCGGTTGTTCCCTGTAGTGTTTCCGCCTCGAGAGCTTGGACAACGAAGGCGAAAACCTTTGCGGGTTGCGAGAAGACAGCCTGGTTCTGCTGCTCAATCAATCGTGCCAGGAAGCTGTACGCAAAAGGTGCCGCTTCCTCGTCGTTAACGATGGGCAGTGTGTCCATCCAAGCAGTTGTGACGTCCTGCCAGTTCTGGACCTTGGCGGTGTTGTGGAGGAGAATCTTGGCGATGGCTGCCGATGCGTTTTCTGTAGCAAAGACATCATCGTCGTTGCGTGCGTTAGGTCGCTGGCAGACCTGGAACAGGGTGGGTAGGGAGGCAGCTGCGAAGTCTGACCAGGCTTCACCGCCCTTGTGTGCAGCGACACCTACACCGTATACCGCAGCCTGTCGGTTAGCAGGAACATCATCCTGCATGCCAGCAATGAGCGGTTGGATGATCTGCTGGTTGTACTTCCACGACTCCGGTCCGGCAAACTCAAGGACGTCATCGAAGATGCAGATAGCCCATTGGCGTTGCGTGGGGTCCTGGTTGACGACAGCGCTGGAGTAGAACTCCATCAACTTCTCCCAGTGGGGCAAGAATTGTGTGCCCATGTTTTTGAAAATTGTGTGGAAAGCCTGAAGCGGGTCAATAAAGTGCTCTCAATCAAGCAGTACATCAGAAACTTACCTTGTTCATGTCGGACAGGAGGTTCTGGTCGTCCTCGATCGCAAATAGCATCTCTTCAGATGCCTCCTCACCATCTTCGTTCTCCGCCTGCTCCTCAATACGGTCCTTCACACGTTCCTGGTAATCGACCAGGACACTGCGAGCGCTCTCGATGAAAGCAGCCATGTGCGTCTGTGTCAGGCAGTTCTTGCCAATGCACTCCAAGCACTCGTAGAAGCACTGGTACATCTCTGCAAGCGTGTCGATCGCGGGCTCGGTGCTGAGAACCTCGAGAACGCGCTCTACAGTGCGTTCCCACAACTGGCCAAGCTGTGTCGATTCCGGACCGTGAGCCTTCTTGTAGGCGTTCAGAAGAGCAGGGACACACTTTGCGGATGCAACACGCACGGGGTCGTGGAAGAAGAACGCGAGACCAGGGAGAGCGATCTTGTCCATGATGTCGTTGACATATGGCTCGAAAGCATCTTCCAAAACTTGAGCGTAGATGACGATGAGCTCAATAGCCATGTGTTTGTCGTCGAGAATGCTCGTCTTAATACCAATGACCTTGCCCTTGAGAGGGACGAGCTCCCAACCTTCCTCGTCTTGAATCTGAGCCACCTGGTCCTCGTCGTCAAGAAGCTGGATATCAGCTTTAGCGCCAGCGAGTTCCGTCAGCGGAGGAATGACACCAGCCAGGAAGGGAACAAACTCGCGACCCATGACGCGGCACATGCGGCCCCAGCAGTGTAGAAGGTAAGATGCCTGTGGGTCGTCGGCCTCGGTCACACTGTTCTGAATGCGTCCAAGCAGTTGAACGAGGTTGAGCGCATCCTGGCCCATCCTCTCCTTTCCAACAGCGAGAGCGATGAGGGTAGCGCATTCCATGGCCTTTGCGCGAAGGAGTCGGTATTCCTTCGACTGTTCTTCTTGCAGAACGTTGAAAAGAAGCGGCATCAAGGTGTTGTAGTATGTGCCAAAAGCAGTTTCCGCGGAGTCGGCAACGGTGGCAATAGTCGAAAGTGCCTGCTCCTGCACAAATCGCTTGGGGCTCTGCAGAAGCATGAGCAGGTGGTTCAGGAGCTGATCCAGGTACGGCTCAAGGATGTCTTTCTCGGCCTCTTCGCAGAAGTTGACAAGGGCAGCGGCTGCGTGCGCCTGCACACGGGGCTCTGCAGACTCAAGGACGGGGATGATGTTCGGCAGTACGATCTGGTGGTACTGGCCTTGCATTGTTCCAGCAAAGTCAGTGCTCATTTGACCGACAGCATTGCAACCGGCCCAGCGCACACGGGGGTGAGGGTCGCGCAGAGCAGGGATGACGAGATCCAAGACCTTGTCCAGCTCTCCAATCATCAGTTCTCGGCATCCCTCTGAAATAGCGGAGATGGCCATCAGGGCTGCATGTCTGTCCCTCCATGCTGAAGAAGTCATCATGCGAGGCAGCCAGTTGAATGTCGGAGGCAAGATCGCTTGTCCACCAAGCTTGTTGGCCAAGCGATCCATGCACTGTTCACCGGCAACGTGGTTCGAGTCGCTCTCCTCGTCGAGGTCCTCGGATACGTTCCACTCTTCCGCATCGTCGTCATCAGCGCCGACGTCAGTCATGAGAGACAGACACTGTGTGACCATGTCGTTGGTGAAGTTGGGGTCCTTTTTGCACATTTGCGGCGCATTGTCTGCAAACGTGGCCATCAGCTCGAGAGCATTTTGGCGAGCGGTCTCTCCGAGGTCCTTGTCCTGGATGACTGAGATGCTGAAGTGAACAAGGCTGTTGAAGAGCGGCTTGAACATCTTGGGCGCGACTTCGGCGAGGTCGATGAGGGAGATGAGAGCCTTGGTGAGCAGCTCCGCATCCCTGGAATCCTTGATCGGGGGAAGGATGTTGAGGATTTCGGGAACGAGGCCAAAGTACTTGGACTGGGCCTTCTTGGTGATGGAGCGGAAGAAAGAAGCAAACGCCTCGACAGCGGCGATGCGTACTGTGGTTTCGCTGTCGGCAAAGCCGCCCTTGAAGGCGCTCATGACGACATCTTCGTGCTGCTTCTCGATGATCTGAGGGGTAGTGGAGAATATCCTGAAAGCATTCTCACGCTGAGCGGGGGCTTGCGACTGGCTCGCCTGGAACAAGGCACCCAGAAGCTCTGGCCATGCAACACCTAGGCGTGCTTGTCAGCGTGTGTACCCTGCGATGGGGCGAATTGTGTACTACCTTCGTCTGTGTGCTGTCTTGCGAGCTCGGCAACAGCATCGCCCACCTTGGACCGGACGGAGTTGTCGGCTTCGTTGGCCAAGCATTGTAGCAGCTTTGCGCGGATGGCCTCGCGCTCTGCGGGCTGGAGGGTCAGGAACAGGTCTGCGGTCTGGCCTGAGTGGGTCTTGCGAGGCTTGGACGACTGTCGCCTGAAGATGACGGCGGCGAATGTGCGCGTCTACGAGTGGCATCAGCAAGCATAGAGACTACTGCACCTTTGGGGTGACGTACAGGTGTCTCTTGCGCCAGTTCAATCTGCTCTGAGAGGCCCATCAGGAGGACCTCTGGTCTTTGGGCGACCCATTCCTCGTTCAACTGCTGCTCGGCCGCTGTGCGCTGGACGTTGTCGGGCGACTGGAGGCCCTGCAGCAGGCTCGTGAGGGCGGTATGTACTTCGCCCGGAAGGACCGACATGGCGTGGGTGGTTTGTGAGTGTCGTGGGCGGCGGCGGCGGCCGGTGGACGTGGTGGTGAGTGTTGGTAGCAGAAGGCAAGGGACTAGAGGCGCCGAGCGTTGGTGGGGTGTTGTTGCGCGCGTGCGTCAGTGCCTTGCTCTTGGACGCTCTGCCTCCACTTTTGGCGGTGAAGCTGGTGCTGCGTGGTGCGTGGTGCGTGTTGCGTGGTGTGTTGGGTGCTGGGTGCTGGGTGCTGGGTGCTGCGGTGCGTGGTAGTGTGGCCGTGTTGGAGCGCCTCCAGGCTGCGGTGGTTGTAGGTCAGGTTGCTGTGGAAATTTCTGGGAAGCGTAAAGGCGCGGGTGGCTGTTGCAGCCCCGCCAAAACACTTTCAAAAATGTTAACAGGGCCAGGGTTGCGTGTCGACGCGCGATTCATTGGCTGCCTGCTCCTCGCTTGCTTGGACCAACCGTTGCCAGCCGTTTGTTGCTTTGCTCCCTGACCAGTGGATGCACTCGACCCTCGACTTTCTGCGGCCTTGGAGGTCCAACGTGAGTCTGGTGAGAGCTCTGCGCTGTTTGCTGGACACATGTCGTGAAGACGAGTAGAGTCAGGACTGGCCTGCATGTCGCCTGCACACGTATGCAGCATCCAATACCATCAGTAGACCACATGCTAAGCTCGGCTGCATGCACTTTTGAAACATGACACGGCAAGCTTAGAACGTACTACGTAGAGCTCTTCTGAATGCCACTCTCACCAATATCGTCGGCCAGATGGCGGCTCTCGGGGAAAGCCTCATATAGTGAATCTCGCACCCCTATCCATTCAGCACAGGTCATCCGCTGCGAGCACCCTTCCACCCTCAGACCCTCAGACCCTCAGACCCTCTGCTCTGCTCGAGCTTGTGACTAGCGCTCGGCAACGCGTTGTTTTGGCAACTTGCACATTGGCAACTTGCACACCACCATCTCCGCAACACTGCTGCTGCACAACACGCCCCTGCTACGGGCTCCTTCCACGCACAGCTTCCATCTGAACGGCCAGCGCAGCACCAGACACCGCCGCCACCATGTCACACACCGGCACCATGCGCGGTACCCCCAAGAACCGCAATCAGCCTGCACGAGCCCAGTTCGTCGACAGCCCATCTAGCATCCCCCGTCCAGCCCTCGACACCCACGCTTCACACGTCTCCCAGAGCGATGTGGGCACCTCCACCCTCAGCGCCAGCCGCGCAAAAATGTCCAAGAGGGACGAGGTAAGCACCCTCGCTGCACCCCTCTGCACCCCTGCTCACCGCCCATCTCCAGGCCATCCGCCGCAAGATCGAGACGGATCTGAACAAGAAGAAGAACCCCGGCGGCCGCGTGCGCCCAACTCGCAAAGCCCCTCCGGGCACCGTCCTGGCCCTGAAGCCGAGTCCTGCCCTCCAGATCTCCGCCTCGACCACCGTTGCAGAGGCTGCACAGCTCATGGCCGCCAAGAGGGAAGACTGCGTCCTGGTCACTGACGAAGATGACCATGTCGCCGGTATCTTCACTGCAAAGGACCTGGCTTTCCGCGTAGTCGGCGGCGGAAAGAAGGCTCAGAACGTCACCATTGAGGAGATCATGACCAAGAATCCCCTCTGCGCAAAGACGGACACGAGCGCAACGGATGCCCTGGATCTCATGGTCCGTAAGGGCTTCCGTCATCTGCCTGTCATGGACGAGAACCACGATATTGCTGGAATCCTCGATATCACAAAGTGCTTCTACGATGCCATGGAGAAGCTGGAGCGCGCCTACAGCTCGTCTCGCAAGCTATACGATGCCCTCGAGGGCGTGCAGGCAGAAATGGGGTCGAGCCAGCCCCAACAGATCATTCAATATGTCGAGGCCATTCGCCAGAAGATGTCGGGCCCTACACTGGAGTCTGTCCTCACTGGCCTACCACCAACAACCGTGTCTGTAAGGACGTCTGTCAAGGAGGCCGCAGAGCTGATGAAGGAGAACCACACCACCGCCGTCCTGGTGCAAGATCAAGGCTCCATCACCGGTATCTTTACCAGCAAAGATGTCGTCCTCCGTGTCATTGCTGCCGGTCTCGACCCAACCACTTGCAGTGTCGTCAGGGTCATGACGCCTCACCCTGATTTTGCGCCCATGGACATGAGCATCCAGTCTGCTCTCCGCAAGATGCACGACGGACACTACCTAAACTTGCCTGTCATGAGCGATGCGGGCGAGATTGTTGGCATGGTCGACGTACTGAAGCTGACCTACGCCACACTTGATCAGGTACGCCTCGTGATTACTTTTACACGGCACTGGCTAACAAGGAACAGATCAACAACATCAGCACAGGAGACAGCGAAGGGCCAGCCTGGAACAAGTTCTGGCTGTCGCTAGATAACGACACAGAATCGATGATGTCTGGAGAGGGCTCCAGCCGCATGCCTGGAACACCAGATGCTCGGTCAATGATGTCTCACAACGACCGTCCTGGTCTGATGGACCGTGGCGACAGCGTTCTGCCTAACGATTCGGCTTCTCACCATGGAGAATCGCCGCCTCCCTCAGCCGTGGCCAGCGCACACCCAACCGCTGTTGAAGACACTCCCTTCCCCTTCAAGTTCAAGGCTCCTAGCGGCCGCGTGCACCGTCTGCAGGTCACTGCCTCGGCTGGCATTGAAGAGCTTGTTGCAAGCGTCGCCGGCAAATTGGGCTCTGAAGTCGACTCCATCGGTGGAACACCCACCTTCGAGAACGGCAAGATCTCCAAGGCAGGCTTCGCTCTGAGCTATCTCGACAACGAAGGCGACACCGTCTCTATTACCACATACGACGACCTTGTCGAGGCCATCAGCTTATCCCGTCTTGCGCACCGCGAAAAAGTCGATCTCTTTGTGCACGACCCGGACAAGTCTCCCATGCCTGCTGAGGTCAACCCCCAGCCTGCGCTGAGCAAGCCCGTGACCCCACCCGAATCCGTCCTGCGGGAACGCAAGCAGTTCTTCGACGAGGACGAGGAAGAGACGCAGTCCAAGTCCAAGAGCAGAGGCCAGGCTGCTGCCCCGGCTCAGGCGCCCGAGGTCATCCCCGGTGTGCCCAACGATCTGCTGCTCCCCGGTGCGATCGGTGTGTTGGCGGTCGTGATCGTTGTTGTGTTCACCATTGGTCGCGCGTCTGGCACTAGCCGGTAAGAGTTGATTTAAGCCGTTGTTGTTTTTGTCGTCATTGTCGTCATTATAGTTAGTTGGCTGTGTAGATTCCCCAGATCAGATTGTACCATTAGATCCCTCTTCTTCTTCACTGTCGACATCCATAGATTCCTGGATCGTATTTAGTTTGAACACGACACCCTAGCCCACCTTATTATTCTATCCCATCTCATCCCATCAGCTAAGTCGTGACACGGTGGGACAGTTCCAGCTGGTGTGGTATTGACTTTCTATTATTACTAATACTATATACTCTTATCCACTGTCCTTCCTTCTTTCCATCATCCATCCATCCATCCATCCATTTACACGTCCATATTGATATACAGTCAAACAAACAAGCAAACAAACAGCCAACCATCCATCCATCCACCCAACCAGCCAACCAGCCTGATCCATTTTATTCCTTTTTCCAAACGTGAAGGTACGTCCAATCTAATGCCACTAAAACATTCTACTTGCACATGCAGACCTCTAGCTACGCTTTGTGCAAGTGTCCCTGCACACTTGTTAGTCGACTAGCCATCTCCAGCTAGACTAAGCGGCGCTATCTACTTCTTCTGCTTCTTCTTCTTCTTCTTCTGCTTCTTCTTCTTCTTCTTCCGGGATGCTACAACTCGGTGTCTGAACTCAGACTCATGCTGGCGCTCATCTCTCGGTCTCCGTCTATACGGGTTTCTTCTTGCTTGACCTCTTGCCGGTCTTCTTGCCGGTCTTCTTGCCTGCCCTCTTGCCTGCCCTCTTGCCTGTCTTCTTGCCTGTCCTCTTGCCTGTCCTCTTGCCTGTCCTCTTGTCTATCCTCTTGCCTGTCCTCTTGCCTGTCCTCTTGCCTGTCCTCTTGCCTGTCCTCTTGCCTGTCCTCTTGCCTGTCCTCTTGCTTGTCTTCCTGTTTGTCTTCTTTCTTGCTTTCTGCGTTTTCCGAGCCTACTTCCTTGACTTCTACTTCTTTTGTTTCGGCTCCCTCTACTTCTGCCTGCGGCTGGGCTGATACTTCTGTCGACGCTGGAGCCGGTTCTTCCACTGCCAGTGTTGCGGGTGCAGTGGGCGTCGGTCCAGGGGTGGACACGGACGAAGCGCGAGATGAGGCGTGTGATGGCTCGCGGGGGTACAGCGACTCGACGAGAGCGGCGCCGCGGTTGAAGTTGGGCATCGCCATTGGTGTTGAAACGGGTGTTGATGCTGATATAGACGCTGTCGCTGTAGGCACATCGAGTGCGGATGAGACGCTGGTTTGTTCTTGCATCGTTTTTGGCTCGGCTACGCTTGTGGGTGAGGTAGCGGATGAGCCGCGTTGTGGAGGTGTATTGGCTTCGACTTCATCAGCACCTCTGGCAGACGACTTTGCGGGTGTTGTGCTGATGTCTGACTTGCGTGGGCGGCCGCGCTTTTTGGGTGTCGTCGCTTGCGTTGTGCTGGTCGCTGTAGACGGCCGGGATGTGGGTTTAGGTTTGGGAGCGGTTGCAAGGTCGTTTGTTGCCTGGGGTCCCAGTGGTTTTGGCGCCGAGACAGCCGCTGATGTTGATGCAGGCGCTGGAACTTCATCCTCAGAGTCGTCGCGTACGAGTTCAGAAGATAGTGCACTCTTCCGTGGACGTCCTCGACCACGTTTCGGCGGCTGAGAAGGTGTTGTTTGAGGACTGGGTTCACCCCCGAGTACGCTTGCATCGTTGTCAGAGTCGTCGCGAACAATGCCTTCGGACAGGTTGCTTTTTCTTGGCCGCCCAATTTTCTTCTTCTGCTTGGGCTTGCCATCGGCTGCAGCCTTTTCAGCAGCCTTCTCTGCCTTGGCATTTGCCTTTTCAGCTTTGGCTTTTGCAGCCTTAGCAGCCTTCTTCTGCTTTGGCGTGAACTCCTCATCCTCGTCTGACCCCTCCTTCTTCCACGCCCGTCCTTTGCCCTTGAAGTGCTTGGTTTTAGGTGGATCGTCGTCTATATCACCATTCTTTTCCGGGCTTGTGCGTCGCTCGCGGTCTTCAGAATCTGGTTGTCTATAAAGTATGTTCGCTTCTGTAGCAAGAATGTCCCAGAGAGCACTAGCAGGGAAGTCGGACATGTCTTGACTAGGGACAGGGTCGATGCGGGGTTCTCGGCTTGGCTCGGGAGATGATAGTTCGGGACTGTCTTCCTCTTCAGATTCGGTCTCAGCGTCGTCAAAGAGCTGCGCATCATGGTAGTATGGCCGTTGTTGCGCAGGCTTTCGATTGCGCAGTCCTCGTCTGGTGTTAGTGGCCGACGGATCTGGCGTGCCTTCGGCTGTCGCTGTTTCTGCGACTTGATCTGCATTTGTATCTGTCTTTACATCGGATGTGGCATTGGCGTTAGGTTTGGCAGCTGGTGTGACCGCGAGTCGTGAGACTTCAGCGACAGAAGCATCTCCGTTGTCGGAATCCTCATCGAGTACCATCTCTTCAGACTTCTCATCTAAGTTTACGGCATCCCAAAGATGGAAGGGTAGTCTTACGAGAAATGACTTTCTTGACTTTTTGACTGAGCTCTGTTTTGGTGTTGTTTTCTTCGGTGATTCTGATTGTTTTGTTGCAACGGTTGCACGCGGAACTGGAAATAGATTAGCACCAGCATGGTCGTCGTGAGGGATATTGAGAGTGTCTGTGGGTATGGAAATGGGAGGGGACGTCGATCTGTACTTGGCGTCGTTCTAATGAGATGAGATCTTGCAAAGTGAGGCAAGAGCGACCATCAACCTAAAACAAGCACGACTTACCAGATCTAACAGGAAGAGGAGATGATATTGTAGGGCCGTCAACTTCCATAGGATCTTCGTTCTCGTCCTCGGGCGATATCGTTTCCTCGGACTGAATCGATAAGCATTGCATTGTGCCAGTCAGTACAGATGACTTACGAGAGGCTTCTTCCGGGGCTTCCGTGAAGTTGACTTGGATCGGCCATTGACAGCGATAGCTGGCGCTACAGGTGTTGCAGCTCCAGTGTTGGCCGTTGTCACTTCTTCCTGCTCTTCCGGCTCTTCATCAGATGCCACGAGTTCCTGCGACTGCAAACGTCAGTAGGCCAACTTTGCAGTACCTAGCGTGTGCGCCTACCATATATTTCTTTCGTGGCTTTCTCTTTCTCTTGCCAGATGCAGTCAGTTCATCTGAGTTTGCCACAGGCATTGGTGTTGCTGAACCTGCGGTACGCGGCGCTCCAGTTCCGTTGGTAGACACTGTCCTTTTCGGATCATGATCCGGAACACGAGCAATGCGACGGCGTTTTGTGCGTTCTTCGTCCTGTTTAAATCAATGAGTCAGTCAATGACGACAGTTTTTGCCCTTGACGTACAGAGGAGGCGTCTTCGTCCCAGATCATTGAAGCTGCGTAGAACAAATACCCGCCGTAAACCTGTTCAGTTTGACACCATGCTTCGTATGAGAGTTTGCTTGTGGGGTGATCTTTTCTGAAGTCTTTGAATGCATCTTTGCCGTGTGTTTCTAGCCAGCTCTTGAACGGGGCATGCATGGGTGGGTTGCTGTTCCAATAGTCGTCTGTGAGCTTTGAATTGCCGTTTGAACTCATGATTGCAGAAATATGCCTCAAAGGGCGGTAGGCCAGCAACGGTTTTCGACACAAACAATCAAAGAGAAATGGCCGAGATTGTCTAAAGTGACAGAGTGCAACGCAGCGGAAATGATTTGTGAGATGGAAATATAAGATGCAGCGACGCGGTGTGATGCGTATGAGTGTTGATGCGTTGTAATGGCGGTGGAGTGAAGTGTCCGAAGGTTCCAAGTCCCGTTCAGAGCAGACCCATGCCTCGTGGCACATTAGCTCTTCAGGCACAAACAAAAAGAAACTTGCGAGAGCAGGTGCCATACAACTTACTAGTACGCTCGGATGATTAGATAGAATTTGACGCGGATTTACTCGTGCACGTCATTTGCGTGGAAGTGGAATGGGAGGTTTGCGACAGGGAAGGGAAAAGACAATGCGCTAAAAACATCATGCAATTTCAGCTCGGCACCCTATCGAACTGTGTATTTGTTCGACCACAGTTTCACGTACCGCAAATCAGGCTCCAACCTAATCCGGGGGTTCCTAATTACCTTGCACTTTATCTGGTTGATATTTCACTGATGTCTCTCATGTCTCTCACCGATGAGCGACGTCAACGTTCTCAAGTCACGGCATGCCTCGTCATCGACAAGTATGCTTGATAACACGTTTGGTGCATTATCTCACTGATATAGAGCACACTGACCACAAAAGCAGTTGTACAAGCTAACACAAGACTGATGTCGCCTGCTGATCATGCTCCGCTGTCAGGGTTGGACAAATCTGTGTCGTTATTTTGTCACTCTGCAGCTTATCAAGGTTCGTCTGGAATATTTTGCAATCCTGACAGCTGACACAAATTTGCACGTCCTATCAGTTCAGGGTTCCGCAGAGGCGCCATGTACAGTGCCTACTTTTCTAGTATTCCAAATTGCAGACCAGGTCATATTGCACTTCTTGGGCTCTGTATTGAACGCTACCATTATCCCAATGCCGTATCGCATCTGTGGGAAAGATATAAACAAGGCCCCAGTCCTCCAGTGCTAAATCCAGACCACTGCATGACATTCATGCGCAAGAGAAGGCAAACAAGCATAAACCGATGGGTATACAAATGGCGATCCCATCGCCAGCCCAGTACAAAATCAGTGAATCATGATCAGTAAGCGGTTGAAGACCGCGCAATGCGAAACGCCAAATCCTTCGTTGGTACAATAGCCGGGCTCATGTGTGAGCGCCGATGCCAGTCTTTAGAGGTAAAAATGCAAATAGCAATAATCGGTGCATTAAAGTTGTATGTTCAGCCAGAATCCGTTCTGGGGCTTTCTGAGGCCGGAAAATGAAGTTGATAGTTCGGCTGTGGGTGACTGTTCAGAGGCTCTCTGGTTGTGCACTCGTCGCTTCATGAGCTTCCAGAAGTGCGACTTCCTCTGGAATAAATATCGCTGTTCTGCCGGCTGCGGCCACATCGTCAATTACCTAAAACGACTCAGGTGGGCTGGGCATGCCGCTGCCGTCGTCTTTCTCGGGCTCTTGGATGCTGTGTTCATCTCGGCGCGGCTCGAGTTTTAGTTTACCGATCGGTTTGCCTAAACCTTTGAGAATACCAGCAGGCGCAGAGCCCGCTTCACCGTTCTCTTCCTTCTCTTCATCGAGCTTGCGCTTCTTACGAGCCAGCTGTTGTTGTTCTCGCAATGGACGCTTGCGAGGACTGGAGATCTTGCCCGTAGGAGGCAAACGAGGTTTGGGGAAGCGCTGTTTTGGCGGGAGATCATCGTCTTCAATAAGAGTCTGGTTACTGTGGTCGTGGAGTTTGTTGAGCAGCCAATCCCGAACAAGACCAATCTGGCCCTCAGCGACCTGTGCAGAGACGGGCTCGAACTTCGGTGGCTCATCCATGATGTTGCCGGTGGTAGCAATGTTGCTGATGAGATCAGTAAAGAAGCTGAAGGCTGGTGGTGGTATACATACTTGTTGTCTTGTCTGGCATAGGCATTGTGAACCCTGTTTTGCAGCAAATGCAATGGTACACTAAAGGTCAAGCCAAACTCTCGGTCTAGTCCCAGCTCCTTGAAGCCAAAGAAGTCTTCACCAATGTCTTCAGCGAAGTCACCACCGACGAACTGCTCGCTGCCGTCATTGAAAGCACCTGCACCATCTGCGCCAACGTTGTCCAGAGCCGGTCGAAGCAGCTCAGCGTAGTACGATCGCATACGATCATGCATACTGACAAGTTTTGTACCCAGTCGTTCAACGTCATCCTTGACATACGTCTCCAGGGACTCTAGGTCAACACCGTTGACATGCAAGGAGTGTAGCAGGGCTTCTTCTTGGGAAAACCGTGGCACCCAGCTGCTCATTTGCCCACTCTCCAGCGCTACTGGAGTGTCAGACTTCATCTTGGGGGTTTCGTGATAGATGCCGAAAGATTGAACCAGGTTTTGGAAGAACCTGGCGGCAATGTCGGTAACCGCATCCAGGGCGGAAGGCTGGAACTCCTCGAACCCGGCATGGTAGAAGATCTTGCCGACACTGCGCTGCAAAGCTGCGCGGCATACATAGGGCGCCATCGGGGGACCCTCCTCTGAGACTACCATTGGCTCGATGTCCGCCTCATGAAATGGCTGCGGTTCGTACTTCTGGAACTGGTTCTGATATAGCTGGGACTGGAGCTGCATTTGCTTGACGATGCCAATCTTGGCGCAAATTTTTCTGGTTTCCTGTAAGGAGTTCATGTTCTTGTCCATCCTCTCCGTTAGGGCGCTGTCCGGTGCTGTGAATTGGCCTTTGGGAAAGATACGCATGTACTCTTCTCTTTGTTGAACAACATGCCCCTCAGCATCCTCGACCCATTGGAGAGTCTCATTGAGATCTGGTATCACACAAACTGGATCGTAGTAGTCCGGAATCTGGCGTTCCTCTTCGTCCTGGATTCCCTCGGCCAGCGATTCGCCAGCGACCGCTTGAACGCCATCTTTGCCATCAGGAGCTGAGATAGCGCCCTGGTCATTGTCTGTCTCAGCCTCTTTGCGGTGACGAAGCCATCTTCGCATACCAGCTTTTGAGCGCAAAATAGCAGGCTCTTCAGGCTGAAGTATCTCATCACGAAAAAGTCGGTGTCGTTCTGCGGCAATCGTAGCTCGGTCCTTTTTGGTGACTTGCTTCCAGGTCTTGTACTCCAAATCATCAAGATCAGCATCTTCCTCCAAGGCGAAACCATTGACAGAAGCACCAATGCCGTCCGCTTCTGAGAAATCAGCTTGACTGCCGGGTGCACCGCTCCTTGATACGCCGTTGGGACCAAATGGGGTCAACGTGCCAGGTGGGGGAGGAGTCGAGAGGCCATTTACGCTTCCTTCCATCTCGGAGTCAGCCCGTAAGAACTCATTCTTCAAGTTTGAGACGGTGCTGTTCAGGGATGGAACAGGCGGCTTGGTCTCTGGTCCTGGTGTGTCCTCCGAGCCAGCAGGAGGTGCTTTCCTTGCGTTGTTCGAGCCTTTCCCTCCTTTGCTCGGCGCCTTTCGGCCTCTTGAGGCCATGATGGGTTCCTCGTCCTCGCTGTCGTCAGCGCCGTCAGCATCGACATCGCCATTGCGCATCCTCCGTTCTTCGGCCTCGACCTCAGCACGGTCGCGGATCGTGATGTCGGGGATGAGGGGGACGAGCTTCTCGGTCTCCTTCTTCATGTGCAAGGCTTTCTTTCGCAGGAAGTGGTTGGGGTCAGCGTTGTACTTTAGGCAGTTGGACCAAATCAGCATGAGGTCCTCGACGAAATCCTTCTTCGACTTGTACTGTAGTTGCTTGAGCTTCTTCATCATCGTGCCGATATCCATGGGATGCTTGATGACGTTGTAGTAGTCTGGCGCTTCTCGCTTGTTGACTCGCTGCAAGAAGGGATGCGCATGTTCGCCGGCCTTGAGCTCCATGAGCACCTTCTCAACGCTCTCGTAAAGCTCCTCCTGGCCAACACGATCCTCATTCGCCCACTTGCTTCTATTCTTGCGAACTTCGCTTATCAGACTGCGTAGTTGAGCGTCTGTAGCATGTACTCGATCGCGCTGGGCGTCGATGCGGGAGATGAGGTGTTTGAGAGTGAGACTCGATGCGCCGAGGTTCGTGGTGCTGAGGGTGCCTTGCTGGGGTGCGGCGACAGCAGTGCCATTGGCAGGGGTGCTTGCCGGTGCGCCAGATGTCTCCTGCTCTACCTGGCGGTCCAGCTCGTCGAGTTTCTGCTGCTCCAGCATGGCATCGCGGTCGCTCTCCAGAGTGTAGAAGAGTGTGTGGAAGCTCTGCTTGGCGGCATCCTCGGCGGCCTGTTTGTCCTGCTGCAGCTGCTTTCGTACGTCGTCCGAGGACTTGGCCTGCTCTGACGACGGTGTGCTTGTCCGTTCGTGGGCGGGCTTGTGTGGAGGTGGTGTGCGGATGCTTGGCGTGGTCGGGGCGGCAGCAACGCGGTGAAGAGCACTCTTGGCAAGCAGGGGCGAGGTGTGTGTGTCATCTACGTCTTCGTCTTCGTCTTCGTCGTCGTCGTCGTCGCCGTAGTCGTCTTCGTCAATGGCGCGGGCGGCCTTCTTGGGTGTGACGGCCGGGCGCGCGTCATGCGGCGCCGGAGCATCGTCGGACGCGGGCCGGGGGGCAGCGTCGAGGGCATCAAGCAAGTCGAGGGCATTCGTGCCGCCGAGGACGGCGTTGAGACGCGCTTCGGTGCGCAGGTAATGCTCTCGCCAGCGCGCGGTCCGGGGATCCTCCTCGGCTGGCGAGTCGGCGGCCCCCTCCCCCGGATTGGGTGCATTGGAGGCGTTGGACATGGCCTCTTCACTCAGTGTCGCATTGGGGGTGCGCAGGCGGGTCGCATTGGGAGCAGCGTAAGGGATGCGCGCATGGTGTGGGCGCTCTTTGCTGGACGGCCGATGCGCTGATGCCGTGAGGGACATGTCGTCGCCCTCGCCGTGTGGGGAGCCTTGGCGCAGCACTGGAGCGGCCTCACAGGGAAGGCCGGCTAGGATGGCGACGTCCTGCCTCGAGCGGGTGTCGCGATGCGCTGAAACCTAGCATGGAAGCAGCCAGGCGGCGGGGGATGCAGTGAGTGATGGCCCTGCGATGGAAACGTCGTGTCGGGCGCACGTCTTTGATGGGCGAGTGCAGCGCTGCGAAGGAGGTGGTTGAAAGTAGCTGCGGCTTTCTGGGCCTAGCGCGTCGGCAGCACGCTGGGATCGGCCGCTGGAGCAGTTCCCCCAGCAGTCCAATATCAACCGTAGATCCCCACTGAGGCGCGATCGGCGAACGCTGTAAAAGAGTCGAGGGTTGTTTTGTTGGTGTCTTCAGTGCGTCTTCCACGCCTGCACTGCGTCTTGTGTGGCTAATTGCAGGGAGACAGTCTCTTATTGCAGCTACTGTGTCAGGCGACCCAGAGGTCAGACGTCGGTTTTGCATTCGCAGACCGTGCAACAAACACGTCAACTCTCGAGTTTGTCCATGCTACCATTTGTTGCATGGCCGCAAAACAATGTTGACCATCTACGCTGCATTCAACACGCACTGCCGCAGACCCTGTGTGTGACAAGACACACACCGACTATTCTCAACCCACCTAAATCAATTACACTTGGAGTAGAAAAGCTACAAGCCAGGCACAGCCGTCCTTTCTGCAACTTGAAAGGCTGTAAGCTTGCAAACGAACCCCCAAGCCAGTCGCGTCACCCTCCCTGAACTGTGCAATCTTATCATTATTCCTGAACTAACAACTTGATTCCAAGTTGGTGCAATATGCCGGCCGTCGTCAGTCATACAATCATTCATATAGTACATGTAGAGCCTCTCAATCACTACGCTTCTTCCCATCCTCCACATCGTCTGTAACCGCCACAACCGTCGCTGCATTCACCCCATTTCCAATCACAGGATCAGGATCCGTGCTCTCCCAGTCCTCTTCGTTCTCATCCCAACGGTCCAACTCGTCATCCACCGTCGACCTGACCACACCCGTCTCCTGTCCGCCCATACCCTCACCCAGCTCCACATCCAGATCGTCGTCCCCTGCAACAGCGTTGTAGCCGCGCGCAGCTCGCTTGCGCTCAATCATGCGCTTGTGGTACCAGTTGCACAGGGCGATGGCGATGAGGGAGCCGCTGACATTGGCAACGATGTCGTAGGGATCGAACTCGCGCTGGATCTACTTTGTGTTAGCCTTTGCTTTGCCTGATGCATTCTCTCTAGAACCATATCGAGCTAGCAGCGCATAAACTCACAGGTAACAGTCCTTGGATCACCTCACTCGCAACGCCCAGTCCAATTGTGCATACAACAAATGTGAATTGCAGCACTTTGCGCCGCGAGGTTTCGAGGATCCAGTAGAACGTGACGCTGAGCAGGAAGAAGGCGACAAAGTGCAGAACTTTGTCGGATTGCTTGTAGGAGGGGATCGAGTAGTCGGAGGGGGAGAAGCCGGCAGCGGCGGAGATGAGGAGTAAGGCTACAAAAGCGCCTGCATTGCTCCTGTCAGCTCTGTATTCAATTGCGATCTATGCCGGCGGTCGACGGCGGTCTTGCAAGCTGCTGGAGCTCACCAGCCTTTCACGTGCTTGGCCTATGACGTGGGGGACTTACCGGCGAACGGCTTCCGTATGCGCATGTTGGCGATTTCTAATGCTATATGTGCTTTAGAAGCATAGCAAAGGACCGTCTGTGTCTCGAACAGATTGAGGTGGTTGGGGATCTCGTATGGCGGTGCTGCTGATGGCACTAGGACCCCATGTCACAAAGCTCGGACACCAGCTCTCGATCGTACGCGTTACAAGGTGCTCCACGACTCAGCTTAGAGGTTGAACAGCGTGAGAAGAGTGATTGACAAGCGTATCCATAGGGCAACAAACCGCAACTTTCTGATTTCGCTTCCAGGTCGCATTCAAATTGCGGGTGCAGCATCTTCTAGTATTGCTGGAAGATACCAGTGCCCTTCGCCTATACGCGTCTCCGAGACAACACCTGACGTTCTCTCGTACTTCCACGAATGTGGGATACAGTTGCGCACTCCCTGCTTTTCTAGGAGGTATCTACAGCAAATTGGTGGAAGTCTTAAGTGGTTTTCAGGTCAATAAAGGACTACGAAGCGCTTTACCTACGATAGACAATTGACCTAGACCTACCTAGTAAATACCTCCAGCCTCTGCTATTCTATTGCGAGTGGACTAAAACGCACTGATTCTTTAGATTTTAGGAACTAGTTAAGCTATCATCGTTGGATAGTTGACACTTGATAAGATAGGTAGAGGACTACAATGCTCTTTACATGTGATTAACAATGGATTGAACCTGGGTAATCGAGGACCTCCAGCTCGAGGGACGGCAAGAGTTAATATCTGCGATACTCACTGACTCAAATACAATGGTTCTCGTGTGAATCGTGACAGATAGCCGTCGTCTCGAGGGACAACTGCAGGCGCACCTGAACGAGGCGCCGGTGGTTGAAAGCCGAGAGGTTGGGAGGCGAAAAGATTCCAATCTACCATGTTCAGGTTGTCGACGGAAGATAGGGTGGTGAAGAGTAGATGCAGTTGCTGGCGGAGATACGCGTCGTCAGAGTATTTGAACTGCGGGCACATCCTTGAAAAGCTTGGTGGTTTCCTCTTACCCCACAGAGACTGGTCTGAATTACGCCAATGAAGGTATTTGATCTTGCTCCGCCATGCTGCTGCGTCTAGATCGTATTAGAGGGAGAGAATTTGAAACACAAGACACTTACAGTTTCCAGGAGGGATACTCAGGTCTCGGATGTCCAGAATACCAACGGCACACTCTTTGATCGTTGGACGCAGTCCGGCAGCTTCCTTTGGCTTGAATTCGAGATCAAGTGCCACCAAGAGGGAGTCGCCGTGGCAGACATATGCAGGCGTACCTGAATTGAGGGAGCGAGCTTGCCATGGTGTGATGAACAAAGCTGCGAAGGTGTAGTAGATGTCGTCAACTGGATGGTGGAATGGTCTGATTATCTGGTTGTCTGGCATGTAGACATCGCCGGATGTAAAGAATTTTTCAAGAAAGACCTTGAGCCCAAAAGTGTCAATGATTGGTTCTTTGCTACAGAACTGTATACTTTTGAGTGCATGCATAAACGTTAATATTGCTCCAATTCTATCTTGGGTACCTCCCAATGTTTAAAACACAGTGTACATTTATGTAGGAATTTTCAGCAAAGTTACCCCTAATTGAAATACCTGGAGGTCTCTAGCAGTATTCGGTCAGAATCTAAAGAGCACTGTGCCTATCTATGTAGTATTCCATTCATTGAATAAATTAAGATTTATCAGCCACCTAAATGAACTAGCTCCTTACTAGTATCTATACAAGCTAGTGCTTAAGATACTTAAATTCCTTACCCTAAGGAGTATAACCTATAGCGCATAGTTAGTTCTTAGAGCACTAAGATGTTTAGTATGTAGGCAACTAATATCTAGCTTGTAGAGCACTAAAAGTTCAGTGCTACCTACACTGCGTTTTAACTAGTTACGCAAAACACACTATAGTATTTAGAACAAGTACAAGGTAAGTAGGTGTACTGTTTCTAGCTCTTAAATCTTCTACTCCTCTCTCTTTCTCTTTTTTACTTTCTCTGCTATACCTTACCTAGATGTATGTTATAATTGTTTGCATATAGGCACGTGTTGTAGTAAAGGTTAATTATTATATAAGTACTAGATTAAAACGTTTAATCTATTACAGATTGTTATAGATTATAATCCTAGATTATAATCTCTCTCTCTAGAACTCTTAGAGATTAATTCTAAGACTATAGGTATATAGATATAATCTTTTTATAAGAGCACTTGTTAGGCAGGCTGCCTAGATAATAATATAGTACTGTTTCAGCTACAGATTACTTATTAGAGTAATTATACGTACCTTTTAGTTGCCTTAGCACAGTAGGCAGAGCTGTGTCCTAATATTATAATTACTCTAATACCTAAAGCATGTGCGTAAGAGTGTACGTAGATTAAACATAAGTTTAAGTTTAGAGGCAATTAGTAGATTGTAAGAAGTCTACTAACATTATTAATCCTAGGTTTAACCTGCTAGGTCTAATACTCTGTATATTAGGTTGTTGTACCGTGCATAGGTCTAGGGTTAGCTAAGCTAGCTTAGCTAGGTGTGCTCTAAGGAGCTAAGAGCAGGCTACGTATATTTAATCACGGGGCTAGTGCTGTAGCTGCTAGAGGGTCTAGTACTAGGAATACTCTTTAGGCCTAGGTCAGGCCCTGTAAAAAGAAGAGGATATTATTAGGCAGGCTGCCTAGATAACAATATAGTACTGTTCTAGCTATAGATTACTTATTAGAGTAATTATACGTACCTTTTAGTTGCCTTAGCACAGTAGGCAGAGCCGTGTTCTAACAGCACTGTAGGTAGGCAAGAGAGATATAACAAAAACGTATAGTATTAAATAAAATAAGAAATAAATTCTTAGAGATTAAGCTTCTAAGAATTTAGAAGAATATATATATATATATATATATAGGCTCTAAGAGGTAACTATAGTTACTCTAAGGTATTTCTAAGAGTTAGTATACTTAAGGTAGAAAACCTTTAATAATAGCCTTACTTCTTATAGTTTATTCTAGACTGCTAAACTCTATATACTAGTATATACTAGTTTAAACTCTAAAAAAACCTCTAATATAAGAAGACAATAGTTAAGTAAAAGCTAGTTTACTTATTAATATATGCTTAAATCTATTAATTATATTAGTATAAACAACTTCTTATAGAGTACAACTAGCACTAGTTTACTACTTACTAGGTAACCTTACCTCTAGATTTTATAGGACTAATAACTCTAGAACCTATAGTTAAGACTGTTAAGAAGTTAAGTAATAGTCTAGTAGATTAGTAAATAAGTGTTTAGCTAGTACTACTCTATAGAGTATCTACAGCCTTACCTTAGTCCTCTTAAGAATCTAGTGCTCTTAGTCTAGTATCCTTAACTTTTAGAAGTATAGTAATAAGAAGATATAGAATAAACTACATAGTATGTAACGGTCTAGGCAAGGGCCTTGCCTAGACCGTTACATAGTAATTATAGTAGGTTTTTCTTATAGAGTACTTATTACTATACTATAGTTCTTATAAAGTACTAGTACTCTAAGTTTAAAGACTATAATTACCTAGAAGCTAGTATTATATATAGTAAAATACTACCTTAGGCTACTTTAATATAATAATGTTGTTTAGATAACTAGCTTAGGAATAAGTAGGAGATAGATTATTAATTTATATATAGGTGTCTACTTAGGTTACTATTTATATGCTTATTAAGCGTTCTGTGCTTCTATTAGTTAATTGCTTAGTATACCTAATATAGGCAATTAACGCGTTGTATACATAGTATAAGTAAGAAAAGATTTAAATCTATTAGTAAGTTAGCCTAACCTTAGATAGAGTAGGTCTAGGTAAGCTAAGCTTCTAGTAGGTAGATCTAGCGTTTAGTAATATTGCAATACACCCTTTAGGCAAGTTAAGCACGTAAGACCTGCTTATTTAGAAGCTTATACTAGTTTTTGTTAAAGTATATGTTATGTATACTAAGAAATTAGTAAGTAAGCTTTCTACAACACTAATCTATTACTTATTCTACCTTCTATTTTAGTATAACCCTGTGCTATAGTTAAGGTTAGTACTCTTCTAATTAGTTTACACTTACGTCTGTTACTTAAACACTAATACCTATAGAAATGTTCTACTATATAGAAGGCGTATACTACTGCTATATCTGCTACCTAATCTTCTTATAGGCGCTCTACCTTGCTTACTGCCTTGCTACCTCTAGGCTCTCTAAGCTTACTACTAGCTTCTCTCTTAGGCTTACTATTCTGCTAGCTGTTACTGCTGCTAGTACTACTGCTGTGCTTCTCTTCCTCTACGCTGCTCTGCTTGCCCTTACGCTTGCCCTTATGCTCTGCTTTACTTCTACCCTTATACTTACTCTTACTGCCTTACACGCCTTTAGGTAATAAAGATAAGTAGATATTATCTCTACTCTATGCTCTTGCTTCTAGCACTTATAGTGCTAAAATAACCTAGTGTAAGAAGTTATACTTAGAGTGTATTAATAGTGTCTTAGCTAGTTGTTTAGATAGTAAGTGCTATAATTACTTAGGTAGCAGCTCCTGCTGCTAGCGCTGCGCCTTTAGGCATAACTATAATTTCTAGTAAAATCTTTTTACTTCTCTATCTATTAATTGCTTACTAATACTTATAGCTCTTTACTTGCTCTCCTTAAAGCCTATAAGCTCCTAGTAGCTATATAGTATAATCTCTAGCCTATAGACTTAGCTTTTAAAAAATTAAGAACTAAGTTCTGTATAGTATTAGTAGTTACTAAGGTTATAGTTGCTACCTATAGTCCTTCTCTGCTGCTCTCCTCCTCCTCTAAGCTGCCCCTGCCTACACTTACTACTTCTGCCTCTGCTGCTAATACTGCTACTAATAAGGATAAGGTCTACGCTCTAGGTAAGCACTATAAGGAGAGAGCTATTAGGCTCATTAATACTCTTATTAATAAGTTTGTTAGTAAACTCCTCTCTGTTTAGATTAGGCCTAAGGCTATAGAGCTTTGCTTCTTAATAATACTTTATTCTCTCTTCTAATCTATATCTATACCTATGCTTTACTCTTCTATAACTATTATAATTATATCCTTAAAATTAAGCTAGTCTCTAAACCTCTTAAACTGTTGCCTTAATAAACTTTTTAATTAATTTATCTGCTAGTATACTATTAGTAGGGAGATAAAGCACTTTAAATATACCTATAGTATACTTCTGTTATAACTATATATTTTATATATCTATATAGCACAGCTGCATTTTTATACGCTTGTTCTTTCTAACTACTAGCCTATGTGTTTACTAGTTGTTATAGAAGATTATTTAGGTAGCTCTTAAGATTAGTGTAAGCTTAGTAAATAGCTGTTTAAGTACTATAGTCTCTTTAGCAACGTGCTTAAGTGCTAAGAGCTCTGCCTTAGTAGTAGAGGTAGTAATAGTAGCCTGCTAGGACGCCTTCTATACTATTAGCCTACTAAAGAGCATTATAAGGTATCTATAGGAAGATTACTAAGTCTTAACATTATTAGCAAATAAAGTGTTACTATAAATAAGTAGCTTAGCTCTACTGTGCCTGCTATACAAAATTAACTAATACCTAGTTTAGTATAAGTAGATAATAATCTAGTGTACTGCTTTAAAGTGCTTCTTACTAAGATTAGTAAGGTATAGGGATAGTTTAGCTGCTGTAAACACTATATCTAGCTGCAGTATAATTACAGTGTATAGCACTAATCTAACTCTTTTCTAATAGCTCTTAATCTCCTGCCTAGTAGCTTCTCTAGTGCTCTTTATTAGATCTATAGTAGAGAGCAGAGTATATAGAAAGAGTCTAGTTTTATTAAAGTTAAACTTCTTAGCATTTTTGTTAATATACTTGTTATAAACAAGTATTATTATCTGCAGTTTCTAGTTCCTAAGTACTCTAATATTAAGAAACTATTATACTAGACTATACTCTTTAATTGTATAGGCTGCTGCAATTATATCTACAATATACTTAGCTTCTAAGATCTAGGTAGAGTAGTATATTACTAGTATATTATTAATATAGAAGAGTAGCAGTATCTAGTAATTACTGCTAAAGAATAAACAAGGCTCTTCTTTAGATGCTATAAGCCTAGTTACTCTTAGTGTTTAAGAGAGCTCCTTATACTATAAGAGGGGTAAGTCTTTTAACCTATATAGTGCTTATTTAAGCTAAACACATTTCCTAGGTATCTTATACCTATCTAGTAGCTTATAGGTTACTACTAGCTAGTATTCTCTATAGGCATATAAGAAGACTCTAACAATATTATACTATATAATTTCTAAGTTAAATTTAGCTGTAATTGCTATAGCAGTTCTAAAAGACCTAGCTGTAAGTATTACTATATAGGTAGACTAGATTATATTAATAACTTAGAGATCTCTATATACTACTATCCTAGCTTTATACTTAAGAAAGTAGCTATTTTAATCTAGTTTATACGTAAACACCTATTTAAGTAGCAGTAGCTTATTATCTCTAGTAAGTAAATTAATTACTTTCTAGGTGCCTATGTTGTGTAGAGTAGTAATCTCTTTACTTATAGCTTCCTTAAATAGCTGCCTATATAGGTAATAGAGTAGATCTCTCTATTATTTTAGAAGGTTAGAAAGTTAGTCTCTATATAGCTGTTAAGCTTAGCTTAGGACTAGCAGTTACTTCTTCTTCTTTGCTTATGCTTGTATTACAGTATATACTGTTTTAAGCTTAGTGCTAGTTAATCCTAATAGAATTAACTTATCTAATAGGTAGCTCTCTCTATAATCTGTCTAGCAGTTATATAAGAGAAAGTAAGCCTCTAGTATTTTACTTCTAGGATCCTCTAGATCTAGATAGTATAACCTTCTACTCCTTCTTACTAGTTATAAGCTTAGAATTAGTACTGCTTCTAATTAATTTAAGTCTTCTATAGTAGCTATATTGCTCTTAACACCTAGAGCTGCAGAAGCAGCACTTTTAGACTGCGTAAGTGCAGCGTTATATTACCTAGATCTCTCTAATCTTACTCCTCTTAGCAGGCTTACTCTTCTAGGTAAGTGCTCTTCTTAGAAGCTGCTAGAGTGTGTAACACTAGGCTTAGGTGTAAGCTCTAGTGTTCTTAGGCCTAAATACTCTAAATTCTCTGTATAGATTCTTTATAACTTACTAGCCTTATTTATTACTTATATAGAAGATGCTTCTTATTTAGTATAATCTACTAGCTAGCTAGGCAGTTAATTATTATCTCTTAGATCCTTACCCTCTAGCTACTGCTAAGAGTAACCTAGATTGTTAGTGCCTACCTACTTATAGTCTGCTGCGTAGAGCTAATTAAAAATGTTTTTAAACGCTTCTTCTACATCCCTAACCCTATTCTTATATAATAGATCTATAATTAACTTAAGCTTCTTTTATAGGTACTCTACTGTTTCTTTATCCTTATAGAATAAGCTCTTATTAAAAGTAATATTACGTGTAGTTATAACCTAATTAAGCTTAGAGATCTATATCCTGTATATATTAGACGCTCTATATCCTACTAGATATCTAATATAGCCTCTTAGAGTTACTTTAAAGCCCTGCCTATTACGCCTAGCTGCTTATTCCCTATTTAGGGGATATGCTTAGCATCTATAAGCAAAAATTCTACTCTAATCTAGCTAGAGATCTGCTAAGTAGTAACAGATTTGCTCTAGTTAATAGTACTTAAAGTACTGCTTAAACTAATTATCTAATACTATGTTAGGAGCAATTATCCTATAGCTATAAGATAGGCTTATATTATATAACTACGTAGCTGCTGCTACTACCTCTAGCTAGAGCTTTACTAGAAGGTTAGCCCTACTCCTTATCTTAATTAACTTAGTAATAATCTCCTGCCTAGCTCTTTTTACACCTCTATTTAGCTTGTGTGTATATATTAGGGTGCTCTAGATCTCTATACTATAATTTTCTACCTATATACTAAATTGTAATTAGCTATGCTAAGGTAGTGTAGCAATATTATTATCCTAGAGAATTACTAATATATAGAGCTTATAACGTATACAAAGAATATTTATAAACTTCTTAAATACTCTTATAATCTTATCTAAGGACTTAGCATAGATTAGGTAGGTATATATCTTCCTACTATACTTATTTTTAATTAGCAATATCTATACTTCTTCTAGATAACCCTTAGGCATATTAAAGAGATCCTATGCTATCTGCTAGTATAGCTAGAGAGATTGTTTCTTTAGCCTCTTAGATATTACTTAGCTAGTATAGGTTATAGCATAGTGCTTATACTGCTAATATAAGGTTCTATTAATTCTAACGTTTTAGGCGTTCTTTATAAGTGCCTAGAGCGCTATAGAACCTAGATACTCTACTTAGGCGTGCTATAGATCCTTATTATTAGATCTAGAGTAGGTAGTCTATAATCTAAGCTTCTAAGTAGATAGAGTTATGCTTATTACAACTAGATAGATTAATAGTAGCTTGTATTCTATAAAAGTAAGGTTATAATAGCGCGTTAAAGTAGCTAGTATAACACTCTTCTATAATAAGCTAATACGCAGTGTTAAATCTAATTCTAAGTACTATACACCTGCCTTCTTTAATTAAGCTTCTAACACTATATTAACGTAAAATCCCTCTACTACAGCAATATTGTAAAGGATTAGGTCTTCTATACGTTCTCTGCTCTTTCTATATAGTACTTTCTTAATTACTCTAGTGCTAGTACCTAGGATTAGGAAGGACTAGGTGCTAGCCTCTATACAAGTAAGCTTCTTAGCTTTCTAGAAAGTAGTAGGATTAATAAGCTTAAGCTTGTTAACTAAGTAGAGTGCTGCTCTATTGTTAAGAATAATACTGTCTAATAACAGATAAGCGTTAAAATCTATAGTTAAGTAGATCCTATACTCTATAGATTAAAGTACTATTAAGTTAGGATCTATTAGTGCTGCTGCAATTAACTCTAGGTAGTTACTGCTACTTATTACAGAGTTACTATCCTTTATCTATCTCTTCTTAATAACCTTATTCTTTTAGTCCTTGTACTTAGGTTTGTTAAGGCGTTTTAGAATCTCTTTCTTAACCTAATTACTAGAGGTGAATAGTTTACCTGTAAGAGCTCCTTCTAACAGGTTGCAGTTAATTAGCTTCTAAAAGTGTAATTGTCTGTATAGGCAGTTAATCTTTTCTTAGTTAGATTAGTTGTTTAATAATAACTGTGTCTAAGCTAGTTAACCTATAGTAGCAAACACCCTGCCTAAGCTATAGAGAGCTTAAACAGAGTACTCTTAAAGAAGACCTAAATACACTCTGCTAACTTTATCTAGAGTAAGCGTTGTTTTGCCTAGTACTAAGCTCTAGATAATAGACTGTTGTATAGCTCTAGACTAGTCTAGGGTAATCTTTGTTAATAAGTCTAAGAAGTTATGTACTATAAGCTTGCCTTCTACGTTAGTAATCTTAAGAGCTTTAGCCTTGCTGTATAAGAAGTTCTATTCCTAGTACTATTTCTTAGGATTCTGCTAACTCTGCCTAGCCTTTTAGAGATAAGCTTAGTACTATGCGCGTACTAAGTTCTTCTTACTAGTATTAGATAGAGCTAGCTCCTTCTTTAGTACTTTAATTAGAGCATAAAGAGTTAACTTCTTCTCTTTAATAAGAGTTATTATAGCAGAGATTATAGTTACTAGGTCTACTACAGAGTTAACCTAGGTCTATAGGTTTTGTAAGCGCGTAGACTAAAAGGCCTAGTTACTTAATTTAGCTCTATACTTAGCAATCTGTATTTTATATTAGTTGGTATTAGCTAAGGTTATTAAGCTAGGTAGCTCTAGCTGCTTAGGCTTAGCTTTGTAGATTAGGATTACGTCCTTAGCTAACAGATTAACCTGCTTCTACATTCTCTTGCTTATAGCATAGAATTAGACTTAGATGTACTATCCTAGCTATTAGAATTAATTAGTAAGCGTATAAGCTCCCTTAGGGATTAGAGCGTTAGTTATTACATAGATTAATTAGGGTTGTAAAGATATAAGAGGAGTAGTTACTAAGCAGCGTATTCTAGCTAAGTATGCAGGGAGAGATTGTTCTAGTCTTAAAAAGCTAGGCTTATAACTGTTGTTTAGATAACTAGCTTAGAAATAAGTAGGAGATAGATTATTAATTTATATGTAGGTGTCTACTTAGGTTACTATTTATATGCTTATTAAGCGTTCTATGCTCCTATTAGTTAATTGCTTAGTATACCTAATATAGGTAATTAACGCGTTGCATACGTAGCATAAGCAAAGAGAGATTTAAATCTATTAGTAAGTTAGCCTAACCTTAGATAGAGTAGGTCTAGGTAAGCCGAGCTTCTAGTAGGTAGATCCGGCGTTTAGTAACGTTGCAACAAATAACTTATTCTTTATAAGTTACTTAAGTATCTAGGCTCTTTATCTATAAGCTCTATAGAGCTATGATTACTCTTAGTCTAAACAACTGTAGTTACTAGAAGTGTAGACTTATTTACCTAACTACTATAGTAGTTTAGCTAGATATATTATTACCTTTACCTAAGAGGTACTTTATAGAGTATCTAGTTAGTACTTAGAGGCTGTCTTTCTTCTATGTAAGTAGGCCTTAGGCAATACACTATATATAAGTAGCTTATTATAATAATATTAGGTATTACTCTATACTTAAATTAATCCTGTTATAGAAGTCTATCTGTTAATTACGTAGTATTAGCTATACCTTTGTTATAAAGTTAGTTGTTATTTATTCTAGACTTAGAGCTTTGTAACTATATAGTAAGTATTCTATTAGGCGCTTATTATTCCTTACTTACTATATAAAGTTTAGGTATTTAATTATTTAGAAAGTAGGTAGTAAAACAGTAGAATGTTAGTAGGGCAGTAGATGGAGGTAAGAAAGTTATAGTATATAAAGAGTAGATACATTAACTTCTTCTTTCTTATCTATACTCTACTTATACTTGTATACTTTCTACTCTACTTCTTTATAATTATACCTCTTCTACTTTTACACATTAACAACGCTAAGTTACTAGACTTTATATATATATTACCTAACAACATAGCTCTGTAGCCTTTTTTTACTTAGTTCTAGTACTATAGGCGTATACCTAAGCTGTCTACTAAGTCTAGCTCTAACTCTAATAGAATAATTAAGTTGTTTATATAGGTCTTTAGGTATTTTAAGAGATTCTATATATATAAGAATAACTTTAGTATATACTATAGATACTTAAGTCGTAACACTAGTAGATATATTAAGGTAAGTCTAGAACTATACCTAGTGCCTACTTAATATTAGTCTGTATAGATTATGCCTTACTTCTACTATACTATTAATATACTTAACTTCTTTATTAAGTAAGCTAGATATAAAACAAATAAGAAGACTACTTAATAAGGTAATACTATAACTAAAGATAATATTCTAGCTATAACCTAGCACTACAAGCAGACTGCTTTTAACTATGCGAAGGCCTCCTACCTTAGTGCTATAACCTATAAGGCTGCCTTTTATATTATATAAAGAACTTAGGTTTAGGTCTATTAGACTATAACAAAGCTTATTAGGTTTTATATAAGTATAACCTACAGCGCTTTAATATAAGTTTCTTAACTTTTTTGCCTTTACTATTACTAACTTACGTAAGCAGCCTTAGGTACTATTAGCTAGAAGGCAGCCTTTAATATAGTTATTAATATAGATATTAAGCGTGTGTTCTAGTAGGATAGTGCTACTAGAGGTATAGAGAAGTAATAGGAATACTATAGCACTAATATACCTTCTACTAATAATACTCTAGCTACTTTCTTGTAGTAGTTAATAGTTTCTTTAACTAAGCCTATAGCTTAGAAGACTTCTAAGTGTTATTGTTAGAGTAGTCTAGACTTTAAGCTTAGCTCTACTAAAGACTTATAAGGCTTTTTGCTTTTATTTTAAGTTGCTTTTTTAGATAACATATAGTAATAGATTTAAATATAAATAACTATATAAACCTCTATACCTACTCTAATACTGTTAGACGTGTATCCTCTACTTAAGATAGTTACTAGGCTAATCTACAGCCTTAGAATAGTAACTCTAGGTTAATATATTATCTATAGTTTTGTAGTATATATAAGTATTATTCTAGAAGAACTTTCTTAGGTAAGCTCTCTTTTACTAAGGCAGAGTTAAATTACTTAAACTTAAATTAGACTTAGCCTTATACTTATAAGTAGATTACTATAATATATTAGCTACTGTCTTAAGGTACTCTTTAAGAATTTTCTTATAGTAGTTAAGGTCTTTTAGTAGCTCTTAGGCAGCTTTTT
Source organism: Ascochyta lentis (assembly GCA_004011705.1). Taxonomy (NCBI): domain Eukaryota; kingdom Fungi; phylum Ascomycota; class Dothideomycetes; order Pleosporales; family Didymellaceae; genus Ascochyta; species Ascochyta lentis. Next base: position 2,224,753 of record RZGK01000002.1, read on the forward strand.
TATTTAGCTGAACTAGCTACTTTACTAGGTACTCTTACCTATAGGCTTAAGTGTTATAGTACTATAGAATCTCTTTAACTTTAAGTCTCTCTACTAGAAGAATATCCTCTAGAATCTGCGTAGGACTTAGCTAGAACCTCTTCTCTACAAAGGGTTCTTTCTATAGTTTAAGTAATAATATGTTAAACACTAGGTATACTCTGTCTATTAATAGTAATAGGTCTAGCTTATAAGCTAGCTTCCTAATCTTCTTTATAATAGTAGAGAGACCTAAGTACTAGGCGTTAAACTTCTTAGCTAGTTAGCTAGTTGTTAGGTTCTTTGCTTAGAGCAGCACTTACTAACCTTTAGCAAAGTGTTAATCTACCTACTTAGTGTTATACTAATAAGAATTGCTCTTTTAGGTATACTTTAAGCTATTTTTTACTACTACCTATAGATTATGCTACTACTCTAGCTGCCTAATTACCTGCTAGCAGAGGTCTAGTACCTTTCTACTATCTGCTTAGGCTTTTAGAAGACAGTATAGCTAGTACTTATCTAGAACTCTATTAAAGCTTTAAGAGTTGATTCTATAAACTACCTTAATAGAAGATTCTCTGTATACTAAGTAAGCCTTTAAGTTATATATACACTCTATATATAGTAATAAGTTTACTTAGTTATCCTGTTACTAGTTTATATATATATATATAGATAATTTTTAACTCTTAATTTTAGCACTTTATCTATCTATTAGTCTGTAGGTAAAAGGCTGTACTAAGGTAGTAGTTAATCTTAAAATAATAGCAGATGTTAGACTAGAATCAACTAGTAAATACTAATCTACAGTCTAATATTAGGGTATTAAGAAGACTATATTTAAGAAAGCACTACCTAAGCAGTAGTGTACCTCCTTTCTAGGATATAATTATCTTAGTTACAGGTAGATACTAGACATATTTACTAAACCTATTAACTAGAACTAAGATTAAGTTATACTTATTCCTTTATTTATTCTTTAATATTAGTAAGTCTATTACAAAGTCTAGAGAGTAATACTACTAGAGAATATTAGATACTAGAACTAAGACTAGTAGCTGCTATAGCTTATGTCTATAGATTTTATTTAGTTAGTATACTATATAACACTAAATATACTTATACATATTCTTCTTCAGGTTTAGCTAATAGTACTTTTATTTTAATAGCTAGGTAGTCTTTTTACAACTATAGTAACATTTTATAAAGTTGTTATAGTTCTTTTTAAGAATAGTTTAGTCAAGAGTTATATCTTAAGAAATCTACACTTTCTTGCTTCTGTATAGAATCCTACTAGAGTTAACTTCCTAGTAGTAGTAACTCTTAGCTGCTCTGCTTACTTTCTAACTTATTAGTAACTTATAAGTAGTATTCTGCTCTTAAACCTATCTAATATAGTTAGTTAGGCGTTCTAGAGTTTCTAGAGTATATATAGATTTGCTTTATATAGTATTGTTTATAAGGTAAGTAGGTAACCTAACTTATCTATTAAGGTTATAAAGATACGCTTCTATAATATTAAATCTAGGTTCCTAAGCTTTAAATAAATTAGATTAACTCTAGCTTCTATAGCCTATAAATAGCTAGTTAAGAGCTAAAGAAGATATATCTCTAGTACCTATTAATAGGTAGAATTCTTTAGAGGCAGTTTTAGAGAGTTGCTAAAATCTCTTAGAACCTATAAGAGCACTATATATAAGTAAGAGAGATAGAATAAAAACGTATAGTATTAAATAAGATAAGAGACAAATTCTTAGGAGTTAAGCCTCTAAGAATTTAGAAGAATATATATATATATATAAGCTCTAAAAAGTAACTATAGTTGCTCTAAGGTGTTTCTAGAGGTTAGTATACCTAAGGTAGAAAGCTTCTAATAATAGCTTCTTCTCTTCCTATAGTCTGTTCTAGACTGCTAGACTTTATATGCTTATATATACTAGTTTAAACTCTAAAAAAACCTCTAATATAAGAAGACAATAGTTAAGAAAAAGGTAGTTTACTTATTAGTAGATACTTAAATCTATTAGTTATGTTAGTATAAATAACTCTCTACAGAGTATAACTAGCACTAGTTTACTACTTATAAAATAACCTTACCTATAGAATTCTTAGGATTATTAACTCTAAAACCTATAGTAAAGACTATTAGAGAGTTAGGTAATAGTTTAGTAGATTACTAAATAAGTATATAGCTAGTACTACCCTATAGAGTGTCTGTAGCTAGACTCTAGTCTTTTTAAAAATCTGATACTCTTAGTCTAGTAGCCTTAACTTCTAGAAGTATAGTAAAAGAAGATATAGAATAAGCTATGTAGTGTTTATAGTAGGTTCTCTTTATAGAGTACTTATTACTATACTATAGTCTCTATAAGACCTTACTACTATAAGTCTAAAGACTATAATTACCTAAGAGCTAGTGTTAGGTACAGTAAAATGCTGCTCTAAGCTACTTTAATATAACAATTTATTCTTTATAAGTTACTTAAGTATCTAGGCTCTTTGTCTATAAGCTCTATAAAGGTATTATTACCTTTAGCCTAAACAACTACAGTTACTAGAAGCGTAGACTTATTTACCTGACTACTATAGCAGTTTAGCTAGATGTATTATTACCTTTGCCTAAGAGGTACTTTGTAGAGTATCTAGTTAGTACTTAAGAGCTGTCCTTCTTCTATATTAGTAGGCCTTAAGCAACACAGTATATACAAGTAGCTTATTATAACAATATTAGGCGTTATTCTATACTTAGATTAGTTCTATTATAAGAATCTATCTACTAATTATATAGTATTAGCTATGCCTTTATTATAAAGTTAGTTATTATTTATTCTAGACTTAAGGCTTAATAGATGTATAGCAAGTATCTTATTAAGCGCGTTATATTCCTTACTAACTATATAAAGTTTAGACGTTTAATTATTTAGAAAGTAGGTAGTAAGGTAGTAGAATATTAGTAGAGTAGTGGATAAAAGTAAGAGAGTTACAGTATGTAAAGAGTAGATACCTTAAGTTCTTCTTTCTTATCTGTACTCTACTTATACTAATATACTTTTTACTCTACCTTTTTATAATTATACCTTCCCTGCCTTTGTATATTAATAATGCTAAGTTACTAGACTTTATATACGTGTTGCCTAATAATATAGCTCTATAGCCTTCTCTTACTTAGTTCTAGTACTATAGGTACGTAACTAAGCTGTTTACTAGGTTTAGCTCTAACTTTACAGAATAATTAAGTTATTTATACAGGTCTTTAGTTGTTCTAAGAAGTTCTATATATAGAAGAATAACTTTAGCGTATACTATAGATACTTAGGCAGTAATACTAGTAGATATATTAAGGTAAGTCTAGAACTCTACCTAGTATCTACTTTATACTAATTTATATAGATTACGCCTAACTTCTACTACGCTATTTATATGCTTAAATTTCTTATTAAGTAAGCTTAATATAAGATAAATAAGAAGACTACTTAATAAAGCAATGCTGTGACTAAAGATAACGTTCTAGCTATAACCTAGTACTACTAGCAGACTGCTTTTAACTACGCTAAGGCCTACTATCTTAGTACTTTAACTTATAAGACTACTTTCTAACACTATATAAAGGACTTAGGTTTAGGTCTAGTAGACTATAATAAAAACTGTTAGGAATTATATAAGTATAACCTATAGCACTTTAATATAAGTTTTTTAACTTACTTACCTTTACTATAGCTAACTCACGTAGGCAGCCTTAGGTACTATTAGCTAGAAGGCAGCCTATAATATAGTTATTAATATAGATATTAAGCGTATATTCTAGTTAAATAGTACTGCTAAAAGTGTAGAGAAGTGTTAGTATTACTATAGCACTAATATGCCTTCTGCTAATAATACTCTAGCTGCTCTCTTTTAGCAGTTAATAGTTTCTTTAACTAAGCCTATTACTTAGAAGACTTCTAAGCGTTATTATTAAGGTAGTCTAGACCTTAAGCGTAGCTCTAGTAAGAGCTTATAAGGTCTTTTCTATTTATTTTAAGTTACTCTTTTAGATAATATATAGTAATAGATAAAATATAAATAACTATATAACCTCTATACCTACTCTAATACTTTTCAGACTCTTATCCTCTACCTTAGATAGTTACTAGGCTAATCTACAGCCTTAGCACAGTAACTCTAAGTTAATATATTATCTACAGTTTTATAGTATAAGTATTATTCTACAAGGACTTTCTTAGTTAACCTCTCTTCTACTAAGGTAGGTTTAGATTACTCTAACTTGTTTTAGACTTAGCTTTATACTTATAAGTAAATTACTATAATGTATTAGTTACTGTCTTAAGACACCTTTTAAGGATTTCCTTATAGTAGTTAAGGTTTTCTAGTAGCTTCTAAGTAGCTTCTCTATTTAGCTAACCTAGCTACTTTACTAAGTACTCTTACTTATAGGCTTAAGTGTTATAGCACTATAAGATCTCTTTAACTTTATACCTCTCTACTAGAAGAGTATCTTCTAGAATCTGCATAGAACCTAGGTAGATCTTCTTTTCTGTAAAGAGTTCCCTCTATAGTTTAAGTAATAATATATTAAATACTAGGTATACTTTATCTATTTATAGTAGCAGGTCTAGCTTATAAGCTAGCTTTTTAATCTTCTTTATAATAGTAAAGGAACCTAGGTAATAGGTGTTAAACTTCTTAGATAGTTAGCTAGTTGTTAGGTTCTTTGCTTAGAGCAGCACTTACTTACCTTTAGCAAAGTGTCTATCTGCCTGCTTAGTGTTATACTAACAAGAATTGCTCTTCTAGGTATACTCTAAGCTATTCTTTACTGCTACCTATAGGTTGTGCTACTGCTCTAGCTATCTAATTACCTGCTAGCAGAGGTTTAGTACCTTTCTACTGTCTACCTAGGCTTTTAGAGGACAGTGTAGCTAGTACTTAACTAGAACTCTATTAAAGCTCTAAGGGTTAATTCTATATACTACCTTAATAGAGGATTCTCTATATACTACGTAAGCCTTTACGTTGTATATATACTCTGTATATAGTAATAAGTCTACCTAGTTATCCTATTAGTAGTTTATATAGATGCGCAGGTATGTTTCTAATTTCTAGTTCTAGTATTTTATCTGCCTATTAGTCTGTAGGTAAAAGGCTGCACTAAGGCAATAGTTAATCTTTAAATAATAGTAGATATTAGACTAGAATTAACTAGTAAACACTAATCTATAGTCTAATATTAGAGTATTAAGGGGACTATGTTTAAGAAAGCACTGCTTAAGCAGTAGTTTAGCTACCTTCTAGGACGTAACTGTCTTAGTTATAGGTAGGTACTACACATACTTACTAAACCTATTAACTAAAACTAGAATTAAGTTATACTAATTCCTTTAGTTGTTCTTTAATATTCGTAGGTCTGTTACAAAGTCTAGAGAGTAATACTGCTAGGGTGTATTAAGTACTAGAAGTAGAACTAGGAGCTTCTATAGCTTATACCTAAAGATCTTATTTAGTTAGCATACTATATAAAACTAAATGTATTTATATATATTCTTCTTTAGGTTTAGCTAATAGTACTTTTGTTTTAATAGCTACGTAGTCTTCTTATAGCTATAGCAACTTCTTATAGAGTTATTATAGTTCTTTATAAGAATAGTTTAGTAAAGAGTTATATTTTAAGGAATCTACACTTTTCTACTCCTATACAGGATCCTACTAGAGTTAACTTTCTAGTAGTAGTAACCTATAACTGCTCTACTTACTTCCTAACTTGTCAGTAACTTATAAGCAGCGTCCTGCTTCTAAACCTATCTAATATAGTTAGTTAGGTGTTCTAGGGTGTCTAGGGCGTATACAGATTTACCTTACGCAGTATTATTTATAAGGTAAGTAGGTAACCTAACTTGTCTGTTAAGGTTATAAAGAAGAGTCTCTGTAATATTAAATCTAGGTTTCTTAGCTTTAAATAATTTAGATTAACTCTAGCTATTATAGCCTGTAGATAGCTAGTTAAGAGCTAAGAGAGATGTATCTCTAGTACCTATTAGTAGGTAGAATCCTTTAGAGGCAGTTTTAGAGAGTTGCTAGGATCTCTTAGGACTTTTACTAGAGCTGCTTATTGCTCTAGTTGCCAATTTAACGTTTTAAGCCTTAGACTTCTAAATAGTCTATATTTAAAGCTTTTGTTAGAGTGTTAGTAATATAGTATTATAAAGTGCCTACTGCTTCTTAATAACTTATCTCTTTATATAATCTAGACGCCTTAAAAGGCTGTCTGTAGAGTTCTCTAGTCTAGGCTTATACTTAACTTTAAAGTTGTACCTAGCTAGCTTCTCTACCTAGTATACTTACTTAGAGGAGAGCTCTTTTATAGTTATAAAGTACTATAGGTTGTTATAATTAGAGAGTACTTAGACTGTTAACAGAGTATACTTAAGGTAATATTACTACTACCTAAATGCCTTAACAATTATAGCTAATTCCTTATTATAGGTATGCTATCTAATTAATAGGCCTTAGAACCTCCTGCTCTAGAACGCTACTAGCTTCTAGTGTTGTTCTGTTAGTACTCTTAACAATTATAGTTACAGTAGTATAGCAGCTATAGTAAAGTCTAATACGTTAGTAAGAACTATAATTAGCTTAGCATAGTTAAAGTACTGTAGTATAAGTGCTTTAGTAAACTTCTTCTTAATAGTATAAAAAGCCTAGTATACTTCCTCTAGCTAACTCTATAGTTTATACTATCTTATTAGATCTTTTTAGGTTTTTACTAGCGTTTTCTTCCCCCTCTTTATAGAAGTAAGCCTCCTAGCTCTAACTCTAGCCTCTAGGCGTAAGTTATATAGTCTACTAATAGGCAGACAATCCTAGAGTAGTTAAAGATAAATCTTTAGTAAAAGTTAGTAAAGCTAAGAAACACTTAGATGTTCTTATACTCTTTAGGCTCTAGCTACTCTTAGATTATTTATATGTAGATAGGATCTATAACTACTCTACTAGGCGTAATAATAAAGCCTAGGAACTTAACTAACTTTGTTATAAATAAGCATTTGCTTACCTTGCAGAACAACCGCTATTTAACAAGTTAATCTAGGATCTCTTTAATATAGGCTTAATAATTCTTCTTATACTCTAAGTATATAAGGATATTATCTAGGTATATAATATAGGTGTAGTCTATTAGGCCTTCTTAGGCTCTTTAGATGTAGAATTAGAACGTTGCTAAAGCGTTTACTAATCTAAAAGACATAACTAGGTAGTTAAAATAACTATACCTAGTCTTAAAGGCTGATTTCTACTTATTACCTTCTTTAAGCTAGAGCCTTTAATAGGCGTTACGTAGATCTAGGTTAGAGAAGATAGCAGCTTTTAATAGCCTGTCTAGCATTTTATTTACAAGAAGAATAGGATACTAGTTTTTAATAGTAACCTTATTAAGGCCTTTATAATCTATATAAAGTTACAGTGTACTATTAGCCTTTAGTATAAACAGAATAGGTGCTCTAGTAGAGAATTTACTTAGGTAGATCTAACCTTTCTTCTGCGCTATATTAAGGTAGGCCTGTAGTATTTTTAGCTCCTTCCTAGAGAGGTTATATATAGGTATGTTTAGTATCTTGCTCCCTAGCTTAATATTAATAGAGTAATTATAATTCTAATACAGTACTAATACACTAGACTAGTGTTTACTAAATATAAGCTACTTATAGTATAGCTCTAGAGGAACGTGCTTAAGCTCTTCTAGGTCTAGTTTGTTATCTGCAGAGTTAACTAAAGAGTAGTCTTTACTACTATCTAAGAGGACTTAGGCTATGCCTATAAGCAGTATCCTAGAGCGTTAAGAAGGCTTATAGATAATACTTACTACTATACACTTACTTATAGCTTTAGGAAGCTATAATAGATCTAGGTACTACACAACACAATCCTAAAGGTAGTTAACAACTTTCAGCATTTTATTCTAGAGCTAGAGAAGTCTCTTATTATAGAAGTATTCTGCGTTAAGAACAGTATTTCTGCTTAGCCCCTAGGCTAGTAGTTGTCTACTGTCTTTCTAGTTACTTTCTAAAAGGTTGTTAATTGCCTCCTCTAGAACTTAGTAAACTAGGTTACCTAGGTGCATTAGGTATACTCTCTCTCCTAGTTTTATAGATTAGAATAGATCTTATATAGTAGTAAGGTGTACTCTCTTTGTATTATTAGGGAACTACTTATATATACCTTTAAAGAAGCAGATATATAGGTTAGTAGATACTAACTATAGGTAGCCTAGTACTAGGTTGTATCTCTTAAAGGTAGCTAACTAGAACTCCTGCAGTCCTATAGATTTAACTATACTATTACTATCTAGGCCATTAATAGTTAGATTATAAGGTTGTTAGATGTCTACGTAGTTACTATTGAGAAATGTAGCTACTAGCCTTTAATAGAATAATTTATATTCTAGGTAGAGACTATCTACTACTTACTAGCTAATAAGGTTTAGCTCTGCTTCTAAGTTATAGAAGGCTTAGAGTAGTATTAGAGATCTATTAGAGTCTTAGAGGAATACAGTAACTATAATACAGGTTTGTTTCCTCTTAGTTTTAGGCCCTAGTTGTAGTTAGAATAAGTTAGCAACTAGGGCTTCTCTTTTCCTAACTCTCTTATTAACTAAAAGTTCCTATTATTACTTCCTTTGTAGTAGGAGTAGTAACTACTACAGTTTTTCTAGTAACTCTTTTAGCTGCCCTAGTCTTTGTTTTAACTCTAGCTATTATTACTATTATTAGATTAGGTAGTCACTAGAGTACTATTACTTTAGCTACAGAATAGTGTGCCTCTACAGCTAGTATATTTCTTATTCCTCTTCTAATTAGGAGATATAGTATACCTTTTACTATAGTTAGCGTTACTACTCTTATAAGTAACTATAGGATAGGCTGCTATCTTTGCATTATAGAGAGCTTGTTTAAACTTATGCTATTACTAGATATTATCTAGGCTGCTGTTACGCTAGATTTCCTGCTAGAGGTAAGGCAGAGTTTTAGACTATATAAAAGTAATTTTAAAGTTATAGTCTTTAGTACTATTATTAAACTCAAAGAACCTATACAGTAGTAGTAACTCCTAGCAATTTAATAGCATTAGAAAGGTGTTAACTGTATTACCTTCTCTCTACTTAATATTAAAGAATTTAGTATAGTTCTTATACTTAGTAAAGACAAGGTCTTATACAAGTTACTCCTCCTCTGCCTTAAGGTTAGACTATAATTAGATAGATCTCTAGTTAATCTGTTATTAGATTAGTTCGTAATAGATGCTAAACTAAATAGTACCTATAGCCTAGTAGGTTCTTATAATAGAGTCCTCTAACACCTAAGCGTATTAGAAGGCTATTTTAATATTCTTAATCTACTAGTCTACTTACTGTAGAGATAGAGCTCTGCTCTTAGTACCTAGCTTAGGTTTAGGTTAAATGTTGTTTAACACTTAGATAATCTTTCTAGCCTTATTAAACGCTAGCTAGTTAGGTTCTAACTAGTTCCTGCTTTTAGTTAAGCCTAGGGCTTATAAGGCTTAGTTAATCTAGTTCTTCTAGATAGCTAATTTAGCCTTAGTAGCTTTAGTAAGCTCTGCTTTAAAAAGATTCTTAAGAAGTTGCTTAATAAATAAAGGCTAGCCTATAGTTAGAATAGCTACAGGTTCTACTCTAGGCGCCCTTGTAGTAGCTAGAGGGTCTGTATTTAAACTAGTTACTAGGTTTATCTAACTTAGATAGGATAGCGTATCTGTTAGAGGGGTAGTAGAGCTAAGAGCCTATTTGTCTCCTAATTTAGTAGAACCTAACGCTTAGTTATTAGATGTACTAGGCGTTATCTTAACCTAGAGTATGCCTAGTAGTAATAAGTTTACTACTATATTGTGTATAGGATACCTCTAGGTATCTATTAGGTTGCTACTAGGGCTAGGCTGTTATAAGCCTAGTGCGTTGTTGTTGCTAGTAGCATGTTAGCAACATTAATTTCTAACTATTGTAATAGGTATAGAAAAAATTAGATATCTCTTAACTACTTCTTCTAAGAGAGAGTATAAAGGATTTAAATTATAAGGGCACTGTAGGTAGGCAAGAGATAAGACAAAATATATAGTGTTAGATAAGATAAGAGACAAATTCTTAGAGGTTAAGCCTCTAAGAATTTAAGGGAATATATACGTATGTGTAGGCTCTAAGAGGTAACTATAGTTGCTCTAAGGTATTTCTAAGAGTTAGCATGCCTAAGGTAGAAAGCTCCTAACAAACTCTAAGCTATAGTTAAATTTAGTACTTTTTTAATTAATCTATACTTATATTTATTACTTAAATACTAATACCTATAGAAATATTCTGCTGTGTAGTAAGTATACACTACTACTATATCTGCTACCTACTTTACTGCCTACTTTACTGCCTACTTATACTCTACCTTACTTACTATCTTCTTTTACTTAAGCTCTCTAATTATACTACTAGCTTCTCTTTAGAGCTTACTACTCTGCTAGCTATTACTGCTGCTCTTAATACTATTGTTAATACTACTGCTGCACTCTTTCTTCTCTGCGCTACCTTACTTACTCTTACTGCCTTACACGCCTTTAGGTAATAAGAAGTACATATTATCTCTACCTCTTACCTTTGTCTCTAGCACCTATAGTACTAAGACAACTTAGTATAAGAAGTTATGCCTAGAGTGTATTAATAGTGTCTTAGCTAGTTGTTTAGATAGTAAGTACTGTAATTACTTAGGTAGTAGCTTCTGCTGCTAGCACTGCGCCTCTAGGCATAACTACAACCTCTAGTAAGTAATCTTTCTACTCTTTTATCTATTAATTACTTACTAATATATATAGCCTTCTACCTGCCTTCTCTAAGGCCTGTAAGCTCTTAGTAGCTATATAGAGTAATATTAAGCTCTTAGACTTAGCTCTTAGAAAACTAAGAACTAAGTTCTAAGTAGTATTAGTTGTCGCTAAGGTAGTAGTTACTGCTTATAGCTCTTTTCTACTACCCTCCTCCTCTTCTAAGCTGCCCTTGCTTATACTTACTACTTCTGCCTCTACTGCTAACACTGCTACTAATAAGAGTAAGGTTTATACTCTAGGTAAGTGCTATAAGAAGAGAGCTATTAAGCTTATTAATGCTCTTATTAATAAGTTAGTTAGTAAACTCCTCTTTGTTTAGATTAGGCCTAAGGCTATAGAGCTTTACTTCTTAATAATACTTTATTTTCTCTTCTAATCTATATATATACTTATACCTTACTTTCCTATAACTATTATAATTATGTTTTTAAAATTAAGCTAGTCTCTAAACTTCTTAAACTATTACTTTAGTAGATCTTTTATTAATCTATCTGCTAGTATACTATTAGTAGAGAGGTAAAGTACTTTAAACATACCTGTAGTGTACTTCTGTTATAACTATATATTTTGTATATCTATATAGCACAGCTGTGTTGTTATACGCTTATTCTCTCTAACTACTAGCCTAATTATTTACTAGTTATTACAGAAGATTGTTTAGGCAGCTTCTAGAATTAGTGTAAGCTTAGTAAATAGCTGTTTAAGCACTATAGTCTTCTTTATAATATACACAAGTACTAAGAGCTCTGCCTTAGTAGTAGATATAGTAATAGTAGCTTACTAAGACGCTTTTTATACTATTAGCCTACTAAAGAGCATTACAAGGTATCTATAGAAAGATTACTAGGTTTTAACATTGTTAGTAAATAACATATTACTATAAATAAGCAGCTTAGCTCTACTATGCCTGCTATACTAGATTAACTAATACCTAGTTTAGTATAAGTAGATAATTATCTAGTATACTGCTTTAAAGTGCTCTTTACTTAGATTAGTAAGGTATAAGAATAGTTTAGCTGCTGTAAACGCTATATCTAGACATAGTATAAATATAGTATATAGCACTAATCCTAATCTTTCTTAAGAGCTCTTAATCTCCTACCTGGTAGCTTCTCTAGTACTCTTTACCAGATCTATAGTAGAGAGCAGAGTATATAGAAAGAGTCCTGTTTTATTAAAGTTAAACTTCTTAGTAATTTTCTTAATATACTTGTTATAAACAAGCGTTATTATCTGCTGTTTCTAGTTCCTAAGTACTCTAATATTAAGAAACTATTAGACTAGTCCTTAATTCTTAATTATATAAGCTACTGTAATTATATCTATAATATACTTAGCTTCTAAAATCTAGGTAGAGTAGTATATTACTAGTATATTATTAATGTAGAAGAGTAGCAGTATCTAGTAATTACTGCTAAAGAATAAGTAAGGCTCTTCTTTAGATACTATAAGTCTAGTTGCTTTTAGTGTTTTAAGAGAGCTTCTTATACTATAGAAGAGGTAAGTCCTTTAACCTATATAGTGCTTATTTAAGCTAAACGTATTTTCTAGGTATCTTATACCTATCTAGTAGCTTATAGGTTACTACTAGCTAGTAATCTCTGTAGGCATATAAGAAAGCTCTAATAATATTATACTATATAATTTCTAAGTTAAATTTAGCTGTAATTGCTATAGCAGTTCTAAAAGACCTAGCTGTAAGTATTACTATATAGGTAGACTAGATTATGTTAATAACTTAGAGATCTCTATATACTACTATCCTAGCTTTATACTTAAGAAAGTAGCTATTTTAATCTAGTTTGTACGTAAACACCTATTTAAGTAGCAGTAGCTTATTATCTCTAGTAAGTAAATTAATTACTTTCTAGGTACCTGCGTTGTGTAGAGTAGTAATCTTCTTACCTATAGCTTCCTTAAATAGCTGCCTGTATAGGTAGAAGAGTAGATCTCTTTAGTATTATAAAAGGTTAGGTAGTTAGTCTCTATATAGCTGTTAAGCTTAGCTTAGAACTAGCAGTTACTTCTTTTTCTTTTCTACTAATGCTTATATTACAGTATATACTATTTTAAGCTTAGTGCTAGTTAATCCTAATAGGATTAACTTATCTAGTAGGTAGCTTTCTCTATAATCTGTCTAGTAGTTATATAGAAGAAAGTAAGCCTTTAGTATGTTACTTCTAGAATCCTCTAGATCTAGATAGTATAACCTTCTACTTCTTCTTAGTTATAAGCTTAGAGTTAGTACTACCTCTAACTAATCTAAGTTTTCTGTAGTAGCTATATTACCCTTAGTACCTAGAGCTGTAGAAGTAGTGCTCTTAGAGTATATAGGTGCAGTATTATATTGCCTAAATCTCTCTAATCTTACTCTTTTTAGTAGGCTTACTTCTCTAGGTAAGTGCTTTTTCTAGGAGCTACTAAGGTGTGCAACGCTAGGCTTAGGTGTAAGCTTTAGTATTCTTATGCCTAAATACTCTAGGTTCTCTGCATAGATTCTCTATAACCTACTAGCTTTGTTTATTACTTATATAGGAGATGCTCCTTATTTAGTATAATATACTAGCTAGCAAAGTAGTTAATTATTATCTCTTAGATTCTTACTCTCTAGCTGCTGCTAAGAGTAACCTAGATTATTAGTACCTGCCTGCTTATAGGCTGCTGCGTAGAGCTAATTAAAAATACTTTTAAACGCTTCTTCTATATCTCTAACCTTATTCTTATATAATAGGTCTATAATTAACTTAAGCTTCTCTTATAGGTACTCTACTACTTTCTTATCTTTATAGAATAAGCTTTTATTAAAAGTAACATTGCGTATAGGTATAACCTAATTAAGCTTAGAAATTTATATTCTGTATATATTAGATACTCTGTATCCTACTAGATATCTAATATAGCCTCTTAGAGTTACTTTAAATCCCTGCTTATTATACCTAGCTACTTATTTCTTGTTTAGAGGATATGCTTAGTATCTATAAGCGTAAATTCTACTCTAATCTAGCTAGAGATCTGCTAAGTAGTAATAGATCTGCTCTAGTTAATAGTAGTTAAAATACTGTCTAAACTAATTATTTAATGCTGTATTAGGGGCAATTATTTTATAGCTATAGGATAGGCTTATATTATATAACTACGTAGCTGCTGCTACTACCTCTAGCTAGAGCTTAGCTAGTAGGTTAGCCCTACTCTTTATTTTAATTAACTTAGTAACAATCTTCTGCCTAGCCCTTTCTATACCTCTATTTAGCTTATATAAATACGTTAGAGTACTCTAGATCTTTATACTATAATTCTCTGCTTATTTACAAAATTATAATTAACTATACTAAAGAAGTGTAGCAATATTATTGTCTTAAAGAATTACTAATATACAGAGCTTATAACGTGTATAAAGAATACGTATAAACTTCTTAAATACTCTTATAATCTTATCTAATAACTTGGCATAAATAAGATAAGTATAAATTTTCCTACTATACTTATCTTTAATTAGCAACATCTATACCTCTCTTAGACAACTCTTAGGTATATTAAAGAGATTCTACGTAATCTACTAGTATAGCTAGAGAGACTGCTCTTTTAGCCTTCTAGATATAACTTAGCTAGTATAAGTAATAGCATAGTGTTTGCACTGCTAATATAGAGTTCTGTTAATTCTTATATTTTAGGCGTTCTTTATAAGTGCCTACAGTACTATAGGTTCTAAATAACTAGCTTAGGTATGCTATAGATTCTTATTATTAGATTTAAGGTGTGTAGTCTATAATCTAAGCTTCTAAGTAGATAGAGTTACGCTTATTACAGCTAGATAGATTAACAGTAGCTTATATTCTATAAAAGTAAGGTTATAATAGTCTGTTAGAGTAGCTAGTACAACGCTCTTTTATAGTAAGCTAATACGTAGTGTTAAATCTAATTCTAAGTACTATACACCTGCCTTCTTTAATTAAGCTTCTAATACTATATTAATATAAAATCCCTCTACTATAGTAATATTATAAAGGATTAGATCTTCTGTACGTTCTCTACTCTTTCTATGTAGTACTTTCTTAATTACTCTAGTACTAGTGCCTAAGATTAGAAAGGATTAGGTGCTAGCCTCTATATAAGTAAGCTTCTTAGCCTTCTAAAAAGTAGTAAAGTTAATAAGCTTAAGCTTATTAACTAAGTAGAGAGCTGCTCTGTTGTTAAGGATAGTACTGTCTAATAAGAGATAAGCGTGAAAATCTATAGTTAAGTAGATCCTATACTCTATAGATTAAGGTCTTATTAAGTTAGAGTCTATTAGTACTACTGCAACTAACCTAGGGTAGTTACTGCTGCTTATTACAGAGTTACTATTCTTTATCTATCCCTTCTTAATAACCTTGTTCTCCTAGTCCTTATACTTAGGTTTATTAAGGCGTTTTAGAATCTCTTTCTTAACTTAATTACTAGAGGTAAACAGTCTACTAGTAAGAGCTGCCTCTAACAGGTTATAGTTAATTAGCTTCTAGAAGTGTAACTATCTGTATAGGCAGTTAATCTTCTCCTAGTTAGATTAGTTATTTAATAATAATAACTATGTCTAAGCTAGTTAACCTATAGTAGTAAACACTCTGCCTAAGCTATAAGAAGCTTAAACAGAGTACTCTTAAAGGAAACCTAAATACACTCTGCTAACTTTATCTAGAGTAAGTGTCTTATTACCTAGTACTAAGTTCTAGATAATAGACTATTATATAGCTCTAGACTAGTCTAGTGTAATCTTTATTTATAAGGTTAAGAAGTTGTATACTATAAGCTTACCTTCTACGTTAGTAATCTTAAGAGCTTTAGCCTTGCTATATAGAAGGTTCTACTTCTAGTGCTACTTTTTAGAATTCTGCTAACTCTGCCTAGCCTTCTAGAGATAAGCTTAGTACTGTACACGTACTAAGTTCTTCTTACTAGTATTAGATAGAGCTAGCTTCTTCTTAAGCACCTTAATTAGAGCTTAGAGAGTTAACTTCTTTTCTTTAACAAGTGTTATAGTTACTAGATCTATAGTAGTATTAACCTAGGTTTATAAGTTTTATAAGCGTGCAGACTAAAAGGCCTAGTTGCTTAATTTAGCTCTATACTCTGTAATCTATATTTTGTATAAGTTAGTATTATCTAAGGTTATTAAGCTAGGTAGCTCTAGCCTCTAGAGCTTAGATTTGTGCATTAGTATTACGTCTTTAGCTAATAGATTAATCTACTTCTATATTCTCTTACTTATAGTATAGAATTTAAGTTAGATATACTATCCTAGCTATTAGGATTAGTTAGTAAGCGTATAAGCTCTTTTTAGAATTAGAGCGTTAGTTATTATATAGGTTAATTAGGTTTATAAAAATATAAGAGGAGTAGTTACTAAGTAGTGTATTCTAGCTAAGTATATAGGGGGAGATTATTTTAGTCTTAAAAAGCTAGGCTTATAACCGTTGTTAGATAATAAGCTTAGAAATAACTAGGAGATAGATTATAAATTTATATGTAGGTGTCTGTAAGAGCACTGCAGGCAGGCAAGAGATAGGATAAAACATATAGTATTAGATAAGATAAGAGACGAATTCTTAGAGGTTAAGCCTCTAAGGATTTAGGGGAATATATACGTGTGTGTAGGCTCTAAGGGGTAACTGTAGTTGCCCTAAGGTGTTTCTAAGAGTTAGTATACCTAAGGTAGAAAGCCTCTAATAATAGCCTCTTCTCTTCTTATAGTCTGTTCTAGACTGCTAAACTCTATATACTAATGCTTGCTAGTTTAAACTCTAAAAAAACCTCTAACGCAAGAGGAAAATAGTTAGGAGAAAGCTAGTTTGCTTGTTAGTAGGTGTTTAAATCTATTAATTACGTTAGCATAAACGACTCCCTACAGAGTGCAGCTAGCACTAGTTTACTGCTTACTAGGTAACTCTACCTTTAGATTCTTTAGAATTAGAGACTCTAGAACCTGTAGTTAAGACTGTTAGGGAGTTAGGTAATAGTTTAGTAGATTACTAAACGAGTATTTAGCTAGTACCCCCCCGTAGAGTGTCTATAGCCTTACTCTAGTCCCCTTAAGGATCTAGTGCCCTTAGTCTAGTAGCCTTAACTTCTAGAAGTATAGTAAAAAGAAGATACAGAATAAACTGTATAGTAATTATAGCAGGTTCTCTCTGTAGGATACCTGTTGCTATACTATAGTCTCTACAGGGCACTGCTGCTCTAAGTCTAGAGACTATAGTTGCCTAGAAGCTAGTGTTAGATATAGTAACGTGCTGCTCTAGGCTATTTTCTCTAATAACTTGTCTTCTATAGGTTACTTAAGTGTCTAGGCTCTTTATCTATAAGCTCTACAGAGGCCTTCCCTTAGTTTAAACAACTGCAGTTACTAAAGGCGTAGACTTGTTTACTTAACTGCTACAACAGTTTAGCTAGATATATTATTACCTTTACCTAAGAGGTACCTTATAAGGTATCTAGTTAGTGCCTAAGAGTTGTTCTTCTTCTGCGCAAGTAGGCCCTAAGCAACACGCTATGTGTAGGTAGCTTATTGTAACAATGTTAGGTATTACTCTATATTTAGATTAACTCTGTTATAGGAGTCTATCTGCTAATTACGCAGTGTTAGCTATGCCTTTATTATATATTTAGTTGTTGTTTGCTCTAGACTTAGGGCTTTATAGACGTATAGCAAGTGTCTATTTAGGCGCGTATTATTCCTTACTAACTATATAAAGTTTTAGGCGTTTAACTGTTTAGAAAGTAAGTAGTAAGGTAGCAGGACGTTAGCAGGGCAGTAGATAGAGGTAAGAGTGTTGCAGTATATAAAGAGTAGATACCTTAACTTCTTCTTTCTTATCTGCACTCTACTTATACTTACACACTTTCTACTCTATTTCTTTGTAATTATACCTCCTCTGCCTTTGCATATTAACAACGCTAAGTTACTAGACTTTATATACGCGTTGCCTAATAATATAGCTCTGTAGCCTTCCTTTACTTAGTTCTAGTATTACAGGTGCGTAACTAAGCTATCTACTAAGTCTAGCTCTAACCCTAATAGAATAATTAAGTTGTTTATATAGGTCTTTAGGTG
The DNA here is from genome assembly GCA_004011705.1 of Ascochyta lentis. Lineage (NCBI taxonomy): Eukaryota > Fungi > Ascomycota > Dothideomycetes > Pleosporales > Didymellaceae > Ascochyta > Ascochyta lentis. The sequence goes on from RZGK01000002.1 coordinate 2,242,733, forward strand.
TTCTAAGGGGTTCTGTATACGTAAGAATAACTTTAGCGTATACTCTAGATACTTAGGCAGTAACACTAGTAGATACGTTAAGGTAAGTCTAGAACTCTCTCTGTTACCTACCTAACACTAATCTGTATAGATTGCGCCTTACTTCTACTATACTATTAACATGCTTAACTTTCTTATTAAGTAAGCTAAACATAAGACAAATAAGAAGACTACTTAATAAGGTAATGCTGTAACTAAAGATAACGTTCTAGCTGTAACTTAGCACTACTAGCAGACTGCTTTTAACTACGCTAAAGCCTGCTGTATTAGTACTATAACCTATAAGGCTGCTGTCTAATACTAAATAAAGAACTTAGGTTTAGGTCTAATAGACTATAATAAAGCTTGCTAGGTTTTGTAGGAGTATAACCTGCAGCGCTTTAATATAAGTTTTCCTAACTTTTACCTACTTTTACTATAGCTAACTTGTATAGGCAGCCTTAGGTACTATTAGTAAGAAGACAGCCTCTAATATAGTTATTAACGTAGACGTTAAGCGCGTGTTCTAGCAGAATAGTACTGCTAGAGGTGCAGAGAAGCGTTAGTACTACTATAGTACTAATATACCTTCTGCTAATAATACTCTAGCTGCTCTCTTCTAGCAGTTAATAGTTTCTCTAACTAAGTCTGTAGTTTAGAAAACTCCTAAGCGTTGTTATTAAGGTAGTCTAGACTTCTAGCCTAGCCCTACTAGGGGCTTATAAGGTCTTTCCCTTGTTTTAGGTTGCTTTTTTAGATAATATATAGCAATAGATTAAATGTAATAGTTATATAACCTTCTATGCCTACTCTAGTGCTCTTAAGACTCTTATCTCTTACCTTAGATAGTTGCTAGGCTAATCTACAGCCTTAGGACAGTAACTCTAGGTTAATATATTGTCTACAGTTTTGTAGTATATGTAAGTATTATCCTAGAGAGACTTTCTTAGGCAACCCTTCTTCTGCTAAGGCAGGATTAGATTACCTTACTCTGCCTAAGTATTAGCTCTGCGCTTACAGGTAGATTACTATAGCGTATTAGTTACTGTCTTAAAGTAATCTTTAAGGATTTTCTTATAGTAGTTAAGGTTCTCTAGTAGCTTCTAGGTAGCTTCTTTATTAGGCTAACCTAGCTACTTTACTAGATACTCTTGCCTACAGGTTTAAGTATTACAGTGTTGCAGAATTCCTTTAACTTTATACCTCTCTACTAGGAGAGTATCCTCTAGAATCTGCATAGGACCTAGCTAGAACTTCTTCTCTGCAAAGAGTTCCCTCTAGGGCTTAAGTAGTAATATATTAAACACTAGGTGCACTCTATGTATTAATAGTAGTAGGTCTAGCTTATAAGCTAGCTTGCTAATCTTCTTTACAATAGTAAATAGACCTAGGTAACAGGCATTAAACTTCTTAGATAGTTAGCTAGTTGCTAGGTTCTTTGCTTAGAGTAACACTTACTTACCTTTAGTAAAGTGTCTATCTACCTGCTTAGTATTATACTAATAAGAATTACTCTTCTAGGCGTACTCTAAGCTGTCCTTTGCTGCTATCTAAAGGTTATACTACTGCTCTAGCCGTCTAATTACCTGCTAGCAAAGGTCTAGTGCCTTTCTACTGTTAGCCTAGGCTTCTAGAAGATAGTATAACTAGTGCTTATCTAGAACTCTATTAAAGCCTTATAGGTTAATTCTATAAGCTACTTTAATAGAGGACTCTCTATATGCTAAGTAAGCCTTTAAGTTGTATGCGTACTCTACGTATAGTAATAAGTCTACCTAGTTGTTCTATTAGTAGTTTATATAGATACGTAGGTAGGTTTCTAACTCCTAGTTTTAGCGTTCTATCTGTCTGTTAGTCTATAAGTAAAAGGCTGTACTAAGGTAATAGTTAATCTTTAAATAATAGCAGATATTAGACTAGAATTAGCTAGTAAATACTAACCTGCAGTCTAATATTAGGGTATTAGGGAGACTATGTTTAAGAAAGCACTGCTTAAGCAGTAGTTTAGCTACCCTCTAGGATATAACTGTCTTAGTTACAGGTAGGTACTAGACATACTTACTAAACCTATTAACTAGGACTAGGATTAAGTTATACTTATTCTTCTAGTTATTCTTTAATGTTAGTAGGTCTGTTATAAAGTCTAGAGAGTAATACTACTAGAGTGTATTAGGTACTAGGAGTAAGACTAGCAGCCTCTATAGCTTATATCTGCAGATCTTATTTAGTTAGTATACTGTATAATGCTAAACGTACTTATGTACATCCTTCTTTAGGTTTAGCTAATAGTACTTTTGTTTTAACAGCTAGGTAGTCTTCTTACAGCTATAGTAACCTTCTATAGAGTTATTATAGTTCTTTGCAAGAATAGTTTAGTAAAGGGTTATATCTTAGAGAATCTACACTTTTCTACTTCTGTGCAGGATCCTACTAGAGTTATCTTCCTAGTAGTAGTAACCTGTAGCTGCTCTGCTTGCTTCCTAACTTATTAGTAACTTATAAGCAGCGTTCTGCTTCTAAACCTGTCTAATATAGTTAGTTAGGCGTTCTAGAGTATCTAGAGCATATACAGATTAGCCTTACGCGGTATTATTTGTAAGGTAAGTAGGTAACCTAACTTATCTGTTAAGGTTATAAAGAAGAGCCTCTATAATATTAAACCTAGGTTCCTAAGCTTTAAATAATTTAGATTAACTCTAGCTGTTATAGCCTGTAGATAGCTAGTTAAGAGCTAAGAGAGACGCATCTCTAGTACCTATTAGTAGGTAGAATTTCTTAGGGGCAGTTTTAGAGACTTGCTAAGATCTCTTAGGACCTCTACTAGAGCTGCCTGTTACTCTAGTTGCCTATTTAACATTTTAAGCCTTAGAATTCTAGATAGTCTATATTTAAAGCTTTTGTTAGAGCGTTAGTAGCATAGTATTACGTAGTGCCTGCTGCTCTCTAATAACTAGTTCTTTTGTATAATCTAAACGCCTTAAAAGGCTGTCTGCAGAGTTCTCTAGTCTAGGCTTATACTTAACTTTAAAGTTATACCTAGCTAGCTTCTCTACCTAGCGTGCTTACTTAGGGGAAAGCTCCTTTGTAGTTATAAAGTACTGCAGGTTGTTATAATTAGAGAGTACTTAGACTGTTAACAGGGTATACTTAAGGTAATATTGCTACTGCCTAAATGCCTTAACAATTGCAGCTAATTCCTTATTATAGGTGTGCTATCTAATTAATAGGCCTTAGAACTTCCTACTCTAGAACGCTACTAGCTTCTAGTGTTGTTCTGTTAGTACTTCTAACAATTGCAGTTACAGCAGTATAGCAGCTATAGCAAAGTCTAACGCGTTAGTAAGAACTATAATTAGCTTAGTAAGGTTAAAGTACTGTAGCACAGGTGCTTTAGTAAACTTCTTCCTAATAGTAAGAAAAGCCTAGCGTACTTCTTCTAGCTAACTCTATAGTTTATACTATCTTATTAGGCCTTTTTAGGTTTTTACTAGCGTTTTCTTCCCTCTCTTTATTAAAGTAGAGCCTCCTAGCTCTAACTCTAGCCTCTAGGCAGAAGTTATATAGTCTACTAATAGGCAGATAATTCTAGAGTAGTTAAAGATAAATCTTTAGTAAAAGTTAGCAAAGCTAAGAAATACTTAGATATTCTTGTACCTCTTAGGCTTTAGCTACTCTTAGATTGTTTGCACGCAGACAGGATCTATAACTACTCTACCTAGCGTAATAATAAAGCCTAGGAACTTAACTAACTTTGTTATAAACAAGCATTTACTTGCCTTGCAGAACAACCCCTATTTAATAAGTTAATCTAAGATCTCTTTAATATAGGCTTAATAATTCTCCTTGTGCTCTAAGTATATAAGAATGTTATCTAGGTATACTATATAGGTGTAGTCTAGCAGGCCTCCTAGAGCTCTCTAGATATAGGATTAGAACGTTGCTAGAGCGTTTACTAACCTAAAAGGCATAACTAGGTACTTAAAATAACTGTACCTAGTCTTAAAAGCTGTTTTCTACTTATTGCCTTTCTTAATCTAGAGCCTATAATAAGTATTACGTAGATCTAGCTTAGAGAAGATAGCAGCTTTTAATAGCCTATCTAGTATTTTATTTATAAGAGGAATAGAATACTAGTTCTTAATAGTAACCTTATTAAGGCCTCTATAATCTACACAAAGTTACAGTATACTATTAGCCTTTAGTATAAACAGAATAGGTACTCTAGCAGAGGACTTACTTAGGTAGATCTAACCCTTCTCCTGCGCTGTATTAAGGTAGGCCTGTAGTATTTCTAGCTTCTTTCTAGAGAGGTTATATATAGGCATATTTAGTATCTTGCTCTCTAGCTTAATATTAATAGAGTAATTATAATCCTAATATAGTACTAATACACTAAACTAGTGTTTGCTAAATATAAACTACTTATAGTATAGCTCTAGAGGAACGTGCTTAAGCTCCTCTAGGTCTAGTTTATTATCTACAAGGTTAACTAAAGAGTAGTCTTTATTACTATCTAGAAGAACTTAGGCTATACCTGTAGGCAGTATCCTAGAGCGTTAAGAGGGCTTATAGATAATACTTACTACTATATACTTACCTATAGCTTTAGAGAGCTATAATAGATCTAGGTACTGCATAACGTAATACTAAAGGTAGTTAATAACTTTAAGTATTTTGTTCTAGAGCTAGAAGAGTTTCTTATTATAGAAGTATTCTGCGTTAAGAACAGCGTCTCTGCTTAGCCTCTAGGCTAGTAGTTATCTACTGCCTTCCTAGTTACTTTCTAAAAGGTTGTTAATTACCTCCTCTAGGACTTAGTAGACTAGGTTACCTAGGTGCATTAAGTATGCTCTCTCTCCTAGTTTTATAGAGTAGAACAGCTCTTATATAGTAGTAAGGTATACTCTCTCTGTATTATTAGGGAACTACTTATATATGCCTTTAGAGAAGCAGATACACAGGTTAGTAGATACTAACTATAGGTAGCCTAGTACTAGGTTATATCTCTAAAAGGCAGCTAACTAGAGCTCCTATAGTCCTACAGATTTAACTATACTATTACTGTCTAGGTAATTAATAGTTAGATTATAGAGTTACTAGATGTCTAGGTAGTTACTATTAAGGAATGTAGCTACTAGCCTTTAATAGAACAATTTATATTCTAGGTAGAGATTATCTACTACTTACTAGCTAATAAGGTTTAACTCTGCTCTTAAGTTATAAAGAGCTTAAAGCAGCGTTAGGAACCTATTAGAGTCTTAGAAGGATATAGTAACTGTAATATAGGTTTATTTCCTACTAGTTTTAGGCTCTAGTTGTAGTTAGGATAAGTTAGCAACTAGGGCTTTTCTTTTCCTAACTCTTCTATTAACTAGAAGTTCCTATTATTACTTTCTTTATAGTAGGAGTTGTAACTACTACAGTTTTTCTAGTAACTCTTTTAGCTGCCCTAGTCTTTATTTTAACTCTAGCTATTATTACTATTATTAGATTAGGTAGCTACTAGGGTACTGTTGCCTTAGCTATAGGATAGTGTACCTCTATAGCTAGTATATTTCTTATTCTTCTTCTAATTAGATAATATAGCATACTTTTTACTATAGTTAGTATTACTACTCTTATAAGTAATAATAGGACAGGCTACTATCTCTATGTTATAAAGAGCTTGTTTAAACTCCTACTATTACTAGATATTATCTAGGCTGCTGTTACGCTAGATTTCCTGCTAGAGGTAAGGTAGAGTTTTAGACTATATAAAAGTAATTTTAAAGTTATAGTCTTTAGTACTATTATTAAACTTAAAGAAGCTATATAGTAGTAGTAACTCCTAGTGTAAGGTTCTAGTTATAGGCAATAGTACTTACTTTACACTAGAGATAGATAGTAGAGGGATAGCAATAGGTGTATTTAATAGTAAGAATAATACTTGTCTCCCCTAAGGATAGCGTGCAGTATAGGTTTTACGCACCTTTACTAAGAGTAAGACTAATACAACACTAAATAATTCTATTATAGCTTGTTACAGAACCTCCCCCTCTAGCTGCTGTCTCTAGTAGTAACCTCCTATAGCCTTAATAAAAACCTTACCCTTTAGAGAGGAAAAGAGCGTCTATATTCTAGGTAGGTGTTGCTTTAGTTGTGTGTGCCCTATACGTAACGTATGCGTGTTGTTACTGCTATATATGCGCTGTATGTTTGTTATAATCTAAGGTAAAAGCATTGCTATACGCACTGTTGCCTAATTTTTGCTTAGCAGCCTAGCAGGTAGTAAGACCTTTTCTCTTTACTCTTCCTTAACACTATAACAACAACACTTTTGCGTATGTTCCTTGCACGCTCTTTACTCTTGCTATAGTTTATTATCTTAACCCTAAGTTTATTAAGAAGTCCTACCTCTGCAGCTAGTAGCTATACGCGTTCCTTAACGCTAACAAGCGTATAGACTACGTTACTATAGTAGAGACTTGCCTGTACTGCGCACAGAATATTACAAAGCAGAAGAAGGAGTATAAGAAGCCTAAGCACTACTGCTGTAAGCATTATATAAAGGGAAATTAAGGTAGTTGTACTAAGGTAAGTTAGACAGAAGTATGCTGTAGGTGCGCCTTAGCTAATATATACAGGTGCTTACTACACTTAACAGTTGCTTAAATTACCTTATCTATTTGTACTGCTAATATAATACTGCTGTCCTTACTACTACTATCTCTTACACTAATACAACTGTAATTAATTAAGGCGTTTAACTTGCGCGTTGCTAGCGCTAATTCAACTTAGAGCTGTCTAGCTGCTGCTATATTACAGCCTATACTAGCACACCTATAGATGTTACTACCTAGGTGCTAACAACTTCTCCCTAGTTCCTAGGTCTAATCCTAGTAGAGCAGCGCTACATTGCTTCTGCTCTTAAGTAGCTTATAGGGCATATTGCCTGTATAGTAAGTTTGCACCTTTTACGTGTCTAGAGCGTATACTAACCTCTTTACAGAGTAGAGGCAGTAGTAGCAATACTAATAAGAAGAGCGACTAGGAGGAGGAGATAGAGATTATAGATAAGGGTAATAAGGGTAGTAGTAGTGCTAGTAGTAATAGTAGAGATAGGGGTAATAGTGTTAATAATAGTAATAGAGACAAGTAGGCTGTTAGTAGCAATTAGGGCGCGCGTAGCACAGGGCTGAGTCGCACCTAGTGCACAGCTTATTTTTTAGTTTTTTTCTTCTTATATAGTAGTAGGCCTAAGGCTAATAGATAGGATTGCTCTCTGCATATAATAAAGATACACTTAAGACGTTTGCTTTGTTCTTCTTGTGCGTAAGGATGTTTAGCCTAATTTAAACTCTTAGATTATATTATCTATGTTTTTAAAGTCTAATACTAGAGTCTATATATTCTAGCTTTTGTTATAGCCTTTCTAGCAGAGTAAGTACTCTAGTTAGCCTCTTCTTATTCGTTTTCCTAGGATTTTTTCTACCTTCTATACTTCTTTACCTTCTAGGGTTACCTCTAGTAGGTAGGTATTATCTTCTCCTTTAACCCTAGGTTTCTATTATTCTAGCAGCAATATATAAAAAACGTTGTAAATACAATACAAAGGTAGGAGGAGTAGGCAGTATACCTGCGTTCTAATTGCTTCCTGTACTTAGAACAGGCTAATAAACTTACTAGAGAGTTTCTTACTTAGTTAGTAGGCTAGGTTAATATTCTTAGTGCTAAGTAACACTAGATTGCCTAGATAGAAGATTTTGTTCTTATGTTTCCTGTTGTAGTACTAGCTCTAGTACTTGCATGCTTTCTCTAAGTGCTCTATAAGCGTTGCTTATGCGTTATACAGTTGCTTTACTCTTTTAACTATATCTAGTACCTCTCTCTTAGGCCTACTATCTGCAGAAGGCACAGTAAGTAGTAGGTGTTTGCTATATACAGCATAGAAAGGAGTTGTTTTAGTAGATTTGTACACTAAGTTGTTATAAGCAAATTATGCAGTTAGTAATAGCTGTACCTAGTCCTCTTAGGACTCTAAGATAAACATTTATAGGTACTACTCTAGTGTTTAGTTCTAGCGTTTAGTTTGCCTATTAGTTTATAGATAGAAGGCTGTGCTAAGCCTACGCTTTACCTAAAGTTAGTAGCAGATTTTAGTCTAAAATATAGAGGTAAAGATAGCTTCTCTATCTAATACGATACTCTTCTATACTCTATACTTAAGTATAACATGTGTAAAGTAGGCTTCTGCAAACTGCTTTGCGTCCTAAGTCTTTAATACAGAGAGATAGATTGCTATTTTAGAGAATTAGTAAACTATTATAAGAATTGTATTAAAAGCATAACCTAAGGAGTTCTTTACTAGAGGTAAGCTAGTAATAAAGTCTAGTGTAACTTCTTTAAAGATTTTCTTTAGTGTTAGCAATAGTAACAGTATCTTATACTTACTATACCTTAGAGCTTTACTCCTTTAGTAGATAGTATAAGTTTTTACGTATTCCTAGACGTCTTAACTAAGAGTTAGCTAATAGTAGGTTCTCCTAATAAGCTTAAGCGTCCTATATGCGCTAAAATAGCCTGCTATACGCGTGTTATAGTTCTAGAATAGAATTTCTTACCTAATAGCTAGTTCCTCTAGAACATACATCCTGCTATTAAATCTTAGAACTTTATTTTTGTCTAAGCGCTATAGCTGCGCTCTACTGCGTCTTTAAGTGCTGTTCTTACTTACTAAACTTATAATCTAACTCTAAGCAAAGGCGTCCCTCTGTTATAGTTAGCGCAGTGTTTTAGTAAGTAATTAAGACTCTACTATTGCAGGTTTACTACTAACTAATACTCTAGCTAGTAAGCGTAGCACGTATAGAGTGCACTCTATAGCGCTAGCAGTAGAGACTGTTCTAGTTCTGCTAATAGTAGTAACGTGCGTCTTATACGCGCTTAATAAGCTTAGCTTACTTATAGATCTGCTTACTCTACTAACCGTATCTATTACTAACAATTTGTTCTGCAAGGTAGGTAGTATCTAGGTTAGTAACAGGTTCTCCTATTTATAATCTGCCCTTCTAGAGGGGCTATCTGCAGAGTTTACTTTCTCTAGACAGTGTTCTACCTTAAAGTTAAAAGCCCCTAGGTATATAGCCTATCTAGCTTACTGCAGGTTTAGCTTTTATATAGCGCGTATACTGCGCAGGTTGTTATAGTTACTTAGTACCTGTATAGTGTGCTGTGTGCCTTAAAGGTAATACCTCTACTGCTTAAAGCTATATACTATAGTAAGTAGCTCTAGGTTATAGACCTTATAGTTTAGCTTAGCAGCTTATAGTTTCTAGAAGGTAAAGGCAACTAGGTGCTATTTTCTATCCTTAAAAAGTTAGGAAAGTATACCTAATATAGCAAAGGTAGACGTATCTGTCTACACTTAGATAGAGAGTGCTGTATTAAAATAGCGCAGAATAGGTACACTTAAGAAGTAGGTTTTTAGCTCTTTAAATAAGCAGTTTACAGCTTTATTCTATTAGAAGTCTTAGTTCTTCTTTAATAAATCTGTAAGAGGAGCTGTCTCTTTAGTATATCCTTTAACAAAGTGCTAATAGAAGTTTGCAAAACCTAGAAAGAATTATAGCTCTTTAACGTTAGTAGGCTATAGCTAGTTAGTAATAGTGCTTACCTAAGCTAGATTAGCGCACACACTACGCGTGTTAATAATAAAACCTAGAAAGTGTACTGTATCTAATGCAAATGTGCATTTCTGCAAGTTAACAAATAGTTCTGCCTTATGTAATAATCAGAGCACTAAGCGTACAGCACGCTAGTAGAGCGTAATATTGTTGCTTCTTGTGTATATAAGAATGTTATTAAGGTAGACTATATAGATATAGTCTAGGTGCTTAATTAGGGCCTTATTAATATAGGCCTAGAAGCTTACAGGGGCATTAGTTAGCCTAAATAGCATTACTAGGTACTTAAAATAGCTATATCAGGTCCTAAAAGCAGTCTTCTACTCGTCTCCTGCCTTAATGCTTAGCTAATAATAGGTGTTGTAGAGATCTAGGGTTGTATAGTAATATACGCCTAACAGGTAGTCTAGTATCTCTCTAATAAGTAGAAGTAGGTAATAATCTTTAATAGTAACAGCGTTAAGGCTCTAATAATCTATACAGAGGTAGAGTATCCTATCCTTCTTAGAGATTAATAGTATAGGTGCTTCTGCAGAGCTTATACTATGTTAGATCTATCTGTTACTTAGCGCTTACTCTAAGTATTTACGTAGCAGCTTTAGCTTGCGTGCAGAAAGGTTGTAGAGTAGTCTATAGGGCGGTTCCTTTCCTTCTATAAGTAGAATTGCGTAATCTAAGGATTTAAAGCTAGGTAGAGTAGCAGCAGCTTCTTTACTAAATATATTAGCATAGTCTGCTAAAGCGTCTAGGATGCAAGTCTTCTGCGCTATATGTGCTTTATAAATAAAAGTATTATATTTTAAATTAATACTAGTAGCTTAGAGAACTTCTAAAAGTAGAGGGTTAGAGTTAGCTTTCTTAAGCTTAGTAATAGTAACAAGCTAAATATTAGCTTCTGTGTATCCCTAACGCTAGAATTGTAATCTATAGTCTAGATAGATATATTCTTATTAAAGGAAGAGATTTCTAAGAAGTAGGGGAACCTCTTCTTTATTAACTCTATACATAGTAGTGCATATACAACGCTCTACACCTATATTGTTAGTTAAGCGTACCTAAAGCGCGTATATAGCATAAGTGCTCTGCTACTGTGTACTAATCTATCCTAGGCGTAGGAGCTTAGCCTCCTTAATAGGTAGCAGGTCTATTTCTACAGCAGTCCTCTAGCTAATTAAGCTTACGTCTGCCTAGAGATTAAGAATAACCTGCAATTATTATTCTAGTATAGTCTCCCTAGATGCGCTGCACGTGCGCTTTATACCTAGTAAGATGTGTACTAGAGTACGCCTTACTGTCTCTAGGTAGCTAGTAAGGCTTAGCCTTTTCCTGTCTAGTTAATTTAGACTAGAATCTAGTTAGAGTTAGAGTTAGAGTTAGAGTTACTACTTCTACAATTATTAGCGTAGTAGCTAGTCTTATTACACTTATAGCAAGTAACAATGCGCTTATTATATAGGCCCTTATTAGCAGAGGTACTATCCTCTTACCTTTGCTCTCTGTGCTTCTAGGTTGGTTTATAGCGTGTGCTAGAAGTATACGTTAGTAATAAACAACGCAGGTTACGCTTAAGTATAGAGCCTAACGCTACTAAGTCTTTACGTGTAGCTAGCACTTAGTAGTAATTAGTAATTGCCCTCTGCAGTTCTAGTCTAAGCTTAGAGAACAAGTGTTAGACTCTCTGCTCTTTAGTATAGAGGGTAAGTTAATCCTCTAGTACCTCTAGGTAGGTTGTAAAAGCGCAGACTAATTAATCTTTCTGTTGTAATGCTTAAGCGTGCGCTGTAGCTAATTTCAGCATGTAGTTTATAGAGTTAGAGAGTAGGTTTAGTAAATATTATTTAAAGTACTCCTAGCTAGGTGTCTCTTTCTGCGCTCTAAACAAGTGCTTAAAGTGCGTGTACTATAACTCTCTTAGGTCTTCTAACAGGTATTGCATTGCCTAGAGGATCCTATCTTTAGTATTGCTAAACTCTTATAGTAATAGTTAGAAGACTACCTTACAGGAACAGAAGAATTTGCAATGTTCCTTAAGGTTTTTGCCTTTGTATTTAGCTAGGTCTTTAGGTTTAAGTAAGCGCTTTATAGGTCGCAGTATAAGCGTTGTAGATACGCCTTGCTTATGCGTTGTAGCACTTAAGGTTCTCTTAACAGTCTCTACTATGCTTAAGGCAGTATAGTTTCCTATACTCTCTAGTTGCGCAATCTTAGCTTTAAGTAAGCGTAGGCGTTATAAGGCTTAAAGCTTATTACGTTAGCGTTAGGCAGCTTAGATGCGCTTATTAAGCAACAGAGGTACACTTATTATAGAGGTTAGGATCTTCTTATTAACTAAGGAAATGCTACTAGTGTCTTCTTCCTGCTAGGTTTAGAATAAGGGTAGTTAGGTTTCTCTTATAGGTGCCCCCTGACTGTTTATTTAAGTAGTTAGAGCTATCTCTAGACTATTAAATTAACAAAGTATTATTATATAAGGTTCTAGTTATAGGCAATAGTACTTACTTTACACTAGGGATAGACAGTAGAGGGATAGCAATAGGTGTATTTAATAGTAAGAATAATACGTGTCTCCCCTAAGGATAGCATGCAGCGTAGGTTTTACGTATCTTTGCTAAGAGCAAGACTAATACAAACTAAGGATAGTTCCGGAACACTACAACACTAAACAATTCTATCGTAGCTTATTACACCTAGTAATTTAATAGTATTAGAAAGGTGTTAACTATATTACCTTTTCTCTACTTAACATTAAAGAACTTACTATAGTTCTTATACTTAGTAAGAATAAGGTCTTATATAAGTTACTTCTCTTCTGCCTTAAGGTTAGACTATAATTAGATAGATCTCTAGTTAATCTATTATTAGATTAGTTCGTAATAGATGCTAAACTAAATAGTACCTATAGCCTAGTAGGTTCTTATAATAGAGTCCTCTAACACCTAAGCGTATTAGAAGGCTATTTTAATATTCTTAATCTACTAGTCTACTTACTATAGAGATAGAGCTCTGCTCTTAGCACTTAGCTTAGGTTTAGGTTAAATGTTGTTTAACACTTAGATAATCTTTCTAGCCTTATTAAACGCTAGATAGTTAGGTTCTAACTAGTTCCTGCTTTTAGTTAAGCCTAGGGCTTATAAGGCTTAGTTAATCTAGTTCCTCTAGATAGCTAATTTAGCCTTAGTAGCTTTAGTAAGCTCTGCTTTAAAAAGATTCTTAAGAAGTTGCTTAATAAATAAAGGCTAGCCTATAGTTAGAATAGCTACAGGTTCTACTCTAGGCGCCCTTGTAGTAGCTAGAGGGTCTGTATTTAAACTAGTTACTAGGTTTATCTAACTTAGATAGGATAGCGTATCTGTTAGAGGGCTAGTAGGGCTAAGAGCCTGTTTGTCTTCTAATTTAGTAGGACTTAACGCTTAGTTGTTAGATATACTAGGCGTTGTCTTAACCTAAAGTATGCCTAGTAGTAATAAGTTTACTACTATATTATGTATAGGATACTACTAGGCATCTATTAGGTTGCTACTAGAGCTAGGTTGTTATAAGCCTAGTGCGTTGTTATTGCTAGTAGCACGTTAGCAACATTAATTTCTAACTATTATAATAAGTATAGAAAAAATAAAGTATCTTTTAACTGCTTCTTCTAAGAGGAAGTATAAAGAATTTAAATTATAAGGGCACTGTAGGTAGGTAAGAGATAGAATAAAACGTATAGTATTGTAAGGAGCTAACCTCTAAGAGAATTTGCTAGTAAAATACAAGATAGATTTAATAGAGAACAACCTCTAGGACAGAGGTTGTAGAGTTTTTATAACTCTGTTTTAGATACGTTAGCTCTGTAGTAGAGCTTTAGTCTATACTAGGAAGCGTAAGCTAGAGTAATACTAAGGCAGTATACGCTAAGGAGCTAGCACCTAGGCCTAGCCTGTTACAGTACCTCTCTACTTATTCTTTGTTTATTAGCGCGCGCCTTAGTTAAAACAACTCTATTACCTACTCCCTACTTTCTACATTCTCTGTTATACTACGTTTTAAGTCTGCGCGCCTTCCTCTTATAATTCTACTACTACCTAATTATTTAGTTGCTCTGCTCTGCTTAATTTTAATAATAGCGCCTTCTAGATTACTAACTACGTTGCGTTTGCTCTATAAGAAGGCGCTAGGCAAGCAAGTAAGTTGCTCTATCTCTACCTGTAATATGCCTATTTACTAACTCTTTTACCTTGCCTAGGCCTACAGTACTGCTCCTGCAGATTCTGCCCTTTCTACTACTTGCTTAACTAAGAGGGCAAGGCTTATAGCAGAAGATGTTAAGCTAGAAGACAAGGAGATTAAGAAAGCCTTTAATAATGTTCCTGCTAACAATTAGTCTAGAGTTCTAGGTAAGTAATCTCTGCGTATTTAACGCGCTAGCAGCTTTGTAGATCCTAAGGTCTACGTTAGCTGTATATTATCTAGATAGGTCTGCACCTTTACTACTAGCAGCTGCTTAACTAGCTGCGCTTTCTACATCCTTAGCTATTCTTACTGCTATAAGGTAAGTTTCTGCTTCTTGTTTCTTAGTGTTCTCTTCTCTAGCTAACTATCTGCTAGGCCCTGCATAAGATATAGAAGACTCTAAATAAGTACTGCGTGTTCTTATAGTTTGCTAAGGGCAACTCTGTAAAGCTCTTATAAGTTGTTAAGCCTATCTAGGCAGACCTTAAGAAGCGTAAGGACCTTCTACGTTATACTAACCTTACGTTCTAGCCTAACGCCTACTTACCTGCTACTAGTTATAAGACTAAGTAGTCTAAGTATAAGGCTAAGGTTAATAAGATTAAGGCCTATCCTTCTGCTGCTGTAGTTCTTACAGAGCGTACTGCTGTTGCTGCTTAGAAGGTAGTAGTCTAAATTAAGACTCTAGTAAGTTATTCTCCTCTTTTTACACCTGTTTTCTAGAGTATTTGCTAATTCCTTGCTTAATATAGCTTACTATTAACTTAACGCTGCTTACGCGCTTTACCTACTTTAAGGCTAACCTCTGCACACGTCTTAAGATCTCTTCTACTGCTAGATATAAGGACTTTGTCTAAATACTTATTAAAGACGTTACTAACGCTGCTGCAGGTAATAAGGATAATAGTAGTAGCAGAGGTTCTGCTAAGGGCAGTGCTTAGGTCTTCTCTTATCTGCAGCGTTTAGAATTTTCTTAGCTAGATAATACCTAGGCTTCTAGCTCTGTTTCTTTATAATAATATAGTCCCTCTCTAGAGCAGCCTATTCTTTAAGATAGACTAATACAACAAATAATCTCTCTAACTAACTAGTGCTCCTCCTCTTACCTATACTTGTCTCTACTTTCTACTCTTCTTCTTCTTCCTCTATTAGGAGTAAGAAAGTTAGTTATGCCTCTCTAGGGGTTCTAATTAGAAGCCTAGAGGCAAGTTTCTATTCCTATCTCTCCTATCTCTTATTGCAGACAGCTATCTGTCTAGAGCTTCTAGGTCCTTATAAACGTCCTCCCTTTCCTATATTTTGCTAATATAGCCTTCCTATTATACTAGGTATTTACGTCTCTTACCTCCTCTTTTAGATCGTCTTTCTCTACAGATAGAGTTAACTTTCTATTCTTTAGAGGATATACTATTATTATTAGTAATAACTAGAGGGCTAGGCTAGAGGTTATTGTTTAATTATCTGTAAAGAGGGTCCTGTAGGCATAACTTAAGCTAGTTAACGTAGAAAACAGGATAGACTTTACTAATAACGTCTAGTTTAACGTTATACAGAGAGATAACTTCTATAACTGTAAACTTTTAGTTCTTCTAGTCTAGTTTCCTGCTTACTTAGCTGTTTAAGAACTGATTTCCTAGCTTTAGCTAGACTTTGTCCCTAACCTTTAGCTAGGGGGCTTCCCTTTAGTGTGCATTAGCTTACTATTCTTATATCTACTAAGCCTCTACTATCTAGGCTTTAATAAAGTTAATTGTTTTAGCAAACTTCTACACTATGCTTACTACAGCTCTAGTAGGTTCTCTTACGTGTTAGTACAACAACTCTGCTGTTAAGTCTAGGTCTATTTAGACTAGATCTACGTTGTAACTATGCTAGAGGAAGAAAGGGCTAAACTCTATAAATATAGCTACTTGTCTTTTAATTACAATCTAGGCTATAGGCACCTAAGCAGACTAATTATCCTAAGCTTAGTTAATATAGGCTCTTAAGTAGGCTTCTACTATAGAGTTTATACGTTTAGTGCTCCTATCTGTTTAGGGGTAAAAGGCTGTAGAGAGTCTCTATATAATTTTTAGCAGTTAGTATATTATCTGCTAGAAGTTACTAAGGAACTGTGTCTCTTAATTAGAGACAATTGTGTTAGGCAACTAGTAATAGGCTACTATATTAGATATAAAAGTATAGGTAACTGTCTTTACTAACAGGTCTAGTAGAAGGACTAGGATAATGTTCTTAGAGAGTCTGTCTGTAATAACTATAAGGTTATAGTTACTCTTACTCTTAGGTAGGTCTGTTATAAAGTCTATAGAGATTTCCTTCTAAATCCTATTAGGTAAAGGGAGGGGTTTAAGGAGTCCCTGCTTTAGTTCCCTCTATAGCTTCGTCCTTCTGCAGATGTTGCAGTTCTCTATGTACTGTTATAAGGCAGTTAACATCTTTAGCTAGAAGTAGGCTTAGGAGAAGATTATATACATGTTTCCCCGTCCTAGATAACCTGCGATTAGAGAATAATAGGCGTTGTTAATAATCTTAGTCCTAAGGGCATTAGAGTTTAGAACCTATACTCTTCTATAGTAGCACAGTCGGTCTCTGTTATCTACAGAGCACTTAGAGAGGGAAACTTTAAGGTTAAGCTGTACAGAAAACTTCTAGGCTTCTAAAGAGATAGAAGACTTAGCAAGCTAGTAAGCCTTATTATTCTTAGTAGCGTTTTTCTAAAGTATTTTAAATTCTTTAATGCTGTTGTATAGTTCTAAGTTCCTAGCTAGAGGCGTCTCCTTACGCGTTTGTTCTAGTTTCTTATAGCAATTCTCCTGTAGCTCTTTGTTTAGAGAGGTTACAGGAAGGAGTCGGTCTGCTCTACGTAGTCCTAAGGAGAAAACCTGTATATTGTTAGCAGAGTTGTCTTCTAGGCTAGTCTTTACTACTTGCGTAAATGGTTTTAACAGTTAAAACTGTCTAGTCTTAGTCTTCTTATCTCCTGTAGATAGGAGGACGTCCTCCTCTTTCCTTAAGAGTATATCTACTTAGTTATTAACCTTACTAGGTCTATAGGTAAAGGTAAGGTTAAACTAGCTAAGAAGGCTAGACTAACAGACGTGTCTTTTAGAAAGGAGTTAGGCCTTATAGAAGTACTCTAAGTTTTTATAATTAGTAATAACTGTAAATCTCTTTACTTATTTTAGCTCTATACTCTATTCTTAGAGGTATTTAATCACTATAAGTATTTCTTTGTTATAAATAGTATAGTTTACTTCTACCTTAGAATTCTTAGCTAAAAAGTATGCTACTGCACAGAGTACCTTGTCTTTTCTATATTAGGATAGTACTCCTCCTGTTGCCTATCCTAACGCGTTATACTCTAGTACTATTTCTAGGTCTAGGTTAAAGTTTATAAGTGCTAGTTCTCTAGTAAATGCAGCTTTTATAGTATTAAAGGTACGCTACTAGAGTTCTCTCTACTTAAAGGTTGCGTTCTTTCCTGTTAAGCAAGTAAGAGGTTCTACTATACTAGAAAACTAGCTAATAAACTATTAATAGAAGTTCGCAAACCCTAGGAAGCTCTAGATTTCTTTTACTATCTTTAGAGGTTCCTATAACTTTGTAGCAGCAACCTTAGCAGAGTCTATCTAGATACTCTTACTAGCCTTAATAATAAATCCTAAATACTTAGTGCTCTTAACAGAAAACTTGCTCTTTCCTACGTTAAGGTGCAACTCTGCAGCTCCTAGCTTCTAGACAATTTCCTTAACCTTAGCCTTATACTCCTCTTAGGTGCCGCTAGAGTAGATTAATACATTGTCTACGTAGGCAGAGTACTATTTGTCTAAGTACTCTCTTAAGACCTAGTTAATGTACTGCTAGAATATACTTAGGGCGTTAGCTAACCTAAATAGTATTACTAGCTACTTATAGAGTCTGAATCTTGTCTAGAAGGCTGTCTTCTATTTATCCCTCTTAGCGATCCTAATCTTATAGAAGGCTTAGATAACGTCTACCTTAGTAAACTATGTTGCTTTTAAGATCTGTAAGAGAGTCTTATAGATTAGAGGCAGTAGGTACTAGTCCTTCTTAGTAATTGCATTTAGTGCCTAATAATTAACACAGAACTAGAGACCCCTACTAGGTTTCTTAACAAACAGCACTAGAGCAGAAGTACTAGACTTGCTAACTTAGATAAAGCCCTTATCTAAGTAGCTAGTAAGTTGCTGTTAGAGCACTAGGAGCTCCTTACAGGACATATTGTATAGCAGTCCCTATAGTACTGTTACAGGTTTTCTGTCTTGCTTAATTAGCTTAATAGCATAATCTATATTAGGTCTGTAGTAAGGTGCTAGCTTATCTGCTTTCTTCTTTATAAACGTTCTAAACTTATCTTTTAGGAACTCTAGGAGAAGGTCTTAAGAATCTGTTAGCTCCTTCTTCTTTAGGGCCTTCTAGATATCTGCTATTAATACAGAGAATAGCTCTATGTTCTAGTCTGTCTTAGACCTCTTTCTTAGCGCCTAATACAGCTCTAGGCTAACAGGCTTAGGCAGTTAGTTAGGACAGGCGCCCTCTCTGCTTCTAACTCGCGTCTGTAAGGAGTAGATAAACAGCGATTTCTTAGCCGGTGCTATAGTAACCTTGTTCTTGTCTATCTATAGTCTCTCTAGGATAAGGTCGTACTTTCTTTCCCTATCTAGCATATATGCCTAGAGGGTCTCTCTGTAGCTATCTATGTTAATCTTTATTCTTATAATATTAGTTACCTAGGTTACTTTCCTAGCTATGCCTAATACCTTACGTCTATATATAGGAGTGCGTTAGAAGTTGTTTCGTAATGCGAACTTAGAGGAGACTATACTGTATGCTAAACACCTAGTATTAATTAATGTATGTGCTACAGTGTTGTCTTGTACTATTATATGCAGTAATATAGGCTTGCTATCTAGCTACTGCTAGTAGAACTCCTAGAACAGTTCTCTCCTCTTTACAACTTCTTTTCTTAACCCCTGTTCACGCCTTTAAACAGGAGTTTCTAGTTTTCTAAACCTTTGTTAGTAGAATTATAGTTTTAGAAACCTTAGCAATTACACTCTAAACCTAGACTTTCTCTAGTCTCTTAGCTAGGGCTAGATTGTATCTGCTTACGTAGTAACCCTTCTTTCTACATCTTAGACAGACGTTAGCAGCTCTCTGCTAGTTTATAACTTCTTAAGTCTGCTACTCTACTTGTAGTTAGTTATTAGACTTAATCTTCCTAGAGTAGACCCTAGTAGGTTCCTAGTCTATACTATCTAGGTTTGTTCTACGTGTGTGTTGTCTAAAGGTGCTGCTTGTTAGTGCTTTAGACCTATAGAGGTTAACCTCTACTACTAAGACCCTAGCTATAAGGCTTTAGAGGTCCTAGTCGTCTAGAATATCTACTAACACTATCTTGTCCTAGAAGTCTAGTCGGAGTGCAGATATGTACCTAGTCTTAAGGTTCTTTGTGTTGTCCTCTTTAGCAGCGTTGTAGGCTAGCTAGATAAACTCTGCATTAAAAGATTTAACACTCTAGTTGCTCTTCTTTATAGTAATAGTTTAGAGTTTCTGCTAAGAGCGCTCCTTAAATAGTAAGTCTTTATACAGCTTGTCTAGGAAGTCCTAGAACTAGGCAGTTGTACTTATTAGGTTATAGTCCTTCTATAATAACCTAACCTGCGCAGCCTGTCCTTCTAGCCTGTTAAATATATAGGCAACTCCTAGAACAGCCTCCTAGTCCCCTATAGACCTTAGCTTGTTCTTTATCTAAGACTTAAACGTCTAGTACGCTTATTAGTTGCTACTAAACTTACCTACGTTAGGTAACTTTATAGTCTTGCTTAGTCTGTTGTTAACTGTTTGTACAGAGGTAGAGGGTGTTGCACTATAGTTCGGTAATCCTATAGATGCAACGTAGGCTTAGACCTAGGCTTTAACTAGCCTTTTTATAGTTTTGCCTATGTCTTCCTGTTATAGGTCCTAGTTAGAGTCTGTTATAGGGTAGGCCTTGTTGTTAGTAATAGCTACTGCAGCCTTAGGTAGGGTTGCCTATAATAGGTAGGTAGTTAGGCGTTCTAGTACGTAAGCTAGAAGCCCCTTTTGCTATTCTTTAGGTACTAACGTAGTAGCAAGGTTCTAGAGTTTAGTCCTAACGTCTGATTAATTGTTGTTACTAGTGCACAGCTTAATGCTGTATTCTCCTAGACGCCTAGCAGCGTTGTTGTACGTCTTGCTTATTAATCTTTATTTAGTAATTAAATCTAATTGTAAGGAGCTAACCTCTAAGGGAATTTGCTAGTAAAATACAAGATAGATTTAATAGAGGACAACCTCTAGGACAGAGGTTGCAGAGTTTTTATAACTCTGTTTTAGACACGTTAGCTCTGTAGCAGAGCTTTAGTCTATGCTAGGAAGCGCGAGCCGGAGTAATGCTGAGGCGGTGTACGCTGAGGAGCTAGCACCTGGGCCTAGCCTGTTACAGTCTTTAGCGTTAGCTATAATTTAACTACTTCTACTTTTATTAGACTAATCTTAACTCTGTATCGTCCTATAATATACTCTAAGAATTTAACTTCTTTTTAGTGCTAGTTGCACTTTTTAGGTTTTAGTTGTAGATCTGCTCTTTATAGGCATTCTAGCACTTTAGTTACGTGTTAAATATGCTCTTCTAGTGTCTTTAAGTATACTAGGATATTATCTAAATATACTACTACTGTTCTATTAAGGTGTGCTCTAAGGATATTATTAACTAACTCCTAGCACGTAGCTAGTGTATTTATAAGACTAAACAGTATAATAAGGTACTTATAGAGTCTGTATCTTGTTCTAAAGGCTGTTTTCTATTCTTCTTCTTTCTTTATACAGATAAGGTTATATACTCCTCTTAAGTCTAACATAGTAAAGTACTAAGCTCCTACTAGCTAGTCCTGTAACTCTGTAATGTTTAGAAGCAGGTAGCAGTTCTTAATAGTAATATTATTAAGCTTCCTAAAGTTAATGCAAGGTTATAGCTTACTATCCTTCTTTAGAACAAACATAATTAGGTAACCTATAGGCAATTCTAATCTTCTAATAAATCTCTTTTTACGGTTCTCTGTAATATACTTGCAAAGTATTTTAAGTTCCTTCTCTAATAACTAATATAGCCTCTTAAAAGTTAGGTTCTTTCCTTTCTAAAGCTTAATCTTATAATCCTAGGGCTTGTGCTTTAGTAGGGCTTTTGCTATAAGCTCTTCTTTAAACATTGCTACGTACTGTTAGTATACGTTAGAGATAGTAGAAGGTGTACTCTCTTTCTTCTTAACTCTTGCTTTATAATCTGTTAGGCTCCTAGTATCTGCAGAGTTAACTGCTCTAACTTAGCGCGTCTTATGTGTTAAAGCAATATTATTAATCTCCTTCTTATCTACTAGCTGCGACGTGCGCTGCGTAGGCATAGATATATTAGTGCTGCATTTACATCCTTTTAACAAAAGCTTCTCTTATACCTAGTCTATCTATAGGTTATGCTTTTATAACTAGAGAAGTCCTAATATAACATTATACATAGCCTTTGCAAAAACGTCTAGAGTTATTTCCTTATAGTGCCTCTGTATCTCTAGGGGTGCTAAGCTTACTTTGTACATAATAAATAGCTTATCCAGCATTAATTCTCTATTAGCTACTTAGAGCAAGTAAGCTTGTTCTTTTAAGCGTAGGGTAAGACCTGCTTAATATAACGCTTCTTAGGATATATAGCTTACTTAGGCTCTAAAGTCTAAGAGTGCTAATAGTACTACTCTATTTAGTTTAATAGAGAGTTTAATAAGGTAATTAGTCCTAATAGAATTAATAGATTAATCTCTAGTACCTTTAGGCACTGTCCTAAAAAAGTCTCCTTAGTAAATCTATTATATTCCTTGTATCTACAGTAAACCTTATAATTAGGGTTTAGGCAGTTTTACTAGTGCGCGTTATAGCACTGTCTATTAACTACTAACTACATCTAAATTACTGCTTGTAGGTCTTGAGTATTAGAAAGGAAGGCATAGCTGCGTTTATTAATAAGGTGCCTTTTATACAAGTTATTCTAGTAGTTATACTACTAAACACAGTAAGCAAAGTGTCTTAGAGAGAACTATCTGTTGTTTAGCTTAGAGTTACAGTGTACACTATATTAGTTATTACTATAGGTTATCTATAACAAATCTCTATATTATAGATTCCTAAGGTCTAGTTTGTACTAGGGTTGTAGGCTAAGTAGTAGTAGAAGTAATAGTAGTAAGGGTTGTTATTCCCTTATGCGTTGTATACTGCGCCTTATCTTAGCTTCTATCTAATATTAGTTCTTAGCGTCTTCTAGATTGCTTAATACTTATTAGCAGTTATTAGTTTGTTGTTTAACCTGCTAAATAAGCTAGTTAAACTCTAGGGTAAGCTCTCCTTCTTTAGATCCTACTACAGGTTAGACTAGTTCTTAATATATCTTTGCGTATACTTCTTTCTTAGTACAGCGCTTACGCTGCTAGCGTTAGTGTTAGTAATGTGTAGTATCTTGTCTAATCTCTATAAGTGTTTGTCTAGGAGTGTCTAAGAGGTTATCTATCTTGTGTTAGTAGTTCTTTATCTCTTTATAGGGTTAACTAATGTTGTTAAGTATAGCTTATTCTCTAGCAACTTCTTTTAGGTTGCGTTTAACTACTAGAAGTTCCTTGCCTTTAAGACTAAAGTAGCTTATTCTACGTTGTTAAAACAGGCCTTTATGCTTCTTACTAACCTTAAGGCTTGTTCCTTCTACACAACATTCTACTACGTAGTATTGTTAGTTGCTGTTAGTAAATATTACTTCTTTGCCTTCTACATCTTTGTAAAGAGGAGTAGCTGCACGAATAGGAGGTTTAATGCATTTAGTATTGTCCTTAGAACTAGACTCTAGGTCTTCTATAAGTTATTCTATGTTATTAGTAATTACTTCCTAATTACTAGCATCTGCAGTGTTATTAGCGTAGGTTAGAATATTAAGCTGTTAAAGAACCTTGTTCTTTATCTTACAGTCTCTAGTAAAGTAGCCTAGTTTGCTATAGTTGTAGCAGTCTTTGCTACCTGCGTTATTAGAGTAGTATCCTCTTCTACTCTTCTTTTTGTTCTAGTAGAGTAGTAGCAGTCCTTTGTTAAGGTTTAAGAGGTCTATTACTTTAGGTCTAAAGTATCTACTCTAAGTGTTATTATAGATACAGCATCTAGTGTTAGGTTAGTAACATCCTCCTTACTGTCCTTAGTTTAGGTTATTTTACTATTAGTTCTGTAGCTGCAGGTATTTATTTACGTTATTTATAACTTACACGCGCAGATCTTTTTCTAATTCTAGGTAAAGCTTATAGAGATAAGTGTTAATGTTAATTGCCTTATTCTCTAGGTCCTTAAGGGTGTTAATTACTGCGCTAGTGCGTATAAGTTCCTCCTTAACCTTAGGCTTTAGACCTTGTCTAAACATAGTTATTAGAGCAGTGTCGTCCTAGTTAGTGTTACAAGCAATAGCTTAGAAGTTAGCAGCGTAGTCTGTAACTAACGTAGTCTGCCTAATTGTCTAGATGTTGCGTTAGGCTATAATAGGTTTATTAGTAACTCTAAAGATCTATCTAATCTTAGTCTTAAACTTATTAAAGCTATTAAGCTAGATATTGTCTTTAGCTAATGTTGTATTAATTATCTTATTCTAAATAAATAGCTTAATCTATTTAAAAGCCTTACTGCGTATATAAGATGTAATAAGCTTAACCTTATCTTTATCTTTAATAGATATGCCTTAAAAGGTAAAGAACAGATTAAACTAAAGTAGCTAATCCTTAAGCTTAGAACAGGTTCTATTGTAGAGGTCTAGTTTAGCAACTTTAAGGCCAAACGTATTACGTATATTAGAGCTGCTAGAGGTAGCTTAATCTCCTAAGATATTGCTTATATTAGGAGTGTTTAAAATATTAAAGTCGTACTTTAGTTAAAGACCGTAAGCACAGATTCTATTAGTTCTTAGGTATAAACAAGGTACAGAAGATTAGGGTAGGTTATTAACTAAGCAAAGCTTATAATAATAGGGTGCAATAAATAGTACAGAGTATACTGTCTAGTTTAAGAGCAGGTTAAGATTCTAAAGACAAACTTAATTAATAAGGTTAAACACAAACTATAATAGTTGTGTTCCTAAGATCTATATACTTAAGTTATTCTATACTGTCTTATAGTTTCTTACAAAGTCCTATAAGAGGCCTTATAAGAAGTGTAGGACATATATAGAAATTATAGGATATTACGTAACCCTGTCTTACAGTCTTAGCTTAGACTTATGTGTAGACTTTTATAGAATATTACGTAATCCTAGGCTAAGCGTTGTGCTAATTCTGTTTGCATTATTAGTAATAAAGTCCTGCCTTGCAGTCCTTTCTTAGGATCGTAACAGCAACCTACTAGTAGTTTACGTAGGTGTATACGTAACCTACTAGTAAAGGCAACGTGTTCTTAAGCTATTTATAGTAAGAAAGCTAACTCTAGATCTAGTAAGGCTATAGCTATAATAAGCACAGCTTTCTAACGCTCCTTAGTTAGGCACTCTTTAGATAGTACTTTACTAGATTAGGTAAGAGCTAAACCTAATTAGGAAAGTACCTGTATTAAGGCCTAATATATATATATTTAGGCTAAATAGCTTAAGTTGCCTTTTTAGGTAGTAACTATTCCTAAAAAGAGAACTATCTAATAAAGATTATAAGAAGAAAGTCTTATAACTTTACACTATTTACTAGCGTAACTTTAGTAAACTTCTTCTTAATAGTAAGAAAGGCCTAGCGTACTTTCTTTAGCTAACTCTATAGTTTATACTATTATTATTTAGATAACTAGCTTAGGAATAAGTAGGAGATAGATTATTAATTTATATATCGGTGTCTACTTAGGTTACTATTTATATGCTTATTAAGCGTTCTGTGCTCCTATTAGTTAATTGCTTAGTATACCTAATATAGGCAATTAACGCGTTGCATATATAGCATAAGCAAGGAGAGATTTAAATCTGTTAATAAGTTAGCCTAACCTTAGGTAGAGTTAATCTAGGCAAGCTAAGCTTCGAGTAGGTAGATCTAGCGTTTAGTAACGTTGCAACAACTATCTTATTCGATCTTTTTAGGTTTCTACTAGCGTTTTCTTCTCTCTCTTTATTAAAGTAGAGCCTTTTAGCTCTAATTCTAGCCTCTAGGTAGAGGTTATATAGTCTACTAATAGGTAGATAATTCTAGAGTAGTTAAAGATAAACCTTTAATACAAGTTAGTAAAGCTAAGAAATACTTAGATATTCTTATATTCTTTAGGCTCTAGCTACTCTTAGATTATTTATATATAGATAAGATCTATAACTACTTCGCTAGGCTTAATAATAAAGCTTAAGAACTTAACTAACTTTGTTATAAATAAGCATTTACTTACCTTATAGAACAACCTCTATTTATTAAGTTAATTAAGGATCCCTTTAATATAGGCTAAATAATCCTTCTTATACTCTAAGTATATAAGGATATTATCTAGATATACTATATAGGTATAGTCTATAAGACCCCCTAGAGCTTACTAGATGTAGAATTAGAATATTACTAGAGTATTTACTAACTTAAGAGGTATAACTAGGTATTTAAAATTACTATACCTAGTCTTAAAAGCTATCTTCTACTTATTACCTTTCTTAATTTAGAGCCTATAATAGGTATTACGTAGATCTAGGTTAAAGAAGATAGTAGCGTTTAATAGCCTATCTAGCATCTTATTTACAAGAGAAATAGAATACTAGTTTTTAATAGTAACTTTTTTAAGGCTCTTATAATCTATATAAAGTTGTAGTGTACTATTAGCCTTTAAAATAAACAGGATAGGTACTCTAGTAGAAGACTTACTTAGTTAGATCTAACTCTTCTTCTACGCTGTATTAAGGTAGGCCTATAGTATTTCTAGCTCCTTCTTAGAGAGGTTATAGATAAGTATATTTAGTATCTTACTTTCTAGCTTAATATTTATAGAGTAATTATAATCTTAATACAGTGCTAATACACTAGACTAGTGTTAACTAAATATAAACTACTTATAGTATAGCTCTAAAGGCACGTGTTTAAGCTCTTCTAGATCTACTTAATTATCTATAGAGTTAACTAAAAGGTAGTCTTTATTACTATTTAGAAGAACTTAGGCTATACTTATAGGCAATATTCTAAAGTATTAAGAGAGCTTATAAATAATACTTACTACTATACGCTTTTCTGTAGCTTTAAAGAGCTATAATAGATCTAGATACTGTATAATATAATACTAAAGGTAGTCTATTACCTTAAGTATATTGTTCTTAAGCTAGAGGAGTCTTTTATTATAGAAGTATTCTACGTTATAAGTACTGTCTCTACTTAGCCCCTAGGCTAGTAGTTATCTGCTGCCTTTCTAGTTACTTTCTAACAGAGTATTAGCTGCCTCTTTTAGAACTTAGTAGACTAGGTTACCTAGGTGTATCAAGTATGCTCTCTCTCTAGGTTCTATAGAGTAGAATAGTTTCTATATGGTAGTAATATATATTCTTTTTATATTATTAGAAAACTACTTATATATGCCTTTAGAGAAGTAAATATATAAGATAGCAGATACTAGCTATAAGAAGCCTAGTACTAAGTTATGCTTCTTAAAGGCAGCTAACTAGAACTCCTACAGGCCTATAGATTTAACTAAGCTATTACTATCTAGGTAATTAATAGTTAGATTATAGAGTTTTAGATATCTAGGTAGTTACTATTAAGAAATATAGCTACTAGCCTTTAATAGAACAATTTATATTCTAGATAGAGGTTATTTACTACTTACTAACTAATAAGGTTTAGCTCTGCTTCTAAGTTATAGAGGGCTTAAAGTAGCGTTAGAGACTTATTAGGGTCCTAGAAAGATATAGTAATTATAATACAGGTTTATTTTCTCTTAGCTTTAGGCCCTAGTTATAGTTAGAATAGATTAGTAACTAAGGCTTCTCTTTTCCTAACTCTTCTATTAACTAGAAATTCCTGTTATTACTTCTCTTATAGTAGAAGTTGTAGCTACTATAGTTTTTCTAGTAACTCTTTTAGTTACTCTAGTCTATATTTCAACTCTAGCTATTATTACTATTATTAAACTAGGTAGCTACTAGAGTGCTGTTGCTCTAGCTATAGAATAGAATACTTCTATAGCTAGTATATTCCTTATTATCCTTCTAATTAGAAGATATAGTATACTTCTTACTATACTTAGTATTATTACTCTTATAAGTAACTATGGAATAAGCTGCTATCTTTACATTATAGAGAGCTTATTTAAACTCCTACTATTACTAGTTGTTAGGCCCTAAGGCAAGGTACACTAAAAGATAAGGTAATAACATAGGTAGTAAAGATATAATTAAGAACAGAGATATATTATAAACTATAGACTGTTTAATACTAGGCATTAATCTAGTACAAGGGACTATTTATACTAGGCTTAACCTAAGATAGATTACTCTGTAACAACTCTCTAAGGCGTTAGCTATTAGGCTAATAATATCTCTCTTCTTAGGTTAATTGTTCTAATTAACTAAACGTTAGGCTAATAGGCCTTAGTATAGAATGTTATAGTCTAGCGTAGTCTGTTGTAGTATATCCTATAACAACTAACTAGAAGCTTAAATTTCTACCTTTACCTAGGCGCGCAACTCTCTTTTTTCTCTCTTACTTTTACTGCTAATTCCTATAGTAAGGGCACAGCTGCTGCTACTCTAGCTATTAGTAGGGTACTATATATAAGGCTCTCTCTTGTTAATTTAGTCTATTACTCCTATATCCTACTATCTTCTTTAGTAAGTTTCTCTAAAAATTAACTTTTTACTCTTTTCTTTATTTATTTCTTTTCTAGGGTATTATACGCTATTATAGCGCATAGTAGCTAAGATAGGTGCTTTTAAGTAGAAAAGAGTCTTTCTAAGCTCTTTTAGTGCTAACTAGTATATAGCAGCCTATTCTGCGCTGTTCTAGGCTATAGCAGACTATACTTGCTTGTATAGGCTCTAGCCTTACTCTTTTTATCTATTATAGACTTTACGCCTATATTTAATAATATAGCTAACTATGCTCTTATATCTATCTATGTCTATATCTGCTATATTACCTAGTTTAGCACTTTAAAGTGTTATATAGCTAGTATAGTTAGCTGCTACTTTTCTCTAATTACTAATAAAAATTAGTAGATCTATAAGTCTTAGCTCTTTAAGCTTAAGAATAGAGACAGTGTTTAGACTATAAGGTGCTAGAAGTACTTCTTTACTAACTTAGACTGTTTTGCAGTATATTTAGCTATTTTAGGCTATTTTAGTATATACTAATATCTTATAGATTTCTAAGAAGTATTATAAGTACCTTACAGCTATCTACTAATACCTTAAAAACTACAACCTCTGAGAATATACTAAAGATAAGAAGGAGCTTAATATTACCTGCCTTACTAGGATCTATTGCCTTTTAGCTAAGAAGATTACAGTATAGGTTCTTCTGTCCTATTATAGAGTATTCTAAGCTATTCTAGTATATAACTAACTATTCCTAGTAAGTATAGCTCTTATACTAAAAAGTTGTACTTTTACTCTAGTGCTATCCTTTCTACTTCTAATCTAATTACTAATATTTAGCCTATTAGTTATAAGTAAGATAAGGTGTCTATCTAGGCTAAGGTTAAGAGTTAGAGGCGCAAGTTAGATGCTAAGATTACTGCTAAGGCCTTAACCCCTAGTAAGAAGGTAAGTTTACCCTCTTTTTAGCTATTCTTAGCTATTCTAGCGCACTCTAACATACTATAGGCTAAGAGCACTGTTGTTAACACTAAATTAAGAGAGTTAACTAGTTATGCTGCTAACCTAGTTATTAAGATTTTGTCCTTAGAGACTAAGAGAGATACTGCTACTAGTTCTACTAAGGGTTAGCTAACTAAGCGTATTAAGGCTAAGGAGAAGGAGTATAATATACTCCTTACTTAAGCTAGTTCCTTATAATTTGCTAGTAGATATAGTAGATAATTCTGTAGTATTCTTAGTTATTTTATAGCGTTCTAGGCTATAGTACTACACTTAAGGTACTTTAAGATACCTACTACCTCTACAGCTTTTAATAATATATAATAACCTCTTCTTCTATATTCTTAACTGTATTAGACTATTATAGGCTATTCTAGCGCACTCTATTCTTTTTTAGATCTAAGTGCTATTAAATACCTAAAACCCTATAGAAAAAATAGTAAAGGTAACTTTAGATTTCTTCTTGTCTAACTTAGAGATTTCTAATTTTTTAGCTGCTAGGCCTAACTATCCCTCTTCTTTTTAGGGGGCTATTCTAGCTGCTTTTTAGCAGTCTATAAGGTTTATTATCTCTTTAAAAGAATTCTCCCCTTAGTCTAGAACTCTTTAAGGGTATTAGAGGAAATATTTACTCTAGGCTTTTATATATTCTCTTTATTGCTATATCTAGCCTACTTTACGTAGTATAGCTATTATCCTTTATTATCTTAGCTTGTTTTAATAATTCTTTCTATATTCTATATATTATTACTAAAAGTGCAGAGTATGTTTATAATCTAGTAATCTAGGTGTAGAATTATCTCTTTAGGATAGAAAGGTTCTAAAAGAGAAATATAGAACACTAGATAGATACTCTTTAGGCTAGGTAGGTCTACTTAAAATAACATTAGCCTAATCTAGGCTACTATACGCTCTAGTCTAATATACTTCTAATCTAGTTTCTATTTTAGCCTTATAGACTTTATGTAGTAATTTAAGACGATTACTTAGTCTCTTATACTAAAAGGTATTAGTAGCCTACTCTTAATTTAATATACCTTCTAGTACCTATTTACTATAAGTATCTTCTTCTTACACTCTCTTTGTAGTATAAGCACCTTAGTTGCAACCTACAACTCTAGAGGCAATTCTCCTTGCCTAAGAGGTATACTAGGCTAATCTGCCCTTCTAAGAGCTACTCTGTAGTTTACTTAGAATAGAGTAGTTCTTATAGTAGCATAGAGGCTATTATTATACGCAAACTCTGTAACTAAGATCTATATTACCTAATTATTCTGCTCTAGAGAGTAGTAGCACCTTAAGTACTGCTCTAGAGTTTAATTCTGCCTTTCTGTCTATCTATTAGTCTGTAGATAATAAGCAGATAATAAAACCCTTCTAGAGTTTAGGTAGTATTAGAAGGTTCTCTAGTAGCCTATATTTATTAGAGGACCTCTGTCTAAGATAATGCGTTTTAGAACTCTATAGAGTTAAATTACTTCTCTTATCTAGGCCTGTATAAGATTAACTCTATCCTAATCCTCTCTTACTAGAATATAGTATACTATCTCTGTTAATTAGTATATAATTATAAGTATTATATTATAAACTACTTTAGTAAGCTTGCTTAGAGGCAGCTCTGTAATAAAATCTATTATTGCTTCTTCTTATAGCCTATCTAGTAGTAGTAAAAGCATAAGCAATCTATATAGACTGTATTATACTAGAGTTAATCTCTTATAGGGCACATATTTCTAGTAGTACTAGCTAATATCCTCTTTTATATTCTTCTGCCTATATTAGCACTAGAGCTTTTTAAGTATTCTTTTTACGCTAAAATATTCTGTAAGTAGGCTGTTATAGTACTCTTCTAGCGCTGTTGCCTTTTCTTTAGATATAGTAAGGTGTCTTATACCTAACTAAGCTAATATGCCTTATTCTAGGTTGTTCTAACCTGCCTTAGAACTAGATTTATCTAACTAACTTTCTATGTCTAGTTTTATACTAGTTTCTTCCTATATAGTCTAAAATTTCTTAAGAGCATGTTTATTAGCTTTCTAGAATTTCTTTAGAACTATCTTTGTCTTAGGTAATACATCCTTGCGTTTAGCAGCTCTTATTTACACTACTAATACCTAAGTAGTGTAATTCTTCTTCTTTAAGAGTAGACCCTTTAGTAGTTATATAAAAGCTTTGTTATACTTTTAAGATAGTTTTTATACCTCTACTATATAATCCAGCCTTTTTAATAGCCTATCTGCTAGATTTATACTCTCTAGTCTGTAGTTTAAAATAAAGTTATACTAACTTAGTACTAAGTATAATCTAACCTACTAGTAGTTTAGTACCTTAGTCTCTATAAACTACTTTAGGTTTATATAGTTTATAAGGATCTTACAGTAGATTTCTAAGAGGTAATACTGCTAGTACTTTACACTCTGCACTATAGCTAGCAATTCTTAGTTATAGGTGTTGTAGTTATACTCTACTTAGATAAGTTTGTGTAAGTAGAAGTTAACTAGTCTCTATTAGTACTTATTATCTAGTCCTAGGCTATTCTAGCTTAAGATACTTAAAATTACTCTACCTAAGGCATTAACCTCTAGTCTTATTAGTCTCTCTCTCTTAAAGTAAGTAAGTATAGGTACCTCTAGAAATACGTCTTTAAAGCACCTTACTGCCTCTTTTACCTCTTTTAGCAAATCTAGGCATTAACCTTCCTCCCTCTTTATAGCTAGCCTGCCTTAGGCTTACTCTAGTAACCTTTTTATTAATATAGTTAAGAGTAGCATAATATAGCTAAACCCTATAATAAACCTCTTATAATAATTTATAAAACCTATAAACATATAGATATTACGCATAGTAGCTAGTACTAGCTAGTCCTAGATTGTTTTAACCTGTTTAAGGTTAATACTAACCTCTTTTAAGGATACTATGTATCTAAGAAACTCTGTATACTATATATACTATTTACACTTAGAAAGCTTTATAAATAGCTTTGCTTTATACAATCTTGTTAAGACTTCTTTAATATGTCTAACATACTCCTCTTCTATATTTAAGAAGATTAGGATATTATCTAAGTAGATAATATATATTATATTAACTAACTCTACAAAGGCTTTGTTTATATAGGCCTAGAATTAGGCAGGTGTGTTAGTAAGTCTAAATAGTATTACTATATACTTAAAATAGCTATACCTTATCCTAAAGGCTGTCTTCTATTTATTCTCCTTTTTAATCCTAATCCTGTAATAAGTGTCTCTAATATCTAGCTTAGTATAGACCTTTACTTAGGCTAGGCACTCTAGGAATTCTGTAATTAAGGATAGTAGATAGTAATTCTTTATAGTAATCTTGTTTAGGCCTTAATAATCTATACAGAGCCTTAGTATACTATTCTTCTTTATTACAAAGAGGATTAGGGCTTCTACTAGGGATTTTAATTAGGTTATCTAACCTCTAGCTATAAAATTAGCTATATGCTTTTAAAGTACTACTAATTCTACTTCTAATAGTCTATACAGTAGCTAGTAGAGAGGCGTAGCTCTCTCTTCTATATTAATTACTAGATTATTTAAGCTGTACTTAGTAAGCTTTCTTAAACTGTCTTCTAATACAATATCTATATATTTATAGTATTATAAGAAAAGGTTAGTCTCTTTAGGTTCTTCTATTTTACTCTGTTCTATAAAGTTAACTGTATATATATATATGTCTACTATTAGGTCTTATATAGTGCGTTTAAAGTCTTTAGTATCTTCTATTACTATCTTTTAGAAACTAGCCTAATCTTTAGCTTTACTTTTCTTAAACAATATACGCTAGCTTACATAGTTAACCTTAGGTTAACATTAGTTAGTCTAGAGCAGACCTAAGTATATCTTATACTTTTTTAAGTCTGTAACTATAAATAGTATCTTACTAGATTCTTTCTTTTCTTATAAGTCTGTAATAGTAGTTATAACTGTTATAGTACTATACACTAGTATACTACTCTTATCTACTCTCTTAGTTAAAACCTAGAGTAAGAGATTAACTTATAGTTCTTACTTCTTTGCTACTATAGCTAATAGCAGGTTTAGTTAGGAACCTCTGTCTATTTAGGCCTTAAACAGGCCTAAAGACTCTACTACAGCCTTAACTATTAATAATTAAGCTAGTTGTAGGTATAACGTGTTATAGAGAGTACTAAGATCCTTACTTTCTATTAGGTAGGAAATATAGGCAAGAAGGTGTAGATCTATACCTTCTACCTTTTGCCTTTTTCTAGGTCTAATCCTTCTTTAGATTTCTTAGACTTCTCTAGGTTTAGAACAGTTAGATATATAGTGTCTAACTTCCCTATAACTAAAATAAGTAATTTTAGTATTTTCTAGTTTTAGTTTTCTACCTTTAGTACGCTTATAGTTATAATAACCTAAACTTCCCTCTTTTAACTATTTAGGGGTCTCTTTAGATCTCTCTTTGCTCTTAGATCTATTCTTTCTACTCTTATATTCCTTCTAGGGTTTTTTGCCCTAATAGTTCTTAGAAGAGGTCCTTTAGCAGAAAATCTAGTTAGCAGCCTCTTCTACCTGCGTAAGAGTTTCTCTTCTCTCTAAAGGGTATATAAAGAGCTGCTTCTAGATGTCTTTAAGTAATATATAGATGTATTCTATTACTTATAGTGCTAGGCTATAAGTGTTGCTTAACTTCTCTTAGTAAGGCCTTATATAATTTAATAGATCTGTTAGGTTACTATAAGCAAGTATACAGGCCTTGCTTAAGGCTTTATATGCTTACTACCTTCTCTCTAAGAGAGTACCTAGAGAACTTAGCATAACTACTTTTATAGTTACTTAGGTTAGTGCCTATAATAGAGATAACTAAAGCTAATTAGCTTAATACGCTTTCTATAGACTCTTTATAGTCTCTAAAAGATATTATATACTAAAATTAACCTTCTACACTTTCTATAGGAAGTTAGCAAGTAGTCTTTTAAAGTATTACTTATAATTATACTTCTAGTAGTTATAGTCTGTATAGTTATACTGTATAAACACGTATAGTAGCTCTAAGTATAGTAAGCCTACTATTAATACTATTAGAACTGTAGTAGTAAGTTAGATACTACTATAAGTAGTTTGCAGCGCGTTTATATTGCCTGTAAGGTATTTAGCCTATACCTCTTAAAGGTATACTACTCTCTAAAGCTTTATAGCTTTCTTATACTAGGCTTCTAACTCTTAGAGCTCCTAGTCTACTTTATTAACTATTAGGACACCTTACGCTAATCTAGCCTAATATAGCCTATTTAGCTGTAAGCTAGATAGTAGAAGCTAGATATAGAGCTTTTTTAATATATTATTAGACATTATACGCTAAGTGCTTTTAGATGCTTTGTTCTAGTATTCTTTAGGCCTTATTATAGAGAATTTACCTACAGATATAAAGGAAGTTCTTTCTCTTAGCTTTAGAGTTAATTCTTCTACTTAGAGTTAGAGTATAATACTTATTATAGAATTCTACTACTTTGTCTCTTAGTGTAAGATTAAATAGAATATTAGGCTCTAAGGTAAGGTGCACTAAAAGATAAAGTAATAATATAGGTAGTAAAGATATAATTAAGAATAGAGATATATTGTTAACTATAGACTGTTTAATACTAGGCATTAATCTAGTAGAAGAGACTATTTATACTAGGCTTAACCTAAGATAGGTTACTCTGTAAAAACTCTCTAAGGCGTTAGCTATTAGGCTAACACTAGTTATTATCTAGGCTGCTGTTATGCTAGATTTCCTGCTAGAAGTAAGGTAGAGTTTTTGACTATATAAAAGTAATTTTAAAGTTATAGTTATTAGTACTATTATTAAACTTAAAGAAGCTGTTTAGTAGTAGTAACTTCTAGTAATTTAATAGTATTGGAAATGTGTTAACTATATTACCTTCTCTTTAGGTAATATTAAAGAACTTAGTATAGTTCTTATACTTAGTAAGAATAAGGTCTTATATAAGTTACTTCTCCTCTGCCTTAAGGTTAGACTATAATTAGATAGATCTCTAGTTAATCTATTATTGGATTAGTTTATAATAGATGCTAAACTAAATAGTACCTACAGCCTAGTAGGTTCTTATAATAGAGTTCTCTAATACCTAAGCGTATTAGAAGGCTGTCTTAATATTCTTAATCTACTACTAATAAGATAAGGAACTTAATTACCTCTTTTACTTATATATTACTCTTTCTAGTTCTCTTAGCTCTAATACTCAGACTTGGATAAATCGCGTGAATCTAGCATATATAAGGCTGTGGTATAGGTAGTTAGGGGGTGTG
Organism: Ascochyta lentis; assembly: GCA_004011705.1. NCBI lineage: Eukaryota > Fungi > Ascomycota > Dothideomycetes > Pleosporales > Didymellaceae > Ascochyta > Ascochyta lentis. The sequence goes on from RZGK01000002.1 coordinate 2,277,781, forward strand.
AGGTTACCCGTTAAGTGTTGAGAGTGAAGGAGTATTCTCTAGGTGGCAAGAACACCAGAGCTACATTTAACAACTAGATAGAAGCGGAAAAAATTACCCTTACTTTGCACCGAACGCGTTCGGTGTCTAGGGCACCGGGGAATGCCTGTTCGGTGTCCTGGAAACTGACTATACTCCTCGGGGATATGACCGTCTTGTGATACACTAAACGGTCACAGTTCGATACCTGGGACACTGAACAGGTTCGGCGTACCGATCACCGCAATCTCTCCTATTAGATATAATCTTAATGTTCTTACTACTTAGAATATACTCATTTACTCTTGGCACTTCATAGGTACCCTCCTAGCTCCTAACCACCCACACTAGAGTCGTAATCATGCCAGTATCAGCCTGGTACCCAGTTGCGATAAACAATGGGTCGGGTTAACTGTATCCGGAGCAGGCTTAGTATATATATTCTTCCCTACTGTATCGCTGCCTGGCAGCGAACAGTCCAAAGTCTATGAGTTGACCTTGTGGCTGAAAAACTCTTGTGTTGACTTGTTACCTTTCGGTGAACCCTCCCTCCGGGCCTGACAGCCAGATTCACACAACTCAGCCAAAGTTTACCCGTGAGTAGATAAATATGCTAGGTAGCTGATTGTCACAGTAGAGACAGAGGTAGAGGCAAAGGTAGAGGTAGAAGTAGAGAAAGAGATATAGGTAGAGGACTCCCTAACTCTACCTAAGATAGTACTTTATGTTTAGCTCTTAGTGCACCAAAATCTGTTCGGCACAACTGGTCAAAAACAGACGTAGCGTATACCGAAAAGAGGGTGCTAGGTACACCGAACGACGGCGCATGGGACACCGAACAGTTCGGTGTCCTGAGAACTGACCATACTCGATGGGGTGATCCTGATGCCATGTGCATTCCTTGCGTTCATAATCAAACCTCCCATCAACAGTACTGCCCAAACCCATCTGCTCTACTTTCTACCACTTACCTCAGGCGCGATGACCATAGTCCAGCTGAACAGCACTTCACACTGAGTCAGGCTCTTGTTCGGTATCCTTGCAAGTTCTGCAACAGTCGGTATTTCGCACCAACCCAAGTACTGGTCACGTATCTATATAACTTTTACAACAAAACTCACTCCTAAAACGTTGCTTCAGTATTTCTAAACCAGGGCAAGTTCTAAGCTCGAGAGTGGTGTCTGTAAGCAGATGACATACTTTTGTTCGACGTCCAAGCTCGCAATTCGCATGGACGATACTGTATACCAGTCTGGATAATTGAAAGAATCACCAGTATGGTCTTTGTCGATTTGCGATAACATCCGTCCAACGCCTCTGCAGCTCTTGCTACGCACCATACTCAACCTGGGCTGATTCGGAAGAGTGACGATACCGTACTGCCACGAGATGAACGAGCACTTGGATTTATACTCGAGCCGCGACAAGGACATACAATGCTCAAATTTGAGTCTTCGGACTTTGCAGCTTCCACAACTTAACGAGTAAAGCAGCCGGGGTACGACATGGGTTCGTGTATATGTGGTTGTAGAAGAACAATATACCGATTTGGAACTGTCACAATGAAAACACAAGTTGATGCAATCGACTTGGATATTCGTTTACAAGCTCATAGCTAACCCTGATGCTATGTGCATTCTTTTTGAGCTAACCTGCAACCATAAATCGTCACTTGTGGCCTGCCTCATCTTCTATGATTTCATTCATGTTCCGAAGTATGAGGGTCCTGAAGAACCGTAGACCCAAGCGCCATGATCAATCACTCCCAGACCCATCGTCACATGTTGTGTGACATTTATGCGACAGCGCCTGCGACCTTGGGGCCAGCCTGGTTAGGGGAGATCTTCTTGCCGTCCTTGTTGAACCTGACACGAGGGGGAGGGGCACGGTTGCGGCGGCCTGCGACGGAGCGGACACTGCACATGTCAATTTTGCCACCTATACGGTAGGAAAGAATTGTGACGTACCGGACAATCTTGCCGTGAATAGCGCAGGAGACGCAATACTGTAGCTTCAGGTACATCTTGGGGACAGTGTACTCGGGGAAGACGGAGGCATCAGAGATGTCACCTGCCCGTTGTCAGTCCAAGGTTCTTCTGATACTCGAATTCGCAGAGCGAATTCAACAGTGATGTATGTGCGATCCTTGCGGATGCGCGCATTGTATTGTTTATAGGATGTCGTGGTGGGACGTACGGATGGCGGCGGACTCGACCATGTTGCGGATGGTGAATCTCTTGATTGCCTTGTCCTTGGGGGTGCATCGCGAGCAGTTGGAGCAGCGGATGGGCTTGACGTGGCCGCGACCCTTCTTGTTACGGCCGCTACGAGGCTGTTAGCTTTGTCGTTTCGTACGTGCTGCGAGAGCTTCGATGTTTCGTTGTGGATGCGTACTTGGATGCTCGCTTCTTGACCATGATGGGCTGATTCTGGGGAACGGTTAGTAGGTGTGCTTTGTCTGTTGTTCGGACACTTCGGGGTACGCACTGAAGATGTAGAAACCTAAAAGTCAGTGGGTTGTCGTGGACGTGACAAGGGCAGAGGTTGAGAGTATGAAATTGGTGTGGGCGCTAGACGAGGTCGCTCTTTCCTCGGCGATTTAAGCTCTTGGCGCTAGTACCAGAATAGCACACCACATCGCCACAGGCCGTTCTTCTCTCGGACACCACCTAGGTGTGAATTCCATGATTGTCATCATGAGGTAGCCGAGTAGTCCCGATTGGGTTGCGGGATCTACGTCGATTATCAAGCAATGAGAGAAGCGATGGCAAAGGTTGTGGTAGCGGCCAGCCTGTCTGGATGATTCGAAAACAAGGCCCATGTTTGCATCCGACATCATTTATGAATCGCCGCACGCTCGCTTTCGATGTCGGTGTTTCTGTCAGGTGAAGAAGCAGTCGAGCAGCCGCTCATCAAAACCCTAAGATCAACATTAAGTTTTAGAGTTTCTTGTGGCTAGCAGCAGCAAAAACAAAACCTCATCCCCTCCATACTTCAGCAGATCTCCAGTGTTTCGTTGTTAATTTTACATTGATAGTACAATATACAATGATGCTATCCACAGACCGTTCAGAGGCTTCCCGGGAACCGCAATCTTCGTAGCTTCAAAAAGTAGTATGCCAGACCGAACGCTAACCCACCAAGATGTCCAGCGTGTGCGACCCGAGAATTCTCACTGTGTAGGTAGTACCCGTCGTAGGCAGCATAGCCAAGGACTATGAGACCGAGTGGGACAGGTATTATACCATACAACTGCACCGTGGAACGTGGCTCGAAGCATGCAAGTACAGTCATGGCACCAAGCAACGCACCAGAGAAGCCCAACCCTCGTTGACGGGTATTGCCATTGCCCGCCTGCAGCTTCTGTTCCTGCTGCGTCAACCAAAGAAGCGAGCCTGAAAGCCCAGAACCAAGCACAATGAACATGAATTGACCAGGAGTGACAGGCATCGCGGCGAGGCCTCGACCTAGGTACCAAAACGTGAAAAGATTCGCTCCGATATGGAAAAAGTCTTGGTGCGTAAACATGGAAGTCAAAGCTTGCCAGTAGTATCCGCGCTTGAACTCCGCCAAGTTCATGGTCATGTTATGCATGAACTTAATGTAGTTCCCAGCATGGCCTTCCTTGGCCTGTGCCAAGGCGTACGTGCCATACCCCCAAACAGCGAGGTTGACACCTATGAGACCTTTGAGAAGGAACATGTTCGCCCCATACTGACGCTGAGGGCCGAATCCACTGGAATAAGAACGGGGCTGTTTCAATTTGGAAACCATGGATGGAGAGAGCTGCTTGTAGAAGTTTGGTGGTAGTGGTCGTTTTGCAGCCGTGGTACTGAAGAAGGTGGTGGATAGTGGCTTTCTCAGAGCTGCATGTGGTCGAGCCATCCCAGCGAGCCGAAAGAAGGACGACATGATGTAGCTGTAACGACAGCGCAAGGTTTGCTCGGTATTGTGAGACTCGTGCCAGCGATTCAAGCAGAAACAGGCTGTTGTGAATCTTATACAGTTCGCTCGGCAAGACCTAAAGGTCGCTGAAGAATGGCAATTGAAGTCGGAGTCTCTAGAATCGTTCGAGATCTGTGTTCTGGCGAGATGAAGCCAGCACTCAATTTGGCGAGTCTGTAGTAATGAAAGGAAGCTCTGTGGCTTGGGTTTGAACGTGCCAAACTGTTTTAGTTTTCGAACGTACAGTGGAAGAGACGGATGGGTGAGAACGGTTCATAAGCAACCGGGGACTTGATGAGGCCCTGGGAGACTTGTTGATAACCGTGCCCTTGCTGTTGCACCCCTGGTGAAGGACGAGCCGATGTCACGAACAAGCGTGCACGGCCCCGGTGGAGCTCGCTCCCACTTCCCACTGCATCAGTTCCAGTCTGCATAAAGAACGACTCTACCTCACCGGTCTCACTGCACACCACAACCCGCGCACAAATCTTGCACTATTACACGTACCCCGAGCCCTTGTGCAGTCCAATCAGACACCCCCACGGTTCCCTCATCTTGCGCGACAGACACATACTCGGCCATCAGCCCAGAGACCGCTCCCCTACACGAACAACGCCATTATCTCGCCAACGCTGCTCTTTCATAGAGATAGCAACCGACAAACGAACACACACCGATTGTACCTGCCGCAAGTAAATAGGCATTTTCACCTACGACCTGTCGAGCCCCACCTGCCTCGACCACCTACCCCACAAGCCTTCGAGGACGACTCTCCCATCACTATAGTGTCCAAACACTGTCGCCATTGTTGCTCACCGCCAACCGCGCGTATTAGCATTCGCCCCACAGTACCGTTGATCGTCTACACCACCTGAGGTGGAACATCACACAATGACCTCACAAATCGCCGACCAGCTAGCAGCAACCAAGCTGAACGATGCACCATCGGAAGCCAACTGGAAGGAGGGGTTGACAGCCCCTGCAAAAGATGCACGACCACAGACTGAAGTAAGCATTGGCAATGGCATTTCGTCCGGCGCTCTCTCTCGCGCATTGAGGGATGGCAGTGGAAAAGCCACTGGAGTTTTTTCGCTTCTTGTGAGCACATGAAGACTAACGTGTCTGACCAGGATGTAACTGCGACCAAGGGTCTTGAGTTTGAGGACTTCTTCATCAAGCGCGAGCTTATGATGGGTATCTTCGAGGCAGGCTTCGAAAAGCCTTCGCCTATTCAGGAAGAGACAATTCCTGTTGCTCTGACTGGACGAGATATCCTTGCGCGAGCTAAGAACGGAACCGGAAAGACTGCGGCCTTTGTTATTCCCACTCTCGAGCGCGTAAACCCAAAAAACCCGAAGACACAGGCGCTTATTCTTGTACCCACTCGAGAACTGGCTCTGCAGACTTCACAGGTCTGCAAGACTCTAGGAAAGCACTTGGGTATCAACGTCATGGTGTCCACGGGTGGAACAGGACTCAAGGATGATATCATCCGACTGAGCGAACCAGTTCACATTATTGTTGGAACCCCGGGCAGAATCCTGGACCTTGCGGGCAAGGGCGTTGCAGACCTTACGGCTTGCCAGACATTCATCATGGATGAAGCTGATAAACTGTTGTCCCCTGAGTTCACGCCCGTCATTGAACAACTTCTTGGCTTCCATCCCAAGGACAGGCAAGTGATGCTGTTCAGTGCTACTTTCCCTATTGTCGTCAAGGACTTCAAGGACAAGCACATGAACTCGCCTTACGAGATCAATCTGATGGACGAATTGACACTGCGCGGTATCACCCAGTATTACGCGTTTGTTGAAGAGAAGCAGAAGGTGCACTGCTTGAACACACTCTTCAACAAGTTGCAAATCAACCAATCGATTATCTTCTGTAACTCCACCAATCGCGTCGAGTTACTCGCTAAGAAGATTACTGAGCTCGGTTATTCCTGCTTCTACTCGCATGCCCGAATGCTCCAGCACAATCGTAACCGTGTGTTTCACGACTTCCGTAATGGCGTATGCCGCAACCTTGTCTGCTCGGACCTTTTGACTCGTGGTATCGACATTCAAGCCGTCAACGTGGTCATAAACTTTGACTTTCCGAAGAACGCCGAGACGTACCTGCACCGTATCGGCCGATCTGGTCGATTTGGACACTTGGGTCTGGCCATCAACCTGATCAACTGGGAGGATCGATTCAATCTGTACAGGATAGAGCAAGAGCTTGGTACTGAGATTCAGCCCATCCCTCAGGTCATCGAGAAGAACCTCTACGTGTATGAGTCGCCCGACACGATTCCCCGCCCTATTTCCAACTCACAGCCGCGTCCTCAGGACCAAGGTCAGCGCCAGCCCCAAGAAGGAGACGGCAGCATGGCGCGAGCTCAAGGTCGACAAGGCTACCGCGGCGGCCGTGGCGGTGGTGGACAGTTCCAGGGACAGCGCCGTGGCCCTTCGCAGGGACAGAACCTACCCCCTCAACAGATTCAGCAGAACCAGCAGCGCCAGAATGGTCACAACCCGCAACGCAATCCTAGGCAACCGCCTGCTGGGCCAGTCTAGAAAGCTGGTAGGCATGTGCGGTAGGCTGACTGCGCAGTTATCGTTGACTTCGACATCTGATTTTCAACACTCTGTCACGATCTTCCTTTGCACAGGGGCCAGGAGGTTGTATCTGATTTCTCATGCACATACCTCGGAGTTGTTTCTTTTTGTTATGGTTATGCGATCACTCTCCGACGACTCGATACGGGATACCTGATTTTCCTTTCTCGGGCATGACGGATCTATGCATCGGCGCTTTTGGAGTTTACGATTTGACCGTCTGTATAACATACTATGGTCTGTCCGGATCTTGCACTTTACCGTCGATCGGCTGGTGCCGCCAATTGGCGCTTTTGGCGGCTTACTCATTTCTTCCATTTTCTCGACTCTCTTTCCATCCTACAGCACCGGCGGCTTGTGGAGCCCTTTACAAAAGTTCGAACGTCTTTGATAGAGGCGGATCTGCAGTTTTGTGCCGCCGTTCTTTGTTCGACTATCGTCTACCTCTCGACATCCACTGGATAATTGTAGTTCACCTGGATTATGATCAGTCAGTTGACTGCAATCTGGACTTGGCCCTTGCAAACCCATACACCACTATTTGGTTGATGGCTAGCACACCGGCTGCACCTACCTACTCTCTCCATCCGTCCAACTGGCATCACGCTAGTTAGCATTGCAATTCCTGTGGTTCCACTCCCTCCTCATGGACACCATCTCCTCTATCCCGACCCACTTTTAACGTTGATCAACACCTCTGTCACTGCAGCTTGCTTGACATTGATGGCCCGATCAGTCTGTGCTCTGCGTTCTTGCATCTTCTCGTTGTTCGGTAAGCGTACGTCGATACATCGAATACTACGATTGGTGCTCGTAGACGGCTCAGTAGAACGAAATTCATTCCGACATATCAGATTATACGGAAGTCTCAAAAGCACAAGGATACTGTTACGAGCAGCGGACAATTAGCGCGCAGCATGCTCTGTATAATGCAAATATTTACTCCTTGCTACAACATGATGAGCGACACGTGATGGTGTTTGCGCCTGGAGCACTGAATCTCTTGAGGCTTACACTGCTTCTGGACAGTATCAACCAAGCGAGGTCGTTGATTGTGTTGACAACATAATCCGCAGATCGAGGGCTCAGTTAGTCTTAAAACGCCTGCGCAAGCCAAAGACCTTCACATAACGGAGCAGGACAACACAGATATTAAATGAAACCAAGGAAAACATAGATTCGATTGTTGTGCATTTTTCATGCGGTACAGCCATAACCGCACCACTTCTCCCTCTGTCGTCCTTTGCTCTCATATGTACACTTGTACCCCACCAATCTTCTTCGTCCTCTACCCAGACTTGCTTACTTTGTCTCGTTCTCGGGTGTGATGGCAAATGTAGGTCGCACGAACCTGCAACCAGGTTAGCTGCGCCTCGTTGGACGCTCAATAGTGTGAGTACGAACCTGTCGCTGTTGTAGACCCTTGTCTCGGTACCGAGCAGCTCCTTCTCCCTGGCCTTGTCGGCGAGGTACCTTCGCACCTGATCACGGTCTTCTTCGGCTTGCAGCGCAGGAATCAGGTGTATCCGCGCCCACATCTTCTCGCGCGCGAGTTCGCTGTCAACTTGTCAGCTCCGCTCTTAGCTGTCCCGCTCTAGCTAGCCTGCTGCCCAGCTTTTGCCGTTGCAGCAGCTACAAGCCCACATACTTGTGTTCTCTGATTCCTTGTCCAACCCTCCAGAATCCATATGTCATGATTACGCCGGTTCCAAGGAGGTACACGGCCGGTCGGAAGCCGCGAATGGGCAAGTTGCGCTTGTACTGGACGGGGTTGTACCCGCCCACGGGGGGCATGTCCTGCGGCATTGTGGGCGAGGCGGTGCGGGGGCTCAATGGGTGGGTGAAGGGTGCCGTTGGTGGTGCGGAGACGTGATGTCGACTCGCGAGCTTGTGCAGCTGCGATGACAAGGGTGCCGGGGTGCCAAGACGGCGGGAGCGCGCTAGTGATGTGAGCATAATTTTGACGATGGTGAGTGGATGGTGCTTGAACGACACCAGAACATCAATTGAAGAAGTCAGAGGACTACTGAACGAAACATGGATAACGAGGAGAGACCAAACAAGATGCGAAAGTTGGGTCATTTGATGGATGAGGAAGACCCAGCGGCCAGTGTTGGCGTCACCCCAGCATATACGACCCCCGTCGATTCTCCAGCTCCAGCTACTACAGAAGACGTCGATACTATGGATTCAGAGGCTGGACCTTCCAAGTTGAGGAACCGACACTTGGATCTGGAGGACCCGGCGGCAAGTGTAGGTGTAACGCCCTCATACACATCCCCGGTGGACTCTCCGGCTCCGACAGAAGCCAGCGAAGCTGCAGAGTCCGATACAAGACCAGCAAAATTGCGCAAGCTTGCCCACCTTCAGGAGGATGCAGCAGCGAGTGTCGGCGCCACTCCTTCTTACACAACGCCCATAGACTCACCTGGCCCCGTGACCACGACTAACAGTGAATCCGCAATTGTCGCCGACGAAGCAAGCGGCGGCACTATCGAAGAACCCAAAATCTCTAAGAATCAACTTAAAAAGCAACGCCGTCATGAGCGATGGGAGTCCGGCCGTGAGGACCGTAAACTGAAGCGCAAAGAGAAGGTCAAGGAAAAGAAGGAGCGTCGTCGTGAAGCCTGGGCCGCCGAACATCAACCCGATGAGAACGGCGAGCTCCCCAAACTGCCGTCAAATCGTCCGCCACGTCACACAGCGGGCAATGGTACACAAGTCCCCATCACAATAGTCTTCGATTGCGACTGGGAGGACCTGATGTTCGATGCTGAACTCAAGAGTCTTGGTCTACAAATCACGCGGTGCTATTCCGACAACAGGAAGGCGCAGTTCAGGACGCATCTGGCGCTCAGTTCGTTTGGCGGAAAGATGAAAGAGCGCTTTGAAGGAATTCTTGGCAATCAGCACAAAAGCTGGAAGGGCTTCCGCTTCTTCGAAGAAGACTTTGTTGAGGTCAGCAACAAGAGTCGCGAGTGGATGACAGGCCTTAGAGGTGGTGTTGTTGCTGGAGCTATGAAGCCGACTGGCGACATCCCCGAGCAAGAGCAGACGGAAGATGCAGAGACAACAGAGGAGAACAAGCCGAGTGATGAGGAGGGCGAGATTGTCTATTTGTCTTCGGAATCCGACAATGTCCTTACAACACTTAAGCCAAACAGCACATACATTATTGGTGGCCTTGTTGACAAGAACAGACACAAAGGTGTGTGTCACAAGCGTGCAGTAGCTCGCGGGATCAAGACGGCAAAGTTGCCCATCGGAGAGTTCTTAGAAATGAAGAGCAGGCAGGTGCTCGTCACCAACCACGTTTTGGAAACCATGCTCAAGTGGCTGGAGTTTGGTGACTGGGGCAAGGCGTTCATGGCTGTGCTTCCAGAGAGGAAGGGGGCCAAGTTGAAGGGAGAAGAAGGGACGACTACTGAGAGCAACGATACTGAAGAGCAGGGTGACCAGGAGATGGCAGAAGCTGTGCACGAGGCAGGCTCCGCTGCTGTGCCCATGTCTGAGGAGACGGCGGCAGAAACGGCACAAGCTGCGGCGGCGACGGCAACGGCAGCGGTGGCTGAGGAAGCAGCCCAATAAGTGCAGGCAAGACAGACATTGTTTCGATACAGTCGTTATGACAATAAAAGTTTGCTATTTGCCTTTCATCAAGAACCGCCTTCCAACGTCCATCCAAAGCACATCGCACCCAGCGTCACCCTTCACTCGTTCTGCAAGCTCGAACAATCTCCTACGCCGCCCCTCATCGTTCTCAAGCCATTGTTCCTCTCCAACATCTCGAACACTATCCTCGTTGACCATCAAACCTCTCCTTTCCTTACTACCCTCTCCAATATACTCCCCACATGGCGGCTTCCCACTAACCACGAAATCCAAGATTCTGTCTCTCCAAGCACTAACGACGGGCTTATAGTTTTCCGGCAAGCGATCCTCATGCACACCACCCAACAACGTCACAATATCAAATGTATGCGTCGCAAACTTGCCTTGCTTTCTGATTGGCCCGTCGAACGGATTCGGCAGATCAAAGATGTGGAAGTACGTGTTTGGTATCAGGTTCGCTTCGACGGTTGCAACGGCAGCAGCGAAGAAACCAATGTCGCTCTCGAATAGACACACAGCTTGCAAAGCATCGGGATCGGGCATACCGGGTTTGAGGCCGTATAATTTGCACAGTTCTGCGCCGTTGTCGTCGCCCAGCACATCCTTTGCGATGTGCTCAAATGCTTTAGCGTGCGCTTTGCGGCTGTCGTCTTTGCTCATCATGTTGTACGATATACCGCCGTCGTAGGTCGTGGAGCCGACGATTTGTGCTTCTACGGGTGTAAATCTTTCCCGCCAGTTCTCTGGGGCCATCTTTCCAGACTTTGTCAGTTCCATTGAGGGTTTCTTGACGGGGAAGTACTCGGTATTGGCGCAGGGCAGGCCGACCCATGCTAGATCGCGGACTTTTGACACGTCGATGGCCATCATGTCGTTTGCGATGTCCTTTGCGTTTCGTTCCTTGCCGGAATCATCTTTGGTGCGAATTTTGAGGGACGAGGCTTGGCTGAGGAAGTTCTCATGGTGCTCCTCCGGTGTCATACTGGGCATTGTGACTGGGGTGCCGCTGAATGCTATTGCGCGCTTGAAGATTGGATCACAAATTGTCTTGACGGAGATGCTTTCGCCTCCTGCGCTTTGGCCGACGAGACTAATGTTGTTGACGTCTCCGCCAAAGTCTTCGATGTTGTTCTTTACCCAGTCGAGCGCGAGGTCTTGGTCGTGAAGGCCGTTGTTCTCGGGAACCAGGTCACCGGTTTCAGGACTGTGCATGAATCCAAGTATACCGAGGCGGTAGTTGATGCTAACCATGATGAATGGGGTGCCACGCTGAATTCCGTGAAGGACCAGGTTCGCTGGGTCATAGTAGGGTCTGTTCGCGGATCCGAGGAAGAAGGCGCCCCCATGTATAAAGACTAGAACTGGCAGTTTGGCGTCAGATTGAAGGACACCATCGCTGTTGAGACATGTTGGAGGGAGGCGAATCGATAAGTTCAGACAGTCTTCTGACTGCTCTTCGTCGTCTGGGAGATTGTCTGTCGGCAAAGGGATGTTCGAGGCGTCCATTGTCACGCTGCCCCATGGCTGGACACTCGAGGCTCCTGGCTTGGTGGCATCAAAGACACTGTTCTGAGATCTTGAGCTGTTCGAGAGGCTTTGCAACGGTTCTGCACGCCCAAAGCGCTGCGGAATGGTACCATAGGGCAGGCCGAGGATCTTGATCAAGGAGGTATGTGCATCGCGCAGGCCTCTGATGACGCCAAGTCTGGCATGGCTGAGAGTAATATGAGCCATGATGGTATGGGTGTGATAGGAGCAATTTCAAAGGGAACCATTCTCATTATCCTCGACCATGTCAACGACATGTGTTGACGTCAGGAGTTCATTGTAGCTCATTGACTAGATCGACAGGCTTGTTTTGCACCCAGAAAGCCTTGGACTGGACCAAAAGCTTAGCTTCAGTACTCTACAATAAACGCATTATTGTTACTGTCTTCGTCGTGTCCTCCCATCTCTGAAGACAGTCAGCCTTACCATGCTCTTCACGACTAGCGGCGGCTAAGCTTCCTGGGGGTCGGCTAGCGCGCAGCCGCTTGAGGCTCTGGGGCACTCGGAGAACAAGCACTGCGTCGATTACAACTGCAGAAGCGACACAGAATTGATGGTATCAATGAGTCGGCGATGGAGATTGTTGTGCTCCAAGCGGTGGACAGTGGAATGTGTTGAGGTGTGCTTTCCTTGCGTGGGCTGTCAGTCCACTAGTTATCATGCAACGTCACAGCTATCTGGCGCGTCAACCTGCAATAACTCAACTACGCCCTCACGCGACCCGCTTTTCGCTTACATGAACATTTCCACTGCGATCACGATCTCTCTACCCATGCAATGTCTTCAACTGCAGACGAACCGCGATCCCCACCTCCCAGGACACCACAGCGCGCCTCATCCTTTTTTACATACCCCGTTTCGTATGCCGTTGGTGGCATTCTTCGACGACTGAACTCTGACGCAAGTTCGCCTGCGACCACGAACACGTCCGCAAACAACACCCCGAACCGACGGCAATCACAGTTAGCATCAACGGCAAACTCCCTTTCGCATTCGCTTGCCAGTCTTGTGTCGAATACGGCGACATCCTTCTCTTCGTCTACAGTAGACACCGGCGCAGATATGCACGGCGCACTTCACAACCCACATCGAACCGCGAGCCCCTTTCAGCCACCACCCCTCACACCACTGAGCCTGACAGGGTGGAAGGAGGGGATGCGGGAGAGTGGAAAGTTATTGAACACGGCGTTGGCAGAAGAAATCAGGCTGCTGGTTCCGCCACGGCTGCAACTTGTGGACGAGTGGAGCCTGATGTACAGTCTGGAGCAGAACGGGGTCAGTCTGGCCACGCTATACAAGAATGCAGATGAGTACAGAGGAAAGAGAGGGGGGTTTGTGCTGGTCATCAAAGACGCCGGCGGCGGTGTGTTTGGCGCATACCTCTCCGATGCACCGCACCCATCGTCTCATTTCTATGGCAATGGCGAGTGCTTTTTGTGGAGATCTCACGTACTCACGTCCCTGCCTGACCTTGCAAACCTACCGCCGCCACCGTCAGCCGATACTACGAACGCGACCAGAATGACCACGATCGCTACAACGAAACCCACATCAGATACATTGTCACCTCCGGCATCGGGACAAGCGAGTAGAAGCGGGACAAACACGCCGGAAAGAATAAGGTTCAAGGCATTCCCGTATAGCGGGGTGAACGATTACATGATCTTCTGCGAGCATGGCTTTTTGAGCATTGGTGGAGGGTAAGTTTACCTCGACTACTTTTTATATTTGACTAACCTTGCAACAGCGACGGTCACTATGGCCTGTGGCTAGACGACAACCTCGAGAACGGTGTATCGGCGACATGTCCAACGTTCGGCAATGAACCGCTAAGTGATGATGGCACTAAATTCGAGATCATGGGTGTGGAACTCTGGTACATTGGATCGTGAACTTGGCTTTTTTGTGTGCGCAGCGTTCACTCTCGCTATGCTCCTTGTTAGTTGCGGCATCTTTAATATGGCGTTTGGCGGCTCATCAAAATATACCCTGGCCTCGTAGCATGGCGTAATGCACTGAATCCTCTTTTTAGACCTTTCAAGAACTTGCAACATGTGACTTGTCAGCAGGTCGATGGACCCATCTTACATGTTTCCAGTGTCTACACTCTGTTCTCTTCAACGCCATTGTTAAACTTCTAACTTCGACCGCTGTCTTTGGAAGAGATAATAGGAGCCTGGCCTTCGGTCTGCAGTACTGGAATATCTGAGTTATTTAGTACTATTCATAAAGACAAACGAGCTCGGTTAGCGACCTGATCTTCTGGCAGATATCTTGCTCTATTTTTATTGGGTTCAATTGTTTTACTGCGTGAAGAATCCACGACCTCATATCATGATACCCGCCTCATAACCCGGCTGCGGCAATATATCGTTGACAGCAAAATTCCCATAAAAATCCACCTCCTTCCTCTTCTTCCCCATACACTCCTCCAAGTCGGCGCTCACGAAAATCTCCATCCCCCCACTCTGCTCCAGCCCCTTTCTCTCGCTGCTCAGCTTATACCCCACGCCCGCACTCTGATCAGGCCCTGGACTCGTAACCGCCGGATCCTTGGACGAAGCGCTACCGAGCCCACTAGCTCTCTTTGCCTGCGACTGGGATTTCTGCAAGAGAGCCAGCCACTTTGGTTCAGCGTATTTCTTCAGGACATCCTCGACTTCGAAGAGATCAGACATGGTGAGGCTGTATACTTTTCCGCTCCTGTACTTCCAGAAGAATAGGACGCTGAGTTCAATGCCTTCTACTCTTTCTGTCTTACTCAGGATCTCGTCCATGGCTTTGCAGAAGTCGTCCGTCATGCGCACATAGTCTTCTAGCCGTGCCGCTTTCGAGGCGGCTTTGGTGAGCGTGTAATTCCACTCGACGTAGAATCTTACGTGGGTTACGGAAGACAGAAGCGGGAGTTTTAGAATATGGGGTGAGTAGTCGAATAGTTCGTTTTGGAATTTGGTGTTGCGAAGCTCGGCATGGAGCGTGAGTTTACTCCTTCCCCAGTACAGTCTTAGCACTTCGTCGCGGAGCTTCTTGTTGATATGTAGAAGTTCTGGGCGTAAGCGTAGGTCCTTGGGAACTTTGTTGTTGTATCCGAAGATCGTGTGTCGCCAGGGTTCACCGGCGATCATATCCGCACCCCAGAGGCAGGTGTGCAGTTCTGGTCGCGTGTTGTGAGAGGGCAAGACATAGCTGAAGATGTGTTCCCGGAGTTCTCGTGGGAGAGACAGGAGAGGTGAGCTGAATGTGCTCGGGGTCAAGTCGAGAAGGAGTTCCAACTCGCGGAAGAGCTGCGATTGGCGATGTGCATGCAACTCGGCTGAAGATCCAACGGAGAGGACGGAGAGCTTTTTGTTGACAATGGTTGTCGATGTCATTGCTTGATAATTTGGATTAAGAAGGTTCGGTGTTGAGCGGACGCGGCTGCTTCGACGTCGATATTAGGTGTATTAATGATTCAAGTGTAAGGCAATATGCAATGAAAGAGCAAGACGCAAGGCTGAAGAAGAATAAAGGTGATCGGTGCCGGGGTCAGTTGCGGCAAGGGCCCTGTTTTGTGGAATAGGAGGTTATTCGTACGCATCCGCCATAATGTGGAACGCGTCCGAGTCAGACTGAAGCGCCATCTCGGTTTCGAAGCTAGGGGCGGGAGGCGCGTTCCATGAGGCTGATTCGGATCCAAGTGGAGAAAGTCATCACGTGCCAATGATTTTCTGTTTCAAGTTGGTGCTGGAACAACTTTACCTCAGCTCCTTGATGCATGGACTTTTCCAGACGCGTCTGAATCAGGTTTGGAAGGAGAGGAAAAGAAACAGCTGGCATTGGATTCGCGATATCTTCGGTAGAGCGTATAGCGAATTTGGGATTTGTATCATGCATCTGGGTATATGGATCAACGGCATATCGTACATACTTTTTACCGCCCACCAACTTCGGGCGTCGCACTCCTTACGTGGCCCTCGATATACAATGTGACATACTTCTTGCTTGGCCAACCACCCCACTCTTCAACGCTCGCAATCTGCGCCTTGATAAGTTGCCTGATCTCTTCAGGTGCTGCAGGTCGAGTATCGTGTCCTTCTTCTAACCATCCGCCTGTAGCAGCTCTCAACGCTACAAGAGTGCGGAACAACATGTCGTTACCGCCGTGTTGTGCGCGGGCACGTGCTATAACTTCGAAGTTGTTCTTGGTGAGCCACGTGGAGAAAGAGTACAGCCCCTCGTAATCGCGGAGGACACCGAGTGCACGAACATAGGCGTGTAGTTCTGCAGGTCCAGGTATGCGCGGTGGTATGCTGGACGCATAGACTGGCACCTCTGGATCTGCATGGGCGCCCACGAGATGATGGAAGAGTTTGCGCAGTCGATAGGACCTAGTAGCCAGAAAATCGCGCCCTTGCTCGATAGGAAAGTTTCCTCGGTGCACAGCCTGTGCCGCGTATCTGGTAGCTGTGCAGGCGAGGTTGAACAAATCACCTTCAACGTCAACGTCGATCGAAGCCAATGTATCCAGCAGCTTGGTGACAATTCTATACTGCACATCCGTTATGCCCATTGCACTCTCCTTCTCGTGGTACAGCGACTGACTTCCAAACCTGCTGAACACAACTCTCTCCGCGAATGCAGTCCACGCAGGCTGATAGCGTGGCTTGTAGTGCAAGAGAAGAGCGTAGGCATATTCAAGAAGGTAGTTCTCGTTGAACATAAACTGACGAGCATGCTGATTCGATGCCAAGAGCGCTGTTTTGGCAGGGAGTGCTCTCGTGGGATGGCCAAATCGACAAAGGAATCGAATGAATGCAGTGAGAAAATAGCCAGGGATCTCATGAACAGTACTGGTGTCATCATGGTTGCCAGTGATGAGACATCCAACACCGCCATTGAAATCGCCTTGGGCCTTCTCCAGAAGCTTGTAGAGCGTGGCAAAATCAGGGTACGTTTCGAGTAAGAAGGCTAGTAGTCTTTTCGTAGGTCGCATGTTCTTGTTCGTCATACGGCGGTAGAGTTGTTCGTATGTAGGAACTGGCTCACTGAGGTAGACATTGTGTAATGGAGAGGATGGGTCTGGCAGCACCTCCTTCATGTCACCAGGAAGTAAAGTTGCTGCTGTGTGCTCCGGTGATTTTTCGGGTTCCATATCGTAGTGCGAATCGCCCTCCACTCGTCTTTGCGCCTCCAGATAGTAGAGCTTCTCGAACATGGCAAGGTATATCTCCTCATGTGCAGGCGTGCCCGATGTTTCATAAGCCAGGAAACATGCCCAAGCCTCTCTCCTGGTTCTGGTTGTTCGAATGCGCGCTGCCCAAAGTCGATGGGTGTTGTTTCCTCGGAACCCAAACGGTAGCAGGGTGCGTGTCTGAATGGTAGGACTCAGATCGGTATCCCATCCGGCATACACCTCAGCCACTTCTTCCCAGGTGCGCGCGGCATATCCAGCTTCAAACATGCGGTGCAGAATCTTAGAAGCCCGTGAAGCGCCATATTCGTAGCCCTTGTCTTCGTCCATAGCCGTCCGACTTTCTTTCCACGGAGGCCACGAAGGTCCTTTCAGCTCTGCCCAATCTTTTTCTTGTTCAGTCTTTCCATGTGTCAACTGGATCCGCGCGACTGCCCGGAACCCGGTCCGCGTCACTGCAATTGACGGGTCGTGGCTAGCCATGAACTGCAGGATGCGAAACTGAGCGCTCTCCTGATGACGAGAGGCTATCATTGGTCGAGGAGACGAAGGTAGAGATAGCAACGACAGTAAATGGTTGCAAAAGTGAGTGAGCTCTCCAATCAAGTGAGACGGGAGGGTCCCAGTGCCAGTGCTATCTTTGTGAATGCTTGCTGCCTTGGTTGTGAAGACTGTCGAGATCCAGGGCATCGACTCTGGCCATACCTTACGGGCGTGGCGCAGCACTCGTATGACTACAATCTTTAGATTCTTCCAGCTCATTGAGTGCTTCTCGAGCCTAGCACTTATGTGAGTCAGGATCATGCCCAACGCATGGACCCTGATGTGCTCACGGCGAAGGAAGAGCAGCACTAGAAAGAATGGTGGCACTTCAGTACCGTGCTGAAAGATTTTGGCAGCGACGTTAGAATCCGTCTCCAGAAGTGAATGTGCCCATGTTTGCACAATCTCTAGGGTTAGGCCCTCCCTTTGTAGTAGCTCAAGTTCTTGATGGGTGCATCTGAACGGTCCGTCTTGTTGGGTTGCTGTAGTAAGATTCTCAAGATATCTTGCTATTATGGAGTATAGTGAGACCGATGCTGTAGGTTGGTCTGGTGTTGCTAAAAAAGGGAGGGAGCTTTGAGTTCGATGCCTACGGCCGCCGGGCATATGGCGTCTTGAACTGTTGTACGATAAATCCGTCTTTCCAAGTGGTGCAGCTGAGTACAAATGCCGAGCCGAGGAGTGTATCGAGTCGAGAACAGTCATAGGCTGACTGCGCCGCTGTGTCTTTCTCGAGCCACGACTGGCTTGCGCTTTGAACGGGGCGCGTGTAGCTACACAAGACGTCTTCTTTTCTAGCGCATCCTCATCCGCTTCGACCCTTGGCCTCCTCTCTTCAGAAACAGACCCAGAGACTTCTTCTTCTCCTTCATCATCTGCGACGTGCTCATCGTCAAAAGATGGTGCAGGGTGTTGTGTCGAAAAGCTCGATGTGCTGTCATGGGGAGAAAAGGGTGAGTCGCTGCGCGTTCGCTGAGCGATTGGCCGGCACTCTCGAGAGCGTACTGCTGAGGTACATGCTGGTAGAATCAAGTGTGATGTGTGACGCGGTCGGACGGACCTGGTGATCAAGTGCGTTGAGTGCTGGCGTGTCAAGTCAGCCATATGGTCTCTCAGACTGGCAGGAGAGGACCAACCCATTGCCCTGCGAGGCGCACCGAGGGCCGGAGGAGGCGACATGGGCTACCTGGAGCTGCCAGGGAGAGAATTAGGGGCATTCATCGACAGAATTGACCGGGGCAAACGCGCGTAGAGGTCGATTGCAACGAGATGAAGATGGATTGGGAAAATTGATGGAAGCTCCCAACCGCGCACGCCGGCCGAGGTAGCGCCGAGGACGGACTATGCTCGACAGAGCGATGCGACCAGCAAATGCAGTGGAAGCGGTGATCTGGCTGTGCTTCGGCAGTATCATTACAACATGCATCCATCTGTAGCTGCAGCATCCTGAGCCTTCCGCAGTGCAGCGTCGCTGCTGACCAACGTGTTGCGCTCCTTCGCGGTGCGACCTGTAGGCGCTTCCTTGGCACGTTACCTTTCCATTCATCGCGGAACTTTGCCCAGCGAACAAGCCCACTCCAACAACCGTCGCTGTCGTCACCCAGTCTCGCTATCGAACGATTGCGCGCTGTAAGACACAATCGAGCACGGTCACGCGCAAATCGACTTTTCGACCGACTCCGCCTCTCTTGCTGGGGCATGTTGTTGGACCCAACACGACTCCGGCCGTCCTGATCGCGTTGCAGCATCGCGCGCATCGCGAAAGCACCCTCCATCACCATGGCCGCCGCCAACGACGCCCTCACCCCGCCTTCGCTGCCTACTGCACCCACCTCGCCCTCTGTCGCCAAACGGAAGCACGCCGACACGGCTGTAGTACTTTCCAATGGCGTGTCAACAGCTGCGCACAAGGAAGCTCCAAACGGCACTGCGCCCACTCTGCAGACGGTGCTCGAAGATGTAGTGTCCATCTTGAAGAGCTACGACACGGAGCCTTCGATTCTGGCCCGCTCCATCACCCCCTCGCCGGCCCGCAGCTCCTCTGGCGAAGCCGATTCTAAACGCGCCAAGCTGGCTCAGTCGACCAGCCCCACGACCATCACCGATCGCCTCAACAATGGGTCATACGATTCTCTGCAAGCGCTGGAGAAAGACGTTGAGATTGCAACTGCAGAGATTCTGGCCTCGAGTGGTGACTCTGATACCCCAGCAACACTCGATGAAATGAGGCTGCAGGCCAAGGTGCTCGCATTCCAGAAGATTATCAAGAGCCTCGTAGACCGTGAAGAGGCACGAAGAGTGCAGGCTCGGCAAGAGAAGGCGGACAGTGCTACTGCCACCGAGAGCGCAGCAGAAGAAGATGCCGCGGTGCCAGTTAAAGAGGAAGAGGGGGACGATGACGAAACAGAGCCGACGAGTCGAACTGTCTTGACACTTTTTGGGACTGCGCAGGGTCCGAAGCAACTTTTCTCGAGCTTGCAACAACCAAAAAAGGTTGCGCCAGCAGATGCTATACCCGCCTTGGACACTTCAGTCAAAGTCACTCTGCCCCTTCGAGAAGCTACTCTGCCGCAGAACATCCAGACCACCGAGGTGTTCCCGCTTGTCGATTCAATGGACGAGAAGAAAAAGAAAGTCACGACTATTGGCGAGGTTTTCCGTGCACCTGCCCATCTACCGCAGATTAGTCCTCCCAAGATTGCAAGACCGACTACAAGCAAGGGCAACACCATCACATTCGCGCATACGGAACCGACCAAGCCTAAGCGCAAGGGATCTCAGTCGTTTGCTCATCAAAGCCAGTCTGCTGGGTTTTGGCTCGGATACGGAGGGGTCGATGTGCCCAAAGACCAGACATCACCGACAGCACGACAAAAGAGTAGGCAACGTGCGTTGAGTACTGGCGAAGCTCAGCAACCCCCATCTGAAGCTATCCTAGTCGCAGTTCAGCAAGCCAAGGAGGATGCCATGTTTCGCAGTGCATACTCCAGCTTCGCACCAACCCGCGACGATGCGACTGCCATCATTCCAGAGGAGACCAAAAACAAAGTGTGGTGGCAAAAGGTTGGCGAGAAACGCTTTCACGAAATGTTCCCTGTTGATCCGCAGCTCCTAGACGCCGAGGAACTTGCTGAGGCTAAGGCTAACGGCACTGTTGGCGAAGATGATGATTTCAAGGATGCCGTGGAAAACTATGTGCCTATTGAGAGCGACATTTTCCCTGAAGCTGAAGAAAAGAGCGAGCATGACAAAGACACCGATGAGATACTCAGGGAAGTGTCAGAGCTCATCGAGACTCTTGCATCTCATCAAAGGATACGCAACTCATCATTGACAACAAATCCTCGCACGCCCGTAGTACAGAACTCGTCACTTGCCCAGTTGGTCGGCAGTCCTTCCACTCCCTCATCGGATGAAATCGACGTCTACCAAATCCTCAAATCACAACTAACCCTGATGGTCTCGCAACTACCACCGTATGTTGTTGCTAAATTGAACGGAGATCAATTGGAGGAACTCAATATCAGTCGAACCATACTTTTCGACACCAAGGAGTACAAAGGAGTCCTGGAGGAAGATCAGCTGTCTAGGCTCGCGAAGGTCCCCGCAGTAGCTGCTGTTCCCCCTCCAACACTCACTCGCGCTGGATCCAGTTCACAATCTCTTTACCCAGCCGGCGGTACGCAGTACGGGCGACCACCCTCATCTGCTCGTCCAGTGCAGGCAGCGCCATCATATCACCCACAACAGCACCGATCGTCGTCTATACAATTTCAACGCTCGCCGTCTGGGCCTTCTCAGAGCTATCAAGCAGGAGCAGGATCATACGCTCCTTCGCCACGGCCAGGCTACGCTGCGACTCCGGGTCACAGCTTGCAGACACCCCGACCAGGTGGCCAGTACTACCAGCAACGCCCCTCGCAATCCGGTGCCTATGGTGGTGCTGCGAGTTCACAATTCTACCAAGGGACGCCACAAACGCAGGGACAGAACCGCTATGCACCACAGCAGACTCAGAACGGTTATTATCAAAGGTCAGCTAATGTAGCACCTATGTATGGCACGCCACAAGCACGCACAGGGTCGCCAATGAAAACTGGCGCCGTAGCGACACCTTCTACATACGGAACGCGGCCTGGATATGTATCATCAGGAGGCCAAATGGCCAGTACGTACTACGGTCCGTCCCAGTACGGCACTCCACAAGCCCCCGTCACACGCACAGGCTACGCTGGCCTACCCTCCAGCAATCCTCAGCAGATGATGATTGATAGGCAGCAGGCGCAGGTAGCGGCTCAGTCACAGGCGCGTCTTGCAGCACAGAATAGCTTCAGCAGTAGGCAGGGCTCTGGGACGCCACAACCGCCAAATGGCTCCTACAGCGGTCCGCCGAATGGAGCGTCAATGTCGACATGAGGTTTTCATGGAAAGGGGCTCGGGTAGGCATGTTTTGGATACATGGATCACACCATGGCGTTGAGGCAGTCGGCAAGGATATGCCGTGTATTTGCATTTTCTTAGCATCGGTGTTCGTATCCTTCATGAATGGTTGTGCCAATGGCGGCTGCTGTCGAGCGTTGCTCGCAGCTTTTCAAGAATGGTTAGATGTACTAGTAAGATCACATCACTATCTTCTGGCATCAGTTTGCTGTGACGGTTACCCCAAATTTTGGGCGAGTGAATGTCGTAAATGGATTCCGTGCGATCCGCAAAAACGCGGCTAGAGCGGCGCTACGTCACGCACCCCAGCACCCCAGCTGCGCGTACCTTCCCCGAGCCCAAGACACAGCTCTTGCGCAACACAGAGCCATGAGACCCACAACACCACAACATGGCTCACCACCTTTTGCGCGGGAAGCTCGCTGGTGTAAACAACGACCTCTCTCACGGCCTTGGACCTGATCTACTCATCCTCGATCATGTAGGCACGCTTGCTCTTCACATGCAGCGGTCCGCAGCAGGTGCTAACAATGTGTAGATTCGCAACTATGGCATAAACTCCAAGATTACCCAAGTCGCATACGACCCCGTACAGTCGCTTATCGCAGTCGGTACCAGTGAGAGCAAGTTCGGAAACGGGCAGATCTACGTCTTTGGGCAGAAGAGGATCGAAGTGGTGCTGCCGCTTCCCCACCGCGCTTCAGTCAAGATCCTGCAGTTTTGCGCCGAGAAACTCCTCTGCGTCGACTCACGAAACGACTTGTCCGTGTTCTCGCTCGAGACAAAAACACTAGTCAACGCGCACTCTCCGCCTGCTAAAATCACCGCTTTGCATAGCGACCCTACCATCGACTATGCCCTGTTAGGAACCCAGCATGGAGAGGTCTTTGCCTACGACTTAGATCGACAGAGCTTGACACCCTTGAGAATACCGAACCTGTGGCGAGAGCAGTTCCCTCGTTCGCGCCTGACCAGTGTCGTCACTCTGTCGCTGCATCCTCGAGACATCGGTTCGCTCTTGATTGGGTACAACTCTGGGGCTGTCATCTTCTCGTTCAAGCAGAACAAAGCACTCAAATTCTTCAACTATGTACTGCCAAAGGGTGCCCCCGGAGGCGACTCAGATCCTGGCTCTATCTATAAGGAGCGCGAACCACCTCTCACGCAAGCTGTCTGGCATCCTACCGGCACCTTCATCCTGACAGGCCACGAGGATAGCAGTATTGTCATCTGGGATCCAAAAGATGGTCGCATCATCCAGGCCAGAACATTACAAGATGTGAACGTGGATAAGCCGGGGCCTGGGACCTTCAGTCCAGGTGCGGGAGAGGGCACCTTTGCTCTGAAGTCACCTATCTTCAAAATTGCATGGTGCGCAAATCAGGACCCGGATGAAACAGGCATATTGATTGCCGGTGGCCAGCCTTCCAACATCTCAGCGAAGAGCCTAACGTTCTTCGAATTAGCACGCACGCCCATCTACAACACCTCATCGTGGCAAGTACTCTCCGACCACTTCGAGAATCCCAAAAGACAGCGCATACTGCCGTGTCCACCTGGTGCAGAAGTGGTTGATCTGTGCTTGATCCCCCGTTCATCTCCACACTTTGGCGGTTGTCAAGATCCAATAGCCATTATTGCATTACTGGCATCTGGGGAGCTTGTGACGCTTTCGTTCCCAAGTGGCATGCCTATAACGCCGACCAACCAATTGCATTTGTCGATGACCCTTGTACATCCGTACATCAGCCATGCAAACCTTGCACCGGTGGATCGTACCAGATGGCTTGGAATGACAGAGAAGCGACAGCATGGACCAAAGCTTCTCACTGGTGGCGCTGAAGCCAACTTGCCACTGAAGAGATTCGAACATCGTAATATAGCTCAGACGGCTCACGCGGATGGCACAGTCAGACTCTGGGATGCTGGGCATGCAGATGAGATCGAGAACGATGGACTGTTGCAAGTTGACGTTGCACGGGCAGTGGGGCGGCAAGACAATGTTGAGGTCACCCAGACCTCATTCGCCGGTGCTGCGTCTGAGCTGTCGGTAGGCCTAAAGTCTGGTGAAGTCGTCGTGTTCAGGTGGAACGTCAACAAGCACCCTGGCGAGGA
This sequence comes from Ascochyta lentis, assembly GCA_004011705.1. Classification (NCBI taxonomy): domain Eukaryota; kingdom Fungi; phylum Ascomycota; class Dothideomycetes; order Pleosporales; family Didymellaceae; genus Ascochyta; species Ascochyta lentis. The sequence continues at coordinate 2,301,772 of RZGK01000002.1, forward strand.
ATTCCCACCGAGCGAGAACAAGCCGCAAGCGCTCACCAACATAATTGATAGAAGCGAAGCCACGCTCAAAGAAGGTTTACTGCCTTTTACCCTACTGGACGAAGGCAACGGCCCAGTCACAGCTTTAAAGCACTCAGATGTCGGTTTCGTCGCCGCAGGTTTCGAAGGGGGTGGCTTGGCAATTATCGATCTTAGAGGGCCTGCCGTCATCTACAGAGGCTCTACCCAGGACTTTAAGACCGAGAAGCGCGGCAGCTTCCGCCGATCCTCGAAAGAGGCTGAACCAAAGCCTGAATGGCCAACCTGCATCGAGTTCAGTGTCATGACACTTGAAAACGAAGATTTTTCGAGTATCCTGCTCCATGTCGGTACCAACCTAGGCCATCTGGCTACGTTTAAACTGATACCAGAGTCGAATGGACGGTACACAGCAAGCTTCTCTGGAGTGTCATCACTCGACGACAGAGTCATCAAGATCTGTCCCATGCATGCCGAGTCAGGACGCCCAGCATACGCCTCTCAGTCGGCTGTTGCAGGCTTGAGAAATGGCTCGAAAGTCAACGGTGTTCTGCTTGCGGTCACACTCTCGGGTGCGAGATTGTTTCGCCCTGCTACCAACAAGGGTGCTCACAAGACATGGGACCAGTTCTTGTGCGACTCTGCGGCCGTTGTGCGGTACGAAGACCTTGGCTACGCATTGCTTGGGCTCTACGGCGACGGTTGTGCAAGGGCGTATTCGATACCTGCTCTGAAAGAAATAGGCTCTGTGAAAGTCAGCGATGTTCTGGATGTGCGAAGGTTCTCCGATGCTGTGATCACAAGCACCGGTGATATCTTCGGCTGGAAGGGCCCAGCCGAGACCGCGTTGATTAACATCTTCGGAACAGGAGTACGACTAGACATGAGCAAGGATACCCTTCTGAATCCGGAGCTTCTCATACCTCCTAGGCCTACTATTAGTAGCATGCAGTGGATATCTGGCACTCAATATGTTACGCCAGCGGACATGGATCTCCTCAGTAAGCACCCCAACGAGTATTTTCAACCCGAGCTAACGTTTTCACAGTCGGAGGCCCTGATCGACCTCCTTCTAAGCGAATGCTTGCCCAAGCTCGTGCTGAAGAAGAACAGCACCGCCGTGCGAACCGAGCTGCCGCACCCGCTTCCTCATCTTCCGCATATCCATCGTACCCCACCCAAGCAGCTTCTGCAAACGAAGGATGGGGCGCATGGGCCTCCAGACAAATCAACGAACGCACTGAGAAGCTCAACGCTGTGGGTGACAGTATGGACAATCTGAGTGCAAACAGCGCGGGGTGGGCGGACGACGTAAGCAAGTTCGTCAACAAGCAGAAGAGGGGCCTTGTCATGGGTGCCGTGAAGAGTAAGTTTGGAATATAAGCGCGGAACACAAAAGCGTCGGCGTCTCGGTCTGACAATCCTTGCTACGACACGAGGCAATGGGTTCAGCACAGTACACAGTATGCATTTCCGTCCACCTTGACCAGTAGCTTCGTCTTGCACTGAAATAGGTTGAGGCAGTGTTTCTTTACAGCACTTAGAATGACAGGGCAGAAATCAGGTTTGTTGCCATCGTGTTCACCCAAGCAAATACTGAGACGTGGATCACCGTTGTCACAAACCAAACTTTGGGACCTTCATGACTAGTGGTCCCGCCGATCGATGCGTCTCCGCTCAAAACATTGCATCTGATGAATATCAATCATGACAGGATACCTAGCACACGCAACTCGCACGATCCATCTGGCCAAGGGACCGTTTACAGTGCGGGAGGAGTGATGGCGCGGCTCTCCCAGGAAGCGTGCACATAGTTACATTGTCAATGTAATATATACGGGTGACTGCCGGCGTGCCGCCGATTTTCCAAGATCACATCCCCGCTCCCGCGTCCCGCTAACATCTGACAGGTTGGTGACTTGGGACTACAGATGCTAGCTTGCATCTCATTGAAACTTTGGCCCGTCCTCAGATCGTATGTGGAGTTAACAGCAGATCTGCAGGGCCTGAGTTCTTTTAGCTCCAGCTACCAAGCTGCCCGGGATTGAGAACCCCGTCTGAGAGGCTGCTTCACACTCTTCGGCCAGGAACCGCGCCTGGATCGACTGCGCTCGGTGCTGATCCACATGTTTTTGGCTTGGCTGCAAAACCTAATCGTCAACGAAAAAGCAATGGCGGAAATTCCACTCTCTTGTTGACTCCTGGATTATAGGTTGAGATCCGGATGTCTGCTGTGACGATCTCTCAACCGCAACCTCACTTCCTCTGCACCGGTGCGTTTGCAAGGACATAATTTCAGTTTTATTTATCCTTTCTCTACTTTTACATTTCTTCTTTCGCAGTATCTTGGTCTGCTCAAGTCTCTCTTTCATGAAGCAGCGTGTATGATCCATCAGCCTGGTACACCATGGATGCCATCACGGTCTACAACGTCCCTTCACAACCCCCCAAGTGGGACAGGGTAGGCATTTTCTACATCACCTATGCCTCAGTATGGACCACCATCATTGCCTGCGGCATGGCTTTTTGCCTTTGCAACCGACACATCCCAGCCCTGCGAATACGCAGTCTACCACTGGCTTTTAGTGGTATCCTTCTTCTACACCTGTACTGGTTCATGGGACAAATCGTGTACCCAATCGGCTCCGCCATGCCCGTCGTCACCGCCTACGTAGTTCAGTACTTCATCATGGGGATGTGGCTACCATTGGGTATCGCACTGTTCCACGCCGCGAACTTGAGGTTTCTTAAGGTTGCGGAGCTACAAAAGCAATTTGAGTCGACGAACCCCTCGGTCAGGTCTAGGGCTGGACAGAGGAGAGACGCGCCACCAGCGGCCTGGATGGCGCGACTAAGGACCATGGACCGCGACAAGAAGACGTTTGTACTAATTGGAGTAGGCATGATCTTCCAGATCGTCCTCACCATCGGTATGTGGGCTGCGTGTCGGAAGTATCATCCTAATTTCGGTGTTGCGGGCACGGAGATTACAGGCGAGTCTCTTCAAGAGCAGGTTATCGCCCTTGGTCGGGGATGGGAGTGGTGGCCGTCTGTTGTATGGCAGTTCATCTGGACATGGATGGTTGCACCCTTCCTGATTTGGAGTGCTTGGGACATCCGTGACACTCTTGGATGGCGAGCGCAGACCATTGGCGCATGCGTTAGCGGGTCAGTCAGCTCTTTTTGGATGTGAAGTAGAGATACTGACCTTGTGATGTATAGGCTTCACGCAACGCCGATGTTCCTGATCGCGTCGTATAGCCCTGTTTTCTACACCAGTGGCGTTAATTCTTACTTCCCTCCTAGCCAATGGTAAGTATTCTTTGATCTCTATTGGTCGGTACCACGTGCTCACTGCATCTAGGATCCATCTCAACACCATGTTTATCGAGATCTTCACAGTGTTCATACCCGCCTACCAAGTCGTCAAGCACTGGCGTGCCCAACGTCTCGCAGCCGAGGCAAAGTGGGATACTTCTTCCTCTGCGACCAACATTTCTATTCGCCCACAGTCCAAGGCTTCCAAAAGCTCAACCATCGAGCTTATCGATCGTAATACCGGCATTGACTTTCTCCAGTCTGGCGACCGACTACTGACCATGACTGCACTCACCCGAGTGTTGAACGAGAACCCCGCGCCTCTGCAAGACTTCTCCGCACGCAAAGACTTTTCAGGCGAGAACATCGCGTTCCTGACAAGACTGGCGAAGTGGAAAGACCTCGCGCCTGTCGTCGAGAGGAAAGAATCCTATGACGCAGCCCTGAGATTATACATTGACTTCATCAGCCCGCGCGATGCAGATTTTCCGCTCAACCTATCGAGCAACCAACTCAAAACACTGGAGGAGATCTTTGAACACCAAACCAGAGCCGTCTGCGGCGAAGCATGCATCGAGCCTGCGCTACCTTTCTTCGATCATCCCAAAACGGCAACAAGCTCGAGTCCATCCGAGGCTGCGGACTGGCTGCACTACCAAGGCGACGTCCCGGAGGGGTTTCACGAGAGCGTGTTCGACGATGCGAAGCAGCACGTCGAGAATCTGGTGTTGACGAATACTTGGCCGAAGTTTGTACGGGAGATGCAGGAGCGCAGGAGAGAGAGCGTAGACTCGGAGCGCAGTGCCGGGAGCGACGGCAGCGCAACGACAGTCGTGAGCAGGATTACAAGGTTTGTCGCTACGCTTCGATAGGCGGGACCTATATCTCGTTGCTAACCTTGCACTGAAATTGACATGTTCACTAAGTCGTCTTCACATGTGCATGTATGGATATCACATGATGAACCTTATAAGATGATGCAGGCTAGCGCAAATCTCGCTATACGCAATACCTAGCACCGCAACCCACGCTTCTCACTCAAGATTCCTATTACGGAAGGTTCGTAACCACGTACCCCTGACCTAAGCAATACCGCGCGCGACTACTTCAGCCGCACGCAACTAACACCACTCATGCACTTACTATACCCATTACCAATCGCAACACGGTCAAAAGTGGGTACGGCTCGGAATCGCACCCGATTGTGAGCGACCACGTTGACATGCCGAATTGGCAGGTGCATATGGCGACGGCAAGATAAGGTTACAGTTTGTAAGCTTGGTTATAAGCATACTTTAGGACCGTGATCGATGGATTTGACATGTAGTTGCCGCATTGGGAAGGTTCGGGGTGGTACGGGCCTCGCCTTGAGCGAACGTACTGTGTACGGAGTGGGAATCACGGCATGTCAATAAGTTGCACAAGAGATGCTGTCATGAGTGGCTTTTTTCGCATTATCGTAGACATCTTATCTCGGGGCCGCTGTGGCTTCGATGTGTCTTCATGGTGATATACACGCCAACCTCCTCCTGCCAACTGCGGTTGATCTACCGCCTGGGCATGCCGCGTCCGCGTCCGCGACCTCCCATACCCAGCGCTCTTTGGGCAGCGCCGGGCGGCAGCTGCTGTTGTGGGGCTTGGCCTTGCTGTGACTCCTGGTTCTCTGTTGTATTGTTAGCAAGATTCGATACATGAGTATGGAGCAAGGTGGGTGCTTACTGATTGTCTCGTCGACGCTCAAAATCAGGCAGGCGGCTTCTGTGGCCGCTTGCAGAGCGTTGATCTTAACCAGACTTGGCTCCCAGACGAACTTCTCCAGGTTGTTGGCGACGCTCTCGGTCTGGAAGTCAACACCAGCCCAGGTGTTGCCCTTCCTGTGCTCCACGCGCAGCCTGTTGAGGATGTCTGTTGCATCGACACCAGCGTTGTCGCACAGCTGCCTGGGAATGACCTCCAACGCCTTTGCGAACGCCTTGATGATCGGCTGTTGCTTGTGAGGAATCTTCGTGTCGGCGTAGTTGTGTAGGTAGGACGAGATTTCCATCTCGACGGCACCGCCACCTGCGACAATGTTCCTGTTCTTGATTGCGCGCTTGACAATCATGATGGCATCGTGCAGACTTCGCTCGACCTCAGCGATGAATTGCTCGGCACCACCACGGAGTACGAGTGTGCAGGTCTTCGCCTCAGGGCAGCCCTCGAAGAAGTTGAAACGTTCTCCACCAATCTGTCGCTCCTCAAACTTCTCGCAAGTTCCAAGATGCTTTTCGTTGATGTCGGAGCAGGTGGACTGGAGGCTTGCGCCGGTTGCGCGGCATACTCGGTCGAGATCGTCTGCTGCTACACGGCCGGCGCAGAATATGTCTCGGTCGGCGAAATACTGTGTCGCAAGATCGCCAATGGGCAGCTTGCTGAGGACGACCTTGGCGCCTGTCTTGTACAGTGCCTCCATCTTGTTGTAGATAATCTGCCACTCTGCATCCACAATAGCCTGGTATTCGGAAACCTGCTCTACTCGTACTTCTGCGTTGTCCTTCTCGCTCTTGAGCTCGAGCTCCACGTTCAGGCATACGATCTTGGGCTGCTTGAAGGACTTGGGTTGCTGCTCGAATCCGGCGTACGAGAAGGTCTTCTTAAACGCGACACCGTTTACGAAGAGCGAGTCCTGAAGGGCACCACCGGTAATCTTCTTGACTCCGATGAGCCTCTCATTCAGTTCATCCTGATCCAGCGTAAGCACGGCGTCCACGACCATCTTTGTGAAGAAGTCAGCGTTTCGGTGAATGAGCTTGCTGCTCATAGCAGTCGCCGCGAGCTTCTGCAGGGTATCGCGCTGGTTGCCCTCAGCTGTGTCTACCGCAATTTCTACAATCTTGTTCACGGCGAGGTTCGACGCTCTCCTCAGGCCCTTCATGATGGTCTGACTGCTGACGCCTTGCTCCACGAAATCCTTAATCTCCTTCAGTATCTCTCCGGCGATGACAACGACGGATGTTGTGCCATCACCAACTTCGGCATCTTGCGATCGTGCGATGTCGGTGAGGATGCGGGCGGCGGGGTGAACAATGTCGAGGAGCTGTTAAGCGTGAGATTCTGGCATGTCATCGTGATGCGCCTGGGCTAGCTACCTTCATGACTGTGGCTCCATCGTTTGTGATTGTCTGCCTTCCATTCTCATCGACCATAAGCAGGTCACCACCGTAGGGGCCTAATGTGCCCTTGATTGTCGACTGCACTGCGAGACAGGCATTGATGTTGGAAATGATCTGTCCGCGTCCTTGAGACTGGTCGGTGCCTGGAAGGGTTAGCACATACAGAGGCAGTGGGAGCTCGCAGATACTGACCCTCGCGCAGCACAACAATAGTCGGTGTTTGGCCGCCGAACGACATTTTGTGGGGGACTGAAAAGGTGTTGGGAGTCGAGAGAGGATACGCGAAGCTCGAAGACTTGCGAAAGCTAACTGAAAGAGTCTAAAGGGTATCAGGCGAACACTTCGTAACTGTGTTGTCTCCCCCGCCAAACGCGTAAATTTCGAGAAAGCCCTGGAGCGCCAGACGGGAGAAGTCCGGCTGACGCACAGGCCACCTCAGGCACCTTCCCAATTCACATGCAACGGTGCATCGACTACACTCAAGGTCTTTTGAACCAACTACAATTCTTCCAGTCCCTCACAAGCTGTCACTTGCCGTCCCTTCGCTTCCTATCGTTGTTGTGTCCTTTACGGCAGTATTGCCGTGGATATCGTACCTCGTGATCACGCCAAGCCTCATCCAGAAACTCTTGCACGTGCTGCGGCTCATGTCTTGCCTCTCTCCTTCTCTTCTACTCTAGATCCTCTGACCCCGTTCTCTTCCACACATTGGTATTGTTATGGCAGCCAAGTCACGTAACAAAAAGGTCAGTCTGTGGCACTTGGTGCCCACGAATCTGAAACACGATCTGACAACGGAACAGGTGACACCCACGTCCAAAGCTGTTTCGGACGACATTTGTATGCGCCGGCTGGACCGGTACTCCAAGGAATCCGTCGAGAAGCAAATATCAATACCGGAGACAATCACCGCTCTGGACACGTATCCACCGTTTCTAAGAATTCCCTCCGAGATTCGACGCGAAATCTTCAGATATGTACTTCCGTCTTCGAACAAGAGATTCATCCTTTACACCGACTGCGACTCGACTGTAATCAGCAAGAAATGGAATCGCAAATGCAGACCACATCCCGATAAGCATCTTAGACTCGATGTCTTCCGAACAAGCCGCCTGATATACCACGAGTGTCTTTCCGTAATGTACTCGGAAAACCTGTTCCACTTTTATGCCTTCAACTACCTACCTGTTCTGGATTTCATACGACATCTGAGTCCCGAGGCAAAGAGCTTGGTCCGGAAAGTCCGACTTACGCCGCTCACGGACAAGCAAAACGACCTGCCAGCAAACCACGATATTTTTTGTACGGTTATCCACGATTCGCTACCTGGACTGAGTGAACTCCAAGCCGATCCGGTTGTCTTCTTTTAGCATCGGTTTTCTGTTTTGTTCTCACATATTCATATTTCTCATATTGTCATTTTTGTTTACATAGACCTTGAGCATTTCTGCGAGCGGGCGTTTTTCAAATTTCAAGATGTCATACGGGCGTCGCCGGCGTTCTCTGTTACTTTCAGCTTCGAACAATATCAACCGTATTGGTCAAAGTACCAAATTCAGCCCACTGTGTCCGTCTACATAGACCTCACGACCGACTGCAAGACCAGGAAGCGCCTGTCTGGGAGTCATGAATTGACTTTCCACTCGCATACAGCCCAATCCCGCAGATGGCAGCACCAATGCAGAAAATGCCAAAATTCAGAGCTGTCAAACTCATCTTCTTCCAGTTCGCGGTGTAGTTGCCCCAGTTGAGGTACAGCCAAAAGATGCCACTCAACCCGTACGTGAACCAGGAAGCGAACAGCGCAGAGATGAGGCCAAGCAGGGAGTTAAAGTTGGGTATGCTCTCGGCAATAATCCAAGCAATCGTCCAGAGCGTAAGAGTGATGCCAGCCCATGACCCGATGGCGAGCCAAGTGCGAGAGCCCATGTGTCGCGTTCCACGGAAAATCCTCACATAAATGTACTTTGCAGCTACCTGTAAATGGTCAGTCAGTTCAGATTCCTTCTCACTACCGGTAGTAACGTACGTGGCCGTAGATGACGCCAGCCAAAAGAATCTATTGGTGGTCAGTCGATGTGATTTGCTTCGTCCTTGGCTGCTAACGTACCGTAGGCAGTGCGATGCCGTATGCGATCTTCACCACAACTTTACTTGCGCTCCCAAGTGCAGGGCTGGCAACGTCTACACCGGCATATCTATACACTACAATGGCGACAACCAAGTACATGGTAATATCCGTCACTTGCAACATGAATAGTGCCTTTGGAAACTCGGTCGGGTCCCGGAACTCAGAGATAAAAGAAAAGAAAGCCACGTGGCCAGCGTAGGCGAAAATGATGTTGGTCACAGCGAGAAAGGCTGGCGCAAAACTTGGGGAGTACGTGGCGGCAAGGTTGAGATTCGGCTTTGGATCGACCCCTAACGCGATCATAGTCAAGAAGACTGCGCCGCAGATCGAGATGAATGCTGCTCCACGTTAATATCGACTGAGGACAGCACCCACCTGGGGACACCTACAGATAATGCTGAGGTACGAGACCTTCTTTAGGGTTCTTGGAAGAGTAAGCAACCACAACACAACAAAGCCCACGACTCCCCAGACGATGCTGCATGTCGCGCTCTCAGTAATGGAGTTCATGGCGATGGTGAACGTCAGGATATGCGAGCCCATGACTGCATTGGTTATTAATTCGCTTTCTTCACCCGACTTTTCGACGTACCAAAGATGAGAAAGATGGTCTGCGCAGCACCACCGAATTCCCGTCCAAATGGTCCCCACATGACCTCCAACGCATCTGCAAGGTTGTGAACTCGCGGATAAGCCGCCTTATACTGTCCAAGGACATAGCCAGTGTAGGTAGCGAGGGCGCCCAAGGTAACGATGAGTATAATTCCGGGCACAAATCCAATGGTCGCAAGAACGGACGGTAGAGACAAAATACCTAGGGATATTGTCTCCGCAATCATGATCATACCAGCTTGCCTAAGCATCCTGTCAGTCGTTTCTTCGAACGGCTTTCGAACATACGCACCACCACCTCAGAGTTCGGTACTTGACTTCGCTGTTTTCTTCGTCGCCAAATGGATCGTCATCATGCGCACCGGAGGGCCTTCTTTCTGGTGTATGAGCTCCTCCGTCGTGACTCCTGCCACGATCGCTTGTGAGATCGCGTTCGCTGTCTGCTTTTTCACTGAAGTCGAACGCTGATTGCACATTATCAGCCGCGGGATGCATGCCGTGGTGCACCGACGGGCCACTGCGCATTGTATCGCGCATGCTGCTGGGTTTGAATAGTTGTCCTAGCCTGATTGTACGAGGGCTCGCGTCCAGGCGACAGTAAGGAGAGCTTGACGGCAATTTTTGTCGATTTTCCTGTGAACATGTCCACCACGATGTTCGACGTCACTGGCGATGTTGAACTTGGAAATCCTTCATGCTGATCAATGGCACCAATGCGGTGGACCCTGGATTGCGTAGCCTCTCAAGACAAAGCCAGAAGTTTGGTACGTAATTTGGCGTCACTGGCTTTCCCGCACGCTCCCGGCAACTGCAGACTGGTTTGATGAATGATTCTCCTTTTGCAGGTGTTCGCTTCATGCAGAGGACGAAATCAATGGCCGCGGGACCGAGCGCTGTTGAAGAGCAGTCTGGTTTCGCGACCTTGTGATCGTATCGTAAGAGGCGAGTAAACCTTAAACCTTATTCGGATTAAGCTTAAACTGCGCAAGGCCATCATTTCCTCCACCAGATGCGAGACAATCAAAAGATCCTGCCACAATCGAGGTTGTCACTGTACAATAGTAGCTTTTCTCCATAGTTCTATTGTAGTATTCAATCCACCCTGCTGCTCCAGCAACAGCAGCCACGCGACTACTCTCGGCATCTCTCGGCACGTTTGAGTTAGTAGGCACCCAACTATTTCGTTTGCAGAGAGGCGTTTCTGCCACTAACCTCTACTATCGATATTGACCTCACAACGCAAGCTTAGCCCTAGCAACCCAGCGTGCCTAGCCACCATCATCACCGCCATATCTACAACCTACTCTGCCATTACGGCGCTCTCCCATGTCCGCTCTTCTCCGTCACCTTGTGATGGGGCAAGCGACTGTCTGAACAACGAACTACCAACGCTGTTGCTTGAGAATTAATGGACACCCAGCTAGCAGGTGAGTAGTGGGTACGTGAAATACAGGGGTCGGTTGCCTTGCTTCGATAGATGGAACACAACGTCTCAGCAAAAGACGGCGTTCCCCCTGATCCAAGTCCAGAACTTAGCCCACAGCAATTCGTGGATCGGGCAGAGCGAGTTCCCAATCTACTTCTCTCTGTTCATCTATGAAATAAGCTTCATTCTCGCTAGTTTGAGCTGGTGGAGGTGCGAGTAATATTTGGTTCAAAGGTCATTGACTAGACAGTCGTTTGCACTGAGGTTGATACAGCAATAGCGGAAAATAGGTTAGAGTTCAAGAGAGTCGGTACTTTGCGAGAACCGTGAGGAGACTCATGGATCTGCAGAGTCTGAATGGCACCGCTTAGACCCGGGCTCTTGAGTGTGTTAATGTCTATTAGATATCACGTCTCTAAAGAGAGAGAATGAATGCAAGCGTGCTAGCTACCGCAATACTCCACATCCCCCCAGCCCGCCACCTTACGGCTGCACTATCCCACGGAGTTCTATTCTCAGGCACCCGACTACCAGGCTGCGTGTTGTTGGGCGTCACGCACACGAATTGGACGTCTCGCTCGATCAGATTGGAAGAGCCGCTGACGTCCGATGCAAAGGTTGCTACGAGCGCGAACGGCACGGGCTGGACGACGAGCAGGTCGTAGGCCATGTTGCTGTAGTTTGCCCAGCGAGCTCCGGGGCCTACCTCGAAGGGGTCGAGAGAGGACAGCATGTTTCGCGTGACGTAGTTGTCGGGGATGTCGACGCCGGATAGGGAGGGGTAGGTGCATGTATCGTTTGTCGGATCTTGGAAAGCTACGGTCGGATAAGCGGTTGGTAGAAGTAAAATGGTGGAGTGTACTTGGGTAACGGTTACCGGCTGAAGCCATATCTAGCAGAGACCCGCACGCTTCGTCTCGTCGTTCTCGTTCAGATTCCGGAAAGCTCTTGCATCGCAGTTCGGACTGGTATCCCCCACTCGCCTGATTCAGCAGTGCTTCACGCAGGTATGTAGTGCATTTTTCAGACAACACGCCCGCACAGCCGACGTCGTTCCCACTGCCGTTACCGGTCGACGTTGTGTTTCGAGACCTGAACTGGTACGCACAAACACTCACATTGCGTGCTGAGTCTGGCACGCTGAGGTAGGGCCACGCGATGTTTCCTCCGTTGCTTGGGACACTGGAAAACTCAAGGCCCCGGAGCGTGTCGTTGACGGTAACGGAGACGATCCAGGGGTCTGTGATGCCTTGGTCACGCGCTGCAGACGAGTTCCACGTGAAGGACTCGCTGCCGGTGGAGTTGACGCTGCCGGTCGAAGCTAGATCCAGCATCCTTTGGTTCAAACAGGTGCCACTATCGGTGGCATTGGTACTGTTCTGAGCGAGTGCAAGGCCACTAAGAAGTACGGTGGTGGAGAGAGTCGAGGTCCGCATGGCGATTGAGGTATAGTTGGTACTGCAAGGTTTGCTTGGGCGACACAGAGGGCTGGGAAGCAGTCTTCTTAACCTACATCTTGCATCCCGTAGCAAAGTCCACTGTATCTGTCCATGTCTTGCAAGTCTGATTCAAGCAGCCTTGGCTGCCGTCATGTTTGGGAAGAAGCGTTAGGCGTGCAACCACAGCCTACGAGCGTGGGTGGCCTAGAGGCAGAAACGTTAGGAGGAGCACATAATACTCTCACCATCGAAGACCGACCGTGAATCGCGAAGAAGTATAGCCCGACACAGCCTTGCGATCATCACCTGACAGATCTACAACGTCAAAGGGAGCAAGTCAAGCCGTGGTTGGTTGGATGAAGAAGAGCAAAGTACCCGGGACCCGGCTTGGCTGGGGCTGCAAGCATGCGATATGCATAGCCGGTACGCCTGAAGAAGCAGGATTATGTCTGAATTAGTTGGAGCTGCATTGACCTTGCCAACTTACACGTCTCTGTAACTTCAGGCGTGCACCACGGCAGACTAAAATAGGAGCGACCATTTGGCTGAGATGTTATGTTCACTGAAGTCCGTTCAAGTACGAAGAAGATCAATTCCTTTGCCAAACTGACATTATGTTTGCAATTACCTAAACGCAAGTGCTTACCGTTATTACAACCACACAGACACCAGAGCCATAGCTGACATGTATCAACACTCATCGCAAAACATGGACCACACCCCATTAAATGTGCGATGGCTGCAACAAGAGAGATAACCAAGAAGAGAAAGACCGGAATGGGTTTCCAAGATTGAAAGAAGCAGTGGTTCGAAACAATGCGCGGAAGGCTGCCAGGGACAAGGTGTACAGGGAAACAAAAACGAAGATCAGACGATGGCTGAGGGTTTTTGCTGAAGGGAAACAGAAAGGCACCGCGGAGGGCGGGGCTTTGACAACTACCAATAAACTTGAATGTAGTATGTGGTTAATGAACGCTATTGAAAGTACCACTTGACTTTGCCAGATGTGACTGGAGGCTTGCAGTGTCTCGTTGGATTGGTGGTGGGGTGCAGGTTGGGACTGAATACCTTGTCTCTGTACATCTGAACATGGAAGGCTTGTGTGGAAGGTGGTTTTGTGTCAGAATGGATGTGAAGGGTGGATTGATCGCTTGGTTCATGCCTGTCGTCTATCATGCTCCTCTCTTTCCCAAACCCGTATGGTACAATAGTATGAAATTCTCTTCCTGAACGCCTCCCGTGCCTCTCTACTTCTTCTTTGGTGCAGGCTTCGCTGGTGTTGTTGGCGCGGCGGGGGCTGGCTTGGGGGCGTCTGCTTGCTTCGCGGCGCCGCCGATGATGTCGAGGAGACTGTCGCCCTTCTTGCCCTGGATGTTTTGTCAGCCCCGGTGCCTACTAGTCTCCGCAAAGGTACGGCTGAGGTACCTTGTCGCTCTCGCTGTCCCAGACTGTGCCAAACTTTGCTCTGAAGGCAGCCAGCTTGCCGGCCTCGTCCTCCTCGACGTTCAGCAGCTTCTGACTGCTGGGGTTCCAGAGGGGGTTGTTGCGGATGTCCTTTGCGCTCTTCAGGACGGGCTGGGGGTTTGTTGTGCGCAGGGTGAAGGCAGAGCCGTCGGAGAGGGTGATGAGCTGGGTGAAAGTGTAGGGTCGCTTGGGGCGGCGGAGGAGTGTCGCGTGGCGCACCTGCTGGGTGTGGCGGGTGTAGGGGGCGATGGAGGCGCGGAGGGCGCGCAGGGCGCCGGGAGAGGGAATTGGGGCGGCCATTGCGAGAATCGAGTCGAGACGTGGATGCAGAATGCAGCCGTGCAGCCGTGCAGCCATGTTGCGGAGTTCGGGAGAGGGTTGGCGCTACTTTTTCTTAGCGTCGTCTGCTGCATGTTGCATGCTGGGGGGAGCGGGCAGCGTCATTGCGCCCCCAGCCTGGAGACGACCGTTCTGCACGCAGCGTGGACTTTCAACATATCAGACGAGTGCTGTCGCGCATGCCTCGCTGAACCACTCCCAGAATGGCGCTCGCTCAGCGCTCGTCCTCGCGCTTCTTCGCGGCCTTTTATAGATGGAGCCGCCATGCACGTCAGTCCAGCGCGCCCGCGACTCTCCTACACTACCACACACGTACTCAGACCTGACAGAACGGCCAGGCCCATGCGTAGTTCCCTCGCAGAACTCTCCCGCCCCAAGACGCACTGCCACCATCGCCCACCTGCGCTGCTACCATGCAACCCGTCGCCTGCACGAGGACCAGTCTATCCATGGCTTTCTGCGCGAGCACGACGATGCACCAGCCATTGAGCCTGCGCAGCTCAAAGAAGACGTCCGCTGTCTCATGCGCAAAGTGCCTGCCTCGGTCGCCGTCATCACCGTTGCGCACCACGACGCCGACAGCGGCAAGCATGTCCCCATGGGCATAGCCGTCTCTTCCCTGAACACTGTCACCCTCGACCCACCGACCGTCTCTTTCAATATCAAGGAGCCCTCTCAAGCCCTGAATGCTATCCGCGCCGCCAATGGCCGCTTCCGTGTCCACTTCCTCGAAGCCCTCGGCACCGGCCGCAAGATTATCGAAAGCTTCTGCAAGGGAAACCACCCAGACGCCTACGCCCACCGATGGAAGCATCTGCGGATGCACGTCCCTCAAGTCGACAGCAGATCGCCTACCACCACCCCATCAGCCCCAAGGATACTCGGCAAGAGTGTCCGCGCTGCAGCGGATTGCACCTTGACCCAAGAATTGACCGTCGGCGATCATGTCATTTTGGTCGCACACGTCACCAGTCTGAAGACCAAGGATGGTGAAGCGCCAACCATCGCCTATGTGGACGGCACATACAGGAGCCTCCATTCTGCATTCGTCTTACGACACCACGGAGAGCTGCCGGGTGCCCAGCAGCCTGCGACACAGACAAAGGCGCAACAGCCAGTCCTAGATCGCGCCCACGAACTGTCCATGGCCTACGACTATCCCTTGCTGCCTGGTGAGCAGGAGCGGCGTGAGTACGCAGATCGGCTGCAGACGTACCTCAAAGACCTTCGCGTGGACAACATCAGGGACTTTATGAAAGTATTACAGCCCGAAACAAGACTCATTGCAAGATCTTTTGGCATCGACATGGAGGCGCTCTTCCATTTCTGTCAGCACGGAGCGGCCACAAAGCGCCAGCAGATCCTACCCGAGTTTTACGGTCAGCTCTCTTCAGCTGACATGGCAAGAGTGGTCCAACGTGCCACGAAGATGGTCAAGGCGGATGCTCGTTTCTTGAATCTCGGATACACACATCTGCTTCGTCTTTTGGACGTCCAGATCGGCTCCAACAGCCTTCTACCCAGCGACATACTGAACCCTCTACGGGCGGAAGGGCTTGTGGGTCCTTTCCAGCCATCCAAAGCAACGCTATCCACCTCCGACCGGCTTCGAAACATCCACCATATGGAACAGGCTGAACATGCCCTTCGAGAATATCTCTCCACTTTGCCGGATAGGGAGATTCTACGCTCACCCCTGCCCGTCAAATTGGAACGGGCCGGTATCAACATAAGAGAACTCATGCATTTGCAGGGCACCCACACTCGCCTCAAAGTCGAATCGTGTTCCAAGTTCTACAAGGACTGGAAAATCGACATCACAGGGGACGTCAGCCCCGAAGAAGCTCGCGTAGTCGTACGTCGGTTGATCGCCTACCTCGGTATCGATCGACCAGACGTTTTTCACAAGCACTTGTCTGAGCACGTGAGCGACATGATGCGCAATGTAGGTGTCCATCCGCTCGTCACCGGTGTGAATGCCACCTTCATCATCGGCAAGATCCGATACCTCTTCTCACCAGATGCGCCTCTCTCCTCCGTGAAAGACAAGATGGAGAACATGCTACAGCCCTATTTTGCCAGCAACGTAACCTGGGACGACCTCGAATCACGCGTCAAGCAGTTTGTGCAGAAGCTCCCGCTGCGAGCGACCACATGGAAGAATATAGACAAGCTGGCTGCCATGGGCCTGAGCGGTAGCACTACCCTCTCCACACCGCTGTCCTCGACACCACAAACCCTGGACAGCAGCAATCTGCTAGACACACTCATGGCAAAGGCGCTGAAAAACCATCATGGCAATGGCACAGACGAGGAGAACGAAGCGATTGCGTTTTTCCTCCAAGACCGGTATGGTTTCGATGTCGCTGCCAGGGGCGTTGCCGCGACGCCAGAAGAAGCGCTTGCACGCTCATCAGCCGACGATTTGGAGGCGGCGAGGTTGCAACATCAGGAAGTGAAGGTCCCGATCAGAAAATACAACGCTTAAGATGCCACTGGGGTATCAAGTGGGTTCAACGAAGGCATGTTATAGGAGATATAGTTTGTACGATGAAAGCAAGACCAGTCGAGGTCGATTGGCAGGATATCAAGGGCACATCAGAAGATACCATCTACTATCAGTACTAAACCCTGCACACTCCCAGACCCGTAGCAACGCCACGTGAGCACGCGTTCCCAATTATGTAATCATAGCTTGCTTCACGCCGTACTCTCCTCAGGTATGCAAATGCAATTTATTATTTAACACATCTGCACGTCTTTGGTGAGGATCGTTCGATAGTACCGCCCTGAAACGGCTGCCGAATGAATGCGTTCATGCAGCATGCTTCAGCTCGTGCGCGTCGTAAGCTTCCCCGCGACTCGATCTCACCCATCACCATGCGTCTCAGTAATACCTGAGTACTCCATATTCATCCTTGTTGACTAAGACTTTCGACTTTCACCTGTTCCGTCTGACTTGTCTGTCGTTGCGATACTCTCGATGACACGGCTTTCATACGTCATTGCGCTGTTGCCCTGCGCCATAGCCCTCAACAACCATGCAACACCAGAGACGAAGCGCGTAGCGATCATAGGTACTATCGGTTCAGTATAGCTTTGACAAAACTAACAACGCTTAGGTGCTGGCGCCGGCGGCTCATCTGCAGCCTACCACCTCGCCCAGTATGCCGCCTTATCCTCGACACCCACCAACATCACCGTCTTCGAGCGCTCTTCGTACGTCGGCGGCCGTACCACCACTGTAGACGCGTGGTCCGATCCGTCCATCCCTATCGAGCTCGGCGGCTCCATCTTCGTCGACGTAAACCACATCCTCGTCAACGCGACACGCGACTTCAACCTTTCTATCGCCTCCTCAGAAGACAGCCTTGCCACCCGGCTCGAGCTGCCTGATCTCGGGATATGGGATGGCAAGCAGTTTGTGCTGGTCACGCGGGAGGAGGATGGATGGTGGGACAAGGCGAGGCTGCTGTGGCGGTACGGGCTTGCGCCGCTGAAGACGAATAGGCTGATGAAGAGTGTCGTGGGCAGGTTTCTGGACATGTATGAGGAGCCTGTGTTCCCGTGGAAGAGCCTGGGCGAGGTTTTGGAGAGTCAGGGGTTGCTGGACATTACCGGCGTCACGGGTGAGCAGTACCTCAAAGCGAACGGCATTGGGGAGGTGTTTGCAAGGGAGGTCATCCAGGCGAGGTGAGCATGAATTGGCATGGTATATCGTAAAGGGAGTGCTAACAAAACTAGCACCAGAGTCAACTACGCGTCCAACCTCGCCTACATCCACGGCCTCGAAACCATGGTCTGCATGGCCACCAGCGGCGCTATGCAGATCGACGGCGGCAACTGGCGCATCTTCGCAGCCATGCTGAAGTCGTCTTCCTCAATCACCACACACCTCAACACCCAGGTCTCGTACGTCTCGAAGCAAGATGACGGCACCTACCGCCTCTCCATCAACGACTCCCTCTCCACTTTCGACGAAGTCATCCTCGCCGCACCCCTACAATTCACAAATCTCACCATCTCTCCTGCGCCACAACACACACCCGACGCCATCCCATACGTGAAGCTGCACGTCACGCTCTTTGCTTCGCCATTCCAGCTGAACCCTGTAGCATTCAACCTCGCACCCGGCGAAAGCGTCCCGCAATACGTCCTGACAACGCTCCCACCGAGCGAAAAGCCTCTCGACGGGCACCCGGGCAGTCCTAACTTCTACAGCATATCCATGCACTACACTTCGCTGAATCGCCGCGCCTCACCCCCGAGACAGGAATATATTTACAAGATCTTCTCCGCGGAACCCATCGCCTCGCCATTCCTGTCCCACGTCCTCGGAGACCCGGTCTCGAGCCTGGAAGCCGAGGAGGGAGACGTCAACGGTGCTGTGAGCTGGGTGCACAGAAAGCTGTGGCACTCGTATCCGAGAGAGTACCCACGCGTCACGTTCGAGGAGGTCAGGCTTGATGGGGATGCAGATGCGGAAGAGGGGGGGTTGTGGTATACCAGCGGCATTGAGAGTTTCATCAGCACTATGGAGACCAGTGCGCTGAGCGGGAAGAACATCGCGCGGCTGATCTCGGACAAGTGGGTAAAGGAGAAGAGTGGCGGCAGCGGTTTTGCAGTACAGGACGCGAGTAAGCAGGGTGTCGTGTACCAGCCCGAACTGTAAGACGGAGGTATTGTGACATGAATCATCATAAGACCTACTCCAAATTCCAACCAGGATATCTCCCTTCCAACCCAAAACGCCATGCCAAAATCGCTACAAGTACACACGATACTACTTCCCATCCCTCAGTGCGCACCAACCCTCGTCTTCGCCACAGGTCTAATCCAGCCAACAGCAACATTAACCCCAATAACAACAGCGCCAATAATATAAAACACCCTCCCGTAATCCTTCCCATTATACCGAAACACAATCGCAAAAACAATACCCCCCAAATTCCCCATGGCACCTGTAAACCCACTCACAACCCCATTAGCATGCGGGTGCACATGCGGCACGAGTCCGAAATCCGCACCATTCCCGCCCTCAAGGAACACCGCCATCGCGCCCACGAGTCCAAACATAGTATTCTGCTCCTTTGGATTCAAAACACCGATGACGATTAGCAGAACGCCGGTCAAGATTCCGTAGGTGTGCAACACTGCTTTCTTAGCCCACACGCTGTTGTTGGAGCGCCGGTACGCGGCGTCGGATAACCACCCGCCTAGGGGCCGCGCGACGCCGTTCAGTAGCCCGAACATGGCGGCCCAGTTTCCGGAGTCTTGGAGCGTCAGTGTGGGGAAGTGGTGCGTGTAGTAGTTTCCTAAGATGCTGTTTATGCTTAGTTCGGCGCCGAAGGTGCAGAAGTAGCAGGCTGCGGGGACGAGGGTTTGTGGCGAGGTCATGGTGCGCAGGATGCTGGTTAGAGAGGGCTTTTGGATGAGTTCGGTGCTGGCGGTTGTGTCTGTGTGCGTGTTAGTTTGGTGCAGGTGGTGAGCCGAGGTGGGGTGGACGTACACATTTGAGTGTCTGATTGTAGGGCTTCGTTATCTTTCCAGCCGTGTTTCTTTTCGTCTTGGTTGACTGGTGATGGGGCGCTGCTCTTCTCGATGCCGGCTGTGCTTCCAAGGCGTGAAGACGATGGACTCGCGCGCGGAATATCCTGCAGGTCGCCTTTGATGTTGACAACTTGTCCCTCGTGCTGCTCGGGCTTGACGTCGTGTCGCCGCAGGTTTTCCTCGGCGGCTGCAATCCTCTCGTTCCACTTGCCTGTTGGCGTGTCCTCGCATAGCAGCAAGAGACACATGGCGACGAACACGATGAGCACTCCGGGTACTACAAAGCTGACCCGCCATGCTTTGTGCGAGGGGAGACCGTCCGAGACAAGCGCTTTGTACACGGCAGGCATCACGAAGTAGGTGATTCCGCCACCGAGGTTGCCCAGTCCACCTGCGAGCGCGTTCGCGGTACCGACGACATTCTTATCAAAGAAGCCCGTGGTCCACACTTGACACGGCACAAAGCTGCCACCCAGGATGCCGATGAAGAAGCGCAGAGCGTACAGCCCGGAGGTATTATACACAGCGCCGGCGAGGAAGGTGGGGATGGCGCCTGCTAACAGGCAGCCAGCAAATGTCAGACGTGGGCCGAAGTGGTCGCAGCAAGGACCAGCGATGAGACGGACGATTAGTGTTGCGGTGAGGGCGATGATGTTGGAGTTTGCTACTTCATACTGCTTCATGTGGATGTCACCGGCGATGACGTCGGCGAGAAGGGGTGGGAAGGCTGGGGTACGTTAGTATCGTGTGTGATGGCTTATCTGTGGCGTCGTTTGGGTCTGGGGTATGGGGTACAGATGCAAGTGAGATGCGGGCAGAGATAAGGATATGCGAGATGATGCTGGATCGACGTACCATACCACGACCAGAACGCGATCATGAATCCGAACCAGGAGAAGAAGAATGTGCGGCCATACGTTGTGGAGATGGGGTTGAGGAAGGGGATTGAGCGAGCTTTTTGGTTGATGGGGTTCACTTCTGGCGAACGCCAGAGAAGGGAGAAGGTATCCATCCTGGCTTTTGTCGAGACGAGATGGGAAGTCGGAGTCCAGTTGTGATCAAACCCAGTACCAGATGCGGTGAAAGAAAACACCAGAGTGATCAAAATGGATAGGACTTGTCAACCGAAACATACCTGCTACTCGAAGGATATATGTACACGACCACTGAGCCTCTGACCTCACCCAGCATTTCCAGCATCTCCGCGAGATAAAGTAGCATATAGTTGGCGTTTCTCCGTGGGTAAGATCGTCCCCATATTTCCTGTCCGCGTTCCCTAGACACCTGTGGCTAGGGTACGACACGGGGGCTTTCGACGCATTGACAGATCTCCTGCTGCATGCCTAACTACCGGTGCGCCCAAGCTCTCTGAAACGGCCAGGTAGCCAAGGTTCAGATGCCACTGGCGGCTGTTGTACGAATGCTTATTCCAACCGGGTCGCAGCCATGGCTTCTCGTTGCATATTCCCGGTGTTCTTTGTTCTTCGAGATAACGAGATGCGACCAGGTTGGCATGTTGTCTGACTGACTAGGGTAGGCTATTGGGCAGAGCCGCAAACGTGTTGATCTCAAACCCTTATCTTGCGCTCCCGATGGTGCAGTAGTTTCTGTGGGCCTTATCAGCAGTTGGGATTGAGACATGTGCGTGTGGGATGGCAGTGGTACACTGAATACATAAGGAGTGATAGCTGTGCATTTCCGCGGTAGAATTGTGCTGCGTGAAGCATGCACTTCCTACACATGAACAGTGAGTATAGCATCAAGCTACCGCTGGCTGAAGTTCAGTTCGAAACAAACACTGTGCCGGCCTTCGTAATCCATATTGGCCCAGAGGTTTCTTGATAATCGCATCAAGCCAGTAGCAGTTTCCGTTCAAGCCGGTCGAAGCAAACGCCTCAATGCTTAGCCAGGTGTGACATCTCTATCACAGTGGCGAGCCTGTTCGTATCTATTCGCGGTGCGGTGTGGTGTAGTTCCGAGCGGGCAGCAGTCTTATCTGCGCTCTAGCGTGCTGTGGTGGCCAATAAGACGGAGTCCAATAATCCGCGGAGATGCTTGTTTCATATCACGTGATTGCATTGTCTGTGCTGATCAGTGCTTTGAGAATGTAGAAAAAGAAGCTCTGGTAACATGCAGCAGGATCGTAAGACTATTAATGATTCTTCGTTCTGTCAGAGCTAGGTCCAGGGAAGCATACTCGTCAAAGACGTCTGAAAACACAAGAGGCACCCAGCTAAGCCTGAGATGCAAGACAAATGGTATCTCAGGCGGGAAGTGACCGCAAACGCCAGCGATACTGCGTACCAAGAGAAAGCGAGGTCGTTCGCTCATGGATGAGAGGAGGAGCAGCCAATATAAGGCTCAGCCCATGCTGGAATCGTCGTCATCGTCGTAGCAAGTCGATTCTGTTGGCCAATTGTCTGGCTTTGGTACTTGAGATGGCGCTTCTCCAACGTGAGGCTTCCTTCCATAGACAACATAGCTGTGGTATCATCAGTGACAAGGACAGCTTAAAGAGGTGATCGACTTACACCTTGTAGAACGCATGTACGCTTTTGTCGGTCAGCGATTTGTGTACACGTGCACACTCGACACGAGCTTGGTCTTCTGTCCATCCAAAAGCTCGGTGGAAGTAGTCGACTGTCCAGCCATAAAGACCTTCCTGCGTGTTTTTGGCCATGAAACTCCCAAACATCTTTAGTCGACCCTCTTTCGCCCATTCATGGATCGGTATGTGCATAACATCCTCCTTGACGTCGAGGAAGCCGGCCTGCTCGTACCACATTTTCAGTTTGTTCGCAATACGCAGCGGTGTTCCCAGTCTCATCGCGGCTTCATCCTGATTCTTGGACCACTCCAAGAAGGGCCAAGTGTCTGGCATGGTGCCATCGGCACAGAAGACTTTGCTGTAGAGTTCCTGCGATTCCATGTAACCGCCCGGTTCGAGGTTGTTGAAACCTTTTTGTATTACCTCCCGAAAGTCTCTGAAAATGCCCAACGACATCCGGGTGTGGATGTAGTCATAGTAATGGCAAAAGCCTTTTGTCCACCACGCTTCGTGTCCAATGTTGTCAATGTCGAAATTACAGTTGCTCGGTATGCTGTCAGAACTCAGTGCATGCGCGCAGTAAGGTTGTGCAATCCATTACTTATGAGGTTGTATATATGACAGATCAATGCCTTGTATCTTCAACTTTGTTAGAGAGTTCTTTCGAGGACGCTGGACAACACACTTCAGATCGAGGAAATTCCTTAGCTAGTATTTGTCAGTTTTAAGCGTCGAGAATGTGTGTTTGCGACAGACCCATTTGGATACACCAAGTCCCCGTGCCACAACCGATGTCTAGGACCCTTTTCGGCCGTTTGTGGGGCAGGCTTTTGATGGGAGCGGCCCAGTTACCCCCCAGAAGAGTGCTCAGAATGACGTGCTGGGATTCCAAGCGATCGTTCTCAAGCTAGACGGAGGCTAGATTAGCCCGCATCACCCACGTATGAAGGGCAGGGTTACTTTGTCGTTTGGAAACGGATACGCTGAATCCACGGTCAGTATGGTGGTTAACTTCTCACTCCTGGGAGCATGCCTACCTCCAGCACAATAGTTTTGGTAGGTCCGGCCATATCGGCGCACGACTTTTGCGAATTCGGGCGTGCAGTTTTGGAGCTCTCTGGACGACATGAACACTGCACTCAGAGGCATTGAATATTAGGAGACGTACGCTTCAATATCTGCTGAGCAGAGCGAGCGATTGTCCGGCTACGAGGAGGTTCCTGTTAGCTGGGCTCGAATCGTGGGCTAGGTGGGGAAACAGATGGGGTGTCAGCATACATCAGCTTCGATGACCTGGTCGGTCTGGTCGGTGTAGTCTGTCGTGTCTGTCGCGTCTGTCGCTGTTGACACTGGGCGCGGCTGCCACGAGACTGGAGCCATGGTGCCGCCGTGTTGGGTTTTCGTAGCAAAGTGTGTGGGAGGAATCGAGTAGGAGGCAGGTCCCAGCTGGATGGGAAGACGTTCAGGGCTGGGTCCTTGGACGCGGGACCGGGACCAGGCGTCGCTAAACACGGGCCAGGTGGACCAAAACACCCCCGCAGTGCCTACTCACCGCCTCTGTGCCATCACATCAGCTCCAAACGGTGTCGTGTCTTGCACGCATCGAATCAGGCTGCTGCCCGAATGGAACACCCGACGCATTGGAGCAATGTCGCCGAATGCCCGGATGCCCTCTGTTTGACACGTCGTCCGGCTCTGATGGGACCATTTGCGCGTGTCATGCATACGCCGCCCTCTAGCTGAATCCTGCCGCTTGTCTCTGACAGCTGCCACTGGCCCGCGACGATCTGTGGAGATCAGATACTGCGAGGCGTTGAGACTGGCTCAGAGCATTGAGGCATCATCTCGATCACTCGTAAGCTCGAGTTTCGAGTCTGCTTCGCACTGACACATGGCTGTGTGGGCTGTACCGCTGCAATGGGTGTGGTAATGATGCTGTCTTGTCATGCATGACAGGGCCTGGAAGACGGAGTCGCCATACCAGTGGCTGTAAGGGGTTTTGCGAACGCTCGCTCTGAATGTTGAAATCTCGATATCTTCAGCAAAATCTGGACGCAGCATTCAAGCTTGGTCATCTATAAACTAACTTGACACCGGCAGCACTGTTCGAGTGTCTTGGGGCTGATTTGCAAAACAGAAATCAATTCGAGCAAAGTATTATGTATGTACAAGGTCATCACTATCGCACAAACGCGGGTATCAAAAGAAAACGATAGGAAACACATAGGTCATGGAAAGCCCAGTACGAAGTGACCCGATGTACCTTCCTGTCCAGCCTCCCACCCTAAAGCGCCCATCTCACATCGAACACTTAACACATAGCCAGACCAACGCAGAAACAAGCAATCATTCAGAAACGATTTGCGTAACTCAAAAAGGTCCCGTTTGACGTTCCTGGTGTTCCTGGTACCTTTGGAAACTCGCCCGGCACATGCAAGTCGGACACTGAGATGTCAGTGTTAGTCCGGTGCATGCCAGGAAACGCCTGCTTCTCAGCAGTCTCAACCAGCTCAACAGGAACAGGCCCACCATTCACAGTCTGACCCGAGGTAGTGAAGGGGAACTCTTGCTGCTCGGCAGTCTCAACCAGCTCAACGGGCACGGGGCCGCCGTTCACAGTCTGGCCCGAGGAAGCGGCGGGAACTGCCTCAGCCTTATCTAAAAAAGACGAGTTGTTGTTGGGCGTAGGTGTAGCGACATCATTATCCAAGCTACGCTGGCCCTGGTTGGCGATGATAGTGGCAGGATGGATGGTCGGTGCCGAGCCCACATGGTCAGAATTCAGTTGGGAGACTGCAGGATCGTCATTCGCGTGTTGGGATTGTGCCCGAGTACCAAGTGTGAAGCCATCAACGGGGTGCTGTGGCTGAGCTTGTGTACCTCCAGCAAGATCGTCGACAGGGATACCTCGCTGGTCAACCTGAGGCACTTGCTCTTCATCCGTGTTTTGGTGTCGGCGATAGGCTTCCCCAGCGAGAGCGCCAGCGGCTACTCCACCAGCGGCTGGACCCATCCATCCTCGGTAATTGCTGTCGCGGCGCTCGATGGGAGATCCTTGAGTTGGCTGAGCATCAGAGGATTGAGCCTGGTTCGTGTAGGGGTTGATGTAAGGGAAGTCTTGTAGCGATTGGTGTTGGTTCGGCAGCGTTCCGTAGTTGGAAGTGTAGGGGTCAGTATATATGTTGTCGTGGTGTTGGGACTGATGCGTGGGGTGACCATTCATGTACGAATGTTCTTGGTGTTGCTCTGTAGGTAGGTTGTTTGTATAGGCGGGCTCCTGGTGCTGCAGGGCAGGCTGGGTTGTTGTCGAGTTCGCAAGGTACATAGGGTGCACACCAGACTGCGTAGGCCCTCCGGAAGCAGCGGCTATATCATGTCCGAAGTCCGAGCTGCCACTAGACGGGGAGAGAGGTTCTTGTAAGTGACGGTTCACTGCAAGGTCCGAGGGAAATCGCCCACCTGGAGAAGGTCTAGTCGGTGGCTGCTCCCTCGGCTGGTTGACCATGGACTGGTTCGCGGAGTATGGAACAGCGTCTGCCTCGTCTTCCTCTAGGCCACCGTCGGAGCTAGCTGAGCGCGCACTGCCCGCGCTGGCGCTCCTGACACTGGCGTGCCGGCGTACGAAAGCGTTTCGCTCCTCTCCGCTCTTCTCGGTCAAGGTCTGGATGTCATCATACCAGGCGTTCATGGTCTCGTAAGTCTCGGCACGGAATACCCAGGTGTGTCCTCGGTGCATTGATCCAGCCTGGCGACCCTTGATCACGAATTTGTGGGACGAGCTACCAGGTTGGGAACGTGAGCCAAGCTTCTGGTCCGGCAAGTACAAAGACATGACAGGCGGCTGGGTATAGATGCGATCGGCAGATTTGAACTCGTGGATGTGAGTCGGCGACAGAACGTACCTGGCACGGTTAGCATGGATCAGTCGCAAAGTTGAGAAGAACAAACCAGCCGGGTGTGTAACTCTTCAGATACTTGCTCTTCCTCTCGAGCATACCAGCTCTGACCTCTGTAGTAGCTGGGTGATGTTTTCCAGGGTATTCAATATCCTCCAATCTGCGCAGCGGCAAGTCTGGGTTGACGAAGTGAGCGTCGCTCCTGACAAATCGTCCCCACTCCTGATCTCTCGGCATAGCAATTGGACCACTACGGAGCTTCTCGACGGTCGCGTACAATTCGTCGGCGTCGCGTTTTAGAATAGTGGCGAGAGCGTTGTACGCTTTCTGAATCTCGCCGACGACGATAGACTCGAGTTCACGTCCAGAATTCTCGAGGTTTAGGTACGCCTGTTCTGGTCAGCGGTTACCTCAGCATGTGCTGGGAGTTTACTCACTCGGTGCAGGTAGTTCTCTTCGTCGATCTGTCGTTCGACCTGTCGCTCTACTCCCAGACGTACGACGTATGGGTCTCCTTTGCCGGCAATTGCAGAAGGGTCCGAATCGACTACGGCGAGGGCTTCCTCAAGAGCGGTCACGCATTTTCTCGTGTTCTCCTTCTCCTTTTCGACGTTGTTCTTGAAATCACCGGACAAGGACTTGATCTCTTTGATCTTCTGCGCAAGATCTGCGCGGAGACCGCTAAGCTGATTGATCACATCCGCTTCAATGTCCCTGGCTTTGTTTGCTTCGACAACAGCTTGTTTGTGGAAGTCGCGCAGGAAGCGGTTTGCGTCGTTCAAGCCACCGTCACTGAGCAAGGATGCTGGCGCGTTGGTGTTGTTGATCACGTTGGAGACCTTGAGGAGCGACTTGGCGCGATGCTCGTAGGAGGATGAGACTTCTCGGAAGTAGGTGATCAGGTCTTTGAGGAACTTGCGCCAGGCTGTCAAGCGTTAATCGGTGTGGAGACGGCAATTCAAGCATACATACTCTGGAATCGGTCGGCGAGGATGTCAGTAGGGGAACCCTTGGTGGGCACAGGGGTGTAGAATACGCTCTCCTCGCGGTCATAGCCATGCTCCTGGTCGTCGATGGTCACACCACGAATGCTGCCAGCGTGCATGCTCTTCCTGCTCCCACTGCGCTTCAGGCTGCCGCTCCTCTTCACTGAACTCTTCTTCTTCAGTGTCCCACTGCGCGATGGCGTTGCGCCTTGGTTCAGTGTCGAGTCCCTCAGAGTCGACGAAGCCCTGGACGCCCTAGAGGCTGAGCGCTGTGGCACCTCGTCGCCATCAATGACCGAAGAGCCCCTGGTGCGCGCATCAAAGTCCTCTTCGAATCTGCCCCGGCGCGCATGCTGCCCACCGCTCGTCGCAAAATCGTTCACGCCGACATTTGGCTGAGAAGAGTCGCCATATCCCCGCGAAATGTGTGAGGGGTCGTCTATGCTGGGTACGCCCGCCATCCTGATCCCTGATGGATCACGGCTGTCCCGAGGTTAGTGATTGGTTGGTGATATTAAGAAGAGTTGAGCAAACGATATCAGCAATTAATCGCGCAGCCTCGTCTGTTAATCTCAATCGTAGGATCAGGAGAATCCTGGGAGACAGGCGGGGGATATGTGAGGTGACGCCCGTGGTGGTAGCTTTCGAGGCGCTGTGGCTGATGACGTGGGGTGTCGGCGCTAAAGAGAAACCTCGGAAATGAGTCTTGACGATGTTGAGGCGCAGCCGTTCGCGGATCGCCCAATGCAGATGGTGCGGTCGATCAGTGAAGTCGTGCGGTCGTAGATGTTGTGGAGTTTGGCGGATGAAGTGCGCGAAAGCAACATACGCTGCGGCATCAAGCGGTTTTGTCTGCGGCTTCAAGAGACCCTTTTTCACACGACTAGCTACATACGTCATGCAAACCACTGTGCTTTGCTTGAGCTACCTTGGCGACTGTGGTAGCCACAAGCAAAAGCACCGAGACGGCGATCGTCATCGTGCATCCAGTAAATGCTTTCAACACCAGCGCTATCTATCGACGGCTGCTGCCGCTTAGCCTATGGCGTCTTGCGACACAGCTCCTTCGTTCTGTTTGCTTCAGGCTTCAAGACGCTCGTTGGGCATCTGGCGCAGGTGGCTTTGCGGCCTGAAGAAGCGGCACAATGCTCTGACAGCTCTGCAGCCCCAGTGTGAGTGCTGGTGGTCAGCAATCCTCTCACGATGTGCTCCATGTGGAGAGATGATCAGCCGGTCTTTCCGAACACAGCAAGGCTCAAGACCGGCCAGCTTCTTTCCGCCGATCGTTACATTCGTCTCTTGCCGAGTTTCAATAATGGAAGACCTAGTTGCGAGATCGACGGTACCCGTTCGGGGTTGGCTCCTGACTGACATATAACATTGTTAGGGGCTCGTATTGTAAGCCCCGCAGCTTCACACAAATGACAGTTCTTGCTGGCGCTCGTCACAGAAACCTGCGAGTTTAACCCCACCACGGCACCAGACGGCGCAGGAATTTGAGTTGTGCTGCTGTGAACCGAAGTAGCGTACCACAGTCCAGCTCAACATTGACGCAATCCGTCATTTCAGTACAACAGACCAGCAAGTCGTCACGAGATGAAACAAGTGCAGAAAACGCTGGCACTGTCAGAATTGCTGGTTGCCAAAACAAAGGTTGACTCCCATTTTCGTGCGGTGTTGCACGATTTAGATGGATGGGTATGCTTATGATTTCGTAATGCTCCAGATTGCAATAAAGAGAAGACCTGAAGTCTGGTTCGATATAAGTCAGGGTCTGCCCAGGTGCATGGCCAGCCTGATTGTATTTCAAAGAGCAAGGACTACCGTACGAACTCGATACAGCGAGCTGCAAAGCCATAGTCACACCGGCCGCTCTATATGATCTCGACATAAGTTGTATGTTTCGGATCCACGTGCCGACAATGGTACTGCGTTCATCAACACTATATCCGGATAAAGACAGAACTATCCATGCCGGCAAACAACAAGATGGCATTCGCTGAATCCGCAGCCTGAAACGTCGTTGTTATGAGCCTGACAGACTGTGTTGCTTGGGCGTTTACCAATGCTCTCTACTGCACTCCAGGTGGCGTGGAGCAATCTATCCTGAAATCTGGGGTGCATGCTAGCCTCTTCGAATAAGACATGCGACAGCCATTACTCGTCAGGGCTACATTGCACCAAGAGAAGCGGTATAGCACAATGTGATGATCGCTTGATCAAGAAGCCATCCCTATCACGGGCCATGAAGGAGATATAAAGGTCGTGTGGAAGCAGTCAGTGAAGTCCCATCAGCTCAAGTCAAACAGGAACAGAACCAGCCAACATGAAGCTCTCCCTCGCCATCGCCGCACTGCTCCCCCTCCTCTCCTCGGCCCACACCATCGCCCAGCGCGTCCGGTACGCCCACCTCACCCCTCTCCCGTCGCTGACTAACAAACTCCAGCGTCAACGGCGCCGACAACGGCGAGGCAGTCGGCATCCGCACGGCGCAGTCCAACTACCCGATCCAAAACGTAAACGACGCCAACATGGCATGCAACTCCAACTTCAAGCAGCCGGTATCGAGCAAAGTGATTCCGGTCAAGGGCGGCGACCGCGTAGGCGTGCTCTGGGGCCATGTCATTGGCGGCGCGCAGTTTTCAGGCGATCCCGACCAGCCGATTGCGAAGAGCCACAAGGGGCCTACTATCTTCTACATGTATGTGGTTGTACTGCTCACTCCACCCAAGCTAACTCGACGTGATTGTTGTACTTCCCACACCACCTCTCCAAGCTAACCCCACTCCTTGCAGGGCCAAAGTAGACAACGCAGCCACGGCGTCCCCCTCGGGACAGAAATGGTTCAAAGTAGCCGAAGACGGACTGGACAGCTCTGGAAAATGGGGCGTAGACCGGATGATCAGCAACAACGGGTGGGTAGACTTTACAGTGCCGTCGTGTTTGAAGGCGGGGGATTATTTGGTGCGAGCTGAGATTATTGCGTTGCATTCTGCTAGTAAGAGTGGGGAGGCGCAGTTTTATATGTGAGTATTTCTATTATTTTTGGAGAGAGAGAGAGAGAGAGAGGTGTTGTAACTGACTTACACAAATAGGGGCTGTGCACAAGTCCGCGTCTCAGGAACGGGATCTAGCACGGGAAGTCAGACGGTCAGTTTTCCTGGCGCTTATCAGGTATGTCTTCCCTCCCTCATTTCTTCCCTCTTCCTTCCATCAACTAACCGTATCCAGGCAAACGACGCCGGTATTCTCGTCAGTATCTACAACAACCAGGGCCAGCCAATGGGAAATGGACAGCCGTATAAGGTTCCTGGACCTGCGGTGTTGAAGTGTTGAGTTGAGTTGAATTGAGTTGAGTTCAGGTATTGGATGAGTAGCTTGGTCAAGGATAGTGGTAGTGTGAGGTATAAGATGTTATCTCAGATATTGGTTAGCTTGTTTTGTAGAAAGGAAGGAAGGATAGTATCTGAGATGATGATGTGTGTTCAATCTGGCGTGAATGGCTACTTTACGTCTTGTTCAGGTGAAGGTATATAGACAATCACGCTGGAGAAGTGGACAAGGAAATGCAATCTTGATTGCGGCTCTTGTACAGCAAAATACGGAGGGATGTGATGTACAGGTGCTCATCCTCACTTTTGCACGATTCCATGCTTCCCCACTACACTACGCACGCGCTCACCTGCCCTTCTTGACCCAGCCCTCCATGTTGTCGCGGACGTCGGAGACCTTGTCCTGGACCATGCCGACGGTCATGCCGGCGTGGGCCTTGCCCGTGTCGATGAAGTGGTTGATGCGGGCTTTTGTGCGCAGGTGGGCGTCGGCGAGGACGGGGTAGCGCTCCTCGTAGGACCAGACGAGGTTGCCGACGTTGTTCATGGTGAGGGGCAGGACGGCGTAGGCGGCGGTGAGGCCGACGGCGGCGGGGACGGTGGCGCGCAGGACGAGGTTGCGGTTGCGCGTGACGATGGAGCCGGCCATGGCGGCAACGAGGACGTACAGGGCGCCGGGGAAGATGCGCTCGCCGGACTCCTTGGGCGGGGCGAGGGAGCGGATGGTGGTTGTGAAGGAGTGCTCGAGGCGCAGCGTCTCGGTCAGGGCGCCATCGACGGCCTGCTCGCCGCGGACGGCCTGGCGGTAGACGGCCATGCGGGCCTGGCCGATCTGGTGGGCGAGGCGGTCGGTGGGGGTTGGGCGGTAGGCGGCGTCGGGGATGAGGTCGTTGGAGGGCTGCGTCAGGGCCGGGGCGGTGGGCTCGGTGGTGTCGAGGGGGAGGTCGTCGTAGATGGGCTTGCGGTTCTGGGGGGGTCAGTCTCGGGCATTGTCGCGACAGACGTGGGTGTGGTGCGTACCAAGGCATCGCCGGGTGTGTTGCGTACCAAGGCATCGCCGGGCTGCTCCTCGGCGTGGGCGATGCGCGGTGCGAAGACTGCGGCGGTGCTGAGGGCAGCCAGAGCCGGGACGACGGCGCGCTGGAGGACGTCAGTTGGATGCAGGCCAATTGGGGGCGCACGTGATGCAGCGGTGCTCTCACCTGCCGTAGCAGTGGTCTGAAGGCCATGTTGTGCGGGGGGATGGGCGAAATGGATGGGACGGAGCGTCGTCGGGCGTCTGAGGCTCTCTTCTCTTTGGCGCGCGGCGGAACGTCCAAGGGCCAAGGGCCAAGGTCCAACGTCCAACGTCCAACGTCCAACGTCCAAGGCGGAAGCCCGTGCTCGGCTCGGCCGGTGACGCAGCAGTCATGTTTCCGCTGCGACTCTCTCCTCCATCCTCACCATGCTGCAGCGGCTGCCTCGCCCCCGCCGCCCGCCATGGGTGTGCGCCCACTGTCTCCAGCAGGCCCAGCGCCCGCGCCGCTTCATTGCCAACGTCACTGCCACTGCCAATGTCACTGCCACCGCCAACGCCAACGCCCGTGATGCCGCACCCCCCGCCGCCGCCCTCTACGGCCTGTCCGCCAGCAGCAAGACAGATGACAGCGCCCTGCGCAGCGTCTTCGACAACCCCGCCTTCTGGGACACGTTCCGCCGCGCCTCCAAGACCTCCGCCCACGCTGGTATCATCGGCAACAAGTACCTCACCCACCCGGACGGCTTCATCGACTTCGTCACCGTCACCATCCAGCGCTGCAATGCCGTCGTCCAAAACGTCGCCGACGCCCACTCCATCCCCGACTTCAAGCTCCTCGTCAAGGAGCTCGACAAGCTCAGCGACCTGCTCTGTCGCGTCATCGACCTGGCCGACTTTGTGCGCGGCACCCACTCCGACCGCAAGTTCCACATCATGGCCGTCAAGGCCTACCACACCGTCTTCCAGTACATGAACCAGCTCAACACCACCCCCGTGCTGTACGACCAGCTGAAGAAGGCCTCGGAGATACCCGACGTCTATGAGAGCTGGTCCGAGGAGGAGCGCATCGTCGCCCGCATTCTGATGGACGACTTTGCGCGCTTCGGTATTGGCCTGGACCATGCCACCAGACAGCGCCTGGTCGATATGAGCGGCGAGATTGCCGAGGTGGGCTCGCAGTTCGTCGAGGGCATGGCCCCCGAGACCCGCAAGCTCAAGTTCAGCTCCAAGCGCATGACGGGCATGGATCCCAACCTGGCAAAGGCCCTGACACGCTGGGGCGAGACGACCATCTCCACCATGCACCACGAGTCGCAGTCGGCCCTGCGCTTCGTTCAGGACCCCGACGTGCGGAGAGACGTCTACTCGGCCGTCCGCACCGCCGCCAAGTCCAGCATAGCCCGGCTGGAGAAGATGCTGAAGCTGCGCGCCGAGCTGGCCACCGTCTCCGGCTACGAGACGTTTGCGCACATGACGCTGGAGAACAAGATGGCCAAGACCCCCGAGGCCGTCGACCAGTTCCTCAACGCCCTCTACCAAGACAACCAGCCTGCCGTCATGGCCGACCTGGACGAGCTCATCGCCCTCAAGAAGAGCGACGCGCACCAAGACAACTTCCCCGACCGCATCAACGCCTGGGACAAGTTCTACTACACCCAGAAGATGCTCGCCTCCATGGAGGGCGCCTACCGCCCGCGCACCCCCAACACCCTCTCCGCCTACTTCTCCGTCGGCACCGTCCTGCAGGGCATATCGCGCCTCTTCGACCGCCTCTACGGCGTCCGCTTCGTCCCGCGCGAGACACAACCCGGCGAGGTGTGGGACGACGGTGTGCGGCGACTCGACGTCATCTCAGACACAGAAGGCCACATCGCCGTCCTGTACTGCGATCTTTTCTCGCGCCCAGGCAAGACGCCCAATCCAGCACACTTCACCCTCCGCTGCAGCCGTGAGATTTTGCCCTCTGAGATGGCAGAAATGTCACACATGGCGCATCGCTTCGACTCGCCCATCGAAGCAGCCACAGACGGCATGCCTGTAGCCTACAACCCAGAGAGGGACAGCTATTTCCAGCTCCCCACCATAGCCCTGATTTGCGACTTCCACAAACCCATCTCCCCCGGCCGGCCGACTTGTCTAGACATCCACGACGTGCGAACCCTCTTCCACGAAATGGGCCACGCACTCCACTCCATTCTCGGCCGCACCTCGCTCCAGAACGTCTCAGGCACGCGCTGCGCAACAGACATTGCAGAGCTGCCCAGCGTGCTCATGGAGCACTTTGCTTTCTGCCCAGAGGTCCTGGGTCTTTATGCACGCCATTGGGAAACCGACGCGCCGCTGCCCATGCAAGCGTTGGAGCACCGCCTCGCCATCGACAACCGCAACCAGTACACTGAGCTCGAGAGCCAGATCCTGCTCTGCATGCTCGACCAGGCCTACCACTCCACCCTGCCCATGCAGGCTGACTTCAACTCTACCAAAGTCTACCACGACGTCTACAACAAGTACGCCTCCGTCCCTGAGCCTGCCGGCACAGCGTGGCAGGGCTTCTTCGGCCACCTATTCGGCTACGGAGCAACCTACTACTCTTACCTCTTCGACCGCGCGATAGCGGCCAAGATCTGGAGTGACGTCTTCCAAAAGGACGGTCCCAAGGGCAGTCTGGACCGCAGCAACGGCGAGCTGTACAAGAACGAGTTGCTGCGCTGGGGCGGCGGTAGAGACGGCTGGCACTGTCTGGCCGGCGTGCTCAAGGACCCGAAGCTGGCTGCTGGTGACGAAGGCGCTATGCGCGAGGTCGGGAAGTGGGGCATTAGAGAGAGTGTAAGATAAGATGCATCGCCTGTAGATATTGTTGTTGCCTAGATGTATATACCACCTTGCGCTGTTCGGCGTTTTTGTCCTTCAGCCGTTGCCTTGATGAACCCAGCTGGTAGAGCGATGCAGCTGGTAGTTTAGTTACTCTCACATCTCAATTGAGTCCATGACTTTGCATATCCATAAGCATGGTCGACGGTACCCCAGTCTTCAATGTTGCGCCGGCCTGAGTGCACGCATTGGTGTCGTGCTAGATCGACAGTCATACCCCTTCGACGGCGCGGTACGCTGTCAGACCAATACTCGCGCAAAGGGCGGTGCTCTCGTATTGTGGTGTAGTCAGGTCGGTGAATCACACGAAATGACTCTAGGGGGGAACGCCAAGAGGCGCATCTGCCGCTTCCGCCACTTAACTCAACCTCCACTTATACATCACTACACATCACATTCATTCTTTACAACAAACGATCAAAAAATACCACGAGAAAACACCTGCGACACCAGCAATGCCTTTCAGCAGCTAGTGATTGCCGAGAGGCAGCCCTTCACAACTCGTCAACGAGTTGTTACCACTTCCATCTGTGAAGTCACCCAACGCTTGCACATCCATCAAGATGCTTCCTTTATTATCAAAACTCTTCCGGACGCACTACTCCCATACGAACTCAAGATCGTTACGAGCTTGACGTGACATATGAGCCACAACACATGATCGATCATTCCACCAACATACCCACCACATCAATCCAGGCTGCGAACATAAATCAACAACCAAAACATGGCCTCCGTCTTCACTTTCGATCCTGACCCGCCGCGTGTGTCATCGCCATGGGCCATGCCTGCGGCAGGGAACGGCGCCAGTTCCCCGGCTCTTCAGCAAGCAGCCAAACCGATCCCCTCACGACTTGGGGTTACTGATGACCAAAAGATGCTGGCTAGCACCCAAATACCCATCATCGACAACACCACGGTCACGCGACTGGAAGCCGAGCCCCAGGAAGGCCCAACGGAGTACAAACTCCATCTACTTCTCAAACGACGAAGATCTTTCACGCGTTTCAGTACCGGACTGCGGGCTTCCGGCTCGCTGCGTCGTGGCGATGGCATAAGTTCTGTCGCTGTCAACCGCGCCGTAACCGATTCGGGTACGCTCGCTAGCACGCCACCTCCGTTGACTTCCATCCAGTCACGGCAGCATCGTTTGGAGCAGTTGACTACCCAGCTACTGTGGCGTTTGCAACAGTCGTGTCCGTACCACATCTCCTCCTCAACAGCCCCCCTGCTTCCACACCTCCCGGATGACGCCAAGCTCACGACGCCTGAGATGCCTCAGCGGCTGCTTCCGGGGCTGGAGGAGAGCAAAGGTGCGTTGTACGAGATTGGCGTTGCGGATGACGGATCCATCGTAGGCTTGGCAGAAGACGAGATGGAAGAGAGTCTTAACAATCTACGTGCTATGGCTGCGAGTCTTGGTTGTCGGGTGGAAGTGCAGCGCATGCTCTCTGTTGGCGAGTGCGAGTGGGTCGAGAACAACGGCCCTAAACAGCGCAAAGTGCGAACTTCCAAATTGCTGGCTGCTGAGGCGTTGGTCAGTCCTGATCAGCATCTTGTAGACCATTTGAAAGCAACTCAGCATGGCGAGGAGGAAGTTCCAGCAGACTCCACTGCCGCTAGAACAGCGACAACCGCACTTAGCGAGGGTCAGTCGAGTGTAGAGCAACTGAGAGTGTCCCTGATTGGTGCAACTGTATCTGGAAAGTCCAGCTTACTCGGCACCCTTTCCACAGCAACGCTCGACAATGGGCGCGGAAAGAGTCGTCTGAGCCTTCTAAAGCATAGGCACGAGATTGCCTCAGGTATGACCAGCTCCGTCACCCAAGAACTCATTGGCTACCGCGATAGCGTCGGGCCAGACGGTGTGGTATCAACACAAGTCATCAGCTACGGCTCTGGGGATGTCGATGCTTGGATTGATATTCATGCTGCTGTTGAGGCCGCGCACGAGGGACGTCTGGTCGTCTTGTCAGACTCAGCAGGCCACCCTCGCTTCCGACGCACAACAGTTCGGGGCATCGTTGGTTGGTAAGCAAGCCCTCAATCCCTACACGTGATGGCTCAGCCTTGAAAACCCACTAGCTGACGTTTGTTGTAGGCAGCCGCATTGGACGCTTGTGTGCGTCCCAGCTGACAACACGGATGAGTTGCCAAGCGCTTCGCAGGATACTCTTGCCCCGGCTGCCGCGGACCTTGGATTGTCGCAGGCTCACCTCCAGCTCTGTCTGGATCTGGAGCTGCCTCTTGTCATTGTCATCACCAAGTATGACCTCGCCACCAAAGCCGGCCTGCGTCAGACCCTGTCGAAGTTGCTGTCAGCGCTCAAGGAAGCTGGTCGCAAACCCTGCATCATCTCCGATCAGGCAACGTCGACTTTGGATGTTGACATCCAAGAGATAACTGCAGGCGATCTCCAAGAAGCTGAGACCACTTCCCAGCAGTTGGCTCTATCACCACTCGCAGTCGTGCCAATAGTCCTGACAAGCGCTGTGAAAGGTACTGGGATCAACAAGTTGCACGCCTTCTTGAGACAGCTGCCAATACCTGTTGAAGCACCACTTCCAGACAACTCGCCGTCTCACTTGTTCTACATCGAAGACGTCTACAGCGTACGAGGCAGCGCACATGCAGATCGCTCTGCCATCGTGGGAGGATACTTGCGACATGGGCGGTTGACAGTCGGTGAAGAGCTGCTCCTGGGACCGTACCCCATCGATACCAGCTCAGACGACAGCGACAGTGGAAGTGGGAGACCATCACGCAACTCTCCCGTAACAACCTCAAGATCTTACCCTGGCGCTCTGAGCAAAAGGAACACTCCGCGCGACAGACACGTTGAGTGGCGACGCGTGCGCATCACTTCGCTGCGCAACCTGCGGCTATCTGTACGCGCGCTGTATGCGGGCCAGCTTGGGACGGTGGCAGTCGAGCCAGTCGACACCCCTATACTGAGCCCAGCAATCAACCGCATCAGAAAGGGCATGGTGTTAGCAGATCGCCAGCCGCTAGCGTCAAGAATAATGACTGTCCGCTTCGAGAACGCCCAAGCAAGCGGCGCCGCCAGCCTTACCATCGGCAACGCAGTCGTCGTCTACGTCGCCAGCGTACGAGCCTCATCCAAAGTCATCTCCGTCGCCACCTCGCCCGACGCCTCAGTAGAAGCACCCGACGAGTCCGCCGACGATGACGACGGCGCGTTCGGCTTCGGCTTCGACGACGAGACAGCCAACCAGCCCATCCACGCCCCGCCATCAGCAGTCACAATCACATTCCAATTCATCGCATCCAAGGAGTTCATCGAGCCGGGCGCCAAAGTCCTCGTCATGCCCGGCGGCGGACCGGGGCTCGCTGGGGCGACGGAGAGAGGCGCGAAAGGCGTCGCCGGTCTTGAGGGATTTGTTGGACATGCTGTTGAGCAGTATTAAGCCGTCGCTTATTTCTTTTTACGCCGTGGTGTCGTGTTTAAAACGCAGTTGTTCACTTCTCTTCTCGCATGCGAGTCGAGTCTAGTCTGGCTATGAACATCTCTCGTCGCCTCCATCAACATCACTGGGCTTGCCATGGAGCAGTATTAAATTAAACCATTGTTTTGACTTGTTTTTGTGATGATTCCTATACTTCTCGTTAACTACCTACTAGTTGTACACGTGATTGCTGCGGTACCGTGTAGTGTGTGTGGTAGGGGTAGAGTAGTGCGGTTCGTGCAATCTAATACAGTGCAACACGGGGTATTCAGTGTATTCAGTATAGTGCGTGCCTCTCCCCCGTCACAGATGCCCCTACACAGGTACACATCCAATAAGACAATATCACCAACACGGCGTCTCCTCAACTAGCAGAGGAGGACTCTACGTTTGACTTCACATCAGGGAGTAGCCAGGGGGGGTTATAGGAGCCAGGGGGTACGAGTACGTGCACTACTAACAGGATTAGTTTCGTGGGAAGCTGGTCCATAGCTTCATTGTTTTGCGTGGGTACTCCTGGGAGGCTTGGGGGGTTGTGGGGCGTGGTGGATGGTGGTTGGTTGGGTAGTTTGGTTAGTTAATTAGTGGAGTGCGTTTGGTGTAATCTAGTACAGTGCGTTCAGTGCGATGAAAAGCAGTGGACAGCTTACTTGCTGGTTTAGCTACGTAGATGCATAGCTACATAGCTACTCACTCACCCACTCACTACTCAGAACGGTAAGTTCATGTTACGGGTGTAGGTATAGCAAGCACCAGCACCAGCATTAGTATCTGCATCTGCATCAGCACTACCTCTACAACGCAGGTATACACAGATATACACAAATACACACAAATACACACAAATACACTACTAATCTCCTCTCTATCCCTATTCCTATTAATATACATCCTACCCACTATTACCTAACCTAGCGTCTACTAAAGACAACAAGTTAACAAAAGCAACAAGTTAACAAAGAAGTACTTTTACTACCTAGCCGATTCAACAAGTCTATACTTAGTAGCAGCAACACAGCAACACAGCAGGAGAGTACTAGGATAGATACTCCGCGTGCGCTAGATGCTAGTAGCAACGTGTTTTTAGATGACTAGGTAGGTGCTGATACTTAAGGCGTTGGTTAGTGGGTGGTGAAGTGGTGATAGTAGTAGGGAAGGAGAGGGGAGAGGAGAGGAGAGGGGATAGTGCTGGTGATGTGGGTAGTGCGCTGTACGACATTAATAGTAGTGTTAGTTCTACGCTACTTTACTTTACTCTACCCTTCCTTTCATCTTTCATCTTTCTTCTTTCTTCTTTCTTCTTTCTTCTTTCTTCTTTCTTCTTTCTTCTTCCTTTCTTCTTTCTTCTTCCTTTCTTCTTAGCAAGTAGTATCACCTTTATGTAGTATAGTACGATTTATTTCATTTCGTTCAGTGTAGGATGGGATTAAACGGGATATTTGTACTGAATGCGATAATACAGAATATAACAGGACAGGACAGGACAGGACAGGACAGGACAGGACAGGACAGGACAGGACAGGACAGGACAGGACAGGACAGGACAGGACAGGGCAGGACAGGACAGGACAGGACAAGACAAGATAGCAGTACAGGAAGCAACAGAACAGGACAGTACACAAGCACCAGAAACACAGTACACAGCACACATCTCCCCACCTCATCACGACTCTCCACGCCCTGTCTAGCCACGTCCAGCCATCCCCCGTCCTATTTCGTTACGCTAGGTAACGTTAAGTTTCGTCAAGACTCGTTAAGACCCGTCCCATCCTACATCAACTCAACTTATTACAATTCCAATGTCCTGGACTGACTAGACTCAACTAACTCGTTTTAAACTACTATACCTTAACCTAGGTTGTGCCAATTCATCGCATCTCGAATCATCGCATTGCATTGCAGTGCAGTGCATTGCATCGCATTGCATTGCATGTCAACTTAATCAACTCGTCTTGTCTTTAATTGAATTAACTCATGTCATGTCATGACATGTCACGTTATCTAATTTGATTTCATTCTATTTTATTTCTTTTTGACGATGACTTGTATAACTACTGAAAAGGATACTTGATAACAAATAAACACATGTACATGTAATTTACTACACTTAACATCCTGTGCGTGTGTATGTGTATATGTGTGGGCAAAGAAGGGTACCGCACCCACAAGCAGGGACAGCTTGCGAGTCAATTCAGATGATTTGATTTGATTTGATTTGATTCGACGTGATTCGAGCGCGTGAGTGGATAGGAGGATCCCATAGCATGACATAGCACACATAGCATGGATGGAATGGAATGCAACAAGACGGCCAAACCAACCGGTCTGATGTGCAGCTCCTTCCGCTTCCGCTGTACATATTGTATGATTAGGCGCCGTGTTTGTGCTCTTCGCCCCGGTGCCGGCCAGCATCAGCGCAGCGCCAACATGGACGTTGACGCGCTTGCTTGCGTCCCGCGGCTCGCGGTGCAACTGGCCGCGGCGATGCTGCCCAATGCATGCTTAGAGGGAGGGGAGCGGGGAGTCGATTCGCTGCAGCGAGTCGGAGAAGGATGTTTCGGATCCGGGAAGTGGGCTGCTGTTGGCACGCTTGGGGGTTAGGCGATTTAGAGCGCTGGCTGGTGTGGTGTGCTGCGCTGTGGTGTGGGTGCTGCGCGGTGTTGCTAGACAAGGGCGTAGGGTGGATACCTTTTCCGCAACGCTCGCGGCGCGGTTATGTCTGCTATGTAAGGACGGACTGTATTTGAGTGCATGCGGGTCGCTTCCAGGCGGTTTGGCGATGCCTGTCCATGTCAATAGGGGGGTTTCCTAGTCCAATTTGAAGTGCGCAATCTGAAGTTTTAGCTAACTTTTAATAAGAGAGCAAACGTTTTTATTATAGCTAACCTTATAGAGTAACTAATAGTCTAAATTAATTATACTAAGCCTAGCTTTATATCTTATACTAAGTTAAATTTAAATTAGAAGTACTACTTTTTATTAGCAGTAATTTAAACTTTTAATTAATAACATATTAGATCTAGAGTGTTACTAATTATTACAGATAGTATAAGCTTCTTACTAAACTTAATTTTAAACATACCTGCCCCTAATAAGCCTATTATAGGTGCTTTATCTTCTCTATCTCTGCCTACTAACAACTCTATAGTTAGGCTGTTAAGAACTCTATAGTTAACTTTATATAGGTATAGAAGCCTTCTAGTTTGCTTAATTAAAATGCTAAGGGCTGCTAAGGTAGTTAATAAGGATTAGAAGCAGCAGATAAGAGATAGTAATAGTAGTAGTAATAACTAGCTAGCAGAGACGCTATACAATTCTAATAATTATATACTACTACCTATACTAACTCTACTACTACTAGTAGTTAACCTAGAGGCAGAGGCTTAAGAGTATTATATATACTATAGGCCTTACTGCAGTAAATTCTGCCTGTTGTATAATAAGGTGCTGTTAGAGTTAGATATAATAAGTAATAGGAGAGCTTATTAGAGGGGTTATATACCTTTTTTAGAGCGCTATAACCTTATAGTATTAGTAGCTAAGATATATTCTACTAAGCTACTAGAGTATTATAGCAAGATAAAGTTCTTTTAAGCTATTATTAAAGTAAGGTAGGTAAAAGCTTACTAAAATAGAGAGGAGGTGTTAGAGTTTAATAAACATACTATAAAGACCTTTTTTAGCTAAGAAATAGTATAGTAGCATAAAGAGGTTAGTAGGGAGAGCTCTAGTTTTAAACCTAAGTATAGCATATACTATTACTATATTAACTGCCTTATTAACTAGTAGGACTTTATAATAAATTAGTATAGTACTAATACTTAGAGTAAGGTAGAGGTTAAATATAA
Organism: Ascochyta lentis; assembly: GCA_004011705.1. NCBI lineage: Eukaryota > Fungi > Ascomycota > Dothideomycetes > Pleosporales > Didymellaceae > Ascochyta > Ascochyta lentis. The sequence continues at coordinate 2,343,187 of RZGK01000002.1, forward strand.
AGCGCAGAAGAAGGAGTAGAGGCGTATTAACTTATAAAATACTTACTTAAACAAGTATTAAGTATTACTATCTAAAATAGAGTTAGAGTTAGCAGAGGCGCGTAATTAGTAGTATAAAAGTACTTATAATTAGACTAATAATACTAAATAGTATTACTCTAGTAGATCTAGAGGTAATAGTAAGCTTTTAAAGGATTATATAGAGTAGTAGAGTAAGTAGAGTACTTAGATATTAGAGGCGTTTAAAAGTATAGCTAGAGGTTGTATGTTATTAGACTCTCTAAATCTAGAGGTTGCTAAGCTTTGCACTACTATAACAGATCTTAGAGAAGTAGCAGTAAAGCAGAAGAAGGCATCTAAAAAGCAGGATAAGAAGTTAGATATAATTTTGCAGCTAGTGCAGGGTAAGTAGTATAGAAATTATAGTGTTGTGTGTTAATTAATACTAATAGTACTATTACAGTATTTATAGCTAATACCTAATTAATAAGAAAACTTTATAAAATTTGCTATCTACGCTGTATTAGCGCTTATAATATATAATAGATAGTGTTATTAGTAGGTTAAGAGGCTCTTCTCTATTACTCTATGTAAATTAAGAGTAAATACAAGGATTTCTAGGTTAAATTAGGCATAACTACTGCTAAACTAGCCTTTATACTTATTACGTACACTTACTCTTACTAGGAAGCTACCTAGCTACTCCTAACTATTATATTATATAAACGCAAAGCTAGTATATAAGTAATATAGCCTGTGCTTAAGCTATCTGCAAACACTAGATTAGTATTTTTAGATCTATCTTAACGCTAAAAAATTACTCTATATTACTACTTTCTACTCTTAATTACTAATTATAGCTGCTACTAACGCTAATTTACTTTATTCTGTTAACGCTACTAATGTTAATATACTTCTTAAGCTCTAGAGGCTTTATTTTAAATATCTAAGAAAGCTAATTTTCTTACCTGATATATGTTTAGGTATTCTAGATAAATAAATACACTAGAAAGTAAGCACCTACTAGGTAGTTACCTACTTATAGAGCCCTTGTGTAATACAGGTGTTAGAAGTTGTTCTTAACTCCTTCTATACCCTACTCTACTATAATCTGCTTTGTTAAATACTACTAATTTATAGACTTTTTAGTTTATAGTAGATACTAGCTAGAAGCATGTTTATAGCTGCTAAGCACTCTATACTAGTTGCTAAACACACTATTACTATATTATTATTTCTAGCGTTAGGTATAAGAGTAGATCTCTTATCTAGTCTCTAATAGTAGTTTACAACTATACTAAGATATTAGATCTAGCTATAGGCACTCTTCTAAGGCAAGCTCCTATAAGCCTGTTTAGTAAGCAGATTACTAAGTGTAATACTACGTGCTGCTTCTTATAGCTAGAGTAGTAAGCTAACTAATCCTCTTTACTAGGTCTAGTAATTTTAACTTTAGTACTGTTAATAAAGCTAAAAATTAGCTTATTATTAGATACCTCTCTACTATAACTATTGTTAATAGCTTATATATACTCCTCTAGCTTACTATACTAAAGTAGCTACCTGTTAAACAAAATCTTATTACTAAATAACTTCTATAAATACATTAAAATACTATTATAAACCTTTAATAGCTATAGTTAACTCTGCCTAAAATAGACTATTATAGCAGCAAAGGTTACTAGCTGTGCTGCCTTCTAGCAAAACACTAATAATAACTCTTTAGAGCTTACTATCTTAGTATACAGACTAATATCTATATTAAATTTAGTAGGGATTTAAAGAGCGTAAGCTAGTTAGATAAGCTCTTATTTAGTAAAATAGGTAAAGCTCTTAAAGTAGTAATTGTTAAATCCTCTGTTAGCCTTATTAGCCTATATATTAATAAGGTACCTAGAGTAACTAAAACACTTAAATAGTTTATATAGCTATTAATCTAAGTTATTATTAAGTGCTAATATAATTAGCAGAACATTGTCTAGGTTGTCTATCTGCAACATTATAGTAGTAGTAAGCACAGCAGAATCTATTACAAAGTAGCTAGGAAACAGGTTAAGGCTATAATAGTAGTAAATAGGTATATAACAGTAACAAATTAATAAGTAGAGCCTTGCTAAGGTTTAGATTAAGAGCTAATTTAAACTAGTTATAGGAAATCTATCTCTAATCTGCTTACGTTAGGCAGATTTGCTACTACTCTAATAGCTTTTAGCTTAGTAGAAAACTTTATATCTTATCTCCAAATCAGACTGGGAAACCCCCCTAATAATAATAGCGTTGAGACTCGGACTCGGACTCAGACTCAGGTAGGTACCTGGTATCTAGACATGCGGGGACCTCTGCGTCGCTAATGTGCGCAACGTACGATCCAAGAGCATTTTCTGGTTCGGTCCAAGGGCGGTGCTGGCACTGCTGGGTCGTTTGCGTGTGGCAGGACGTGCTGCCCGCCCGTAGCGAGATTGCCTTCGGCAGGCACTCCGGACCAGCAGTCCAACGTGGGCAAAAGTCAATATTTGTGCCGCATTGTACACGGTTGGCGACAACATGGTGGGATACTATTTGTGGGCGTCTTCTCACGTACCTACCTGTCTCGTACTCCCAGTTCCACGGTCCCAGACGTCCGTACAGCGACACGTGCTTCCTTCCACGTGCGAGATGCACCTTAATCCTGGCTGTGCGAGCACGCCTAGGCGTTTGTCGCGTTGCTGGCCCGTTTGACGACCTGTCACGTGAACCGACGACTCCACCACGCTGCCTGCTCCTGGTGGAGTCGTTTGGATCAATGGACAGCCCATCCTTCCCGCCTACCGCTCCCCGCTGCGCCGCGCTAAGGACCCCGGTAAGAGCGCCAGCCTCCGATCCACATGTCAGCCATACGATTCACGGACACAGGCAAACCTCTGTGTTGTGCGGCGCAGCATGCGGGAAGGAAGAGGCCCCCTCACGTCATGGTCGTTCGACCGTTGCACCTTGGCTCCATCCATCAGCCTGAGCACGCCGTGGCTCATCTGCACGTCTTCCCAGACTGCGGGGAAGGGCAACACCTGGCTCTCTACCATCTTGTGGGCGGGCAACCATTCCAGAGCCGTGGGTCGGACAATAGTTCAGATGCAGGGCCTTGAAACGCAAATGCTGTGCCGACGCTCTTTTGCGTCATGGCCCAGAAGTTCGCACTTTGATTTTCCGTCGCCTGACCTGATACAGGCCATGACGGAACGCCTGCCGGATCCAACCATCCGCTGATGAGATGGTGTCCACATTGCGTGCGCAGTCCAGTCCCGGAGTGGGCCTTGTATTGAAACATCGCAATGACGGTCTTGGCGTGCCGTCGACTGCTTTCTCGACGTCGGTGGAATTGCGCTGATGGAAGACTACCTTCCGGAAGTGGTAATCCATCGATCGCTTGAGGGTAAACACTGGGATAACCACGTTCTGCAAAGCCCCACACGTACTATGTAGTATGCACGCCAGCTGCGCGCGTTCAAAGCGCTGATAGCCCATGTCCCTGAACAGAAGGTTCCATCCAGACAAGGCGTCCATCGCACGCGCATTAGCCTATTGTTCCGCTGCCCGGTGATGGACAAGGGCGAGCGATAGCGCTCCTGATTCCCGGTATCATGGTTTGCCCAGCTGTCAGTCGCAGAGCCGGCACTGTGCATGACTCCCGAGAACGACGGTACATGTGCTACGTACAGTGGTCCGCAGTAGTCGTTCCTCTCGTTGCGACTCATTGTTGACGCCTACAAGTCAAAAACTGACAAGATGCATCCTTTCAGAAGCTCCCGCGTCAAGACGTGGCGGGCGGCCCGCTAGTCAGGTCGGACCGTGTCCACGGCGGCCTCGTGCAATCATCTCGCGAGCCGACCACGCCCATCTCATTGGCTGTCTAAGCGACGCTGCCCTACTTGGTGAAGAGCGACAAGACAGGATTCTGCCTTGGAAAATCGATCGACTATGATGTAAACGTTGCCTTTGAGAACATGTTGCAGGCCCGAGGTAGCGTATGACGACTGACAAGACCTAGTCCAGAACCGATTGGCGGGCTGACGCAAAGTGTCGTGATGGAACATCATCGCAGCTGCCACTACTAGCTGGTTTGCGCTCATGACATCGAATAGCAATGACCGATCACTTTGAGATTGAAAAATTCGCTTGCCTCATACACTTCGGCAACAAGATAGACTTGAAGTGAGAAAAACAAGGGGTTGTCCACTTCCCCGGGTATTGTCCGCCGCAGATTGGCTTCTCCAGATCCTCCCGCATTCCCTCGTCCTGCGCACCATGCATTGATATAGAGATAGCCTATTTGCAGTGTACATGTCGTCGCTCGCACCGCATTCGCAGTGCTGTCCAACTCCAACCATGCCGGACGCGTTTCAGGCACAAGCACTTCGAACGCGCAGAAGTGAAACTCTAAAACAACAATATGACAGTGTCAAATCTCGAAACGCCATGCTATGCTGATGATGGGATGATGGAAAGATATGCAGCCTCCGTGGAGGCGAAATGCGTGTGCTGGCTCATAACAATGAGCAGCCATACCTGTGCGTCGCTCTTTATTCTCCAGATTGGTCTCATCCGCGGCACTGCTTTTCACTGCCTTCTGTTCAGATGCTTTTGAAACTCGAGAGCTCTTAGTATAGTTGACTTGCTGTTTCCCATCACTGACTTCAGGTTCTTGGGATGCTCGTGGACTCGGATGGCCTGCGAGCTTTGCACTTGTCGTGCTGCATGTGGCCCTTCATTGCCGTGGTACGTGTGAACTCTGCATGACACTTCGGGCAAAAGCTCTTCGCTGCCGTTCCTGACTTCTCACGTTGATGTCGGAGGAGATTGCTAAAGGTCGAAAATTGCCGTCCATTGCAACCGTGATCAAAGCATTGCGGCTTCGGTCGTGAGTTCAAGACACGCGGCATTACAGCGTTGTTTTGGATGCTCGGTGACGATGAGAGCGCGGGTACGCTGCTGTTCGAAAGTGGTGGAAGTCCATGGGGAGATTCGTAAGTGGGATACGCAGCAGGTGTTGTTGATGATGGGGGATACATGGTTGGAAGTGACACGCGATAGTCGCCCATCCCGTATGTAGTCGGGGGATATAGCGCTGGCCTATAACCAAAGTCAGTCACTGGAGGCTGGTATACGGCAGAATATCCTCACGGTGAGTAAGCAGAAGCGTTGCTATCCAAGTTCTGGCTGGGTAGGTTGCTGTGAGGCGCAGGATACGAGTACCCTGTGGTAGCAGAGCTTGGACGCACAGAATCCAAAGGTTGCTGCTGGTGATACGTGCTCCGGGGGTAGGATGAATGCTGAGGCTGATATGGCGGTAGTACGGTATGTTCGTCGTCTCTTCTTGGATGTTGCTCGTGCTCAAGTCCGGGGCTGGAAGCATATGATGAAGCGTAGGCACCCGCTGTCGAGGACCGAGAGTCTGAGTAAGCTTGTTGACTCACCGGCGGGTAGCCTGGTGAATAGGAAGATTGCGAGGAACCGTAGTGGTTCATACCGTACTGAGAATGCGGCATGGTGTATTCGAGTTTGCTGTGTTTGTGAGACAAAGAACATTTATGGTTTGAGCGCGTGCGGCATACCTCATAGCTTGCAATTTCAGCGGTGATCCAACGAGCTGCTCAAGGCCGATTGCTCTTACAACAAATGATGAGTGTCACGAGCAGCGGATTGGCCAACAGTACTTGGGCTTCAGTGCGGAAGCAAGGCTCTCTTTGCGATTGGAAAGCTCTGTCCGGACGTGTTGGTGCGATTGGCAGAGGTTAAATCGAGGGACGGTAAGAACCAGAAGTGGTAGGATCAAAAATCCTGGCGATCAGTCGGCAACGGTTTGCTTCTCCGCTTAAGAGTCTCGAGGGTCTGTGGACTGTGCCCTGTCGGGGGAGGCTGAAGGATTTCTAGGTTGTGATAACCCACAAAACTATGGTGGGGCGTAGGCAGAGATGTGGCACAGTGCGGACGGTGACCCCTTGATCGAGAGGTATACGGGCGGACAGTAGGGTAAGTTATGTGCGCTGCGGTTCCTAAGGGGTTGTGAGATGATGGTTGTCTTGATTCGTTGGTGTCAAGGGAACGGCCGGGTCATGACCGAACTAATAGTCACCTATGCGATGCAGTGCTTGGTGGGGCCAACGTACGTTTGATCTCCTGGGCGTAGGTGGCCTTGAGGTGCTTGTACAGAAGCGTGAGTACTGTGAGGCGGATTCGTATTCCGGAAGCTAACATGCGGAGGTGGTCTGCACCCCATGTAGGGGAATGGTGATATTTACGGGCAGGGAACATCTGAGCACCAAAGAGTCGCAGTTCTGTCGAGGAGCGCTCTTCCCGGCTCTGCGGCTGGGGACTTGGTCGGAGCCTCGTGGGATTCACATCCTAGCATGGGCATGGCTAAGGACCCCGACCGTTTTCCTAATCGTTGGATGTGCCCATGCTTGGGTGCCTGGACCGCTGGTACCCTGACTCCAGGGAAGCAACGGGCGCTTGCCGTTGACGAGGAGCGTGGTCGTCTTGTCAGAGAGCAGCACCAGTGGACAGGCGACTGTTACCACGTCTAGAGACTAGAGCAAGGCTCCAGAGACGCTGCTCGGCGACTAGGTACGGCCATGGCCGGCTACGGCGCTGACACGCCGCAGAGGTGGCCGTGGCGGCGTGGACAGTCTTGGGCAGATGCATTTCCCTCGATTCCATGCAAGCGTTGGTGGCGGCAAAGGGCTGCCGCGCATGGAAGGCAAGCTAGGCCGGCTTGGTGCTGGCGTGCCGGATGAGGTTGCCAGGCATCGAGGCGTTAATCCTGGATAGTAGACGCCAAAAGAAGACATGGGATGGGGCCAGGTGAGTGGAGGTGATAAGTCGGAAGAGGCGAGGTGGGTGCACGCTCCATGTCCATCCGTCAAGGGCTGGTCGGGGAACGTTGGTGGGTGAGCCGCGGGGCCGCGCGCGGACTGAGACTCAGTTGATACATAGTACAATATTGCAGATGCAGAGAAATAATGGCGTGTTGTCTTGTGCTGTGCTTGTGCCTGTGCCTGTGCCTGTGCCTGTGCCTGTGCCTGTGCCTGTGCCTGTGCCTGTGCCTGTGCCTGTGCCTGTGCCTGTGCCTGTGCCTGTGCCTGTGCCTGTGCCTGTGCCTGTGCCTGTGCCTGTGCCTGTGCCTGTGCCTGTGCCTGTGCCTGTGCCTGTGCCTGTGCCTGTGCCTGTGCCTGTGCCTGTGCCTGTGCCTGTGCTTGTGCTTGTGCTGCCTTGCCTGCCTCTGTCTGTGTCGACAAACAGGGCGCGGCCACTCGCACCGGCAAGCGCGCGCCGACTCTCAGACGCGGGCCGGAAGCATTGCTGTCAGCGGCAGGCCCGTCAGCGGCACGCGGCAGCTTGTGAAGACCACTCGGCAGCTCGTGAGGTGCTGGGGGTGCGCAGACAGACGTGGTGTCGTCAGTCAGATGCCTGAGCTCACTGAGGTGATTGTGATCCAGGATGCATGAGCAGAGAGGGGCTGCCAGCCTGCCAACACGGCTAATCTCCGCCGCCCCTCCTGCGTCAGACGCTCGGCCTGTCGACATGGCTGTGGAGACGGATGGGCGTCGCCGTCAGTCGACTGCTTCGTGCTTGACCGTTGACGCTGGACGACTGTGGTTCTGCGCTGAGTTGCGCTTGCCACTCGTATCTCCTCCCACTGACTCAATCCACTCCTCGCTCTTCTCCTCGCGCCGCTCCTCTGCCTCATTTCCTTGGTTTCAAACCAGAGTGCACCGCCATCTCATCTGCCATCACGGCGCCGCACCTGCAGCTCGAGCGCTCGAGCACCTCTCGGCTGCACTGCACGTGACATAAGCGACATTTCGCCCACGCTGATTCGCTGCATAGCCGCGCTGGCGACGGAAGACTGGCGGAACACCTCGCGAAACCTACCATCCGACCGGCAACGTCCGCACCTCATCGATACCACCATCGTAACAAGCCCACAATAAGGCCATACGATGCTCCGGACTTGTGTTCGGAGTCCAGTCACCCACTCCAAGAGACCAATTTTACATCAGCTGCAACGCCACATGGCCAGGACTATGTGCTCGCCCCATCTCGACACTCGAGTGACTGCCACCACATCACCTACTGTACTACGCGCTTGTCTCCACTCTGGAGAAGAAGACATCATCTGGCACCCGGATGTTTTTCTGTCGCCTGGAGGACGGAACACGCCGACCTGACCGATGTCGACGGAAGAAGCCTTCCGCACAAGAGGCGCAGCATGGATCGGAACCGTCCGCAAATTCGAGGACATGTTTCAATGAATGGCTCACCTGGGCATTGATGCCTGATTGGGACGCCTGATGGGCTGTAAATTTCTACGACAAGAATTCCTTAACGAGCAGCAAAAAAAAAGTATGACTAGGTAGGGATCAGGGGAGCTGATGCGAACCAGGGTGGTGCCTGCCACGACCGAAATGCAAGAGACAGCCGCAAACGGGCCGTTTTGGCAGGGAGCACCACGCGGGAGCGCTGCCTCGAGATGACCCTCTCCACAGCACACGAAGCCAGGCCCTGGAATCTTGGCACGTCGATTCAGACTTCGGTATTCGGCATGAAATTCTCTGTACTACCTATACTAAGACCTGTCGCGGAAAACACAACCGCAACGGCCTGCCCGAGATTGCACTACTGCCTTACCATGAAGATGGCAAGCATTGGCCAGACCTAACTTCGCCCACTTCCCGAGCTTCTGTTTAACGCCTTTACCGATGACATACCATTGCAAAAGGCGGGGAAGCTCGGGCTACCGTCTTCCCGTCCGCCTGGTAAGCATGAACGTTTGTCGCAATAAAGTTTGATGCCATGCATCGGCCTGTCGCACTGCCTGTCCACCTTTGTAAACGCACCATTCTCATAGAAGCAATTCTCACGACTGCAAGCCAGGTCATCCCGAACCATTGCGTGCCCCAGACGACGTGGTCTGATTCACCCTCTCTTTCCAATATTCCACACCTCACCCTACCCAGCGAACCGACATCACCATCCCGTCAAATAACGAAGAACTCGCCAAAGGTAAGCGACTCCGCGCGTACGACGCTCCCTACGCGTCTCATAGATCCACGGAAAGCCACAACACGGACATGACGCATGCCGCTTCCGCAGGCCACTACCCACTCCAGGCGCTCGCTTGGCGCAGGAACGAAGCATGTCTTGACGAGAATGCCAATTTCGACTCCTGACTGCACACCATGCTTTGGCAACCAGACCAATGCCTTTCGCAACCTTGTCCGTATCTTGAAAACCGGCACCTGATCTCTAGTACAGTGATCTCACTCTACCAAATAAACAGTCCAATGTGGAAGGCCAACCCTTGGGCTGCTATGGCGGCACAGTGGTCCACCGAGTATCCTATCATCATGCAGAGTACATCGGCCAGATTGTACAACGACGGTATGTCCCCTCACCAGTCACAGTTGCATGGTTAGGTAGCATCGAGAGCATTTTGTTGATTGGTACGGCTTCTCGACCCGCTATCAGGCTGACCGGAAGAATCGATCCTTGGGGAAATTTGAATAGATTCGACACCACATGATTTCTACAAAGAATCGATCCTTGGGGAAATTTGAATAGATTCGACACCACATGGTTTCTACGAAGAATCGATCCTTGGGGAAATTCAAATAGATTCGACACCACATTATTCCTACGAAGAATCGATCCTTGGGGAAATTTGAATAGATTCGACACTACACGATTTCTACAAAAAATCGATCCTTGGGGAAATTCAAATAGATTCGACACCACATGATTTCTACAAAGAATCGATCCTTGGGGAAATTCGAATAGATTCGACACCACATTGTTCCTAAGAGCCCTGTCTCCCTTCTCGCAAGCACACAACATAAGCAATTTGACGATCCGTAAATGCATAATCATCATTATTCTGGCTCCGGCGCCGAGCTACATCTACTGCGACGCAGTCTCTATAGCGTCCAGCGCCCTCTTAAACGTATCAACCAACTTACTCGTCTCCTCCAACCCAACGCTGAAGCGGATCAGATCAGCTTCGACACCCCATTTCGCACACTATCCATCATTAGCACATGCACTTGCTCAAAGGTCACGCAGTCCAACGTACCCAGTCCAACTCGCCGTAATGTGCCAAGATGACGTACGGACTACTCAGTGTGAAATTGGTGCCCAGACTCGGTCCCTTGACAGTGTCGAGATTGTCGAAGAAGGCAATGGCATCAGCGCGTGTGTAAAACGTGGCGGACAGCAGACCGCCATAGCCGCCCCTTGGGTTACGGCACTTATCGTAGAAGGAGCGTGTCGGTGAGGTTTTGGGGTAGTTTACTTGCTTCACGCGTGCATGAGCGCTCAGCACGTCGCAGATGGCTTCGGCGTTGGTGCCGATACGCTCGATTCTCGACACAAAGTCACGGCTGTTGCGCTCGAGGAAGATGGAGTCTTCTGCCCAGTGGTTGTCCTCGTAATCCTCTGTCCATTGCTGTTTGAGCAGCTTGTAGTTTTGCGCTTTGGGGTTCAGCACGAGTCTAGACTTGTTAGCTTGCATGGTTCGTCGACGTGAAAAGGTGGGTATACAGACCCTCCGCCCATGACGTTGCTGTCGCCGCTGAAGACCTTGGTGAGACTGCTGACCACCACATCGGCATATGGCAGCACGTTCACGTTGATGAAGTTTCCAATCGTCTCGTCGACCACGACGCAGAAGTCGTACTTGTCCGCTAACTTCCGTATCCGCTCTAGATCCGGGCTTCTGAGCAGCGGGTTGCCTGGGAACTCTGTAAACAGAGCCAGATACTTCTCGCCACTCTCCAGCCGCCTCTCTAGATCGTCCAACTCTTCGCTCGAGCCGTAGCCATAGAACAACGAACCAGGCCCGAACTTTTCTGTAATCTTGAGTGTGTCAATGTAGGGGAACCCGTAGACAATGGCTTTGTGCTGCCCCTTGGCGGCGAGCAAGTTCCTGTGTGTGTTGAAGATGGAGCTCATACCCGTAGGGTAGAGGTAGACGTCGTCTTCGGAGAAGTCGGCGACTTGTCGAGTTCGCTCCGAGTCCATATCAAGAGATAGTGCTTCTGTGAGTGCAACGTCCGCTGTGAGGGATCCAGCAATGCGGCGGCGGACAGCAAGTTTGGCGTTCTTGGTCATGGACAGATCGAGGTTGCGACCGAATCTCTGCTCGACGAACTGGGTCAGGGTCTCGGCATCTTGTTGGACAGCGGGAGCGTCGAGGTCGATTGACTTCTTGTTCTGGTATCGTCGAGGTCCTTTGCAGAAGCGGGTGGGCTCGTTGAGCTTGGCTGCGTCGAGGAGAACGCCTTTCTCAAACAGGTGGTGACAGTACTCTGCTCTTCTACTCGATACGCCGTCTCCTGAGTGCTGCCAAAATTGCTTTGCGAACTTGAAGAGATCCAGTGGGTAGAGCACAGCCGAGATCCTCGGTGAAATGGCGTTCATCTCTGTAGCGCGTGCTTTCTCCGCTGCGGGTACAAGGTCGACAATGCGGACTTGCGAAGTGTCCTGGTCCGCTGCAGTCCGGAGGATGAAGTCTTGACATCTTGATGCAGTGCAGTGTGTGGGGAACAGCATCGCTCCCTCTCCTTCTCTTCCATGCTTCTCCACTATATCTGCTGCAAAGGCTTGATTGGTTTTGTGTATGAAAAACCTGTGGTGGTCAATGAAGATTCAGCCCTCTTCTTCGCCACTTCTTACCTAGGATAACCAGTCTTCATCTTGCTGACAACCCACTCTTCACCTTCTTCGTAGCCAATGTTGGCTCTCCATGTCGGCAGTGAGACACTGACAGCCTGGCGTATTCAGTATGCGCTCGATTGTGGGGGATGCGAAGCATTGACTCACGTGCTCAGTCATAGGAGGAAGGCTCTCTCCCACCTCGACGTCATTTTCGTTCTCAATCATCATAGGCACCATACTACAAATAAACGTATGTGGTGTCAAGATATAGTACAATGTAAAGAAGGAATGTCCTGTATGTGTAATGGTGGAGGCAAGACTGGTACGGTAGCAATGACACTTCGTGATCCAGAGTAACTTACCCCAGCACCCACTAGCTCCGACGTCGGCAGTTGCGACATGACCAAAATTTAAGCTTATCGATAAGAAAGTAGCCAGGGTCCAGCCGTCTCCGCATTGAGCCCGTCAACAAACACCAGTGACACGACAGCGAAGATGGACAACCTTACTCCGTCTGATCTGTTCTCACCCTCAAAGGCCCGGCAACAACGCGCAAGGGCACAAGACTGGGCTCATATAGACTCATGGCTGTCATACAAGTATGCCGGGCGCACAGTGCCGACCTTTGAGCGCAATGAAGAGACGCTGAAGGTACTGCGTGAGTTGTCCATGGCAAATGAAAGGGCAGACGAGGAGCGCGCAATACTAGAGCGTGTAGAAAGAGAGGCGTTGAAGGAGCTGGACGAGGTATGAGGTTTCTTTACCACTCACACCACACGACAAAGGCACTCACTAGGTAGGTCACCACCAACCCCTCTGACGCGCATATCATCTCGACAGTCCGCGCACACCTCACTCCAGAGGGATCAGCGGCCCTGACCGCGCTCGCATCCACCACCATCGCCCTCTCAACACCGACGCCAGACCCGCAGACTCTCGCCCACGCCCTGATCTCCCACACCGCCACAACGCAGAACCTCTCCAACCAACTCGCCCACATCCAAACCCTCCAACAATACCTCTCAAAGCAACACGCCCTCCTCCGTGCTCAACTGAACGAGCTACAAACAAATCCTTCCTTCTCCGCTCCCTCCTCCCTGCAGCGCCAAACAATCGAGCAAACTCGGCAGACCAAGCATCTCCGCTCCAAGATCCGAGAAGCAGAGTCGCAGCTGTCCTCTCTTCAGTCGTCCCACGCGCGCGCTGTGACGCCTGGAAGCAAACACATAGCATCTGCGGAGGCGATAACGGACATGCTAGAGCAGCAGCGAGCGCTGGAGGAGCTGAGGGACAGGGTCGAAGTGTTGGAAAACGAGGTTGAAGAGTTTGGCGGGCTGCCTGCGGATCTGGGGGCTGCGAGGAAAGAGGTGGGGAGACTGGAGGTGAGGTGCGATGAAGTGAGGCGGAGGAGGGACGAGCTGTTTGAGGGTTTGGTGGGGTGATGAAGACCGATCATGGAAATAATTGAAGACACGAGGCGAAGCCATACCGGTTACATTTAATGCCTCTGTGTACTGTAAGTCAACTAGACGCTGAACGCCACTGTATGTCTGGGTATCTTCCGTATAACCTCGAACGCCTCGCCACGTAACTACCGTAACCTTGTATCATCCCCCATCAAAGAGAGCGACCCCACAAGTCATCGCGCGGTCATTCTGAGAACCAAGGATGCTTGAGCAGTTCTGCTGCTGAAGGTCGCTCTGCCGGATCGTACACCAGGATCTCCCGGATGAGTTGACAGATGACGGCCGCTTCCTCGTCGTCAATGTCGGGGTGCTTTCTCTTTGCGAAACGCTGCTCAAGAGTATCGTATACGTAAATCCCACTGCCGTTCTCTTCCTCGGTCTCATCCCCACCATCTTGCTGTACCGGCTTCCCCTCTGAGTCGAACCACGTGCTGGCTCGCGGCCACGCGCCCATTATCAGGCTCGACAACGGCCGTATGATGTTGTGCATCTGGATAAGGTGGTCGTCATCTGCATCGTCTCGATCTTGCTGGGTGCGGCCAATCATCATGACTGCGAACAGCACCTCGCCGGTCAGGAACTCATACATCAAGCATCCAAAGCTCCATATGTCGATACCACTGTCGAAGTCCTGCTTAAGGATAAGTTCGGGGGCGCGCAGTGCGCGAGGTGTGACTGGTTTTGGTGGCGGGCTTCCGGTACGAAACGCTATGTTAGGTCAGCATGGAAGTAATCGAATCGGCTTTCACTTGTTCAGTTCATGGCCTAATAAACTCACCTGCCCCGAAATCAGAGATCTTCACGCACAGGTCCAGACCAAGCTGTGCATGATGGTGCAGTGATTGTCTCACATACAACTTTGTCGGTGCCCAGCGATCGGTCTTTCCGTCGAGTCTCAGTAAGGGTACAGCGGTGTGGGCCTCGTCTTGCTCCAGATGTTGTTGCTCCACTTCATCAATGCTGTTAATTGAGAAAAGCAGGTTACCAGGCTGAAAGTCCCCGTGTACTATACTGTTCTGGTGAAGGAACGATAGCCCGCGCAGTGCGTGGAGAAGAATGATCTTAGCCATCCGTTTGGGGTATCGCTGTGGTATTCCATACATCTTTGGATTGTTCTCCGGTAGCTCCTCTACCAGTGAAGCAGCTGAACCGCCCATAGGTTCGAACACTAAACATTGATGAATCCCATTTGGTCCTTTGTGCCTGAAACTGTCCAGGAGCTGCATGGTATGCCGAGAGTTCGGGTCCTTGTGCGCTACTTTCGAGAGGTGGTCCAGGATGGTCAGCTCTGTGCATGCAGTAGAAGACTCGGCTTCGGTAACCTTGAGAGCAACGTATTTTGGTCTGCTATGTACTTATGAGTAAGCTTGCTTCTTGAAAAAAGAAAGAACCCCTACTCAGTGCTAACCACCAACCACGCAGTCGAGAAAGAGCCCTCCCCCAGCTTGCGGATCACCTTATACTTGCCATCGCGAAACGTATCGCCCAGGTTGATGGGGTGAAAGCCTCCGGGTCGGTAGTCTTCAGGCCACTCGCAGAGCTCGTAGATCTGCTCGAACCGTTGTTCTCCTTGGCTATCAGGTGGAGGAGTTGCAGGAGGAGAAGTCATCGTGGTGGCTGTGTTGCAGAACGGAAAGCGAGTTTGGGACAACGAAGTTCGTGGTAGATGCCACCGATTGTAGCAGCGCGCGATAGTGCGGGTTCTGATTACTAATTGCATGTGGTCTTGGGTGGCAGCAGTGAAGAGCGACGAAGATTTGCTGCCGCGTGTGACGTGAAGAGTACCATGGCCACTAGCGCTGCTGCCTATGAACGTCACATCGGTTTACAGCTACAACAGGGTACGAGAAGCTTCCAAAACGTTAGATTTGCGGAGATCAAATATTTGGCATGCTCGTTGCTATCTCGAACTGAATCTGGTCAGTTCCTTCACCTCGCCAGTTTCTTCACCTCGAATGTGCCATGTTCACGTCATGAAATACATCGGCCGTCTTATCCTTGTTCTATGCCACGCTCTTTTATCAGTGATGGATTTGTATATCCAAATGTCTATGCTGCCGTCAGAAAATACGAAGATCCTGGTAGAGTAGGCTTTTGGCGATCGAGCCATTAAGCAAAGAGGATTGTGCTTAGATGGTGAGCTATGCCTATCAGATTCAGGACAGACGGCATATACACAGGTCTTGAAAGCAACTCGACACAACTGTATCTCAGAAAATATAAAAAGATCTTCCGAGAGCATTCGCGATTGTATGGCCTTGAGTGAAATCGGAGCTGCACTTGGAGTGGTCAAAGTCATTTCGATTTATCGTCTTGCTTGCCGTCCTCGATGTCCTCGTCTTGCACGATGTGCTTGCGACCGAGAGATCGATCTTTGTCGTCGAAGAAGTCCACAGTGGCATGCATTCTTCTATCGCTTCGGCTGGTGTGTAAGCCAGATCTGTCGAAATGGTCAGTAGAGCTGTCATGTATGGTGAAGGATATAACTACATAACGACAGCCCTGGCTGCTGTTGCTGGGATGTTTCGAAAGGCTTGAATCAATGAGACGAGGTGCGCCTTCTTCTGTAGTTGCTTTTTCGACGCCGTGTACATGGACTTGGACATGAAGCTTACTGAGATTGGCATGTTGACAAGTTTTCCGGTACAGTCCTGTACTTCTCCAAGAGTATATCGAAAAGTCGAGCTTGCAGGTACAGTTAGTATTTTGCAACAGTCTAAGTCTCATGATACTTCTTCTATACAGTCTAGAATATGTATCTGGCGTTTGCTGTGTGGGCAAGTCCAACTTCACCTTGAACTCAGAGTAAGAGAAGACTTCAACGCGCCAGCAGCAGTGGTTGCCTGGCTTCAGCGTGGCTATGAATTTATCTGTTCTTGGAGACAATCATCCTCGAACCTAGGTGAGCCAGAATTCTACCACCGTTGTGCTCAATGAAGTATTGTGAGGGGTTCCTGCCTTCTTCCTAATGTGACCGAAGGGTGTGGACAACAGCATCCCGGCAACTTCAAAACCTTGATGATAGATGCTTATAGTACGAAAATCTGCTCGGAAAGTCTCTAATACGTTATGTGAGGGGCAAGATCGCGAGTTCTATACATCAAAGTAGATTCAAGACGACACTGCTGCATTGATCCAAGGCGTTTTATCATGAACTACAACTGCTTCTTTGAGACATTGAGTCGATTGGGCCACTCTTCTATACTTCAGAATAGATGAATCAGGATTTAACCTCGAAAAGCCGCACATCCAGCACCCGAGCTGCATCGACATTGACTCAAATCCGCACGAACCCCTCAGAGCACGACCGATCCCAGCCTGGCCTTCTTTTCCTTCTCGTCATCCTCCTCCATTTTCCTCTTAATACCACCTACCCTCGCATCGCCCTCCCTCTTGACTTCCACTCCCTCACTCTCCTCCTGACCCCCACCACCCTTGACATCCTTCATCAAGATATCAACAAGCCACTGCTTCTCGTCCACCCCCTTCCTCTGCCTATCCAGCACCGTCTTCCTCAAGTCACCAAGCTCCATGTTCTCCAACTGCCACTTACGTCTGACCTCAGGAATGGGACTGCAATTAGGATCCTTAGCCGGCCTGACGGCCTCGATCTTGCGAATCACGTTGGAAGGCGGCATGAGCGTGTAATTGATAACGAGATTGAGAACGAGCATGGCGAGCCCGCGGATTCGAGTCAGTGCGTCTTTCCTGCCGGCTTCGTTCTTTTGCTTCTGTCGCTCGAACGCGGCGTGGAAGGCACGATCCGGTTGGGCGAGGTCGCGCGCGCATTGGTAGACGAGGCATTCGATGTGTTCGGTGGGTTGCCAGGTTGTGCGGTCGGTGGATGTCGGGCGATCGTACTCGGAGGTTGCCATGCAGTCCATGGCGGTGTAGATGGTGTTGCAGAAGTCGACCATGGCGGCTTTGTCGTCGAGGGCGATGATGTTGATGGGTGTGTTGGGAACTAGGGGTAGTTGGTCTCGGAGTTTTGTCCAGTGCGAGAGGAAGATTGGTCCAAGGATGAAGTTGGGGACGTCTTTGTTAGACGTCAGGTTCAGCTTGGAAGTGATGTCGTCCCACTTGTAAGGGAAGTCGACGATGCCATTGGCGATAGGGACTGGCGTCCGAGATGGCGACGAAGGAATCATCGTAGATTGTCAATATCGTAGAGCCTGAGCGGAAGAGATCCTTGGTTCGCTGTATCGCGCAAACGGCAAGAGAGAAGAGGAAGAGGAAACCGATGAAGCAAGGTATATCCCACGTAGCCTGTGAAGCTACGACAAGCGAGCCAACGTCATGACAGCAGCGGCGAGGTAAAGGCATTGAAGCGCAAAACTGATAATGGTACTTAGAGGATAGAGTACTGTTGATCGGCGTCAGGCCAACAAGGCAGTACGTAGAAAACCCCAAATGACTAAAGCTCACCCCATGTCTGAGACTGATATGCCGAACGCCTTCGCTATGCAAGATATAGTCCTTCGCCTGGACTCAACGTAGAGCTTCAAAAGACAAATCCGTCTTCATCGCGCCTCGGCCCGAGCCCCTTCTTGACACCATCCTTCAACGAATCCCAGTTAACGCCATCCTGTCTGCGGCCACGTGTATTTTGCTCTTCTGCCACATCTGTCAACCTGCCCATGGCAATTCTGCGCATCATGACTGTATCCTCGGCGTTACGGAACGATCTGCCCTTGCCATCGGTCAGGAATTTCTCGATGAAGCCCTCCTCCTCGTCGCTGAACGGCAGGCTGACAAGCTCCATAGCTTTGTCTTCTCTTGCATACACCTCGTCACCAACGCCATTGTTCCATGTGCTCTTGTCTAATGTCTGCTCAATCAAGATCTCGAGAAGCGGCTTCTGCTCATGCTCGGGCCGAGTGTGGATCCAGTAGTATGTCTCTGTAACGTTGCGGCCAGAGAGATACTTGGCAAACTCGTTCCTGACTTTCTGGTCCTCGAGCGGCGGCTTGACACAGTTGTAGTACGCAAGCGGTAGCACCTCATCCTGCTCGCCCTTCTGCACATTCACCCTGTTCAGCTTCTCCATCCCATTCAGTAGTGTGAGCATAATCTCATCTGGGAAGGTTGGTATTATGCTGGGATGTGTAAGGTTGCCGACAGCGTTTGCAAATTCGAGGTGATCCAGAGACCACAAGCCTTCGATGAAGGTCCAGAAGCGTTTCTCGAGGTGAACGTCGCGTGCGAATGCGGTTGCGAGCTCGTCTTCTTCGTGATGCTGCGGCGACAAGTCTTTGAGTAGGTAGAAGATCAGGCAGTGCTTGTTGTGCAGTGTAGTCTCGGAGGAGACGATGCGCTGATGCAGGTCGTGCAGCTGCTGCGGTGTCTTTGGTGGGTAAGCCTTGCGTCCTATACCTTGTTAGCAAGTGATAGCTGTCGACTTTGCAGTAGCACACACCCTTGATCTTCAGCAGTTCCAACAGGCGCTCAAAGAAGGTCTGTCCGCCGAGCGCATGCTGATACTCTTGGATCTGCTGTACCAGGCCGTCTGTGTAGTTGTGGCCTCGGAAGACAGCATCGAAATCCTCAACGTCAAGCATTCTGGTCAATTGATGTGGGCGACTTGCGAGGCGGGGTAGCTTGGTTCGCGCAACAATGCGGTTGCTGTTGGCGCGTTCGTTCTCGCGGCTATGTGACAATCGCACTAGCGCAAAATGTACGCCGAATGAACCCTTGACGTGATGGGCACCAACTTCGTTCGAAGCAGGCAAGAGGTTACATGAGGGATCATTTCTCTGTTACATGCAGGCTGTTGACTGATTATTCGAATAATTCAATTACATGCGATCCTTTTCGTCGCTAGAATACATGCGCTGATATGTACAATAGCGCTGGTATCAATACATTTTCAGCCGTAGACCGCTCCTTGCCTCGACTCGCCAATAACGCCGTGTCATACCATGCTGTCGCCATGCAAAAATGAGTTGAATCAACCTCCGCGTTCTAATCAGGCGAGTGCGCATGACCGAAAGTATGTGCGGAAATCTCCAGTCGTACGTGCTCCCTCAGACTTCATGATCGTTCGAGATGTTTGCGTTCGTTTGCATCGTTGAAGACCTTCTTGCCTAGCTCGTAGCAGCTGATCATGATTGCACAGGCAGGTGCAATCTTCAGTGATCGGGCCGCCCATCCTTTGAACAGTCCAGACATCCCTTGCTCTTTGTAGATATGCATAAGGAATCGAGGCATTGACTGATCCTCTGGTCGTACCGTTTCTACAGCGTCCTTGGCGGCTTTGCCTGCGTGTCGTACGACTTGTTGTCTCGTCTTGCCGACGTCGAACGGCGTAGTGACGAATGCAGCAACTCCACCAGAAGCAGCGCCGGCGATAAAGCTGTCGACAATGGTGTCTTTTGGATTCTCTCGGCTCCGTGACCGGCTTCGTCGCTTGATCTTCTCCTCCCCTCGGCCCATGCGAAACTCAAAGCCGTCATTCCTGGCCTCGGCTCGTCCTCTGACATCAGTCAAGACGTTTCTTGTCGCTTCGTAGCCCCACCAGTAGATGGCAGAAAATGGTACGTCACGCCAGAGAGTCAATGTGAGACCTCTCCAGAGGCTCAAAACACCCTGTGAGCCCACCATTTCTCTCAACCCGTCCATTGTCTCGCGGAAGTGTCCTGCAGCAGTAGCTGTGTGGTTTGCTGCCTGCATCCTGGTTCTAAACATCTCAATGGGGCTGACGGTGATTGCGGCCATTGTGCGAGCTGTGGCGCCCGCTACTAAAGGTATGTATGCGTCTGGGACAGCCTGACGGAAAGGCGATGCTTGGGCTGTTCGTAACCAGTCGTAACCGGCGAAGTAGATGACGTTCGCAGGCACTGCCATGACCAGGGTCGGTGACAGCCCTCGCCATAGCGTCCTTGGTCCTTCGTTTTGTGCAATCTTTCGTAGCCCATCCCAGGTACTGTTGATAGTCCTTCGCTGCACCTCTTCCACTGCGCAGTTCAGATCAGCTGGGTTGATGGGCGACATGGTTGGCCCAGCCACGCAGAAAGGTGCCTTGTTGTTCATCCAAAACACCTCCCTGCAGCAGGCCGATATTCCCATGTTTGGAGGCAAGTCGCGGAACTGTCCGAGAGTCGCGCCATTGAATCCGCGTGGTGTATTTGGCGATGCTTTTTGTGGTGTTTCTTGCGATTGTAGACGGACGCGGACGACATCGAGGGGCGTGACTGTTCTACGTCAGTGACTGTTCACGAAAACGCAGTGGCGGACACCGTGTTGGACACAGCTTGCTGGTGTTGCGCGTTGGACAGAAAACACTCTAGACAAACACTCACCAAGTAACGATGTCAGAATGCTCCCAGACACGGCTGAAAGCATCTTCTGGGGCAGCGACACCTCGTCGGCGCCTTTGATGACGTCCACATCCTCGGCCCGCTGGGTGGCCGTCGCCATCTCTACCGCTGCGTGTATTGGATGGCTGTGCTACCTCGAGTCGAAGCGAGGCGTGTGGTGAGAGTCGCAAGGGCGGAAAAAGGCGGGTGTGTTCATTCTCCGTGGGCGGTGATAGAGTGGTGACGCTGTGCTCGAGGGCGGCGAGGGCGGCCGGCTGATGCATGCTTCTAGCTCCCGAGCTACAAAAATGTCAACCACAATCGGACTAATCGGATCAATCGCGTGGGGCTGCAGGGCCGCCTTATCAGATGCACCTCGATCGAGAACGCGTCTGTGGCGCGCCTTCCCGCTTCGTCATCGCTCGATGACTGTCAACCTCCAGGCATCGCTGATTCACCGCGGACGCCCAACGCCAACGCAGACGAACAGTCGCCCGCCCTGTAAATAGACATGTATTCCCATTAGACTCTCTGGACCCCGCCTTGTACCGTACCCACTTCTGCTGCACGTGGAACCAGCGACATCGGATTGCGCGCTTAGCACCGGGACGCCACATTTGGACATTGAAACCATGGACCCTCAAAACAACACCACGAGCACAGAGGCCGAACTTGAGTCTTTCCGCCAGAGATGGAGGGAAGAGGTCTCGGCCCGAGCCAAGGGTAAGACGCCCGTAGCATCTGCACCGCCAGCGAGGACAGCAGCTCCATCAGCGAGTAAGCCCCACGCACCAAAGGGCACTGCGCCGGACGCAGCGTCTCATTCCCATGCACGCCAACGCAGTGTGGAAGAGGCCGATGAAATAACTCCCTATGCTCATCAGGATCTGGGTGACAAGCAGCACGGCCGAAGGCTGGATGAAACCAGCGCTCAGACCGCTGCCATTACGTCTGCAAGCAAAGAACCCAAGACTGCATTAGATCATTACGAGAAGGCCGTAGAACGGGAGACACAAGGAAGCTTGGGAGACAGTCTGCAGTTGTACAGAAAGGCTTTCAAGGTAGGTTAAGCTTGTGTAGTCTTGATTATGACCATACACTTACACCTCTTAGCTCGATGACGGTGTGCATGAGAAATACAAAGCAAAACACTTCCCACCTTCTTTCTTCAAAAACAAACCCAGGCCCCAGCCACAAGAGCCCAGCACCTCAGCAACAGGTGCAGCACCGAAACCGCAGGATCCTAACCCTTCCAATGCGCCAGTAACAGTACCCAATACTGCCCACCACTCCCTACATGGTCTCTCAGCTTCACTCCAGACTTTACTTGCGAATTTCTCTACTCTGTCCATCAACGGAGAGCCACCGCCAACAGATCTCTCTCCAGCACCACCATGTCCCATCGCCGCAGTCCCCGAGGAAATCATTGTCCAGATACTGGAACATTTGGCTGTGCAAGACCTCGCAGCATTTGTCCGCCTCGCGCAAGTCTGCAAGCGTCTAGCCTATCTTGTCAGCACTGAGGATCAAGTGTGGAAGCGACTGGCGCTGGGATACGAGTACGGTTTCGCGGCTATGCACTACTCCTATACCTGCCAAATTGATGGCCGACCGCTAGGGGACGACGAGGAAGGTGGCTTTATTCTTGGCAACGATTCCGACATCGAGGACAATGCTCCTTCAACTCCTCCATCTCCTGCATCCATCACCCAGATGCTTGTCCCATCACCGTACCCCTCCTATCGTGCCCTGTTCTACCGCCGCCCACGCATCCGCTTTAACGGCTGCTACATCAGCACGGTGAACTACCAGCGCCCCGGTGCAGCTAGTACACTGAGCCTGACGTGGAACTCCCCTATCCACATCGTGACCTACTACCGCTACCTCCGCTTCCTACGTGACGGTACATGCATCTCACTCCTCACAACATCCGAACCAGCCGACGTAGTGCCCTACCTCTATATCGAACACGTTCATAAAAACCACGGCAATCTTCCGTCCGCGCCGATGAAAGACGCGCTCCTGGGACGCTGGCGCTTGACTGGACCTGAGATGCCCGGGATTGAGGACACGGAGAAGGAGGGCTCACTCATCATAGAAACAGCAGGCGCGACGCCCAAGTACTTCAACAAGATGGTCTTGAACCTGAGCAGTAGAGGACGTCAGGCTAAAAACAACAAGTTGACATGGCAAGGGTACTGGAGCTACAATCGGCTGACAGACGACTGGGGTGAGTTTGGGCTGAAGAATGATAGGGCGTTTTATTGGAGCAGAGTTAAGAGTTATGGCATGAGCTGGGACGAGGGGGGAAGGAAGGACGTATAAATGGTTCGTGAGAAAGCCTAGAATTGACGATCGTTATGCCATGTACTGCACTATGTGCATCCAAATGGCAGGATGAGCCGTAATCAAAGCTTCCATCCTTGCTCATGTGATTGTCATTCGCGTTTGAGTACTCTATGGTTCACTGTGACAACTCAGCAGAACCGCGTGTATTCATAATGGCTGTTCTAATAAGTATTGTAAAGAGACTAAAGCACACGCGCTCAGCGTTCTTTGATTTTGATGAGTGATCCCAGCTGCAAGACATTCACGTCGCATCTCCACCAGCGTTTGCTGCTTTGATCAGCCTATCCTTTTTCCCTTCCTTCCACGCCTTGTCGAGTGCTTCGAGCTTCCCGCCCAAGATCTGGACATTACTAGGCTCCAGCATAACGACTGCTCTTCGCACATCGATATTGCGCAGTAGTAGCTTCACACCCATGCTCATATTGGTGTGAAGTCCATCGATGCCTCGAAGATCTAAAGCATAGATCTGCGTGCCTTTCGCATCCTGCAGTAGTAACTTGAACGGGCCTTTGCTTTGCGCCGGCGCAGCAGCTTGACCAGAATCGTCGTTCTCCGGCTCAATCACTCGAACGATTTCTCGCCCTTTCGTCATCTCGCCGCGCTCTCTTGCCTCGATAGCCTCGACCTGTGACCAGCGCGACTGTCCAATGTCTTCAATATCGAGTACTTGACAGACGAATGGTCCAGCAAGGGGGCGAGACTGGACTGTACCTCTCAGCACGTCTTCTGGAAGAAGTAAAGCTGTCGGCTGGTTCAGTGACGTCGTTATATCAGTTGCAAGAAGACGGAAAAGACATGTCTGCTTTAGTGCAGCAATTGCTGTGTTTGAACGTGTAGTTGAGAGGAAGCTTTGCAGCCAGGCAGACTTTGGATGAAGGTGCCTCGCTGCGAGATGCTGCATTAGTTCTGTTGCGGCGTTACTTGCCATTCTGGAGATTGTCTGGAGTGCGAAATGTGATCATTGAAGTTCACAAACGTAGAAAGACGCGTCGCGTAAATGACGTGGGGAGTTCTCTCCAAGGCCTTGGCAGTTCACACGACCTTCAACGTGATACATCACCCCTCACAACATCTATATCATATTGGACGCCCAAAAATCCCTAAAAGAGGCTCCGCAATGTCGACCATAGCTTCGCCGCGTGCTAGCTCGTCTATACGTAGCCCATCATCCACCCGCAACTCGTTCGATAGCTCCACAAGACCTCCGCCAAATGCCCGCCGCAATCGCGCAGCGCTTCGAGACTACTATGGAATCAAGAATGCGCAGAAAGAGGCAGACGCCAAGATCTCCGAGGAGTCGAAAAGGACTGGGTTGGGTCCAGAGGAAGACGAAACCTTGACAGAGCTGGATGCTGCCGATTTCAATGCTGAGGCCTTTGTGGACAGCTTGCTTGCAAAGGAGGGCTTGCAGGGCGTGCTGAAGGTGGAAGCTGATCTTGTATCACGTATGATATGCTTGGACGTTGAATTATTGCAGCCTGCTAATAACGTGCAGAGATCCGAAACCTCGACAGCGACAGGAAATCACTCGTCTACGATAACTATTCAAAATTGCTATCCGCGACCAGCACGATTCGCCGAATGCGCGGGAACATGGACCCGCTGGCCCCTACTACCCACACACTTGGCCCGGCCATCTCGCATATTGCTGAAACCGCTGCCTCGCTTTCGTCATCTATGCAAGGCCTCCAGAAGAAGCCAGAGGGGTTGGGTATCGATATACATGTGCAAGGGGAGCCAGCCGAGGAAGAGGCAGCTGCTAAGAAGCGGAGACAGCAAGAGACTGTCAGATGGGTGCTGGGCACGCCAAGACGTCTACGTGATTTGGTTGATCAAGAGCAGGACGAGCAGGCTGCAAAGGAGTGGGAGGAAGTCAGCAAGATTCTCGACCAGTGGAGAAACGTTTCTGGCGTTGAAGAACTCAGGGCAGCGTGCGAGAGTATCCTCAATGAGGACGCAGAGTCAGACTGAATACTGTCTCGTACTGACCATCTATGCCTGGCTGTCTGGCCCTAGTCCAGATGAAGGCGGCTCTACATACACGGAGCCAGCCTGCGGCGAAGCCATCAATCCTCCCACGATGAAGCATAAAAGCTCTATCCACCGCCTTTCGGACACCAAGTTCGCAAGCCAACTGCGGAGGCCCGACCTCATGTGATTGGTGGAACAACGCAGCCGGGATCCTACATCTGATCATGCCGAATACAACGTTCTCCACCTCCGGATAACTGTTGAAGGCGACGTCACATGGCGAGCATTCTGTACTGATGCAGCGCATCTCGGCCGATTATGTGCCTTGAAGTCTTGGCTGGATCTACGGTTCCGGTTGATGATAGGCTCTGTACCTCACCAGCCTCCTCAAATGTTGGCTTTCTGCTCCGCAATGGCTTGGCTCCTACCCCACGGCTCCCACTTACCCCGACTACCGAGAGCTTGGTAGCTGTTTGTGGGGTATCTGGGGAAGCTTGCAGCGGAAAGCTTTTCCAACGTTCAAGCTAAGCTTGGGAGAGCTACAGCTATGGCTGTCCTGGCGGAGGAACCGATCAAGCTCGACCTGTATACGATTCAGCGGTTATCCCATGATGTATATAAGCAGCCGCAGGGCCGATGGAGTTGTGATAGAGAGAGTTAGCTATCATTATCAATCCGACAATGTTAGCCCTTACGACATCGTCTCTAGCTGCTCTGCTGCTGCTCGCTCCTGTAGCATCATCAGTATCGGTCGCTGAGAACTTTCTTGAAACGCTACGCACACCACGTCCGTTCCACGCCCAGCCCTGGCCAAACCGGAACAGGACCTGCGTTGCGGAATCTCACAATGACCTCAAGACAGACGACGCCGAGAAGATCCTCCAAGCCGTTCAAGACTGCAACAACGGTGGCCATGTGATCTTCGCCGAGAAGCAAACCTACACAATTGCCTCACCCTTGAACCTCACAGGCCTCTCATCCATAGACCTCGACATCCAAGGCACCCTATCCTTCCCTGCAGACAACCTCACCTACTGGCAAGCCAACTCCTTCGACCTGGAATACCAAAACGCAACCTCCTTCTTCATCCTCGGCGGCTCCGACATCAACGCATACGGATCCGGCGTGGTGCAAGGCAACGGGCAAGCGTGGTGGGACGAATACGTCAACAACAAGAAGTTGAAGCGACCGGTGCTGTTCGCGATAGTAGGACTGCAGGGCGGCAGCGTAAGCGGGATTAAAATGCGCAACTCGCCATTCTGGCACAACATCATCGCAAACTCCAGCGACGTCGTCTACTCAGGCCTCGACCTATTTTCGACGAGCAACAATGGCAATTTCGAGAAGAACACGGATGGCTGGGACATTTACCGTAGCGAGCGCATCACGATTGAGAACTCGACCATCACGAACGGCGACGGTGAGTCTTTCCCCCTCCTCTTCCCACTGCACTGCACTCCACAAACCAAACACCCCGACCCCTAACACCCACAGACTGCGTCTCCTTCAAACCAAACAGCACCTCGATCCTCGTGCAGAACCTACGCTGCAACGGCACGCACGGCATCTCGGTAGGCTCACTAGGCCAATACCCCTCGCGCATCGACTACGTCTCGAACATCCACGTGCGCAACATCAGCATGGCCAATTCCTCCGAGGGCGCGCGCATCAAAGTGTGGCCGGACGCGTACTCTGAGAAGTCAGCGGCCTTGACGGGCGGCGGGGGACGCGGGCTGGTGCGGAACGTCACGTATGAAGATATGGATTTGGATAATGTCGATTACGGGGTGACTATCACGCAGTGCTATGGGCAGGATGATGAGGACGAGTGTTTTAAGCATCCGAGTAAGTTGAATATTACGGATGTTGTGTTTAGGAATATTCGAGGTAGGACGAATAGGGTGTTTAGTCCTATTGTGGCGCATTTGGTGTGTTCGAGTCCTGATACGTGTAGTGGGATTACGGCGGAGAATGTGGACATCAGGACGGTGAATGGGAGTAATCTAGTTACGTGTAGGAATGTGGATGAGACATTGTTGGGAGGGCTGAACTGTACGGAGTGGAGTAAGGGGTATAATCCTGCTTAAATCGGTCTTGTAGCTAGACACGGGGGATAGGTCACTTTTTCACTCCCCATGTATCGCCACCGAATCCCACTACTTTGCCTTCTCCTTCGAGTTCCTGCAATAGGGTCCCGACTTCGTCTTCGCCGAATGGGAAGCCGCCTACCACCATCATGCGCATCATCATGAGTATACGCTTGACAGGCATGTTGCCCTGTGCCGTTAGCATACCCATGATGAATGCGGCGTAGACGTCCTTCTTTTCATTGAGCAAGTCCTCTTGGCTCCGCACGGCAGTAGGCTGCTGCGCCGCTTCGACAGCTGCCTGCTCCGCCGCCGCGGCCGCAGCATCCTCGTCGGCTTTTGTCTTCGAATCAGACGTCGGCAGCGTCTCGATGATGGCATAGGTGTCCGGCCCTGTTTCTCGCAACACTGACTTGCCGACCCAAAACGCTGCTGCTTGGCGTACAAGCGACTCGTCCATGTCGAGCATCTCCTCGAGCTGCGTGACATTTCTGCTGATGCCCTCTCCACTCTTTTTGTGTTTGGCTGCGATGTGTGCTTCGTCGGGCTGGGCCTGGAACGCATGCACGACGCTGACTTGCCAGGGCGTCAAGCCATCGAAGTCTTCGGTCCGGTCTGCGAATTCGAGCGTAATGGAGCCGTTGCCCAGGGCGTTCATCCAGCGCAGTTTCCGCATGCCCTTGATGCGGGAGAAGTTCTGGCCGTACTGTTCTTGCAGGGCCGAAATCTCGGCAGGTACGCGGAAGTCGTCATCGCGTAACAGCGGCCAGAAGAAGGATGACAGGATTTGTGCGTTGAGAGACGGGCCTGCAGGTGTGGCAGCAGCGGGTGTGGAGAGAGCGGGGTGGGACGAATTGTGGGCTGGATGGCGAGGTTGAGGGGTCCGTGGGTGCCTGCCGTCTGGTGTTTGTGGATCTCTAGAATGGATTTCGGGGGTGAAGAAGGCTTGTCTAGATGGCGAGGAGGTTGTAGCGGCGCGGATGGAGGCATTGATGCGTCTTGAGTCCAGTACATCACGGAGCATGACCTCGCATGCTTGGAGGTTGTTGTCGCCTAGACGCATCTTGATGAGTTCGAGCAGTCGAATCTCTTTCTCGTACTCTGGATCCTGGCAGCGGAGGAGGTGGTCGCCGAGGATGTTCTTCAATTCGTTGATAAAGTCATCGCGCTCCCAGAGTGTGAGAAGGAACCATATGACGTCTTCAACCTTTGACTTCTTGTAGTCAGGTGAGGCGTCTTGTGGTAGTGGCTGCCAGTTCATGTCGTTCCAGTTCAGCTCCTCGTCTGCTTCCTGGCCGAGATTTGCAAGAGGCTTCGCCATCTCGCTAGCAATCTCGTACGATAATTCACTGTTAGAAGAGAACTTGCTGCCCGTCTCGTCGGACAAGTCGGTGAGCAAACTCGATATGATGATTCGGGCTGTGTCTTCTCGTTCCTTCAGATACCGTCGAATAGGCCTGGCAACCCTCTCAAGCAGTACACCTTTCGGTTCCAGCTCATGAAATGCGCGGATGATGGACATGTAGACGTTCAGAATGTACGTAGTAGTCGCACCCGGGTGCAGCAATCGTCTGGCGACCTGCTGCGAGAAGCTTGAGGTGAGATGTTGTTTCGCTCCCGCGACTTTGAGGTAGTCTTTGATGTCGAGAATGGCGCCTAAGCTCTTGTCCCAGTGGATAACAAAGTCGAAGAGATTGTCGACTCGAACGCGTCCCAACCTACCCAGCGCCATCTCCTGCCACGAGGTCACCTCGGTGGGTAGTATGGTGCTCTGTTCGCAGCGCAAGCATTCCAGCACCAGCTCGACCAGTGGACAAAAGCCATCACGGATCCACAGCTTCAACTGCGGAACGACTGCCTTCTTGGAGTACCAATCGACCTTCAGGTAATGACTGTTGATGAACGAGTCAAGCAACTTGTTCATCGCATAAGCGAATGCCTTTTGCGCGCTCTCATCACCAAGGCCAACGCGCTCTAGACCCTGCAAAAGCGTAGTCATCTGTTGCCTCAACTCCGCTGTGTCTTCTGGGGTAGCGCTGGGCTGTACACCATCTTGCCGTGTGTATATGCGGAACAACCTGCACCCCGCATCGTACAGCACATAGCTCAGCGTCTTCGAAAAGCGGCGTGGTGTTATGCAATGCGCAAACAAGGCATGCACATCTCTCCGGAACTTCCACTTGGCATGCTCTGCCGCGTCGTCCTCATCCCTTCTTGTCGGTCTTGTTGGTCGTACTGATGCACTCGCATTTCCCTGCAAGAACGGGAGCACATGCTCGTTGAACGGCTCCAGGTACACGTTCTGCACCTGCTCCAGGACCTTCTGGCTCTCCTCAAGCACATCCCAGCTCCGCACAATCCTGACCTCGTCTCTCCACAGCTCGTCTAGCTCCGGGCGGACGTTGTTCGCAAAGTGCAAGCGGCACTCGTTCGTATACCACTCCACCAGGCCTTCTTCCCCATGCCGCGCTCCCTCCTCAACTCTGCCCTCGCCCACGAGCAGATAGACAAGCGCATCCTCCACCTCCCTTGTCCGATGCAGTATTCGCGGCACAGCGGGCACCACTTTGTCCAAGCTCAGGAATCTTGTTGCGCAGCTCCATGCGATTGTGCGCTTGACAGCCCGGTGTTGTGTGCTGTCGTGCAGCTCGTGCTGTCGCGGTATGTACGGGCTGCCAAAGGAGGTGCCGGGCGCTGTGAAGCCCAGGTCTGGTGTCGCAACGGGCGTGGGGGTTGTGTGCGAGAGCGAGAGGACAGGGAAGACGGAGGAGAAGACCAGGGTTGCGTGATCCATGGAGGGCTGCGGAGGAGGAGCGGACCCCCGCTTCGATGGCGGTGTTTATGCGGTTGTTGACGGAGGTATGGAGGTGGTCATGGGCGATGCTGACTGCCAGGTGTGCGCCTAGAGACTGCGGGGTATCATTCGTGCATTGTGCGGTTGGACTGTTGTTGTGTTGGGCGTTTGTTTGTCGCGGTTGCCGTGAAGCGGACGCGCCTATCGATACGCGAAAGCACGTGGGATTCTTTACACTTGCTATCACCCTGCGGTTGATTCAAGAACACAAAAGCAGCCAATGCAAAAGACTCTGAACATCGCTAAAGTTATCCACGTAGGATGTAAAATTACAATCATACTATCATGAAACAAAGCCAGACCGAATACCCCAGAGGACGATGCCTCCCTTAGTACGCCAGTCCCACGCCATAGTTACCGCTTGCTTGGTGAAGAAAATGCAGCATAGCGGCACAAGAAGATATCCTTGCTTCCTGTCCTCCAGAACGAGCCTCTCTAAGGCCTCAGCACGCCATGTCTCCTCCTGAACGCTTCCACCCTCTCTTCGTAGAACAGGATCTCTCGCACCCTCAGCTTTGGCCCCCTGTGTTCCTCATGCATAAACGACTCGTCATCACTGTCTGCCTCGTTGCCTTCGCTCGCCTCGCTCTCCGTCTCCTCTCCGCCATGCCCCATCGCTTCGTCGTCGTCATCATCATCATCCTCATCTTCCGTCGCTTCGCTCTCATCATCACTAATCATCACCGCATCATGCCCCACGTAGCCATGCGCGCCTGCTCCACCCTCCCCACTCATACTGTCGCTTCGTAGGTCGTAGTTCGTGGGCCGATTCTCCAAAATCTCAAAACACTTATGGGTGAGGCCCATGTAGCAGAGTTCGATTTCTGGGCGGAGATGCACAATGTCGAGAATCTGGTATGCGAGTTCCCGTGGGTCAATATTGTTCCCATGCGCGTGGTCGGCGATGAAGGGGATGTAAAGGGAGCGGATGTGCGGGATGAAGGGGAGGCGTTGGAGGAAGTGATGCTGCGGAGCGGTTAGTACAATCATTCTCGGTCAGCGCGGTGTGAAGAAAAAAGACCCACCCAGTCTTTGTAGTCGATTGACACGGCCAGTTCTCTTAGACTACTCATTCTTCCACTCGTGATAAAAGACAGGATCTCTCGATTCATCATCCATCGCCGCCATCTCGAGCTTGTCGTCGTGTGCCCATCTGGCCCCTTCTCACTACTGTCAATCATCAATTTCTTGAGACTTGCTTTGTGCCGTCGCATTGGGCCGCGGTATATGGCGTCTACTGTCACCGTAGACGAGTATGAACGGCCTTCTTGCAGGAAGAGGACCTCGAGACTGTTGGGTGCAAGAGTCTCTTTGAGGAAGGAAATGAGAGATGGCGAGACTGTGTTGGTATGAATTCGCTTTAGGTTTAGTTGGTATTCGGATCGAAGCGTGTACGAAGCCTTGAAGGCTTTCGATGCAGATGGCGAGCCAGGGTAGCCCGTACGTGGGGTATAGCTTCGTCGCAGCACCTTCCATAGCTGTTCATGGTTGCTGCAGTGTAGTAGTGTCAAAGTGGAGAGAATTGACCAGTCGAACGCCCTCCGCAGCACAGATACGGAAAGCGGTATGCGTTCGAGCTCTAGGACCTCTAGTTTCAACTTGCCGTTCAACTGCTCTTCTTGTGGCTCCTCTTCTAAAGCTGGAGCAAATGCAGCTCCCTTGACGTTGGTCGGCTGCGAAAGCTTTCTCGTCCTCGCCGGGCTAGCTGGTTTTGGTGAGATAGATGGCTCGGCACTGGCTGGAAGATTTTCGCTGAAAAAACTGATGCCCTCTGTGATGGTCGATTCTTCCATGGGATTCCCGAAGTGATCCACATCCTGCTCAGAATCCCTGTCTTGGATTGAAAGCGACGCTATTGAGGGAAGGAGATTTGCAATGGTCGGTTTGACAGGCGTTGGCACCACCGCCCGCTCTTGCGCTCCACTTGCACCAGGTACTTGGGGAGATTCTTCAGAATGACGCATGTTGTGGATCCGGCCGACGAGTACACCGAGTACACCTCCCAATCTCTTCTCGCCTATCGAACTTGCGGCTGTTGTTGTGGCACTGTAGTCGACTTGTTGAAGCCCATCACCATCCCACACTGTGACCCAGTCCCGTTGCTGCGCATGGGGAGCAATGCCGACACGAAGCTCTCGTAGTTTCTTCTGCGACCTTGCGATTAGAATGCTCATCTCGTCCAGATACGGCAGCTCGTCGATATCCAGTACGCTTAGACTCTTCAACGCCGGGATGACTGAGAAGGTGGGATGTTCGATGCGTTCTAGTGCTGGCATGCTGTTCGATGGGAATGGCTGGGGTACGACAATGGGAGGTGGGATCGAGCCTAGGCCGCTTGGGTGGGTGGTGTTTGGAGGAGCTGGCAGGTTCGCGTTGTTGAGTATCATGGGCGGCGCAGGTGGCGGGACAGGCGCATCGATTGTGTTGTCGTGCCATCGAATCCAGAGGCGCTCGAGACGACATTCATCGCCATCGTTTCGGCCAGCGAGACTGGACAGCGCAAGCCACACATCGCGCAGGACTCCAGTAGGCATGTCCCAGACGAACGTCTCCAGATTGATCATGCGTGCAATGGCAAGCGCGACCAGGGTCCCCAGCATCTTCCCGCTTTCCTTTGTGATGACGTACTCGTGCACCCAGGCTTGCGGACCGTTGCCGAGGGAGAACTTCTTAGTGAACTGGCCGTAGTAGTTGCCGAATCGGCGGCGGGGGATTGGATACGGTGTCGCAGCTTGGCTGTTGGCGGCGTGGACGGCATGCTCTCGGTAGCGTTGATTCTGGTGGGGGAAGCAGTCGTCTCCCATGACGAGGGTGGCGAGGCCATAGGTGAGGGCGTCGACGCCAGAGCGTGGCTCCATGTGGGTGCTCTCGTCGGGCCAGACAATGTCGAAGCGCGAGTATATGCAGGGGATGGTGAGGCGGTGGAGGGCGGTATGGCAGAGAGAGAGCGAGGTCAAGTCGTTGGTGTGGGGAAGCTGTGGAGGGCCATGGTCAGCGTGCGCATGGCAGAGTATGCACGCCAGACATGAACGTACCTGGTGTATGATTTCCTTCAAGACATCCACGGGCAGGTCTAGCAGCCGCAGCGGGTCTTTCTTTTTTTCTTTTTCTTTCTCTTTCCCTTTCTCTTTTCCCTTCTCTTTCTCCATCTCCAACTCCTTCTCTTTCCCCTTCCCGTTGGGTGCATGCGGCTGCTCTGGCTTGGCGCGCTCCGCTGCGGGAGATGCGCCGGCAGCGTTGGACACGGCCAGCAGGCTCGTCCAGGCGTCGTCGGGCTCCTTCTGTGTCGCAAGGCCGTGGACGTCATGCGGCGAGGGCGAGAGCGAGAGCGAGCGTGCCATGTCGTCGTCGAGCGTCAACGGCGACGAGGTCCTGGGCGTGCCGGGGGTGGAGAGCGGAGAAGCCATGTCGCTGTGGTGGCGCTGGGATCATGTCATGGGCGGCCGGGAGGAGAGGGCCCTCATCGGAGGAAGGGTGCCAGGCAAATGTCACCTCACTCGCAGCGTCGCTCGGGCAGTTGCGTCGACGAGTGAAGCTGACCTTCGCGTTGTTGGTCGTCGCGCTCCCCGGTCGGCCAATCAGCTCCCGCGGCCAAGCGGCTTTGCGGCGTTGAGCGCATCTACCACGCCTATGCTCCTGGTGCAACCACGCTCACTTCACTAGCCCACTGTCCACATAGCCCACTGTCAGCTGACACACACACACACACCTCAAGCTGGTCAGGCACCAACAGAAATCAATCTAATGCAACACGTACAAACTCGTCTGGGTTGTTATAAACCATCTTATACTGGCCGGGCTGCATTGCTTTTAAGAAGCACTCGCAACGCCAGCTGTCGTGCTGTCATGCAAAGCGCTTGATCCATGCAAGGCACTCCACACTCCACACTCCACACCTCATCGAGTAACCACCCCGACCCTGATGCAGATCCCGAGACGCCAACGCCCGCTGGGGTATAACCATAACAAACCAACACACGACCATCCCTATGCGCCGTCCCTTCCTATATGTCTTCGCTAATCATGCCCAAAACGGCTGCCTTTGACATCTCATCCTTTCACCCTCGTACGTAGGGGAGCGCCGTCTGGCCACGCTCAGGATCCGTCATGCGGATGATCTTCACGTCCGCGCCTTGCTGCACGTTGTTCATCGACTGCGGCGTGATGAAAATAAACTGCCGCCCAATCGACCGCCTCGCCGCCGCAATGATCATGTTCATACTGCGGTCCCGGTTGACGCTGTCCATGAAGACATCAAACTCATCAAGACAGCGGATCGGCGAGCCCATGGCATCCCAGAGCGAGAGCAACAGACACACCGTGGAAAACGACTTCTCGCCGCCAGAGAGCGTCTTGGTCTGCCTGCCGCCTCCTGACTTCTCCATGCTATCCGGTTGCACATGAATGTCGAGAGCCTGGTTCCTGTGATCAATCTTGAGCTCGCCACGGAACTTGCGCTCGGCGAGCAGGTAGCTGAACGTCACACGAGCTCGCACCGATATCCCCGACCGGAACTGCTTCCATCGCTCTTGTCGGTGCTCGAGAGTCCGGATCAGATGGTTCTTGATGTTCCCGATGCTCTGGTACTCGTCTGTCGCCTCTTTGTGTGCCACCTTCGCCTCGTTAGCTTTCCGCAAGAGGTCTTGCTGAGATCCTCCCAGCTCCTTCTCCGTGTCGTGCCTCGTCTTCTCCAGTCTTCGAAAAGTGTTGACCAAGTCGTCGTGAGTTTTGCCTCGCGGCACGGCAACGCGTTCGGGTGCGATTGGCATGGCTTCGGCAATTCTTTCGTCAACAACGGCCTGTCTCTTATCACGGTCGTCCTCCCACAACTTTCGGTTCTCCTCAACCGCTTGGATCGACTCCAAAGCCTTGTTCTTAGCTTTGAGGGCGTCTTCTCGCTTGCCTTGCATTGTTTTGACCTTCGCCTGCGCCTTGGCCAGCTTGAATTGCAGGTCTTCAACTTCTTTTTGCGCAGCATCCAGCGCCCTCTTGTTCATGGCATTTTCCTCGCCTAGAGAAAGCTTCTTCTCCACCATATCTTCGTACACGTCTTCGCATCGCTTTTGGTCCTCTTTAGCAGTAGCCAGCTGTTCTTCCAGCACCTCAATGGCGGCTGCATCTGGCGTTGCATCACTCAGTTCCGCCTCGAGCGTCTCCATACGATCTTGGGCTTTCTGAAGCGCATGCTGGAGCTGCTTCTTGAGACGTGAGTGATTTGCTTCACGAGCTTTGCACGCGTTGACTTGTTCCAGCAGGTTCTTAGACTCTTGTTGGGCGTCATGTGTCGCACGTCTAGCGTGCTCGAGTCGCTCTTCTTCTTGTCTTGAAGCTGCTTAGCGAAGTGGTTAGATCGAAGTGGGCAGACGTACCTAATCTGGTCTTCCTTGTCAACCTGCATACGCAACTGCCCCCTGTATTCGTCAATCGGACTGTTGTTGATACCGCCGCTTCCCGTGTAGTTTATCACACGACCGCGTCTCTTGTCACCGTTGGAAAACGTAAAGCACATCTTTACGTTGTTGCTCATTGGTCCTCGCTCGGCCATGAACCGCGCGCCCTCGTCAGAATCAGGGATGAGCACGGTTTGCTCGAAGCCTTGGTTGATGATGAACTGGTTCCGCACAAGATCGTTGTCAATCTACAGAATGTCAGTCATTCTCGATTCGTAATATAGTTTGCGCATGCGGTGCGTACATTGAGTGCTCTCATCCAAGTCATCAGAGACTTGTCAGGCTCGTGCCGAGAAGTGTCGATATGATTTTTGCCTCCAATAAAGATCGGCGATTGCCTTCAGAGTTAGTTGATGCGTCTGGCTATGCAGTTTGCGTCGACTCACCATCCGTTCTTCCTCATCAGTTCAGCCAAAATAGTTTGATCTGGCTTACTCGTGACAACGAATCCGTTCAAAGCTGAACCAAACTGCTTTTCCAATATATAACCCCAGTCTGCATTGACCAGTTTGACGTGGCGTCCGAGGGGACCCACCGGCTGTTCTCGAAATCGGTTGTCGCTTTCGATAGCGCGAAGTAGCTTGCGTAGTCGATCGGGATTTTGATATGCAGTCATCCAGTCGCGGTTGTCTCCTCTCAGGTTACGGATAGTGGCTCTGATACGGTCTTCGTCCTTCTGGGCATTTTCAGCCGCTTGGTCCGCAGCATGCTTCTGGTCCTGTGTGTCCCTTAGTTGTTTTTGGAGTTCTGGAAGGCTTGTGTTGTGTGTCGTGTGTGTCTCTGTCCTTCGCTCACACTCCGCTTTAGCTTCTTCAAGCTCTCGCTGCTTCTCAGCGTAGAGCCCGTTATCAGCCTCTGCCTGTCGTTGCTTGAGCTGGGCTATCTCAGCGGTCAAGCTAGCAACCTGTTTTCTCTTCACGGTGATGTCGCTACGAGCCTTTCTCTCGTCAGATTGCAGGTTGAGCATCTCCTGCCTCACAGCCTGGAACTTCTCTTGACATTCCTGCACTACTTGCTGCTTTGGTTCCATCCGAGTTGTCGTTTCGGTGACGTCTTCTTGCGCGCCTGTCACTGCTGCATCCGCGCGTTCAAAAGCAACGGATGCGTCATTCGCTTCCGCAGTCCGTGTCTCAATGAGGCCGTCTAGACGTGTGATTTCATTCTGGGCCTCCGCTAACTCCTCTTCGTCCTCCTCTACTCTTGCCCAGGCTGCTTGTTTGAGGAGCTCACGCTCTTTGCTACGCATCTGTTCAAGACTGCCCGCGCGTTTGGCCTTGGATACCAGAATTTCCATCTCATTCCGGCGAGTGTTGATTATCTCCTTGGTAAACTCTTCCCGGCTGTTCATCAACTCAAGCGAGGACTCGATCTGCTGGTAGTCTCGGTGGAGGGTCTCAAGCTGCGTACCCGCTAGGAAGAACTTGTACTTGTCTTTTGGAGTGGAATGGTTGAGGAACTGCCGGGCCATATCTTGTGTGAGTACGTTCATCGGGTTATCAATTTGCATGGAGAATGCGTCCATGATGTCTTCTAGCTCTGCTTTCTTCGTGGTGACAACCTTGTCGTTTTCGTCCCTCAGCTTGAAACCTGAAGCTCCAGTAACGCTGAAATGTCTCTCGACAGAAATTGATTTGCCGTATAGGTGAGGTTTGAATGCCAGCGGACCCTGGTTTTTGATCCGGACGCGTACGCTACTGTGATCCTCTCCTTCTTTGATCAAGCTCTTGAGGTTCTGCGCACGATTGGTGGCTGTCGCTTTGCCACCTAGGCAAATCTGGAGAGCCGTAAGGATTGCGCTCTTTCCGCTACCATTGTGTCCAATGATGAAGTTGATTAGAGGCCCCAGTGTCATGACCAGGTTGACGTGACACATGAAATTGACGCATCGGATCTCTTCTATGATGCCAGAGTCGGTCGGCACGTTCTGCAGATTCTTGGCAGCCCCAAAATCCTTCTGGACCTGCTGCGTAGCCCAGACCATCTGATCGTTCTCGCGGGTAACATCCTGTTCGTCGTTGTCACTGTCGCTCGCATCCGAGTTGTTCGAAGACCGTTCTTCGTCAGCTGGCGGTGATTGTCGTGGCCGTTTGTTCTATAGTTGTCAGCCAGATTACAACAACATGAATGTAATCAACATACGCGACCACGGTGCCCAACGCCGCTCACTGCGTCTATGCCGTTGGTCAGAGCGCGAGGGCGCTTTGCAGACATGACCGCGGCCATGTTGCGAGGCGCGAAGGCTGAGCGCTGATGTAGACTGAGTGTTGCAGTTGCAGTTGGAGTAGAGTTGTAGAGGTGAAGCAAACCAGACGCGTCGACTGGCGCCCACCCACTAAAATGACGCTAAGGACGAGGTAAGCCCGGCCTGCAAAGAGTGCGACCATCTTGCTTTTACAGTGCAGTATGTCATTTGTCGCAAGAGAGGAGACTCGCAGGTTGAGTGTCTTCGTGGATTCTCTTCTATGGATGAGATACATATTACATTGTTGGCTACGTGGAGATGTAATCGAAAATATTTCACTCTGGCGCGCTTTCACGTGATTGCGCGACCGCGATCAAATTGCATACTGGTGCGAATCGTAAAGTGCAGTTTTTCTCACTCCTCTGTGTTCTATCAAAGCATCCGTAGTCTAAAGTTTCGCTCTCAGCTCAAGGCCTTCTGGGTATAAAATCGAACAAAGATAGTTTTACTGCCTAGATAGAGAATATGCAAGATGTTCCAAGAAATTGATCCGCTATGCAAATTAAAACCAAACAGCGCTATGCCTTGATTTACATGACAACCTATAGCATGTTAGTAAATGGTTTACAATGAACTCGTAAGGGCGCCTTACACAATCTTTGTCCTGAGGTGCCTGCCCGATGCCCATCTCGTCGAAAGTTTTCGGGCCTTTGCCAGGTGGCATAGCGGCTGCCGCAGGCTTTGCTGCAGCTGGGGGTTTGTTGACCTGTGCGGGTGCAGACACAGGCGCAGGTTGCAGGGGTGGCCTTTGCTGTTGCGTGGGTGCTCGCTGAGGCTTAGACATAGAATCGTGACCGGAAGGTCGGCCAGCAGAGCCCGGTCTCGATGATGGACGCGAACTTTGCCCTGGTGTGGTAGTCGATGGCCTGTCTGCACGTATAGAGTTTGTCCTGCTTTCTTGGCCCGGCTGTACAGTGGAAGGTCGAGTATGTTGGCGTGGCTCGAGTGGAGCAACATATCCAATGTCGGCAAGTGTGGGCGCCTTCTTCATCCCTTGTCCGGGTTTCTGGAGCTTGTTTCGCCCATCTGGAGCACTATAGCCAATGTCTGCAGGTTGCGCAGTCTGAGGGCGATTGATCTCTGGACGTTGTGCGCTTGGACCGCCAGGCTGCCTGTAGCTTCCAGGCCCGCCAGACGGCAAGCCACCGCGGCCTCCACCTGGGGGAGGACGCATGCCACGGCCGCCTGGACCGATCTCGTTAACGCTTGTGTGAGGACGTAGAGGAAGAGGGCTGGTGTGGGATTCTGGTCCCAGTGGAGGTCGGCCTCGTCCGTAACCATCGTTGGAGGGATAGATATTGGGGTTGATGTTGAACGCGCCCGAAGATGTAGGACGGGCGCTGGAGGCTCGGACTTCAGGTGCGAATCCGCCTGCCATCGGTCGTGCTGAGCCAACCCGTGGCGGACCATTGTCCATGGGGTAAGGCGCAGCAGTCGAAGGACGTTCGTACGGTGCTTGGTTGGCCTGTGTGTTGATGACTGGGGGTTGGTCAGACATTGGGTAAGGAGTCGTGGTATCGCTTCGGGAGTAGTCTGATGGGCTGATGTCGTTGATCGACGGTAGAGCAGAAGCGGCGGGTTTCTGCAACCTTGCTGGTCGCTTTCCGCGCATGGAACCGTGCTGGGACTTGATCCTGTTGATTGCAACATTTTCGTGGTCCTTCTTCGAAAGGGTGCGCGATATGGACAAGCTCTCTATCCGTGCTATTGCGTCCTTGTTGCCGTTATGCTCGGCCTTCTCATACCACTCCATAGCTTTCTGTAGATCAACGGGCACATGCATGCCAATCTCATTGAAGTAGCCCATGGCGAATTCGGCGGTTGCAAGCCCGGTGGCTGCAGCGCGTTGCGCGTAGATATACGCCAACTCCTCATTCTTCGAGAATTCGCCCTCGTGTCCGCAAAGGAACCACTTGCTGATAGCCATGTCTGCTTCGGGCTCACCTTGACGTGAGGCCAGTGCGTTGTAGTGCAACGATAAGGTAGGATTGAATTCGCAGCCCAAGCTGCAGAGCTCATATGCAGAGCCCATCTTCAGCTGGGCTTTAGCAAAACCAAGGTACGCTGCCTTCTCAATATTCTGTCTGGCAGCCTTTTCGTCATATGGCAAGAAGGCATCAGGGACCTGGATTTGAGGCAGCTCTCGCGATTGCAGCATGCCCAAAACGTATGCGCCCTGAGGCGCATTCTCGTCCGCCGAAGCTGCAGCCGTCCGGATCAGCTGAATACCCCTGGCATAATCTTGCTGCTGCCCATGTTGCCCTAGTAAGGTCATCATGCCCAGGCGGTAATTGGATGCGGAGTCGCCTTGCTCTGCACCGGCCTGGTAGTGCTGGAGAGCGCGAATTGGATCGTTCGATTGCTCAAACTGCATGCCCATGCGATACTCGGCTCGCGCGTAGCCTTTCCCAGCTGCTCGAGAATAGCATCTGAAAGCCTCTTTCTTATCTGCTCGCAAACCAAACTTGCCGAATTCAAGCCACATCCCTCGCATGAACGCAGCCTTGGGGTGGTGCTGATCCGCCAAGAACTGAACTACGTTCATCGCGTCTGCACGCAGCTGGTGCTCGATCTGCGGCGTCGATGGTCTGGCTCCTTGTGTCTCAGCAATCCGCAGTTCATGTAGTTGCGCAGCATCTACATATGCCAACGCATCTTGCGCCCATGCCAGCTGCATCTCAGGGTCGTTCGAGTTGAGCACAGGCAGCCGCGCATTCTCGAGCACTGCCTCTTTCTCGTCGTCAGACGGCGGTACGTTTGGTGGACGGCTCGGGAGCTTGGGGAACGGTGAGAAGTTGGGCGCATCGCCAGTCTGCGCAAACTGGTTGTAATCGTGGGACGGTTGCTGGAAGTCGTTATGGGGCTGCACGTTGGGAGGCCCTCGAAAGGCAGCAGAGATGCTTGCATGGCGCGCTGGCCATTGCTCTCCGCTACCTGGCGCAGGCCCGTCCTGGAAGCTCGATTGCCGTGGCGGGAAGCCTCCCTGCGATTGATTGAAGTCTTGACCGGGCGACATCATCGTGTTTGCGCTGCGCGGGCCGTTGGCCTCGAGTTCCATGTAAGCAATGTTTTCTTGCATGTTCTCAGGCACCTCGGGCATTATCCTGACCCGGGAGGACTACGTCAGCAGGCGCAATTTCAAGGCGCAGCTTGTAGGGGTCAGACGAACCGTTGCGGCGCTGGCGAAATGACTTCAGGCGAAGGAGCCGGCATATAATAGTCATCGAACCCACCGGGGACGAACGTCGCCCCTAGCTGAGGCTGGCCGGGTTGGTGGTGGTAGCTCATATCGCTGCTTTCGGTCGCCGAAGTCAGGGTCTTAGGAGAGAGCAAGTGTCAGCCCGCGTCCAAGAGGGGAAGTCTTAGTTGCAGTCTCCTTTCAAGCTGACGACATTCTCTCAGGGCGAACATGGAGGTTGATGAGACCTTATGACGCGCGGAGCAGGAGACGATCGTACTCACCTAGCGGCGGGGTACCTGGCCCTGAACGTCTCGCAGTGACCACGCTTCTGGACCGCTTCGTGATGTGCCGTATTGCGTAAAGATGTGCAGAAATGTCCGTCAGGTAAAGGCTGTGAAATGACCGTCTCAAAAGAGCGCGTAGACTCCGTAAGCAAGGAAAGACGGCGGCACACGTCCGAGGTGGGGCGGTGCAAAGAATTACAGCCTGAGGGAGAGCTTCGAAACACTGGCGAAGGCCGTTTTCCACTGAAACAGAGGCTGAAATGACCGCAAGTATGTTCAGTCTGGAGAAGTGGAGGCTGTTGACGTCAATCCTCGACTAACCTTCTAGAAGCGGCACCTGCAAAGTCGTACGCAAACGAGTGGAGTGGATGGGAAAGCGGCCAACATCCTCTGCTCGGCGCGTGCCTAGAGCTCACGTTTACTATAAATGTTTGAGCTTCCCGTTGGCGCGCGTCGGTCACAAGTGCTGCGCCATCGAAGCTGTGGACCAAGATCCGCTCCAAGCCGCCGTATTCGGCTCGGTCTGAAACAGTCGCAGGATGTTGACCTATCGGGGATGATGCTCGTCGTGTGAGAGTACTGA
Source organism: Ascochyta lentis (assembly GCA_004011705.1). Taxonomy (NCBI): domain Eukaryota; kingdom Fungi; phylum Ascomycota; class Dothideomycetes; order Pleosporales; family Didymellaceae; genus Ascochyta; species Ascochyta lentis. Next base: position 2,384,637 of record RZGK01000002.1, read on the forward strand.
AGCCTGCATGTCGTGAAGCCCGCATGTCGTGAAGCCCAGCTTTGGCTTGCGTGGCTGCTTTTGGCTTCAGATTTCCAGATCAGGCATCGACAGACATAAGTATTCCGTCCCGTGCAGGACGAAAGCAGAACCAGATTGTTTGACTGCTATTTCTGTGGCATGACCGAGCGTGTGTGATCTGATGGGGATTACAGATACTCACACAAGGCGTAGGAACATGACCATCCACAATATTGTCACCAATTTCTTCATGGGAAGGACGGGAGAGAACAGCCCGTCATCGTTGAACAGTAAACTTCATCTCTTTCGTCTATACCATGCGCGCTCGTGAACTAAGAGGAAACCAACCCAAAGCCAACCCCATAGGTGTCTAGCAAATAATCTGACCGGAGCCTGCCGTTCGCACCTAGTGAACCATCACATCTGCACCATGCTGCTGTTGTACATTCCCGGGTTGTTGCTGGGCTTGTTTGTCGCCGTTAGAGGCACTCGGTTCACCATCGTCCATCTCCATATCGTCGTCACCACCTTCCTCCTCCTCATCATCGTCGCCTTCAGAGTCTTCAATGTCGATGTCCTCGCTGCCAGCATCGGAGTCTTCACCCTCCTCCTCGACTGCAGGACCTGCAGTCTCTTCACCACCAGCCATGGCCTCGTCGTCTCCCTCAACAACAGCACCTTCGGCCTCTTCCTCTTCGTCTTCCTCCTCAATTCCGTATTGGTCACCATCGGCGTTCAGATCAGCCTCAGGCTGCTCAGGGGGGAACTCTGGGGGAGCAGACTCCTCGGAATCCCTACAGTAGTCAGATGATGCGTTCTGGAGGCTGTTGCTCGGCCGGAAAGTGACCAGCGCTTTGGAGGCGAGCAGATCTGACTCGCCAGGATCACGTACCACTTGATGGCGAAGCGCGTCACACGCGGCTTCTCAGCCAGGATTTGCCTTTGTACCTTCTCGATGACGGGCTTTGCGGGAGGCTCCAGGGCCAGTGCCTCATCCACGTACTCATTGTTGACGTAGTATCCTACGCGAACAAACTCGCGGTCTTCATAGCTGCAGCTAAGCAGAATAACTGTGACACCGATGATCTCGCTGTTGGGAATACGCGATAGATCCGGAGGGTCGGCGCGGAAGACGAACTTGTTCACGCCTACAGGCAGCGGGCCGACAAGGACAGAGTCGAGTTCTTGGTCGTATTCGTTACTGAGTCAAGTCAGTCACTGCACAATTCAGCAGCGCGGTAAAAGTAGCACATACGAGGTAGCCGAGCCGACGTAGGTCAGCTTCCATTCGAGATCTGTGGTTCGGGTAAGTTCATGCTTGCAATGCGGATTCATTTGCACGCACCCTTCTGCAGCTGTTCAAGGCACTCGAACGTGATCTCGAACTCGTACGGCGCGTCGAACTGGGCGGGGTTGTTCTTGACCTCGACGCCGAGAAGCGAGACAACAGACATATTGGAAGGCGTGGATGGAAATGTGTACTAAGAGTGCGGGATAGTTGAACTGCTTGCGGCTAACAGATGCGTTGTAAGGTCGAGTGTTTGGGGATCGAGCAAACAAAGACGCGGGCAGAACACTGTTTACGTGGAGAAGCGTGAAGTCTGTGCGGGTTGTCGAGGATTCGCAGAGGCGGCAACCCTCAAGTGGGCCGCGTAGGAAATCGCGTTTGCGCGTCTGGTTCGCGCGGCACGCGTCTCGCACTTCCACCCTGGGCCACTCTACACTTTTTGTTTGCGCCCCTTACAACCCTGCATCCTGCGGGCCTTTGGATCTGCAGGGTTGGAACTGTTCTGCCATTTCGAAGTTAGATGTGCAACAGAATACATGAGTCGTCCTAAAGGCTTCACAATCTAGAAATGTTCAAAACCAGCTGAGACTGAGGTCTGAGATGCCAGATCGTTCAGAAGCAACACTCAGTACGAAACATCACATATACACAACTTTCAGTGGAAACAACTTCGCTGCTGGGTTTGAATTCTTTGCTGTGTCTGTGGCATTCTCACTGGGCGCCTCCAGCATCTCCCACGCAATGCCAGCTTGCAAAACCAACTGCACAACATTCAGCAGACCTGCTGACAGAACACAATTGTTGTGCAAAGCACTTGTTGAAATGAGCTATGTGTTGCTCCTCCGCCCGAATGCCGCAGCTCATCATTGGTGTTTGCCGTGACCGTTGATTACATCCGTCGCCTGGCGTTCTGAGTATCAATCCTACCGGTGCGGCGAAGGGCGCAATGAAGGCACCAAAGATTGCTCCAGTCCAAGGAGAATCCAAGATGGGAAGCCGTTGACGCCTCGTTCCTTAGCTTTGATTGTGACAATCCTTCAAGCCCGACATCTCAAGACACTGCTGACTGCACCTCTGAAGAGATGCAACCCGCCCCTTAACTCAGCAACCAGTCAAGCGGTCATCCTTATCACCATTGAAACCACTGCTGACAAAGAAGGTATATGTGTTAGGCTACCATCCCCTCGAAACATCAGGGGGAAGGCGGGGTTAGACTACTCGAACTTGATCACAACAACCAGCGGCCGTTGGAATGAGCAAACAACTGTCTGAGACCGTGCCAATCGACCAACAACGATAGACGGTGATCTCGCATACACGTGTGGTTCGTTGAGCATCTGCTCGGCGGTGATCAATTAAAGCCGCTACTGGTTGCTGCCGAAGTAACCTAGTTGAGCGCATGAACTTGTAAGAGATCTTGGGTCGTCATCTGGACTTTCAACGTAAGCTTGACCTTACTATGTATTCTTACATTACGCACGACTGACCACTGCGCAGGGTTTTGTTCACGCGTCGAAGCCTACGTCCGTAAGAGTAGTCGTGGCTTGACCTGCAACGCGATCCACATTAGTCATGGCTGATTCGTCAAACTCAGCGCGGGCGAAGTCTAACGACCAGGTACCAAGCTCCCTATCGAACACAGCCGGCACTGTATCAGAGAGAAAGACACAGAATGCGCAGCCTCGTGTCCGCCGGCGCAATCGCATCATCAGCTCCTGTCTGGAGTGTCGACGCCGAAAACTCAAGTGCGACAAAGGACAGCCATGCGCTAACTGCGTCAAAGCCTCTCGCCAGTGTCACTTCATTGCTCCTGGCTTCGATGCCGCAGCACAGGCTAGGCTGGCTGAAGTCAAGGAAAAGATGGGCATTCTTGAAATGAGCCTTGAAGAGGATATAGCTCAGCGCAACCGGATCCAGACAAATTCGTCTTCCTCATTCAATAATTCTAGCTCGGCCTTGGCCCAGAATGAGACCTACAGTGAAGAGGAGGAAGAGGAGGACACCAAATATCTGAAGACAACAGAGTATGCCAGAGAAGATTCCGCATACTACGAATCTGAACAAGGCGACGATGACATCGTAGATCTCGGCATAGCGATGGGTAAAGTGAGGATCACCGAGAGGATTGGTGGTCTAGTTCGACCAAAGTTTTCTGATGAAGTGAGTTGTCGATATCCTTCAATGAACACGACTGACCGTTCCATCTTTAGCTTTCTCAGGCACTGCGAGAGCTTCCTAAACGCGACCCCCAAGATTCAGAGTTATCCTTGTCTGATGCCGTAGGTTGGATGATGCCATCCATAGACTACGTAGCACCCTCCTCGAGCTTCTTCTTCGCTCCTGGTGCGGAACGGAGAACTCTGATGAACTATCTTCCCACCAGATCGTTAGTCGACAAACTCATGGCACACTACTGGCAGGCTGTGCACGTCATTGCACGAACGGTCCATCGCCCATCATTTGAACGACACTATGAGAAATTCTGGAAAGATATAACGAACGGTATCGAGCCGCGCAAGTCATTTCAGCCCGTCGTTTTCGCAGCCCTGCTTAGTTCTGTTATCTCTATGACCAGTCTCAAAATTTCGACAGAGTTCGGCGTCGACAAGCAGGGGTTGGTCGACAATTTCAGAGAAGCTACAGAAGCGGCGCTGTCAAGGGCTAATCTACTGCGTACTACGAAGCTTGAGACTTTGCAAGCGTTTGTCATGTACCTGGTAAGTGCTCACACATCCAACTGCTTATTGCCACATCGCACACCATGATTCACAACCCACCTTCAGAAGCACATTTTTTAACCCCATTGACGATGTTCAACAGATTCCTCTCTGTCGAGCCGAAGTATCTCGTGCCCACTCTGCTCTGACAGGTACTTGCATCCGCCTAGCCGAATGTATGGGTCTGCACAAGGACCCTACAGCATACAGCATATCGCCCATTGAGTGTCAAGTTCGACGTCTCATATGGCACCAGATCTGTTTTCTCGATTTGCGCACTTGCGAGGCGACCGGACCACGGCCACAAATACGACCGGACGATTTCGACACCCGTCTCCCCCTCAACATCGATGATGTAGACCTCGATCGAGCAGAACACGGAGACAAGAGTGTAGATGTTGAGGAAGACCGGAACCATTTCACCGATATGACAATCACGCGCATGCGGTTTGAGTGCTACGATATGCATCGCTTTCTTTGGGTCGAGCGCCCGAAATTAGAACGAAAGAGAAAGGAAGGAGAGAAGAAAGTCACCATAAACTCTCTGCTCGCACGCATCCAGTCGTTCAGAGCTGCCATGGAAAAGACGTACTTGCCCATGCTGAACAAGACGGCTCCTCTCCACGCACTCGCATCGCAGATCTACGGTATCCTGTCCAACAGACTGTATGTTCATATCCTCCAGAAATACCTGAGCTCAGACAGACACAAAATGCCCGACCGCCTGCGTCAGATCATTCTCAGCGCATCCATCATGATCCTCGAGCACTCCCAGAACATCGAGCAAGAACCAGCGCTTTCCACTTGGTTGTGGTATGTCGGAGCCCTCCACCAGTATCACACTGCACTCTTGATTATCAACGAGATGTATGCGCAACCCCACACGCCAGCTATGGAGCAGCGGGCATGGCGTGTCTTGGACTTCGTCTTCGAACTGTCGCCAAGTTTGTCGCCTATTGAAAAGACCAGGGCGATTTTAGAGGATCTCATGAATAAGACGCAAGTTTATGCAAGGATGAAAAGATGGAGAGTGCCGAAGGATATGCCGCAGGCCGGGCCTCGGACAGATACTCCTGGCTACCAGCGTCAACAGCGAGAAGCAGCAGAAAGCATGCACAACGACAGCCCGCAGTCTACAGCAGGTGGTAACACGCAGGATTTGTTCGTCGATGCAAGTCCCGTGGGTATACAAACATCACCACCACTACAGCAACCTTTCCAGCCACCAAGACTCCCACACTCACAAAGCCAGAGCTCCAGCTCAGGCACCGTTGGTTTTCCAGGAGCCATGCCCAACACTGACTGGGGTACCTTCGACGTGCCACTACCGGCATCCACTTCCACTTTCCAACAACCCTTGACAGCTCCGGACGTGTATCCGATACCCAATTATCCGTCGGTTCCGTCTCCCAGCACATTCATGCCGCTGCCTCATACCGTGTCGCAATTGGGTGACCCTACCAGTCTCATCCATCCAAGCACAACCCTTGCTTATGGCGCGCCGATGGGTACCGCAGGCACTAGCCCAATGGATGCGCTCAATGAAGTCGATTGGGTAAGCGTGAATCTCACGACATGATCAACTTGTTGCTAACCTCTTCCCAGAACGAGATCGAACAGCTTTTCGGCGATGCAAAGACAGGAACCGGTAACATGATGATCCCGCCCTTCACCTTTCCGCAATTCTCAGCCACGGACCTGCAGTGGCCGCAGGAAGGGTACTAGCTGAGGTGAAAGGATCGGGCCTTGGGACTTGTGTTCTTTAAAACTTATTCAATTTCATCGTCGACTCGATATCTATGCTATAGTTTCTCATCAACTCGTTGACTGTTTCGTAACCAACTTGTAACCGAATTAAAGCAAAAGCACGTTACCCAACAGTGACCCTGCAGACGGATAGATGCATCTGTCACACGTGTGTCAACAGCTTTCTACACATTGACGTCTGACAAGCTGTACCTGCATCACTGGTGACTGCCCAGCGGCGTCATGTGCATTGCAGAAGTGCGAAATTAAAACCAGCAACACAAGCATCTAGAAATCGAAAAGCCGCTCCTTCTGTGACCGCAGCCGCTATTCCACAATGCACGGTCTGCTGAACCAGAACCAGGATTCCAGCAGGGCGTTCGGAGCGAGCGGACTCGCGGCTTGCGTGGACTGGTGGACTGGGGGTGAGCACGAACCTACAATAGCAACACCAGCGCGGCGGGCTGTGCAGGTACTCCCGTATTTGCCGGCGATGATATGCATGGTTAGGGAGAGAGCACATATCGCGACAACAAGAAAGCTACACAGAATCAATCCATCGCTGTCAAAGACGTACGAAAACGAAACATATATCCACTTACGCATGCACGCAAACAAAGCCCAGCACCCGCCCCTTCGCAGATCACCCAAACGGAACACCGCGCAAGCCACCCAGCGCCACCCAGCCCCCCCGTCTCCCCGCCTCATCCTCGATACACCACCCACGTAATCCGTACGGTAAATTACCACCTACCGCATCGAGTTGCGCACCGTCCACACATAGCGCAAGGAACCCCAGCTGCTGTCCAGCCAACGTGAGGCGGGGGGACGACCAAACGATAGCGCGACGCCAAACTGGCACGTCGAAACGCGTCCGGGCGCGTCGCCATGGCGAGGAAGAGTGGGATGGGATGGTGAATCGATTCCGTCATTTTTGGATACCGGACAATAATCACGCACGCACGCACTCACTCGCTCGCTCGCTCACTTGATCTGTTGTTGTGTAGAGCTGTGATGAGGGGAGGGGTAGCGAGCTAAACCCAACCAGACTAAAAGACACACGCCAACCGTTCGCGATGCAGTGCTGTGCAGTGCAGGGCAGGGCAGTGCATGTGAGCATTTACAGGGGTGCTGTACAGTAAGTTCTTTGTTCGTGGAAGTGACTGCTCGTGTCGTGTCGCATCGTGTCGTATCGTATCGTGGCCTGCGGAAAACAGTAATGTAATATGGATGCGCCCGGCCCAGCTGCAAGGGTGAGTGGAGACTGAACTTCCGGTGTGTGCGTGCATGCGAGCTCCGCAGCTTTGACATAAAAATTCACCGGCTTCGACAGGTCGAAATTTTGGCAGATTTTTTTTTTTTCCCTTCAGGAAAATACAAGTCCACTTCGCGTGCAGAGGCTCACGCGTTCTGCAGATTTGGCAGCTTAGGATTGGAGTCTGCAGATGCCCCTTGTTAAGAGGCCAGCGAACCTGTGTTGGTGTTGCTGGCTGTGGCGTGGTGACGGTTCGCTATCGTGCTCGTATGCAGATACGTCTGCACTTGCTGGATGTAAGCGACGTTTGCGACCAAGACAAGGCTGGGTTTTCAACATCAGGCATGCATGCTGTCTGTGGAGAAACGGGTATTCGGTGTTAAGATGCTATTATTGGATAAATCTAGATGCACCGTTCGAGGTGACACAACCACCTTAAATGTCCTGCAGGTCCTTCCACCAATGATCCATCATGCCCGAAGAACAAAGGAAACCGTGTCCAGGGTCAGTCTTGCTGCCGTAGGACTTTGGTACAGAGCGCTTGCTGTGTAACGCATATCGCCGAACGGTAACTCGCCAGGTGTGTTGGCCGGCATAAGCAGTGTGGGAAAGCATTTGGAGCGACTGACATGTCAAACTCATGTGCTCAGAAACATCTCCCAAAGAATAATCAGGGCACCTCCAGAGTGCCGCCGTGAACGCCTTGCTAAACAAGTAATGTCGCAAACAGGAAAGTGGAAGAAATAGAAGTGCCGTATTCGGCGTATAGGACCAACAACATATGCTGGAGGTATACAAGGTATCCAGGGTCGTTACAGGGTCGTTGTTCGCTCCTCTTGGCTTGAGAGGTTCGTTAGGTGGATGCAGAAAGGGTTCTTTAAGAAACCAACTCGCCTCCAAGGTCCATGCCCAGGCCTTCGACCTTTGTGACGATCCGCGGGCCGTCGCCAGTGGGAGGGACGAGGTTGTCGAAGTTGATTCGGCGTCTGGCTTCACGCACTGCAGCGGGCGTTTTGCCTGTGACTGGTGTGCGGTTCCATGACGAGCCAAACTGCGCTTGCGCTGGGCTTGGTGTCATGTTCAAGAACTCAGCAAAGTTGAGGTTGTTGGGCGTTGTGGCAACCCCAAAGCCGCCATATGCCTGTCCGCTGCCTCCGGGCGTCGACATCATGGACGATGGCAGGGGCGTTGTTCTCGAGGGTGGGGTAGAGGGGGCTTGCATCAAATGCTTTGCGTCGCCAACCCGGACTGGTGTAGGTGATGTGGCCAGGTACATCAGGAGAGTTGCATCTTCGTCGCCATTCTTTCCTTCACGGGCGGCACCTGCAGCGGTGAAGCCTCTTTGGCGCAGACGAGCCGAGCGGGCAACGTCTGGCGGCGGTGTACGCGGTGCTCGAGCACGGATCGGCGAGGATCGAAAGTAGGATTTGTTGACTTGGAACGACGTGATGGGGAGGTCTTCATCGTCTTCTTCTGACAGGAGAGGAGATCGAGGCTCGTCTGGGATGGTGGAGGTCTCGGAGACAAAGGAGAGGCTAGGGACATGTGTCCGGCCGAAGCGAGCATGTCTGCGGTGGTATACGGGCGAGGACTCTGGCAGCTGGAAGCTGTTCTTCCACGACGACGAAGCTGACGTGGCAGATCTCACGACCTTGTTGCGGGTGTGGTTGCTTGAAGCTGGGTAGCGGCTGAGGGGTTTGTCGTAGCGAGGGCGCTTGTGCTGGCTGCCACTGCTGACGGAGCGAGTGGCCGAGCGTCGAACGTCGTCGGAGAATATGGGGGCGGCGAGGGGAGACGAGTCGAGCACGCTGGGCTTGTAGAAGCGGTCCGAGACGCTCGAGGCATCGGACATGGCTTCATTGCTGGAGCCGGGGCGCTTGCGCTTGAGCTCGACGTCGATGACGGGCTCAATGGCGTCGATGCTGAGGCTCTCCCAGCCGTTCTTGATCTTGACGTTGGCCAGCGCCAGTCTGTTCTGCAGCGTCCTGGTCATCTGCAGCAAACAATGTTAACAGACTAGCCGAGGGAGGTGGAGACGGGAGGAGCGACCTTTGAGACCTGGGCTCGCCGCAAAACCTTGCTCGCAACCTCGTCTTGCTCGGCCATGGTGGAGGGGTGGTTGGACTGGAGAAGGGAGTGCGGTGTGGTGGGGCAGTTTGGTCTGGCTGTCGAGGCTCGCTGGCAGCGTGCAAGCAAAGCAGGCAGTCTCAGAGGGTGACAGACAGCGTGAGCTGAATGAGATGGATCGTCCGGCGCAGCGGCGCAGGAGGAATGCAGTGGAGAAGAGCCTAGCGTCCCAGTCAGGCACGGGCCAGAAACAGGGCTGGCCGTCAGAGCATCATGATTTCATGGCCCGGTGCCTTGAGGCTTTGTGAAGCGCGAAGTCAAGCCCACTTTCACGGCCAAAAGCGAAGCACCAGGGGGCTAGTCGTGTGCTCGATACGGCTGAGTCAGTGTATTGTATCTTTGCGCCCACAGGGGCATAGCGCGACAGCCTGCTGCGCCACTGCCGGAATTGCGGGTACTGCTGGTCGACGTGCAGGAAACACACTGACGACCTCCCACGCGGTCGCACATCACCTGCTGGCGGATCCTTGACCCTGAACCGTCATGAGCGCGCTCAAGTGTGCACGGCAGTGCCCAGCAGTGTCCACCGCCCCGCCGCTGGCAGCTCGTGCTTCCCAGCAAGCCTGCGCCAGCCAAACTCAATGAGTGGCTGCAGGCGCGTCGTGGCTAGCCTCAACGTCATTCTTGCTGGAGAGCCGTTGGCGGCGCTGCATACTCCAAAGGCCTCCAAGAACAGCACTTCATTCTTGCCAGCTCGATCCATCCATGGTGCGCTGAGACGTCCGAGTCGTGCAGTAGTCCTAGACCGTGCCTGCTCAGAAAGTTGAGCTCAATAACCCTTGCACCTTGCACCTTGCACCTTGCACCTTGCACGCTGCTCCCTGCCTGATCCTGCGCAAGCTCGGCTTATCGCGAATCGCACCTGCGCCCGCGCTCTCCCACCCCCAGAGGCATAGCAGAAGCAGCACCGACTTCACCACCCTCACTTCTCACATCCACCAGCTTCTAGTGACACTCGTTTGTTTGCCCCAACATATTCACCCTGGTCTATCGCCATTGCCGTACTCTGCAAGCTTGATCGTCCGCCCGCACACCCATCGCGCTGCATTACGCGTCCATCGCAAGCTTCCTTAACCCGTGCAACTTTTCAGCATCTGCCCTTTGGCTGCCACTCGTTACGCCTATGAGTCCATAGTATCGTCCAGTATCCCAGAGCCACACCAGCATAGCGGCTATGCCCTCCTTCCTCCACAACTTGCGCCGAAAGAGCAGTCGAGCGTCTACCAAAGTCAGCGATAAGAACAGCGACCTGTCTTCCCAGGCTACAACAAAAGGACAGTATGGCGCAGCCCGGCGCCCGTCGTCTTCGACCATGAATTCGTCCCCGGTTGGCTCCTCCACACCCTCCACCACCCCAGCGACATCGACAACCGAGGGAGACGTACCACCCGTGCCTGTTCGACCCCAACGACCCAGCGTCGACCCTGTGAAGCGCTACAGTATCAATGTAAGCGACTATGAGCCACCACCTGCTACATAGCGCTAACAGAACCACAGGGCTTGTCTACGACTCCCACCAATGGCTCTGCGCCCCACAATTCCTTCAACCGATCGTCACTGCTCGCACCGCGCGTTATCTCCGTATCGGATAATTCTTGGGTAGGTCGTGGGATGCTTGGGGACTCCAGTTAAGCGCTGACTGTAGATAGGTTCATCAGCAGGTCCTACTGATATTCGGACAAGTGGGCGAGCCCTCTCATAAACCGCTGGACGGCAACCTCACTGTCAACCACCACCAAGGCCGATTTCCACCTACGTGCTGGCCAGTAAGGGACTCATACTTCAAAGCATTGGTGCATCTAGAGCCAGGGTGGAACCGTATTCGCCTCGACTTCTCGTCTCCGAAGGTCTCGTCCGGCAACACATCCATCTCCCCACACGCGACTTTCATGAACATCAACTACCTTCCCCTAACACACTCGCCGCCGCTCCAACTCGCCATCATCCTTGGAAGCGACTCACCGGGCACATACGATGCACCACCATCGCGCATACAGACTGAAGGCAACGGGTTGGATCTGGCAGTGAAGAAATTCCGTATGGCTGCGTACTTGTGGCAGGCTTTCACTGGCGAGCAGATGAAGCGTCATGGCTTTGGTCGACGTTGCTTCCGCCTCGAAGATGTCTGGGAGCCTGGTACGATAAGCTACCAAGACTGGGAACCCGGGCACTTCCGCACTCAGGCCAAGGTGCACATCATACGCTCGAGCAAGACTGTCGCAGAGATACGGGACCTTGACCGAGCGCAACAGTACGGCCCAGGAACAAAGAAGGGCGAGCTGTTTGGCATTGCTGCAGACGCTGTCAAAGACTACTTCCACATCACGCCAGGCCAGAAGCTCTACGTTTCTTGTATGTTCCTAGACTCGACATGGGACGCGAAGGAGCAGGTCATTCGCGGACATGCGGCGCTAGGTGGAGGCGTGCCAGACTTGCAGCTCGGAATCTTCGGATCGCAAGCACTACACAGCTATCCATCCAGCATCGAAGAAGTCACCCAAGCTTTCGAAGACTGCACACGGACAGACACCAATTTTGTAGCAAACGACTGCAATGAGTCCGGCAGCAACTGGGAGGCAGCCAACATTGGCATTGGCGCCCATCTGCACGAGACCGGACATTTGTTTGGTTGTCCTCACCAGGAATCAGGTGTTATGTTACGCGACTATGTCACGCTCAACCGCACGTTCATCTGCCGCGAACCTTACTCGACCCGCACAAAATCGCCTGGTCAGCGGCTGGTACTACCAGAGGACGAATGCAAATGGCACAGACTGGATGTGTTACGCTTCAGGTTCCACCCGTGCTTCCGGATACCCATCGATAGAGCCGACGTTAACAACGACGGCAGCGTACAGGTCTGGACAGTGGATCCTGGGCAGGGCGGTGTAATTGCAACGTCAAAGTCGGGAATCGCTTGGGTGGAGCTGTACTGTGAAGGAGACGATGTTTGTCACTATTGGCGAGAGTGGCCAGAAGTCGAGCTTCAATATCCGCGACAAGTTTCACTGGATGAGAACGAGCTCCGTTCAGTGCTCCCAAAGGAGAAGCAGAAGTCGAAGTTGAAGGTTGAAGTGTATTCCGCAGCGGGAGGAAAGCACGTGATTGAGGACTTGAGCCAGCTCGCGAACCAGAAGCTGGCCCGAGTCAAGATCCCGAACGGCCGTTGGGGCTACCGCGGCAGCAAGTTGGGTTACTCGCAGATGGAAGGATCCCAACCGCAGGAAATTATCCTCGAGAGTGCGCACATTCAGACTAAGCTTTTGCTCAGCATCAAAGTGTACTCTGGGCTGTGTGTTGATGGTCTGGAGTTTGTCTACGAGGACGCAACAAGCCAGTTGTTTGGCAAACGAGGAGGGCATGCCACCGATTTCCCGCTAGAGACACGGAAGGGGGAGATACTCTTGGGTTTCGCTTTGCGAGCCGGTCTTTGGATCGATGGCATTCAGATTCTGACAAACCTGGGGAGGACGAGCGAGTGGTTTGGCAACGCCACTGGCGGGAGCGGGTAAGCATTGTGCGTCTCATTGACCGGTCGTTACGAACTAACCAACACCAGACACACTCTCATCCCTCCTCGTGGATACACCATTGGCGGCATATCCGGATCTTCTGCTGCATGGCTAGATGGCTTTTCACTGATCATCACACGTTAGTCGCTGCGAATACTCCATCATATACCCAATCCAACATAACCACATTACGAGCGTTGCACGTTCTGCATTTTAGCACGACAAACTACCTACGAGTCAGTGTTGGTTAGCAGAGCACCAAGACGTTGTAAAGACGTTGTACATCTAGATGCGTACAGGAACAGATGGCATCAACGTATCGCGATTCTCTTTCACCCTTACACTATTGGACAGGCGCATATGGGTGGTGTTCAACATAAGGAAGGGTCTAATACAACACAAATCTCAAGAGTTGAGATGTTCGTTTCTCTGTAAAAGTAACAATAAACACACGCCCATTGCACATTTGCATGGTTATCACAACACTTCACCACACTTGTTCACTCTTGGGCTGTGCTCGTGGTGTCTCCAGTCGAACGTTTTATTGTTCATTCGTTAATTTGCTGATCATGCTCTCTAGCTGATCACTATGGTATCATCATGGTTGTGTTGCGCTCATGCAGACAGCAGACAACCTCCACTTGATAGGTTCGCTGTGCATACAAGCAAGTGTGAGGCCTCCATAGGCTTCAGTTCCAACGCGCCTACGGCTTAGGGATGTGGATAGTCTTACTGACCATCAGACACCCGTGCAGGATGAACATGGCTACAACTGGGTGGAACTCGAACATGGTTCCCTCCAGCCACAAACCCAGCGGTATCTGCTCGAGCGTCCAGCCCTTGTACACCCAGAAAGCCATGATCTGAACTATTCCCAGCGACATGGGGATGGGTGTGCCCTCGAAGTATTTCGACTTGCCAGACTCGTCCTTGGGGACCATGGCAACCGTAACGTTGAAGCGCGCCAGTCTTGTAAGACCGCAGAGAACGAAGAAGGAAAGCAGGAGGTGATCGAGGGGCGTGCGGATGCCCATGGCGAAGGCGGCGGCTGCGGGGGAAACACCGAAAGAGACGAGATCAGCCAGGGAGTCGAGCTCCTGGCCCATCAGCGAGGCCTTCTTCCTCCAGCGCGCAACCTTGCCGTCCATGAAGTCGAAGAACAGACCGAGCGGGATGAAACCCAGCGCCCAGTACAGGTTGGTGTAGTTGTGCAGGTCGTCTTGGATGCAGTAGCGGAGGGAGGAGAAGACGGACATTACGCCGCAGAAGCCTGGGAGCACCTGTTAGCATCGCATTTCATAGCACCGTCCAGTTGCGCGGTCGGTGTGCGAGTAGGCGTGTGGAAATCGGGTGTGCAGGAATTAGGCATACCATTCAGCTCGGTGATGAAGTCTGCGAGGTGCAGTGCGCGCACGAGAGAGAAGTGACCCGGGTTCTCTTCAGCTAGGAGACGGGCTTGCTTGTCCTGCGCTGCTGCTTGTTAGCCACGAATCCCTCAATGCGTTCGTGATTTAACAGTAAACATACTCTTGTCCGTAGGCACAGGCGCTGCGTCCTTGGGGTTGTTCGGTCCGTTTCTGCGGGTCGCCATGTTGGATTCTGCACGCTGTGGTGGAGGATAGAGGCAGGATGTGAATTTCTAACGAGAATGTTGAAGTGTGTTGTAGGGGAAAAAAAGAGACAAGCTTTCGAAGGTTTGGGGAGGGCGTGACGGAAACTTGTTTGGCGAGGAGTTGAGAACGTCATCTGGTCTAGCCTCCTGGACTTCACCGCCATGTGATTCGCCAAGATTAGTTGGTTCCCTATGCAGCTTGTTAGCTCGACCGCATGTCTTGTTTTGGCTCTGCTGTCTCAAATGCGTGCAGGTAGAGTTACTAGAATTACCTATTTTGCTAGTTGTCGTAGCAGGTCGAGATAGGAATGCGAGACATGCGTCATGCTAGGCGTAGCAGCGTCATATCAATCCTCGCTATATTATGTTGAAGTCCAGGATACAACGGAAAGGCATGCCAAGGTGCGATACACCGGCAAGATGAGGCAGACGATCATCATGCGTGTTTTTGAAGTTTCGATTGAACTTGAAATGACTATCATCCGTACAATGTTCTAGAGCGTTTTCCAACACGGCGCCATGTTCCACATGTACAAGAAATCCCATTGAGCTCCCAAACGCCGTCGAATATTCGTGGTATCGATTGGTATCCAGAGTCATACCGCGACAAGGAAAAACCGCCCGTCCTGGTGTCTTCGTTGCAAAGGTAAACCAATTCGGAATGCGCTTAGTATCCACCTCGCCCACGGGGAGTGAAACCGCCACGACCACGGGGAGTGAAGCCACCGCCGCCACGGCCACCACCACGTCCGCCAAACGATCCTCCTCGCGAAGAGAAACCACCACGGCCGGGGGGTCCACCGCGCCCTCTCGGGGCACCGCGTCCGCGGCCACCGCGAGCTCCACCACGTCCACCTGCACTGGCGGGCTTCTTGACCCTAGCCGCACCGGGGGCAGGCTTGGGCTTAGGCAGGAACCTGTCAAGGGGCAGTAGCTTGTCGCCTCCAATGTAGAACTTGTCGCCGGCCTTGAAGGACTTGGCCTGGATGCCTTCCTGGGGCTTGATGGTGAAGTAAACTTGGTTCAGAGGACCGCAGATCTCGTCGACCTTGCCGATGGGCGTCTTGTTCTCGAGGTAGATCGGGGCGTTGAAGTAGGGGATCTTGG